>CAWUFW010004645.1:0-1495767 GCA_963921515.1 Calotriton arnoldi
TAACAGTCAGTGACTCTGCAATTATTGCGAAGTATTTACTGGTGTAAGCTATGACTATAAATATGTGTACTGACATGCTACACTGTACTCAATCCCTGCTGTCTAATTGTGTCTTTTTGAGACACTGTACCTCACCTGTTGGGTACAATAAAGGAAAATGTTTTTTGTTCACCAATTATGGTATGCAACACACAAGGCACACCATAACCTGCTCCACCTAATATGCTCAGTACACCACTTTGCCAACATCACAGAAAGAATGTCTCTCAACCAAGATCAAGGGAGGTTGCACAGGCTATGGCATGCATTGCATACCATAACCGACAGAGATGTTATATTCTCTTGAGTTGAGCATTTACGGTGAAAGCCATTTTTTCACCAGGCATACTGTTTTACTGCCAATTTAGAGTTGCACTGAACATCCACTCCTCCTAAGACAACTTCACTTATCCTTTCTTGTCTAAGTGGCATTTGGTCATGCTCTTCATGGAAACTGGCACTGGTGATCCAAAAGCCAGTAGGCATAGTGCAGGCCAGGACCTGGATAATCAAGCATGCAGGTGCGTCCCGGCTTCAGTTTATAATCTGTTTTGAGTTGGTCAAAAAAAAAAGCAAGGATCATGCCTCTTAATTCACTATTCCCTGACCTAATTTTCTGGGCAGTAGTCTCGAGCCCAAGCCTTGTGTAAATAGTCTCGGCGTAAAATTTGATGCCAAGTTAAAAATAAACAGTCAAATCTCGTCAAGCTTCTCAACATGTTCTTTACTTTTATGCAAGGTCAGACCTATTCTTATTTTGTTGTCTGTGGATGTAAAGACAACTATAATGACAGCCAACTTTGGTTCACATCTTGATATTGTAATTCTGTTTATATTGGTATCTCCAAACAGCAATCAATGGGACTTCAAATAATCAAGAACCTAGTTGTTAGAGCAACTGTTCAATGATCCAATCACATTTCAGCCAAAGTCATTTTATCCAAGTTCGATGATTGACTAGACATTGCAGTGTGTACCATTTCTGTGTTTTAACTCCAAATGTTTTGTTCTTTTTAATTTACAGCTGGCAACCATGGCTATGACAACACTCAACCTGATATGCGCTCCATCTTTTTGGCTCATGGTCCAGCTTTCAAGATCAATATGACGAAGGCCAGCATGAATTCCACAGATGTCTATCCTCTTTTGTGTCATCTCCTGGACATTCAAGCTCTGCCCAATAATGGATCCCTGAATAATGTGAAGGATATGCTTGCCGACCCTGTACACCCGACCAAATATGAAAAGCCAGAATCATATGCATATCTTATAGGAGTCTTTCTTGGCAGTGTGATTGTGGTTGTTTTCTTAGTGATGCTCTTTACACATTTAATGCGCAGCCAGATACCTACTGTGCGAAGGCATGACATTGAAATTGCACAACCTTTGTTACAGAGTTAGCATATGCTCATTTTCATTAGAAATGAGTAGACTTATGAGTCTTCAAAAGCCTTTAACTCTTGAATTCATTTGTGCTATCAAAAACTACATGTGAAAATGTAAAGTCAGAAAGCCATAATCCTATTTCACGTTGATGTGAGATATCAGTAGGGATCACTGAAATTTAGCTGAAACCATTTACTTGCTTGTTTGGGTGATTGGTGATACTTGATTCTAATTCTATTTTAGAGGTATCTAAAGTATTCAAATTATTACTTAAGCGTATTTTGCAGAACAAAAGCTCAGTATACACTTTAGAAAATAAAACTACTGGTGTGTTTTTATCCCTTTTCATAGGTTTGTTTTTAGGGAAAGAACGGTGTTGGTTTCTTGCAAAATCATGTACAGTGCTGTTGTGTGAAGTAAACTATAGGAAATGCTGCAGCCTTTACCGTATTCCTTTAACGTAATAAAATACATAAACAGTGTGTGCCTGACAGCTCCATTTCGTTGGTTGTTGCTGGTGATCTTCTCTGGGGCCAGTGGCTTCACTGGGGGGTGGAATGGGGTGTTCCATCTCCACGATTAATAGTAAATAGAAAACCTTTATCCTACTACATAGGCTTGGAATTTCGCTCTATCAGGCAGGCTTCCTTTAACACCCTGACTGTTTTTATGTAATCTGTGAGAAACTGCAAGGAGTGAGGTAATTTTAGGTCTGAACATTTGGGACAGGTATCTGACCAGCATTCAGTCAATCAGTCAGAAGGTCTTGTATAGTGGAGCTTGTCACCCCGGAGGGTCTCCAGGCACTGGGGGCTGTGCGAGCCTCTGCCGAAGAGCCAGGTCTTGAGCTGCTTCCTGAAGTCCTTCAGAGAAGGGGTGGTGCGAAAGTGGAGGTCATTCCAGGTCCCGGCGGCGAGGTAGGAGAAAGAGCATTCTCCACATTGGCTCGGTTAATGCGGGGTATGAGGGCCAAAACGAAGATGGAGGATCGGAGATTCCTAGTCGGTCAGTGGAATGTTAGGCAGTCATTGATGTAGGCGGGTCTGGACTTGTGGACGGCTTTGTAGGCGTGAGTGAGGAGCTTCAAGAGGCATCTTTCTTGTCCGGGCAGTCAGTGGAGAGTACTAAGGTGGGGGTTGATGTTGATCCTTCTGGGGAGGCTGAGGAAAAGCTGTGCCGCTGAGTTCTGGATGGTCTGGAGGCGGTTCAGGAGTTTTTGGGTGGTTCCGGCGTACTGTGTGTTACTGTAGTCGATTCGGCTGGCGATGAGGGCCTGAGTGACTATCTTCCTGGAAGAGACTGGGATCCATTTGAAGATCTTGCGGAGCATGCAGAAGGGGGAGACTGTGTTAATCTGTTGCTTTATGGTCAGGTGGGAGTCGAGGATGTTTCTGAGGTTGCGTGCTTTGCTGGTGTGGGTGGGTGAGGGGCCGAGTGTGGCGGGCCACCATGTGCCATCCCATATGGAGGGCTTCTTTTCCAAAGATGTGACTGCTGTCTCATCCGAGTTTATCTTGAGGCAGTTGGTCTTCATCCAGGTGGCGATGTTTGTCATGGTGCGTTAAAAGTTGGCCCTTGTGGGGCTGGCGTCTTCTGTGAAGGATAGGACAAGCTGGGTGTTGTCCGCGTAGGAGATTTTGAGTCCGTGGGTGCGGGCGATGTCTGCCAGAGGTGTCGTGTTGGTGTTGAAGTGGGTGGGGCTGAGGGAGGATCCTTGGGGTACGCTACATAAGATGTTTTTGGGTGTGGAGGAGAAGGGCGATAAGTAGATCCTCGGGGTTTGGTTGGGGAGGAAGGAAGACTTCCAGTTGAGTGTGTTGCCCTAGATGCCGATGCTGTGGAGTCTGGTGATGAGAGTGTGGTGGGAGAGGGTGTCGAAGGCTGCTGAAAGGTCGAGGAGGATGAGAGATGCTGTTCCGCCTTGGTCAAGAAGGTACCTGATGTCGTCAGTTGCTGTGATCAGGGCGGTCTTGGTGCTGTGGTTTGGTCGGAAGCCGTATTGGGAAGGGTTGTGCAGTTTGTTGTTCTCGAGGTAGTCCGTGAGCTGGTGGTTGATGGCTTTTTCCAAGACTTGGGAAGGGGAGGAGCAAGAGCGGGCGGTAGTTCTTGAGTTCATTGAGGTTGGCAAAGGGTTTCTTCAGGAAAGGCTTGACTTCTGCTTGCTTACAGATGTTTGGTACGGTGACAGAGGTGAGTGAGGGAAGTGTTAAGGAGTTCGGTGAGGGGGCGTGCGATGACTTCTCTTCCTAGCTTGTAGATGTGGTGCTGGCAGGGGTCGGTGGGAGATCCGGAGTGTATGGAGTTCATGATAGAGATGGTGTCTTCTGTGGAGAGCCGATTCCAGTCAGTGGTCCTGGGGTGGTGGGAGGGGCATGCAAGGGTGCTAAGGTGGTTGAGGGCGGTGGGTTGGAGGTCGAAATTGTAGTAGATGTCTGCCAGTAAATGTAGTCTGCCAGGTCGTCGCAGAGGGCTTAGGAGGGGCGGATCGTATTCTCGGTGGCGGAGGGGCCAGAGAATTCTCTGCCAATGCTGAACAGTTCCTTGATGCGGTTGACACTTGCCTCAATGCTGGTGTTGAGGTCTTCTTTCTTGGTCTCTCTGAGATGTGGTGGTAGTTGTGGAGGGTGGGTCTGTAGGAGTAGAGGTTGGTGGAAGTCTTGTTGGAATGCCAGTGTCTCTAATTTCTTGCAGTGTCGCTTGAGGGTCAGTAGCTCCGAGGTGAACCAGCTGGCCTGTTTGGGGAGTCTGTTGTTGCTGGTGTTCTTCAGGGAGGCGATGATGTCGGCGGCTGAGGAGATCCAGCTGGAGAAGTTATGGATGTCGTGTTCAAGGGAGTCCCAAGGGGCGGGTCTTGTTACTTTTAGGGCAGTGGTCAAGAGGGGTTCTGTAGCCTTGCTCCAATTGCTACGAGGGTGGGTCGGGAGTCTCGTGGGCGGATCTCGTGCACCGTTGATTGTGAAATGGACGATGCTGTGGTCCGTCCAGGTCCATTCAATGGTGTGGGAGAATTTAGCTCTGTCAAAGGTGGAGAAGATGGGGTCCAGGGTGTGACTATAGCTCTGTGTGTGGGGGTGGTGACCAGTTGAGAAAAGCCGATGATGCTCATGTTTTCAAGTAGTGTGGTGGAGTTGGAGACATCAGTGTCTTCTAGACAAGCGTGCTTGCAAAGTGATCTGACGTTGAGTAGAGTGCAGTGAAGTTGACGCATGTGGCTGGGTGTCTGCTGGGTAGTGGTCGTGGGGGTACTCGCATAGCAGGAGAAGCTGCAGTGGTGGCAGGTGAAGGGTCCTCCAGTGGAGCGTGGTGAGGCGGTGTGGCAGTTGGTGGTGGGGGGGTTTGTGTCCGAGGTTGCAGATCTCGTCGGAGGTATATCGGAAGCGGGCTATAGGTCCAGGGGTCCTGGCACTGGGCGCGGTCCAGGCGCAGATGGGCTTGCCTTTGTGCGCCAGCGGCATGTGTGCTGCAGCCTCCATTAAGTTGCCCTGGGATGTGGGCTGGTCAGTCCAGGTGGCAGGAGGGCAGGCGGGAATGAGGAACGAACTGGCTGTCCGCAGAGAGGAGAGCAGCTGACCAGAGGGGGGAGAATACAATTAAAATTTAGTCAAAATAAACTGGTGAGAAGCGAAAAGAAGAAGAGGAAAAAGGAAAAAAGGTCAGTGCAAAGTGGAGGAAAAAACGCTTTGATCAGCGAGGGACCTAGGCAGCAGGAGGCCGGCAGGAGACTCGAATCTACGTGCAGCAAGGCAGGAGGACCGGGAGCGGTTCCTCTGTACTACTGCAGCGAAGGGGGGAGTGGCGATCTCTACCAGGGGGAGGTAAAGGGCTGCATTACCCTTTTATAGGCTGCATTCCAGCCTTAGTGACTTACTTATGCCTACTACCCCTCCTGGGGTTTAGGCCATCAACAAGGACTCTCCACCCATCTCTGTCTTGGGCTTTTCTTTACTTCTGACTCCAGATGTAACCTATCTCCTTGCAGCCTCGCACCATGGCCTTCCTCTTTTCCTTTTCTCTTGAGGGTTCCATGTGAGGGCTTGTCTAGTGGTGTTTGCTGCGGGCATACGGAAGGTGTGATCGATCCAGCCCGAGCGTCTTTTCATGATTTCTTCATGAGCATGAGTTGGAAAGTCTTTTGCCATAGGTCATTGTTGCTGATGGTGTTTGGCTAGTGGATTTGTAGAATTTTCCTCAGATAGGTGCTGATGAACGTCTGGACTTCGGTGGTTGTGGTCACTGTTGTCCTCCAAGTGTTTGCTCCATACAGAAGGGTCAATTTTATGTTGGTGTTAAAAAGCCTGATCTTGGTTTGCAGTGTTCGGTCCTGGAAGCTCCAGATCTTCTTTAGCTGAATGAAGGCAGCCCTTGCTTTGCCGATTCTTGCCTTGATGCAATGCATGATAGTAATGTGAAGGGGTTTTAGTTCTTGTTAGAGACCAGTTTCGTTTTTAGCCAGTGCCCATGTAATCCTAAACAATTAGCAGTCTAGAGAGCAGAGTTTTGGCTCTGTTCCTTTGTTGGTGGTATTTTGATTGGACAGCAGCTGTGTTATCTCGCCTATAAATTAGTGTCAATGCCCTGAGTGTATGGGGGTGTTCTGTGTGGGGTGTCTGTAGGGTTGTGTCTGAGAGTGTTTGGAAGTGTTGTGTAGCTATCTGTGTGTCATTGATTGTGTGAGTACGTGTGTGGGTTTAAGTGGGTGAGTATGTGTACGAGGGGTTCTGTAGATGTGCCTGTAAGTGTGTGTTACTGTGTGCGTACTGGATTGTGTGATTTATATGTCTTGTGTGTGTTTCTTTTTTTTTTTAAACTGAAGGGTGTGTAGATGTGAGTGTGACTATGAAATTGTGAGGGAAGTTGTGCCTGTGTGTTTAAGGCTGCTTGTGTATGTGTGAGGGTGGTTGTATATCTGAGTGTATTGGTGTGTCGTGTGTGTGGGTTTGTGTGTGAGTGGTTGTGTCTGAGTGTCTGGGATGTTGTGTGGCTATCTGTCATTTAGTGTGTGTGGCTGTGTATGTGTGAAGTTGTGTACATGTGTCTATGTAAATATAAGTGCGCGGGATTGTGTGAGTGTGTGTGATATTGCATATTGAATTCTGTGCTTGTGTGCATGTCTGTGTGAAGTTGTGTGGGTGTATGAGTGTGACTGTCTATGACATTGTGTGGCTGTGTGTGTGGGTTAGTCTGTCTGGAGGTGGGTGTGTTGGTGAGTGTATATGATTGTATACATGTGCGTTTGGGGTTCTGTACATCTGTATGTATGTGTGTATGTTAGTGTGTGGGGTTGTGTAAGTATGTGTGGCTGTGTGGGCGAATGTGTGTGGGGTTATGTACATGTGTTTGTCTGAGTGTCTGGAGTTGTCAGTATGTGTGACAAATTGTGTGGTTGTGTGTGATACTGTGTGTTGAGTGTGAGTCTGTGGAGGGTGGTTGTATGGGTGAGTAGAGTTGTTGTGTATGTGTTTGTGTGTGACTGAGTAGAGTTTCGTGGGTGAACGGCTGTATGGAATTTTGAAGGTGTGTGAGACTGGGAGATGGTTGTGTGTGGGGGTTGGGAGTTAGTCTGAGTGTGTGTGATGTGTCTTAGTGTTTGAGAGTATTATGTGGGTACCTGTATGTGTCATGGGTTTGGTGTGTGGGGTTCTCGACATTTGTCTGTATGTGAATGCATGGAGGTTTGTGGGTGCGTGTAGTGAGGGTGTGTAACTGTGTGTCTGTGGTTGTGTGTGTGGGGTGTTGTATGGGTGTGTTGCAATGTGGGTGTGTGGTTGTGTAGGGTTCTCAGGCTGTGTGGGTGACTGGGGCTGTGTGTGCAATATTGTTGGTATGTGTGTGTGTGTGTGTGTATATATATATATATATATATATATATAATATGATATGATTTTGTGGTTGTAAGAGTGCCTGAGACTGTGTGTAAAACAAATGGTAGAATGGATAAATCGTGGCGCTCAGAGGGCCACGCTGAGCGCCGCAATGGATCTGCAAATCCACCGTACAATCAAAAAAATAATTTCTTTAATTGGTTCAACAACAGAGGGGGTCCATTCATAAAACCCTAAACCCATCTAGGGATCAGGGTACCGTTACCAAGCCCTCTTCCACCTTTTTTTTGTGTAAAATTTTCTGAGGACACGAGGACTGAGTCCCCAAGTCCTAAGATGGCATCGGCAACTTGCTGTTCAAGTTACGACCAGCCAGTCACAATGCAATGTGTGCCTCGCTGATCCATTGTGAAGGAGCCGCAAAGGATCCGCAGCGTGAAATATATAAAGCTTTAGAGCATTAATTGCTCAAAAACTACTGAGCGGATTTACATTAATTCATAAAAAGCACTCTTTCTGGACCTATATCTAGCTTTCTGCCAAATTCAGTGGAATCCTTTCAGCAGTTTGGGCTATAGCTGTGTCTAAAGTTCCTTTAGTACCCCCCCCCCCTTTTTTTTTTTCTTCGCCTCCGCATGACGAATCACCTCGAAACTTTCCATGGGTAGACTAGTCAAAAAATACCACTTTTTTTTTTTTTGAAGTTTTATGGAGATTTGTCAAACAGCGGTCACATTTTTAGCAACCTAAAAAAGGCATTTCCTATGGGACCATGATCCTAACTATTACTACGCAATGGCGACCGCCACTGAGTAATAAAATATATATATATATATATATATATATATATATATATATATATATTAATTATAATCCAATCCTGACGGCGGCGAACAGACAGGCACTGACTCCGTGAAATGATGACAACAAGAAGTTTAATCCAAACAACGACCTAGACGCGTTTTGGCGGCGTACCGCCTTGATCACTACATACATACTACTATATATATATATAAAATCTAATATAAAATCAAAGGTTAAAGTGACGTTATAGTTAGATGTTGAAATAAGGTAATCGACTTTAAAAAAAAAAAAACACTCTGAAATTCACCAATCCTAGCTTACATTCATGATATGGTAAATTACATCATACAGTCATTGTGACACCAGCCTATAGGGTTTCTGGACTTGAAGTAATTCAAAACGCTACACCTGTGGACAATATTATCTTTTCATTAATAGGATTACCATTTTAAAAACTTCACATGACCCACAAATTTAAAGTCAAGCTGTGAACGGGTATACATTTGACATTGTAAACACTTTCTGGCAGGCGCTGTTGACAACACTCTGTAGTTTAGTAACATTCACTGCAAACATTCCTTAGATGGCCCTAATGGCAAACAACCTTACAGCCATGCTAACAACACCAGTATGAAATAAATCACCTTTAAGTGGGACCCCCCTACATTCTACTTAATACAATAATCTGTAGTGCCTAACTGTCTATAGTGAATTTCTGGCAATAAACATGCACAACTTATATAGACTGTCTGTAGCACTGTATTACAACTATTTAACATGGGCAAGTCCCTAGATATCAAGTCGTGGTTAATGTTAAGGGAGCACGACCTCTGACCTCCTAGTCAGAGACCTAGCTCTCCGCCCTTGCAGCTCAGCTGGTTGTGCCACCGCCCCTGCCCCTTCACCTCTCTGCTAGGTAGGGGTTTGAGGCCCTCCTCCACCCGCATGCTCCTGCCTGCGCCTCATCCCTGGTGGTCCAGTGGGAGAGCCTTGTCTTCTGCTGGTCCGCTGTTGTCTGTCTTCGTGTTGTGCCCGTTTTTCTGTCTCTGTCTGTATTTTTAGGTTGAGCCTAGAGTAGCGCGCAAGCGCTGCTTCTGGCGAAGCATTATGTAGGGGATTCCAAAAGCTGACCAGACGTTCGTGCGTCATGGCCTTTTTCGGGCGGTTACCCGCGCGGCCGACATCTGTTTCCCATTATCGTGCCCAGACGCGTGCGCGATAATTGTAAACACATGCCAGCCGTGCGGGGGAAAAGGCCATGACGCACGAGCGTCTGGTTATGGTATAGGCGGAATCCCTGCCCGTAGAACGAGTTCTGGGCATTATTTTGGGCTGGACGTATACCACTGCTCTGATTGGTCAAGACCCGACGCACGTCGTCTCTTCGTTTCGGAAGATCATTGGTTAGGTCGCAGCAATTGGAGCTGTGTGCAAAGCGGAAGGGGGGGTCAGGGGGAAAGGGGAGAGGGCGATAAGGGAGGAGGCCCGTGGGAGCCAGGAAACGGGGAGCGTAAGGGAGGAGGCGGCAGGAGGAGATCGACGGAGTAGGTGAGCCGTACAGCTGGGACCGGGGAACCGGTGGTCTGTACAGGGCTGCAGGCACTGCGCCGTCGCAGTCAAGGAGAGCAGGGAGGCGGGAGTGAGATGGCGCGCGCCTGGGCCTGCCACTGCGTCAGGCCGTGTGCGCGCCCAATCCACTTTGAGCGGTGCAGGGAATATGGCGCGCGAGGCGGCGTTGCTCATCGGGACAGAGACGATCCACCACGTGAAGCCAAACTAGCGGGGGTGTTGGTGGTGGTGACACTGCAGCAGCCTATGTCAGTCCTCCTTTATGAGCAGCTGTATGAGGTCAGAGGCCGGCCTGGCCCCTCACTGCCGCCACCCCCGCTAGCTGTTGCTCGTGCTCGGCTGGGGACGCAGGGCACCGGACCGCCCCTGCAGTGAGTATTAAAGGCACGGGAGGGGCGGGAAGCCCGGGTGTCGGGGATATTCATTAGGCATGGGTTCAGGGAACACGTCCGAAAAATGAGGGTGACCGATCTGTACTCTTATTTACCACGTGACTGTATAGTGGGCCTTAGTTTGCCGCTACCTATTTGATTCCCTCACTATAATTCCATTGCTCAATTTATTCATGCCAGTAGCGCATTCACCTGGAGCCTGCCAGTACTTATTTCTAACAGTCACCGGAACTATTCTACGCGATTTATTTACTTTTCCCACATCTATATTTTGCTCGCTTATTACACATGAATTTGGATTTAAGAAGGGCGCACTTTAACTTCTAGTGTGTGCCATTGAGCTGAATGTTCCCTAATAGTTTCGTGTTGCTCTCAGGTTCCATTTGTAACATAATTCTTGACTAGCCATCATCGCTTTATTTTCGTTAGACTCCAGCATTTTTAAGTGTGCAGGTTTTGTCCCTTAGGACTCGTTGTCTGGGGTTCTGCTGGCCCCATGTGGCTAGTAGCACGTGGCCCATGGGCATTCCCAAATAAGGGCACGGCTAGTTTGACAGCTGCAAAAAGACTGCTGACCGAGTTTAGCTATCTTGTTGATTTTAGGAGCGAGTGTTTGCTGGGGAGGTCTGATGGGCCCTCTTACACAAATACAATCTTGATCGGCGTTTTATGTTTTTCTGAGACAAGAAAATATAAACAATTCTAAGTTGGACAAACAGGTGCTTAAAGCAGGCAAAACAATTGCTGTTGGATTCACCCTATGATGAATGGGGTAGGCAGGGTGCTACAGTTACCAGAGGGGTCAGCTGTGTTCAAGGTCTTCAAAGGTGACAATGCAGGGGGGAGGGTACAGGATAAATATTTATTAGCAACCTGAAGCCGCACGAAAAGGGCGTATAGCATGCGGCGGGAAGAGGGTGAGAGTAGTGTGGAATTTAACAGGAGTGAATGCTCTGGAAAATGAGAACATTTTGTTTTTAGTTTCCCAGCGGTTATGCAGATCTGGAGATGTTCTTTCCCTACATACTTAGGGGTAGCTGCACAGTGTTATAGTAACTGTTAAGTTCGCCCATGCTCCATTATGTTTCAAATAAACCAAAATGATGGACGAAAGATTAATTCCAGTTGCACTTTGCAGGACAGAGGGAGACTCAGGTCATGCCAATGAGAGAAGGGGAATGATTGGTGCATGGAAAAAGGATGCTATACCTCTGTAGAAGTTGGACTACAATGTAGTTTGTGCAGTACTGTACACCACATTTCCAGAGGGACTTGTGTTTTTGTCAGGGACTGTGCCACTTCAGAAAGTGAAGTAGTCGTCATTAGAAGAATATGAAGTCAACGTTTCATCATAACAACAAGCATTGGCATAGCCAATAGGTCTCGCTTTTGGGACCTTATAAGTATTTAGTTATGCAGCACAATATCCTTGGTGCAACAACATCAACCGTTGCATGGCTAAACACTTATAAGGTCCCAAAGGCGAGACCTATTGGCTATGCCAATGCTTGTTGAGTCTGTCTTTTGTGTCCTTGTGTTCTATTCTCAGTTTTTTGATTTTATTTTCCCCCTTATTTACTTCTGCCTCTGTTTCCTGTTCGTGCCCTCCGTGCCCGTTTTTGCCGCTGCTGCCCCGGCGGCCCCTCCCGGTTTCCCTCTCCCGCCTCCCAGGTGCACTTCCCTCCCCTCTTCCCCTATTTAATGGCGGCCGCTGCGCAGACGTCTGAGCAATACCTCTGACCTCCTGATCAGAGACCTAGCTCTCCGCCCTTGCAGCTCCACTGGTTGTGCCACCGCCGCTGCCCCTTCACCTCTCTGCTAGGGAGGGGTTCGAGGCCCTCCTCCACCCGAAGGCTCCTGCCTGCGCCTCATCCCTGGTGGTCCAGTGGGAGAGCCTTGCTCTTCTGCTGGTCCGCTGTTGTCTGTCTTAGTGTTGTGCCCGTTTTTCTGTCTTTGTATTTTTGTGTCTGTCTTTTGTGTCCTTGTGTTCTATTCTCTGTTTTTTAATTTTATTTTGCCCCCTTATTTACTTCTGCCTCTGTTTCCTGTTCGTGCCCTCCGTCCCTGTTTTCGCCGCTGTGGCCCCTCCCCCCTGCCGGGTTCTCGCTCCCGCCTCCCAGCTGCACTTCCCTCTCCCCTTCCCCTATTTAATGGCGGCCGCGCCAAAGGCAAGCCCATCTGTGCTAGACCGTGACCAGTGCCAGGGACCCTGGTTCTCCGGCTACCCACCGCTATGAATCAGCTGCCATCCTCACACTCAACCCCGGAAGGAACAACACCTGCCAGCTGTCGACGCTGAACGCCACCCACGGGCAGTTCTACTGCCGCCAAACCTTCACCACCCTCCGTACCACCACGGCTGCCGCCCCCATGCCGGACGCCAACACCACCGAAGCCCTGAAGTGCATCCTTCTCAACGTGCGCTCCCTGCACAGACATGCCGTAGAGATCTGGGTCCTCCTCGACACCCTCTCCCCTGACGTCGCCTTCTTCACGGAAACCTGGACAAATGCCTACTCCGCCCCGACATCGCCATCCCCGACGGCTACAAGATCCAGAGGAGGGTCCGCCTCAACCGCCCAGGAGGAGGACTCGCCATCGCACACGAGCTCCCTCCGACACTCCACCTACACCACGAGCGACTCCTCCGCCTCCACCGAACACCTTCACTTCCAGATCCAGACCAGCCCTAGAACCACACTTCATGGCACCCTCGCCTACAGAACTCCCCGGACCTCGCGCTTCGTTCACCACTACCATTGCTGACCTCATCGCGCCCCACGCCATCACCTCCATGGACTACATTCTCATCGGAGACCTGAATTTCCACCTCGACAAACTCAGCGACCCCAACTCCACCGCCCTCCTGGACAACTTCGCCAACATCGGACTGAAACAGCTCGTCACCACCCCTACCCACAAGGCAGGACACACCCTCGACCCCATCTTCGCTGGTGGGAACAACATCCACTTCAGCTACACCACGCAGCCCCTCTGGACGGACCACCACTGCGTACACTTCTCTTTCAACACCGCCATCGCTCTCAAACCCACTACTCGCCCTCCGCGAAGGAACTGGAGCAAGGTCACAGAGGAGCACCTCAACTCCACTCTCATCCACGACCCCCCCCCCCCCCTCGACCGACACTAACTGCAGCCAAGGAACTACACCGCTGGATCACCAACTACGCAAACAAGCTCGCACTCCTCCGCACCACCGACGTTGACAATGCCCCCTGAAGGCCACCTAGTTCACCACTGACCTCCAAGAAGCCAGACGCATCTGCAGACGTCTCGAAAAACAATGGAGAAACAGCAAAGCCACGGAAGACCTGACCACCTACAAGAACGCCATGACAGAATACCACCAACACATAAGATCCACAAAGAAGACCTCCATCCGGAGCAAAATCCTCACCAACTCCAGCAACTCGAAGGAACTCCTAAACATCATCCAGCAATTCACCAAACCCCCCAGCGAAGCCATGGATGTCACTCCTCCCCTCCCCGGACCTCTGCAACAAGCTCGGCGCCTACTGCCACCTGAAAACCAAAGCCCTCTACGACAACTTCGGCAAGCTGACCTCAGAAGCCACCCTTCCCTCCAGCGACGACAGCCGGCCCACCACCACCACCGCCTGGGCCCCGGTCAACACCGAAGATACCACCACGACCATGAAAAGCACGCACTCAAGAGCCCCCACGGACCCCTACCCGCCGCACATCTTACACAGAGCCGCCGCCGCCATAGCACCCAAGCTACGACGCACCATCAACGCCTCCTTCGAATCCGGCACTTTCCCCGACAACTGGAAACGCGCAAAAGTCAAGCCCCTCCTCAAGAAACCCTCTGTAGACCCGATGGACCTGAAGAACTACCGACCAATCTCTCTCCTTCCCTTCGCAGCCAAAGTCACCAAGAAGATTGTCAACGCCCAGCTGACTAACTTCATCGAAGAGAACTCCATCCTTGACCCCTCCCAATCCGGATTCCGCAGCAACCACAGCACCGAGACCTCCCTCCTCACTGCCACAGACGACATCCGCACGCTCCTCGACCAAGGCCACACCGCAGCCCTCATCCTACTCGACCTCTCCGCAGCCTTCGACACCGTCTCCCACCGCACTCTCGCAGCCAGACTCCACAACGCCAAAATACAGGGAACCGCCTTTGAATGACTCTGCTCCTTCCTCACCGGCAGAACCCAAAGAATCAGACTTCCACCCTTCCTCTCTGAACCCACAGAGATCAACTGCGGAGTACCCCAAGGATCGTCGCTCAGTCCCACGCTCTTCAATATCTACATGGCCCCCCTAGCCGCCATTGTGAGACAGCATGGACTCAGCATTGTATCGTACGCCAAGGACACCCAGCTCATCCTCTCCCTCACGAAGGACCCCGAAACCACCAGACTCGGCTTCCAAGAAGGAATGAAAGACGTCGCAGCTTGGATGAGCAGCAGCTATTTGAAACTCAACTCAGAGAAGACAGAAGTCCTTGTCCTTGGACCCACCCCATCAGCTTGGGACAACTCCTGGTGGCCCTCTGCCCTCGGCAACCCCCACGGACCACGCCCGGAACCTCGGCCTCATACTCAACTCCTGCCTCACCATGCCCCGACAGATCAACGCCGTCGCCTCCACCTGCTACTACACCCTCCACAAGACCTTCAAGTGGATCCCCCCCGAAGCCAGAAAGACCGTCACCCACGCACTCATAACAAGCAGACTGGACTACGGTAACGCCCTCTACACTGGAATCAACAAATCCCTGCTACGAAAACTCCAGAACACCGATGCCAGACTCATCCAACGCATCCCACGACATGAGCACATCACCCAACACCTGCGAGACCTCCACTGGCTCCCCGTCGAGAAGAGAGTAACCTTCAAGCTACTCACCCACGCCTACTAATCCCTCAACACCGGACCCAAATACCTCAACGAAAGTCTCCTTCCACGTACCCAAAAAAAACCTCCGCTCCGCCGACCTCGCCCAAGCAGAAATCCTGCGCATCTGCAGAACCAGAGCGGGTGGAAGAGCCTTCTCCTACATCGTGGCAAAAACGTGGAACGAGCTCCCAGTCAACATCAGGCGCTCCCCTACTCTGCACACCTTCAGGAAGAGCCTCAAAACCTGGCTCTTCGGCTTAACCGGAGTTGCAAACCCACCCCCCCCCCAACCCAGCGCCTTGAGACCCTCACGGGTGAGCAGCTCGCTTTAAACCCCCTGATTGATTGATTGATTGATTGAATGTATTGTCAAGAGCAGCTTTGGCCTTTGTCATAGATTTCTTTTATATATAACTACAACAACAAAGTGATGAACTGGAACGCAGTCATTCCAAGACCAATTTTTCCCTGATTAGGGCTCATCAGTCAGGTACAGCTTGGTTCCAGTGGCACAGAGAGCACGGCACACAGATCCTCATTTTAGCTTTCAAGAGCACTAACAATAATTGATATGACAAAAGAATCTCCACATTTTGTTATTCTCTAAAACGTGTAATTCCAACATCAGCCTGTCTGTTATTCCCCAGTGTTCTACTGCAGACTCCAAATGTTCTAATGAACAACTGGAGTACTAACATTCTGAATTCATGACAAAACTGTAGCACACCCGAAGCTATTTTGATATAGCTGTAAACTAAAAGCATTTATTTCTCCTAGAAAACATTATTAGAACATTAGTTTTTACCTTATCAATACCTAACTAGATTGTCACTTTAACCTTTGTTTTTTTTTCAGTGAATTTCTAGGGGTTTTTTCAGCATGAGCTAAGATTTTATTAGCATACCGAACTATAATGTTACTTTAACCATTGTTGCTGCTGGTGATGGAAGTACATGCTCAACTCTGCATGTCAAAGTGATTTCTTAAAATGGATGATGGTTATTTGAGAATTCATAGAAAATGTGAACTTATTTTCGTGTTCTAGAGCACTAATAAGTTCTATGACCAAAAGAAACCCCTCATTTCTTCATTTACAGCAGTGTGTTCTTTAGAAAATGCTTTCTGATTTACAGCTTTGATTTCATCAAGATGGTGTACAGGTGTACAACACTATTTTCATAAAGTCCGAATGTTAGCACTCAAGAATGCTCATTAGAACTTTGCAGTGAAACTTCAGCTGATCATGAGAGAGTTAACTGACAGGCTGCTGGTATTAAAATTACATTTCAGTCTGCAGTCCTTGTGGGCATCTTTTTATGCTTTAAAAATCAGCTCATTCATTCATGTTAGACTTTTTTATAGAAATGGATGAGGAATTATTTGAGAACTCATGAAAAATGTATACTCATTTTAGCCTTCAAGAGCACTAGATATGTCTGTAACATATTAATTATTAATTTCTAAAGACAATTTTACACCTTTGAATTACTCAAGGGCTTTGGGTGTCCACAGTTTTTTTTTTATAAATACAGAATGTTAGTGATCTAGATACACTGGGAAACTGCAGCTGATAAAAGAGATTTAGCTGACAGCTTGCTGCTGGTGTTGATAGCACGTTTCGGTCTGCATGCCAGAATGTTTTACTGAAATGGATGAAGATATTTGAGAATTCATGGAAAATGTGTCCTCATTTTAGCTTTCAATAGCACTAACAATAATTTATATGTCAAAAAGAGGCTCCTCATTTTTTTATTTTCTAGGGGAAATAAATGCTTTAAGTTTACAGCTTTCATTCCATCAAGATAGCTTCGGGTGTGCTACAGTTTTGTTACGAGTACCCAATGTTAGTACTCTAGTTGTTCATTAGAACACTTGGAGTCTGCAGTAGAACACTGGGGAATAACCGACAGCTGTTGTTGTAATTACATGTTTTACTCTGAATATCTAGGGGCGTATCATGAGCCATGTGATTCTGAAATTTCTCAACAATCATCACAGTGTACCCAACTAAAAAAGATGGTGCTATGACATGGGAGGGGGGGTGACATAGTTGTCCAGGAGAAGGCAGAAGAAGAGGATTGTAGGTGGAGTGTTGCCAATGGGAGATCAGATAATATTCTGAAAATAAAAAGTACACAACATTCTTGAAGTCCTTCAAATCCAAGAATTTAGGTTGGTGTGTTGTAATAGGTTGACAAGTGCAACCTGATGAGTTGGAAACATGTCTTAGTAACTGACTAATCACATGAGATGGTCAAAAGCTGATGGAGCAGCTGCAGTGATCTGGTGTAACCTGCAGATAGTTCAATGTGTCACTGCACTTGCTGCTGAAAGAAAGCAACAGTTCAAGTGTGTCTGTTTAGGTTTCAGAAACCTTGGGTGCCTTTTTATTTTATGAAAAGTATTTAATATGGTGAACCTAAGTCCAAGAAGTAGTCCTGGACTTTACAAAAAACATCTGTATGTCATCGGTGACATTTCGATGTTCTGTGCATAAAACAGTATGGAGTCTGGTTGAAACCAGATTACATAAGGCTGAATCAAATGAGGAAATGCAGGGGATAGCAACAAGTAAATGGGAAAATAATAGAATTAGAAGCTGACAATTAAAGTTGGGCACAGCTCACTAAACAAAAAAGTTTCACTTTATTGAGGGATGCAAGTGGGCTGACCAGGCCAGCATGTAAATTAGTGGTGTGATGCCTAAAACGAATATATAAGAACTGTTTAGAAGAGGTGTGGCCTCTGTAACTAAGGGTGTGTCCTAATAAACGTGGCCTAGAATCACAGTGGACTTATCCTCCTCCTCTTCCACCCTCCTCTTCATTGTCCTCCACCTCCTGATCCTCCACATCCTGTTCCTGGTGCTCCTGATTCTGTTCCTCTTTGATCTTGTGGTACTTCTGTTTGCTGTTTGTCATTCTCTTTCCTGCTCTGGTACCCATGACCCTGGCATTTCTGGTCCTCCTCTTGGCACAGATTTTTCTGGCACCTATAGCCTTAGACCCCGTTTTACTTGTTGTCATTGGCCTTCAGGGGATGATCCTCTTAGTGCTGGTTCTGGTCCTTTGGGTACTGGTCCATCAGAGGTGGTATATACCAGGGCTGTTACAATGTATTGGCCAAGCATTCAAATGTCTGGCCATTTGTATCAGAATGCTATACTAATATTCTTGCTATCTACGTACCATGCAAGCCATAGGTCAGCGCTGCGCATTGCGTTAGGGGCAGTTCACTGTCGCAAGGCACCGTTCAGTGTGCCTGATCGTCTGGTCACTCCATACGCTCAGATTACTGATCTCACAGACACAGGTGAGCCATAGAAGAATTTTCTGTTAGGTTACAGGTAGCATAATGTAGCCAGTTTTCACAACACCCCACATGAAAACATTGCCAGGCCAGGAGCCCCTCTGCCCAAGTGAAGCACCTGAGTTATGGCACGGTTGATAATTTGCCAGTATGTAAAGCACCATCGCCTGGCACTTTTCACAGTGCCCCTCTAGATATGACACTATAAGCAAACTCTACCTTCCAAAGTGGGGATTCTTGTGAAACACAAAGTATGCACACCTGTATCCATGCTATGACTCAAAGCCCGCTTGGCTGCGTTTCCCCAAGCAAGCACAACCCATCGTGACACCTTCTTTCCACTGTCACACCTCATAGGGGATTATGTTTTGAGGGGGGTCAGATGTCCATTTCATAGCATCTTAGCATTTTTTTAAAACCCAATTCTAAATACAAAATATAATTCTATTCGTTTCACAGTATTACATCAAAGACGCATGAATTTATACAGAATGTTTATAAACGGAATGACCCAAGAAGAATCTTTTCTTAAATAGCCAACACGTGTTTCGCTGAGTTTGTGGGTCTTCTGTTTCTTCAGGGGTAAAACTTGAATCTGCAGAATGTACATTTCTTTTCAGAAAGCGCTGCCTTGTATTTTATCTTTGCGGTGACTCAACACCTTGGTTTTTACAAACAGCATACTTTGATTGTATAAATGCTCATTGTAGAGTTCAAAATATCTAAAAGAACAACTATAATGAACTTTTCTGTCTCCTTTAAGCCGAGGTCATCAGGTCACCCTTTCATAACTAGGATAAATCCAGGCCATTTGTTGTTATGCACCACGGGGCGTCCTCACGTCGATCAGTCTTCATTCTATACATCAGTGTAACCAAACCAGCTCTCAGTGCTGCAGTATGTAAGCCACCATAGCAAGGCCATTACATCTCAGTACAATGTGGGTCCTGCTCTGGATGTGATGCTTAACATTTAGCTCCACTTTGTAAAGCACCACAACTTGATCAAAATCCGTCCACACTGACACAGCAAGTAAAGCACCAAAGCTAGGCCGATCTTGAGTGAATGGATGAATGAGTGAATTTCTAAAGTGCACATTTACTACAAGAGTGTCCCGGCGCTAAGGCAGACGGCCAAAATGGAGAACATCAGCCACCCTACATCTTCACAAATGCCCCAAAATGTAAAGCCACATAGCCAGACCAATATCCATTTTACTCTACTGTCAATGTAAGTAAAGCAGCGCAAGCACATTGTGATTGGTTTCGCGTGGCTACAATTTTGACAGCACAAATTGACCAAAATGGTGTGATCTTGGACAATCCACTTCGCCTCCCAGTACATTGCCACTCTAATCTGCTGTCAAGAATGGGAGCGCATCGATAAGGTGCTGCGGCAAATACTTCACAGCTCCACTGCTCACTTATCCGTGCTAATGTTTCTAGGTATGTTGGGTACATTCTTTTAAGGGTTGTGCATGTGTTCTATTTCGAGTGAAGCAAAACCCAGTCTGAGTTTCATCTGCTTTTTGAGTTTAGAATGCTTTATTAAGATAATAAACAAAGTAAAACATCAATACATGGTTATGTAACATGAAAATAGAAGTAAAAGATATATATAACTACAAGGCTAATAAAAACCCTCGAAAGGAAAAACCTGTACATAGAGTAAATGCATTTTAACATTTTTAGATTTAAAGAGAAACAAAAAGAAGAGAGAAAAAGGGGGGGGGGAGAAGAGGGGGATGGGAATACATCGGAAGTTAAAACAATTATGCAGAGTAATGAGAAACAGTTAAACATTATGAATATTGAGAAGAAAAATTGGTACCATAAATACAAGTGGAATCAAGTAGCCAACCTGGAAAAAAAAGTGGTTAATGGTGACCAAAGCAAGTCTTTTTTAATCAGCAGAGGTAATGAAGTGGCATGGGCACGATCGAGCCTGTGATGATGACAGAGCAAGTTCCACCAGGCTTGATACGAAATTTTAGAGGTATCCTTCCAATTAATGGTGATGATCTGAAAGGAAATAGCTAGAAATAAATTAATAAATTTACCCACATTGCTCTGGGCGTCCCAGATAGGTGAAGAGCTACCCAAAAAAACATGCACAATATCAAAAGAAACGTTGGTAGATAATATTTCATTCAGTTTCAACCAAATAAGAGACCAAAAAGATTTAACCAAAGGACAATGGAAGAACATATGAAGAAAATCACTGTTCTCGTGGGAGTGAGCTAAAGAATGATGATGGATTAAACCCAGATCAGTTGACTGGGGGTTAGTGCTTGCAATGTTCAACACTCCGTCCATCATCCCCTTTGGTTTTGCTATGTTCGCCCTAAGTTGGCGGGGTATGCCCAGACGTGGGTCCCTTGCTCACTTTGCCACTGGATTCAAGATAGCCTGGCTGATGACGGCTGTAAGCCAGAAACTGGTCCCAGGATGCTTGTTTCCGGTCCAGGGAAGACATGGCTTGGCAGTTCGGGCTGGACTGTTCCCATGAGGCACAGGGTCAGACTGATTTGCATATGGCCATGTCTGAACTGGGGTGGCGGAGTGAGCTAAAGAATGATGATGGATTAAACCCAGATCAGTTGACTGGGGGTGAGTGCTTGCAATGTTCAACACTCCGTCCATCATCCCCTTTGGTTTTGCTATGTTCGCCCTAAGTTGGCAGGGTATGCCCAGACGTGGGTCCCTTGCTCACTTTGCCACTGGATTCAAGATAGCCTGGCTGATGACGGCTGTAAGCCAGAAACCGGTCCCAGGATGCTTGTTTCCGGTCCAGGGAAGACATGGCTTGGCAGTTCGGGCTGGACTGTTCCCATGAGGCACAGGGTCAGACTGATTTGCATATGGCCATGTCTGAACTGGGGTGGCGGAGTGAGCTAAAGAATGATGATGGATTAAACCCAGATCAGTTGACTGGGGGTGAGTGCTTGCAATGTTCAACACTCCGTCCATCATCCCCTTTGGTTTTGTCTCGTGGGAACAAGACCAGCATTTTTTGGAGTCTTAACAATTTTAATCTGTGCAGGTCAGTAGGAGTGAGAAAAAGTCTATTGTAAAGGTAATATAAAGTCTGCGTTGTGCTAGCTGAGCGTGAGGAAGTGTGGATTTTTGTCCAAATGGAGTCCCATGTTTGAAATGAAAAATCCTGAGCCAAATCCTTCTCCCAGAGAAGTTCTAAATTGGATTTGATTCTAGCATCAACAGAGCGGGATAATATCTTGTATATAACAGCTGCTTTGAATTGGGTAGAGAAATCAAGTGGAGGGAAGGAGGCCTGATCAGGTGAAGCAGAGGAACAACCCTGGGAAGAGAGACGAGTCAGAGACGCTCTAAGCATGGGATAATGAAGGGCATGTATGGAGGAGATACCGTAAGACTTTTGGATCTCCGTAAAGTCCATAAAGGACCCATCCTTCAACAAATGATCAAGTGTAATGATGCCTTTGTCAATCCATTCCTTCCAGAATAGAGCTCTGTTATTAATCTTTAAGTGTTTATTATACCAGACTGGAGTGCGTGAAAGATGGTCTGCAGAGGAGAGATGAGTTCTAAGCAGAAAGGTTGCAAATGCTTTGGAGTGAGTAAAGGTAGGTGAGGAGAAACACTTAGGGGGTTGGGATAAGCGGGTAGCTGTGATAAAAGAGAAAGGTGTATATTGAGCTTGTTCTAATGAGCTCCAGGCCGTTAAAGGTATATGTGTGGATTCCGTTAAAAAGGTCCATATTTGTTTCAGGGTGAATGCAGAGTGGTAACGTCTGAGGTTGGGAAAATTGACCCCTCCTAACTCTTTGGGTTGTTGGAGACGAGTAAGTGAAATCCTAGCCTTGTGGTTGTTCCAGGGAAATTTGGTCAAGGAGCGATTGGTAGTACTAAAAAAGGAAAGTGGGAGAGTGACCGGGAGCATAGAGAGATAAAAATTAATAATTGGAAGAAGCATAATTTTAATTGTAGCTAATCTACCCCACCAGGATAAGAAAAGTGGAGACCAGCTATCAGTGAGAACAGAGAGCTTTTTAAGTATGTCAGCAAGGTTAATTTTAACGGTTTCCCTAATATTATTAGCATAAAAATGCCTAAGCATTTGATACTTCTGAGTTCCATTCAAAACCTGTGTCATGAAACACATGCGAGAGACAGTGCTTATTTAAAGGCATGACTTCGGATTTGTCAACATTCAATCTATAGCCGGAAACTATAGAATAATCTTTTAACAGAGAGAAGAATGCCGGCAAAGAAGTAGACGGATTGGAGAGATATAACAAAATATCGTCTGCATATGCAGTAAATTTGATGTTGATATTTTTAAATTGAAGACCTGTATATTGTGGTGAGCGTCTAAGTTTCTCTAAGAAGGGTTCTAAAGCAAGAATAAATAGGAGTGGGGAAAGAGGACATCCCTGCCTGGTCCCCCTAAGGATTGGGAAATATTTAGATTGACAACCATTCACCCAAATGGAGGTAGAGGGAGCAGAATATAACAACTGGATGTATTTAATAATAGGAGGGCTGAAGCCGTGCCATTTTAATGCGGCAAAGATGAATTCCCAGTTTACCCTGTCAAATGCTTCTTCAGCGTCTAATGTAATTGCAGCGACTGGTGAATCTATTTTGGAAGCCAAGTGGATAATATTGAGGAAAGTTCTCGAGTTATCTGTGATAGATCGTCCTTTAACAAACCCTGATTGGTATATGTTGATGAGGTCCGGGATTACCTTATTAATGCGGAGGGCAAGTAATTTAGCAAAGATTTTACAATCTGTATTAATCAAGGAAATGGGCATGTAGTTTTTACAGCGAGAGGGGTCTTTATCTTTTTTAGGGATCAGACATAGCATTGCCTGGGTGAAAGACCCTCGTGATTCACGGGTGGTAAGAAAGTGATTTATCACTGAGAATAACTGAGGGACCAGAAGTTGTTTAAAATGAAGGAAAAAGCGTACGGTAAAATCAACTGGGCCAGGTGTTTTGTCTTTGGGCAGGAGGTTGATGGCATTAATGATTTCTTGTTCTAATATGGGATCATCCAAAGATGTGAGATCAATGTGATTCTCAGGAGATTTGGGAATAGTTTGGAAAAAGGAATCAATTTGATTGGAAGAAGGGGTGGACTCTGGGGTGTAGAGGGAAGTATAATATTCAGTGAAACAATCAAGAATCTTAGCGTCTGTAATATGCCGAACTCCAGAATTATCTGTAATGGCCACAATTTTGGATTTTTGCTTTTTGATTTTAAGATAATTGGCTAAAGATCTACCTGCTTTGTTCCGACCACCATACATTTTAGCATTGAATTTGAGGAGGTTGTTACAAGCGGAATCCCAAGAATGTTTATTGTATTGCATTTTTGCTTTGATGAGATTTGACAATGTGTCGGGGCAATTAGTGGTGAAGTATTTATGTTCTAGAGCTTTAATTTGCTTTAGGATGGATGTTGAGTCCATGAGTGCTTTCTTTTTTTTCCGGGACACAAAGTCAATTATGTAGCCACTGGCAGTAGCTTTGAAGGCATCCCAGATAAAATGGTGTTGAGAAGCAGAGGAGAGATTATTGTTAAAGAATTCCTGTATAAAAAGTGTAAATTGTTCGACAAATTGAGAATCCAGGAGAAGGGAATTGTTGAAAAGCCATCGGCGGGACGTAGGGGCAGGTGAAGGATAATCCATGTCTAAAATGACGGGGGCGTGATCTGAAATGAGAATGGAGCCAATCTCTGCATTAGTCATGAATTGAAGAGCTGGTTGTGTGAGAAAAATGTAGTCTATGCGGGAGTGAGATCTGTGAACGGGAGAAAAAGGAAAATTCTAAGACGTCAGGGTGAGAGGTTCTCCATGTATCTACCAGTCCTCTAGAGGTGATAACCTTATGAAAAATCTTCTGCATCTTGTTAGGGTTATATTTAGTTTGAGATTTCTGGTCTAGGAAGGGATCCATAAGTTGGTTACAGTCGCCACCCACAATCAAATTATCTGCGGCGTGGGAGGAGAGAAGAGTAGAAAAATCGTTCCAAAAAGATAAGTCAATGCCATTGGGACCATAAACATTGCAAATAGAGAGTTGAGTATTGTTAACTTTAGTATTCAAAAGAAGCCATCTACCATTAGTATCCTTGAATTCATTTTGTAAAAGAACATTTAGTGGCTTATGAAACAAAATAACTACACCGTTCTTACTATTCACTGCCGGGGAGCAGAAAACATCTCCTACCCATAGTTTGCGCAAGGAAGGCAGATCTTGTAACTTGAGATGTGTTTCTTGTAATAACGCTACATGACATTTCAGTTTAGCAAGGTGAGACAAAACTCGCTGTTTTTTAACAGGATTGCGAATACCTTTAACGTTCCATGAAATTATACGGAGGCCATTCATCGGTAAAACTTATGCAAAATTAAACATGAAAATACATGAAACTTGGAGGATGTGTAGAAAAAAAGGTGTAAGAAACCGATTAGGAAAGGGATATACCAGTGTCGGGGGAAAAAGCAAAGACAGATAGAATAGAGACCTGCAAAAACCAATTGGGAGCGGAGGATAGAAAATAACAAAAAGGAAGGAAAATAGAGTAACTAGCTTGATGTATCCATAAAAACATACCAGGGTGAGAGCAATAAAATGCCATAAATATGAAAAGGGAGAAAGGGGGTGCGGTGAAGTCAAGGGCGAAGAGGCGCGGGAAGGAGAGGGGGAGAAAGAAGAGGAAAAGGGGATAGAAGAGAAAATAAAGAGGGGAGCATAGTCGCCCAGTAAGAGCTAACAAAGAAAAGATGACAGAAAGCCTTCTGGCTTTAGTCATAATGTTCAGAAACAAGAACATTAATAAGGGAGGGGGGGGGGCGAAGAGCAAAGCGGCCACTGCAGAAGGGGGACACCGAGGAGGGGCAAGTTTACTAATAAAACAAAAAAGAGATAAGACAAAAAATTAAAGACAAAGTGGTAAACATACGAAACAAGATGGCAGGGAACTTACCAGACATTTGGAAAACAATGCAACGGAGTGAGTCATACATAACAAAACACAAGGAGAACGTGAGTATGGACATCATCATCGGGAATTGCGCAGGGAGAACCTAAGAAACAGGGAAGAGAACAAACAAGAAAACAATTAAGGCTTGCTCAGTTCCATAGCTTCTCCTTTGTGAACTTGGATGAATTTCCGAAGGTCATCTGGGTCTTCAAAAGTAAAAGTTCTGTCCTTGTAAGTCACTTTAAAAAAGCACGGATGGATAAGACCATAACGGGCATTCATGGATCTCAATGATGGTCTGAGGTCTAGAAATTCCCTTCGCCGGTTGGCTTGGAGACGTCCTGACTGAAAAAGACTTTGTGGCCAGACCAGAGCATCTGCTTGTGTTGTTTGGCAGCGTTGAGGATTGCCATGAGATCAGAGTACAGTAAGAAGTAAGCGATGATGCCCCTTGGTTTAGTTGAGGAAGATGCGTTTTGAGGTCCTAACCTGTGCGCCCTTTGAATATTAAGGTCCATAGATTTCGACAGACCAACGATCTGTAGAACTTGAGCCTTCAAGAAGGAGATCATGTCCGAACCGTCCGGAATTCCGTAAATGTGTAGGTTGTTGCGCCTATTACGATTTTCTAAGTCCTCTGTAGTCTTCTTAAGTTGAGTAACTTCTTTAGTGAGGATATCGACTCTCGCAACAACATCCTGTGCATCACTTATTTTTTGTTCCACATCTGAAAGTCTTGATTCTAGGCCGGACCATTTCTCTTCAATTCTCTGGAGTGTGGCAGTAGTGTCCGTCATGAAGGGTCTAATATGGCGTAATTCGTCCATGATGTCCTCTAACGTCAGAGGAAGAGGTGATTTCGATGGGGAGGACGATTTTTTTTGGGCGCGCTTGTTGGTGCTAACAACTGAATCTTTGCGTCCTCCAGAATTGGACCCAGCAGCCCCGTGGGACTTGTTTGAGTGTGGAGAATCCATGGCGGGACACAGTGCGCGACACAGCAGTAGATAGGTTCTCGTAGGGCATAAAACTCCAAGGTCGCAATTAGTACACGCAAACTAGAGAGAATGCCAACAGACCGCATGCAGAGCTTGACTGAAAATTGCTGAGTAGCCTTAGTGCCTCAATAGAGAAGAAGAGAGAATAAATAGATGCCCGTTGAAAAATGTGAGCGTGTCATCATTTAGATGTGTCGTCCTCTCAAAATGACCCAAGTTAAGGAGAGACAGTCACTCTCAGGGACTTTGCGGCACAATGTCCGATGAGGCAAATAGCAGGTATTTGAAAAAAACAAAATGGCGGCCGCAGCGCAGGCCGGCTGAGGCGGAGGGTAAAAGAGAAAAAATGTAGCCAAAAAAGACCCGTAGGTCTAAAAAAAACTTGCCTCAGCAAACAGCACAGCCTCCGCCAGAGGAATCCATTATTTTCCCCCTCGCTCCGAGCAGGAAAGCAAGCCCTTCGGTGAAAAACGCTCTCCGTGTCCCGGAGCAGATTCACGGAGCGGCCGTTTTGGATCGCCGCCGCCGCGCGCGCCTCCGAGTTTCATCTGCTTTGGTGTGAACGAAAAGCATGAGTAACAGGACTGTCCCATCAAGTGGTTGATAAGCAAAGCATTCATCTCTAAAGAACCATAGTTGCAACCCCTTCTCCACTTTGCTTTTACATTCCACAAGCTGCATGTAATGTGGGTACTAGTGTTTTTTCATGATGTTGTGAAGTGTTCACTCGCAATACAATGAGGGCTGACACTGGTTATTGAAGGTACAGGGAGGTTTAATCAAAAGATCAATTTTGTTCAGTGAAAAAGTTAATTGGTGGGTGGGTTTGCGCAGATGCAATAGCCTAAACCTAGGTCCTGTAAGAGAGCCAGCTAGAAAGCCTGTAATGAATGCATGTTCTCCAGTGTATCTGTGCACTTTTGCAGAGTGCTTCTTACCAATTATGCCTCGTCACGAGTTAGTATAGGAGAATTGTTTTTAAAAAATCTTGAAAATCAGATACTTAATTAAAAAAAAAAAAACACACATATAGGTAGCCATCCACAAACATCATATCACACATCTTGAGGCAGGCCTGGACTCACTATAAATCTATTTCCCACCACATAATTTCCAAGGAGCTTCAAAATTAGAAGAAAACATTGCAAAACTCTCATCTGAGGTGACTCGTGATGTGATGCATGTCTCTAACCAGAACTGCAACACGTCTGTCTGTGTCAAAGGGACTTTTCTGCACATCAGAATCACTGTTCTGACCCTTGATGCACAAGTGACGTCAGAGCCATGGCTGAGTAACTGATAGGTATTGCAATCCGGTACATGGGAGTAAGGTGAGAATATCTACTGCTGAAGGGTAGGAAGCTGGCTGGACTATGGCTGTTATATTTGTTTGCTGTTTTTCAGACTCTGACAGACCGCTGACCTAGCTCTCCATATAGCCAGCCTCCAGACCCTGTATTTTCCATGAGTGGTACCTGACAGGCACCTTGCTGTACCTGATCAAAAGTTCCTGAACCAGACTGGCGAGCTCAGCATTCATATATTCGTGTGGTGTGATGCCCCACGCTCCCCTGTGAAGATACTCCCCTGAGAATTTCAGACTTTAATCTCAGATGTCTGAGAAAGACCGTGTGAACTCCTAGAAAATGTGCTCTCGTTTTAGCTTCTGGAGCACCTTACATAACCTCTACTTGAAAATTATGAGAGAAAACAGTTTTCTCTCAAACATGGTCCATCAGGTACCAGCAGAAGATCGGCATTATTGACAGGGTACGATCATTCAGAGCACACAAATGCTAAAATTAGTATAGTTTCGCCAACAAATGATTTATATTGTTACTAAAATCTGTTATCGCCCTTTATATGTGCTGCTTTCTTTTTAATTAATTTTCAATACACAGGGACTAGGTTCCTGAGTTCTGCAATGGTTGCCACAAGATATTGTCACGTTGTGGCTAGCCAATCTGGATTGACTAGTGCCCTTTAGAGTGGCCAATCAGAGCATATCTGGAAATCAACAGTCCAGATATACAAAGCAGAATTGTTGTGCCAGAGACCCTCCAGGAGTGTTGAGAGACAGCTCGTGGTGTGTGGTTGCACTGAAATGTTTGCTCCCCAACCTCGTGCAGTTGTATCAAGGAACTGCCCATGTTGGAAGGGACTGTATAATTAATGAGACAGCAACCCATTAGTATGCACCCTTCCTTCACCCAGAATTAGTTTCACTTGTGTCATATGCCAGTTGCACAACATTGTTAAGGGAATCAGGACTGCCCCTGCTGCCCTTTCATCTCCTTGGGGTGGCCCCTTCCTCCATCTACAGATGGACTTCATGTATGTTTTCTGGATGAGTTGAAACATGTCCGTGTGGAAGAGCAGATGCGATAACTAACTAATTGCCTATTCAAGGAATTCATTCCATAATTTTGTATGCCACAGCGCCTCTCTAGTGAACTAAGAGCACATTTAGTTCCAGCTGTGTTTCGGGAAAGCTGAGCTCAATAAAAGCATGCTTAAGAATAAGATAGTGAAAGTCTGTTCAGACACACAATTGAAATTTCCTGACGCTTTATCCTTGGCTCTGTGGTCAATCTGGGACAGAACTTACATAGTTAACTTTCCTTACAGAAATCAACTGAATGCCAGTATGTGCAATTAAACAGGCTTGCAGTGCTGTGTTTAATTTGATGTATTATTCTTCAGCCATTTTTCAGTTACAAGTGAAAAACTAAGAGACTTGTGCATGTCTGTTTCTAATAGAGACTTCTAACTGCAGATTCGTCACCATAGAATATTCTCCAGGCATCAGACTGGCTCCGGAAAACTTTGAAGTAGTACCCCTGCATGCCAGAAGGTGGCCCTTGCGGCTCAGCATTGATGTCTGAACTGGATGTGACCTGCGCAGGCCTATATAGGCGCCACTCATGCATACTTAAGTCAGTTCCTTTCTTTCCACGCCAAAAAAACCCGGATCCAGACCTACTCATGGTCTCTTTGAGATTATTTTTCCATAACCTTTCGAGACCTCTTTGAGAACAAATGTCTACAGTGTGCATGGGACATTTCCCCAAATAAATCTTCTGGGTGTAAACCCTGTGGGGAATGTCAAACACAGATGTCTGTCTGATCCCCACTTGATCTGTCTGTGGTCGTCCCATGACTCCACAACTTGCGGTGACTGCGCCCAGATGCACCCAATGTCGGTCCGGGAACAAGAGACAAAGTTGCTTATCTTCCAGAAAACAACTCGATGTCACGGGTCACTCCCGCAAGGGGTCCGGAGAGAAGTTGTCAAGTTTGCACTCGACCAGTAAGTCCAAAAAGAAGACGTGATCTTAAAAGGTCTCCAAATCACCTGAGTGGGTGTGGGGGTCATGGCGCCACCAGGGACTGGTCCCGAAAAGGAGCGACAGATGAGAAAACCCTGGACCTGGAAGCAACAATGGCAAAAGAATGGCCAACTGAAAGTGTGTAGGAAATTGGGTTACTGGTTGCGGGAGGTGAAACTCCACTGAAGCAGCAACCACCATTCCTATCAGGGTGAAGTCTCGAGCAACTCAAAATTAACCTGTGCTTATCCTTCCGGTAGCTTGGTGCAAAGCAGTCAGGCTTAACCTAGAGGCTTTAGTAAAGTATTTATGCAGCACTTCAGACTGTGATAATGTGGAAACACAACACAAGAAACATCCCACACCAACTTAAAAAAATAGAGTAAAATGTAATAAATATTCTGATGGATACATCTGCCTGTGGATTCCTCACCTTTTGAATTACCCCTGCGCCAGCATTCCACAGAAACTTTTTCCTAGCTCTCCCACGTCGACGTCACAATGACACAGCTCCGCTCGCGACTCCGTCTGACGTCATCGGAGCCACGAATAGACCTCGTCGGCGTACTGACGTCAGTTCCCTTTTTTCTGCGCCGACGAAGCGTAACGGTTTTCTGGGACTCTCCATTATACTTCTTTAGTTACTTTGTTTCTGCTGTTTCCTTTGGAGTGGCAGTGCGATGGCATCGAAGAAGTCAGGGTTTAAACCTTGTAGAGAATGTGGGGGCCATATGTCGATCACGGACCCCCACGAAGACTGTTTGTGGTGCCTCTCTTCGGACCATGACGTCAATGGTTGTACCAGCTGTCGAAAGATGAACCCGAAGGCCTTGAAGGAGCGTGAGGCCAAGTTGTTCATGGCGAAGGCAAGGAAGGAGAAAAGAGGTCGAAAAAGAACGAAGTCAAAGTCGTCGACTTCGCATGCTTCGAAGTCGAAGAAGCACAAGAAGAAGAGGAGGCATGGTTCTCGACGTCATTCGTCGAAAGGTAGAGCTTCGAGATAGCCCTCACCGGCTCCGAGACATCGTTCTAGAGATGTCATCTCTCCATCGCCTTCTCCTTCTCCTCCAGCGACTCCGGCTCATTCTCCGACGCCGATAGGTTCTCCGGTGCATTCACTGACACCCAAGGGTACTCCTGGGCCGAGCTCTTCGCCGGCGCCGAGGGATTCCATTGAACCGGTACCAATGACTTCTCCTGTCTTGGGCCCGACGTCACCGCGCCTTCACGGCCTCGTGGGGATCAGGATACGGCTCCTTACCCATCCTTTCCTGGGCCTGGTACGGATCCATCGCAGTTCCTCAACGCGATATATGGCGTGTTTGCCAAGGCAGCCTACCCTACCGGTGCGCCTTCGGGCCCCATGGGTCCGCTTGCGTTTAATTTGGGCGTTCCTCAACATTATGCGCAGGCACCTTACATGCATTTTATGCCGACGGCGCCGTCCTGGCACTTTCCGGCTCCGAGGTTCTCGACGCCGGCCTCTCAGTCTCCGGCTCCATCTGGAGGTCGCTCCTCTTCTCTGCTTCGATCGGCGCCGTTGCCCGCTGTACCTTCGACGCCGGTGCCTGTTTCATCGGCGCCGCGTGTGGCGCCGTCGACGCCGAACCCTGTTCCGAAGATGAGATCTAGGAGAGAGGCGCAGAGGCTTCTTGAGGAAGAGGAGTATCAGCAGGATGAGGCTGAGGAAGGCGAGATTGAAGAAGATGATGAGTTTGAAGGCCTTCAAGAGGCAAGTGGATTAGATACTTTTTAGTTATTAGAAAGGCTGCTGAACTTTTAGATCTTCAGCTTCCCACTGCTGATTTCAGGCCGAATATTCTGATGGAGGTATTACATTCTCCATCCTCTGTGGTTGAGCCTCTTTTGCCATTTAATGAGGCTTTAACTGAGCCTATTTTGGAGGTGGGGAGGAAGCCTTTTTCTGCACCTGCGGTTTCAAGGACCATAGCAAGAAGATATAGGCCTGCTCCGAATGATCCTACATTTCTTTCAAGTCATCCTTCTCCTGAAAGTTTGGTGGTGCAGGCTTCTTGTTCAAAGCAATCGACGGGATCTTTTCCCCAGACTCCTGGGGACAGAGATTCAAAAAAATTGGATCAGTCTGCTAAAAAGGTTTTTCTCCTCTTCAAGTATGGCTTTGAAATCCACCAATGCAACCTGCTTGTTGGGGAGGTATATCCATGCCTTGATGGACTCGGCTAAGCAGTTAATTCCAAAGCTGCCTGAGAATGATCGGATATCTTTTCAGGAGATTGTGGCGGATACCCAGGCAGCAGCTTGTCAGGTTATACAGTCTGGATTGGACACAGCTGATTCAGTGGCAAGAGTGATGGGCTCTTCTGTTGCTACAAGAAGGCATGCCTAGCTTAGGTCTTCAGGTTTCTCTCCTGATATTCAAAATACTCTTCTTGATCTTCCCTTTGATGGTTCGAGGCTTTTTGGGGAAAAGGCTGATTGTGCGCTGCAGAGGTTCAAGGACAGTAGAGCCACGGCTAAATCTTTAGGACTCCAATCCCAATCTAGAGGATTTGGTTTTAAAAGGTATTGTGGCTTTGGCAGGATGTCTTCCTTTCGAGGCCGTCAACAACCTCAGTTACAGCGGCAGCAGAACCTCCAGTACAAAACTTAGAGGGAAGAACAGAGGTTGTTTGCGGGGTGCAGCCCGTCAACTCTCCTCCTCCTCTTCTGCCCCTGCCACTGGTGTCTCTGGAAAGCAGCCCTAGATCTCCCATCTTGGAGCTTGCTGGTCCGGTAGGGGGTCGGGTGTCCCATTTTCTACAAGATTGGAAATCTATAACATCAGACCTTTGGGTTTTGAATCTTGTGGAAAATGGGTGCGCCCTTCCCTTCCGGGAGTTTCCCCCTCCTTACCCTCCTCGCCAGGGCGGGTGTTCAGAGGACCATTTGTTGCTTCTACAGCAAGAGGTTCTTGTGTTATTGCAAAAAGTTGCGATAGAGGTGGTCCCGGAGCAGGGAAGGGGTCAGGGATGCTACTCCCGGTATTTTCTGTTTCCCCAAGAAGGATGGCAGGTTAAGACCTATTCTAGACCTCAGGGTCTTGAATTTTTACCTCATGCAGGAGAAATTCAAGATGTTGACCCTAGCTCAGGTTCTTTTGGCGTTGCAGCAAGAAGACTGGATGGTGTCGATCGATTTGCAGGATGCGTATTTTCACATTCCCATCCTGAAGCCGCATCGGAAGTATCTCCGTTTCACGGTAGGGTTCCAACACTACCAGTTTGCGGTCCTCCCGTTTGGACTTACTTCCGCACCTCGAGTCTTCACAAAGGTGATGGCGGTGGTGGCAGCTCATCTCAGAGAGTCGGGAAATCCTGTTTTCCCTTACCTGGACGACTGGCTGCTCAAAGCAAAGTCGCTGGAGATGGTGCTTCATCATCTGCAGGTAACAGCGCAGCTGTTGTACGTTTTGGGTTTTTCGATAAATGTACCAAAGTCTCACCTGGTGCTCGCACAGTGCAACCTGTTCATAGGGGAGAAGTGTGGCTCAATGGTTAGAGCGGCAGACCCTGATGCAGAGATCTGGCCCGGGACCAGGGTTCAATTCCCGCCTCGGCGGGTCTTGGGCTCAATTTCCTCAGACCTGATAATTCTCGCCTCGGTGCCTATTCTAATCATGGGTCCCACTCTGCAACTCTGGGCAATAGCTTGCTTAATCTCCACAACGGCCCCAACAGCGCTGGGATGCCTGGCTTCACCCTGGGGGTGCCCAGGAGTGGACATTTCACAGGGAAAAGCCAGGAAGGGTTCCACAGCGGTATGCGTACAGCGCCTGGACACCCCTTTGGGGGTATGGGTGCGCTTTACAAGTACAAATTTCATTTCATTTTCATTTCATTTTCATTTCATTTCATTTCATAGGGGCAGTACTGGATACTACAGTGTGTCAAGCCTTTCCACCTCCGCAGAGGATTCTCGACATTCAGGAAATGATTCCCTTGTTTCACGTTGGAGCGGTTGTTCCAGTCCTGAAGGTCCTACGTCTGCTCGGTCTGTTCGCTTCCTGCATTCTGTTGGTCAACCATGCACGCTGGCACATGAGGGCGCTCCAGTGGTGTCTCCGCAGGCAGTGGTATCAGCACAATGGGGATCTCAGGGAGTCAGTCAGGATCTCCAGAGATACTGCAGCGGATCTGTCTTGGTGGAGTGTACAGGGCAACTTGTCTCAAGGGAAGCCCTTTCAGCTTCCTCCACCAGTGGCCACAGTGATCACGGATGCCTCCACTCTAGGGTGGGGTGCTCATCTGGGGGATCTAGAGGTCAAAGGTCTTTGGTCTGCAGAGGAAAGGTTGCTTCACATCAACCTGCTGGAATTGCGGGCAATTCGTTTGGCACTGAAGGCCTTCTTTCCTTCCCTTCGCGGTCAGTCAGTTCAGGTCCTGACGGACAACACTACCGCGATGTGGTACATCAACAAACAGGGAGGTGTGGGGTCATATCGTCTCTGCAGAGAGGCTCTGCGACTCTGGTCCTGGATTCAGGGCCACCAGATTTGTGTGTTTGCAAATCATCTGGCCAGTGTGCTGAATGTACGTGCGGACAGTCTCAGTCGGCATTACTCAGCCGATCACGAGTGGCGGCTTCATCCAGAGGTAGTCTATCTCGTCTTCAAGATGTGGGTTTTCCTCGGTTGGACCTCTTTGCCACTCACGAGAACGCGCACTGCCCGTCGTTCTGCAGTCTCCAGTTTCCGATGCAGAGCGCTTTGGGGGACGCGTTTCAGTTGGATTGGAGTTCACAGCTCCTTTACGCGTTTCCTCCCATACCCTTGATTCCTCGAGTTCTGAGGAAAATTCGCCAAGACCGGGCCCAAGTCATATTGATCGCCCCAGATTGGCCAAGAAGTGTGTGGTACACAGATCTACTTCACCTCTCATCGCACCCTCCGCTCCGTCTCCCTCCAGGGCAGACCTCCTCTTGCAGGGGCAGGTTCTACACCCCCACCTCCAGAGCTTGCACCTTCATGCCTGGAGATTGAACAGGGCAACCTGAGTTCTTTCTCTCTCCCACCGGATGTGGTGGATGTTATTTTATCATCCAGAAGACACTCCACCAAATCTGTTTATTCCTCTAGGTGGTCCAAATTTGTTAAATGGTGTGGAGAGAGGTCCATTGATCCTTTGAAAGCCCGTTTGTCTAACATTCTTGAGTTTTCTCTTTCTTTGGCCCAGCAGGGTTGTGCTGTGGCTACAGTAAAGGGACATTTGTCGGCTTTTCTTTGTTTGCCGGACCAGCCGTCTTTATTTAAGTCCCACATTGTTATGAGGTTCATTAAGGGCCTTACTAATAGGTTTCCTCCCGCTCCTTTCATTATGCCTCAGTGGGATTTAAATCTTGTTCTTACATTCTTGATGGGTTCTCCTTTTGAGCCTCTTCATAGTTGTCCGTTGAGGCTTCTTTCTTTCAAAACGGTCTTTCTGATCGCTATTACCTCGGCTAGGAGGGTAAGTGAGCTTCAGGCTCTTAGTTCCAAACCTCCGTTTTTGACCATTCATGCAGAAAAGTTGGTTCTCAGGACCAGGGCTGCTTTCCTGCCTAAGGTGGTTACCCCTTTCCATCTTGGGCAATCCATTACTTTACCCACCTTCTATCCTCCCCCTCACCCTTCCTTTTTTTTATTTTATTATTATTTCATATCCAGAAACATCATATTACACAAAAAATGGCTATTAGTTAATCATAGTACATATTACACAGGTCATTTAGTAGGTATATATACATTAACCGGGGATAAAATTCATTTAAACAGTTCATAAAAAAATTGTACATAGCAGGTAAAAAAAAAAGGCCCAAAGCGGAGTCAACAGTCTAACGATTAAAACCAAGCTGTAAACGCTTCATAAAGTGCATGGCATATAATACATATCGGATAGGAGTTACAAGAACATATTATATAAACTTCTAACACTTAAGACCAGGGTGTAAAATCATGTGCAGTACTATTCATGCTTACCCTATCAGCCTCACATTATTACACCCCTTGGGGACCCCTCTTCTTGCTGCGGCTCCCTCATTTCTTTGTTCCATTCAGAAATGAGTGCCCAGATTTTCCTCCCCCGGGTTCTAGCCTGTCTGCCCCTACAAGCATACAGAGCCTTCTCTTGATTATAAATTCCGAGCAGTCTGGCAAGCCACATCTGAAAAGTTGGAGGTTCTACATCTTTCCACCTGGCAGCTAGCATTATTCTGAATACTGCTGTCCCCAGAAATAAACAGTATCCCTGTGCAGAATTGAGGGCCAGAGAGCTATCACTTCCTAACATCAACAGTGTTGGGGTTAGTTCGAATCTGAAACCAAACAGTTTCTCCCAGAAATCAAGCAACCCCTCTTTTAGTACACCTAATTTGACACAGTCACAAAACATATGTATCAAGGTTGCTGGACCTACCCCGCATCTAGGACATTTATCATCCTGCCTTTTTCCCCATAAGAATAACTTGGAGGGTGTAAAATATAAGTTAAAAATAGTTTTATATAGTTGTGCCTTTAAATTTGTGGATATAAATAGCTTAGCTGATAGGGATAAACTCATGTATATATCCACCTCAGGATTGTCCAATTTCGATGCCCAGGATGTCTCATGTTTTTCCAAATCATCTGGTAGTTTTCCAAGTAGTAAACTGTAGGTATTCCTGATTTTATTTGATCTCCTAGTGATAGCTTCTAGCAGTGGTATCCTTTCTAAATTCATTGTTGACCTACATATAGTTAGAACACTCCTAATCTGTACAAATTTAAAATAATGATTTGCTGGGATTCCAAAATCACGCTGAAGCTGTGAAAATTGCAAACCTTGTGCCCCCCCATAAAGATCACCAATTGTGCCTACCCCCAGCTCTTCCCATCTTTTCCCCATATCGTCATATACCTGATGAGGAAATAGCGAAGAACGCAAAAGGGGAGTATATCTGCAGATTTTAGAAATCGTCATAAATTTTGAAACTTGCTTCCAGATTCGCCATGCGTTATGTATTACTTTAAAACAAACTTTTTTGTAATAGCTCGGCTCCGTTTGTCTCAATAACAGACCCCATGCCTCCTTCCCTAAAGCAAGTTTATATACTGTAGGCACTCCCGGATCCTCCTCCAGTTCATTATTTCTAACTCCTTTTACTATGAACAAGGAGGTCAACTGATGAAGAAGGGCCGCCCAATAGTAAAACGTAATATTGGGTATTGTAAGCCCTCCTCTATTTTGTGGTAGGGTTAGATATTTTAATGCTCTCCTCACTTTCCCATATTGCCAGATACAATTAGAAAAAATAGAATCTAAAGTTTTCAATACATGGTCATCCACCATAAGGGGTATTGAACGAAACAAATAGAGTATTTTAGGCAACTTTGTCATTTTCAAATAGTTCCCTCTTCCTATAATAGAGAGATGTTGTCCATTAACTCTCTTTAGTTCCGTAGCTATTGAATTAACCAAAGGATCAAAATTAAGTTTAATAATATCATCCACTTTTGCACTAACTCGAACCCCCAAGTAGACTGCCGAATCTGCTCGTCTAGGATCATTAAAATCCATGTTTTCTGTACAGATAACAATGGTCTTCCCTTCGTTCAGAGCATAGCCTGACAGATTCCCAAAACCCTCAGCTATCTGGATAGTTTCCTCAATTGCCTCTGCTGGATCCGTAGTTAATATAGCAACGTCATCGGCATAAGCCAGGACTTTTGTCTCATATCCCCTGGTTACCACTGGCTTAATCTTCTCGGAGTGTAAAAGTTTCACCAGGAGAGGGTTAATATACATGGCAAATAAAATGGGGGAACAAGGACAGCCTTGCCTAGTCCCCCTGGTTACTACAATATTACTAGACTCCTTCCCCATTATTTATAGCCGGACTTTTGGTTCGCTATACATAGCTTTAACTGCCCTTATAAATTGATGTCCAAACCCGTTCAGCTCCAATATCCCCCATAAAAACTTCCAAGACACCCGATCGAATGCCTTTTCGGCATCGAGGAGGATCATAGCCATCTGGCCCCCGGTCTCCGTCATGATATTGAATAATGAAATAGCCCTCCGAGTGTGATCTGTTGTTTCTCTCTCGGGGATGAACCCGTGTTGCCAAGGGGAGACCAGACGAGCTATGGCCCTCCCCAACCGATTAGCCAATATCTTGGAATACATTTTTGTATCTGAATTAATCAGAGAAATCGGTCGGTACGATGACGGGTTGTCTGCTGGTTTCCCTTTCTTAGGAAAAATTATAATATCGGTCTCTCCATGATTCAGGGGGTTCCCCACTATATTGGACACCCCTAAACAAATCCAATAAAAGAGGGACTATTGCTTCTCCCAATATCGTATAGATCTCTAGCGGAATCTTGTCATGACCGGCAGCTTTCCCTAATGCCATTCCTTGCAGTGCTACCTGGGCTTCCTCTAGTGAAATTTCTTTTTCTAGATCTTCCTTAGTTAAAATATCCAACCTTTCACCTAGTTCAAAGTTACCCACTAAGTGAACTATATCCTGTAATACTTCAACTGTATCCTTATCATTATACTTATCCTCTTGATATAGTGTTTGATAATAATCCTTAAATACCCCGGTAATATCATCTGTATATGTATGCCCACTCATTTTGATAGAGGATATTGCATTCAATGAGTTCTTCTGCCTAGTACGAAGAGCTAACCTCCTCCCAACTAGCTCACCATTTTCATAGGAGCTATTCCGCTGGGATTTATATTCCTCTGCAGATTTTTGTGTTAACCAGCTATTAATTTCTGCTTTCAGAGTTATTATTTGATACTGGACTTGAACCCCTTCCAGCCCCTGTTCTATTAAGGAGATGTGCTTCTCTTCCGCCTCTGCTAGCTCCCGCATTAGTTGTTGATTCCTAATCCTCCGCGAGGTCCTAGCCCTTACAACAAAGCTGATGGTTTCCCCTCTGAGACCGGCTTTAAAGGAATCCCACACAGTCCCCCTACCAGCACTATATCTATTCTTATCAAAGAATTCCTGTGACCAATTCTTAATATGTTCGACATAATCATTATTTACGAGGAGTTTCCTGTCAAACGTCCATGTCCTCTGGGATCTCCTAAAATTTGCATTTTCCATCTCCAAGATTAGAGGGTTATGATCTGAAATCACCTTCGGGAGTTTGTTAATATTTGCTACATTTAATACATCTCTTGTGCAGAAAAAATAATCAATCCGAACATACTTCCTGTGCGGACAAGAATAATATGTATAGCCAGCGTTGTTTGGATTATTCAATGCCAAGGCATCCACTAAACCATGGCTATTTTTGAGGGAGGCTAGTGCTCTATAAACTCTGGGCTTTCGACCATGATACCCCCCTTGATGTTGTCCTTGTCTTGAGTCAAGTGAAATATTAAAATCACCACATATAATTAATGGGCTGGGCCATGATGCAAGCTCCAACTCCAAATCCTCGAATATCTGAGGATCATCTTGGTTTGACCCATAAATTGAACATAAGGTGACTCCTGCCTCTAATTCCACTATAGCCCACCTCCCCAATGTATCCGCTGCCTTTCGTTTGACCAGTCCCAAATTAATCTTAGCTAGTATAGCCACTCCCCACGTATCTGAAGTTTGGGAGGTGCATGCTAGTAGGTTATATCCTCTAATACCCAACAGCTCTTTTTTCCCCCAAGGAATATGGGTTTCTTGTAAGCACACTACATCAATATCGTTTGTTCTCACTAATTCCGATACGCTCGCCCTTTTCGCTCTATCGTTCAGCCCTGCTACATTCAAAGAGCATATATTTATCCTCCCCATCTAAGTTCAGTTTTCAGAACTCCACATAATCCCCTGCCTCTCTTTCTTTCCTTTACCATCTTTAATAAAATGACCTGCATACTCTCTCCTGTTTTTAATAATATACAGTTTATCTCATCAGTTCTGGATATGTTTTTCTCCCCAAGTTTCCCCAACCCCCAACCACCCCCCCTCTCTACCACCCCTTCCCTCCTCCCCCTTCCCATCCCCTCACCCAGCACCCCCCACGAGAGGCGCTCAGACCTAGGTCTGTGCATAATGGGTGCGTCGTGCAACCCCGAGAGCCCTAAATTAACCCTTAAATTTTTGAACAAGTGCTATTTTCCCATCCAAACACCATGACCCCCAAATCCTCCCTCCAAATCACCCCCTATATTCCTTAAACAGTTCCAAAGTTTACCCGCCATTAATATTCCTTGAACTAATCCGATTTAACCATAAATCTGTATCTGTATCCTAACCCTTCAAACTATCAAGGTATTCTTTTGCTTTAATTTCTGAAAAAAAGAATCGTGTTACCCACCCCAGATTACTTTGAGTCTTGCTGGATTGTTCAAATAGGCTCGTGCGTTTCTATCTTGAAATGGTTTTATCAATTGCCGAAACCTCCACCGCCTTTCGACAGTGGAGTGGCAAAAATCTGGTCGGACAAAATAGGAAACCTCATTCCAAGTTCTTTTTGCTTCTGGCCGAGCCTTTTCAAAAATAACTTGGCGTAACAAAAAATTGCCAAAGTAGACCAAAATGGCTCGTGGCAATACTCCTGCCTTCACAGGCTGCTTCTGCACAAAAGGAACGCGGTGACCACGTTGCACCTCTCGATCCCAATTCCAGTCCGTAAGTTCTGGGAGTGTATCTATAAATAATTTCACAACAAATGAGCGGATATCAGCCCCTTCAACCTCCTCAGGAACCCCAAGCACCCTCAGATTATTCCTCCTCTGGCGGTTCTCCTGCTCTTCTAGTTTCCATTGCACATTTACTAATTGAGCCTCGTGAGATTTTATAAGTGTCTGGTTTGCAGTAAGATCCGCTTCAATTGCCACAACCCTTGATTCCAAGTCGGTCAGTCTCTCCCCAAATACACTACAGGTTTTAGTCAGTTTACGAATCACTCCCTGCACTTTTCGCATTGCTGCTTGGGCCTTGCGTCCATCCTGTCTCGTCTCATCACGATGCAACGATATGGCTTGGAAAATTGCTTCAAGCGTCGGGGGGAAGGGGGGATGGATCCCCCCTGGTCCGAAACTTGTTGTCCGCTAGACAGTTGGCCCGCAAGTTGATTTGTAGGGGTGTAATCCCAAGTAAGGTCCTTAGCTCCCGACTTTCTTTTTTTTCTTTTTCAAGACAGTTTTTACTTTGCCACCATCAGCCTCATCCAAGTCGCTGTTGGTCAGGTCTGTGGAGATATCTGAGAGATCCTCCGACCATTCACCCCCATCTGACAGTGAAAAAAAGTAATCACTAGGCTCTTTGTCTTGCTCTTTTCCATCCCCATGGTCTTTCTCCACATTCCCATTATTTACACAGCCTGCTCCTAGCAGCTCATCCGTCTGAGAAATAGACATTACCCGAAAGTCCTGGGGAGAGGTTATTACTGTATTGACCTGAGAGGAATCCTGCCCTCCAACACCCGCAATAGCTTCACCTGGATTCTCTTCAATAGTTATTACATTAGAGCCGACGTCCGGAGCATGCCCGGTGTCCCCCCCCCCCCTCATTCACAGTCACAGTCCCTTGGGGGTTATCTCCAGGCCTACCTTTAAACTCATCCGACTCAGTTCCCTGTAGGACCCTATTCGAATTGGGGGATCCTTCTTCATTTCTCCCCTTCTCCAAGCCGCACTCCTGGCTCTGCCCGGCCACATTGTTCTGACACACCTCGCCGTGACCCGGAGCTGCTTTCCCCGCGGGGCCTCGCATTAGATCAACCACCGAAGGGCCGGCCGGTCGAGTCTTCACTGCTGCCCCGCCTCTTCCTCTTCGGGCATGAGTCAGCTGGCTGTCCGCGACACCCCCACCAGGGGGTCGGCGAGGTCAGGGCTAGTGCTGCCGCTTCCTCACTGGCATCTCCCGTCTCAGACTGGCCCCGCAAAACTAGTCGTGCCGCCCTTGTCTTGGCGGCGGCTCCTGCTGTTTTTGGCCCCATCGCCTCCACCTCGGTCTCAGTCTCGGCGAGCGTGGATTCCCGGTAAGGGTCACTGCCACTGACGTAAACTTTGGCAATCGCCGTAGAGAAGCGTCTCAGTACCGCCAATCCAATCAGTGTCCCTATTAAGCGCAGGTACTGTCCACAGCTCTTGGGGGTGATTAATGCCTCTTATAACAACTTTCTGGGGTCATCGCTGCGTCCCATCTCTATTCCCGCATAGAAGAATCAAGCTCTCAGTTGGGACTGCACGCTGCTACGGTCTCAGACGACCGCCATCTTGCCTCCCACGCAAGAAAATGTCTCTTGATGAAACATGTTCCTCACCCTTCCAAAGAGGATGAGAGACTTCATCGCTTGGATCCTAAGAGGGCTGTCAGTTTCTATCTGGACAGAACCAAGGATCTGAGGCTGGACGATCAGCTCTTCGTGGGCTACGTTGGGCGAATGAAAGGCAAGGCTGTGCACAAGCGGACTCTCTCCAGGTGGATCATCTTGTGCATCAAGATCTGCTATGCCTTGGCCAAGAAGGAACTGCCTGAAGGTATCAGAGCTCATTCCACCAGAGCTAAGTCTACTTCTTCTGCTTTGGTTAGAGGTGTTCCTGTTGTTGATATTTGTAAGGCAGCAACTTGGGCCAACCTCCACACCTTTGCGAAGCATTACTGCTTGGATTCTGAGGTTAGGAGGGACGGCCATTTTGCATGCTCTGTGCTTCAGGATTTTTTGGTATAGGTTGGTGGACACCCTCCTCCGGGAGTGGAACTGCTGTGGGATTCAATTCAAAAGGTAGGGAATCCACAGGCAGATGTATCCATCAGAAGAACAAGTTACTTACCTTCGGTAACGCTTTTTCTGGTGGATACAGTACCTACCTGTGGATTCCTCACTGACCCACCCTCCTCCCCGTTGTCCACCTTCGTATACCAAAGGTTTTATGAATTATTTAACATAGTTGTTTTCCTTTGTATTTTAAATGCTTTGTTTTGTTTATAGGAAATGCTTAGTTTCTTTTGCTTGCGAAGCCGTGTCATTGTGATGTCCTCGTCGACGTGGGAGAGCTAGGAAAAAGTTTCCATGGAATGCTGGCGCAGGGGTAATTCAAAAGGTGAGGAATCCACAGGCAGATACTGTATCCACCAGAAAAAGCGTAACCGAAGGTAAGTAACTTGTTCATTTGAATCCAAAACAACAAAAATCTAATCAGTAGAACCAGAGAAATGACATTTTAAAGATTTAACTAAAGATTAAAGTAGTGCTCAAAAACACAAAGTGCCAACTGTGGTTATCTGGTCGCAACGGACCAGGACACAGTCACAAGTTCAGGCTAACCACGATGGAGCGCCAGCCAGATACAGAGACCAAGTTAGGCCCGTTGAACAAAGTACCATAAGGTTGATAAGCGTTGCGAGGTTCTGTGTCAAGAATGCATCATGCAGTGGCGGTTCCGAGAAGCTGCGCGGTGCAGTGCGACGTCCTGTGTTGAGTATGCATTGCACAGCGGCAGTTCCGAGGAGCCGTGGGGGCACTGCTTCAGGGATGCTTCGTGCAGTGGCAGTTCCGATATGAAGCTTCTGAAGTCCACAGCTGGGCTGGCACCTTCAGGCCCACTTCCAAGAGTCTACCACTTGGAGGGAGTGGTGGGGATGGGGTCAGGGGGACAAGACTCACAGCAGGCAGAGTCTAGGTGTGGGGTTCAAAGTGGTTGGAGCTTTTTCTGTCCCTGAGGCTCTGATCAGGAGGCCAGCCAACTAGCTTTTGGAGTCAATGGTGATTCTGGGTTCAAGATGCAGGTCCAGTCCTTCTCACTCAGGCAGCAGAGTAGCAGTCCTTGCAGTAGAGCAGCACAGCAGTCCTTCTGAGTCTTCCACAGATCCAGAGATGTACTGAAGAGTTGCGTCTGAGGGTCCAATATTTATACTTGGTGTCAGTTTTGAAATAGGAGAAGGTTCTGGAGGTTTCCACCCCTGAAGTGTTTTGAAATTCCTGTCTCCATGCCCTGGCCCCTGGCCCGGGCTTGTCCGGGGGCACAAAGACTGGTGTGAAACCCTTGGTGAGTGTGCTGAGGCAGAGCCTTTATGATTTGCAAGTGTGGTAGGTGACAGCTCCGATCCCCCTAAAAGTCAGAGATGGCCCATCCTACCAACAGCTATTCCTTCTGTCTCACTGTCAGGGAGCAGTAGACAAAGATCAACTGCCAGTTAAACCTAGTCATGTGACCCAGAATACAGGCTGCAGACACCAAGAGGTTGGGACAAGAAGATGCCAACATTCTAAAATTGGCTAGGTGATGGTGCCAACAACGCATTTCTTTTTATAGAAATGGTTAAACAAATATATCAAGCATTTGTGATGTCTAAACATGACATCGTAAACTAATTGCAAGTTAAATATTTCATCTTTTTAGGAAAATAAATGTCAGCACAATTTCCACATGCATTGATAACAGACACTATTATCACTATCTCTGTTGGCATACTGATCATCAGTACATATAAATCCACTTCCCAAATCGTATCATATGTCTGTCTCTCACATAGAAACTAGACATAAAGCATACATTTAACAATGACTAAAAGAGAAGTTGGGTTAAGCGTCAACGTTTCAGTTGTTACCATCTTCAGGCCTGTATAGTTGTGTGAAGATCCAAGACCCTCTAGTTGCTGAGTCAACTCGTGACTCTGATTTATCAAATGTCTCTTGGTGAGTAATTTAGCAAGATAAGGATAGGAGGCTAGTTTGTGGATGTGCAAACTTGTGTTGATTGCAGAGAGAGACCGACGACTGATGCAGTGGCTTCGATTTACCAGGGCAGATTTTGAATATTGAATCTACCTCATTAATTAAAAGGGAAATTGCACAATAAATACCTAGTATCCTTATCTTGCTTGATTCCTCACCAAGAGACAATTGATAATTCAGAGCCAAGTGTTGACTCTCCAACTAGGGTGCATTGGATCTTCACACAACTATGCAGTCCTGAAGATGGTCTCAACGATATATAACATCAGACACCGAAACATCGACGATTAACCCAACTTTCCTTTTAGTCATTGTTAAATGTAAGTTTTAGGTCTAATGAGAGACATACTTAGATGATATGATTTGGGAAGTGGGTTTATATACATTGATGATCAGTATGCCAATATAGATAGTGATAATAGTGTTGTGAACCCCTATTTTTACGATTCTGAATTTTAATATAAATTTGATATAAAGACATACTGCCTTGTGCTGAAATTTATTTTCCTAAAGAGATGAAATCTATAACTTGCAGTTAGTTTGCAATGCCATGTTTAGAGATCACATATGATTGATATATTTGTTTAAACATTTCTATTAAAACAAATCCTTTGTTGGCACCATTACCTACCTGACTTTCAATACCCAAGCGAGTACTAAGTTGCCCTTATAATTTTAAGATTCTAAAATTGCCATTTGCAGAATTGTGATTTAAAATCTGACATTACCATTAAAGAGGGTTTTAACTCTCAATTCTTTAGACAGAAAACTTAATATTGCTACTTTATAGTTTATAAAAAAAATATATATTGCTACTTACTCCCAATTAAAAGTTATCACTTATTAAATGTAATGAGGTAACCCAATGTTATCCTATGTGAGAGGTAGGCCTTACTGTAGTGAAAAACTAATGTAAAATTTTCTCACTATCAGGACATGCTAAAGTTAAAAGTATATGTCCAACTTTTAAAATACACTGTACGCTACCCTATCGGGCTGTTTAGGGCCTAGCCCAGGGTTGTTTATATGTATTAAAAAGGAAGATTTAGGCCTGGTAAAAAAAAATGTTTCCCATGTCGAAATGGTAGTTTAAACTGCACACACATGCTGCAATGGCAGGCCTGAGACATGTTTATATGGCTACTTAGGTGGGTGGCACAATCAGTGCTGCAAGCCCACTAGTCACATTTAATTTACAGGCCCTAGGTATATGTAGTACCTCTTTACTAGGGACTTGCAAGTAAATTTAATGTGCCAATTTGGTGTAAGTCAATTTCAAAATATTTTTGGGAGTGAACATGTGCACTTTAGCACTGGTCAGCAGTGGTAACGTGCACAGGGTCCTAAGGCCAATGAAACAAGATCAGCAAAAAACTAGAGCAGTAATGCAAAAAGGTTTGGGGAAGACCACCCTAAGGTTGACAGGTCTAACAAAGGGGAAGCCATGTGATGCGCTGCAAGGATGAACTTTGAGACTTTGACTCCAGCTGACCCTCAGGACTAGGATGGGTCTCTTCAGGGCCAGTGGTACTGGCCCCTTTATGCCTCTTGAACACTTGGGGGGGAATGCACCTGCTGGATGGTTCCGCTAGGACTAATGTGCACTGGTCTTATATTACTCATATTATGATAATTATAAAAAGGACAAAAAATTCATAAATAATCCACTCAACTCCATGATCATACAGGTCAATCTCTCTTCTGTGTTCAGATAATAAAATCTATTCTAGAGTAGTTGTCAGTAGATTAGCCAAAGTTATATCACTGGCCTCTTCATTTCCGCATGGGTTTAATGGGTTTATCCCTAGAAGAGATACCACCAAACCTACCAATCTAGCCACAGTACTGACCGGAAGGCGCACTGACAACACCCTTTTGGCATTCATAGCCCTTGATACCAAAAAGGCGTTTGACTGAGAAGAGTGGCATTTTCTTTGGGCAATGATGCAAGAATTGGATTTTCCCTTATGGATTGGATACAGGTATGATATTGATTGCCACTGTGACTATCAATTGCCACTCATTTACCCCATTTGATATTACTAGGAATTCTCAGCAAGGTTGCCCATTCTCTCCAACCTACATATGGAACCATTATTATTACACAGGACAGCCATGACTACTTCTATTCTGCTTAGGGCAATCTAAGGTTTTAGATTATGCTTTGATAACCATAGCTGAACCATTACGTGCCTTACTAGCAACGGAAACAACAACTGCTGAATTCAGTTCTGTATCTGGTTACATACTAAAGAAAGAGAAAACAAATCTTAATTGTGGTTTCGCAATAGCCATCTAGCTCTAATCCCTATCCAGTCAGCCAATTAAATACCTTAGGATTTGGCTCTTTTGCTCTCTGTGATGATATTTGCTTATTTAAAAAAGTGTGAACCTCTGACTTTATTTATGTGGACTGGACATATTTGATCAAAATGATCCTTTTACCAAAAATACATATCTATTTTTGCTCTCTATGTTCACAAATTACTTATTAAGCGATTCGATTCAGTACTTGTTTTATTTACATGGGAACATAAAAAGGTGCTCCATCTGTTTCTTTCAGCTACATTGATTAGGGGATGGGAGCTATCCAGTTTTCAGTTTTACTATTGGCTGCCCTGGCAAAGAGACTATCTTTATTGTTATTGGACATTTCACAAACTATGACACCTACAAATATATTTTGAAGACCCCCCCCCCCCATGATTTTTTATTCCTATTTTCTAATCTACAACGGCATCTACAACATGTTAAGTTTAAGGGACATCTACTTTTCTGCTAAGTATAGGGCGATATCTAAAAGCAACTGACAATCCAATGATGCATGGACACTCCTCTATATGGAACAATTAAATTCTTACTCCTATTTTTAGAACTTCCTAGAGCACATGCTGGCTTACATCTAATTTACAATTACTTATAAAAATATATCTGATAGAGACATCTAGCCGCAGATTCCTTAACTTTGAATTCTCCCCAGGGGGCAGATTGGATCCGGAAAGTTTTCCAGCAGTACCTCTGCGTGCCGGGTGACGGCGTCGTACGGTTCCGCAGTGACGTCGTCTCCGGATATGACGTCAGTGGAGCCATATAAGTCCCCTCTGGCGTGCGTACATCAGTTTTTTCTTTTCCAAGCTGCAATGCGGATCCGGAGAAGCAGTTCCTCTGGCCATCTGTTTTAGGCCTGCTTTGATGCCTTTTTGCATCTGGGAACAGTGTGCCTATGCCTTCGGGTTTTAAGACGTGCGAGACCTGTACTCGACATAGGTCGACTACGGATCCGCATTCCATCTGTATGTGGTGCTTAGGAGAGCACCACGACTCCGAGGAATGCGATGCCTGTAAGAGGCTGAAGCCTAAGTCCTTGCGGTAAAGGCAAATGAAGTTGCTGACGGCACGGCTCTCCCAATCGGAGTCTGGGTGACGTCGCTCTCCTTTCCGCTCTGAAGTGCCTGCGCGGGGCCGTTAAAGGAGCCGTTCCCGTGGGCGTCGCTCGTCCAAGTTGCGGAAATCCCATCGGAAGGGATCAAGGTCACAGAGGTATTACCTCATGAAGTCGTGACGTCGTTGCTGGTTCCTCCTGTTCCTTACTGGTGGATTTAGCGCAGGAGTCGACCCCGAGCCTCCCTCCTTATCTTGGAGCCGGGGAGACTATGACCCAGATGCAGGTATATTTTCATGCTCTGCAAGCCTTCTTTGGGTTTACACCTCCCCCTGGTGCCCCTTCAGGTCCCAACGAAGTTGAAGGGACTCTGATTGGGAGTACGCTAGCGGGAACGCCCTCGGCGCCGGTCGTGGACCTCAACTCCATACCTGAAGTCATTACGACAAAGAGACACATCCTGGTGCCGCTTCCCGTTATGGCGTCGGATGAGGTGGTCTCAACGCCAGTCGATGCCTGAGACACCATTCATGGTGCACGTCGATACGACACCGCCCGGACATCGATCGGCGCCGGAGATTCCGCTTATAGCCACTGCAGTTCCTGCACCTTCTTCTTTACAATTTAAGGAGGAAGCTGAATATGTTGCTATTTCGCCAGTATTGCAGGAAAACTCTGAAGACACTGGTGACGTTGAGCGCTTGGTTGGTCTTGGTTAGCCTCAGGTAGGAGGTTCTTTGGAGACATTTGGTGGAGAAAGTAGTCTGCAACCGTCTCTTAATTATGATCTAATTTCTCCATCACGAATGGCAATGGAGGCTTTCGTTGAGGCTATTTAGAAAGCTGCTGGAATACCTCTTAGGAAGAGCTTAGTCTCAAGAGGTTATACCCCTTATTGGGTATGTGACTTACTTCACGTGGAGTATTGGTTTGCTATTGTATAGCTTTTGAAAAATACTACTTTTATAGTCTATTTCTATACTATAGATCTCTCTGATATACATCTTGGTCCTTCTTGGGCATTGTTTTATGTTCTCTTAGGGACTATGGTAGACTAATAATCGCTCTTTTCCTCTTGTGATACCCTCTCAGGAGGTTACATTTACACTTCTATGGTTTTTTCTTAACCAGTGTATTCAGTGCAGTTTGTATTCTCTTCTTGAGCGGACTATGTATTTATCATGAGTGCTTCAATTCTTTGAAGAGATTGAGCAAGTTGGAGCGTTGCTCTAGTTCAGAGTATATACTCATGCTATATATGCATGCTTTTGGATGCTATTGGCTTGTGAGTTCTTCCTTTAGGGTAAAAGAACAGTGTCTAGTGCAGACATGAATATTTCCACAAATGCAGGCAATTCCTATTCATGCTCCACTTTGTAGTGCGGTAAGTTGGCAGCCAAAGGTTTGTGATGCACAGGTTGGTACAACTTGTCTTAAGACCAACGTTTATTTGGTTGGCAATCATCCATGAAAGTCTTTGTTATACGTGGTTCTGTCTGATCCACATTTCCTGTCTTTGAGAGAGGATGTACTTGTTACTTTCAGCATTTCTTATCTCGTGAGGAATCACGACTGTTGTTCTTGTGGTGTCCATTCTTTAGACCACCATTTGACAGACAGCATTTTCTTATGGCAAGTCACCTACGGTGTTGTATTGGTGACGTAATACCCCCTTTTCTCTCTGGGTTGTGTATTTTTGCCAAACCTCTCATTTCAGAGTGTTGTTTTGATATAATATTGTCTTGTATCCCAAGCATCGTATGTACTTGTTGTTGATAAGGATTTATTTTATAGAATATTTGGAGCTACAGTTTAAGCAGCGTTACCCTTTTTCAACATTATTGGTAAGCGCTTTTTGGAACTGGTTTCTCAGTTCTAGTTAGTTCTTATTATACAGTCATATTTACTCTGTATACATATGTGTTACATGTATTGTTTTTTTTTTGTTTTTTTTATTAAAAAAGGTTTTAATCAAAGATGCGGGCGATTCTCTTTTCTCGCTTGCCTTGGTGTTTGAGCTTATTCAAGGCTCGAAATTGTGTTCAGTCTTTCGTACTATGGCACTGAAGGATGTACGGAGGCAAGCTTTATGCGTTCTTGCGTTCTGGCAGTAATTATTGGCCAGTGTCATTCTGTGAATTGCTTGGTCAATCGGAGTATCTGCTGACAACATTTAAGTTTGTATATATATTTATGTCTATATATGAATCTTTGTGGTAAGATGTTATGCAATTGGTGCATAGGATAAATAGGAATATTGATTTTGTCCAAACTAAATTATTTGAACCAAGGCGGTATTGTCGTTCATCTTTCCCTTGGGGAAATGAGTTCTGAAAGTTCTGTTTTGGGATTTAATCAGGACAGTTCTTTCTCTGATTCTTTATTGTTATGAACAATGTAGATTATATGACTTTTATCATGCATTTGACCCTTTTTGGTCATCGAGTTTCTTGCCCCTTTGGGAGAAATGGGTTAATGTCTGTCTTCTGACAGATGATTCTACAGGGTTTTTTTACCCCTTTTTCTTCAAGGGCCAATTCTCTCGGACCTGTAAGGTTGTTTTTTATTTATATGTTCTGTGACCGTGATCATAGATTCTATGAAGAGCCAAGCTCTTATTTTTCTATTCCTACATACATATGGTCGGTTGTTAGTTTTGACCGACTAGTTCTCTTTAAGAACTTTTGTAGGATTAGTTTGCTGACCCTCCTCCAGTGGGGTATAGCTATGGTATTTAATTCAAAGTTAAGGAATCTGCGGCTAGATGTCTCTATTAGATGTAAAAGTTACTTACCTTCGGTAAAGCTATATCTGGTAGAGACACAGTCTAGCTGCAGATTCCTTAAAGCCCTGCCCATCCTCCCCGCTCTGCGAATGACCTTCGAGGTAAAGGTTATACCCTTTCTGTACTGGGATTATATACCAGTTTTCACTATCTCAATCTAGGTTGGGGCTAAACAAACCGTTTGGCCTGGCCACTTAGTTTTTGTTAAGATGTTGCAACACCATCCATTTCCAAATGTATGTGGTTGCTAGAGTGGGGTGGGTTTTCTATTTCACTCTGGATGACGCACCAGTGAGCAGGGTTAATTTATTTGTTCTTTCCATGAAAGTCTTCTTTCATGCTGGTTTCCGGTCTAGGGAAGACATGGCTTGGCAGTTCGGGTTGGACTGTTCCCATGAGGCACAGGGTCAGACTGATTTGCATAGTGGAGAAGTGTGGCTCACGGGTTAGAGCGGCAGACCCTGATGCAGAGATCTGGCCCGGAACCAGGGTTCAATTCCCGCCTCGGCGGGTCTTGAGCTCAATTTCCTCGGACCTGATAATTCTCGCCTCGGTGCCTATTCTAATCATGGGTCCCACTCTGCAACTCTGGGCAATAGCTTGCTTAATCTCCACAACGGCCCCAACAGCGCTGGTATGCCTGGCTTCACCCTGGGGGTGCCCAGGAGTGGACATTTCACAGGGAAAAGCCAGGAAGGGTTCCACAGCGGTATGCGTACAGCGCCTGGACACCCCTTTGGGGGTATGGGTGCGCTTTACAAGTACAAATTTCATTTCATTTCATTCATGCATATGGCCATGTCTGAACTGGGGTGGCGGAGTGAGCTAAAGAATGATGATGGATTAAACCCAGATCAGTTGACTGGGGTGAGTGCTTGCAATGTTCAACACTCCGTCCATCATCCCCTTTGGTTTTGCTATGTTCGCCCTAAGTTGGCAGGGTATGCCCAGACGTGGGTCCCTTGCTCACTTTGCCACTGGATTCAAGATAGCCTGCCTGATGACGGCTGTAAGCCAGAAACCGGTCCCAGGATGCTTGTTTCCGGTCCAGGGAAGACATGGCTTGGCAGTTCGGGCTGGACTGTTCCCATGAGGCACATACTGATTTGCATATGGCCATGTCTGAACTGGGGTGGTGGAGTGAGCTAAAGAATGATGAGGGATTAAACCCAGATCAGTTGACTGGGGGTGAGTGCTTGCAATGTTCAACACTCCGTCCATCATCCCCTTTGGTTTTGCAGTCTTCTTGGTATCATCATACCTTGACATTGGTACTGCCAATATATCACATAATGCTGTGGTTCAGTTGGCTATTGCCATGTCGTTCATTACCATTGATGAATGGTCTATAGAGTGTATGGTCTCTTCCCTCATATGGGGGTTATCATGGCTGAGCCCCAGTCAGGCCACTATTGTTGATTCGTACATGATAGCTCAATCGTGCGGACAATAACAAACAGCAGCATTTTGCGTAGTGAACTTAGCCCTTGTACAAAATGCTTGATAATATGCCTACGAAGAAGTGTAAATGTAAGCAAAGCCATTTCAGAGAATATTATCCTGCACAGGCATACAAGCGAATGTGTGTCAAATGTCAGCATTTAAGATTAAAGATGGCAACTTTAAAATGTGAGCATGTAAAATGGTAATGTACCTTCTAGGTCCTAAATGTGACCACATGACATCCAGTCCTCAGATGTGAGAGGACTAAAAAAGCTTCCTAAAATGCATGCTAAAAAGGAAACTGTGGTGGAACCTAAAATCCTAAAAGACATTATGCTCCTTAAGAATAAAAGCATCCAGAAAGCCAAATTGCAGTAAAATCAATATAAAAAGCAAAGAAAAAAGGTTCATGTTAAAAGCAATTTAGAATGGTAAAAACAAGGCCAAATTAAAAACAAAATCTGTACTGCTCGAAACTGCCAGATTGTTTAAATGTTCTGATGAGTAGACAAAACATTGCTGTTCCCGGTATCAGCAGACAATGTTCCTGGTGGCACACATCGCACCGGCTGCATTGAGCAAACATGTTCAAATCCAACCCCCACAGAACCGTCAAAGGAGGACCGGCCAGTAATAAATCCGAAAAGGATGAGCCGAGTTCCAAGTCATCAGGCCTGAAGCATCCAAGGAAGGCTCATAATATGCATTTTGAAGCAACGGCAATTGCAAAGGGCATCAGTAAAAGTGAGCCTTTAGGGGACCCACCAGCAGTTCTATGTCCGTAGATCGAACCGGTTGCACTCCTAAGCATCTGTCCAGGGCCCACTAGAAAGTACACAGTAAACCGCGGAATACGGGCTGCACACAGTGTAGCTCGACAGGCCGAAAGGACAAGAACCAGTCATTCTTTAGTTCTTCGAGCAAGGGTGCGGCAAAGGACTGTATCATTCTGTCACGACACAGGAGTACATGTGGCTGTGCTATACCCATTTTTCCGCATGACGGAACATCCATTGCGGAGCACATAAACTCAAATCTGAGTCCGGCCAAGTAGGAATAGGATCAGCGGTAAGCCTCCAAAAATGCTTCCAAGCACAGAGTGTATAAAAGATGGAAAAACTCTGTAGACCATCTGGAAGATGCTACCCAACCTGGAGCAAATTGTCTTTAAAAAGTGCGCTACCCAAGCACTATTGGAAATGTTAAATATGCTGTACACCAGTTCCCTAAAATGGTGTGGGGAAATTGGTGCAGAGTAACAACTGTATCCGAGAGGAAGACCTTGCAACTTGAAGATCAAACATCTCCCTTGCAGATTTTTAGGCCACGTTCTTCTGAAACAAAGAGGCTTTCAGTCTGCTTAAAGCATCAAAGCTCACATAAGAAACCTTAACCAAAGGCCAAACTGTTGCATCCCTAACTGTACAGAGAGGTGGAATTAGTACTTGTGCACAACAGGTCACGACCGTAGAAACCATTACCAGATAGGCAATTCGGGGTTCCATCCCACAGCAGGCTTGATCGTTCAAATAGCTATTATTGGAAAGCAATCTGAATGCCAGACAAATCACAGAAGCTGGAGAACCCTTTAGATAACACAAGTTTTCCTTGGACGCACTTCATGCTCCATCCTCCTTGCCAACTAGAGAATGCCCTAGAATATTCTCGCAGTCTGTACCACTAAGAAAAATCTCCGTGTCACCACTCGCACATCTGTATGTGAAAGGTAAGATCCATGACTCATGTACAGACCCCTCTCCTAGCGCTTCATATCTGCCCACTTGATAGTAAGCAGTATTTAAAGTGAAACGTTGAGATTGGCAGAGAAATAAACCTGTGTATTAACCAATCTGCTGATGGGAATTCTGCAACTAAAAGGTAATTTCTCCAACTTTTCCATATGTAACATAGTGTATGTTGCATCTTTCCTAGCCATAGTGGTCTGTCTGTTCGTTAGCTAGATTGTATATAATAAACTGCACTCATGTAATCATGCCAGAGCTCCAGTCGGGCTGCTATTGTTGATTCTTTCGTGATAGCTCAGTCGCAGAGCGGACAATGACAAAACAACAGCATTTTGCGTATTGAACTTAGCCCATGTACAGGATGTTCAAGGTGCTTGATAGTATGCCTACAAAGAAGTGTAGATATAAGCCAAGCCATTTCAGAGAATATTATCCTGCACAGGCACTCAAGCAAATGTGTGTCAAATGTCAGCGTTTAAGTAAAGATGGCAACTTTGAAATGTAAGCATGTAAAAATGGTGGTGTACCTACTCAGGCCAAAATGTGATCAAAGAGGGATTGCAGATATACAGATTTAGTTATGTATGTGAATATTAGTAAAATTCTGCCGATCAGAAGATTTCTTTTCTTGCCTGATGTATGTGAACATCTATAAATATAACATAATGAGCACATTACCTTCAGTAATGCATTTTCTGGTAGCAACTATCAAACTGCAAATACTTCAACTTAGAATATTCCTCAGGCGTCAGACTGGATCCGGGAAACTTTGAAGCAGTACCCCTGTGCACTGGAAACTGATACCTGTGACTCAGCATCTACATTGTCCATGTTGGATGAGATGTGTGCAGACCTATATAGGCACCACCCATGCACGTGGACATCAGTTGCTTTCGTGGCTCTTCCCCTCCGCAGATTTTGAGCCAAAATTTAATTTGTTGTGACCAGTGTAAAGATTACTAGATTGGGATCTTTTTAGGTGAAAGAGTCCAGCTCACAGAATGGAGAGGATGGGTTGGTCAATGAGGAACCTGCATTTAAACAGAGTCTCTACCAGAAAAGGCATTATAGAAGGTAAGTAAATTGTTCTTATGAAAAACATTTCTAACCACAGATTTCTCGCCTTCGAATACATACCACAGCAGTACTTCCCAGGAGGTGGGCCTGTGAACTGTCTCAAACCGAAACTCCTGGAGGACGAATGGGCAAAATGCCCGTCGTGCCAGACCTGGCTGTCTAGGCAGTAGTGGTTTGTGACCGTATGGAGGGGAGCCCACATTGCAGCCTGCCAAATGCCCAGGACAGGCACTCTGCATGCCAACGTAGTAGTAACAGCTTTAGTTCTGGTCAAATGAACTCGCAAGCCCTCGGGCAGCTGTGTCTTAGCTAAAGCATAGCAGATGTTGATGCAGAGCACGAGCCTGCAGGAAATGGTCTGCTCACCCATCGCTCCTCCCTTCTTCGCTCCTATGAACCTGCTAAAGAGCTGATTGTCCACCCATTGTTGTTTAGCACAATCAGTACAGAAGCTCAACGCCCTCTTTGGTTCCAGGTGATGGAGATGCTCCTTCTCCTTAGAGGGTTGAGGTGGAGCAAAGAATGTCAGCAGATTAATGGATTGACCAACATGAAACGTGTAATTCTTTGGCAAGAAAGACAAACGAGTCCAGAGAACTAGCTTGTCTGGATAGAAGGAAGTATATGGAGCGGCAACAAAGAGAATTCTGAAGCTCACTCACCCTCAGGGTTGATGTTATGGCCACCAAGAACAGTGTTAAGGGTGAGCAACATGAATGGACAGCTATGCATGTGCTCAAAGGGAGAACACATGAGGAAAGTCAAAACCAAATCCAAGTCCCACTGGGGCATTTAAGGAAACTCATCACAACTGTTGATTTAAACAATGAAGGATAGTCCGACAACCACAAAAAAAGTCTGTAATAGCCGACAGATATCCTCTAACTATGCCTAAAGCAAGGCTTTGCTGAGCTAAGGACAATACACGCAACAAAACCTCAGCCAGCTTGGCATGCAGCAGGTCAACCTATTTGGCCACGCACCAAGCCAAAAACTTATCCCAACAGCAGGCGTATACGGATTTGGTAGAGGGACGCCTGGCTTTAAGAATAATATCCACATCCTTCGGAGGAAGGTCAAAAGCGCTCAACTGCTACCACTTAATCTCCAAACACGGAGGTGGAGTGTGGCAGGTTCGGATACAGAACCTTGCCCTGCTGCTGCGACAAGAATTCCTCCCAGATGGGCAGCCTGATCGAAGGACATGCTCATGAGTTTGTGATACCAAACTGATACCAAACACTCCTCACCCAGTCTGGTGCCACCAGGATGACTTGGACTTGGTCTGTCTTGATCTTTAGAACTCGGACCGGAGTTGTATCAGCTGATAGGAGTACAGGAGCCTCGAGCTCCACTCTCCGTGAAACGCGTTCCCAAGCTGTGCAATCTCGAGCATGCATAAGCACTGAAATTACGTGTTCTAGGTGGTGGAGAACAGATTGAGTCAAGGTTCTCCCCATTCGCTAAAGAGACCTTATGCCACCTCCTGATGTGACTGCCATTCGTGATCCGCTAGGCGTCGATGGCTGAGTTCGTTTGCCCTGGCATTCAAAGCTCACACTGGGTGCTCTACCACCAGGAAAATCCCCTGGCCCTCCAGCCACGCCCAGAGGCTCAGCGCCTGCTGGTGCAGGGTCCATGACGCCACCCCGCCCTGCTTGTTGCAGTACCACAAGGCGGTGGTGTTGTCCATGAACACCTGAACCGGCCTCCCTTGAATGGATGGCAGGAAGGCTTTCACTGCCAAGCAGATGACTCCTAATTTCAACAGGTTGATGTGGAGTTGAGCTTCCACCAGAGACCAGAGGCCTCTTATCTCAACCTCTCCAAGATGGTCACCCCAGCCCAGACGTGATGAATTTATCACTGTCAGCTCTGGGTGGAGGAGGAAGCGTAAACTGCTGCTGACCAAATTGCTGTCCTGTAGCCACCACTGCAGGTTTTTGTGCAGTCTCCTTCAAATTCTGGACTAGTGTGGAGAGGCCCCCTGGATGTTGCTGCCACTGGGACTACAGATCCACTGCAGAGCCCTCATATGCCATCTATCATGCTTGACTCGCAGGATGCAGGAGAACATTAGCCCCAGCAGCCCCAGCGTCAACCTCACTGAGACCCAGCCCCTAGTCTGAAACATTGGAATCATAGCCCAAATGTCCTAGACTCTCTGCTCCAGGGGATAGGCGCGAAACCACACTGTGTCCAGAATGGCTCTGATGGAAGGGAGCATCTAAGAAGGAGTCAGGCGTGGCTTTGGCACATTTATAGTGAACCCCAGTAATCTGAGGAGGTTTGGTGTAGTCTGCAGGTGGTTGACGACTGCCTGGGGCGAGTCTGCCTTCAGCAGCCTGGATGTATTGGAAAACATTAGTATTCGAATAGTCTTAGCTAAATGTTCCGAGACCGGCCCAAGCTCAGTGGTAAGCATTCAGTAGCGCGACCTCCTTGTAATCATTCTGCATACATGGGGCATATTATCAAGGGCCATATCGCCGCTTTTCTGGCTTTAAAAGCCAGAAAAGCGGCGATATTCACATCGCACTATTAACAAGCTCGCGCTAAGCCTTGTTAGCGCTAGTTTCCGTGAGTTTGCTCCCGTTTTTTATCGCCCTGCATGCCATCGCTAATGACATGCAAAGTAGGCGTTCCGGAGCAAAACCACATGGAAATAGTCGTTAACAAGGCTTCGCGGTATTTACAAGCCTGCAGCAGACCCGCTTAGCGACAGGAATAATCGCGCTAAGCCCCCTTATCGCAGGATTTTAACACCTGCTTAAAAGTTGACTAAGCCATCTACATAATGGGAGGTGGATTGCAGGGTTAAGGTCACAGGGGCATATCAGCAAGGATTTCATTATCTCCCACAAGTTATCTCTGGTTTTCAAGCGATATTGGCGCTTTTCGCCGCTATTGCTGGATTTCATATCGCCTCGGATATAAGCATTGATAATAATGCGCTATCTCGGCGTTGAAATCCAGCGATAGCCAGCGATAAAATAAATAGCGCTAAGCGCGCTTTGCGATATTTATCGCAATTTGTTGTAAATATGCCCCCATGTTTGTAATGATTTTGAAATTCATAGTTTTTTTCAACTAAGCTTGTCGAGACTGTAATCATTGAAGGGGTAAAAACAGGTCAGAAGATTATCGGTCGAAATCTCTGACGCCATTTCTGCGTATTAAAGAGATAGTCAAAATGGAGATTATCGGGGCATATCATCAAAGAAACACAAAAGGTAACATGGTGAAGCCATCTAAGAAAAGGGATTCCCTTTTGTGTAACCGTCCTAAGTTGTATTAAAGTTTACCTGCCAAGAAACAATGAGAATGCACTAAAAAATAACTTTTACTATGGGAGAGCCTTATCACATTTAGATAGAAATTAATAATGAATGTCTCATTATATGTAGAGATGTATCCACATTTGTTTTATGGTGTCACATATATAAAATCACGCACATGGGATTAAAAACATTCTACCCACAGTACAACCCTTTCCAATACATTTTTGATCCTAAGATGCACACAGACATTTTATTTCATGTTGTTCAAATAATTTAAAAACAAGTTACAAAACACTTTAAAAACAACGCAAAAGCAATTCTTTCAACACAGCGTTTCGGTGGTAATAAAGATGGTTCACACAACCTTCTTCAGGACAAATTTCTACGAATCATACACAGTTTCTTCTTCCGCTTTCCACGGCACTCAGTCTTCCATGCCATAGGGGCTTAATTATTCCCTAGATCACTCTCAGGAGTTGTTTGCTTTCTATTACGGTACAAAGATATACTAGTCTCTTCGTTCTGCTTGTCCCGCAAACAGTCCCTCGGGCGACATGATCTGCAAATCGCCCCTTTTATTACAACCACAGCCTCATGTGTATTTCCGTATTTCTATTGCAATACTTTCTCCTTTTCAATCTTTAGTGTTTAGGAGATCGGTATTCCTCCATTATTGGTTACCCTATATTCCAGTTTGAAACTCATGCAACTGGTGTCTGTCTTGCCGATTGGCACTGTCGCAAACCATTTTTTTTTAGATGGTTTTAACGACCCTGTCCCTTTTGGCTGTGAAGGGTGCCTCTCCTCTTTTGTGGAACAGGGTGAAGCTAACCTCTGTTCCTGAATGGAGAAATTGATTATTCGATCTTGTGGTATGTATTCATTTAAGAATTCACTACTTATCACATAATAAAAACCTGATGGTACGTAGGTTGATTAGAGAAACTGAACCTCATTTTTGTGCGCTTAATCATTTTTTTTCAAATTCTTGTTATTTATCATTTGCTCAGTTTGGTTGGACACTTCCCAGCAATATGCATAACATCTCAGGACTTGAACATAAGATTACAATACCGTTCCATTATTTGAATAACTCCAGTGCAAGGTCATTATGTGCTTAATCTTAAACTCAACACCCTTATTCCTGAACACAAGATCAATCTGGAGGTCCCAACAAATTCTTCAATTTATGTGATTACAGAGCTGTTGGCGGAGACAGTTTGAGTAGGAATCAGATCTCCCTCCCAGCAGTTCCCTTCCCCAAAACCCTTTCCTTCGCCTGGCCACTCCAATAGTCTGTGCCATAACAGTAAACAGACTTGGTGGTGCCTGGAGGTGGACTTCTGCATTGTCGTGCAAGTGCTGAGGAACTCTGGAAGTATTGTGACAATGTGCTGGAAAGGTCACATCAAAGAGGCTTGGGAGGTGCGGTACATGGAAGGGTGGTGGATTGTGCTACTCGTTGCCCCTGCAGTCCCCATAACCTAGAGAGTCCTCTGCTGTGCCCACTATGGGGCTTGGCTGGCTAATGGGCTGGCAGTGTCTGCTGACAGTGTTGAAATCCTCTGCCAACTTCACGCAAAGGACAAAACTGGGGAACTGGTGGGCATGGCGCAGTAGAGAGACCAAGGGATTGGGCCATGGCCCTTCTATCCTTAGAGCGCACCAGTCACAAGTCAAGCTTGTCACCGAAAAAAGGCAGGACCCATCAAAGGGCATGCCTATCAGGGTGGATTGGACATCCCCCAAAAAGCCAGTAGAGGGCATCCAAGCATGTTGTTGGATGAGGACAATTGTTGCAATGACTCAGCCCAAAGAATCTGTGGCATCCAGACCACGACGTATGAAACATTTGGATGTGTCCTGACTGTCTCACACGACCTAGGAAATATTAGTGCGAGCCTCCTCCTAAATAGGGGCAAGACCTGATTCAATGTGTCCGATAAGCCATGGCTGTAGCGACTGAACAGGCAAGAGATATTAATGGAACGCAAGGCAAGACTTGTATAGGAGAAAAGCCTATACCCAAAGGTGTCAAATGTGATTTGACTCCCAGCAGTGGCGGCTGGTGAAGTTTGTGAGTGGTTTCTTGCCATCTGTTTCTGCCTGGAGCCAGTCTACCACACCCTTTCCCAACTCATGTGACGAGTTGGGAAAGGGTAGGGTGGCCAGGCTCTCCACTCCTTGATTGACGTGGAGGCTTAGCACTACAGGGATTGCTTCTGAAATGCCCGGAACTAACTTTACCTCCACGTCATCAGGGGGCGGAGACTGTGCCTTGATGCTCAGTCTATACCGAGCTGATGACATCACAGCCCTCAGGGCTGTTAGATTGTCAGCGCGGCAACGCAAAAAAAGCAAAGTGGAAGCACAGTGAGTCACGTGACGTGGCAGCTGCGTACTGGTCAGTGAGTGTGTGTGTGTTTGTTGCTGATCGGATGACAGAGTGGTGCAGACATGGGCCCTTGCAAGTGTGTATTTAGCACTGCTTAAATGTAAAGGGGGCGGAGCCCTGACGCCCTTTCACAGAAACCGCTGCTGACTCCCAATCAGGTGGACTGGAGGGAAACAAGTTATATTGCACCCTGCTAGCTGAAGCCTGCATCACTAAACTATCAGGGGAAGGGTGCTGTAAGAGAATGGTTGGGTCTCCTGGTGCAGGATGGTGGCATCTGGCAACCTGGCGATTGACGGGGACCCCGAGTAAAGCTTGGCCGAGGTCCCCAAAAAGGTATTGGCCAAGGGCTTGTTGAAGGATTAGAGAGGCTCAGAAGCAGTTAGGCCAGGTTGGAGGACCTCAGTCAATAAATATGTTTTGACTTCCTGAAAGGGGAGCTGAAGATCCAAAATATCCATGGCTCTGCAACACCATAGTGAAGGCTGCAAAGTCCTCTGGGATGGCACTCGAAGGGAAGAACAACACACTTTCCGGGGACATATGTAGCCCACTGGCTTCTTGGAGCTCATCATACCAGCTATCTCCATAATAAGACTGGTCAATGGCGTTATCATAGATGCCATCATTGAAATCAATGTAAAAAATAACACGAATTAAGCATTCTTTGCTGGAGTGCAAGGGAATCTTGTCAGAGTCAGGGGCGGAAGAAGTGTCATTGAGCTCACTGCTGGATAGGGTCGGCATGGGACCAGTTCGGCATTGAACATAGGCATTGGTTGGTCTACCAGTGTTGGTAAATCTGGAATGCGTCAGAATACGAGTGGATGCGTGCAAACACTCACACTCCACCCATGTAACGCACCCACCACGCAGTATAACCGAGGCAGCAACTTGCGCTCGCATGTGTTATACCAGATTTACTAAGCCACACAAGGTGGCCTTGTATGGCTTGATAAACTTGAATCTATATTTTGCATCGCCTTGCGTGGCGCAAGGGTGATGTAAAACGTTAATAAATTTGACCCCTTGGTCCCTATCTTATGCGCCAGTTGGTGTTGGATAAACTGTCATTCAGTGCACTTGTATTTTCTCCCTTAGCAGAAAGCTACTTAACTGTTTAGCTGGAAACCCGGGGGCCATATTTATCAAAGATTTGCGTCACCTTTGCGCCACACAAGGTAATGCAAGGGCAATCCAAAACCTAGATGAGATTTACCAAGCCACGCAAGGCCACCTTGTGTGGCCCTGTGGTTCTTGGTAAATCTGGAGTAATGAAAGGCAGCATAAGTCGTTGCCTTGCATTACTCTGCTCCAAGGGGCATTCCATGGGTGGAGCGTGGATGTTCCCGCGCATCCACCCATGGATTGTGGAGCATTCTCAGATTTACAATGAGTGGTAGACCTGGGAATGCGTCAAAATGCTACGCCTCCCCAGGTGAATCGTAACGAGGAGAAATATATTTATCCTTGTTTTTCCTCTTTCTACGTGTGCTGCATTCTGCAACACACACAGAAATTGGAAAAAGCCTCTGAGGATTGTTTTTGTGCAGGAAGTTACCCTTCACAATAACAATCGCGCCTGCAATGCAAGCACTATTGCACCGTGGTGCAAGGGTGCTTGCATTTGCGCTTGGCAGCTAATAGTGTGCCAGTGCAAGGAGAGGACAGGAATGTGCCATATAATATTAAATATGGCACATTCCTGTGCTCTTCGTCACACAAAGCAGCACCACAAGATGTCTTGCTGTGCTGCATTGTGTGACATTTTGATAAATATGCCCCGTGGTTTTCATCTCCTCTTGCACGTCACATTTGCAACTTTTTATTTTTATTTTTTAGAGTTTTATATAGCGCGAACTAGACCCGAAAATATCAGAGCACTTTACATGAGCACCAGTTTCGTTACAGATGGACATATTCATTTTCTTTAGGCACGGGGAGATTTAGTGATTTGCTCAGAATCACAGGATATTGAGCATTGTTGCCGAGAATCGAACCCGGTTCCCCACCTTCGAGGTCGACCGCTCTAGCCGCAAGGCTACATCCTCTCCCCATATGCTCTGAATGCCGTTCATTAAGCAGAATGATGCGCCAAATTATAGGCGGGAAAGCACAAAGAGGCAAGTATAGTGGCGGACAGTGCTGGAATCCGAGTCTAAATTCTTGCCTTGTCAATAAAGGTCATTGAACTATCTAATTCTGGCAGCATCAGGCGTGATTTTGATGTGTTGTACCTGTAAATATTGCATTTGTTGTGTGTCCACTTTCCTCCTCTGTTTCTGAGGAACCTGCTCAAAGTAAAAGAGTAAGGGGCATATTATCAAGAGAAGTATCGCCGCTTTTTCGGCACATATCGCCGAAAAAGCGATTTTTCTATCCCACTATTAACAAGGACTCGCTAACAAGCATTAGCGCTTGTTACCTTGAGTTATCGCTAATGACATGCAAAGTGGGCGTTCCTTCACACAACTCCATGAGAAAAACTCGCTAAGACAGCTTCGGGATATTAACAAGGCTGCACCGGACCCGCGATGCGAGAATGAAAGCCGCGCTAAGCCCCCTTTATCGCAGGTTTTTAACTCCTGCTAAAAATACGACTTAGCCATCTTTCATATGGGAGGTGGATTGCAAGGCTAAGTCCAAACCTGCCTATTAGCAAGGTTTTCAGTATCGCAGGAAAATTATCGCTTGTTTTCTCACGATAAAGCATGTTCTCACGGCTATGGCTGGATTTCATATCGCCTTGGAGCAAAGCGTTGTTAATACCGCGCTACCACGGCGATTAAATCCAGCGATAGCCAGCGATAATAAAAAACGCGCTAAGCGCGCTTTGCGATAATTATCGCAAGCTGTTGATAATATGCCCCTCATTGTTTTAAAAGAATATTTCAGTATTCAAACTCCAACTTAAATATTTCCCCTCTATGGGGAAATCTACATAATTCAACTTAATGTGTATGGGGCAGGTATTAATATGCCCATTTTGTAAGGTGGAGAGCGATGGCAAGTGAACCATTTAAGGGTTGGGTATGGACAGCGATGCACCGCTTGGAGCTGGAGCACAAATGCAGTGCGCTGGATTGAGACGTTTTAAGGCATGGGCAAAGTAGACAAATGACCTGGGCTCCCACCTTCCAAAGGGGCCCCCTGGTTAAGTGAGTGGGGCAGTGATATTCCTACCATAATATTGCTGCTCTTAAGAAACAGCTTTTGTTTCTAATCTGAGGGACAAGCACGCTTACCAGAAATTTAGGGTCAGATTTGCTAAGGGTTTATTCCGGGACAAGGTCGTGCAAAGTGACAAAGCAGCACGACTCTTGCAAGGGTATTTACTTTCCAGCGTGAAAGGCATTTTGCACTTGAAAGGTTCCCATTTCTCAGCGCAAATAGTGCTTTATGCTGTTTTGCACCACTCTGTCTCAAGGGAGCGTTACTTGTATGTGGCTTGGGCAGATTAGCAAATGTAACCCTAGTTTTTGACGCAAAGCCTGACCTAGTATAATAACTAAGCCGGGCTTTGCATCCAAAAATAATGTTTTCATTTCCCACGTTTCATGTGTACTGCAGCGTGCAGCGCATATACAATATGTGGCATGCTTAAGAATTTGTCTAGGCATAGGGTATTGTACTGGGCGGGTATGCATCCAGTACAAATCCTATGCTAGATAGCCCACGCACATCTGTACACTATGGGGCATATTCACAAGGACTTATCTCCGATTTATCTCCACCTTAACTCATCAAAAGTGGAGATAGATTTAACACCCCATTGACAAGCGGGTGCAAACTGCAGACATCGCCAGTATTCCAGCGATAACTGCCCCAAAATTTAACACCACGGTGGACACCACCAACTAACCCTAATGAGATGCAGAGTAGGCGTTCCCGTGCAAAAACACACAAAATAACCACAACACCACTTTCACAACAAACTGCCAGATCTGCGATGCGAACCAAAAACAGGCGATAAGCCGCGGTAGCACCAGGGATTTAACACCTGCCTTTTGCTGGTGTTAAGCAGGACGACTACCTGCAGCATGAAAGGGAGCCCAGCCAAGAGCCACACCCGAAGACCCACAGATGCCATGGAGACAATCATCCTGCAGCTCCGAGACCCATGAGGGACACAACACAACACCCACCCCCACCCACCCAAGGCCTGCCACTACCCCCAGGACCCGTCCCGCCCACCCCCTCCCCTCCCCGGGAACACCACAGAGGCAGCGTACACAAAGACAGCGGACCCACCTGAAACGCACATGCCACCCAGACCCAACGCCAGAGGAGGACATTGCCCACTACAGGCCCAAAAGGACAACCATCCCCCACATCCTGACCCACATCCCCCACCTGCTGACTGTCCCAACCCAGCGGACTACCAAAATCCCTCCGCAGACAAAGCTGCCGGCTGCGCAGCACATGTCGGCCTCTGGTACCATCCAACCCACAACTGCCAGAGTCGGAGGAATCACACAGCCAGCCCCATACAAGGTCATCACACCTGTCCTGGATGCCAATAACAGCCTGGTACCCCAGCACCTCCACTTCACCCACACTGCACAGGAGCTGCTGGAGACCAAGCAAGGCCCCTATGCCATAGCTGGATTCCCTATGTGCCAGGGCCAATCAACTGCACACATGTACCCCTTGTGCCCCCTGCCGACACTGCACACAACTACCACAACAGAAAGCACACGCATATCATGAATGTGCAGGCAACAGTGGACTGCCCGGGACTCCTCAACAATGTCGTGGCCAACTCCCCAGGCCGAGTGCATGATTCTCACATCTCCGGACAGTCCAGCATCACCCAGCGCTCCCAGGATGGCACCCATGGAAATGCAGTGCCCGTTGGTAAGTCCAAAATGAACACACCACACACCTCCAGCCCACAGTCATGCAACTCACGACACCGGCAATGGACACGCAGCACAACTACATTCAACATGACACACAACATGCCAACCGACCAGACACGACAACACGACTCCATTGTGAAGCTGGCCTTGCCATGCACACAACCCAACCACGGCATGGCCCCACAGTCACACAATAGCCGGATGCGAGGAGAGGCATGGAGCAGGCATGTGCGAGAGCGGCAAGTGATCAAGGAATGTGAACCCACCCAATGCCAGGTGTGGCGTGGAGGTGCCGGACAGACCACAGAGTGCAAACCACAGAAATGTCCATGTGGAGATCAACTGCTAGTGCATGGAGTGCAGTGGCCAGTGGACGCTACCATGTGCCCACAGGCAGTGGGGCAGAACACGGAAATGTCGCACGTTACGTCCCCCCTGCATGCGCGTGCGTAGTGGGTTGGACCAGCATACGCCAGGCCTGCGTAGGGGTGTGAACAAAAAGGCCGTCGCACTGGGCGTGGTTCTCATTTGGAATGGACAACGCGTCTGCCAGTGCGGCGGCTCTCGGTCCGCCACGAGTCCTGCACCGAGCACAGTGGGGCCTGCGTCCCTGTGCGCCTGCTGCACCCCGGGCCGCTGGTCCCCCGACCCGTCATGCCTGCCACAGCGCACCAACGAGGCTCCGCTCACCTGCCTACACCGGCGTGTGTCGATGAGGGCCCACCACGTGCCGATGCAAGCTCCAAGCACCAGTCCCGCGACCTCTGCAGCCTCCGCAGACCATCGCTGGCCCCCCCGACGCTGGCCCACATTACTCCTTTCCCATTTACATACTCCACCTGCGTCCTCCTGGGCCCAGTAGGTCCAACATGTGAAACTGTGTCCTGACTCTTGAATGGCAGTGACCCCAAGTCCGTGGCAGCGGCCACAGCACCAGACTCCCTTCGATCAGTGAGGCATAATTCCATATCGCAAGCCGGCGACACGTGGTGCCACTAACCCTGTTCAACGCCAGCCGGCGACACGTGGTGCCACTAACCCTGTTCAACGCAAGCCGGCGACACGTGGTGCCACTAACCCTGTTCAACGCCAGCCGGCGACACGTGGATGAGGGCTCAGGCCTACCCTGCGGACCAGTAGGTCCCACATCCAGCACCTAGTCACCAATCATGAATGGCAGAGTCCACACCAGTGAACGCACGGAGAGGAGTAAGAGGAAGATGCGGCTCAGTCCGGAGGAAAGCTGGATCAGAGTCACGGAGGTGATCGAACACTATCAACAACTGACCTGGTGCCATCAACCCTGTTCACCGCAAGTCCGCGTCCCGTGGTGCCACTGAACCTGAACTACGCAGGCCAGTGGGACCATCCAACCTAAGCCGGCGACACTCAGTGAATGGCCCGTGCTGACCGCTGCCTCAGGCCACACCTTCCACTGTCCACCGAGACCCTCCGCGACAAGCCCCTTTGTCATCTACGGAAACCTGCTCTGCACTTGTGACCCTGCCCCAGTGCCCCGCAAGTCAGCGGCCCGTGGCGGTAGGCCCGTGCAGGACGCTGTGCATCCGGGGCCACTAACTCTGTGCAGCACAAGTCATGGGGCCTTTACGGTTGAATGGTTGTGTCCTTTACGATGTACACTGTTGTCGATTTCTGACTGCACCAGGAAGCCCTTGCCGGCTGGTGTGCACACAACCCACACACATCCAACACAGGTGTCACTCGATATGTGTGCCTGCTAATAAATGTGGCCGGGTGCACGTGCCCGTAGCCATTCACACCATCTGAGCAAGTGTGTCCGTGTGGTCATTGTGTCAGCCTGATGGGCACAGCACTGCAACATCACAGTGTGCTATCCTCAGTGGACGATACCATGTCACCTCAGCGTTGGCAGTGACCTTGGACATGTAGCTTCGCCCGGCTCCCCCTGCATGCACAAGCGGCGTGTGCTGGTCTGGCGTACGTCAGTTCAGTGCAGGGGTGCGCTGAATCGGCAGGGGGAGCAGGGCGTGGCTCGGACCTGGCCTTGGGCAGGATGTGCGGTAAGTGTGTCTCTGTGTTGGGGTGTTGTCGCCACCAGGGCCACAGTAGACGATGTTGCAATGTAGCATGCACCAGGAGGGCGGGCCCGCATGGACGGGGAAATGTAGGAGCGCAAGACCGCTCGAGGTCTTGGCACATGCATGCCAAGTGTTATGTGTATCAGTCCTGCGGCTGCATGAGTCAGTTGCCTATCCTCATTCGCAGCGTGACCACAGCCAGCCATGGACTGTATACTTGTGTCCCCCCTGTCCGGACCATTGGCCTACACTCACTTGGCCGCACACCTTCAAAGGCCAGCGTCACGGTGTTGGTGGCATGCCGGTGGACATGCGCGGACAGGCATTACAATGGTGTGCCGTAGGAGTGCACGTGATACAACCGCGCAGGGCACACACGTGTGGGGGCTCGTGGGAGGGTGGAGCAGCTGTGAGGCAGCATAACACACAGTGAGTCCACACATGTGCCACATGCTGGGCATATCGTCCATGATTCCCAGGGTCGCAGACATCCCACCACACCCAGGCAGGCCTCTGTACGTCTCCTGAATGCATGCAGATGGTGAAGTTACTGTAGGGATGAATAGTCCTTTGTCTGCACTATCGGGCGGTAGCATATCTGCAGCTCCTAGATGTGACTTGCATGTGCCCAGCACCCCCTGACAGATAGGATAGCATTTCCAGGTGACTCCCACACTATGCACTGCCAGACGTTAAGCCAACATGTACACATCCCACACGCAGAAGTCCTTGGTCGGAGTTTGCGTGCGTGAAATGGCCTTCACTCGTACTCCCACCACACCCCAGGCCTGCACCCGTTGCACACAGACACTGCTCATTGCTCCGAGCTGTGGCGTTTCATCCACAGGACTGGCGCAGGTCCTCACAGTGCCGCTTCAAGCAGAGCCACTGACGCAATGGCAGATCATCCCGGACACATGCTTTACTCCAGTCACATGGACCTGTACCGTGCACGTCTGCTGCATGTACTGGGGGCACTGCCATTGACAGTGCTGTGGATCAGTTACAGGCTGAGCTTCCGCATTGCCAACGTCACCTGCGTTCAGCCTGTGTTGCACTGTCGCTCATGCATATTCGAGTGGTCCATGGATGTCTGCCTCTCCAACGTAACGGTAGCTGACCTGGATTTCGACGTGTGTGTGCGCCCCCTGTTGGACCACGACCAGGAGTGTCACCGTGATGCCCGTTTATGGCATGCCTGGATGTTTGGTATGCATGCTGGGAACTGGACCTGGGAGATTGCAGGAGTCGTTGTGTGCAGTGACCACATTGAACCGCTCCCTGATTGGGCTTTCGTGCATATTGGGACCAGGGGTTGGAGTGAGCACATCTGTCCGGGACAGCTGATGGGTTACGTCACCGACATGTCAGATGTGGTGGACAACGATCTCGCATTGGAAGTGTTGGCCTACGCTGCTGCACTCGCGTTCATGGACGAGTGACAAGGTACTTGCAGCCAGGACTGCATGTGACCCATTGCATGTGTCCCGACGCCTGGTTGCATGTTGGGGATCTGGTCACATGTCCCTGGGAGACAGTGGACATGGCTGCATTGGCCTGGACTCCTGATCCATGCGCGGACAACATACGCGGGTTGGCAATGACTTGTGTTGGTGATGGACTCCCCCGGGGTGGACATGGGCGCTTTCCAACGTTCCTCATTCAGACATGCTGCTGCATTGGTCTGCATGTCGTGGCACTTCCCTTGGCTGTACTGACACGCAATTGTTGATAAAGTTTCTGCATGTTCACTTGTCTCCAACTGTGTTGAGTGTTTATTTGTATGCCAATGTGTGTGTCACGGCCTATCTGGGTCACTGCCTTACATGCATTGCTGCCCCATCAGGGCTGTGGGTTGGTACTTGTGCATTATCATGTCCCTGTTTCGTGGTTTGCCAGATGCGTATGGCCATTTACCGGCCACAAGCGGGTGCACTTGTCTCCTGTGTTCGGTTGTGCAGATGTTGGTGTTTGTTCCACATTGTGTTCGATGTTGGGGTGCTCCGCTTCCTATGTGTGTGTGCTGCATTGTGTGTGAGATGTCCCCTCAGCTCAGATTTGGCTCACCCTTCTCCTTTTCAGGCAGTGTGGTTTTCACTTCTGTGCTTGTTCAGTGGTGTGATATTGCCGACTTGTGCTCTTGGTTGGTGTTGTTCCTCTTGGGCATGGTTTGTCTGCAGCTGTGCTGTGCTTAATTGTGCATGTGTGCCATTGTCGCCATCTCCCCCCGTCCCCCCAGTCCCTGGTGGTTCCTCTCCCTGTTGCTGTTGTGTCTGTTGATTTTGAGCAGTTTCCGGGCCCGAGTCCTGCCACCATCTCCAGACTGATGTGGTGGACACCATTTCCTCCATGTCATCCAGCTCCTGGTGTGGCGCTGGACTCCCACCTCCGGTGTGCATTGCTGCCTTGTGGTTGTTGGCGTGTTTGTGCTTGTTTGTGCGTTTCGCATCATTCCAGCTGTTCTTGTTTTCTGCCATTGTCCTCCTCCACTCTCGGGCTGCATTCACCTTGTCCACGATGGCCTGCCATGTCTAATGTTTTGTTGCCAATGGTGCTTGTGGGGTTGTGTGCTGGCTCTGACTGCCTCCATTGTGCTTCGCTGTTTTCTGTTTGGTTTGTCTTTCTTTTTCCTGCTTTAGTTGTGCTTATTCCCGCATGCCGTATATGTCTCGCGGGCCTTGCACTGCTTATCGCTGCTTTCCTCCTCGCGAATGGGCTCACCGCATGTTTTTTGGTGTTGGGGTTTGTGTTTTTACCTCCGTCGAGGTGGTTGTATCGCAGACATTGGCCGCGGTTTCGGGAGACTATCGCATGGTACCGCCGTGTTGTGAATTCCAGGTTAACACGGGGTTATTTTCCCGCGATAGGCTGCGATGTGTAAAGTTGCGTTAACATTTTCTGGTGATATTTAGCACACGTTCTTGTGAATATCCCCCTATGATGCCAAAGTTGTGCGCAGTGGAGCCCATAATAGGCCTGTGTAGGCAGCCTATTTGTGTTGAAGTATACAAAATAGTGATGGATGGAATGCTTGAATTAATCTCAGCCGCTGGTAATTACTCCATCATTAGTTTGCACATCATGACATCTCAGGTTGGAGTCAGCTGTATGCAAATCAGTCTTGACCCTGCTCCAATAGTAACAGCCCTGCCCGAACTGCCAGGCGAGGTCCACCCTGGACTGGAGAACAAGCAACCCAAGACTAGTTTTGCTCTTATTAGCCAGCGCTCATCAGTTGGGGTTAGGTTGGTTCCAGTGGCACAGTATGCACAGGACCCACATCTGGGCATACCCAACTCACTTAGAGCGTCGCACTGAAGTATACAAAAAAGTAATGGATGGAATGCTTGAATTAATGGTAATTACTCAGGCCACACCCCAGCCCATCTGCTCTGAGCCAGCATGTGCATTATACGCCTTCCCACCAGAGGCGCAATATCTTTATTTCTACCTGTTTCCTCTTTCTAAGTGTGCTGCATTCTGCTGCACACTTCGAATGAGGAAAATGCACAAAAACAATCCTGCCTACAATGCAGGCACCCTTGCCCCACATACCTGCCTTGGTGCAAGGCAGCACATTGTGCGCCAGCGCCAGGAGAGGACAGTATGCGCCACCTAATTTGAAATATAGTGCATTCCTGCCCTTTCATGCTGCAAGGTGTCTTGCTGCTTTGCATTGCGTGAAACATTGATAAATCACCCCCAGTCTGCAGGCATGCTACCCAAGTGTGCAGAACAATGCATTAGTAGCAGTCTGATAGTGAGCCCCACTGAATGGGAGTGAATGTAGCCAGGGTGCCATTGCTCACAACGCTTTTAAAATCAAGAGTTTCCACCTTGAAGTTTTGACATTTCTCTCAGTATCTACTCGAGTGTGGTGAACATTGGACACATTTATTGCAGCCTTTATGGAAAGAGAAGAGGTACTAATGACTGAAGGTAAATACTGTGGTCATGTAGTTTGTTCCGTGCTTTTAGAAGGCCATTATATTTTCAAAATGATGACAAAGCCGAATCAATGCCAGATACGTTAAAGGGTGGGGCGGCAGTGGGCTGCGCATGCATCTCCACAACATAATCAATTACAGTCACTAGGATGGGTGCAAGGGCTCATGGCTTCAGGTTTATACACACACAATAATATTATAATTGTTAAAGAAGCTACTAATCTGCTGATCAGTGCTGCCTCCAATCAGCAGTGGTGATGCGGTGCTCCTGGCGATGGAGGTGTGTCTGCATTAGAGCATGCCACATAACCTACTCCGACGCGCAGCACCATCAATAATGAAGTAATTAACCTCCACTTGTGGGGTTTCCACACTATTTACAGCAAAACTGCACCAAACACTGTATCACTCTGGAGAGCCAGTATGCTTGTGTTGGCTCAGGTGAATGTGTTTGCATCTCAACACTCACCACTTCGGATGCACAGGGATATAGTAAATGAGCACTCACATTGAAAAGAGCCAATAGCTGAAGTGTACTGACCCACTGCCCTATGCTGTATGTAGTGGTGGGTGGAAGCAAAATGTGAATGACATGACAACAGACCAACGGATGAAGAGAGCTCTTAAATGTATGTATGTATGAATACATGCTGGCCCGTTGTTCCCCTGGCACTCAGCCTAATTTGCTGGCTAGTAACATCTATACGGCGGACAACCTTTTTAAAATCAGGTCTGAAATTCTATGTAAAGGATTACACTGCCGTTCCTAGAAGATCCTTTTTACAACTTTTATTGCCTCACAAACAAAATAACAACCCACACGTTTCGACCTTTCGGACCTGGTTATCATTGCTGGTAGTCCATTCTCTATTGTGTTTAAAGTCCTTCCACTCGTAGTGCATTATTACCAAAGGTCTTATAGGTATTGTAATTCACTTTCTATTAGTTTATGTTTATGCCTATGCGGTTAGTGAATTTTATGACTCACAATTTCCCAGCAAGGGATTTAACACCTATTACAAGACCACCAACCAGGTTTATGTATGTTGCCCTCCTGTTAAAAACATATTGCCACAATTTAATAGTTCTTATTTTAACGAACCATGAGCTAACTCATTCATGTCATTGGTAAGTTGCATTGTGTATCCCTTATTTACTTGTGCAATTTCTCAGTATTCTTTTCAAACGACGCAGTTTCATAGTGTCTGGGTTTATGCTTCTGCCATCAAAGTTTATAATGTGCATTGTGCTGATGTCAGCTGTATTCTGACTATGCCCTTAGTAAGCAATATTTGGGGAGCTAGAGACTTTGGGGCATATTCACAAGAACGTGTGATAACCATAGCAAGTTTAGCTTAACGCAACTTCTCACATCGCAGTCCATCGCGGGAAAACAACGCCGTGTTAACGTAGCATTCTCAACCTGGCGTCACCATGCGATAGTCCCACTATAACGCGTCAAATGACCGCGTTAAAAACAACGCGACGCCGAAAAAATGAGAAACGCGAATAAAGTTGTGATGAGGCCAACCACAAAAAAAAAACCAGCAACAACCAGCGATAGGCCTGCAATCCCCACGCGTCTGGCGGGAAAATGCACCATAAAAGCTGAACAAGAAAAACACACCATAAACAAATCAAACTGCGCAGCAACATGGATGCACCCGGAACGAGTGCCCAGGTCAACGCGAACCCCACAAGCCCCACAGACCACCAGCAATGAACCTCGGGGTTGGGGAAGGCCAAGGAGAAGAGGAAGACGGGGTACAGTCCGCAGGAAAACCCGATCGTCGTCACGGAGGTGACAGAGCACCAACAACAACTGTCCGTCACCACCACCGTGTCATTGGCAATACAGACGTAAAAATGGCATCCCATCGTGAATGCAGTCGGAGTGCCGAGGAGGCCACGATGCGCCGGCACAATGTGAAAAGCCAAACCAAGCAGAAACCCCCTGCCAACAGGAAGGCAGCAACGGCGAATGGAGGTGGGAGTCCTGCGCCACAGGAGGAGCTGGAGCAAATGGCGCCTACAGTCATCAGTGTGGAGACGGTGCAAGGAGTCGGGAGTCCGGACACTGCCCGACATGACCTGACACAACAGCAACAGGGTGAGTAACGAACAGGGACGGGGGGACGGGCACAATGGCACACATGCACAACGACGTGTAGCACATCGCACACCCACAATAACCCTGGGTCATGTCCCTGATCCCCGTGGCACACTGCAGCACACATACAAACATCAAGTAGGCCCCAGTTCACCATGTGCCCAAAGGGGTCCCACCCCACACATCACCAATTACACAACACACACATGCACCCGTGCGAAACACAGCAAAGATGCGTATGTGAGAGCCACACTGACAATGCAAGTGACACCACATGACCAGCAGCATGGCTGGAGTACAATCACCATGACACTGTGCACGCCACGAGACTGAGGTGGCTCAGTGTGGACCACATCCGAAAGGAGCAGGTCACACTCTGACACATCCACCTGCACAAACAACCACTGACGTCAACAACACATCTGCAAACAAACAATGCACAAGAGTATAAAAACCATCCAAGAGCACAAATGACCCAAGTCGCCAACATCACAGCACCTCAAAAGCACAAAAGCCAAAGGCACACCGCCTACAAGGGATAAGGGGCAGCAAAATCACAGCTGCGACTTCCTCACAAAGCAGCACACACACACAGCAATTACAGCACACCCACATGGACGACAATGTGGTACACAGCCCAACACCTACACTGCAGAACAGAGGACACAACTGGGTCCGCCTGTGCGTAGAAAATGGCCAATCACATCTGACATAGCAGGAAACTGTGAGATGCAAATGTACGCGTACAACCTCACCTACGTCATGTAGTCCAAATGTCCACTGTCCCGCATCAAATAGTCCGCCCCTCCCAAACAGTCACAATGTACATTGTCATGAAGTCTGAATGTAAACTTGAACAATGCGGCAACAACCATGCCAACACAATGTCAACAAGCATCTCCCCTTCACATTGCAGAGGGACAAACAACACCTCCAGCAGAGCAGACCAGACAACTCTACAGTGATGCTGAAGAGGACCACCACACTTCCGACACTTACACCCCACAACAGTCCATGGACATCTTAGGCAATCGACCTCCAGGAGCAGGGCAGCACCGCTGCATCGAGGATACCCCACCCCCTGCACAGACAACACAGCTGGACGCACCCACCACCCCGGCTGGCTCCCAGCAGCCCACCCAAGCACACATCGCATTCCAAGGCCATGTGTCAGACTGCCATAAGGGGGGTGGCCGAACATGTGCGGGTGGGGTACTACCTCATGGAAGCCGAACCAGATCACATACGTGGGTGTCTAAGTCCCATCAGGGCCCACCAACACTCCCCAATGGAGACCCACACTGCGACAGACACATGCCTTTGCACATTTCCAGTACTGAACCACACCCCCACTCCGAACTGGCGTACGCCGGCCCAGTTCACTCCTTTGACGTATTGAGTGGGGGACGACGAAGATACATGTGCAATGTCCCACCCGCTGCCTGCGGTGACATGGCTGCGTCCTCTGTACACGGCACAATGTAATGTTGTAGTGCCCGGGGCACAAATGCATACATCATGAGCACACGGACACACACAGATAGTTAGTTGAACTGGCCACGAGCACGTGCGCTCAACACCTTTATTGGCATGGTCACATGTACAGTGACGCATGTGCTGGATGTGTGTGGGGTGAGTGTAAGCCAGCCCTCATGGAGTCGTTGGTGCTGGCAACAACTTGAACAGTGATCACAATTGAAGCAGAAACATAAAACACCAGCACTACAGAAACAACTGTGAAGCATCATGGTGGTAGCCGGAGGAGTACAGTGTTCACCCAACATGCAAGCAGAATGTTCCTTGATTTGTGGTGCACTGAGTTAGTGGCACCTGAAGAGCTGAGCAGGGTATCAAGCTGATGATGGCCCCCACGACAGGTGTGAGCAACTCTGACAGTCTGGCAGTAAGACACTTCCGACTCTGGCACCTGTCGTTTGGAGTTGGTCCTGGAGGTGGTGGCGTGTGCATCCTGCGGTGATGCGATGTCCGGGCAGGTCAGGACTCGATTTGATGTGTGAGCCAAGGTGGACCGCAGTTGAGGCCGGAGGCAACGGACAGCGCAGGGCCACAGGCACATGGCGTTGACCCCCAGACCATCGACCCAGAGGCCATCCAACAGACTGGGGCCATGGTTTGAGCTGCACAGAGTTAGTGGCCCCGGATGCACTGCGGCCGGCACAGGCACACCGCCACGGGACGGTGACTTGCGGTGCAGTGAGATAGGGCCACGCGAGGTGAGCGGGTCCTCGTCGAAGGTGAATGTAGCGGAGGTTTGCGGGGGACAGTGGCAGGTGTCCTCCAGGGCATGATGCAGAGGGCAGGAGCCGGCCGGAAGCGGCAAATGGTGGAGTGGAATGCTACAGCCTCGTTTTGGTCACATAGTCAGTATCACCGACATGATGATGAAGACAACCCCCAGTCCATGGACTCAGTCGCCAACAAATCTCAAGAAGAAAGTGTCCATGGTTGTCGGGGAACAGACTTAGTGGCACCGGAGCTGAAAGGGGATGCAGTCTGGGACGAGGCCAGTACAATGATATCAGGTCTGCCATAAATGAATCATGACTGAGTTCACAATGTGTGCCCTACTCGACCGATGTGTAGTCCGGAGGCAGCGGCCAGCGCGGGCCAACTGCTGTTCAGCAAGTTCCTCCTGGAACACTGACTCGGCGTTGAAATGGCATGTGGGGATGACTCGTGGTTGACCGAGGCAGTAGCGACAGAGCTGAGCGGGTGTTTAGCCAGCGACGATGCCGTGTCCTGCCTGGTACGGACTGGCATGGATTTGTGTGGGGCCTGCAGTGTAGTCCGAAGGCGTAGTCATCAAGGGCCCACAGACATGTGTGGTTGGGATGCCATGCACATACTTTGTGTCACCACATCGAAGGGAGTATAGTGATATAAACTCAGCCATAAAGTGTGTACTCGGCCATTGTGTAATCAAGACTCCATTCCAAATGTGTGACCTACTTGACCGCAGTGTAGGCCCGAGGCAGCGGTCAGCAGGGGCCCACAGCCACATGTCGTTGGCCTGCGATGCACAGGGTTGGTGACACCAGGGCAGTTGTCAGCAGTGTTCGGACACCTCCGTAACGATGGTCCTTTTCTCCTCCGGACTGAACCGCGTCTTCCTCGTCTCCCTGCGTACAATGATATGTACTCCGCCATGCAGAAATCACGGATCAGTTCAACATGTGTGACCTACTCGTCCGCAGTGTAGGCCGAAGGCGTAGTCATCAGGGGCCCACAGACACGTGTGGTTGGGATGCTATGCACAGATTTGGTGTCACCACATCGAAGGGAGTATAGTGATATAAACGCTGCCATAAAGTGTGTACTCTGCCATAGCATAATCAAGACTCAGTTCCAAATGTGTGACCTACTTGAGCGTAGTGTAGGCCAGAGGCAGCGGTGGAGTACGTCAACGAAAAAGGAATAAAGTGGGCCTGTGTCGCGGAGGCCGTGATGGTCTGAGGCGGCTGGGAAGGTCGCGGGCCTCGGGCTTGGAGCTTGCGCCGGCACGTGGTGGGCCCTCTTTGACACACGCCGGTGTCGGCAGGTGAGCAGTGAGGCCTGGCTGCGCAGGGGCGGGCATGACGGGTCCGGGGACCAGCGGCCCGGGGTGCAGCAGGCGCACAGGATCGCAGGCCACACCGCTCACGGCGACGGCCTCGTGGCGGGGTGGGAGGCACGGCCCTGGCAGACGCGTTGGGCATTCCGGAAGAGAACTACGCCCAGTGCTACGTGCTTTTTATTCACACCCCTGCGCTGGCCTGGCGTACGCCGGGCCAGCCCACTCCACACACGCTTACAGGGGGGGGACGTCACAAGGTACATTTCTGCGATCTTCCCCACTGGCTGGGGTGACATGGTTGCGTCCACTGTCCACTACACTCCAAACACCAGCATGTAGACATGGCTGTGTCTGTGGTCTGCATACTGCAGTCTGTCCAGCACATCTCCGCCACACTTGGCATTGTGTACATACTCATTCATGGGTCACTTGCCTCCTTCGCACATGCCTGGTTCCCACCTCTCCCCACATTCCGGTATTGTGTGGCTGAGGTGCCATGCCGTCGATGGCTCATGTACATGGCTGACCAAGGTTGCCACAGTAAGTTGTGCTGTCGTGTCTGGTGGGGGGGGGCATGTTGTATGTGATTTTGTGACGTGTGCAGTGCCAGAGTTGTGAGTTGCATGATTGTGGGGTTGAGGTGTGAGGTGTGTGGTGTGTTCATTTGGTACTTGCCAACGGGCAGTGCATTCCCATGGGTGCCATCCTGGAAGCGCTGGTTGATGTTGGACTGTCGGAAGATGAAGGGATCATGCACACTGCCTGGGTAGTTGGCCATGACATTGGTGAGGAGTCCCATGTGGTCCACTATTGCCTGCACATTGATGGGATGCGTGTGCTTTCTGTTGGGGTATTGTGTGCGGTGTTGGCAGGGGGCACAAGTGGGACAAGTGTGCAGTCGATTGCCCCCGACACATGCGGGAATCCAGCTATGGCGTATAGTCCTTGCTTGGTCTCCAGCTGTTCCTGCGCATTGTGGGGGACGTATGGGAGCTGGGGTCCCTAGCTGGTGAGGGCATCCAGGACAGGTGTGAGGAACTTGGATGGGGCTGCCTGTGAGACTCCTCCGACTTGGGCGGTTGTTGTTTGGGAGGATACCAGAGGCCAACAGGTGCAGCACAGCCAGCAGCTTTGTCTGCGGAGGGATGTTGGTTGTCCGCTGTGTTGGTACCGTCAGCCTGTGGGCAATGATGTTCAGGATGCGGAGGATGGTTGTCCTTTTGGGCCTGTAGTGGGCATTGGCATTGTCTGGTGTAAGGTCTGTGGGGCTGGTGCATTTCCTGACGGTCCGCTGTCTTTGCCTGCGCTGCCTCTGTGGTGGTCCGGGGGGGGGGGGGTGGGTCAGTTGGGGGGGTGGCGGTCCTGGGGGTGGTGGCGGTGGGTGTTGTTGCCCTCTCAGGGCTCCGGGGTGCATGGTGAGTGGCTCCATGGCATCTGTTGTTCTTCAGGTGTGGCTGTGGGCTGGGCTCACTTTTCTTGTGCAGGTTGACGTCCGACTTTGCACCAGGTCAGAGCAGGTGTTAATTTCCTGCTGGTAACACGCCGTATCGCCTGTTTTGTGTTCCTATCGCCGATGCGGCTGGTCGTTGAGAATGTTGTGGTGTTGTCGCGGCTTTTTGCTCGGTAACGCCTACTCTGCATCTCATTAGCGTTAGTTGCCGGGGTCATCTGTGGCGATGTTTTTTGCGACTGCTTTCGCAGGAAAACTGGTGTTATGGGCTGTTAGCACCAGCTTGTGAATGGGGCGATACATTTAGCGCGACTTTGGATGCGTTAAAGTGCCGATAACTCGGCGATAGCTCCTTGAGAATATGCCCCTTTGAGTATCCGATTGGTGGGGTCAGTGTTGTTGCCAAAAATGTATTGCCCCCAAAGTCTCGTACAATGTTTTAGAGCCCTCCAGTGGGCCTCAGAAATGTTGTCCGGTTCCTAATCATGGTTCCTCTGTGCCGCGATTAGGCTGTCATTTCCTATACAGCTCCGCAGACCTGTCTCACAATTTCCCAGGCGGTGCAATCCTTCACGGCCGGAACCAATGGGGAAATATTAACACTACAGCACCCAACGCACTGGAGTGTGCATGCTATTAAAAGTGAAAATAGGTTGTAGCGCGTTCAGGTCCTGCCTCTTCCCCCGCCCTATGATTTAAGGTGCAGTGCATCGAAACGCGTCAGGGACTGTGATTGATTGGAAATGCTGATGCCGGTTCCATTAATAAAAGCTCGTTTGAACTTTCCTCTGCAGGAGTGGCGTCCTTGAAGCTCTGGGGCTTTTTTTTAGAGGAATATGGACACAGCGGATCCGGCCGTGAAGGATTGCACCACCAGGGAAATTGTGCGACAGGTCTGCGGGGCTGTAAAGGAAATGACAGCCTAATCGCGGCACAGAGGAACCATGATTAGGAACCGGACAACATTTCTGAGGCCCATTGGAGGGCTCTAAAACATTGTACGAGACATTTGGGGCAATACATTTTTGGCAACGACACGGACCCCACCAATGGGGAAATATTAACACTACAGCACCCAGCATGCAATGCACTGGAGTGTGCATGCTATTAAAAGTGAAAATAGGTTGTAGGGCGTTCAGGTCCTGCCTCTTCCCCCGCCCTATAATTAAGGTGCAGTGCACCAAAACGCGTCAGGGACTGTGATTGATTGGAAATGCTGGTTCCATTAATTAATAAAAGCTCGTTTGAACTTTCCTCTGCAGGAGTGGCGTCCTTGGATAGATTTATATATATATAACAAAAAAAAACACACACACACACAAAAAACACACACACACACACACACACACACACACACACACACACACACACACACACACACACACACACACACACACACACACACACACACACACACACACACACACACACACACACACACACACACACACACACACACACACACACACACACACACACACACACACACACACACACACACACACACACACACCTCTTGAGGGGGTGGATGACTGCAGATCTGTCGCAAGGCACTGTGGTTGTCTCGAAGAGCCAGGTCTTGAGGTCCTTCCTGAATTGGGGCAGTGACGGTGATTGCCTTAGGAAGAGAGGCAGGGTGTTCCAGGTCTTTGCTGCAAGGTAGGAGAAGGATCTTCCCCCGGCCGTGGTCTTGCGTATACGTGGGATGGCGGCTAGGGCCAGGTGAGCGAAGCAGAGGTCTCTGGTGGGTGCGTGGAATGAGAGGCAGTGGTTGATGTATGCAGGTCCTGTGTCGTGTAGGGCTTTGTAGGCGTGTGTGAGGAGCTTGAAGGTGATCCATTTATTGACTGGGAGCCAGTGGAGGTCTCTCAGGTGGGTGGTGATGTGGCTGCGGTGGGGGATGTTGAGTATGAGTCTGGCGGAGGCGTTCTGGGTGCTTTGCAGTTTCTTGAGGAGTTTGAGTGATGCCGGTGTAGAGTGCGTTGCCGTAGTCGAGTTTGCTGCTGATGAGTGCGTGGGTGACAGTCTTTCTGGACTCAGTGGGGATCCACTTCAAGATCTTTCGGAGCAGGCGTAGCATGTGGAAGCAAGATGATGAGAAGGTGTTTATCTGGCGGTTCATGGTGAGCGAGGAGTCCAAGATGATGCCGAGATTTCTTACGTGGTCTGTGGGTGTGGGCGGAGGTCCAAGATTTGCAGGCCACCAGGAGTCGTCCCAAGCGGAGGGGGTGGAGCCCAAGATGAGGACTTCGGTCTTCTCTGAGTTTAGCTTGAGCCAGCTGTCCTTCATCCAGGTGGCGACAGCCTTCATCCCGTCGTGGAAGTTTCTCTTGGCGACTGTGGGTTCACTGGAGAGGGAGAGGATCAGCTGGGTGTCGTCGGTGTAGGAGACTATGTTGAGTACGCGCTTCCTGACGATGGATGCGAGCGGGGCCATGTAGATGTTGAAGAGAGTGGGGCTCAGGAACGGATCCATTCCAGGGCATTTTCGCAGATGCCGGCGTTGTGGAGTCCTATGCATGAGGCGCTGTGGGAGACTGTGTCGAAGGCGGCCGAGAGGTCAAGGAGGATGAGGGCTGCAGTTTTGCCTTGGTCCAGGAGTATGCGGACGTCCTCTGTGGCGGCTATTAGGGCGGTCTCCGTACTATGATTGCTTCGGAAGCCGGAATGCGAGTACTCCAGGATGTGATTCTCCTCGATGAACTCAGAAAGTTGGGCGTTGATTACCTTCTCGATGACCTTGACTGGAAAGGGGAGCAGAGAGATGGGTCTGAAGTTCTTGAGGTCCTTCGTGTCGGCAGAGGGTTTCTTCAGCAAGGGGTTGATCTCTGCATGTTTCCAGTCTTCCGGGAATGTGGCGGAGTTGATGGAGCATTTGATGGTGCGGCAGAGTTCGGGGGCGATGGAGTTACCAGCTCTGTTGAAGACGTGGTGTGGGCAGGGGTCTGAGGGTGAGCCCGAGTGGATGATCTTTAGGGGGCCGTCTGTGGTCAGGGGAGTCCAACTGATCAGGGTCCGGTATCATTGGGTGCGATGATTACGAGTGGGGTAGGTCTGGACCTGGAAGTGAAGGTTCTCCATGTTGGTTGCGTGGTCGTCTGAGTGGGTGGTGAGGCGGAGGGTGCTTTTGTGTACAATGGCGATGCCTTCACCCGGTTTGTTGATGCGGTCCTTGTAAATTATCTTGTAGCCGTCCGGGATGTCCGTGGCGAAGTTCGGGTCAGAGGTGGAGTTCATCCAGGTTTCCGTGAGGAAGGTGAATTTGGGGTGACTGGAGTCAAGTAGGTCCCAGATCTCCACGGCGTGTTTGTGGAGGGAGTGTGTGTTGAGCAGGATACAGCTCAGAGAGTCAGTCCGGTATGTGTTGGTCATGCGGTGGGTGGGGCTGCTGTGCGGTGGCAGGCGAAGGTACAGCGGCAGTGTCTGCAGGAGAAGGGACCCTGGGAGTCATTCTGTGATGCCCGGCGGCAGGCGGTGTGGTGTCCGGTGTTGAGGGCGTGGAGGGAGTCGGGAAAGAGGAAATCTGTGCAGGAGGAGGGCGGGGCTGCGGGGGACTAGCAGCTGTGGGGACACCGCAAGGAAAGGTACAATGCGACAGGCGGGAAGAGAGGAAAAAAGGCAGAAAGAAAAAGGGGAAGAAAGTGACAAAAAACGGGATGCAGAAGGGGAATAGCATGACAGAAGAGCACAAAATGCGAAAGGAGAAAAAGAGATCAGATCAGGAGGGGAGGCCGAGAGACAGAGCAGTTAATGGTGGCAGTCCCAGTCAGCAAGCCCCAGCCGTGTGTATCAGCATCCACTTACCTAGGTGGATCTATGGCCCAGCAGGGGGTAGCAGCAGCTTACCCAGGGCTCACGGAGGCAGACTACAGGGCACACACACACTTTTAGATCATTGCAGACAAGTTTTTGTAAGGGCAAATTTACCTTTCCACAAAAAATTGTTACACTTGCTCTCAAAACTTTCTAAAACACAAAAAACTATAGAGAAAGCCACAGAAGCAGGAAGTGAGCGAGCGACCAGTGGCGTGCCCGGAGTTTCCGAAATCGGCCCGACATCACAGGGAACCCGTAGCCTGCAGCCTCCCCTACCTCCGCCCTGCTTCTCTTCAGACCTGTTAGATGGTGAGGTGCGGGCGGGTAGGCAACGGTCAGTAGCACCGGAGGTCAGAGCTGGGGCTCCGCCCGATCTCGCGGAGGCGGCCATCGTTAGGCTCCGTCCTGCCTGCCCCGCCTTTCCACACCTTTTTCTGCCTTTTCCTCCCTCGTTCTGCCTTTTTCCTCCCTCCTGTGGCGGGCGTCTGCCCGAGTTCTGCACTCGCTGTCTCATTTGCCAGGCTCCTCCGTGTTTTTTTTGGTGCAGGCAGGGGTGAGGCCAGGCCGGTTGGCAGGAGCAGCGGTCGGGCAGCAAGGAGCATTGGGCACTTATCAGAACTCCGCCTGCAAGCTGCAAATTAGCCCTAGTGTGCATCAGTAGAAAATAATCTTGCCACAGGAGGCTCACAGCGGAGATAAAACTACAGCCGAAGTGAAAGGCGGTATAATGGTATAGCTACACAAAGTCACAGCCAAAACACGATCAGATCCAGAAGATTTAGGAAAGAAATAGCAAAAAATCGTAAGAAGCTGAATAAAGAAGCCACTAAAGCGCCCACGGATCCGGGCGTGGCACTACTATCGCCAACTTCGCTGCAACACTCTTCAACTATTGGGTATTCAGCCCCCTTAACCCAGCACTACAGGACCTGCACCTCCAGGATTGTCTAATAGAGGTGGAAACTTCAATCTTACACGATCAATCAAAAGATCAAAAAAGCATGCGCGATGAAACGGCAGCCTGGGCACAAAAGAAGGCACTTGGAGACTATTTTAAGAAATGTGGAACATCACTCGCAGTTCCAAATGGCTCTAATGAAATGTAGGCTACACATGCACTGCCTTCACGAACACGTCTGTACTAGATCATGTGACAATCAAAGTCCAGGCTATGATTCATGAGCAGACCGACAAGCAGGGCATCTGTCCTCACCTTGACAACACTCTTAAAGTGGATTAACATTCTACGCCAGCAAGCTTTAGGCTACGATCAACTTCCAAGTTGGGTAACGAAATCAATTACCAGCTACCATCTTCACAACCCAATATGGAATTAGGCTCCTCGCCAAATACCATCTCAAGCGACGACTCACCTACTAACCTAAGGCCACTCCTGCAACAGGAAACTAATCTATGTATTAACAACACAGAACCACCTGGAAATAAGATCACTGTCAGTCCCCAAGCAGCACAATGGACCAGGATCCCATCAGGAAACATCAAATTATCTCCAACAACGCCTCCATCTCCGATTCATTACGACCACCCTAAAATCAAGCATGGAGAGCCCACTAATCGCTCCCTTTTGAATTTATCCTTTTTTAAGACAGATTTTAACAGGCTTGTTGATACTTACGAAGGTCGTGACCTGGCTGTGACTGAGCCCACTGCCCCCTGACCTCAACTTTTGCAAACTCTGCAATCCACAGTATCAGCATTAAACTATCATTCGGACAAACTCGATTTACAAGTTGATCTTTTAAACACACTTGCAGTATATACGGCAGGGATTGATAACAAATTGGAAGGTCTTAATAATCTAATTACAAAAGCACAATCCAATGCTAACATGGTACAATCAGTATGTTGTTGCTCTCCAATAATTGTCAGTCTGTCTTCCCTTTCCCAGTTTCTCTCAACGGTCCTGACAGAAATCAGGAAATTACCAGTAATACTGCAGGACCAACCTCATTTCCAGCATCCACATCCAACTGACTCAACTGTCCAGACAGTCTCTAACGACTATAGGGTTAAGCGAGAAACCAATACGGGAAACAAGGACTTAATCGCAAACGCCGATACTCCGCTGGAAGGCGTTTTAGCTGTTGTCCCGCCCCGCTAACCAAGCCGGAATTACTAAGTGTAGAATCCCTTCACAAGTTATTTTGGAGAACAAGCCCCAAATCATGTCAAAGACAGAACCACAGACTCCATCAAAGTCAACGACAATACTGGGTATTGGGAACGCGGGACCGGGAAATGGAACTAACAAATCATCACAAAAACAATTTTTGACTAAAAGGGAAAAAAAGACTGCGAAAAAAGCACAACAAGCCCAGTGTTGCGATAAAAATATAATTAGTAGCTTCCTTCCAGCATCTACATGCAACACACAATCCAGCTTAATACGTTCTGCAAGCATCAACAGTAGTTCTTTTCTGTCACAACAATCACCTTCAAAACCTTTAGCCAGGCTGATCTGCAACACAACACCGGAACTATGCCACTACAAAGAACCTAGGCAAACATTCGGGCACCAGAGGGAGGCTCTGCCAAAGAAACCTCAACCCCCGGACCCAGTTGAATTAATAAAGGCCCCCGAGCCAGTATTATTATCATCGAACAATCAGGGACTGGCCCCGAAGTTCCAACAACCCTTATAAACACGGTAAACTCGATTCAGCTCAAACAAAGAAGTCGCAGAGCCGTATAACGACGAATTTAGGGCAGGTGGCAAGGAGAGCCTCCAGATAACACTCAAAAATAATTTGGACGCTGAAAATATGTGTAAAAAAGTCTCCAATAAGTTAACTTATCAACTTCACGGCAACCAAGAGGGTCCTACTCAACGAATAATCACCAATCAAAGGAGGATCGCTCTACACCGGACAAAGAATAAGGGCAACTACGTGGCCCCCGGTCAGGACCAGACTACAACAAATTCAATACCTAAACTGCTATTCATTACAGAATATTCTACCCGAGGGCCACACAATATCCTGAACAGAGGGACCATCCTTAAACTGTTCTATTTTATTACCGAACTGTGCAATTTAGAATCCAGTGACATAATATCCATTGAATTCATCCCCCCTAAAGGCATCAATAGCAATCAAGGTATGCCGTGCTGCGCGGAAGGATAGGGTGATTACTTGGGGTCGATGATCGCTGCCTTCTCTTGCAGCTATGGAATAATTTTCAATCAGGGGGAGCATTTCCTTATTACATGTGGTGTTATCTAAAAAAAGAGTGAGTACGACAGTTTGTTCTTGTCTAATTTGGGGGATTATCCGTGAAAAAGTGACCATTCAGGATTATATAGCCCAGGATGCTAAGCTGTAATACCATATATTCACCAGTTTTATTGTGTTTATTACCGACAGGCTTTTTTGTTCCATAATGTGTGGAAGTCTCCCCGAACAGATTTCGTCTTGGTCGTCTGGAGGGTCTTGAAAGAGGTTTGTGTTGTAGTCGCCGGAGATTAAACAGGCTACACTTCCATAATCACTTAGTAGGTTACACATAATCCTGATTAGGTGGTCGAACTTAGTTCTTTTTCCCCTGGCACCTGTTGAAATGTATATATTAATCAGGAGCATTTGTTCAGAGGATTTAGTGCTTCTGATCCGTATGCGGGTGATCCAAACTTCTTCAAATGTTAGCTGGTCGATGTTTACGTTTATCTTGGCCGCAACATAGATCGAAAGTCCCCCCCCCGGTCTACCATACTTGTGTGATCTTGACCTGTTTTCCAAGTAGCCTTCTATTGGGAGGCTTACCTCCGACCTTTTTTCCTGAGGGAGTATGACCTCGTGATTTTTAAAAACATTTTATCACATCCAATGACTGGAGTTTCCTGGTAAGACCACTGATGTTCCAGGAACACACTGAGAATCCAATTTGCTCGAAGACCTGTCATTGTGGGCTACAAAAAATCATCTTATACCCTTTACCCAGACCGGATTCGTGACAAAATCGGGTACTATAACAAAAACATCTTGCTATATAAGTACTGATGGATAAAGCGGCAGCCTCAAGATCGCTAATTCATTGCCGCTTTGTTGACTTCAAGGCAGCCTTCGATCGATTGCCCAGGGGGCAACAATGGATTAAACTGCAGAATTGGAGGATCCCTCCCGCCCTCCTAAAGGCTATAATTCAGCTTGACACAAACACATGGATCCGCATAAAACTGGGAGATGGATCCTATATCTCAAGGAAAATACAAACGTCACATGGAGTAAAACAAGAGTGCGTGTTGGCCCCCCTTCTTTTTAACCTTTTTATCTCAGATCTATCGCAGTCTCTTGAAGATGTTAATTCCCACCCTCCAAAACTTGGCTGAATCAGGGGTAGCAACTTGCTGTATGCAGACAACCTTGTTCTGCTCAACCATACAAGGGTTGGTTTGTAGAGGCTGCTCGATCAATTGCTTCTATACACAACCTCAAATGAGCTGGAACTAAATTTAACAAAGACAAGGACAATCACTTATGGGACAAGAAAATATCAAGGTGGTGGATGGCAGTTCAACGGTAAAATCATCGAAAGGGCAGTCTCATACAAATACCTCGGGGTCCACATGGATATAAGGCGCACCTTCTCAAAACACAGGGATGATGTCGGAGCCAAAGCCCTGACCATCCAGGTAATACTTACGAAGCTCGCGAGGCGACTATCTGGACCAAGCTTGACCCCTCTAATAACGGTTATGAAGGCTAACATCTCCAACTATTTATCCTACGGTCAGGAGATGAGAAAGGGGAAGGACAACCACCTGGTGACAAGAATTTTTAAGCAAGTGTTAAGTCTTCCAAAAACCGCATCCCCCGCGCAGATATGACTCGAGTTTGGCCTTCAAGATCATCGAGCAGTTGGGGCCAAACAATTCGTCAAGCTGTGTAATAAGCTACGCTTGTCCAGAGAACGAACCCTGGAGGCTATGCTGTGGCAGAAAATATCTTCCAGTCACCTGGGACGATCACACCAACGTTACCTAGATGACTCCTTACAACTTTTGGAAGCGAAAGAAATTTGGAGTACCAATCCATCCCAGCAGGCCCTCAAAATGTACATCAAAAAGAGCGCTCACTCTTGGCCCTTCAATTCAGACAGAGCACAACTGGCACAGCGTCAGCATGCCTGGACGATCATATCAGGGTTTAAGCCAGGGATTGTCGCACCACACCTGTCGTGCACCTACGCAGTGTTCTGGGAAAAAAGATTCCTAGTTCTTAGAATGGGGGAATGGCCTTTCCTGCACCACCAGCCTGGCTGGCGTCGCATAAACAATAATACAACATGCAGGGGGTGCGGGAGTAGCAAGGAATCGTTAGAACATGTAGTTTGTCTATGCCCTGCACTACTCAACGACCGAAGGACTTTGCTACAGGGCGATTGGAACAAACTTTGTGTCCGCACCTGCCGGCAAGCTATTCTTGCATCCATGAACCCAGAGAATCCAATGCTTAATATTCGGTTCACCAAGTTTGTCACAAGAGCGGTAAAAGGGTTCACCCAGAGGGAGAGCCAGTGAGTCACCACCCATTAACTTGTATCAGGCTCCCCCTGCAACTCCAGTGGAACTACAAGGTATGAAACTGAACCAAATGTTCCAGCAATTTGGAGATCTGCTGCTGTTCTAGGAGCAGGTCTATGAACGTCCAAGACAACAGAGGTTTCTTTTCCAGCCGTGCCAAGCAAATCTTCTGCGGCAAAAGTTGGCTGTGTGAATCAGTCTACCTTTCCCACAGCTTGCAACACTACCTTTGTGCGCCAAGGATTGGGTCTGCATGTTAAGTGGAATTTAATAGATAAAACAAAACCATCCCAATAAAGCATGTTCTTTCACCAAACTGCAGCAAGAACTCCCCGGTTGTAGTCAGGTTTCCCACTACCCCAAAATAATATTGGTCAACTGATTATTGGTTTCTTCTAAACATGCACTGTCTGGACTGCATTAGGACAGCTCTGAGTAAAACAAGCCTGTGACATGTTCTTGTTTAGTGTTGTTTACAGATCTGTCGTCTTATAACTGGCCGGTGTCTAGTGTATTTTGCACATCGCTCTATAATCAATGCTAAAAAAAAAAAATGTGATTGTCACTTGCACCATCCTTAAAAATATGGATCAGCTGAATCTTTCCTGCTTGCATTCCGTAGATCCAAAGTCTCACAGCAGGTGTGTGTTTGGCGTATTTTGCACATCTTTATTTTGGTCAGTTGGTTATTGGTTTATTCTAACCACGCACTGTCTGAATTGTACTAGGTCAGCTTCTGAGTAAGACAAGTTTGCGACATGTTTCTATCTAGTACCGTTATAGATCTGTCGTTTCACAACTGGCCTGTGTTTTGCGTATTTTGCACTGTTTATAATCCATGTCAAAAAAATGTCATCCGTTACCTGCATTATCCCCTGAATTTTTCCTGCCTGTATTCTGTAGATCTGTCATTTTACAACAGGTTTGTGTTCTGCGTATTTTGCACATTGTTTAATTTTTATGTGCAAACGTTTGCTCGGTCATGTGCCACGACTGCTTTCTAACCTGCTTTTTAAATGGTTCAGCCAAATTCTTTCTGCCTGTATTTAGTGACGTTTGCTTTTATGATATGGTTTTATTATCGCACGCTGTATATTTCTATCATTTTTAACCGTAATTAACCAAACAATAAAATCGAATTGACATTGAATTGCTAGAGAAAGCCCCTACTCCGATTCCTAGAGTCGCTATGGCACCTATTAACTGTTGAACTGGGGATCTATAATTCATAGGTTCTAGCTCTGCCAGATGTAATCAAGCCCTAATCAAGTTTCGAACTAATGGAGACAGTGATATGTGAATTGAGAGGAGTCACATTAAATAAAAGCAAATATAATATATTTGAAGAATTATACATACAACTTTATTGGCAATACATTTTTTTAACAGTGTTCTCCATAAAATATAACCCAAAAATATAATTATTTACATCTTTTTACCATTCAAAATACCATTTTCTAAATCTCAACCCTTAGAAACAACTGCAAAAAATGTAGCATAATTAAGTTATATTTCATGTGTATTTAAGATAGCTAGCAACACACCAAAACAAACATTTTCTATTCACAATAAGCTTTTTACATAGTGAAGTCTCCAGGCTCATTGCTATACAAGACAGTAAATTGATTTATAGTTTATTTACATTCGTAATCTAAAAATAAGAATAAATAAATATTACATTAAATTGGTTGTGCATTCTTTTACTAATGTACAATACCACCAAACTAAAAGGTCCTTTTTGTCTCGTATTACTGTCCTAAAACCTCGCGTGAAATATCCGGTGTCCCATAACAACCTATAGAACAATTAAGGGAGCATAACATCTGGTCAAGCCAAACTGTTGTTTAAAATTGATTCTATATCTGTATTTTCATCATGCTCATAGTGCATCTAGATTTCGAGTCAGTGCTAATGCAAGGAAAGAAAACATTAAAAGTACACATTTTAAAAAGGTAAAACAGAAAGTCAACATTAGACTAAACAGAAGAAAATAAAAAGAATATTAAATGGGAAGCCAATAAGGGGCTGCATTTTGCACCTGCTGGGGCGCATGCCTTGAGAGTCTATACTTCCGTGATTAGAAGTCACCTTCGACTACCAGTTAAACGGTATTGCCCTCAGCTGATGGTGCTAGCTATGGTTATTACCCTTTATTGAGGATGTTAACGCTAGTCATTTTTTTGCCATCAATAATGGCTATGTGCTAAAGATGAGGGGAAACACGAATTAGCAACTGATACAATCCAACAGTGTGCAATGTGTTTCTACGTATATGGTCTGCAACTGGTTTCATCATTTCCCCATAACATTTGGGCTCACGATCAGACTTAAAGAGAACGCAGGTCATGGCTGAATTATTTGCAGTCACCTAAGTGTCATGCGGCTAGGATTCGAGGATTAGTTGCCGCTTTCTAGTAGTCAACTAGACATCTGAAAGCTTTGGCCTCAATTTCTATTGTTTGAGTGAACATCTGTTCCTTGTACCACAAGAGTTCATTCAACCACTCAGCCCTCCTTGCAAATTTGGCTGCAGAGTTGCACCAAGTTGGTTACAAAACCAGTTTAAACTAAATTATTATCACTGGCCTATTACAGAATGACAAGAGTCCAAATCGAAGAAAAGAGAGCACACTGTAGAGGTTAACAGTTACAAAAGGTCAAAGGGTCAAATTCAAATAGGGGTGTCTGACGTTTTCTTCTGTCCGAGGTCAATAAAATAAGTGCAATTTAATTCAGTAGCAATAACTCCCATTACTAAAAAAAACTTAAACCTAATTGGCTTGAAGTACGTGCTAAATAACATTGGTATTTTTAATCGGCACTGAGTATAGAAATATATTGAATGTTTTCCCTGAATATTTTCATGCTTTTTCATATTACTGGAAAAGTACACCCATTATCCGAGGGGCAAAATGGCTTCGAAATGGCAGGCATTGCATAAATCAGCATAACTGATCTTGTACACCTGCAACAGAGCAAATGGCAATGTCCCATCTTCGACAACTCCTCAGACTGAAATGCTGGTTTTCAACAGACTCCTAGCACTCTTTCTAATTTTCCATCGTGAAAAAGTATAGTCTAAAAGGAGAAGTGTTCTAAAGGAATTTAAATAGAAAAAGATATACATCTCCCAATATGCAGTGCTCCTTCTGGAACCAGCGGACCCGTAGGGAAGTGGTGCGCTCGCCAGCGGAGCACACTGGCACACGAGTGAAAGTTTTTCGTAACCGTACAAACGCACTCTCAGGGCCAGGCAAGGCCTTGCCTGGCCTTGGGAGTGCGTTTGTACGGTTACGAAATATATATATATATATATATATATATATATATATATATATATACACACACACATATATATATATATATACACACACTTTTTTTTTTTATAAACAGCCATCAAATGGTCTTAGACCACTGTACCAAACGAGGCTTTATTTTACTTCTACGAGCCCTGTTTTTAGATCGCAGTCTTCAAACATCACATTTCTATCCTTCTACCCTCATCTATTTTCATACACACTACAGCAATGTTATGTGAAGGTGATGTGTCCACAACAAAATAAAAGCATTTCATTCACAAGCCGGCTTCTTAAAATTGTTTTATCAATTAAAAAAACACAAATCATTTCTTTTATTACAATGTTAATTTAAATAGTGAAGGTAGATGCTGCAAACCTCAAGTAGGGTTATCAAAAACTAGTTTAAATTGGACAGAAACTCACAATTGACTATTGTAAAGCAGTGTACAGTATGAACCAGTATCCTTCACAATTGTTTAACACAACTGAACATAAATATTTCATGATGACCTTTTTTGAGTTTTTGCAACATCTAATCAAATTATTGAGAATACATTTTAGAAGTAATGCATTGACATGCAAATTCAAAATCACTGCTTGGAAGATGGCACTATACACAGCATACTGTAGTGCAGTGCACTGTTTGTGAACACCAGGTTCTTTATTAAAAATATATAACCCTTGCATGGGACGTGGCTGTCTTCTAAGCGATTTCTGTACGATAAACAGTACTTGCTCTCGGACGGTGCCTTAGGCCAACCAAAAGTCTTACAAAAATCATTCAAGTAAGGGATCATCTTCCTCTTCTTGAAGCTGAAGACGGGAAAATTGGCGTGGTGAAGACAGCTTATTTTTCATAATAACAATGAGACAAGTCAGGGTTGTCAATATCATGATGACTCCCACGACTATACCAATCGCTTCCGGAAGATGTATGCACCACTGGTCATTCAACAAGCACTTTGTGCTGGCAAAGGTTCCATTATTGGGTTCTTCTTTCAACCTCAGGATGTGGCACATCAACGGATAAATATCAACACTGTTGATCGTTGCTTGTTTGTAACCTTTCCGAAATGCAGGTCCGTGGGCGGCCAGAAGCGGGTGCATGCTGGGTAACGCATTGTCGTAGCCATGGTTTCCATCTAAATAATAAGATAGATCTTATTAGATGTATTGGGTCTTAACGTTACAACAGAACTTTAGACATCCATTTGTGTGAAAATGAAATTCTACTACTACAATAATATTTTTACAAAGTACAAATAACTACTCATCTGCACTTGCTTCAGTTTGATGTAAGATGACATGGGCATGAAGGAAAAGTGAGCAGGTAGATAGTGCAGGTGGGTACAGTGAATGAGGTAGCCAGTGAGATGAGGGGACTGGAAAATGCATTTGGTGGGAGAGCACGGAGACACAGCTGGAAGGGAGGTGCTATGCATGAATGTGCTATGAAAGCACAGTTGGTTGTTGCACATGGCATTGCCAAGAAGGTAGACGAATGGGGGCCAGAAGAGGCAGGGTAGAAAGTGTGAACACATGTGGTGGGCACGCGAAGAGCACAGATAGGAAGTCAGAGGAGGGACAGGAGCAGGGAGCCAAAGGAAGAGCACAAGGGAAAAAAAGTAGTAAACGAACAGGAAGCCATAGGAGGGGCTGGAGAAGGGAGGGAAAAGGACGGGAAAGAGTGGCATAAGACATAGGAGGGGTGCATGAGCAAGGGACCACCGGAGAGGCATAAGCATGAAGATGGACACAAGCAGATAGGCAATGGAGGTACACAAGGATGGAATCTCAGGAAGGACACATGCAAAGAGGCTCAGGAGTGAGATAAACAGTGAGGCTCACAATAGGCTCAAGTAGCGAAGATTAGGACAAGTACAAGCAGGGAGGCTCAGGAGTGCATGAAAGCACAGCAGGCAAATCTTGGAGATAGTGAGGCACAGTGTTGAGATGGAAATGTCTCCTGAATGGTATACGGACATGTACCCCTTAGTATTCTTACTTTTATTGTGGCCCTGGCGACATGTTAATCTAGCATGCGTGCATAGGCCTAGGCCTGTACCTGACAAGGTGATGTCCAGGATAAGTCCTGTGATCTAAAGGGGCACACCAAGCGTGCACTCATAGTCGACAGAGGACTACTGTCCCAGACCTGATTTGCTGGACATCAAGCGGTGGTGGCAGCTTGAGTGTTGTGATTTATAGTTTGAACAGACCTTTTTGTGTCAATGAGAGTGCGGCCTACAGGCCCCTCCTGTGGAAAGTTCCACTATTATGTGTACCTCAGAACCTTGTCCTGACATTTTGTGTGAATGTTGAGTGTGAGTGCCTTCGATACATTTGTGGTAGTAGGACTGTGTGTCCCCGACTACTGATGCTAGTGGGATCCATTTTGGATGCCCCTGGTTTAGCGTTAGGGGTGGGCAGAATTTGCATAGTCGCGTTACGCAAAGTTCAGTGAAACGGTAAAAAATCTCCGCGAGCATGCGGAATTGCTTGATCCGCCCGTTCGCGATGCGTTTTTCCTGTTCGGGGACGCTGTTTGCGTGCTCGGGGGGAAATATCTCGCGAACTTGCCCATGCGGTTGCCAATTGGCGCAGCCATCTTGTTTCACTTGTCCCGCCCACTCGCGATGCGGTTTTCCTGTTCGCGAACGCGGATGTCCGATGGCGCGTCCGAATGACGTGTTCGCGATCGCACACTCTCGCAGGATCGCGCGGCCAGATAGGAAAACTCGTCGGCGAAAGCAGGGATCCCGGTAAGTCACTACTGCGTGCACGAACACGCATTTTGAAAGCGCGAACAAGGAAAAAATTCCGCTACGTCGCGAATCGCGGAATTTTCGGCAATTCCGCGTTCTCCGTGGAATTGCCAAAATTCCGCGAGCGGAGCGGAATTTACCGCCCAGGCCTATTTAGCGTGCCACAAGATGGAGGATGAAGACAGCTACCCACAGACAGTGTAAGGACCAGTATTCCTGTGGCAAAGGGGGGAGATCCAGTCACTGAAGTGAGGAGGCTGTGGACAGGGCTACCATTAGAAATTCCTTTAAGACTTTGTTAGCAAGGGGCTGTTGATTAGTTCTTCCTGGGCACTGCCATTTGGTAGGTGTTAGTGGTGGAGAGTGGGACTGCAGTTCCTGTTGAAGATGAGGAAGTTTCTAGGCCAGGCCTGCTCTTCTGTCTGTCCCACATTACTGTTTTAGAGAGACCAGGTGCAGAAAACTCATGCTTCATTGTGCCCGTCTTTTGGATGCTCGTGACTGGAGACATCACCAGTGCTACCTGCTATGAGAAGCATCACTTTATACAAAGACTATGTCTGGAGAGCAACCTGAGACGACACTTGAACAAAACCAAACTTGTTCTGAAATTTGAGACAGCATATGTACATCCCTTATGAAAACTGAGATCCAAACCACCTAATTTGTTCCAATCCCAAGTTCTCCTTGACTGAGGAAGGAAGTGCTCCGCAGAGTACTCGAAGAGCTGCTGTGTAACCAGTGGTGGTCGCTTCCTGACAGTCAGACTCCGAAAGATGAGGGGACATCACCTGACGCTACTACTTTCTGCTTGATAAGCTGAGCATCTGCCTCAAGAAGCCTAAAAGCTTGCCTGCTGAGAACGGAAAAATGTGTGCCTGGCATTTAAGGGAGAGAAGACTGTTCAGAAGGAAAGGCCCAACAAGAAGAGTACCTAGAGGAGGTTGGTGAACCTGAGCAAGTGGTTGACTAGGCACTCATGCTTAGAGGAGGCCTCCTGTTCTCTCTCTCTGCAGTACGGATGATATTGTATCGAAAGCATGCCAGTATGATGCTACACAGCAGCATGTCATGGGCAGAAGTGATTGGTGCTGCAGCCATTGTCGACTAAAGAACTAAACTGTTGGCAGAGCGAGAATCCACAAGCTAGATTGGTCGCTCCTTGCCACTGAAGCACCTTAGCCTGTATGCTGCTGTTTCTGCCCGCTGAAGTGACAGTTTGCAGCGATTCTGCAGGGTCCCCACCACGGAGAACTGGTACTACCACAAGGGCCAACCTGAACCGGAGCCAACCCTGTGCAAAGCAGCTGTTGTGGTGATCAAGCCCAGAAAGACCCCCTGTGTCCAGCTACTGATGTGGTGAACAAGCCGAAAGGAGTCCACTCAGTAGAGGCGGTATACCCCCATTCCTGCTGCACAGGCCGGACGACCTTCAATCCAATACAGGTAATCATGGGGCTTAGCTGCACCCGGGACAAGCTATTAAGATGTACACGAGTAAAAACGCCATACTCACTGAGACATAATGAATTTAAAAGCCATTTTTATAGTATTTTGAACTCAGTTGCCTAACAAATCCAACAGGACTTAGAGCAATCGGCACCTGAGTCTAATCCCCATATATTCCCTGATATATGGGATAGCAATAGCAAGATCTCCGACCTCACTGGGAAGAATGTCAGTTACCAGGAAATGGAGGGGAGTGCAGTACCTCATGATTAGAGAAACTCATGACAACCCTGTATTTTGGGTTGGATGCATTGTGTAATATTTAGTTTTGCTGTGAGATTAAAAGTACTTTCTTCTCTAAAAAGATAAGCACTGGTCCGGACAATATATTATTGTGTGTGTTTTTTTGATTGTTGAGTTCTAGGCTCTTGAACCCCCTCGACCCCACCCAACACTACCTCCCTTTTATCCCCAGTGCCAGCCTTTGTGTGTGTGGGGGGCAACTCCTAGCCCACTCCCAAACTAGTTCTGACCAGTTTATGTGTCCTTCATAGGTTTGGCTCTCAACTGTCTAGGGTAACAAAAGCAAGGATAGGCCTGTTGTCAGTTCTCTTGTGCGTGCTATAGACAAAGCACTTTCAAAGTGAGAGTGGGACTGGGTGCAGCCTTTCCCCAGCAATCCTGTCCACACTTGGACCCCCTTTGTCCCCATGTCTGGAAGGAATAAACAACCAACGGGAGGAGAGACAGCCACAGTCATGTTATCCTGTTTAGAGGCAGGAAGGCACAGTGGTTTTCAGCACAAAAATGCTAACTTTTTAAAAGACAAGAATTCTCAAAAAAACCCACACGGCCATTAATCAACATTAATTCAAGGAACACTACGTACACATCAATCTTGTGTCTGAGTATTTATCTTATTTCACATATATTCTTTTTTAATATTTGTCATTTTTATGATAATCATATCCATCTGGTACAATCAAAACACTACTATAGACAAACTACGTCAAAAATGATCAAAACAAATCACAACACAAAACATGGAAATGATTCAAAGATACATTATCTGCTGAACAAAAAGGAGTTGTTGCCAATAAGTTCAAAGTAACTCACTCCAATGATTGTCTTACCCCTTGTGTATAACATGGTGTTATTTAGGCAGTATTATGTTCCCACACTCGATAGTGTCCAAATAAAATTCATGTTTCTTTTTAGAGTGGATAGATTCTTGTCAGAATCCTAAACAATAATTTTATGCTTGAGGTGGTACTTCCAATAAATCCCCATGGAAAAGTGCCAACGCGTTTCGACCTCAAAAGATGTAGGGGTATGTACAAGTCTTTTAGGAGGTAATCATCAGGGCAAAGAAAAAAACTCATTCAGTCGAAGCTAAACTGTGCGAATGAACACATCGTTTGTGCGACTGCCTCGCGCCGTCCTGGTGTCAGCAATAGCCCGAGGGAGTGACATTTTTTTATCATCCGCTCTTTTGAATTGTAACCTGGACCCGTTTCTGTCAATGGTCCCGGTCCTACTTCAAATACTTTTAAAAGTGGCATTGTCAGAATTGTATCCTAAAATACGACTTTACCAATAACGAGGATTCTAAATTACAATTAATTTGAGTGTAAACATAATTTCTCCGTCTGCTCCCATTCTGAAGTTAGCACTTATTAAAATGTAATAAGTGAAACCCGGTGTTAGCCGATGGGCGAGAAAGCCTTAAAACACTGAAAAATTACATTAGGCGATTTTTACTGCCAGGACATGTTGAAACTTAAACCCACATATCCTACTTTTTAAATACCATGCACCCTCCCCTAAGAGCTGTTAAGGCCAATCTTAAGGGTTACATATAAGTAATAAAACGGAAGGTTTAGGTCTGGTAAAAGGTTTATTTTGCTTGGTCAAAGTGGCACTGCAGTGGCAGGCCTGAAACATGTTTTAAAGTGCTACTTTAGTGGGGGGCACAAGGAGTCCTGCAGCCCACTAGTAGAATTTAATTTACATGCCCAGGGTACACGTAGTACCATTTACTAAGGACTTATAAGTAACTTTAAGTGTGCCAATTTGGTGTAGGCCAATTTTACCATGTTTTAGGTAGAGAGCTGAAGGTCTTTAGCACTGGTTAGCAGGGGAATAGTGCACAGAGTTGTAATCCCAGCAAAAAGGAGCTCAGAAAAAATAAGAGTGAAGGCAAAACATTTGGGGGAGTACCACCCCAATGATATCAGGTCTAACAGAAGGACATATCTGGCTGACAAAATCTCAAAAAGCGACCGTAATGGCACTGAGCTTTAGGGCGATTCTGCGGGCATCCTACTATCCACTCATGCACCAACAGCCTGAAACTCAAGATGGAAATATGGAGATCCAGATGTCCCTACTGTAGGACTTTCAGTGAAGTGCTGTCAAGCTCAATGTCAGTGCCTGTGCCCAACGCTCTACTCTGAAACACATAGCCTGTGCTTTTAAATATCGACAAGCCGAATACCAAGGCTGTGTAGTCTTGAATCGATCTCATAGCTCTTCCGTCAACTATCAAACACTCCCTTCCCCTTTATCTCACAGGTTCCTGCTTTCTCCCTTTGCAACATTTTTTCCATCTTTCTCTTCCTATCTCTTTCCCCTTTGTGTGTTTTTCCCTCTGTCTTCCAGTTAATGTCTGATGACAAAATAAGTGCCTGTCCCCAAAAATGGCCCCCAACAGCGACCGCCGGCTCAAATTAAGCACTGGCTGGTACAAAATGTTGCCCTGCTGCCTTGAAAGCAGGTCCCGTCTGCACAACAATACGCAGTTTGTCATTCTGATACTTGTACTAGGTCTTTGTACCAATAGAAAGACAAAATGTAGATCAGAATTATCACTTTTTTGGACTTCTTCCATTTATGAGTCACTCAGTGGATCAGAAAGATATAAAGCACTTTCCCGGACCTCCAATTTGACAGGGTTTTCACTACACTTGGGCGATATATCCTTTACCCTGGTGTACTCTTGCATAATTTGGGGTATTTTGCATTACGATTGTAATGCATAATGCAAGAGATTTTGCCTTTACCCCCACACTGGGTAATTTAGATTTAATTTGAGTAAAAAAACTATCCTCGGAATACAGGAACAACACTAAAATGCTTTTTCAAATGTAAGTGGCAGATGTACACACTGTTTGCTGCTTGGAACAGATTTTTGAATGAAAATAAATTAAAGTAGATTTTTTTTACCCAAGAATTCAATTAGGACAACTTTTTTAAGGACGAAAACCACTTTTTTTTTTTTTTAACAAGGGAAAGCCATTACGAAAGAGGCTGCTATATATACAGTAACAACTTTCTATTCCGGTCCTGATAACTTCTCAATGTTCTTTAAGTATTTGGCTATTTTTGATTTGTAATCTAGAGGGAAAGCATCACTTATTGTTGGTCTGTGTTGCATCCTCTGGTGAATGCTCCTGTCAACGGGCAGCGGCGGGTGCTACACCACTCTTACCCAAGGCACTGGTGCCGTGAGTGCCATGGGGTAACTGATGTCTGCCTTGCCTTTCGTTCTCGGGCATGGACGGTTGCCTGATTCTGCAGTACCAAGGCTGGCAAGTGTGAGGTGACACACCAGTCTTTTATTAGAGCCGTGAGGTCACGGGGTGGGGATTTCCTTCCTCCTAGTGCTAACTGCTGGAAAGCATGGTCTCTTTCCTCAGTACTTTTCAAAGAGGAGGTGGGGCCATGATTAAGGCCCAATCAAAAATGGTATATGTTAATAGCATTTTTTCTAAAACTTCCTAATGCAAGATGTCGGATGCACTGCCTGTGTTGTCACTTCCTGTCTCTACATTACCTGTTTTTCCACTATACATGGACCCCAAGACTTGAGCTAAGTGTGAATCAAATGCTTCAGTGATATTTTTGTCATCACTCATTGAGACTGTAGGTTTTCTAATTTCTCCTTTTTTCCCCAGCCAGGCCTTTGGACCCTTAGAATCTTTAATCAGTTGTTCTCTCTCCTACTTGATATATTTTTGGCAGTTCACTGTTTGTGTTCAGTGTCAGATCTCTTCTGTTCTGGTTTACATTTTGGAGTTTTTATGCCTTAAATTGTGCTTTCCTCCACATAGAGACCTATCTTTGGAGACACTTGTCGCTTTAGTGCAATTATATTGCGCAAGAGGTAAAATGGCTACAATGAGTTGCCCTTTCCTCGGGCAATCAAGGTACGACAGAAAGGCATCACTTTTGCACCGAGCTGCTGACAGACTGTAGCAGCAACAATTCTTGAGGTCCAACATCATCATGGATCCCTCATAGGAGTTGGATGATACTATACAACAACAATCACTGAAATTCCAACAGCTTCAGGGTCAGAATGAAGAAGCGAGGCAGACTTTTAATTGTGAGAGACCTTCATGTTGCTATCTTCAATACCATGCTTTGCAGGAGATGCTACAAGATGGACAGAATTTATTGATGCTTTATTAGTCCATTTTGCCTTTTGTATGGCCGATTCCCAATGGATTGTTTTATGAAAGAATAGTTGGCTGTTTGTCTGGTGGTGCTCTGGCCAGGGTTAAAGCCTCTGGTAACTGTCTCAAATACTAATCTTCATAACTGAAATATTTTCCTGACTAATTTCAAGAAGGTGTTTGAAAGGCTTGAAAGGGACTTTTCAGCTAAAGAAGCGCTATGTGACACTCAACGGGGTAAAACAGATGTCATCCTCCGCTACCCGATTCAGGCAGTCGGCAAACAAAACATACTGGCTACAGAGAACACAAATGACCCTGGTTTGGAGAAGCGAAAGCATGAAATTAAGGAATAACTAATCACCCGCACCTCATTTTCAGTATTAAGGTAGCCTTCCTCATTGAACAGAATGAAAAGAGAAATATGAACAGGTAAGGGCTTTGACAAAGCTTAACTACCATATATATTTTTCCAATGAAAGACCGAGTCATCGCATTAGAGAGCCAGGATGATGAGGATTCAATGGAACTCATTTTTTTTTTTTGTGCATACACTTATATTTTGTGAAGAAAAGTATTCAGTCCTTGAATGGGAATTCATAAAACCATGAAACATGCAGCTCAGAAATAGAGGTATCTTCTGAGTGGAGCACATGAATTTCTCAAATACAAATGGATCACAGAAACCTACAGTGTCTTTAAAACCTTTAGTGTTGGAATAGTTGTGAAGCCCAAAGGGGATGTTGTTTCTGTCAAAACGACTTCTACATCATGTATATCCCTGGTTCCAGCATATTCTAGTCTGGTATATGACCAATAGATGAAGCTTTGGTGGTCAGCAACTATAAATGCTGAGAGGCTTTTCTGCAGATAAATAGAGTCACTTGGCACCTCGTGACACCTGGCTTCGAAAGAGAGGAATCCAACATTTTTTGCATTTGTAACTGTAGGCTGAACACAAAGCCATAAAGTTGTCTTATGATTCATCAAGTGCCATCCATCAAGGGCAGGAAATTGAGGCAGTCTTCCGATTAGACCATTTTTGTGTAAAAGCTGCCACAGGTAGAATACCCAACCAGGACGTAATATATATTATCTTGGCCAATAGTGGAAAATTTTACTGAAATAACATTCAAATCTTTCCATACTTTTGTTCAAAATACATCATTTCCGTAGCATTTCTGTTACATCGACAAATGGGTTGACAAATTAAGCCAAAGATCACTTTTATTTAACCTAGAGGTTGAATCAAGGCCTTTATTAATAGTATGGTCAAGGTGAGGCCCAAATAGGTCCTCGGGTAGCCTAGGCTACTGTTGATCAAATAATGGCTTTCGTCTAGCCAAGAGAGAACAGTATATGCAGGGACACAAGGTTGTGGAAATGATAACACATTTATTAACATCATAAATGGCATATCATCCACATTATTATCAAAGGATCTAGTCCTGGTGCTCACACATCAAGTGGGGTTGCGTGAAAAGTGCTGGTGACTTAAAAGTTTACATCACATTGACAACGTTATACAAAACTCATGAGAAAGTTTATACACTTTGCGTTTTGGTTGTTAAAGGTCGACGGCGTTTGATCTCTATTAGTTGAGACCATCATCAGGACGTAAAACATGTGAGCATGTAGAATCTAGAGGAGAAAAGAAGACATTGGTCCCTGGAACGAGAACATATCTAGGCAGGCAGTCATTCGAATCTAGCAGACAGCCGGTTAATTGGTTAATTAAACAATTCGTACGAAAAAATAAAAATTAAATAAATAATTTCTACGGCTTGTGAAGGTAATTAAAGCGATTTACATATCAAGGCTTGATTGTAATGCACAAGTATGCATGGTTCAAGTGTTCTAGATGAGTCAATCAATCTCATAAAAAGTCCCCGTGAACCAATGGTGGGATCGTGAGGGCGCAATACAGAAGTGTAATTCGGGTGCCAACACTGTGTTGGTCTCGGTAACGGAACGTGCTGGGAACAGAACTTGAACCGAGTGGTGCGTAGTGAATGAGTGAAGCTGGGACAGCATGTGCCGTAAGAATACGAGGCGGTGGTGCGGCCCGGGGGTGAGTGTACAAGCTGTTACCTGAGGACTTCAAGGAGTGGTAACTGCAGCACGGGGCTGGAATCAGGGGACAATCTGCGATAAGGAAACGATCAGTGAGCGCGAACAACAGGGTAGAATTAACCTGTGGCTAGTGGCTGAGCGGACAGGGACTCCACTTACCAAGGGCAGTAATTGAGCAGCCGTGGGGTCTGAATTCAATAATGAGCCAAGTAGAGGGTAATTCTGTTTGGTTGCCAGCTGTAGGAAGAGGCGTACATATCAGAAAAAGAAGGAGCGCGTGATCACTACGGGCGTGCGGGGTGAACGAGTAGCACCGCAGAACTTACTTGGCTCAGAAGAGGTGCTGCGAGGTCCGGGTTCCCTCCGGTACCGTATTGAGGCTGAATCAGGCTCGGATGAGTAGACGCGGATAAGTCAGCGTGCTCGTGTGAGTCCTGTGATTCCGTGCCTAAAGTATGGTGACGCTCGGTAGTGACGTCAGACATAAGCTCAGTTACGAGCGTCCCGTAAGGGCGGCCATGTTGGGTGAGGGGCAGGCAGGGACCTAAATGAGAGTGGTGCCACTGACGGCACAGTGAAGGGAGGGAAATTACGTAGCCATGGTGATGCATACAGAATAAGGTACACTCACCCCCGGGCCGCACCACCGCCTCGTATTCTTACGGCACATGCTGTCCCAGCTTCACTCATTCACTACGCACCACTCGGTTCAAGTTCTGTTCCCAGCACGTTCCGTTACCGAGACCAACACAGTGTTGGCACCCGAATTACACTTCTGTATTGCGCCCTCACGATCCCACCATTGGTTCACGGGGACTTTTTATGAGATTGATTGACTCATCTAGAACACTTGAACCATGCATACTTGTGCATTACAATCAAGCCTTGATATGTAAATCGCTTGTAAATCGCCTTAATTACCTTCACAAGCCATAGAAATTATTTGTTTATTTAATTTATTTTATTTTTTCGTACAAATTGTTTAATTAACCAATTAACCGGCTGTCTGCTAGATTCGAATGACTGCCTGCCTAGATATGTTCTCGTTCCAGGGACCAATGTCTTCTTTTCTCCTCTAGATTCTACATGCTCACATGTTTTACGCCCTGATGATGGTCTCAACTAATAGAGATCGAAACGTCGTCGACCTTTAACAACCAAAACTCAAAGTGTATAAACTTTCTCATGAGTTTTGTATAACGTTGTCAATGTGATGTAAACTTTTAAGTCACCAGCACTTTTCACGCAACCCCACTTGATGTGTGAGCACCAGGACTAGATCCTTTGATAATAATGTGGATGATATACCATTTATGATGTTAATAAATGTGTTATCATTGCCACAACCTTGTGTCCCTGCATATACTGTTCTCTCTTGCCTAGACGAAAGCCATTATTTGATCAACAGTAACCTAGGCTACCAGAGGACCTATTTGGGCCTCACCTTGACCATTGTTTCTCTAACCGCTTACATTGCCCCCGGTCGTATTTCTGGGCTACCCTTGTTTTCTAAAACATTTATCAATAGTATAACCTGATTAAATGTTACTCGAGGCAGTGGACGTAAAGATTCATCGGAGAAAATCCCTACTGAGCTGTGGTCTATCTCTGGCAGCATTGATGATGGCGTCTTGCGGATGTCTGATGATGTGAAAAATGACTTCTAAGGTAGTTGGATGATCATCCAATGACTCTGGAATGGCTTCTAAGTAATCCTGTTTAAGTTGGGATGAATCGGCAAAAGCAAGAGCATATTAGAAGGCAGGCAGTTGTACACATAATACTGTGGTCTCCAGGGCTCAATCTATGTAGTGAAAAATGCGTGCAGAATGGAAAAAAATGTCTACAGAGGAAATGGTGATAAGAGGTTACAGGCAGAGTATGAACATTTTTAAATACCCAGGCTCAGCCAGGTGGACCAGATATTAAGACAGCTGCATAACTTCAGAGCTACTGTTTAAATTCCACATCATTAGCCTGTGTCTGTCTCCTGCATGTTCCTACTCTTTCAGGATTGGCTTGATATCTGTGGTAAGAAAGTGTGTGCAGACAAATGTGGAAAAGAAGGGGTCTGATGCAGGGATGAACACCACTGAGGGCTTTGGTGCCGCCTCCCTGACCTACCCTTTGTGTGCGTGCGGAGCTTGGTAACACAAAGTAGGTTCACAGCCACCCGCACCTGTGAGATGGGCTGGCCGGGACAAGTTGCAAGGTGGATTGGGGCTGGAAGGTGAAGAGAACATCTGTAGGAAGCGAACCATAATAGCTGTAGGACCGATTGGCACTCATTGGAGAGATCGGGCAGCAGAAGTCGTCAAAGGAGAACGGTTCCTGATTCCATGGAATTGGCCCGCACTGGGTGTGCGTTGTGGGAGTGCAGATGGCCAATTCTTCCATCAAGTCTGCTGCTCTTTGGTTGGCATTTCTGAAACTGGGAGAGTAGTGTGCATGCCCCCCGGAGGAATGTCTGGGCTATATAGCACAAACATTAGTGAATCAGCAAGATGGAAGGATAAAAACGAAGTAAAGGAAGATTTCTTTGCTCATTGTAGTGCAGTGTTGAGAAGACACTCTAAAGTCTTAACTTGGTGGTATCAGGAGAGGCCAACTTGGCTATAGGGCAAAAGACTTTGATGAGGTTCATTAAAGTTCTGCACAACAATCTGACAAACACAGCATCAAATCCTGAAAGAGTTTGAGAAGTGTGGGACAATATTATATGCAAATAAACATTTAGGAAATGAATAAAAAAGTGGACCTGTACTAAACAAAAACAATATGTGACCAGAAAAGATTAAATATCAAAAATATATTTTTTATTTATTTTTTATGCAAAAAGTATTTAAATATTTCTCTTTTAAATTAATGAAAAAGGAATTAATTGGACATATCAATAACAAATTTGATAGACAGACAATTTTTCTCTTTGCCTATGTATGTAGTACAGGTTGAGTATAAGATTATTGTTAACACTATTTACACATATTAATCTAATCATACATGGCCTAATGATGCATCATATTTTATTAAGGTATGTCAAACATGATGTTATACTATTTAGACATGAGTTAATACAAACAAATTCAAAGCAAAAATCTCAATACATATATGGTAATAGACAACCAAGCAATGTGGTTATGGCCAACGTAATTCGTGTCTAAGTTCTGCACAACAATCTGACAAACACAGCATCAAATCCTGAAAGAGTTTGAGAAGTGTGGGACAATGCCATTCTGAAGTTAGATGGAAGGATGGAATTCCTAGATAACCTAAGGAGGGGTGCCGACATTCACATTAATACTGGTGGAGTCACCGGCGCCAGACAGCAACCATTTTGTGAGCTTTACTGGGAACACAGCGTGACTTTAGAGGGCAGTTGTGGTCATAGGGCTATGAGGGAACAAGGAGTCAGTAAGCCCTCTAGTTGGGACAGGGATGCTTTTTGTGTTCGCCTGTTTATAGAGAGGAAAACTTTACACTCAGTAATCCGAGTGAATTCTGTGATGAAGGGCGATCCTTGCCCTGTGCACCCCGACACATTGCTAAGGAAAAGGGACGGAATGGTGCTGAACACCAATCCCATGGTAAAAAAATATGCAGCAATTTGCCAGAAGACATCGCATGAAATTTGGCCTCTTTTTTTGAAGTGCAGCAAATGTAACAAGATAAATAATGGGGGCAAAGGGATCTGACACCAGCATCTGTGACTCACCAGGCGAGGCTTAGGGTGGAAGCTTAAGGGAACAGGGCATTTTTAAAGGGTTCAGTTATGGGGTCTGAGTTAAAGCACATGTAATCTGATTCTATTGTTCTCTGGATATGCTCTCTGGGATAGTAGGGGGTTTCAGGGACAGTTGCACGAGGGAGGCTCCCTCACGAGGTGCAAGGGTAGGAATTTTGATCTTAAGGTTCTTAACTGATTGTGCATAGTGCTACTGCTCTCCTATCTCCCTATTATATTTCCTTCCCCATTTGTGTTATTGGTCGCAGTGTTTCACGAATAGTCCACTATGAATATTTACACTAGCATTTAATTAGTGCGTGATGTAGATATCAGCATTCCTGTGGTATCATATGAATGGCATGCTCCTTGAAAAGGTTTGATTCAATAAAAAGCATTAACCATACATTATCCATGCTCAAGAAATGGGAATTATGGCAGATGCAGATAGAATGAGGGATAAAGGGGTAGGATTAAAGGGGTAGGATTAAAGGTCTAATAGACTTTGAAGAATTTTAATTCAATTCTAAACAGGAGAAAAGTGTGAATAATGGTTAGGGTAGCTTATTTTGAAACAACAAATGCAGGAAAGCCATGAGAAAGTGTTACAAACAGTGGTATCCTCTTCCCAGTTCAGCATTCAGAGTTGTCATTGTCCTTTAAAATGAGCCGCCAACAAAATTATAAATGAAAATAAGCGAGTTTAATGCCACACTGTCACCTTAGAACACAAGAACTGAACAAAAACAACTTCATAGTAAATAACTGTTGCCACACCTTTGGTAAGGAAGATCGAAAATAAGGCCACTTACTGATGCGAGGCGCTGCATTCCGGGTTATTGACCATCCCTCATCGGCTTCCAAAATAATGGGTTGAATGCGACTGTTGTGCTTGTAGTGGTATCGGTCTGGGATTTCTTCTTTGAGGTAGACCTTCATGTTTTGACTGCAATTTTTTAGTAAATTATACACATACATTTTGTCTAGAAGAGTAAAAAAATGGGATAAGCAAACATCTGTGGTAAGATCTTCAAAGCACATGGGGATTTAGGAAACAGTCCACACTGGAAAGGCTCATACTTTTAGTTGATGCTTTTTACTTAAAATCCACACTGAAAAGGTTTGGTAACCTCTAAAGATCAACAATACTGAATCTCAAGCAGTGTGACCACACATAAAAAGGGATCCAGACCAGATTTTAGAATGGGAAATGAATGTTAATGATTCACAGAAACATAAATAGAGTTATTCACCTGGAAAATTTCCCAACGTAGCTCATGTTTTCCAGGTCCATGCGCGAGTAGATCATCCAATCCAGGTTTTCATCTTTGCATTTGTAGCCCTGATTAACATACTTTAAACTAGGACTACCTGTACAGAATACGAAGAAAAATCCTGGACTGGACAAAGTACTCCTACATGGACCAGGTCAACTTGAGAGCTCCATCACCAGCATGGGGAATTTTCTATGTGAATAAATCTCCTCTTTTGGGTGGGGTGTGGGCATCTCAAAGAGGGAACACCAGGCTAGATACATAGGAGGATGCCTTTTTATTTAGTTCCTGGATTTCCTCTGCCCTACGCACTATTGCCCCTACTGGGGTCAAGAAACCGAAACTGAGCTCTTTCTCTGCTCCCTGGTTTTCTGAGGCTCTACAAAACAAAAACAAAAAAGTGAATGCAAAGCCATAGAAAAAAAGGGAAGAGTTGCCTTTGATACCATGAAGGAAACTACTTATAAAAAGCTCTCCGAGACTATCATAGATCTCTCAAGTATGCGCATGAGTCATTATGCTAAGGAACTAGCATCGTCAGCCAACTTCAATATTGTAAATAATTTTCTTAATCCTACCAGATGTAATCAAATCACTCAGCCCTTCAAAGAGTTATGTGATAATCTAGCCTCTTTTTCGTCAGCAAGATTGGTGGAATCTATAAAACTTTCGATGGTCATCTCACGCTTGAATAATTTATGACGATAAGCATGTGGGAGTCTAACTTGCTAGAAATGGAATTATTAGTTGTGAGGGATGAGAATTCTTCACATGTACTAGGCACACAATTGGCTTATTACTGGGAACCAAGTACCCCACTGTAACATTTGAGTATCTCAGGATCGCAAAGCAGAGCAATCCAAGGCCGATTCAGAGGAGGAGATGTGAACTAGCAATCTCAATTCTCCAGCACAGAACAACAATAATCAATAAATTATTGTCCATTTAGTGTTTTTTCTTTTAAAAAGGAAACATACATATTACACCCATACTACTAAATACTGTGCATTAAATTACAAGTACATCAGGTAGATAGAAATAGCTTTGGTGACACCCTCATGTCATATTAAAACCTTAGTGGGGCCTGAACCACATAATCACAATACCCCCGCCCCCACCTATCCGCTTAACCGCGGCGGCAATTCCGCGGCGGTGCAGCCGTTTAGCGGAGTGGGCGGGGCCGCGTCGGCCAACGGACGTGCGCAGCACTACGGAGGTAGTGCTCGCGACGGCCGTACCAACATCACAAAATAGGAGGATGTCATTATGTATAAAGCAGGCAGACCTACTGGCTTTATCAAAAGATCACAACAATAATATATATAATGGGTATATTGGCTTTGTCAAGGGGTCACCACAGCAGTGAAACAGCCACATGTCATGATTCATCATTTAAGAAAATAGGGACAATGAACATACGCATATGCAACCTTAATAAGAATTGCTGTGGTTATCAACAAAATTATGAATAAAGCATTGCAAATCAAATCATCATAAATGTGCCAAATAATGCAGCCATAGGACCAACCATTAAAGGTCCCCACACTCCAGAGTCAAGGAACAAAAGCTCCAGCCCAGAACACACTTTAAAACAATATGATCCTTCCTTGGGGTCATGCCTAAAAAACTTAGTGCACTTCTTTTCCAATATTTTCTAAGTGTGAGCTGACTCTTGCAGTCCCCCAGGCACTCTGATTACTTCATTGGTGGCGTCACTGCCATCGCGGGCACACGACAGCAAAGAGAAAATATGCAGATTACCCCATGTGGGACATTAAGGGGAGCTCTCTTTGACAGAGCAGGGACTACTTTATTAGGAGGTTCACCATAGTCTTCTTTTCTTGTAGAGGCTTTGTCGCACTTTTCAATTTTTGGTGGGCTGGTTACTCCTGTCCTTGTTAGGGGCCACTCAGCCTCCGGTACAGGTGGGGTAGCACGAGGAGCCCACTCCAGCACTGCCCAGTTGGCTCCCTAGGCCGCCGACACACTCTGGGCCGGCGAAGGAGCCAACATGTTTCTCCTCCCGCCCGCACCAAGGAATCTGCTGATTGGTGCTTCCCCCCTCAACCGCCGAGCCGGGGGTATGGAGGACATCAGCCACGCACTTGGTGCTCTGACCTGCCCTGGGAGCTTCCTCATATCGCCTTTGGTCCCAGGGGATGGGGTCCTCCAGAACCACAATATTCCTGGTACAAAAAAAAATGACATCCTACAGCCTTTCCTTTCACACTCCTCGTATCCCAACAAGACCGTCACATAATTCACTTTACTTTTCTTTCCCCGACTACAAAGTGAGAGGAGTCTGTGAACACCATTCACCATGGTAAAAAAATATGCAGCAATTTGTCAGAAGACATAGCATGAAATTTGACCTCTGTCTTTGAAGTGCCGCATTTGTGACTAGATAAATACAGGATTAAAGGCAGCTTTATTTATTGCTTGGACTTTCATGACCCACCAAAAATAGGGTCGCAACCCCCAGTTTGGGAAACGCTGCTCTAAAGGGATGCACTCAGCAGGGAGCTGGATTTAATGGATCCCGTGCCTGCCTTCTCCTCTGCCTGTCTCCTGGTGCTCCTCTCCTGCTGGTGGGGGCATCTTCCAAAGCCCCTCCTCGACCAGCCATAGAGCACTCTCCTGCACACACTCTCCAGGCCCCAGAGCCTCCTGGCTATCTAGAAGGGCACCTGGGGTGAGCACTGGAGTCCAGGTTTTCCCCCAATAGGTCCTCAGGGGGCATAAGAGGCCCAAGCCACTGGCCCTGGAGAGACCCATCCTAATTCGGGGGTGAGCCGGTGACAAAGTCCTTAGTACATCTTGTTGGGCATCTGGGGGCACATGCATCAAGCTTTTTACCGGTCGCAAACCGACAGATTCGCAGAATCGGCCCGTTTGCGACCGGTAAAAAGCCTTTTGTGATGCATCAACTCAAAATGCATTCGCAAAATATTTGTGAATGCAGTTAGGGAATCGCAATTTGCGATTCCCTAAATGCGATGCAAGAAGCATTTTCAGAATGCGACTTTGCATTAAGGAATCGCAAATTACCATCAACTTCAACTGATAAATCAAATTCGGTGTGCGTGGTTTACCCCAGTTTGATATCTTGCTGGAGTGTGTAGGCCTAAGTGGAGCAAAACTGCACTTTAGGGCAGAATTCACCTATATTTATAATACAGTGAAAGCACTACAGATTTTCCAGTAAACACTACTGACCTATCTATGAATGCCCACTTATATTATAAGGCCTATCCCAGGTCAGCACCTATCCTGCCTTTCGCACCAGTGCTACCTGTGCACAATTACTAGGTTGCGCACAACAGTAGTCTCACACGCAACCCACATATGTACATACATATGTGTTCACATGTAACCAGCCCAGTGCCCCTTCCCAAGCTGAGCCACAGTGGCTTGACCTTAAAGGGAGGCACTGGCGGTAAACATGCTCAGTCCAATTACCACAAAGTTACCATTAGCGAGACTGAGGTAGTGAGACTCTCACAGTAAAGGTCCAAAAACTGGGTAGTCAGAGAAAAATTCTGGTGGGCTAAATTGGCGGAACCCAATTGCTACAATCCTCACATACATTGATGGCTGTTACCCCATCTCAAAGGGTAAAACCTTTTCCCAGCTTTGTAAGTTAATCAACATCTCTCTTGAGAGAGGTTCGGTCCCTTTATTTTGCAAAGCTGCAATGATAAGGCCCCTGCTCCCAGTTCCAACTAAGATTCTGGAAAGGGCTGTTAATCAGCAAATAGGTTATTTAGAAGAACAGCCGTTGCTCGATGACTCAATTGGGTTTAAAGCAGTAAATAGTACAGCACTAAAGCGGTGCTCCTGGCAGTACTGGACATCCTGGACAATGGGGTCAAGTCACCTTGGTGTTATTAGCTCTGCTGGCAGCTTTAAACCGTGTGTCAGATGCTATCCTGCTGGACCATCTTGCAAGCAAACACCTGTCCTTAAAGTGGCTCCATTCGTTTTTATCTAATCAGTCCCAAAGAATCTTGTTGGCCCCTATAAATCTGAAGTCTACTCGGTAAAACAAAGTGTTGCTCAAGACTCCTTTTTAAGCCCCATACTCTTTAATGTGTACCTGGCACCTCTGGCTCAAATTCTGCTGAAATATGGCTTTTCAGTTATCTCCTCTGCTGATGATACACAGCTCACAGTTTCCATTTAACCCTTTCGCTGCTAGTCCCCCCCACCCCCCGTGCTAAGCCTTTTTCGGCTATTTGGGGTAGTTCGCGTTTAGGCCCCTATAAATTTTTGTCCACATAAGGTATCCACGCCAAATTTGCGTCCTTTTCTTCCAACATCATGGGGATTTTAAAGGTACCCAGGGTTTGTTGATTCCCCTGGAGGGTACCCAGAAATTAGCCAAACTACAGCTAAATGTTTTTGCTTTTTCACGAAAAATGGGTAAAAAGTGCCGCAGAAGAAAGTGTCTGTTTTTTCCCCTCAAATGGTATCAACAAGGGGTTTGTGATGCTGAAATCACCATCTTACCAGCTTTCAGGAACAGGCAGACTTTTGTCAGAAAGAGAATTTTCTACACAGTTTTGGCATTTTACTGGGACATAGCATATTTTTGCTACTTTTTGTGCTTTCAACCTCCTTTCAGTTAGTGGTAGAAATGGGTGTTAAAGCAATAATGGAGCCTTGAAAGCTATACATTTCTGAAAAGTAGACACAATTCTGAATTCAGCAAGGGGTCATTTGTGTAGATCCTTCAAAGTTTTTTTTTTATAGAAACTAACAGTTGAAAATAAGTAAAATTGAAAATGAGTAAAAAAAAAAAAACAGCCATGTGTGCCAACGTTTTCACCTGTAACTTCTACAAAGTATGACAGATGTTTGAAAGCAATATACCGTTACATCCGCTGGACCCTTCTTGTTGTGGGGATATATAGGACTTGTACGTTAACCAGGAACCCGAGGAACCCAGAGCCAATAACTGAGCAGCGTCTTGCAATGGTTTTTTATTGTGCACCGGGTATTTAGCAATTCATTTGGTAAAATATAAACAGGGAAAAATTGGTATGAAAGACACCTATGTATTTCTGAAATGGGAACAAAATATAGAGTTTAGAAACAGTAGCTATGTGCACATCTCCAAAATTGTGGGTACCCATACTAGCATGTGAATTATAGGACCTTTTTCAAAGTGACTTCTTTTTTACACATTGTCTTACATTTGGAAGGCAGAAATGCATAGAAAGTCAATAGGTAATAACAGTTGCTCGAAATTTCTGTGTTCATTTTACTCAGTAGAAAAAGGGAAACGCTGTGTGGTAGGACATTTGGGCTGGTACGGTGATCCCACACAAAAATGTGTGGAAAATGTGATTTTTTTCAGCTAAATTTGAGGTTTGCAGGGGATTCTGGGTAGGAAAACTTTGGGGGATCCACGCACGCCATACCTCACTGGACTCCCCAGGGTGTCTAGTTTTCAGAAATGTGTAGGTTTGGTAGGTTTCCCTAGATGGCCGCCGAGCCCGGAGCCAAAAAACCCAGGAGCCCCCCCTTCCAAAACAAGGTTGTTTTGTGATAGGTAATTTTGATGTCTTCATAATACGTTTTGGGCTCTTCCCTGCCGCGGGTACTTGACCCACCCACACAAGTGAGGTATAATTTTTATCTGGAGACTTTGGGGAATGCGGGGTGTGTGGAATTTTGTGGATCCACGCAGATTCCAAAACTTTCCATCACAGAAATGTGAGGAAAATGTGTATTTTGTGTTTGAGGTTTGCAAGGGATTCTGGGTAACAGAACCTGGTGAGAGCCACACAAGTCAATCCCTTCTGGATTCCCCTGGGTGTCTAGGTTTCAATAATGTATAGGTTTGCTAGGTTTCCCTGGGTACTAGCAGAGGTAGGGTTCAAAATCCACAGCTAGGCACTTTCCAAAAAAGGGTCAGTTTTCACTGTAAAAATGTGGTGTGTCCACGTTGTGTTTTGGGACGTTTCCTGTCACGGGCACTAGGCCTACCCACACACGTGAAGTACCATTTTTTATCGGGAGACTTTGGGGAATTTGGGGTGGGTGGAAGTTTGTGGATCCACACAGATTCCAAACTTTCCATCACAGAAATGTGAGGAAAATGTTTTTTTTTTACAAAGTTTGAGGTTTGCAAGGGATTCTGGGTGACAGAATCTGGTGAGAGGCACACAAGTCACCCCATTCTAGATTCCCCTTCGTGTCTAGTTTTCAAAAATGTACAGGTTTGCTAGGTTTCCCTTGCTAGGTTTCCCTAGGTGCCAGCTGCTCTACGGCCCAAAATCCACAGCTAGGCACATTGCGAAAAAAAGGTCAGTGCCTAGTGGCCTTCTGCTGCCCTGGAAGGGGGTGGGGGGGCAGATCAGGTGCTATTGCCCCAATATGCCCCCAAGGCGGGCAGAAAGACTGACTTTTTTGGGGGGAGGGGGGCATTGGTATGCCCATTCTGGGCAGCCCCCACCCCTACGTACAAAAAAGCCAGCATAATCCCTGGCGCCTAGTGGGCTGGGGCTTTTGCCCCCAACTGCCTCCTGGGGGGGTGGGGGCATTGACATGCCCGTTCTGGGCAGCCCCCATCCCGAACTTCGAAAAAAAGAACAATCCCTGGTGCCTAGTGGGCTTTCTGCCCCCCCCGGGGGCACCCATTTGCCTCCTGGGAGGGGCAGGAAGGGCTTGTTGGCTTGCCTCCTGATTGAAGTCTCAGAGACATAAAAGACTTCCAACTCACCTGCCTCAGTACTACGACTCTGCCACCTATGAGTCTTCCCTGCCAAGTGGTGCCAATTCAGTCCTGGGCCCTTGGAAGGAGTTAAAAGTGCTGCTCCAGCAGAATCCATGCATCGCCGTTGATGCAAAGTTCTCAGAATCGGTGCATCTCCTCCACTGCCGACACATTACCGCCATTGCCAGGATCGAATCTGATGCATCACCGACTGTGCGGGGCATCGACTTCATTCTTGGCGCATCATTGTCGTTGCACGGCTTGGAACAGATGCATCACCTACCTGTGTGGATCAACGACAACGCATCTCCTCCTCTGCACTCCGGATCTAGTCTTCGATAACGCAACCAAGGTACTGTGCAGCAGACCTAAGCTAGTCCCTATATCCGCCTCACGCTCCATTACGGTCAGCCGGAAATTTGGGATTTGACCCAGTCTAGCGCGACCAAATAGCCCCGGTTGGTGCTTTGTGCTTTTAAGCACTTAATTTCACTTTATTCTTTAAAACTTCATAATCTTGTTCTACTTATTGGATGTTTGTTGTTCTGGTCTTGTATTTATTCATTAAATTAAGCCCTATTTTTCTAACTGTGCGTGGTATCTTTTTGTGTGGTGTTTTAACTGTTTAACTGTTTGAAATGTTGCACAAATACTTTACAAATTGCCTCCTAAGTTAAGCTGGCCTGTTCTGTGCCAAACTACCAGAGGGTGAGCACAGGTTAATTCATGGTGTGCATCCGACATTCCCCGACTAGGATTGTGGTTCCTGCTTGGACAGGGTGCATACCTCCGCCAACCAGTAACCCAATTTCTAACACCTCTTTTTGAGTCTCCTAAAATTTGCAATGACCCACTTTGGATGGCCACAATGCTGCGACTCATCTCGTATTACAGCTTCTGAGAAATACATCAGTTTGAAACCACTTGCTCAAGTTGTATTGAATCCCCATTCATAAGAAGGTGCTATTTAAGACCCGGATTCTTAGGTATTGGGCAGTGAACCTGGCAGGTTTTCTTTATCTTCATAGGCTTGTGCAGCTCAAGGAGAACATTAAGATCGCCTTGTACTTTGCTTTTTACTATACCAAGGATTTGATAGGCTGTCAAGAGAGAGACTTTGCTTCCTCTGCAGCTATGGACAGCATCATCCATTATGGTAGGCTTTCCTGTTTTCAGTTCCTATTTGTTGTGAATTCTGGCACTCCCACCTGGAGCAAGACTCAAAAATAGCGACCTTTCTCACCAAAGTTATGCGAAACCCCAAAAAAGGTACCGGTCGGTCTTGTAGAGCATGCCAGGACAAGCTCCTGGATGCGACAGGGCCTCTAACAAAAATGTTAGATATGGCGGAGGACGCCAAGGCTTCTGGGACCCTAATTTCCTCTGAAATCCTTTCCGACTGGGCCCAGCGGGCTATCATACTGCTGGGCATTGCTGACTGCGCTTTGTCAACAGACCGTCACAGGTCTTTCTTAATTGAAATGCGTCCTAAGTTGGGGGACCTAGTGCCATCGGAAACAGGCACAGTGGTTCAAGGGGGTCACTTTGGAGATCCCTTTATCAAACAGCTAGAAAAGTTTGTCTCCACCTTCCCTAGATAAAGAGCAGGTCTACATCAAGCGCATTTTCACCCCTGTGGTTTTCATCGGGTCGGCTGTGGACGGGGTGCATGGCCGGTAACTCTATATAACAGCCCTCCTTCAGAGGCCAAGGCAGACGGGCACAGTGGCAGGATTCCAGTCGCTTTGGTGGATTCCACTCCTCCAGAGATGGTTCCCGGCTCCGTGGCTCCAGAGGCACTTGCAGAGGGCTGTCCCAAGGACGTGCTAATGGTGAGTCCAAAATTTCCATCTCACAAGGAGGTCGGAGGCAGGTTGGCCCAGTTCTTAGGCAACTGGCGGGGGATCACCTCAGAAGCATGGGTATTGCAGACCATATAAGGGTTTCAGATCGAATTCTACAGCTTCCTTTCAAAGCCGCATCGTCCACGACCCCTGTTTTTTTCTCACTCAGACACGGCTCTCATAGACCGAGAGATCACACAAATGTTAGCGAAACAGGCCATCATTCCCTCTCTCCTGCACCCCTGAGGTTTTCCGTGCAACCTTTTTCTGGTGATGAAACGCGATGGAGGTCACTGCCCGGTTATCAATATGAAAGAGTTAAACGGGTGGCTGATCTGTCGTCATTTCAAAATGATGGGGATTGATCTCCTGTGAGATCTGCTCCACCCAGGAGACTGGATGGTGCATCTCGACCTCAAAAACGCGCATTTCTCGATCCCGATCTTTCCTCCCTATCGAAGATTCCTGCAGTTCCAATGGAAAGGCCAAGTGTTCGAGTTTACCTCACTCCAGTTCTGCCTGCCTTCAGCTCCTTGGTGCTTCTCCAAGGTCCTCAAGATGGTCATGGAACATCTGCGAGCTCGCGGGGTACGTCTGATTATCTACTTAGACGACAATCTGTTGATAGAGCAATGCCCTCAACGGCTTTCAAGCACTTGCTGATGGATGTGGATCTACTCGAATCTCTAGGCTTCATCATCAACGCAGAGAAATCCCATCTTCTTCCGACACAGTCTCTTAACTTCCTTGGCTTCGTCATAAACTGGGTGGAGTCTTCACTCAGCCTTCACTCCATGAAATTGGCAAAAATCAACAGGTTCCCCGCAACACTCCGACAATTGCAAACGTCACTGTGGCAGGTGGTATGACTAGTTGGCATCCTCTCTTCCTCGATACAGGCGATCTTCTTGGGCCCTTACATTATCGAGCTTCACAGTACCTGAAGGTCTTTCATCTTCGTCACGGTCTGTCTTACGCGGAGCTGGTACCCTTAACTCCGGATGCCAGAGAACAGATGCAATGGTGACCATCTCACATGAGCTCATGGAAGGCAGGGCCATTTTCGGCTCCAGCCCGGACATTGCTATCCAGTCAGACGCCAGCATGGCAGGTTGGGGCGCCCGTTGTGGAAAGTTATCCAAGGCGGAAGTTGGTTTTCTCAAAAAAAGTCCCTACATATTAATTGTCTGGAACTACTGGTGGGTTCCTTTGCTGTCAAATGTTGGACCAAAGACAAAATCCAATGTTGTGTCCTGAAGATGGACAAAGTCACTGCGGTACAGTACATCAACCGCCTGGGGGGGAACAAGGTCCAAAACCTTGTTGGAGCTTGCCATGGATTTGTGGGAATAATGCATTTCTCACAAAGTCTCAGGGACGGTGGAACATCTTCCGGGTTCCTCCAGCACAGTGGTAGACGGGAACTCCAGACCCCTTTAGGATTCCAGCAAGTGGAAACTCGACCCCAAAGATTTAACTAACTTTGACCGAAGGGTGGGGTCTGTTTCAGTGGATTTGTTTGCATCCAGTCTAGACCATCAACTGGATAAGTTCATCAGTAATCGTATCCCATGGCAGCAGCAATGGATGTGTTCCTGCAAGATTGGAGCCTGGAACAGGGGTACGTGTTTCCCCTGTTCTCGGCTGACAGCACATGTCAGAAGGCAGGGAGGGAACCCGTTCCTAGTAACTCCCATTTGGAAATCCCAAGAATGGTATCCAGTTCTGATGGAACTTTCCTGGAATTTTCCAATCCTTCTACCCCTTTATCCGTTACTCCTGAAGGATCCCTCCGGGAATCTCCACAACATGCAGTGGATCGATGTCTCAGTCTCATGGCGTGTCGGATTACCGGAGACAATGGCAAGTCCTAGGCCTTTCACAACTGGCTCAAGATCTCCTCGCACAAGCATGAGCCTCCTCCACGGTACGCAGATATAGGTCCGCTTGGTACAGGTGGTCACGTTGGCGTGTGCAGCGGAAACTGGATCCCATGGGTTCCGGAATTGTCCGTTGTTGAATTTTAGGGCAGAATTGGCAGCTAATTGAATAGCTCACAGGTCAGTAAATTCTTTCCAGTCGCCAATCTCAGCTGGTCACGACCCTATCGAGAGCCTCCCAGTGGGAGAACATCCACTTGTGCGGAAGCTGCTACGGGACATTCGATTGTTGGTTCCTCCAAAACTGAGATACACTTCCTTATAAAATGTTAACAGAGTGCTCAATCTTTTCCTATCATGGCAGAGTAATAAGTATCTCTTACGGAAAGAACTTTCAGGGAAATTACAGGTAGGACTTGTAGGAGAGTAGGATCTGCCTCTTATGGTTACCCCCACTTTTTGCTGATGTATCACTGTTTTTGACTTAGACTGACTGGGATCCTGCTATTCAGGACCCCAGTCTATCTGCTTTCTCCTATAAATTGATTGCATGTACTTTAGGTACACTCCAGATTGGATTCTGGGGTACCCTTATCAGTCCCTAGTATATGGTACACCATGTACCCAGGGCATAGGTACCCCAGAGGCCTCCCAGGGGCTGAAGCATGTATTGTGCCACCCCTGAGAGGCCATTCAAAATGACACCACAGGTCTGCTACTGCAGCCTGTGTAAGGAGGTGCATGCACCCCTTACTTCGATATAGGTTACCTATATTAATTCTAAATCACTACACATATAAACCTATCAGTCACCCCTATGGCAGGCCTGATCAATCCTGAAGGCAGGGTGCTGGGTTTTGTGTGAGAGGGTGCCCCTGCATGAGTAGGGCCCCTCTGCAGCCTTCGGAACCTATTCTCCGGGGTTGTCTGTGATGCAGCCAACCATATATATTTAAGTGCATTATAACCTCGCGGTAAATGCCAACTTTAAAACGGCTGCTTAGAAACATGTCGTGTTTGGTGTCAAACACCTTGGAATCATACCTCCCCGCCAGTAACTGGCGGGGGAGGTAGGATTCCACCCTCCTAGAGGGACTTATGTGGAGAACCGGTATACCCGGTACCAGCTTTCTCGACCTGGGCATCACAAAATGGATGCTGCCAGCCACAGACACGAGTCTGCCCTCCTGCTGCTGAGCCAAGCTCGAGCAGAGGAAGGCCTGACAATAGGTTTCCTGTCACAGGGAGGTGTGACCACCTCCCAGACATGCTTTAGTGTATTGGGGCCGGGTGGGTGCACTCTTAGAGTGCCAGAAAGTCTACACTGGGGCACATTTGGTGTCCCCATGCATAGTCCGGCTCAAACCAGTTGCAGGAGCCATTTGCTCCTGCTCTGGCGCGAAACTGGACAAAGGAAATGGGTGTAGCCACCCCTCTGTCCTGCTCCTCCCCTAGGAGGGTCCCCAGAGTCAGTCCAACCCCTTCCCTGGGTATAAAGTGGGAAACCTGATTACAGGACTTTGGATTTTACCTGGACTAAACTCTGCAACAGAAACCAAGTACTTCGACAGTCTACACTTCGCTGGACGACAGAAGAATCTCCCTTGGAGTAAAGGAGTTACTCCACTGCAGCAGCAGGCACCTAGACGCATCTGACCGGTTTGCATCTCCCGAGCTCCTGAGGACTCCGAAGATTTCTGCAACACAGGAGGTGGGTTCCCGAGCGTCCCTGAGGTCGATCTACTCTCTCAGCAATCCCGAGACCAGTATCCCTCGTGGGGACCGTGCAACCCGAACCTCTGTGCACCGTGTACTTTTGCAGCAGCATATGCTTTTTGGCGATCCCGGAGGCTGTGCTTTGGACTACGTGTAGTCCCGACCCCGAGCAGCATTTCCACCGAAGATCTCCGGCCTCCACTCCACGAGTGCTCTGTGGGCTGGTGCTTTGCGAATTCGCTCGAGGTCTCCTCGCGCTCCCTGGTCCGGTGGCCTGTGGGTCCTGGCGAGGGTCACTTTGATTTTCCTTGGGCTTCCCTGGTTGCTCCAGACGTGCCCCGACTCCCCATAGCTTGGAGAGTCCCCTGGACTTTGCTGGTCCACACCGTAACCTGTTTCCTCTGCCCGCGTGGGTTGCCTTTGCCAAGGCTTGTTGGTGTTCAATCCGGACACTGACCCCTCAGCACTCGACATCCTTCGTGGGACAGCTCACCTCCGGACTTTGGTCATCGCCGACGTCTCCTGGTCCCCGTGGCTGCAGAGTCAAGCATCCTATCTTCACACCTGAAGCACCCGACATCGGTGGGCATTCATCTATCGAGCCCCTGGTCACCCTGAAGTGACCCAGACTCTGTCCCCTCTGCTCTCAGGTTCTTCTCACCTCGGATTCAGGCTTGGATTCCACCGGACACTTTTCATCTTCCCGGCAGCAGCACTTCTTCGCATCACGCCATTGAAAACGACGAGGGTTTCCGACACCACTTGACCCCTATGCACCCGGCGTCTCTGGGATAGGTAACATGGGTACCACGGTACTCACAAGGGTGCTGGCCTTAGAACCTTCTATGTTCCAAAGGGTTTGCTTGAAGTCCTCTCCGAAGTGTCCTTAAGCTGTAATTTTCCAACCGCGACTTTCCCATAGAGTTGTACGGAGCACGCGTCTGTGTTCCCACACTGCACCCGTCCTCTGTGGGCTCCCTGTGTCACTCCTTTGGTTGGTTCCTTGGGGTCCCAGCGATTCTACGTGCTCTAGGCACTGTGTCTAGTGAAGTCGTTGTTGTTATACCATTTTTTTAGTATATGGTTCGGTCTCCCCCTGGAGCCCGCTGTGTATTGTGCTATTTACTGCTGTTCTATTGATTAAGTATTGTGTGCTTTATGTTCTAATCTCGTATAGAGATTAGTAGAGAGTGTTTAGTAATAAATACATATTTTTTATATTACACTTATGTGGTTCTCCTTTCATTTGATCCCTCAGGAGGTTCTGTTCTGGTAAAACAAGCTGCTTTACATTCCTTCAAGACTTAGCCTGAAGGCTGCTCTCCATAGCTACCACTAGGATAGCTTTCTATAAAGGTTATCTTTGACTTAATCACCATAAGGGTCGTTTGGACTGGTGCAAGGTGCCCACTTTAATTAGTGGACAGCATATACCAGGCCAACTTCTCACATTGGTGTGCAGCGGTTGGGATTCAAGCTTGCTATTGATTTACCAGATAAATCTCTTTGAGTGATTAACTGAAAACCACTAAAAGTATTAGGTACATATAATACATCAAGATTAGAATAAAGTACGTTCTACTGAATTTGGAGTTGGGTAAGTCAAGGGTCTAGCACACCCTTTCTCCAACTCAAGAGAGTTTAGTCTCCACTAGGTTAGGTAGGTGCCTACACCACATAACACTAGTATGTCTTCTAGAGGAGAAGCCAGTGGCTCTACCAACTAGGTATGACCATCTCACATTCCAAGAATTGAGAAATGTGTACATCTGGGAAGCTGAGGACAGGGAGAAGTGCAAGCACCCAACGTCTCAGAGATGTTGCTCTTAGATGACCTCAGAAAGACCCCAGGGTCTGATGAAGTAGAAATAGTGGGTGGGACAGGAGATGAGGAAAGAGCAGGAAGTGAACACTTCTTTGATCTGGACTCAAACCCTGGCCAGGAGGATCAAAATGATTCTAACCTGGAAAATCCAACTCTTCCTTCAGGTGGGGGAGAAGGCCCCAGTGGCCCTCTCTTTACTTCACCAGGAAGAGTACAGAGTTTGCCTAGAAGATCCAGAACTCCCTCTGTGGAGTCTAATCATTCAGGTACTTCTGTAAGGACCTCTGTATCCAATAGGAGAGAATCCTCTTATGATAAGAAGTGCCAATTACTGGAGATTGAGAGAATCAAGCTCAGGCTCAAAAAAGAGCAATTGGCCCTAGACGGGGAATCCCTAGGGCTCCAGAGAGCAACCAGAAGATTGGGACTAGAGTCCCATGGTGGCAGCAACAGTGTCCCTAGAACTAGAGAGTATTCTCATGATTATAGGAACCTGAGCAAAATTAGTCCCTCCCTATCAGAGTGGGGATGACATCCACAAATGGATAACTGCACTAGAGAGGGCCTGTAAAGTACAGAGGGTCCCTCAGGAGCAGTGGGCAGCTATCTTGTGGCTCTCCTTTGCTGACAAAGGTAGAGATAAGCTCCTCACTGTTCGAGAAGAGGATGCTGACAATTACACAGTCTTGAAGAGTGCTCTCATTGATGGGTTTGGCTTAACCACTGAGAAATACAGGATTAAGTTCAGAGACACCCAGAAGGCACAGACTCAGGACTGGGTTGACTTTGTAGATTGTGCTACTAAGGCTCTGGAAGGCTGGTTACTTGGCAGTAAGGTGTGTGATTTTAAAGGATTGTACAATTTAATTATGAGGGAGCAGATCCTTAATAATTGCCAAAATCAGTTGTTGCATCAGTACCTGGTTGATTCTGATCTGACCTCTCCCCAAGAATTGGGAAAGAAGGCAGACAAATGGGTCAGAACCAGGGTGAAGCAGAACACTCAGAACCAAGGTGGTGACTCTAAGAAGCAAGATTCTAAAACCTCAGATAAGGGTGGGGAGAAGGGTAAAGACCAGAAGTCTTCACAAGGGCCCCAAAAGTCTTCATCTGGGGGGGGAGTCATAATCAAACAAGGGAAAAGGCAAAAAGAAACCTTGGTGTCATATCTGTAAAGAGAAGACCCATTGGACAAAAGATGCCAGTTGTCCAAGAGCCAAGGAATCTACTCCAGCCACCACTGCCCCTAAGGCAACTGTTCCCCCTAGCTCAGTTCAAAGTGGTGGTACACAGAATAAGGGTGTAGTAGGGTTGACCCTGGGATCTGAGATTGGTTCTGGCCTAGTCAGAATTCCAACTCAGGCTGTGTTAGTCTGTGATGGAGGCATGGATATTGCCTCCTTATTTGTCAGTCCCAGTAATCTGGGCAAGTACAGACAACAGCCTTTGATCAATGGTAAGGCGGCCATGGCATATAGGGACACAGGTGCAAGTGTCACCATGGTGACAAAAGAACTTGTGAACCCTGACCAGATCATACTTGGGGAAATGTACCAAGTGACCAATGCAAGCAATGTCAGGACAGACCATTCCTTGACAGTTGTGAATTTCACCTGGGGAGGGGTAACTGGCCCTAAGAAGGTTGTGGTAAGTGCAGACCTCCCTGTAGAATGCTTATTGGGCAATGATGTGGAGACTTCAGCATGGGCTGAAGTAGAATTCAGGACACATGCAGAAATGCTGGGCATCCCTGAAGATGTGTTTGCCATGACTAGGTCACAGGCAAAAATGTCTTTCACTGAACAGGCCCTGGATCCTGGAATAATGGACCAGGTGCCTTCCAAGAGAAGGAGCAGTAGGGGTAAGGCAGTGTCTTCCCCCCCTGCCTCAGAGTGAGGATCAGTCTCTTGAGGGAGATGATCTTAGTCCTGAAGAAGGAACTGTCTCAGAGGAACTTGAACCTGATCAGGTTGAGTTCTTGGTGACGGGGGGCCCTTCCAGGGCAGATCTGAGCCAGGAGCAGCTGAGCTGCCCCTCTCTTGAACCCCTCAGACAGCAAGCTGCTGCTGAGGCTGCTGGGAGTGCCAGTGGGTCCCACAGGATCTACTGGGATGATGGACTCTTATACTCAGAGGGTAGAGACCCCAAACCTGGTGCCACCAGGAGGTTGGTTATACCTCTGAAGTTTAGGGGCTTCCTATTGACACTGGCACATGATATCCCATTAGCAGGACACTTGGGCCAAAACAAGACCTGGGACAGACTTGTTCCTCACTTTCATTGGCCTCATAGGTCAGAGGACACAAAGGAGTTTTGTCGCTCCTGTATCACTTGCCAAGCCAGTGGTAAGGCAGGTGGTACTACAAAGGCCCCCCTGATACCACTACCTGTGGTGGGGGTTCCCTTTGAGAGGGTTGGGATTGACATAGTTGGTCCCATGGATCCTCAGACTGCATCTGGGCACAGATTCATACTAGTGGTGGTGGCCATGCCACTAGGTATCCAGAAGCAATTCCACTTAGGACTACCACAGCTCCTGTTGTGGCTAGAGCCCTCCTGGGAGTCTTTTCCAGAGTGGGTTTCTCTAAGGAGGTAGTATCAGACAGAGATGCAAACTTTATGTCTGGGTACTTGACTGCAATGTGGAAGGAGTGTGGTGCGAATTACAAATTCACCACCCCTTATCACCCACAATGCAATGGGTTAGTTGAGAGATTCAACAAAACCCTCAAGGGCATTATTAAAGGTCTCCCTGAAAAGCTCAGGCGTAGATGGGACATCCTTTTGCCCTGCCTTCTCTTTGCCTACAGAGAGGTTCCTCAGAAGGGGGTTGGTTACAGCCCTTTTGAACTTCTGTTTGGACATCCAGTTAGGGGTCCTTTATGTCTAGTGAAGGAGGGATGGGAGTTACCTCTCAAACCCCTAAACAGGATATTGTGGACTATGTACTTGGTCTCCGCTCCAGGATGGCTGAGTACATGAAGAAGGCATCCAAAAGCCTTGAGGCTAGCCAGGAATTGCAAAAGGCCTGGCATGACCAAAAGGCTGTTGTGACTGTTTTTCAGCCAGGACAGAAAGTATGGGTGTTGGAGCCTGTGGCCCCAGCAGCCCTCCAAGACAAGTGGAGTGGACCTCATACTATCATTGAGCAAAAGGGAGAGGTTACCTACCTGGTGGACCTTGGAACTCCCAGGAGCCCCCATAGGGTGCTCCATGTGAACAGGCTCAAGCCATATGTGGACAGGGCAGACATGGACTTGCTCATGGCTACTGATGAGGGACAGGAGGAAGAGAGTGATCCACTCCCTGACCTGCTCTCACAGAACCCTGATGATGGTTCAGTTGATGGTGTAGCCTTGGCAGGCAGCCTCACTGACCAGCAGCAAACTGATTGTAGGCAAGTCCTGAATCAGTTCAGACATATGTTTTCACTGACCCCAAGTCAGACTACCTGGTGCACTCATGAAGTGGACACAGGTCTGCCTGTTTAAAATAAGATTTACAGGCAACCTGACCATGTCAGGGACTGTATCAGGACTGAAGTCCAGAAAATGTTGGAACTGGGAGTAATTGAACCCTCAGATAGCCCTTGGGCTAGTCCAGTAGTCCTTGTACCAAAACCTCACACCCAGGGTGGTAAGAGAGAGATGAGGTTCTGTGTGGACTACAGGGGTCTCAATGCAGTCACTAGGACGGATGCCCATCCAATACCCAGGGCAGATGAACTTGTAGATACTTTGGCCTCTGCCAAGTTTCTGAGTACATTTGACCTGACAGCTGGTTACTGGCAAATCAGATTAGCTGAGGATGCAAAACCAAAAACAGCATTTTCAACCCCTAGTGGGCACTACCAATTTGTGGTGATGCCCTTTGGCTTGAAGAATGCACCTGCCACTTTTCAAAGGTTGGTGAACAAAGTCCTTACAGGTCTGGAAGCCTATAGTGCAGCTTATCTAGATGCGATTGCTGTCTTTAGCTCCACCTGGGAGGATCACCTGGTCCACCTGAGAAATGTTTTAGAGGCCCTGCAGAAAGCAGGCCTCACTATCAAGGCCACCAAGTGCCAGATAGGGCAGAGTAAGGTTGTGTACCTAGGCCACCTTGTGGGTGGAGGTCAGGTTCAACCATTGGAGAGCAAAATCCAGACCATCATGGACTGGGTTGCTCCAACTACCCAAACTCAGGTCAGAGCTTTCTTGGGCCTGACTGGGTATTACAGGAGGTTTGTCAAAGGATATGGATCTATAGTGACCCCTTTGAATGATCGAACTTCCAAAAGAATGCCTAAGAAAGTTCAGTGGACAGTTAGCTGTCAAAAGGCATTTGATGACCTGAAGCAGGCCATGTGCACTGCTCCCATTCTGCAAAGTCCTGATTATTCCAAGCAATTCATTGTTCAAACTGATGCATCTGAGTTGGGGGTAGGGGCTGTGTTATCACAACTGAATGAAGAGGGTCAGGATCAGCCAGAGAGAGAAACGTTGGTCAGCTATTAAGAGGGAGGCCTTTGCTGTGGTTTGGGCCTTGAAGAAGCTGTGGCCATACTTGTTTGGCACTCACTTCATTGTTCAGACAGACCATAAGCCCCTCTTATGGCTAAAACAGATGAAGGGTGAAAACCCCAAACTTTTGAGGTGGTCCATTTCCCTACAGGGGATGGACTATACAGTGGAACATAGACCTGGGAGTAACCATGCCAATGCAGATGGACTCTCAAGATATTTCCACTTAGAACATGAAGACTCAACTGGTCAAGGTTAGTTTAATGTCCCTGCGTTTGGGGGGGGGGGGGTTGTGTAGGAGTGTAGGATCTGCCTCTTATGGTTACCCCCACTTTTTGCTGATGTATCACTGTTTTTGACTTAGACTGACTGGGATCCTGCTATTCAGGACCCCAGTCTATCTGCTTTCTCCTATAAATTGATTGCATGTACTTTAGGTACACCTCAGATTGGATTCTGGGGTACCCTTATCAGTCCCTAGTATATGGTACACCATGTACCCAGGGCATAGGTACCCCAGAGGCCTCCCAGCGGCTGAAGCATGTATTGTGCCTCCCTGAGAGGCCATTCAAAATGACACCACAGGTCTGCTACTGCAGCCTGTGTAAGGAGGTGCATGCACCCCTTACTTAGATATAGGTTACCTATATCTATTCTAAATCACTGCACATATAAACCTATCAGTCACCCCTATGGCAGGCCTTATCAATCCTGAAGGCAGGGTGCTGGGTTTTGTGTGAGAGGGTGCCCCTGCATGAGCAGGGCCCCTCTGCAGCCTTCGGAACCTATTCTCCGGGGTTGTCTGTGATGCAGCCAACCATATATATTTAAGTGCATTATAACCTCGCGGTAAATGCTAACTTTAAAACGACTGCTTAGAAACATGTGTTTGGTGTCAAACACCTTGGAATCATACCTCCCCGCCAGTAACTGGCGGGAGAGGTATGATTCCACCCTCCTAGAGGGACTTATGTGGAGCACCGGCATACCCGGTATCACAAAATGGATGCTGCCAGCCACAGACACGAGTCTGCCCTCCTGCTGCTGAGCCAAGCTCGAGCAGAGGAAGGCCTGACAATAGGTTTCCTGTCACAGGGAGGTGTGACCACCTCCCAGACAGGCTTTAGTGTATTGGGGCCGGGTGGGTGCACTCTTAGAGTGCCAGAAAGTCTGCACTGGGGCACATTTGGTGTCCCCATGCATAGTCCGGCTCAAACCAGTTGCAGGAGCCATTTGCTCCTGCTCTGGCGCAAAACTGGACAAAGGAAATGGGTGTAGCCACCCCTCTGTCCTGCCCCTCCCCTAGGAGGGTCCCCAGAGTCAGTCCAACCCCTTCCCTGGGTATAAAGTGGGAAACCTGATTACAGGACTTTGGATTTTACCTGGACTAAACTCTGCAACAGAAACCAAGTACTTCGACGGTCTACACTTCGCTGGACGACAGAAGAATCTCCCTTGGAGTAAAGGAGTTACTCCCCTGCAGCAGCAGGCACCTAGACGCATCTGACCGGTTTGCATCTCCCGAGCTCCTGAGGACTCCGAAGATTTCTGCAACACAGGAGGTGGGTTTCCGAGCGTCCCTGAGGTCGATCTACTCTCTCAGCAATCCTGAGACCAGTATCCCTCGTGGGGACCGTGCAACCCGAACCCCTGTGCACTGTGTACTTTGGCAGCAGCATATGCTTTTTGGCGATCCCTGAGGCTGTGCTTTGGACTAAGTGAAGTCCCGACCCCGAGCAGCATTTCCACCGAAGATCTCCGGCCTCCACTCCACGAGTGCTCTGTGGGCTGGTGCTTTGTGAATTCGCTCGAGGTCCCCTCGCGATCCCTGGCCCAGTGACCTGTGGGTCCTGGCGAGGGTCACTTTGATTTTCCTTGGGCTTCCCTGGTTGCTCCAGACGTGCCCCGACTCCCCATAGCTTGGAGAGTCCCCTGGACCTTGCTGGTCCACACCGTAACCTGTTTCCTCTTCCCGCGTGGGTTGCCTTTGCCAAGGCTTGTTGGTGTTCAATCCGTACACTGACCCCCTCAGCACTCGACATCCTTCGTGGGACAGCTCACCTCCGGACTTTGGTCGTCGTCGTCTCCTGGTCCCCGTGGCTGCAGAGTCAAGCATCCTATCTTCACACCTGAAACACCCGACATCGGTGGGCATTCGTCTATCAAGCCCCTGGTCACCCTGAAGTGACCCAGACTCTGTCCCCTCTGCTTTCAGGTTCTTCTCACCTCGGATCCAGGCTTGGATTCCACCGGACACTTTTCATCTTCCCGGCAGCAGCACTTCTTCGCATCACGCCATTGAAAACGACGAGGGTTTCCGACACCACTTGACCCTTATGCACCCGGCTCCTCTGGGATAGGTAACACGGGTACCTCGGTACTCACAAGGGTGCTGGCCTTAGAACCTTCTATGTTCCAAAGGGTTTGCTTGAAGTCCTCTCCGAAGTGTCCTTAAACTGTAATTTTCCAACCGCGACTTTCCCATAGAGTTGTACGGAGCACGCGTCTGTTCCCACACTTCACCCGTCCTCCGTGGGCTCCCTGTGTCACTCCTTTGGGTGGTTCCTTGGGGTCCCAGCGATTCTACGTGCTCTAGGCACTGTGTCTAGTGAAGTTGTTGTTATACCATTTTTTTAGTATATGGTTCGGTCTCCCCCTGGAGCCCGCTGTGTATTGTGCTATTTACTGCCGTTCTATTGATTAAGTATTGTGTGCTTTATGTTCTAATCTCGTATAGAGATTAGTAGAGAGTGTTTAGTAATAAATACATATTTTTTATATAACACTTATGTGGTTCTCCTTTCATTTGATCCCTCAGGAGGTTCTGTTCTGGTAAAACAAGCTGCTTTACATTCCTTCAAGACTTAGCCTGAAGGCTGCTCTCCATAGCTACCACTAGGATAGCTTTCTATAAAGGTTATCTTTGACCTAATCACCATAAGGGTCGTTTGGACGGGTGCAAGGTGCCCACTTTAATTAGTGGACAGCATATACCAGGCCAACTTCTCACAGGACTTTTACCCCTGATGGGGTTACTTTCCCTATCTCTAAGCGCACTAAGACACCAGAATAATTTTTTTGTCCTGCCTTTCCAGATACCCCCAAACTCTTTGTGGTGAGATGAATTTAGGCCTATGAGGCAATGACAGCGGAGTTGCGACCTCCGGTGAGCGTCAGCCTCTGATTTCCCTCTGGAAACCTTTTAAGGCAATTTCTTCCCTGACAATAGCCCGATGGGTCAGGTGGGTGATGCAAGAAGCAGGTATCGCTACTCATCTGTTTGGAGCGCACTCAGCGAGAGGCACTATGGCATCTAAAGCATTCGGGCTGGATGCCCGCTTGGAAGATATTATTAATGCGGCTGACTAGTCTTCCAACTCCACCTTTAAGACTTTCTATTTTAAGCCGGTATTTGATGTGCCTTCTGTGGTGGTGACTAAGCATTAAACTAGCATAATCCCTGCCTCCGGTCCTGACATAGAATATATATAGGCGAGGATTATTCCTACACACCGACTGAAGACTAATATTTCCCTCAACCCTGACACATAATTTGACCCTCCCTTGCCTCATATTTCCAGGGGCCATGATTATAGCTGTCTACTGAGTCAGACACTATAACCATGTTATGGATCTGGTCTGAGTCCAGAAGGCACTAGGTAGAATCTTCAGGATTCTCTGGTTCATGGTCTCTGTTTCTGGTCTACTTTACCTTTATTTAAATAAAGACCAGTTTTAAAAAAAATTAGCGCAGGTGACTGAATTGAGTGAGATTTACTGTGTCAAACTGTTCCCTCAGAAGTGCTGTACATAGCTACAAAATACGGTGCATAAGAACACCTGCAAGTGGGATAAGAACATAAAAATGGACTGAATGGTCTGATGTTTAGGCAGGGCTTTAAGTGGGCCTGGTCAGCTCAAAAAGCAGGTGCTGAGATGGGCCCCATCGGGCTCCCCATTTTTGCCCTCATCCCCAGGGTGGAAAAAAAATCTGAACTTTAGTTCACTGCTTTTGTTGTAACTTTTTTGTTTTTGCAGCTTTATTTAGTGCGAACTCGACGCGAAGGTATTGGAATGCTTCACATGAGCACCATCTACATCACACAAGGACAAATTTTCAAGAAAATATGGGTATGCAAGGGGAGATTAAGTGATTTGCCCAGAATCACAGGATGTTGAGCTGACCCGAGACTCGAACCTGCTTCCCCATCTCCAAAGTCGGCAGCTATAGCTTATGCCACAACCTCTGCCACAAGCGCTGAAGCATTTTCAATATCATATACAACTTTGTGCAACAAACAACCATTGACAAAGCCAATAGTCCTGGCTTGTTGTAGGTGTAATGTTACTTGTTGCATTATATATCTGGGTGCAATGACAGAAGCAGTAAAATACCAGTCAGGCAGCACACCATGCTAAGCACAGATATTTTGCTCATGTGTTTTTTAGCCACACCCTTAATTACATCAGCCACGCCCCTTTGAGAGATCCCCTACTTTTTTTCATTCCACTTAAAGCCCTGTGTTTAGGTGAAGAGATGCGGGAGCAGACAGCATGCTACCATACCGGTCAACGCACACGGTTCCACCGTGAGACACACAATATTGTCTTCCATCACACAGTCTCCAGGTGAGGAGCCGATATCACACGGTTATTAATGAGTGATAGCGCCTACAAGGGATTTTATTTTGTGCAACAAATCAAAATATTTAACACAATTATTTAATGGTCAGGCCCCAACTGGTGGCCGACAATAGAAAAATCAAAACAATTCGATAATTTCAATATGAATACTCAATAAGAGTTAGAACACGGGTATGAATTTCTCAAAGTATAAACAAATTTAATGTGAACAAAGATGATTGAGGGGTACAATCAATTATATCAAAAACTATGATAGAGACTGAAGAGTAATATACAAAACTAATGTCTTCAAATCATAGCTATAAACATCTATTCCAAAACAATATCAAATACAAAGAGTCCAGAAAGACACTAAACAATTCTTTGGGGCAAACAAAGGCTGGGGAAATAGATGAACTTGTCGACGTTTCGGTGTTGAAATTATCGAATTGCTGTTTTCATTTTTCTATTGTCAGCCACCAGTTGGGGCCGGACCATTAAATAATTGTGTTAAATATTTTGATTTGTTGCACAAAATAAAATCCCTTGTTGTGCCCAAGCCTCCAAGGGTATATTGAGTTCTCCCACTTTTTTGTTACGATACCACACGGTGGCAGGGAAAACGAGCTGAAAACCACTGTAAATAGTGTTTTATCAGCTCTTTTTCCGACACCTTTAACTGCCGATGCCTATTAAGATGTGTGAAAACACCCCAGGACATCTGCACCAGCCTCAAAGCTTTTTTTTTTGGGGGGGGGGGGGGGAAATTGGGCTTGGGGCAAGTGGGGTTCAAAAGTGCCTCGTAGGTACTTCTCGGCACGAGGCCCCACCCCTTTCAAAAATGCGCCCCTCACACGGTGAGATTGTTTTATACATTGGCAGGTATGTGCTACATACTTATAGAAATAAAAGAGATTTTCAGTGCATTTAGTCTAGATGGCGATTGGGCAATGAAATACTCCCTCAACTCGCCACAGTGTCTCGTTTCTGCAGATTTTGAAAGTTAGTGGTTTTCTGTCTCACAAAATCACGAGGTCTTGGAAAGGCTCTTGCATCAAACGTGTCCCGTCTCTGTACTGCTGGACTGACGTCACGCTCTACGTTCGTCCTGCGTTCTTGGTTGCTTGCTTCACGGCCTAACCATGTTTCACCGTTTAGTCTTTGGTCCTTTTCCTCACTGGTTCAGGCTGCACCTCTCCTGTTATCATCACTCAGGTCAGGTGCTCTATGCCATTTTGGAGAGATGTTTGCTTGGTGAGCTTGCTTGTTACCCTTTTCTCTCTTGCACGGCATATGACTTACCCTCTCCCCTTTCCCGACGTAATACTGGGCACGCGTTTTGCTTCACTGGTAAACCTTGGCATCATTTAGGGAATTAAATACTGGCATTTGTCTACAACCAGAAATTAGACCTTTTCTGAACCAGTGGGCGGGATCGGCAGTGCACGGCGTGCCCCTACTTCTTTAATTTCATAGATTCCGTTCCCCTACTTTCTTATTTTAAACATGCCTCCCGGATGGCAGAAATCGCCAAGGCCGACAGTTAAGGCTCAGCTTTTGGAGACGGGCGGAAGGGGCAGAGAAGGAACAGCACTCGGTCTTTTCCTTCGTGCCCAGAGAAGACAAGGACAGTGTCCAGTTCTCCTGCTGCTGGCAGCTGCCCCCCCCCCCCCCTCTCTTTGTTCCTCCTCTTCCCTCTCTTTCGGTCTCCCTCCTCCTCATTTAGTGAAAACGTAGTTCATGAAATGGTATTACCCTCTCTTTCCTCCTTTCGTTTATTTGCTCCCCTGTGAAATGGATCCAAAAAAGAAAAACACTTTTGCTGGAAACGTTGTCTTTTTCTGACATTTTTCAATTTCTAAGTGCAGCCTCGGGGTGGAGAGAAATAAAACATTCCAAATATGAAAAATAACTAACTAACTAACTAAAGCAAGACAGAGTGGTTGCAAAGTGGCCAGATTGATTTATTCACACCTAAACACATTAGCGCCACTTTACAGTGTTTGCCAGTGAAGCTCTACTTTTGTTTTCTCGTCTCTCTTTGAATAACATTGTTTTCCCTGGGTGAGATGGTGCACCTTTCCTGGAGGTACTGAAATACCTGCTTGATGGGTAAATTGGAAAACAAAATGTGTACAGCGGCTGTGTGTTCACGAATGTGGTCTTTTTAAACCATACTGCTAACGTTTTGTAAGGATATAAGCAATGGGCATTGAAGCAGGTCCCTTCTGGGCCCTGTAATCATGGCCTTAACTTTTCAGGCAAAAGCACTCACTAATTTCTGAATAATGATTGTAAAAGGAAAAAAAATAACCATGTTGTTCCTGCTCACATTTCACATGCTTTACTTAATCTTGCATTGCCTATGAGTGTTTGCTTTTTCTAGGATGTTAATTTTTTTTAGGCAGCATATTGCTCCTGTCTAGTGCGTAATTTGAATTGAGTCACATCCAGGTGTTTATAGCGGGTCAGTGCAGTGTAAGTTTCTCTCAGTGGGGCAGTATGGTGTTCAGTGGGGGCGAGGATGTGGCACTATGGTCAGAGCTGCTGAATTTGGAACTGGGGATCATGACCAGTCCACCAGGCCACTCCCCTTGAGGGAGCACATTCCCATACTAGACCCTAGAAAGCCCCGCAAGATCGTAAAAGCCCTTGTATCTTAGCACCAGCAGGTGGACCGTAGCAGTGGCAAGTGTGGGTTAACCTTGAAGGCCTGTCCACCACAATCCATGAAGTTCACCACCAGTCTTGCGGGCAGGCCTATGAAGCAGCACACCATAGAGTGACAGTGACTCTGTCACTGAGGTCACAGGACCCTTGAGCAGGGTGGCTCTAGGGCAGTGCGACCGCACCGGGCGCTGACTTCAGGTGAGGGCATCGTGTTTGTAAGTATAATATGGTTTTAAAAGCACTTGCTGCCTCCTTCCTGGCCGCCAACAATTTTCGGCAACAATAAAAATGTCATGATAACTCCAGTGATTAATGTTCTTAGTAGAGAGAGATGGTGTTTTGTCTAGTGGAAGTTTTGACTAATGAAATGGAAGCGCAGAGGGTTAATGTGCCTGCTGCTAAGAACATGTACCATGCAGATCACAAAGTGCACATAATGTAAATTGGTCAGTGGGTTACTGCTTTTGTCAGAGAGACCCTATTATTACTTGCAGTTAATAAGTTAAAATCCTAACATAGAACAGTGAGCTATTAACTGTCATGTAAGAGCTGCATGCAAACTGCAAGGTATAAATTAGAGCGTTATGGTTTTTTCCCCCAGTCTTTGATTACCCTAATGTTGCAAAAAAGGGTTCATTTGGGTACAAATCAATTCTGAATATTAAAGAGAACCCCCCCAACCATGGTATTACGTTTTAAATTCTGAGTTTGTGTTTCTCCAGACCAATCACTATTAAACTATGCTGCCTACTAGTATGGTTGTCATGTGACTCCTACACCTTGTAGTCCTTTGTCTTATGTAACATTTCCTATACAGTGATTTACACACGTATGATTGATTGTCTCGGTGTAATGTGTGATGTAAAGTGCTCTGACACCCTACACTGGTATTAGTGGTGCTGTACATTTTCTGATACTTTATTATTTTGACATTTTTACACATGCTAACATTCTCTGCAAAGATTTTTCCTTGTTAGTACCAGTGAAACATACAACTGCAGCAGTGAGAAAGGTGACCAGCCAACCTTTGCAAAGGGCCCTCCACTTCACAGCAGCACAAGTCACATTTTTTAGTAACTTTTGATCCGTTTGAGCTATAAACAATTTATTAGTTAAAATCGTCAGATTATGCAGCAGATGATATATTATGTGGCAAATATGGCAGAGCCATAATTATGTGGAAAACATTTGCAAACTAGGATATTTTGCCATTCATGTTTGAACTGCTCTTGTGGAAAAAAGGAGGAGAAGTGCTGATGACAGAAACTCCATGGCTGGGAGACAAATGGCTTGCGATTCCACTTTTAAGGATATTTGCGACATTCTGTGATTGGAAACGTATCCCACTTTGTGAATGTATTTTAATGTCAATAACTCATATTAAACCTTAAATAAACATGTGTATCTATTGGTTAAATTAAATAATGTAAAAAGCTGTAACCGGTTAGTGAAATGGGAAACAAATACTAAAAATTGGGATATTTTGCTCTTTCTGCCATACCTCTGACTCCGCCCACTGACCCAATCCACAGGTTATTCCCGCCCTCTGATTCTCCGCCCACAGTTCCCCTACTTTTTCCCCCCCCACTTCGACCACTGTTCTGAACAGTGTCTTCGCCATCCTCGCGACCTCCCAAGTCCACCACAGACCCAAACAATCCCCCCGCAACACAAGCACTGAAAATACTTTTACCAGAGACACGGAGACTAGTTTATTGGCCCCTTTCTTTCGATTCTATATCGAAATGTCCACTGCAGAAACATCGAACTACCAAAATATTGTGGCCAAAATATCAATTTCATTTAATTAAATATTTACTCTTCTTCTCTCCAAATCTACATACCTTGAATATATTTCTGTCTTCAAGGTACACATGTCTAGAGTTAAGTAAAGTAAAACTAAACTTACCTATATGTAGTTACCTTGCCTATATAGTTGATATTTTGGCTACTCAATATTTTGACCACAGTATTCTGGTAGCACGATGCTCTGGAGAATATATTAAGGTGTAATACACTTTCTATCATATATGCTGTCAGGGCCAAAAAGAAACCACCTCTTACACTAACAAGAACCCTACAGACACTCTCTCTATCCAGCTCGTGCATGTTTTTGAAGGCAAAATTCATAGACCTATAGTCATCCGTTGAAGCCTCAATGCTGTAACTGGGAAGGACATATTGCTACACGAGGGTGCGCTCTTCAAGAACCTCAATTATATGGGCCAACCATCTCCTCAGACACAAGGAAGACCATGATTGGGCGATCACATTCTGGGTTTGGAGTGGGCTTCTCGAGTACTGCATCATACTATTTGGATTGCGCCATTTCCTGGTAGTCCGACAGCGCTTTATTGATGTCGTTTTGTTCCAATATATTAAATTTGTAATAGTTTTTTATATTAATTTGCGTGAACATGAGCAATAGGAGATGATTGAGATATCATGTATACTGTGAGAACATAAATAAATAGTAAAAAGTACAGATGTGAGGAAACCCATGTATTGTGTCTCGGTTATGTGCAGTATCCTTTCCACTAAGCAACAAACGTGATGGAAATGGCATTTTGGATTCACTGGCATCCACCTCAACACAGAAATCCATGCATTTTAATAGCAGCTTATAAACATATATTCCTTCTATTCATAACTTGTCCTCTGAGGAAAGTAATACGATAGGGGTGCTTTGGCACAGGAAGCCCTTGCAGCCCTGAATGAAGCATGCATGAATGTGGTGTCATTATGGTAATCTAACGATCCAAATAATTAATTGTGGGAACTGTGTAACTACAACCAAAACACAAAATAATAACTAATTAGAGTTCCCATTTGCGTATCTATCTGGAAAACCTCAAAATATAAAGACGGCTACACCACTGTAGAAGAAAAATTTGTAGCACTAAGTAAATTCTGTCTGAAATAGCGCAACCTTATCCTAGCAGCATATATAATTAGAGAACAACCACAATACTCGTTTTATTAGTTATTTCAGACGTGTGCTGCCATTTTGGATTTCTTCCTCTACAGTGTACAGTTTTTACACACACCTTGAGATACAGGTATGGCCCATTAGAATTAATACATTTACAACTGTCTGCAATATTTCTTTTCTGGTTTTCATGGAAATAGAATTTTTGACCCACACAAAGCTGTTCCTGGAATAATTTGCTGTGCAAGCCATGATGTGAGTATTGCAATGTGATTTAGCCCGAGTGCTAACCCCCCTAGTTCCATTTTGGTTCTCCTTGGCTAGCATCGCCTCATCTTCAGCACGGGTGTATATCATGGTGCATTGTGTTTTTCAACCCTAGGAACAGGTTGAAGACCTACGATTTAAACAGTAGGGGTGATAACATCGAACAAGTTTTGAAATAGTGCTTGGCGTTTTAATAGCAATTCCATAAAGGAATAACCCTTAAGAGTTTAAGCGTCAATTGCTTGCATTGAAACTGAATGATGATTCCTTTTTGGTAGGCATTTAAAAGGGAGCTTAATTTTATGGTCAAATGAACCGTACAGATTAAAAGCAGGTAAGCAAAGGTGTAGTGTGCTCTACACATGCCTCCTGTCGGTCAAAGAAGGTGGTAAAGTGAACCGTTCTATCTGGGCTGCTTTAGCAATTATTATATCTGTAGGCTATGGAATGCAAGTCTTTCACCCATGCATCAAGCTCAGAACAAGGACACAGAAGAAGGCCAGATGCTATTTATGTCTCTGGTCAGAACCATGCAATTCGGGTAGGGGATAACCTAGAAGTCTTCTTTAATGTATTGTCGCCCATTTCTTCGCCAATTGGCAACTTAGACGTAAGAGGTTATGAGTAGATAGTGTCTCCAGTAATCTTCTCTCTGTCCATTGACTTGTGTTTAAGGTGTGGTGCAGCCATTTTGTTGAACTCAGTATCTAGAATTTACAGCTGGTTCCAGATGTAGTTGCAGTGGCAGGAGTCGTTCTTAAGACACACTGACTCCAGTCAGGCACAACAGACACCAGCAACATTTTCAATTTGGCGCATAAATGTGACTAGTCCTTGCAGTCCCTCTCATGAGATCAAATAGGTTATTAAGGGGGGGGGGGGAGTCAATGGACTACACAGCAAAGAGCACCTCTGGATATTGCATGGCTGCATGCAACAACAGGATAAGTGGTAGCCATGCTCCCAGAATTAACTGTCCGAAGCATTTCAGCAGATTTCTTAAAGGGGACATTCAGTGAATGAAGTCACACAGGATCTCAAGCAGAGACCATCAAACTAAGAAACGGTCTAGAAAGCCTACTGTTGGTGACAGATACTGATGCAGGGCTGGATTAACAGAACTGGTTCTTTCTCTCTACACTGGACGGCTCCTTTAAGACCTAGGGTTGTTGTGGTGTGCCAATTCATTGTTCACTTTTACTATATCTGTATGTATGGATTAAGCACCTGTTGTACCAATAAACGGATATGAGGTCACCAGGTGGCGGAGTCCACTCTCAGAACGTGAAAGAATGGTGGCCGTCTGATGTTGGGCTTGCCCTTTGTTTACATTGTCCTACTTTCTTGATGCTCGGCAGTAAGACTTTGTAGATACACACTGCACTGAATTGTTGTTTGCAGCAATATTGTCCTCTGCCTTGCCCGGTCTGAAAAATTGAAGATTCCTTCTGGGTAATGCAAGCAGGGACCCTCTCGGGGATGCTGGAGGTCAGCGCTTTGGACTCTTCCTCCTTCACTGGCATCAAAATAATTGCATTTACAATTCTTTATGTGAACACCCAAGTTATAGAAGATACTACACAGAACAAAATATGAATCCAGATTGAACTATTGAAGGAGAAATGAAAATGTAATGTAAAAGAAACAAATCTTTATTGCGACTGTCATGCGCTCAGACAGATTTGGTGAATACCGATTAAATAAAAGCAACATTTCTAAAGGCAGTGAGCGATAATTATTTTCAGATAAATCAAACAATTAATGGAAACATAATATATGTGTCACCTTGAGCCATCTCTGATAAATTCAATGCACACACTTACAAAAGGAAACATTATGTAAAATTGAAAGAGACTCATACCTTGTAGCGGAAGTATGGCGGCAACTGGACTTTGATCGATAAGGGTGTAGTTACCAGGGCCAATGCAGGCATCTAGATAAATCGTCCTATTAATTGACAGCTGTGCCATCCCATGATCACTTGTTATAATCACATTCACTTTGTCCCACAGCTCTGATGTCTTCAGTTCATCAATCAAGAGGCCAATCTTGTTATCCACTTCCTGCAGCACTTTCTTCATACTGGGGCTATCTGGCCCAAATTTATGTCCACTGGAATCTGGTTCGTCCCAATAAAGCGTTGCAAAATTGACCGGGTCATCTCGTCGGGTCATCCACGAGGTGATATTTTTCACTCTTTGTTCAAATGGAACATTATCGCTGTATTTGAGAAAATAGGAAGGAGTGATATTGTGGATCACCACATCAGTACCAGGCCACCCTGCACCACCACTTTTATGTCCCTGGAGTTCATTGGACACCCAAAGAGGAAATGCCTCGTTCCACCAGAAGGGATCTGAATCATTGTCCAGAGAAAACGTCTTATTTGCAGTTGGGTCGAACATAGAGTTTGCCACTATGCCATGGCTTTCTGCGAATAGACCTGTAACTATCGAGTAGTGGTTTGGGAAGGTTTTCGTAATGAAAACATTGGTAACGTGCTCTACCAACACACCATCGCTGATTAGTTCTTTAAGACGGGGCAATGGAAAGCGATTCAAATAATCTGCTCTGAAGCCATCAAAAGACACCAGCAGGAGCTGAGGAGAGGAGCTGTTTGTTACAGAAGATCCAGAACAGGTCACAAATCCGCAGAGAATAAAGATTAAAACCAAGTGTGCACTGGATAACATCTTCAAAAATAATGTACCTAAAACACATAAGGGATTCAAATTAGTCGACGCATTCAATTGTAATCAACTTATACATCTTCTAAAAACCATAACTATAGAAAAATGCACAGTACAATGAAGTGCACAATTTGTCAACGTACGTATGTTTTATTTGTATAGCGCTCACCAGGGAGCAGCCTTTACAACGAGGTTTTTATCACGTTGTGCCTTTACCACGCATGTTTTTACCACGTGTATGTCTTTACAACGCATGCCTTTATCATGCATTTAAGGTAAGTTGGAGGTGTGGGGGGGTCTCCCCCACAAATACATAGTTCTTAATAAATATAAAAAATGCGTGGTAATGGCATGCATTGTAAAAGCATATGCGTTGTAAAACAATGCAGAGTAAAAAATGCGTGGTTAAAGCATGCAATGTATTTCCCTGCGTTGTTCCGTCGTACAAAAGCGCTCACATAGCCAAAATTCAGAAGATAGCTATACAGGGTCCATATTAAAAACATGATTGAACCGAATCTTAAAGAATCACTTAAATACCAAAATATTACATATACCTTATAAAATTGAACCTTCCACAAGTACCTAAGAGAAATCAAACAAGATCTCTTAAACTGTATATCCTACAGCTAGTAATGGCAATCAAAATGTTATATTCCCACAAAATGACATACACCCCACTGCAACAATTTTCAGGAGGGCCTGTTTTTATTTCAAACTCCCCATGTGTCCCTCAAAACGTTTGCCATTGCAAATATACTCTCCTCGTAATGAGTACTTAATGAAAAGACTACTTGTTCCTCAACTCTTGGAGCTACCCTTCAGGAAGGCGGGTCTCAGCCAGTGCAGTCTAGGTACAGAATATAAGGGGAAGACCAAGAAGAGGCGGAGCACATTCCATGTCCCTCAGACAATCTGAGTCTCTTTGCAGGGAATAAGAACAATGTAACAAACACCATAATATATGTACTGATGTCCAACGGTTTACTATAAATACATATAGAGCATCTCCAGGGCCTTTCCCAATGTGAGAACAATCCAACCAAAGCATGAACAACCAGTTAGGGCAGAAGTGAAACCCTGAATTTCAATTTAGAAACTGCTGACTAGTGTTGCAACACATTCATTCAAATTCTAGAGTCAATTTGGTGGCAAACCTTCTTACGGTTTTATTACAAAGCATACTAGATTTTGCAATGCAGATTTGTCCTGTCTAATGAAAATACAAGCACTAGGATTAGGCCTTCCTAACTTTGGCAGAGCACCAACACACTGTACAACAGACAACTAGGAGAAGATTCGCTCATTCTAGTGTTTGTGTACAAAGATTTCATATATCCCTTTTCCTTTCACACCCTACCCTTTCCATGTCATGTTACTTTGTGGGGGATCCTTAAAATTACCCTTCTGAGTGGTTACCACTTACCTCTTTCCTTCTCCCTCCTACTTTGTTCTCCTTCAGCCACATTTTTTTGGGGAGGTTGGGTATACTACCTTCCAATAACTGTTACTTCACTCCTTTTTAAAATTAATTTATTTATACCCTTCTCCACGCATTTTTCCGGGAGTTTCGCATACCCACATTTCTACTCTTAAACCTTACCCTCTCCAGCCTCCCTCTCCCATGGTCTTCTCACCTCTTCTTCGCTTCAATATTAAAACTGTGACCCCTAAGTGGGATTCGCTAGGGAGGGTCCACATTTGCATGTGTTCAAAAATGTATTTTTTAATAAATAAAACATTTTTTTTTTTTTTTTTAACTGTGCTTGGGTTTTTCTATTATTTTTGACCAGACTGTTTTTTTCTAAATTTGTTTTTCTACTAAACGGGTTTACCATTATTTTGTTACACTAATTTTGTTTCTACAAATTTATATACCACAAAAGACATTTCCATGTTTCAGATCAGATATTCGGGATGACGAAAGGTGCAGACATTTAGGATGGAAGGATGTATGCAGATATCTTTTTTATGCTATTCTAAGCTACTGTATTGGTATTGGGGCGTTCTCATGTTATCACTAGTGTTCTGTAAAATTGCAAATCTTTTATTTTTCTGGCAACATTAATTTATTACTTGCAAAAACTATGGGCGATTAGGGAAAAGGGGGAGTAATAAAGCTGAGTAATCAGGAACTATCTGAAACTTTGCTCAGGCCATAAAACTAAGCACTCTTTATCACTAGTTTAGCGGGGACAGTGCTTGATTCCTGATTAAAGGGAAGAGGCAAACTATTTTGGAGAAGCAGCGGCCGTTGACACAGATGTATAGTACGAAACCCACAACATCTGTGCCACCCGCTACAATGATTCCAATTGAATCTTACTACAGCGCCTTGAGATGGACAGCAAGAGGGAAGAAGTTAACGAAGGAACACTTTATGGGCTGATACATGGCTTTCGTGGGTGACTAAATTGGAGGGGTTCAGGGCCTAGGATAACATTGGTTGGCATATCTAAGCTAGGTGATGTATGGGCATCCAAACATATGAAATCCTATGTTAACCTTAGTGAAGAATATGCACTACACAAGTCACAATTCTTTCACTTTTTCCAACCAAAACATGCATTGAAAGGCTACAAGACCATGGTAAACCCTATCCCCGTCTTCAACTCATAGACTCCAAACTGGCAGTGAATAAACTCGACAGGATGGGTGAGTTGAGATTTTATCACATGCTTGTCGTTAGGATCGCTTTAAAATTGTTAGAGAAAGGTGGACCACAGGTTGGACAAATCGACAATGATGAATAGCTGGAAGCTAAGATGGCCATAAGGGTGTCAGCGATTTTGGTGAATTTATGCCTTATTCAATTTTAATACTTTAATCTAGTATATTATATCACAGATATCCTTTGTGAGATGTAAAGGGGTCCCCTCTGAACTAGATGTCAGGTGCCGGTGGGACTGCCGTGTGATGCAAACATACTGGTCCCACCCACATCCATAACACATTCCCAAAGGTGAAGGGTGTAACAATAGTACAACATCCTAAGTGTGGGATACTGGGTATACAAACAGACCGAGATGGATCCTCAGGTGATAAAATGCTACTGTCAACAGACCATCTAGTAGAGAAAAGAGATATTACCAGATAATGTTAGGTGACTAGTGTCCCGGCAATTGAAGAATGGCTTTGGGGGATGGACCCATGTGCCCTTGGGATGAAGTCTGTGTATAAAAATCATGGAAATCATGGCTGCCCAGGGAAACGCACAAAAATATGGGGAAAATGATGGGAACATTTCCAGACTATGTCTCCCATCAGATGACCCACCGAATTATTATAAATGATCAATACATTATGAATGAGAACTCTCCATTGAAGTTGTGAGATGTACAAGTAGACAAGATGTCTGTGACTTCGGTGACGTGTATTGTTTCTCTATGCTGCAAATGTTTGCCATAAATCAAATAAAAACAAGTTTTAAGAAAAGGGAAGAGTCCTTCAGGACATAACATTGTCCCTTTTTGAGCTCTCCTACCCTTGTTTCTTCCTCATTACACAGCCTAGATATCTTCTCTAGTTTACTTGCTCCTCACAATGTCCTCATCATGTCTGATGATGAAAAATAAGTGCCGGTCCCCAAAAATGAGTGCCGATGGCCCCTACCGGCTCAAGATAAGTACTGCTTTTGGTAAGGTGCGCATAATACTTCTAACTCTTCAGCAAAGTCCAGATATATTTTCCGCTGCAGGCAGGTCATCACTCCAAAATTGAAACCGGTTCCAAGCCATCTTATGGCTACTTTGGAGTGCTGGTGGGGTGGCTAGGGATGTATGTGCAGAAAGGAAAGTGTAGTCATGGGTCCAACTGAATGCCCATCCAGAACTCCTCAATCAGTGCCATAAGAGTTAACGATCTTCAGTGAACGATGATTTGAAGATTTTGGGCTTCTGAGTTTTCTGAAATTTTGGTGGCTGGTTCCGCACGGAGTGTGGGATTAAAAGTGTTCCAAAACCTGTGGCCATGGACGGTCTACATGTTCTGTCGCCTCAAGGCCCTGCAGTAGGTTAGATGCTGTTGGACAAATGAAGGCTTCTGGCCATAGTGTACTGAAGAGCCAGCTTTCAAAAATAGTGAGGTCCGGTGAGAGCCAGTGGAGGGCTTTGAGGGCCAGTTGCACATTGTAGCACTCTTGACCATTTACGCACCGTGTGGCAGACTGATTCTGTAAACTTTGTGGCCTCTTAGTGCACATTTTCTGGGAGCCTAGTTAGGACTAAATTGCAGTCATCGTGTTGCCTCATCGCGAAGACCCTGGTCTTGCAAAGCCAACCAGATAGGTTTACAAGAAGAGGAATTATACTTTTAATACATATCAGAAGTGAATTCATAATCAAATTAACTTTCCTTTGTTTTGCTTCTGGTTTACTTCCTCAAGTACATTGGAGAATATTGTATTATTACTCTGACATTTTCAGGCAGCCGCACAGCGCCTGCTTTACTTTAAGTATCGTTTCTGGTCTGGACCAACTCTGCATACCTCACCCTCCCCATACACACAACAGGTTTCGCAACATTGTAGTTTTGCTGGATTTATGTCAGAGGCTCTCCCTCATTTCTGTGGTCTAGCACTGCTCTAGAATACATTTGGGCAGTCATCTCAGCATTATTCTCATGTTTACCATGGTATTTTGCGGTTGGTGAATTAGCAGGTGGTGATGTCGGCACTGGAAGTCCCAACATCACAGTTCCCCGTTCTCCACTGGCCTTAAGTCCTCTTTGACTGAAAGAACTTAGTGTTAGCCGCCTTGAAGCCTTTCATCCTACTCTTTTTCTGGCTTCCGCATGAAGTGAAACCTTGGCAGTGGATTCAGGAAGTTCTGCGGGCAACAACTCGTGCTGTTAATAATGGGATCATCAGTCTGGCCTCCCTTCTTCTGCAGTTTGACTCTTTATGGTTTTCCTGTCTGACACTTTTTTTCATTTATGGTGTAGTTATAGTGTTTTTTTAGGTCGATGTCAATCTTTGAACCCTTTCAGCATGTGCTTTCAAATTTTAGGGAGCGCTTTAACCAACTACACTTTTCAGAGCCTTTTCTTTCACTTTCAGGCATTTTTTCAATATAATACCATTGTCATTAATTAAATATTTGTAATTGCAATCCTGCTAGAGCATATATAAGTTGTAAGGTTTTCATCTTTCTCATCCGAGGGATTTAGGCAAATGTACATCTAATTATAGGTCTTCTCTGTGTTTATTTGTGCTGAATTATGTACAGTGGGGCTTTTTGTTTTGGTAACAGTGCTGTGGGAGTGGTTTCATTACCTCATGTAGGACTTTTAGGTACTTAGCCTAGCAACCTGCAGTGTTTCCAAACCACACAAACAGAGCACATCACACTGCAGCCTAGGGACGCCATCAAACACATTATTCTGTGGGTGGACATTAACCCACCACATTGCACATTACAAACATTAACCCGCCACACATCACTGCATCTTCGGGACAGGAACCCACAACACGGCACTGCTTCACAGTGACATTCATTTACCACACTACACTGTATAGAGAGGCACTAACTCACTGCACTCTACATGCACAAAGCCACCACAATGTACGCATCGAAGGGACACTAATCAACTGCACTGAATTTAAGTGACAATACCCTCCACCCACAACATACCAGGAACGCTTCAAGCAGAAACTAGTTACTGTGCCCACTTGCCCTTCAATTATTTTTTAAACAAGCAGGACTACTGGTGCTGGAGTTAAATTTAGAGCGTGGCCCCAACCATAAGTTTAAACTGTAATAAATCTGGATTTGTAGGATATAGAACAAGGATCACATTTGGTCCAAAATCACAACAACCAGTCAGAGCCAGGAATACACTTCTGTGTGCCCTAGGACAGTGGTGGCTGGTGACATTTGAAAGCGGTGGGGCGTAAACGTTCTGGATGACTGCCCTGTGGCAAGCGAGCGTGGAGAGGGTTCTCCCCTCTATAACATTTTGAAAAAAAGAGTGGCCAAATGGTGCATTTTCAAGCTAATTTGAGAAAGGTTTAAACCATTTGCCCAGGGCTAATATGGTTTCCAGTCTGTGCATATTTCAGTTCACCATTTACAAATGTTTCCCCTGGACCGTGCTGATGGCATGCAAGACTGGGTCAAGTAATAAACTGCTATGTGGAAGAATCTATTTGCCTCTTGGAATTGGCTGTAGGTGCTTACTGGCTGCTGCAAGGATTTTTCCTTAACCTCTTGGACTGCCATTCTGGGTTTTTTCACAGGAGATTTTCGTTCACTATTCAAAAATCACACGTCACAACTGGATCCAGTTAAAACCATTTAGAAGCCATCACCTGGAATTTTCTCCATGGATCTGAACTTTGTACATAGATTTATTTAGATTCTGCTGTCCTTAAGGTCGGGAAGAGAATTTCTACATGCGTCATCATCATGAACACAAACGGCCTCACTAATATGTTCCTTAAAGCATCGCCTGTGCTAAGAACAATGGAAAAGCTCAGCTGTATTGTGAGCTGCCTTAATAGGGGACCTTGTCTCACCATCAGCAGGAAGCGGCGCGAGCCAGCGAGGCCAGGGTATAATGGAGCTGAGCCTGTGACAGTGGTGCAACCTCGCCACCGGGATTCATGTGTCAGAGACACCCTCAGGGAGGAAGAGCAACTTCCACACACCGAGGATTTGCCATTTGTGCAATGCAGCGGACTGCCTTTGTGGCACAGCCGCAGCAATGTGCATTTGAACTAAGAAGGCGTCGTTTGGACGCAAGCACGTTTTTGTGCCTGCGTAATAATGGCTGCATGTGTAGTGTATATCTGTGTTTAAGATGGCGTGTTTGCAGCGTATAGACGACACTGCCTGTTTTGGGGTTGTGTTGTGGCAGCTGTTCCCGCTTAATTTACTCTTTTCAATTAAATAATGTATTGAAACTGGGGCAGACAAGAAAATAATAACAAACAGCAGGTTTCTTAGGAGCTGTTTAAAACTGTCTAACAACGGACTCTGTTGTAAATGACTTGCCATGACAATCAACAATCACAATTATTTACAAAACGCTTGCCTGTTCGCATTAGAACATACCTGCGTTCACGATGAACCACAGGGCTTTCTTCAAGAATGAATCCAAAAACGTTTCTTGGACTCATTATGAGGGGATTCTTTGAACTGGTGACAGTGCTCTTGTGGACAAGTGACTGCCATTGCGGAACGAAGCTGGATCCCACTCTGTTCCAGCCTTGCGTACAGCTAGCCATGTCCAAAGAGGTGCTCGCGACCCGACAGTGCGCAATGGCATACCTTTTACACGGAGCACCAGCAGACATTAAAAGAACAATAACAACCAAGACAATAACGTATATATATCGTGTTAGTACAGTCGGCCGCGTCCCTACTTTACAACACTGTGTGATCCTGGGCAAATCATCCCGTAGCCTAGTCAGTGACTGCAAGCCATAATCTTCTAGCCACCCTCCTCCCCCTAAATAATTTGGCAGCGCTTAGAAAGCAGACTAACAGCGTATAAGGGACACTTACAGTTAATCCTTCACCCAAGCAAGTGTTTAATCAAAACATGACATGCAACTTTTCAAGAGCAGTCGCCAAAGTTCTGCAGAACACACCGGGGCTGGAAGCAAAGAAACAACTTCTCACGAGCCCAGCTACTTTCACGGAAAGTTCGGAGCATTAAAAGGAAGAGAGACGGAAAGTAAATACACCGAAGACTCACCTAGCGTGCGCACTATTGCAACCTTGTTTTTTGGACTAATTTAGCATTCTTTACGGGCTGATGAGGTACAGCGTGCCGTGTTTTGCCCACTCTGGATGCTGTCACTCACGTTTGGTTGGGGGGAGAGAAATTTGATGCCAGCGTTTCCTGTGACTACGCTGTGCCTCGCGCAGCCTGCAGGGACAACTCAACTCCTAAACAAAGGCGCTCGCGGGATACCAGCAAGCACGGGCTTCAAGGGGACGCTGCAAAACTACGGACAAAATGCAAACATGATCACCAAAGGGGTCCACGGAGGCAGCGCAGCGTCCCCAGCCTCCCTGTGAGGAAACCTTTGAACTTCCCTGGAAAGGGCACCCTCTGGTGCTAGCTGTGCTGTGGTGAGGAGGGGTGTCCCGGCGAGCAGCATGTCCGTCCACTGGAAGAGCTGGCTTTCCAACGAGGGCGCAAAACATCTGTTTTTGGTAAAGTGATTTGTGAGTGGATTTAAACTGGACGAAGTTTTGGTTGTCGTGCTAGCTGGTTTATTTAAATAACTTGTTGGATGACTGTGCTGGGGCAAGCGCACCATTACACTAGGCGAACATCTGAAATCTGCAAGTTTGCATTTGTGTCCGCTTTTCTGGTGCAGAGGTATCCACCCTGCACATCTAACATGTATGTCGCCTCTCCTCTGCCATGTACGTCGGCATGGTTTTGTTTGGAAGTGGCCACTTCATAAAACGTCGTATTTTGGATACGAGGATGATCTCTTAAGTGTCGGCTTTGGTTGTCCAAACTGGAGTACGAGTATGCAAACAAATCAAGTGCCCCTATCATTTCTCACAGTTGCCAAGTGCTCCCGCATCAGGTCAGACTATGAGCATACTCTGACAATGTCCCGCATCACGCAGTTTGTGTGTTTTTTTCCCCCAAACTAAAAGTTAAAAGCGAAACTACAAGCCCCAGAATGCATCTTTTTCAGGGTTATTTCGCTTTTAAGAAAGTGGGATTTCTTTAATACACGCTTACAATATTGGAAGCAAATCTCCGAATGCAAATATCTGGGTTGCTGTATTCTGGGACTTGAAGTTTCGGCCAACATTATAAGTACTGATCAACAGTTCCAAATTGCAAAGTGCAGTGAATACAAAATCCAGAACTGGCCGAATGTGCTTGTAGCCAGCCGCGGCTCGCAGTACTTGCGGGGGGGGCTTGGGGGTCGCGGGGGACGAGGGAGAATAAGATAACGAAACCTTACCTGACCGCCTCTGCTCCGCATTGGCAATGGCGCCTCTTCTAACAGGAACAGCACTGGAGTGGCAACCCCAGGATTGGCTGAGGGCACGGTTACTCTTCGCCCGCCGCCTGCCCATTAGGAGACAGAGGGGATCCTAATGGGCATGCGCAAGCCAGTGGAAACACAAGTGCGCATGATTGGGCACGGGCGAAAAATTTGCTCACCTTCCCCACTCATGCGCACTTGTGCTGCTGCCTGTCCCTGGCTGGTCTGACAATGCACATCAGTCAACATGACGCCGGACCGCCCACCCCCTTCAGACTTTGAAGGGGGTGGGCGGTCCGACGTCATGCTGACTGACATCATGATTGTCAGACTCAGTTCTCCCTCGGCGTCTCTGAACTTAAGTAAACTAAGTTCAGAGACGCCGAGGGAGCTGCGGGCACGGGCGGGGGGGGGTGCAACGCCCCAATGGACGCACCGCGCCTGCCCTAGGATGAATCTTTATGCCATTCTCAAGCTGTACCTGCGGCAAAAAATATTTGTGCACAAAACAATGTGTGTGTGGCAGGGCAAAGACGATGCTGCCTTACGCTGGCACTGGAGGAATTCTCTCTGCAGGTCACGCAACCTCTTTATGCCCTAATCTTGTGGGGCCTATTCTGACCACGTGGACTTTAAGGCACCTCACTTACCTTAGATGACCTCCATGCACACTTCTGTGCACTAGGCCTTGCTGCTAGATATTCCTTGGAAATGGCCTTCTTTCCACCCTGGGCAGCTTCTGTTCTTCCAGGTCACAGCTGCAGGGCTTCCATCCAGATCTTAGAGTTTTTCTCAGCATTCAGGAAAAACAGTGACAGCCAGAGCCCTCCTCCAGGCCAACATCTCTCTGAGCTAATTAGGCTTTCTTCAAGGGCGAAGAAGAAACTGGAATTAACTAGTCAGGGTACATATACTAACCGGACTGAAGCCATACTTGCTCTGAAACCTTGTCTCGGTTGTTAGGCGACAGCCAGCACAACATAAAGAGGTCGGGTAGAGGAGCTTGGGTACTGTTGGGAAGATGATCTGGCTGGCATGTGTATCACCCATCGCACTCTAAGGGCCGAGGCGTAGGCAGCATGTTGGTTGATAAGTCCACAAAGAAGAACAAGGCAATCTTAACTAGAACCATAATTGGCACAGACGCTCCTTGTGTACGCCACATAAACTCTACACCCTGCACAGTCTCCCCGTCATATTACAGGTGTACATGTTGACATAGGGCACCCACACCATGGGGTAGTGAGAAAATAAGCACCACAGTTATGGAAAACTGCATTAATTCTTCAGGGAAAAGCCAGTAGAACATCTCCAACCAAAGATAAAGGTACTATAATTGGCTGCCACCAACCACCGGTCTCCTCATTGCCAGTTTGCGGGGTAAGTAGTTCTTGTTGAATAGGAGTGTGGGTACACTCTGGGCACATTCAGCGACCACAGAGCCATATACAAACAAGCATTGGCATAGCCAATAGGTCTCGCCTTTGGTACCTTATAAGTGTTTAGCCATGGCACTAGTGTGAGTGACAGAGTGAGCATCAACACAGTACAGGCCAGCTCAGTCACGACGACTCCAGTCATACTATGCCCTTTACATGCAGCTGATGTCTTTGATAATTGTTTGTAGGCCAGTGAGCAGCACTGATTCAAAAAAAAAAAAAAAAAAACACGCTCCACGTGTGCAGTTATTAGCTAACAAGACCGAAAGAACCGCACTGAGAAACCGAACTGACACATTCTCAGCGGCTAGTAGAGTGTACATACAGCCCCTGTGTGTGTAATGCTGTGCAACTTTGTCGGACGATTCCGTGCAGATGATTGCTTCTATGATGCTGGCCTGGAGCTTTTGTCACGTGCCCCGTTCCACGAGTCACATGTGAGGGGGTTGAAACTCATGTTTACGTGGGGTGTGTGGTCGTGAGTTTCGCGGCTCCCTCTTTCTTAATCACACTCTGTGAGTTTTACTCCTACCGGTGACCTATAGAACATGATGAATGGGCATTATTGGCCATTAGAAACACGTTTGTTATCGGCCTTTGACCACTGATAATAAACTGCGCTCCCATCCGAGCAGTGCTGCTTGCTGTGGTCAGCACCTCGAAGTCCTCGATGTAAATTACAACTGTACAGCTGCATATTTAATGATGTGTAATAATAAAAATAATGAGTAGAGAATCTGTAAAATCCGATGTAAATAATGAACAACAACTATCTGAGAAACCGCAGTAGTGACTGCTAGCACTAATAGGACACACCATACTTTTTGTGTGTACCTGTAGAAAGAACAACAGTAAAATAAATCAATGACGTTTGTGCAGCCCAAAGGCTCTCTCCTGAGACTTCGGAAGTACTTAGCGGGTGCTTCATTGCCAACCTCCAATAATGAACACAGGTCATGCTAAATCATTCTTAACCTGCTGCTACGATGAGTTGCAGGGAGAGAATTTCTGCAGAAACAACACTAGAGAGGTAGTGGCAAAACAAATGCATGAGGGTTAGTTTTGTACGGCAAATGCATGCACTTTTCTTAACTCTCCAAAACCGAAAGCAGACCACGGCTACTTCTGGGCATGATCTAAGGAGCATCAGCATACTGACAAGAACAGTATAGTGTATGTGAAATAAACGAGTCCCCACTGGGTGTTCTATCCTCTGCAGGTCAGAAACAACTGGTGAAGCGATAATATATGAAGAAAGACTTCAAGTTGCGAAACATACTTTAGTGCAATCCCGGTGTTTATCGCGCTTCTGCACAGTAAATAAAACATGTCCAAGATATTCAACATAGTACTTGTGTATGTGGGATTAAAATGAGAATAGGAGATACTCGATCAATGTTTCTTGGAAAGCATTACACACATGGTTAAGGCACATACGTTGATTTTATATAACAATGTCAATGATTTCAAATTATTTCTATAGACGTGCAGTGTTTTATTAAATAAGCACAAAAAGAAGCGTTTGAAAAACTATGAAGTATGATGCACCAATATTGACTACCAGGCCTGGAATCCCTGCCTCACTTTGTAAAACACTAACACTTCAGCATGAAAAGCTTCAAATTTGAGTCGGTAACCGAATGTCACGATGGCACCCTAACCAAACAAAACAATTCAAAACAAAGTCCGAAAACAAAACGCTGTACAACTCAAAACAGCCACCTGATGTTTTTCTAAGCTACAACAGTGGATAAAACTATGTAAATATTAGTTAGATGCAACTGGAACCCCCCCCCCAGTTTGAGGGTGTAATTTAAGTAAAGATGTGTAAAATACGTTCAAAGAATCTCAAGTCGTAATCAAGAATGAAACTGTGACGTCTGTGATTATGGGAGTCTAACGGGTAATTGTGGAAGTGAAGGTTCATATGTTTATAGGCGCTCAGGGTGTGTGCAATATCGGGATCTGCGCTGGTAGTCCAGACGATGCAGCCAGTCTTCCAGGAGGGAAAGCTTCCGAATGCATGCGTGCACGCTGAAATGAGAGCCGGCCAGTGATTGTAATATGCATAGTTGGAGAAATCATTCAGGAGCATAACCTGTAATCTTGAATTAAACAGAAGAGAGGAAAATTGAGACTAGAGTCTTTCCTAATGTTCTATTTTTGTGGAAGTACTGAAAATGCATTCTATGGAAATGGTATGCAAGCTTTCAGTTACCGGGCCACTGTAGATTGGATAGACAATGGCCTGGGTTCAAAAAGACATGGCATTCACGTACTGTTGTAAAATTGCTGCACAGTGAAAGTAAAGTTATAACAACCGCGTTCCTCGCGCTAAAAGGAGGCAGCAGGGGGAGGGGCGAGTGAAAGCGTTTCACTTGCGAGAGCAAGCAGCGCCAGGAGCGATAATTGCTACCATATGGCGCCAGCTGCTCGCTCCCGCAAGTGAATCGCCAAACGTGCACGCGTTGCCTTTGAAGGCAATGAAACGCGTGCACGTTTTTGGCTGAAAAGCCGAATCGATTGCAAAAGGTCTTTTTGCCTATGTAGCGCATGCGCGCTGCATAGGCGAGACCTAAAAAGCAATGATTTGAACCTTTTTTTCTAATCTTTGTTATCTGCACAGAAGGACATGTCCCCTTTGGTTCTTATTTTATTCAGCATTTTCTCAGCAGGGAAAACACCACCAAGTACATTTTCAATCTCCTAAGTTGTAGGAGTGGGGCCCAGTTGACAACTATGCAGGTCCGCCTCCATCTTCTGAGAGGTGTAAGAGGACCTATGCTCTCACTTCTTGGCCTTTGGCAGGGCCAGGGAACATGCTACTAAATCTGCATATCCTGGGTATGCCAGTAAACAGATGGGTGGCAGCCTATATTTTCATCAGCCTCTCCTGATTTGCCAATTCCCGATTTAGAAAGGTGGGTGGGAGGAGGGTAATTTATTTTATAAAAAGGTACTCAATTTATTTATGCCAAACCAAGTAAAAAAATCTATAATTGACAACATCTGATCTTTTCATATCAAGCATGGTCCCATACTTTGCTGATGCTGGGAACATAATTCTTATGGAACTTTCAATAGAATATGAAACTTCGGAGCCCCTCCCTATCACTCTCCCCAATATTATAAACCACCAATCAGGTTTGCAATCTGATAGACATGTAAGCTTTTTTTGGATCACTCCATTCAGAAATTCTAAATGGGGCTGGTGTTATAGAAAAAAGGTGTTTCCTATTGACTAATCAATTTTTACGATGACTACAGAAGAATAGCACTCGTTACAACGCATGCCATTACAACGCAAGTCGTTACAATGATGCGTTGTTACATCGCATGCCATTACAATGCTAGTCGTTACAACGACTTGCTGTAGGGGTGGCGCTGGAGTTTGGAATAGTATAAATTACTATTCCAACTCCAGTGTGTGCAACAGTAGGGAAGGTGTTGGATTAAAAATCCAACACCTTCTGCCCCCTACAGCAAGTTGTTGTAACGACTTGCGTTGTAATGGCATGAGATGTAACAACGCGTTGTTGGTACGACTTGCGTTTTAATGGCATGCGATGTAACGCATGCGTTGTAAACAATGTTTCCCCTACTGAATCGCTACTGCAGATTCTGTAAAATATATCAGAAAATAGAACAGGTAAATCAAAGAAAGTACTGATGAGGGCATCATCTCGACTTCAGAGCTAAATTCCAAACTAACCTTCAATTCCAACTTTACACAGGGTCATAGAAATCAACTTCCAGCTATCTAAGCTGTCCAGCTAAGCATTGTAAAATCATACAACTCTTTCAAGTGAATTCTTGGGTGGAACTTAGCAGATTCCTAGTTAGGGCTTGCTCAGTCTGCTGCAATGTGATTTACTCCGGTCTTTGGAGACAATCGTGGACATGGATCTACTGCACAATCAGGACAATAGGTAGAATTTTAACATTTTTGGGCATGTCAACACAGTCAATCTGGGCCACAATGTAGCCTAGAATTAAATCCAAAGTCCTCTGCTACTCTTATAGACTAATAAGATCCCTCAGCTCAACCAATTCGCTGAAAATCCTACAACAAATGTTCACACAACAAAAACACGGGGGAAAAGTAATCGGTATGCAGGCCTTAACTCTGAAACAGCCTCTTGCATCCTTTTGGGGCACCGTTAATCCATCTAATAATCAATATATCATTGGAAAAAATCAAACTAATTTAAGCAAGCCAACAAGCAATCTGCACCCTTCTTCCAAAGCAACCTCACCTCTAACCACTCACCACAGTAGCGCTCAGTTCTGTAGAAGGATTTCACCCCCGCATCCACAGAGCCAGAACGGGAGGCAGATCCTTCTCCTACATAGTTGCCAAGACCTGGAACGAACTCTCGCTCAGCATCAGACGAAGCCCCACACTACAAGCATTCAGCGAGAGCCTCAAGACCTGGCTCTTCGGATGACTGGAGCTGCTCGAAAACCCCTTTCCCTCCCAGCGCCTTGAGACCATCACGGGTCAGTAGTGCGCTCTACAAATTCCTGATTGATTAGATGGCTGCTAGAACATCACATGGCATAGATGCGGACTACATCTCCGGTCTTCTGCAGGGGTGTAGCTATTAATGGTGCATGGTGCAGCAGGTGCAGAGCCACCATGGCCCAGAGCCCTGAGGGGCCCACTGAACCCTGATTATTGCTGTATTTTACTACTGATATAGCAGTAAGGGATCCCATTTACCTTGTTAGCACTAGGGCCAGTGGAACCCATGCTACACCACTCGATTTCTGGACCATTGGTTTTGACAAATTTCCTCCATCCCAACACAACTGGCTCTACATAGAACCTTCCTTCCTAATTTGCATATTACTTTGTTATTCCAAGGCCCCAGAAGGTCTGTCATTACACTTGCTCTATTGTTATGTTATTTTGATTCTTGGTATAGTGCACTGCTCATCCCCAAAGGGACATCTCGGCGCTGCAGGGCAGGTAGGTGAGGAAAAGGTGGCGATTAGAACAACCAGGTTTTCAGGCGTTTAGATGGCTGCTATTGCCTCTCTGAGTATGCTCACGCCCTCTGTATTTATTCTTCCAGGGTATGTCCAATCTTCACTTTGTCTACCTATCCTCCCACTCCATGCTATATTAAATGGGTATTTGCATCTCTCCAAGTAAGAACTGTACCATAGATCATATACCAGAAGTATGCAGCTATTTGTTTAGCATGATCTAAGTCCAAGCTTGGATTTTTTTTTGTAAACAAATTTTATTAGGCATTTACAGTACAACAATCAATATAGCATAGTCTTTTGGTCTAGGCTTGTAGGGCAATACCCAGTCATTGGTAGCAGTTATGTGGCTGATCACTGCTGCGCAGTTCTTTATACCCAGGCATCAGATTCTCATTAAGAGTCCAAGCTTGGATTGTAGCAGGCGATCTTTCATCTTGCCTCATTCATATATATTTCATAGTGGTGTTTTTATGGCATTGTTTAGTTTCATCTGCGCGGATGGGTTCTTCGTGTGGTTGATTTAATGGTCTGTTAGGAGTTTAAAGGTTTTAATAGAACAGCTGGACATGGTGCAGTTTAGATCAGTGTCTTAGTTCAACTGTGCGGGTGCTTTGTTTTTGTTGATGCCGTGCCCAACAGGTTGACTGGCTAGCTAAAGTCGGGCTCCTATTATGCATTATGAAGTGGAGTCAGCAATTATATTTGATTAATAATGTAAAATGAAATTCATCACAGGTCCTGGGAGGCCTCTGTGCATGCTCACTAAAAACACTTAAAACACCTTTTGATCAATAGCTCCTTTCTTACACTCTCACCCTCTCAAATTTTGTTCTATGTACTCTGAACATTTCACATTCCCCACCACAAGGTGAGGTGGATTACAGTACAGAGGAGAGCGTTAATGCTATGAGTGAAACCAAATGGGTCCCCTGTGTCAGTGGCTGTTTATGGAAGAGATCCAGAACTGAGGCAAGGACAGAAGCTACACATCCTTACCAAGGTAGAAAATAGAAGTGATAAAAACGAGTAATGCAAGAACTACTAGATGAGGAATGCTGAACACTGGTGGTGATGTGCTGAGTGCACTATACAGGGGCTTGAACTGGATCCTCTTGGCATCTGTGCCAGTGCCCTAGGGTACAATCATGTATACTTTTTCTAGAATCTGCATACAGGTGAAGCAGTGATGCTGTTCCCTTTATACTGCAGGAGGACATTAGATTGCTGAAGTAAAGGCTTATTGTTGTCTAGTTTGGGAAGAAGGATATTAACTGCTGGTGACTTAGTCCCAGACTGTCAGACTGTACAGTGTCTTTTACATCTTGTACAGATTTTAAAAGCTGCCTCCTTCGCAGGGCTGGCTGTAGGTTAATTCATGACTAGGCAGCTGCTTGGGACACCAAATTAGGTTGCCTTTTTTCAACCAATGAATATTGATGAGCAGTGTGAGGTGGCATTACTCAGATTTCTTAGGGAGACTGACACCTTTGCCAACCTGTTAAATTGGGATCCAAGGGGTTGGCACGGAGCTCAAAGTAGAGGTGCTTGCCCAAGAAGCTGCAGTGGCGTTAAGGGTTTTTTGTTGGTTTGGCCAAAGGGTGGTACGTAGGGTGATAAAGGATTCAATAGGTCAAGCAGACATCGGGCATATGTACTTATACCTTGTTTGAAGCCCAGAAGCACCCAGGTTTGTATGGCCTCTCTCTATGGCTAGTGCATAAGCAGTGGCATCCACATGGTCTACAAGACACCAGACCAAATGCAGAAAGCCTGATTAAGTGCACGGGATATCAATATGAAACAACCACATAATTTATCAGACACAAAGCATGCATATAGGCTGCAGTCCTCAGCAGAGCAGCTTCAAGTGGTACCGTTCTTTAATACCTTCAGTCAGCACGGTTTTTTTAACCCACCAGCCGTGTGTTTGAGCCTATAATTAAAAACAAGACCTAGAGTGCACATGCTGTAGGTTGAAGTCAGGTCTGGCTAATGTTCACACACAATGTGTGGTCCACTAAACTGCTCATCATTGTATAATTCCACGAAGGTCAGGCAGGTGGAGGTGGCGATGCTTTCACTGAACATTAAAAGGCCGTCCACCACAGCAGTAGACCGATGGTATTATATGTTTTAGTCCATAAGTTTCCTTTTTAGGTTTCACCTGCATGGTGCTTGCGCTGTGCTTGTGGAATCTCTTCAATTTAATAGATCTTAAAAGGGGGCTCTCATTAGTTCCCATCGTCGAATTACTTTGTTCATTCACTTTTGTGTGGAACTTTTTTTTTTTTGTTAACTTCCCCTGGCAGCACGCATTTGCAATACTTCTACTGAAGCTGTTCACACTGTTTAAGCTCCATTCACTGTCAAGATAAGATCTCTTCCCACAGAAAAGGCAGACAGCTTCTAACAGTATGCTGCAATGCTTGCTTTTTATTGCTTAGTTGTGAAAAGCATTTGCTTTAGCCTTAGAACGTTAGTGGCATTTCCTATTCATGCCCCAGTACCTTTCTTTGTATTTTGTAGGCATTATCGGATTGATTTTTTCAACTTACTCTATTTGGTCATTATGATCAAATTCAAAATGTTGTAATAAACGTTAAAAATAAAGTTAATATACAAGAGCTATGCTATATTTTACTACTAAACAGGCAACTACAAGTGCAGTTTACCCTGCAGACAACAGGGTCATGATTTGAATGGCGCAGCAGGTGCTGTGGCACCGGCCCAAAAGTTGTCAGAACTCCTCTAAACACATAATATTGCTATTACATCAATTAATTCTGTTATTTCCCTCCTTCATTTCATTTTTCAAAATTCCATTACTTGCCGCACTATACCACTAGTAACAAAACACTACATTGCCTTTTAATACATAAACAAGTCATAACACTTTAACAGACTTTCTGTAACGTATATTGTACAACTACTCAGAAAACTACAACTTACAACAAAAAACAGCTCATTATTAATCGAAACCATTATTAGGCGAAACCTAATGCAATTAACAATGCTTACTTTTTTATAGGAGCAGAGACTGCATTTGACTCTATTCAGCCTAGGTGTACAGTTAATTGGCTGTTAAATCTTGGTAGCTGTTATACACTGTCACATGAGCTTAGCATAATGACTTGAACCAATGGGGCTGGTGCGCTAGTATGCATAGATTCCTCTAGGTTAAGAGCTACTAATGTCAAGGTTTACCAGAAGAAGCAGGCATTGGTGATCACTGCAGTTTTCCTTTGCCTATATGGCACTTGAGGCCAGGAAGAGCAAGGGGCAGCAGAGACCGGAGCAGGCAGTAAACCCGGTGCTAAGAGCTCTGTTTATATTCTGCCATGCCTGTTCTCTGCCTGTCTGCTACCCTCAACAGTAGATAAGAAACTGAGGGGCTAAGGCAGGGGATCAGACGCGAGGTAACTTAAAAGGGTGCACGGCAGTTAACATACATAACCCTGGCACTTTGGTGAACTGAATTCATCATGCATCCAACAGTGCAGTTTTTCAATGCTCATCTTTGGAACGGCACAAAAGGACAATTTCCCAAACACTGATGCATGTCACAGCTGGCAGGATCCCTGAGCGAGCTGAGCACTCTGTTGAGATTACAGGTTTGAATCCCAGCAGGGTTGCCGGACGTCACTCTCCCGGGGTTGATGTATGGTTTGTGCTGATCTCTTTGCAACTCAGAAATACCTGGAGAGAGGGCTATTAACTAATCGTCCCTCTTGGCTTTCAACTCCCTGAATCATTCTGACCTTGGACCACCTCACTGTTGTCACAATGCCATCTGCATTGCCTACTTTGCTATGGTTTGTGTAGTTGCTCGGTTTTTGTTTCTCAGCCAGTGAATGGGGGCGAAGGACACTGCGGTACTGAAGAGGTACGGGATGGGGCGGAGTGTAAGGGTTACAGAAACAGAGCGGCAGAGATGGGTTTTTGACAGTGTGTTCTGTGTTTAGGGTGTCATTATGCGTATTTATTTTTTTGTGCTAAAATTGTGAATTGTCGTTGCCAGAGTTGTATTTGTGTGTGCTTAGAAACAGTGATGGTTAATCCATGTTGGTCCAAACACAGCCTGATATCTCGTTAATGTGTGGCTACTGTCACATGCATGTCAACATTACTGCTGGGAAGAGAGGCTCCATATTTTTAAAAAAACAATTGTTATCTTTCTTCCTCTAAAATCGCTGCAATCCAAGTTATCGGGGATACACCCCCCATGTTTTATGTCACTGTCTTCTATCCTTCCGAATCCAAATAACTGACTAACCTATCCACCACTTAAAATTACTTTCATGTTTCACTATACTAATTCAACACTAATCCTCTATGGGTCCCGGAGTAGCGTGCTACTCGCCGAAAAAGCGCTTCGACGCATATAAATGCAATTACAATACAATACCTCAAGGCTGTTCCCAAATGTTGTCATGCTTAATGTTAGCCCTTGGGAAATCGTTTTTATATAAACTTTTATGTAAACTCAGCAAATAAAGTAGAACTGAAAATATAAGAGGGTGAAACTGTTCACAAATAATAATAATAATGTTAACATTTACAACAAGCCTGTGCTCTGGTCAGTCTAGTCTCTTGTAACTGTATGCAGGGCCTGGGAGGGGGCAGCTCCCAGGGTCACCTATGAATGCATCGCCCCCAGAGAGTGGCCACACAGCCGGATGTGCCCGGTGTCATCATTCTGGGGATGGTGGGACTGCTGCCCAGGTAAAGAGGTACAAGCACCCCAGTCTGGTCAGTGCCTTTTTATCTGAAACCTGCAGGGCGTTTTGTCCAGGCTGCATGCAAAGCTTGACATACATCTGGGAGCGTTTTGGAATGAAATGTTTCAGCAGAAAGAGCAGTTGTTTTATTTACTAGAAGACTTCTGTTGAAATTATAGAGAGTTTTTTTGAAGGTTTATATGGTGCGAACACGATCCAGAGGCATTGGAACGCTTTATATCAGCACCAGATTACAATAGATATACATACATTTTTTGGGACAGGGAAATTGAGGGATTTTCTCAGAATGGTAAACCGAGGCAAGGACTCGAACCTGGTTCCCCTGTTAAAAGTCGACAGCGCTTGCCTTTAAGCCACTAAAAATGTTAACTCAACTTGAGAAATATAAAAAGTGCTGCTACAAATCTGCCACCAAACCTGGGGAGGGGATCATGTCATTTGAAAATGGTTGTTCGTCCTGAAGTAGAAGCAAAGATGCTTTTCATCTGCATCAGTTAATGCAGTAGCTTCTGCCTGTGCAGTGGACCACCCTGTGCGTGATTGCATGTGTTGGGTCATTTGCTGTTGTAGATCTCCAATCACCCTCCTACATAGCTTCTGAAAAAGCTTTCAACACAATGTACTGACAGATATATTTTAAACACACAGCGACTACTGGGATTTTAGTCCTAATATTTCAGTGTAACATGTTGGGTATCGCCTGTGCAGTATTATCACAGTTTATGTAGTACTTATCACAGCCAGATGTTCAGTGTATGCTTTCTATGGCTCTTCTTTAAAACGTTTACATTTTAGGAGCTTTGTGCTGTAGATCTGCCCCTCCCATCTTCCCTGTGAGATAGATACACTGATTTTTAGGTTTAACCTTGTTTTATCACTTATCATAAATAAGGTCGGCACTTTTGGACTCACCCCTTGCTTCCAGCCATTGTAACTCCACAGACCACACTTCGTCCTCAGCTCGGACTTTGCTGGCGCAGCACATGTCTGTTTAATGTCCATAAATGTGCATATGGACTTAAAGACCTTGTGTTAAGGATCTGCTGAGATCCCTATGACACAGTAGCCCAAACTTTCTTGTCGTGCTTTGGACCTGCTCTGCCGGTTTTATAAAGTAGCCCTAAGGAGGTCACTAGAGGTGAAACTTACACTGGATCCCAGATGTGATCGGTCTGACATATAAAGCACTTACAATGAAAACCATCCAGATGTTCATGGAAATAGACCCCGAGAAACTACTTCTATTCCGCCTCTTTGCTGCCATCAACATCAACCCTAGACTCACCGCGAGGTATGCTGCTCTGCAACTGGCCTTTAAGATTTGGATGTGTGAGAACAAGATGAGGGCAAGCGTCTGCGAGGACATGGTGGTGAGGATTCTAGAATGTCCCGGCCGCTTGGTTACGGGAAGGGAAAGAGGTTTGTGTAATGCTTGCATATATCACATGAATTGATTTGAGGAAGGAATGCTCAGCTGTCTGCAACATAAGATGACGAGGCAAGCCAACACCCAGTCCCATCTAAAACGTGAAACAAAGGAGCATTTGATAAAATCAAATCACGAGAAACTAATCTTATGTCGAGAGTACACAGCACTTTGTCTCTAAAAAGGGACAGTCCACCCAGCTTTAAACACCAACACCAACTTTTGGTAGCATGTTTAACAAGTTAATGTTTTATTTACTTGTTTACTGATTTGTAAAGCACTAAAACCTTTGTTTCCAGGCTCTCTCAGCCTTAGTAATTCAGCTTTATGCACATCCTTTAGTTTGAAGCTTTATTTAAAAGTAGTTATACCCTGGTGAATTACCAGCTGGCCGGTTATGAATGGTTTCTATTGGAACCGATTTTGGCATATGCGTTTATCGACAGTATATAAATATATGCCTTATTAACCCTTGCACGAGGAAGGATGTAGAACAGTAGTGTTTTATTTCACAGGTATCACATTTTAAACATGTCATTGTTAACTCTTTACTGTACTCTGTGCTGTTTTGCCCCTTTGTCCTGCAACTGGTTAAATTTATAACTGACAAAGCAGCCTTGCCTGCACCAGAATGTAGATATCCTTCCCTGGATGCTCTCCTGACTCGGCCTTTGTGTGGTGATGCCCCTCGGAGAGGGGTGGTCTTCAGCCTGGAGCACGTCCAAAGGGGTGTGAATTTCTGAATTTGGCTGTGATCAAGGAGGGCAAAAGTCTGGGCCTCACCTAAAGGGCCCCTACCTCTACCATCTGCCAGCCCTTCAGGAATTTAATCAGCAGCCCCTTGCTAACAAAGGGAGCCCATGCACCATCCTCCTCACCTCAGTGTCTGGATCTTCAACCTCCAGCCATTATCGGGGCAAACTGCCCTTGCCCTCCATCTTGTGCAATGCTAAAACCAGGTTCATCCAAAGGGATCCCACTTTGCATTTATAATGAGTCAAACTTGACGATGAACATCACAAGACATCCGACATCCATTCCACCATTTGCAGCATCGGCTTCTCGATGTTTGCATTAGTTGCCTATATATTCCCTCACACTGCTGTGATCTTGAGAGAACTGTTTCCATCGAGCACCGCCTAAAACTCTTGATATTTCCCAGTATATGTATCCATCCTTTACCTTATGTTTCCAAGCCCTGATTGATCAGCTGACCTTGCTGGAGCAGTGGTCTAGTGGTAGCTTAGCAGTGGATAGACTGCTCACCTCATTCTAGTGCCTATCAAAAGTACGCAATATAGAACTGTCACTATCTTTGCATGCAAATTTTGCGGTTTCTCTCTACATTCAGCCCTGCCTCTTTAAATGGGGTGCGATCTCAAAAGCATGCTCTACATTTCATAATCCTGCATGAAAAACTGCCCTTTACTTACAGCGTCTGATTGTTGAGTCTCATTTTTTCTTTCAAATGGCCCTCCCCTTCCTGTCCAACCTCTGTAGGCCACCTCTCTCTGAGCATAACCTCTCTTATTCACATGCATCGTTGCCCTAATGTCCATTTATTTATTTCTGCAAATTGCCCACAATCCATTTCAAAGATCACTGCCTGTTTTGTTGAAAATCACCCTCCTGCAGCCTAATACCAAATCTCTTCTAGCTCATCTATTAACCCCACCAAAGGTCTGCATTGACTAACATATCCCATATCCCACCTTCCCACTAATTATCACACCAAACTCCTATTTGTTTTAATCTACCACAAAGAAACTGGGATGAATGCATCCTAAGGTGTGCCTAAGTGCAACAGACTAATGCCAATAACTAAAACCAATCTAGCCTTGGGTTCTGGATCAGTGTGCTGCCCGGCATAAACCGCTTCAAAGCCTCATCAGTGGTAGTAAGCGCTATATAAATGCAAATACAATGCTACCCAATTCTGCATAACATAGCATCCCAAGAATGTAATCCAATTTACAAACAATTAATTTACTATCTGTACGTAGCATGACATGCGCCCATTTACGCCTATCCTAAACTCCTTCAGCTCTTTAATGTGGAGCTTCCAGAGAGATGCCTATTTATAGATGTTTTCTTTTCTTTGTCTCTTTCACCACACCCAAATTATAATTTCCAGGCTTGTTAGTGATACTATGTGTCTTTGTGCGGTGATGAAATTTACATTGTAGTTCTATTTACAAAGATATTTGTGGATAATAAATGCTTATAACAAACAGAGTATCGTTTTTATGCCAACCACATCTGTGTGGGCGTGCCTACAACACTTAATTATTACACTAGATTTGTATTTAATAATAAGGCCATGGCTGATTTGAATGGTTTGTTGCAACACTGTCACAGGTTTGGGTAACCGAGTATGTCACAAAGGCTTCGCATTTGTATCTGCCTTTTTCCTCATATAGCTGGGTTGCCGGGACCTGAGGCACAGGATCTTTTTTTGTCAAAGATATTTTTATTGTGAGTTTAACATAATAAAACATGTGACATTACCATCAGTGTTCCCATCTCGTTGATAGTACAGGATCAGTGCGAGCAAAAATTATACACATCATTCAGGTACGAAGACATCGCCCTCCACCCACTCTGAACATAAAGCATAAAGAAAGGTACATTGTCTGTCATGCCCAGGCGATGGACAGTCTCCCCCCTCCTGTACAGTGCCTAATCCAGGATGAGAACTCGTCCCACCCCCTTTTAGGATGGCTCTCTCTAATGCCCCTCTAGTCAGAGGCATTGGCTTATAATGTTTGAATCCTACATGAAACCGCCCCCAACTGGGGAGCAGACAAACAAAAAGGAGGGGGGGGGGAAAAAAACAAAAAAAAAAAAAAAAACAGAACCCTACCCCATCCCCTTCCCATCCCCTTCCCCAACATGGTGGTGGCGCCTAATTGTTATTTCAGCGAAGCTTCCGGAAAGGGTTCACTTTATATCTGAAAGAGGTGAAGCGCTCTAATGGAAGCGGGGCAAACCGCGGATGGAAGGCCACGGGAGAGGAAGGCGACCAAAGGACCCCATCGGAACTCAAAATTTTTGAAGGCGCCTCTAGAATCGTCTGACATTCGCTCCATACTGAGTAAGTTCCACAGTCTGGAGTGCCACAAAGAGATAGCTGGAGCCTCCTTTCTCTTCCACGCAGCTGCTAGCGTAACTTTAGCTGCCCCCAAACATAGCCACATGATTGCCTTATCAGCCCGGGTCTGGTGCTCCAGAGAAGGATCACGCAGCCCCAGCAGGACCCCTTCCATAGTGGTCGGGCCAGGATAGCCCAGCATTTCTTTAATGTGTGCCAGTATTTCTTCCCAGAACGGTCTAATGTGTGGGCAGTCCCACCATATATGTTGGAAATCCCCCAAAAGTCCACATCCTCTCCAGCAGCGGTCTGACGTATTAGGGAAAATCCGCTTGAGCCTGGAGGGGTGGAGATACCAATCCATCATGGTCTTAAGGTGTGCCTCCCTGAGAGCTATGGAGTGGTTAAATTTCACTACATCTGACCACAGATGGGACCACTCATCCTCTGATATGTCTCACTGCAGAATTCCCTCCCACATGGCCATATAGCGTGGGGAGCGCGTAGTGGTAAGTAAAAATTGGTAGAGAAAAGAGATCGCGCCCCTCATAGATGTGGTTTTAATGAGAAAGGCTTCAAATTTTGTAAGAGGCCTAGTAGCCGTCTCTCGTACCTGTGGGGCAAGAGCCCAGTGCATTAGCTGAGTATAGCAGAACCGTTCTGTACGCTGCAGCCCAAAGTCCCTTTTGCAATTATCGAAGGTAAGGGGGTCATAATTATGGAAAAGATGCGTCAATGCCAGACACCCTCCCTCCCAGGATCTTTTTTAACCTAAAATCTTTGGGCCCAATTTAGATCCTGGCGGGCGGGTTACTACGTCACAACGGTGACATATATCCCGTCCGCCCAAATATAAATCCCATTATATCCTACAGGATTTAAATTTTAGCAGACGGTATATCCATCACCATTGTGACGGAGTAACCCGCTCATCAATATCTAAATCAGGCCTTCTGTTACGGAGAAAGGGCAGAGTTAATTCCGCTTGCGCCCTCCTTGGAAAACCTACTCTCCTCCCTTTTTTAGGTCAGTAACAGAAGTACACAACCTATGCAACGCATGTAAAATCACAGGCGCGAGCTAGGCCCAGTTTTCTGTGCGGTTATTAATTCTATTTAGAAAATGAAAATATATTTTATTTTTCTTCAACATATGTATTTAATATTCAATAGAGGAGCATGTCTTTAGGATATTGGCTTCAGGATAGGCAGTGAGATTTATTAATCTGATACTTTTTATTAACAATGAAAAAAAAGGAGCACGCCATCCTCTGAATCTGGGGCTAAAAAGTCACAGATAACGGGAAATGCTGCTTAATGTTAAAATCAAAGACCACACTGTACCACAGGCTCTCTGCAATGCTTGTCCTCTGGTAAAAATAGCAGGCTGAGCAGGCACACCAGATGCAGTGTTTGTAAAGAAATCCAGAAAAACTGGTTCTGCTCGTTCCACATTTCTGCCAGGTATGCAAAATAAAATACTGGATTTAGAAGACGAGGTTCCTGCAAATGAGGATCTGTTGACTACTGCGATACTCTTAAAAGAATAGAGCCGAGTTGGCCTCAGTCGCGCCCTTTGTGGAGGTTTACGGTCTCCATTTTATAGTTTGTGAGATGGTCACTTATGTAATGAACCACAGCAGCAAAAGTGCAGATAAGCAATAGATATGAACAACGGAAGATTGGATGAAGGAAGTAACAAAACGAAGGGGAATTGTAGGCTAAATTGGAAGAACAAATATTAGCTAAGCAAATTTGTCTCGGTTCTAAAGGGCCGAGCTATAGGCTTTGCCAATGCTTTTTTTTCAATCCCAATGCAAGACTTCAAGCCATGTGTGTGCACGTGTCATGACGCATGCACATACAGCCGGACATCTTGCATTGGGATTACTATTCCAGAAAACTCATTCCAAGATGCGCACACGTGCTGTAATGCATGCTTACGAGAGCTTCATGACACGTGTATGAGCAAGCATCATGACATATAAGGCCATTATTAATTTACTAATCTAACAAACATGCAGAATGGTCATGTTATAATGGTAAATTAAAATGTAAAAAAAGTGGAAACAAGTGCGTGTGAAGCGCAAAAAGAAAGCGAACAACCCAGCAACACTTACAGAAGGGGGGGATGGGAGGGGCGGGATGCGGGGAGTGATCGGAGAGCGGGGGACAAGGGAATGAAAAGATAGCAGAAAGGGAGTGGGAAGCGAGCTAGGAAACACATGCACTCACAGGGAGTGCTAATCTAAAATAAAAATAGTCCCTGTCATGTATGTGGTAGAAGGATACAACTCATCCGTTCAGGATACTGGGAGACCAAAATATTCCTGCTCCGGACAAATAGAAGAACGGGGAGGAAAGTCATTGATTCAGGGTCAGGCAACTGAAATAGACAACAAACTTATCCAAACATGAGGTGGAGACTGACCCAAAGCCCACTCTAAGAATATGGTATGTATTGGAAACAATAGGTCTTGCGGTCTAAAGCCAAGACATAACAAGCATTGGCAAAGCCAATAGCTCTCACTATGCATGAGCTACTGGCTTTAGCAATTTGTTTTAGCCATGTTGTACACCCGTGTGGCTGCTGTTCAGCAAGGCTAAAGGTTACTGGCGTGGAGTTGGGTGGCTTGGTGTAGATTGAGTGAGAGTAGAAACGGGTACATTGGAGTAAAGTTGAGTTGGGTAGATTAGGGTAGAGTGGAGTCGGGCAGATTGGGGTAAAGTGGAGTCAGGTAGATTGGGATAAAGTTGAGTAGACTGGGGTATATTGTAGTGTGGTAGATTGGGGTACATTGTAGTGGAGTTGAGTGCAGTAGACTGGAGTGGGGTAGTTTGGAGTGGGGTAGACTGGAGTTGAGTGGGGTAGATTGGCATGGTAGATTGGAGTGGGGTTGATTGAATTGAGGTGGATTGGGCAGACTGAGGTAGAGTGGGGTAGATTGGAGTGGGGTAGAATGAAGTGGAGTGAGATAAATTGGAGTGGGGTAGATAGAAGTGTGGTAGATTGGGGTGGAGTGGGGTTTATTGGGGTAGATTGGAGTGGGGTGGATTGGAGTGGAGTGGTGTAGATTGGGTGGATTAGAGTAGGTTAGATTGTAATGGAATGGGTTAGATTGGAGTGGAGAAGGGTAGATTGAAGTGGAGTGGGGTAGAGTGGAGTGGGGTCAATTTAAGTGGGGTAGAGTGGAGTGGGATAGATTGGGATGGGGTAGGATAGATTGGAGATGGGTGGATTGGGGTAGATGATTGAATGGGATGGAGTGGAGTAGATTGGAGTGAAGTAAATTGGGGTAGACTGGAGTGGGGTAGATTGGGGTGGGCTAGACTGGTGTAGGGTAGTTTGAATTGGGGTGGAGTGAAGTGGATTGGGTAAGATTGGAGTGGGGTAGATTTGAGTGGAGTGTGGTAGATTGAACTGAAGTGGGGTGGGGTAGAGTGAAGTGGGGTACAGTGGAGTAGATTGGGGTACAGTGGAGGGTAGATTGAATTGCCACCCATGTTCGCGCACCCTAAGGTTATTTTTCCAGTGAAGAAATGCAAATGGTATTACAGATTCATTTTATGCCTTGTTATACTAATATGAATTTTTAGTTTTTTTAGCAAAGCATCTGACATTTCTAATGTTTGGATTTCTATAATGATTGTATATTAATTTTATATACCGATATTGTGTATCTTTTAATGGTAGGGCGAGCGCCTCTTTATTGTAAAATGCCTTTTATGATCTTAACTGATCGAAATAAAGATTGATTGATTGAATTGCAGTGTGGCAAACTGGAGTGGGGTAGATTTGAGCGGAGTGTGGTAGATTGGATTGAAGTGGGGTAGAGTGAAGTGGAGTAGATCGAGGTACAGTGGATGGGAGTGGGACAGATTGGAGTGGGGAAGAGGAGTGGAGAATGTTGGATTGTAGTGGGGTGGAGTGGAGTAGACTGGGGTACAGTGGAGGGGAGTGTGGTAGACTGGGTGGAATGGTGTATATTGGAGTGGGCAGATTGGGTGGGGTGGATTGGAGTGGACTGTGGTAGATTGGAGTGGACTGTGGTAGATTGGAGTGGGGTAAATTGGGGTAGAGTGGGAAAGATTGGGGTAGGATAGAGTGGGGTAGATTGGAATGGAGTGATGTATATTGGGGTAGATTGGAGTGGGGTAGATTAGAGTAGGGTAGATTGGAGTGGGGTAGATCGGAGTGAGGTAGATCGGAGTGGGGTAGATCGGAGTATGGTAGTTTGGAGGGGGTAGATTGGAGTGGAGTAGAGTGGGGTAGGCTGGAGTGGGGTAGATTGGGATGGGGTGGAGTGGGGTGGAGTACATGGGGTGGAGTGGATTGGAGTGGGGTAGATTGAAATAGGGTGGAGTGGGTTAGATTTCAAGTAGAATGGGGTGGAGTGGAGTGTGGTAGACTGGACTGGGGTAGACTGGAGTGGGGTAGACTGAGGTAGATAGGAGTGTGGTGGAGTGGTGTAGATTGTGGTGGTTTAGGGTGGAGTGGAGTGGGTTAAAGCGGGGTAGAGTAGATTGGGTTAGATTGGAGTGGAGTAGACTGGAGTGGGGTAGCATGGCTTACTCAAACAGCTGTGAGTTTATAGCGGTCCTTCAGGTAGACATTTCCTGGGAAGTTCAGAGGCTATTTTGCAGTGTAGGGGGGTGTACTATGCCATGCGAACTAGGTCGGGGATTAAGCCTAGAGGTTTATATACCCCCCCATCAATTGTTTTGGATACTTATTCCTCATTCATTCAAATAAATGGAATATCTGTCCAGGTCAATTGGCAGAAGCCATAAATAATACGCTTGCTGTAATGGCAATAGGATTATTTGCCATTGGACTTGCAGTAGCTGAGGTCACTTCCAAGAGAGAAGAGGGGTGCTTTTTTTAAATAAAGTATTCCAACCCGGCTGTGAATCTGTCCCTTTGAACATTATTCAGCCCCGTCGAGTGTTTGCTTTGTTATTGTGTCTAAGTGGCACTGGCTATGCTGTCTGTCATCCCCCGCTGGCTGTGCACCCCCCCATCCTCTGTTGGTTTTCACAGCCTGCCAGCTGCACCTTTTATCCCTCCTTCTTTGGAACTCACTTAGTGTGAGAAGTTGGCCTGGTATATGCTGTCCACTAGTTAAAGTGGGCACCTTGTACCAGTCCAAACAACCCTTATGGTGATTAGGTCAAAGATAACCTTTATTGAAAGCTATCCTAGTGGTAGCTAAGGAGAGCAGCCTTCATGCTAAGTCTTGAAGGAATATTAAGCACCTTGTTTTACCAGAATGCAACCTTATAGTATTGGTTAAAAGAAAGGGAAACCACACAGTAGTTATAAAAATATGTATTTATTATCTATAACACGCTTTAGTATCCTCTACACGAGGATAGAACACAAATCAAATAATACAGTTGCAAAGAATCAAACGTAAGTAGCACAATACACAGTGGGCTCCAGGGGGAGACGAAACCATATACTAAATAAGTGGTATAAGAACCACGACTCGGGACTAGACTTAGGCTAGGAGGTGTAGAATTGCTGGGACCCCAAGGAACCACCCAAGGTGAGTGAATAGGGACCCCAGGGAGGACGGGTGCAGAGTGAGAACACGACTGCGTGCTCCGTACAATTCAATGAGAAAGTTGCGGTTGGAAAATTAGAGATTAGGGACCCTTCCCAGCAGATTACGAAGACAACCCTTGGAATTTAAGAGTTTGGAGAGCCACCCCACCCGTGGATACCTTTGTACCAGAGTTACCTAGTGCATAGGCACGAAGTGGCGTCGGAAACCCTCGTTGTTCTCTATGGATGTTGACAAAGAAATGCTGCTGCAGGAAGTACAGAAAGTGTCCGGTGGAATCCAAAGGTGGATTCTAGATGAGAAGAACCTGAAAGCAGAGGGGACAGAGTCTGGGTCACTTTGGAGTGACCAGGGGCTCGGTAGACGAATGCCCACCGATGTCGGGTGCTTCAGGTGTGTGGACGGTGATCTTGACTCTTCAGCTGCGAGGACCCGGAGACGTCTAGGACGACCAGGAGCCGGAGGCGAGCTGTCCCACGAAGGATGTCGAGTGCTGAGGGGTCGGTGTCCGGCGGGAGCACCAACAAGCCTTGGCAGCGGCAAACAACGTAGATGGTCAGATTCAGTGTCGATCTGGCCCAGCAAGGACCAGGAGACTCACCACAGCAAGGGGAGTTAGGGCAGGCCTGGAGCAACCAGGGGGGCCCAAATAAAGCAAAGTTGACCCTCAGGTGGACCCACAGGCCGAAGGCACAGGAGTCGCGAGGGGACCTCAGGCGGTTTCACAGGATACCAGCTAGCAGGGCACAGAGTGCGAGGATGCCGGTGTCCTTCTCAGAAAAGATGCGCTGGGGTCAGGTCTACAAATGGCCCAATGCACGGAATTGTTGCACGACGACAAGCATGTGCAGCTGCAAATAAACACGGTGCACAGGGTACGGGTATACGGTCCCCACGAGGGATATCCGCCTCAAACTCAGTGAGAGGGCAGCTCAATTTCGGAGACCTTCAGAAACCCACCTCCTGTGTTGCTGGAGCCTTCGGAGTCCCCAGGAGCTCAGGATCAGCAAACCGGTCAGATGCGTTACGGTGCCTGCGTTTGCAGGGGAGTGACTCCTTCACCCCAAGGGAGATTCTTCTGTTGTCTTGGAGGTCCACAGGGTCCAGCACGGAGCCTGTATGGATCACGGACAGTGGCGAGACTGGGGACGACGAAGTCGAGCCCAAGGGAGGTCCAGCGTGTTCAGACGGTCGAAGTGTAGTGGTATCTTCTTGCAGAATCTTGTCCACGTAAAATCTAATGTCCTGTAGCCAGGTAACCCATTTTATACCCACGGGAAAGGGTTGGACAGATTCTAGGGACCCTCCTAGGGGAGGGACAGGACAGAGGGGTAGCTACACCCATGTCCTTTGTCCAGTTTCGCGCCAGAGCAGGAGCAAATGGCTCCCAGAACTAGTTTGAGCTGGACTATGCACAGGGACACCAAATGTGCCCCTCGTGCAGACTTTCTGGCACGGAGACCGTGCACCCACCCAGCCCCAATACACTAAACGCTGTCTGGGAGGTGGTCACACCTCCCTGTGACAGGATACCTATTGTCCGACCTTCCTCTGCTCGAGCTTGGCTCAGCAGCAGGAGGGCAGACTCGTGTCTGTGGCTGGCAGCATCCATTTTGTGCTGTAAGGCTCGAGAAAGTTGGTACTGGTAGACTTAGGTACCCCCAGAACCTCGGTTCTGAGGGGAGGAATCATACCTCCCACACCAGTTACTGGTGTGGAGGTATGATTCCAAGGTGTTTGACACCAAACACGACATACTTCGTTGCAGTCGTTTTCGAGATAGCATTAACCGCAAGGTTATAATGCACCTCTACCTATATGTCTGGCAGTATCACGTACAGCCCGGGAGAATGGTCTCCGAAGACTGCAGAGGGGCCCTGCTCATGCAGGAGCACCCTCTCACGTAAAACCCAGCACCCTTCCTTCAGGATTGTTAAGGCCTGCTATAGGGGTGACTTATAAGGTTTTAAGTGTAGTGATATATGTAGATATAGTGAACCTATATGTTTCGTAAGTGGTGCAAGCACCAGCTTACACAGGCTGCAGTAGCAGACCTGAGGTTCCATTTTGCAGGGCCTCTCATGGGTGGCATAATACATGCTGAAGCCCATGGGAGGCCTCTGGGGTACCTATGCCCTGGGTACATGTGTACCATATACTAGGGACTGATATGGGCACCCCAGTATTCAATCTGGAGTTGTACCAAAGTACATACATATCAATTTAAGGGAGAAAGCAGATCGGTTGGGGTCCTGGATAGCAGGATCCCAGCCAGACTAATCAAAACAGTAGTTGCAAAAAGTGGGGGTAACCATAAGAAGCAGATCCTACTTTCCTACACTTAGTCATTCCTAAGTCACTTAAAAATCTCCCCAGCACATCAGAAGCATCACTGTGGTTTCGATGAGATACTCTTAAGAATGAGACACAAAACCATTAAAAAGGCCAGTTATGTTGTTTTGCTCTGTGCTTTAAAGATGCAAGGCCTTGTGCGTCTTCAGAAAGAATCAAGCGGTCTCCAAATCATGGCCAGTGCAGAGAATACATTGAAGTCCTGTCCATACACGTTGGAGCGGGGATGTCACAGCAGGAATCAACAAGCATGCGGGCTACAGCAACACGGATGGGGGGGAAGGCAAGCCCACACAAGAGAGATGAAATGGGAGACAAAAACACACACAAGTGTGAGAAGCCATATGGGAGTCAGAGTGAAAACACAAGCACTCACATGGAGTGCTTGCACACAAATAAAAATAGTAGCCCAAAAAATGGGAGGAGTGGATTAACACAAGTACAAGGTCGATGCTCTGGAGGAGGGCCAAACACCAGGAGAGGCATGAAGCATGCATGTCATGGACAAACAGGACGAAGGATACTAGCACGATGTTGAAGGGAACAAATGTTAAGCTATGGGTGGGCTGTAAGCCCACTGCTTGTAAACAACATGTCTCGAAGAGACAGCGCATGAGCTGTCAAGCCGCGATCTAAAAATGGATAGTTTTCAACTTTCGGTGAAAGAATTTTAGATAAGCAGGAAGAAGGGGCATGGAAGACAGTTCCAGTTAAGAACATGGGGATGGAAGACAAAAGCAGTGTAAGTGTTATTTGTATGTTTCACCATATGACGGTTACTGTTGTACAAACTGCACCAGTTGCCTTTCTGCACCATATTTTCACCCCAACACAGTGCGTTGTGCTTCTAAAAGTCTGCTCACGTGGTCTGCCAACAGAAAAATCTGGCTGATTTTTTTTAATTTTGGAGGGCTTCACTTTAAAAAAAACTTTTCACAGTGTTATACAAAAGGAGACAGAGTTCATGGTTTTGGCTGCAGACAACAATGAACCCAGATGACGACTAAATTGCAGGTTGGCCATTCCACATTTGCTTATTTGTTTTGTAGGTAGGTGCAGACAGGTCACCTTGTAGCCACTTCATAGCATCATGTTTATTCAGCTCTTTATCAAAGAAAATTAATTAAATGTTCTTTATTGCTCCCTTTTTGATTTCTATTATTTATCTCTTGACAGCAGGTGCATTGTGACAAGAAATGATGTGGAAATGAACAGTCAAAACAATTATCGGTAATACAGTTTTCAGTGGGATTATTATATATTGTGTATGAACAGAATGGACAGTTGATGGAACAATATAAAACATTACAAGCATTTATTAAAAAAAAAAATACACATTTACAGTGAGAAGATTGCAGAAGCATCAGCATGGTGGAGTACTTTAGAGATGAGATGTTTGTGGAGGGCAAGTCTCACCGACACAGAGCAACTCACTGGGAAGGGAGCGCCTTTGTCGGGCTACCACTAGATTAGCTAGAAGCTGGATATAGATATAGCCACCAGGTTTGAGTTAGAAGATCGCAGATTGCACGTTTGAGTGTAAGAAGTAACAAATGTTGATAAGTAGTTTGGGACCATGCTGTTCGTGGCTTTAAAGACCAATATCAAAAGCTTGTAGAAAGCTCTACTTTTTGCTGATAGCCAACTAGTTTGATGACGATAATATTAAGTGCAAGGGGGCTTGTGACGATTATAGAAGGTTGTGGTGGAAAAGTTTAGAACTTTGTCAAGTGGTGCGAATACAAATTTAGGGAGGAAATCCACCTAATACAATAGACTAACTTGCTTCGTAGTAATGAGGAAAAGTGTCTTAGCAGTGTAGAAAGACATGCTTGATTAGGTTGTAAAAAAAGTGAGTGCGTCCTCCTGTAGATTTGAGATTTTCTCTCGTTTTTTTATTCACGTTTTTTCGCTATAAAGAATATGGGTGATGCTTATCGTATGTTAATTTGCTTTTTAATATTCACCATCGGAAAATGTTCATCATTTGCGACATGTATGACATGTTTCACAGACTATCAATTTCCGAAGCAGCCGACGTGTTTCGCCACTTACTGGCCAGTTAGCCGGGGGCTTTCTCAAGGCTTTTATATTCAAATGAACATCATGATTGAAACAGTCCTGGTAATCAATTGTTCCACAAGACACACATTATACGATGTGCTTAGGTCGAGAATGTGTTATATCGATGTGGCTTGTCAAGTCCTGGGATTAATCCCCGATGTCAGCGTCTGCCAGTAGTTAGACATCGTATAATGTGCTAGATATCATATAATTTGTGTCTTGTGGGACAATTGATTACCAGGACTGGTTCAATCATGATGTTAATTTGAATATTTGAAGGTCCAAACCTAGAGTAGCGCTCCTCCTATACAAAACGTGGGGAAGAGACTTGGACCTTGCATTTGGAAACTATACTTGAATAGGTTCTACGTATGATTAGTCGGAATCTTGCAGCTGACGGTATGTTCATTATTAATGTTTCCAGTATCGGTTTGAAATCAAAGTTTACACCAGAGTTTCTGACATAGGAAATTAGCCGGAAATGGGACGTTCAAGTGGCAGGAAAATATACTAACTTTGGTTTGGATGAATTCAATACGAGAGTGAATATCCGGATTACTTTATAATAGTGTTTATTGCTCCTATTAGTCACGTCACTGTAAGGTTATACTGCCTCGGTGATACAGGAAACTCCAGGAACCTTCTGAAAAATAAATGCCAGCCACCTTAGGCTTACATTCCTAGGATAGTCTCGATATACCAAGCCCAGATGAAGCCAATTAACTTCAAGTAATGACTGGGACAAGGATGAGCAGGTCTAGGAGCAATGAAGATGACTGGTAAGGAATCGGAAATCCTACTTCTATGTCCCTTACCTTGTTCCACTCGTTATTTAAGAGGAATACCAAAGCAATAAATGGACTTCCTCTAAATAATACGCCCAAAACAACCAGGTTTCAATGCATACCCAGTGATTTATTGAAACATGTAATAAATGACATAACTGAGCTTAACACAGCAAGCCTAAATTTCTGTCCGTATTCTGCAATCCATGTAGTTTATAAGGACTAACTAAAGTGTACAGTGTAGCCCAAGTAGTAGCTCAGCACATTTCATAATGAGCAGCCCCAATGAATTCTGCACAGGACGCTGCTCAACTCCTGATTTATCTACCCGGAATACCGTCTTGCACAGAAATGTTTGCTAAAGAATATGCTAAAGAAATCGCAGATCCAATCCAACATCTTATCATCAAACAAGAGCCTCTTTTCCTTGATTTGATGTCACAAAAACGTCATATTGAAGGAAAGACTGAAACTTGTACCAATAAATAATAAAAGGTCTGCCACAGTATGAAGACGCTCTTCCTCAGGAGATGAAGGACACAAACAAATGAAGAAAGACTGCTTCCTGAGATTTTGGAAAATAAGAAGCCACCTTTAGTAAAAAGGAAGGATCTGGATACAGCTCTGCTGCATCCACTGAAAAACAAAGAAAGGGGCCCTACTCGACAGAGCCAGGATCAGCAACCCTTCGAGCTGAAGTAATTGTATTCATTGCAAGAAACTTAAAATCCACAAAAAATAGAAGCTGAAAGGGATGAAACTGTATTGCGATGTAAACCAAAGGAAGGTCCTATGAAGGTAACAAGGATTTAACTGAAGGTTTTGATAATGCAAAACTCTTAAATAACCTGGTCGACATTAACTCTCCTTCATGCAAAGAATCTCAAGGCTGCTTAAAGGCTCTAATGGTTGCCCACTGTGATTTAAGAGCCGAAAGTAAAAGTTTCAGATGGAAATCATCCCATAAAAGTTATAAAATCTCAGGAATGCCACACTGCAAAGGAACCAGGTTGTAAGATTCCGGGATTTCCAATGATTAGCCTAGGATTTAAAGGAGGATGCCGTTTGGAATTCTGGAAAGCCCCAGCTTAGGTAGTGTTTGGAGGGGAGGAGGGAGGGAGGGGGGGGAGAACAAGCCATTTTGCTGCAAACCGCTCCTTTAAATTTCAAGCACAAAAACCCTAACCTCCCTGGAACAGGAAAACCCATGGACAGAAGGGCAGGAAGAAGAATCATCTAAGGTCTACATATCACCAGGGACTTCATAAGAGGGAGCCAAGACCTTTTACACCAGAAAGGAACCACCAATAGAATTCTTCTCTCTTCTCGGTTTACTATGTCTGACACTGAAAATTTAAGGAAAGGCATACAGAAAAAAGTAGGCCAAGCCACTGCCAATGGATCCACCACCCCAATCTTCCCCCAAAAGACTTCTGTAGCAGAATCAAATAGCAAAATCAAAGAACCTGGGTGGTGGACTTGGTGGCAATGAGAACTATTAGCGGGGTCCAAAAATGTGAAGAGGTAGGGGAGAAAGAACCAGATCCTCAGACTATGTAAATTCCATGCTCAAAGTTTGCCAGAGCATTGACTACTCTCTTGATATGAACCATTTTCAATGCTAACAGACAAGGGGCGGTGTTCTGCCCTGGAACCAAGAGGATGGCCCACAAACTCCAGATAGCTTGACCTCACAATCAATCAGGATTTGTACAGTGTGGCTAATCACCCGTGAGAGTATTCAGGCGCTGAGAGTACTGCTGCAGGGAGGCTCAGTTGAACAGTCAGGTCTTGAGTCCTTTTCTGAATTCCCGCAGACAGGATGAGGTCCAGAGGTGAAGTGGGATGTCATTCATGGACTTTGCAGCGAGGTAGGAGAAGGAGCTTCCTTCAACTGTTGCTGCAGCTGACGTGGGGATGTGGGTGAGGCAGAGGAAGGCAGAACGCATGTTTCTGAAGGGAAGGTAGAAGTTCAGGCGGTGGCTGATTTCTGCTGGTCCCAGATTGTTAAGGGCTTTGAAGGTGTGGATCAACATCTTGAACTGACATCTTCTGAATGGGGAGCCAGTGGAGCTTCTTGAGGTAGGGAGTGATGTGGGTCTGCTTAGGGAGGTCTAGGATGAGTCTGGCTGCTGAGTTCTGTATGGTTTGTAGTCTCTTGAGGAGGTGCGAGGGGATTCCTACATAGAGGACGTTGCCGTGGTCCAGACGGCTGGTGACCAGGGCTTGGGTGACGGTCTATCTGGTGTCAATAGGGAGCCACTTGAAGATCTTGCGGAGCATGCGAAGGGTGAGGAAGCAGGCGGATGAGACTGCGTTGATCTGTCTTTTCATGGTGAGCTTACTGACCAGGATGATGTCATGGTTGCGGCGTGGTCGGTTGGAGTGGGTGAGGGTCCTAGTTCGGGAGACCACCAGGTGATTTATACAGGAAGATGTCACACCAGTGTCTGATCGGAACTTATAAATACATAGTGATAAAAGATGAATCTCTTGAACACTTATATGGATTTGAACACTGCCATCAGCGCACTCCTGTTAAAGATTGATGATGCTCGCTGGCTGACCAAGGCCCTGCACCAGTATGTCTTCCAATGCTGCTCTCCATACTAGGTGACTGGCATCCGTTGTTATTATCTTTGTTGGTTTAGGATGCAATGGAAAACCTCTCCTGAGATTGTACTGATTCAACCACCACATTAAAGAACTCTTGATTGTATTCGATACTGGAATAAAACGTCTTATTCTGGCATCTTCCTGGTTTATAGAAGCAGATTTACTCCTTTTAGAAGGAGGGGAAGGAGATCTGGATCTCGAATAGGAAAGGGACAGATGCCTACTCTTTCTATCAAATTTTCCCATGGCTGAACTGCAAGCAATGCAGTCATCAGGGAAAGGCAGCCTCCTTACACGATCTGAGTTCCTGGGTTCGAAAGTGAAACTTTGAGAGTGCATTTACACCTCCGACCTCACCACACATGAACGAACTCCAGTGTCCCTATCATTTCTTCCTCTAATCCATGAAGGGATGTGGGAGGTTGAAGGGAAGTGAAAGAAGAATTCCTTTAGACTCCATCTGCAAAGACCAATGGAGGAAAGGAAAACCAAAATAATGCTTGCGGTCTAAAACTCTTCAAAAATAATTCCACTGATGAGCACTATCCTCCTTCCAAGCTCAGCAGGGAAAGTACCTCCAGAGCAAAAAGCAAAGGTCCAAGCACAGCAAGGACCTCCAAGCAACTTCCAGAAATCCTCATGTCAGTTTAAGGCAGGAAAAAACAGGAGGATGCTTGGAATGTAAGCACCTCTGTCGCACTCAGATGGGTGAATGGGATTTCATTTTCAGCTTGTTCTGGAGTTTCCTCTTTCATGAAGGTGTGAATCACCTCATAAGTAATGACGGGAAAGAGGGAAGTAGAGGTAATAGCCATCTAGTGAAGGACGGCTGTGAGACAGTGTTAAATTTGTTATTATAAATGAGATAAATTTAGGAACTGAAATCCGATTCAAGTTTCAACTGTGTAAATAATAGAAGTCAAAAGAGATGATGCTGCCAAGAGAGTATGGGTAAAGGGAAACGAGCAGAGGGCCTAGAACTGTGCCTTGTTGGATGCCTACTGGCAGAGGCATGGGGGACAAAACAGAAGATCACCAAGCAAATTAGTTAGAAAGGTATGATGTGAGCCAGCCAAGCGCAGTCAGTGATACCAAGGTTGATTAGAGTGCATGAAAAGGTGGAATGATCAACTTAATCAAATGGAGGGATAAAGAATTATGAGAATAGACATGGGGAGTTATTTCATGGTCACTTGATGGAGAGCAGTTTCTGAGGATTGCAGTGCTCAAAAAGCAGATTAACGGGATCAAATTGATTTTCAGGGTGGAGGAAGGCAGAGGGACGAATGAATAATAATGGTTGCAGAATTCTTAGAAAAAGTGAATGTGAGAGACAGTATGACTGTTCACAGAAGATAAAAGGTCAGCAATGTTTTTTTCCTTAGGGCAGGGTTAAAGTATGGTAGGTAGTAACCTGCATGAAGGGAATGATTAAAGAAAGATATCAGTGGTTTCACTGTTTGTGTGTTAAATGGGTCAAATTCTACAAATTATTTGTTAGCAGCTTTGAGTATCGGAATTAATTCAGCAGGAATTGTGTGGCTGAATGTTAAGAGTTTGATAGGGTTATTTGAATGAGTAGATGAAAAAGTAAAAGAACAAAGGAAGATTAGGATTTTTTTTTTTAAATTACTTCTAACCTTCAGGTTCTCTCCTACCTTAACATCCAAATACCTGGTTCAGTCCAATCAACACTTAATAAACTACCAAGATGATAACTTACTAAGAATATTTCTACAGTGAACAATCTCTCCTGGTGCTAATCAAAGTAACAGTTAAATGGTGAGTGAGAATTAGACTGCAGGGGCTCCCTGAGAAGTACGAATTCATAGTTAGAAAACAAATGTAAATGCCTTTATAAATAGATGAATTTTTTAACCTTGGAGGATAACGGATGTTTCCACTACTAAACACATGTTAAGCTTTATTATTTGTATACTACGCAGTGGTGGTAGCCAGTCATTATAGTTATGCCATAGTTACCATCGGAACGCAATTTTTTGTTTCTTTAATAACTTTGCACCGTTTGACGGATCTGAAGGATACTTTCCCCCCAAAAAAGTTCATCCCCTTTATTTATTTCATAGAAAGGTTTGCACCGATCTTTAAGGCGGGGGGTCAAGAAATAGGGGGTGGGGAGAGGGTAGGCCAAAAGAGTGACTTTTCGTTTTAATTCCCATAGGAAACGTTGATCTCCAATATACAAAAAATGGCTGAATAAAATTACACCAGATTTGGCAGAAAGTTAGAACTTTACTCAAAAGTATGCTTTTTGTGATTTGTTGTAAATCTGTAAAGCCATTTTTTTGAAATTTGCGTTTGAAGAGGGACTTTGGTGGGGCATCAAGGAGTTAAAAAGTCAAGTATATCTGGACTGTTTGTGTCCAGAAATGCTCTGATAGGCCAATTTAAAGGGCACTAGTCAATCCTGATTGCCTGCCACAAAATGAACAAGATATTGGGGCAGCCATTACAGGACTCAGGGACATGGTTCCTGTGTCTTGAAAATTAACTAAGAATTAGCACATCCTGATCCGGACATGTGGGGTGGCTCCAAAAGAACTACCCCTTAATTGGCTGGCCATAACATGAACAACATATGGTGGTAGCCATAACAGGACTTTGGCTCATGATCCCCATTGAAATACATTGTAGTGAAAGCCTGAGTTTGAGGATCACAAAAAGGAACACATATGATATGATGGGTGATAACAGTTATGTTATATTCATTTTATGAATTCTGGTACGTTCTCAGGTAATTTTGCCCTGTGAAAAGTGCTGACCCTCTGCTGAGATTTGACGAACCATGTTTGAGAGAAACCTTCAAGGGGGGGGGGGGGGTGGCGCCCGGCCCCACTCCTGGCCCCCCTCCCCAAGCCTTAAAAGGCCCCGGGGACCCCATCCTCTGAAGCGATAAACTTTTTAAAAAGGAGGGGAGGGGGGGCGCACGTGCCCCCTCCCTGAGCCTTTAATGGCCCTGGGGATCCCGTCCCCCGGGGCGGACTCACTTGCTGTGTCCCGGGAGCTCACCCCTGGGACACAGCAGTTTACCTGCCCGCACCAGCGCGGGCAGGAAACTTGTGTTTGTTCCCACCTGGCAGGAACATTTTAGAATCATGCTGGCTGGGAGCAGACTAGCATTCTGTTCCCCTGTCGGAACTGATGAGGGCAAGGAAACAGAACAACAGATTGCTCCCGCCTGGAGGGAGCAGCATAAGTTGCATCTCCGTCCGGGCGGTAGCAATACCAGCTCCTGCTGCATACGGGGAGCGGGCTGGAGCCGCGGGGGTCCTGGGGTTCCACCCGCATCCTCCAACGAGCGTATGGTGGGTGCCCTGTGTGGGAACTGGGACACCCACCTTTAAATAATGCGGGCTCAGAGGGGGATGGGGCCATGATAGGCTTGGGGAGGGGGCCATGTAGCTTCCCTCCTCTTTTAATGTGTGTGTGTATATATATATATATATATATATATATATATAGCCCTGGGGGTTGGGGACCCCAGGGCCTAATGAGGCTCAGGGAGGAAACACGGTCCCCCTCCCCTTCAAACTAAATTCGGCCCTAGATGGGGTTGCCGAGGCCCAATGAGGCTCAAGGAGGGGGCCACGTGGCTTCCCTCTCCCCTTTAAAAAAATACGACCCTGGGCGATGGGGTCCCTGGGACCTAATGAGGCTTGGGGAGGGGCCGCACAACCCCACTCCCCTTGGAGGGCGGCCCGCGACACCTCCTCCCCTTTGAAACTACCCTGAGGGGGATTGGGTCCCCAGGACCTGATAAGATTCGGGGTGGGGGGGGGCCATCCAGCCCTCCTCCCCTTTTTTTTCCCCCCCCCCCCAAATCTTTTTATTGTTTTTTTAATTTTAATACGAAAGTAACAATAATAAAGCAGTGCTGCATATTTAACATCGTATGTCTCTAGATCACTTACAGCAGCTCTCTTGGCGACAAAATCTTTACAGGTAATTATCCGGTAGACATGCAAGCCTGACAGCACCAATCACGTTGTGCCAGAACGATGATCAACATTCAGAGTCCATTCATGTGAGGAGACCTGTAAACCTCTATGTATAGACAGTAACTGAGTCGCTGAAGCGGTACAGAGAACCATGGTAAACTGTGCTTTTAACCACCCTGAGGGGGAAGGACTTAGAACTTGGAGCTGGGTTGGAGCACCTCTACTTGCCTGTGTATGTGCGGGGATATGTTGCCTGTTATGTCTATGCCCCTTACTGTAGCCATGTGCCCCCCGCGAGAGTGCCAACGCCTGTCTTAGCTGCGGGATTAGTGTACATGGGCGCTTCAGGGATTTTAGTCGCAGGCGCGGCATTGTCCATCCGGGTCGGGTATCAGTGCGGGTTGGGTTGGTGGGGCTGTGTATTGTTGCAGCGCTATGAGGATCGCCTCCCAGTATGTAGATATTGGTGTTTTCCTAAGGCCTGTTGTTTCTTCGCGGCGTATCGCTATGCCCTCTGCCCTGGCCCATGCGAGTGTGGAGTGCCTCCAAGCCTGGAAGTGCGGAGGATCAGAAGCCTTCCACCGCTTTGTAATTAGCCGTTTGGCAGCTATTATGCCCAAGTCCAAAAATCTGGACGTGACTTTGGTGTTGCGTGTTCTGCGGAATCGGTGCAACAGGTATACTGGCCATTCAAAGGGTATCTCTCTCTCAGTGCAGGCATGCAACGCTTCTGTCACCTCTCTCCAATAGGTGTCAAGCCCGGTGCAACTCCACAGCATGTGTATCAAGTCTGCGTCTACAACAGAACATCTTGGACAAGCAGAGTCAGTACGATGAAAGTATCTGTTAATTTTGGCTGGCGTGTAGTACGCCCTTTGCATAATGTAATATTGAATCTGCCTGAACCTCGCATTCCTGGGGATCCGAACTGGGCTGGCCAGTACCTGCCCCCACTCTTTGTCCGAAATCTGTCTGCCCAAGTCTTGTTCCCATTTAAACCTAAGGGGGTCTAACTGGATCCCACGTGTTGGCGCAGCGAGGCTGCAAACCACCGTATCAGTCGTCTGCCTTGTCCCATTACATGCAAGTATTGCACGGTTAGGTGTGGGGGGGGCTCAGTCGCTAGGTCTCCCCAAAGCGTTGTAAGCGCGGCCAACAGAGATCCATGCATGAGGAATTGCCCCGCAGGGAGCCCGTCCTCTTCTATCATGGTCGCATATGGAAGCAGGGCGCCCTCGCGGTAGAGGTCTCCCAGAGTCTGAACCCCCGCCGCGTGCCACCGTTGTAGCTCTGCGGCGGTAAACGTCCCTGGTCTTTTAGGAGTGCCCTCTAGGGGAAGGGCAGGGACGTACGGCGTTACGCCTCGAGTTATGTAGAGGCTCCTTTTGTAACATCTGTGTGCTACGTTCAGCCATAGAGACTCCGGGGGCCGGGTACGCGCACCTGGATGAAAAAGTTGGAGAATCTGGGACCGCGTGAACGGTGGAAGCGTGGTCGCAGTGTCTTCACATTGGCAACCTGCCACCCATCTGGCCACCCATTGTAGTTGCGCTGCCAGGAAGTAGTGTTCTAGACATGGTGTGACCAGACCCCCTTGGTCAGTGGGCAGATATAATTTTTTAATCGCCACTCTGTGTCTATTGGAGCCCCAAATGAAGTCCCTAACCAGTTTCTCCAGTGTAGTAAAAAATGAGACCGGTATGTGAACAGGTAAATTAGTAAAATAGTACAAGAATCTCGGTAAGACGACCATTTTCACTAACGCCACCCTGCCTGTCACTGCAAGAGGAAGCGTGCTTCAGAACTGCATCTGTGATTTGATTGCCGTGAACGTCCTACCTAGGTTGCCATCCAAGAGGTCACTTGGCTGGTGATATATTCGGATTCCAAGGTATCAGAACGTATCTGTAATCCATTGCACCCTCACCCAGTTTAGTACGAGGCCCCGGGTCAGGGACATCTACGTTAAAGGCGTAAAGCTTGGACTTGCCAATATTTACCGTTAGCCCGGAAATAGCCGCAAACTCCGTCAAAACTTGGGCCAGATTGTCCGGCACGTCGGTGATGTCTTGGAGATAAATTAACAGGTCATCTGCATATAGCGATACCTGATGGAGGCCATCTCCTATCTGTATGCCCCCGGCATTTGCGACCGTATCGTCTCCGCTGGTGCAGAGTCGAAATATTGCCGCAAAAATATCGCGGGACAGAAATATCGCCGCAAAAATATCGTGGAGAAGAAATATCGAGAACAAAAATATAGTTGACAAGAATATCGATTACATAAATATCTTTGTAATAAATATCGTTTACTAAAATATAGTTTACAAAAATATCGATTTATTAATAATTTTATGTATTTTAGTGTTTTTTATGAGAATTGTTTGTTATTTTATTATATGTTTTAGAGTTTTACTAGTTATTAATTTATTTTAAGTTTAATTCTGCGTTTTTAGTTCCGTAGCGGGTTGTGGGTTTATAGGGGATTAGGGTGGGAAGTAATTTAATTTTATAAGATTTATTGAATAATGAATGTGTTAATTGATTAATTAATAATAGTTTAATAATTAGTTGTTAATTAATTTCAATTAGTCAATTAATAAATAATTAGGTTAATTGCTTAATTAATTTTAGGTGTGTGTTGGTGTTTATATGTGTAAATTGTGTGAAGGGTGGTAAGTAATTAAAAAAATGTATTGATTAATTATTAAATACTTTTAAGTTAATTACCATCAATTAATTAATTATTAATTGTAATTGTGTAATTAATTTTAGGTGTGTGTTTTGGTGTAAATAGTGTGAACGGTGGTAAGTAATTAATTTTTTATTGATTAATAAATAATAAATTAATTTTCATTAATTAATTAGTAATTATTAAATTTAATTGTGTAATTCATTGTAGGTGTGTGTTGTGGATTTTATAGTGTTAAATAATGGGTAATTAATTTTTTTATTATCTTTGTTAATAATAAATTTAAATATTAATTATGTTAATATTGGAAATTAAATTTAATAAAAATGTTGATCGTTTTATTTTTTATTGTTTTGGGATCCAGCGCTTTCCCTACTGTTGCACTCACTGGAGTGGGAATAGTAAATTTTAACCCTCCGCTATCCAGCGCTTTCCCTACTGTTGCACTCACTGGAGTGGGCATAGTAATTTTTACCCCTCCGCTATCCAGCGCTTTCCCTACTGTTGCACTCACTGGAGTGGGAATAGTAATTTTTACCCCTCCGCTATCCAGCGCTTTCCCTACTGTTGCACTCACTGGAGTGGGAATAGTAATTTTTACCCCTTCGCTATCCAACGTTTTAACTACTAATGTTTTTATTTTGTTATTAAATGTATGTATTATTTTTTTTAAATAGTTTAATATGTTAATTAAATATAGAATATTTTATTTTAAATTATTATATATGTGTTTATTTTATTTTTATATAATTAAAAAAGTTTATAAATTAAAGATAAGTTAATAAAATGTATTTAAGTAAATATATGTAAATATCTTTTTGTGTTTATATTTAATAAATTAAGTTGATTTGTTATAATTAGTTTAAATGTATATTAAATTTATTTTGTTAATAATTTTAATAAATTTATGTTATTTTTTAAAGTCGATATTTTTTACATCTATATTTTTTACATCTATATTTTTGAGTCGATATTATTGTACTTACCTGTTTAAGTATAGGAATTCGATATTTTTGTAATCGATATTTTTACATCAATATTTTTTTCAACTATATTTTTGTAATCGATATTTTAACATGGAACCGTCTCCGCTAGTGGCTCCATTGCAAGTGCGAAGAGAAGGGGGGACAGCGGGCAGCCTTGCCTCGTCCCCCTCCGCACTGGAATCGCCTCCGAGATGTATGGGCCTGTCTTCACTCTTACCACTGGGTTTGTGTAGAGCAGGCGAACTAATTGTAAGAAGGCAGGGCCTAGCTTCTATCTCTCAAGAGCGGCGAACATGTAGCTCCACTCAAGGGAGTCGAAGGCTTTCTCGAGATCGAGCACAAGGCAGCCTGCCCTCGGACATGTGTGTGTGGAGTATGTGGCTATGCGGAAGAAACGACGCAGGTTAAGAGAGGTACTGCGAGCTGGCACAAAACCATTTTGATCCGCGTGTACCAGCGCGGGAACCACCTGTGCCAGCCTTTCAGCCAACACCTTCCCTAACAGTTTATAAATCGGTGTGGAGTAGGGCGAGGGGCCTATAGGAGCTCATGTCAGTTGGGTCCCTGTCAGGTTTGGGCAGCGAGATCAGGTACGCCTCGCATAGTGATGGGGGAAGCCGACCCGCGTCTTCGGCGGCTGCGTAGAGGGCATGCAGTCTTGGGCCTATTGTTACTCGATACGCTTTATAGTATTCCGCCGGGAGCCCATCCGGTCCCGGGGTCTTCCCCGTCGCCAGTGACGAAATCGCCTCCTCAATCTCCTCGAGGGAGATGGACTCATCCAGCATATCGCTCGCTGAGTGTCGTCTCAAACTCAGACAGCTGAATGCGGTCTAAAAAAAAACTGTCAAGGAGTGTGGCGCACAGTGGCAGCGGGATTGGTACAATTGGCGGTAGTGTCGTGTCAGGGCCTTGTGGATGTCCCGTTGCATGTGTATCAGTGTACCCTCGCTAGCTCGTAGCGCTTCAATGGGCTTGCGGGCGTGCTCTTGGCGGAATAGCCAGGCTAGAAGTCGACCCGCTCTGTTGGCGGTGGCGTGTGTTCGGGCTGTGTGCGCCACATAATTGTGACAGCGGAGGCGTTCTAGTAGCTCCGCATGTTGTGTGCGCAATGATTCGAAGCGCTGCTTATCCGTACCCTCGCCCTCCCCACCCACCTAATATTGCAGCAGCTGTTTTTCTATTGTGCTTAGCTCGGAGGAGAGTTGTCTACGTATACTCCAGGCCATACCCATGCAGTGACCTCTCGTCGTAACCTTGAAGGCCTCCCACTCCACTAATGCGTCCTCTGACGTATTTTCATTTAACTCGAAATATGTAAGTAGGGCTGTGCACAGCGAGGAGCGGAACGCCGGGTCTTCCAGTGCGGCAGTTTGGAGCCTCCATGTGGGGGCTGGGGGGCGCCCGCTGTCCCAATACAGTTGTAGTATTTGCGGATTGTGGTCAGAGTGTGTCCGGCTTAAGTATTCTGCGCCTTGTACCAGGGGGGAGGAGTGCTGGGGGTCCCACTATTCTATCAAGCCGTACATGCAGGCCATGTACTGCCGAGTAGTATGAGTAGACCCGAGTGCGTGGGTTGATATAGACATATGGTGCGCTAAGTGCCCAGTGAGCTAGCCAGTGTGTGAGGGCCTGCGCATTGGACGCTGCTGTGGTTTTGGACAGGGGAGGGAATGATCTATCGAGGTCTATGCTGAGCACAGAGTTGAAATCTCCCCCCAGGAGTCAGGGCACTCCACCCAGCTAGTGTCTGCGTTAGGTTGTCTAAAAATGCCGATTGGCCTACATTCGGAGCATAGATGGAGCCAAGGAGTACCGGTTGGCCATTAAGTCTGCCACTGACTAGTGTGTATCTGCCTTCAGGATCGACCAGTATCCGATCACTCGTAAATGGAATCCCTGCCCTTACCCAAATGAGGACGCCCCGCTCGTGAGCCGAGTAGCTTGTACCGTATACTTGGCCCCTCCATTTACTGCGCAAGCGCCCCAACTCTATCTGGGACATGTGTGTTTCTTGTAGCAGAGCTATCCCGGCTGATCAGCGCTGTAAATAGGAGTAGATAGAGTATGTACGCGCCGGTGTGTGTATGCCGCGCACGTTCCATGTCACTACGTTGACTTGCACCATGGTTCTTTCTGTGGTTGCTCAGGTGGGCAACAGGGGGGCCAGGCGCTACAATTGCTGACGTGCGTGAGTGTGCTCCAACTCAGTGCTTTCGCTAACAATACATAGCTATTAACTGAACAATGCATAACTGTCAGGGGCGAATTCCAACTGCGTTTTCGTCCAAACTGAATTGCCTAACGTTAGGCTGTAACTGTTCCTCTAGGGTTTCGCGGGGTGGACTTTAGTGGTATGTGTTTGGCATGGATTGCGTCAGCCCTCGATTTTGTGCGGTGGTCTGAGTGCTCTCCCAGCCCTTCCGGCCGGTCGGGGGAGCCTACACGCCGCGCATGCCCTATTCTGTGCCGCTGGGCAAACACTAGCTGTGGTAGCGTGTGAGGGAGCGCCAACCTACGTGTCGCGCAAGAACTGATAAATACAGGAGGGGGGAAGAGTTGCATTTTGCATCACAACATAAATATCGAGTGGGCTGATATTTGCGAGTGCTTAGATCTGGTGTTGTGGTATTGTCTGCTTAAAGTCATATGATGTCGTCCGCCGTCTGTGGTGTGACGTCAGGCAGTGGACAGTCTTCCGTATCGCCTAGCCTGGAGGACGCAGAGGAGTTGGTTTCGGAGGATCTGATCGGGCTCCGTTGACTTTCAGCGTGTTGCGGCACAGTCCCCAGCGCAGCGGCCACGTGGAGCGCCTCCAGTCTCTCTGCCCTTCTCTGTTCTAGGTTGGGAGCAGTGGTGGCCACAGTGGCATTGGGCCAGGATCTGCCGCGTCCATCGCGAGTCCGTCGTCTTCTGTTGGGTCTCCGTAGGTCAGCCTCTTCGGAGGGTATGGGTCCTGTCCATTTTCCTGATTCTTCCAGCCAGTCCCAGACTTCGATGGGTGAATCAAAGAAGCGTGTTATTCCGTTCGCAACTACCCGCAGCCTCGCAGGGAATAGCAAAGAGTAGTTTAGTTCGAGTTCTCTCAGTTGCCGCTTCACCATGGCGTATGCGCTCCTGCGTCGTTGGACCTGCGCGGTGTAATGTGGGAAAAACATGATCTGACGGTTTCCTATCTGTACACTTGGCATCTTGCGGGTTTCGTGCAATATCAAGTCTCTGTCCCTGTAGTTGAGGACTTTGAACAGGAATGGGCGTGGATGGGCTCCCGGCAGGGGCTTCTGCCCAGGGACCCGATGTGCTCTTTCAACCACAAACTGGGGAGACGGGGCGTCGGCGGGGAGCAGGTCTCTAATCCAGCGCTCAGTGAAGTCCTCCGGATTACGTCCTTCCTCTCCCTCTGGTAGGCCCACTACGCAGATGTTATTTCTACGTGAGCGTCCCTCTGCGTCTTCCACCCTGTCCTCCAGTTCATGTACTCGATCGATTAGATCCTGAAGGGCTGCGGTGTGACTTTGGGTGACAGGCTTCAGTTCTGTAAGCGCTTGTTGTTGCTGACGCACCTTATCTCCCAGCCTGTGATGGTCTGCTCGCAGAAGAGTGAAGTCCGAGGTGACTTTATCGATTTTGGACTCCAGCGACGAGCGAGTCTGGTCAAGAGCAGATCCAATCTTCTCAACCGCCGCTAGCACAGAGTCGAGTTTGGCGGTAAGCGCTGTGTGGGACGTCTCCAGGGAGGCGTCTCCTGCTGTAGACAACACTCCCGGGGTACCAGTGCGCGCACTGAGTTGTTGGTTGTTGTTGCGGAGGCGGCCCATTACCAATTGTTGCGCTGTGAGCATTCGGGTGGCGTCGTGCGAGCAGGGCCAGCCATCTGTGTTGCGGCTCCTCCAACGTATCCGGTCCTGCCCGTGGGCTGACCCCTAACTGGGCTGGCGTCGCTTTTGTGGCTATCAACAACTCTGACGTCCCCTCAGTCGTGTCCCCAAGCGACCAGGTGATGCAATGTTCTGCGCGGCAGGCCTGAGCGAGCCCCAACTTCGGTGCCTGTGGGGCCCTGTGTTGCCACTTGCGATCGCCTCGATCTTGTTCCCAGATCAGGGGGTCAGTCTCGCCCCTTGCCTGCCACTACGACCTGCGCCCTAACCTCCGCACGTCCGCAGAGGCAGGGCAGTTCTGTGCTGGCCGCTTCTCTCCCCAGATGTGTTTCCCCGACTGGGCGTGGTCTTTATTTCAGTCGAACTTCACTTGTGGAGCAAAGTGCAGGAAGATTCACCCACCGGGCATATGTCTGTAGGGCACGGTTGTCTTGCAGCGTAATGGGCTCCTTTGTGCCGCTTAGGAGCTGGGACGGCGGAGCCCATCCACCCCCTCGCCACAGCGTCCCCTCTCTCACACGACTGAAAGTGCGCCCGGCCTGGGCCAGATCCGACCTCCGGGCCTATCACAGTTCCGGTGCGGGCCGCTACTGCTCTTGTCAGTGCCCGGCAGCGGCGTAGTTCCACTGAAGGGGTTAGCAGGATCAGGAAAGGCGTGCCGGTCCCTGGTGTCATGTTCTGTGCCTCCTCGCTCCGAAGTCTGCGCACATACAGCCTGGGTCCAGCCCGACCCCCGGGCCCCACACAGCGTCAGACCGCTTCGGTGGTGTAGACTGCCTCTGTGACAGCCCCGCCAGTACGAGCGCTTGTCTTTATGCTCCGCTGGGGCGGTAATGCACTGCTGGGCCCTGTTACCACCCAGTCACCACACCAGGCCGCACGCGTCTCGAACGGGCCGAGAAGGGTCCCACAGCTCTTCTGGTCGTGTCCGCGGATTGGGCCTGAGCCGGCCCCCGTTCCCTGTAGCTCCACAGCGGCACCCTGATCTTACGGCCCAGGCCAGTAGCGTCCAGCCGCGATCGGAGGGGGGAGGGGCCACACCAATGTCCCGCCGCTCCAGGCCCAGTGTCCTACTTCAGGACGAGTTCCTTGCAGAGCGCCGAGTTGGTGAATCAGGGGCAAGCAGGGGAGGTAGGCCTCCACACAACACCACTCACGCCCGCCTCCGCTGTTGTGACTTTGCAGTCTGGGCCCGATCCGACCCTCGATTTCCGCGCAGGGCAGGCCGCCTCCCCCCAAGGCCCCGCACCAACACCACCGCAGTCCAGCCCCAGCGAGCTGCATCTGAGAAAGCCAGGGGGGCCCGGGAACGGCCGCCAACCTCCGCGGCGCACTTCACCCCCCTGGCAGGCAGCCCTGCCAGTGAGCAGGTATGGCACTCTGGGTGGCGTGGCGGGCAGGTTATGGCGGAGTCCGCTGTATTTTCTGGGCCCTCAGGCCACGCGCAAATGTCCCAGCTTCACCACGTTGGAGGGCCAGCGCCCCCCCCAGCAGCGGCGGCACCAATGCAGGTATCCCGGAGCCCCCCCAATGCCCCCCAGGCCGCCCGTGCAACGCGGGGAGCCCTCGTACCTCTTTGGAGCAGTTGGCGCGAACGCGCGCCCGCCCCTCTCACGGCAAATGGCAGCAGGCCCTGGGGGAATCACTCAAGATTCTCTTTTCGGGGCCTCAGGACTCTGGGCACTTTCCCACTGTAATGTCATGTGAAAGTGCCTGCACCCTTCCTGCACATGCTAGTAAGTGGTGCTTAGCTGATTGGTCTAGGTGCTGTATCTGTGAGTACCATGTAAAGAGGTATACCAAATACCCAGGGCAGGTACTGCACTGGCTGCTAATGGGCCACAGCACTGATGCATGTGCCACCCACAAGAATAGCCTTTCAAACATGTCTCAAGCCTGCCATTGCAGGCCTGTGTGTGCGCAGTTGCATTTATGCTCAGGTGGGCATTTCTAAACAATTAGCCAATGCTGAGTGGGCCTTTCACTATCATTAGGACATCAACAGGGTAAGCCCTGAGGGGTGCAGCAATTGGTTGGGGAAAGGCAGTGAAGGTACACGTGTTCCCTGCCCAGGTAGTGAATAATCCCCATGTGGGTTTTCCCTGCCTAGGAGGTCTGCTCTTCCCATGGGTCAACATGGGGAAATTGCTGAATGACTTTTAAACTACAGTTTTAGCTTACAGCACGGAGTAGCCTCATGGTGTTTTCAAACATGTATCAAACCTGCCATTGGGTGTGCGAATTTGCACTTATACTCAGGTTGGCCTTTCTAAATCATTGGCCCATGCCAAGGGTGCCTTTCACCCCTAGGGTGAACTCTGGGGGGAGGAGGGGAGGGAGTGGAGCAAGTGGTAGGTGAAAGGCAGAACAGGTCCATGTGTCTTTCCTGCCCAGGTAGTGAACAAGCCATGTGCGTTTTTACTACCTATAAGGTTTGCTCTCACCATAGGTTAACGTGGGGGAATGGTTGAGCTTACTTTAAGCTGCAGTGGTGGCTTACAGTGGAGCAGCCTCATGGTGTTTACCATCATTGGATTAAACAATGACAAATCTTCCCTTGTAGTAAAAGTGGATTTGTCATTAATAGTTTAGAAATGCCGCTTCTAGAAAGTGAGCATCTCTCTGCGCTAAACTCTTAAGTGTGCCATTTAATTTGACTCTAATCCACACTGAAGGCTAGGGGAGCACATCTGTGCATTCCCCAGAGACAACAATAAACATTGCGCATGCAACTGGAACGACGGACCTCTGCCATTTGAGGACTTGGCTGGATAGATGGGGGTGGGGGGTAGGCTTGATACTTGGCCTCTGGGAAGCCAGATCATGACCCCACTAAAGATTAAGATCTGCATTCCAAGCCCTCATGGCAAACAGGACTGAAATTTAGGGGTGATATCTGTGGTTCAAAGGGGAACCCTCTGAACTACCCCAACTTCAAAAGGCACACTACAGTATAACTACTGGTGCCATACTTCAGCAGGGCAGAGATACGCTTGCTGGATGTGGGACCAGACATCCTGGTCTGCGTGGTGCACACTGCCAGAGGAATCTGTTGTGCACAAGGAGGAAACGGCCAGTGGAAGGGACCATGCACCCCGCCTGAATAGTGGCTGGCCTGGACTGACTACATCTGCTGCTGTGTGGCACCCTGAAGTGTGCTTTCCAAAGGCTTGTTGGCTTGCCCCCCTGTTCTTTGTGGAGGTTTCAGGGACATCAAAGACCTCCCGTGTGGGACCTAAACCTTCTACGTGTTTTACCTGGAGCGCGGTGCCCTCTCAAGCGCCTACTTTGTCTGTGGATCCTGACTGCAGCGCTGTGTGAGCGTGGAAGTGTTGTGCCTGAGACCGGATTGCCTTGTGCGGAACCCTGTGTTGTGGGGCCTCAGCACGCACAAGCGTCTCGTTGGTGGTGAGTGGATTCACCTGTTGCGGGACTCAGCGTGGCCCGCTTCGTCGTCCGTGCCACATCTCCTTTGTGCGACACGCTGACTGCATGCTTATTGTGTGCAGTGTCCGATTCACAGGTTGCGACCCTCCAAGGGAGGGCGCATCCATAGTAGTGCCTCATTCTACCTCGTGCAGTATTACTGAACTTGCAACTGTGTGTATGTGGGACCGGATTGTCTGGTACGACTCATATCATCGCACACCAGACGTTGTGCCTCATTTACAGGGAGGTATGGCAAACCCAACTTTTTGTTCATTGTGACCAGATTGTCTGGTGTGACTCGTATCCTTGCGCACCAGACTTTCTGCCTCGTTTCCAGGGAGGTACGGAGAACCCAACTCATGGTTCATCGGGGCCAGACTGTCTGCAACACGGGTCAACGTGCACCATCTCTTCCTGTGGGGTGAAGAGACAGTTGCACCCCCAAGGCAAAAAAAACTCTCCCCTAAGACCTATATTTCTTTACAAAAAACTCAATCTTGTATGGGTTAAGGTACAGATACAAAATTACAATGATATGATGCTCAAAATAAACTTGTACATCTTTTTTAATAAAAAAATTCCTTTTATTTTTTATTTTAATTATTTTCTTATTTGTTATAGTCAATACACATCAATTATATTTTTAATACATTTACTAAGAAAACACTTTTTCTACAATTTTTTAATACAAAAATTATTCCAAACTATTGACCCCCAATAAATAAATAAATCTAACATCAAAACACATTCATTCCTTACACTCACAGTCATACAAGACACATATACACATTTGGGTATAAGGAACACATAGATACAAAACGTTTCCAATAGGCAAAATTGATAACCAAAGCCAAAAGGTCTGGGCACACGTGGTCGACGCGCGTTTCGGTGGAATGACACACACCGTGAACCACCTTCATCAGGACCTCGCCCAAATACAATACTGTGTCACTAGGACAAATCAAAACGGGGGTACCTAAAAAACAATAATAATATATATATTTGAACCAACCCATACTGTATATAAAAATATCATATGAACAATTGATCAGACCATCGACATTTTACGGAAAAGAGGAAAGAAGAAAGAAGAATCCTACAAAATTATCCATATAAGTGTATATCTCCAGAAGTGCTCTATACAAAAAGAAATTGGCAGTCTAGTATTGCCTAAGAGGTATCAAAGCATAAAACACATAAAAATAGATTAAAATATACCAAAATATCCCATGATGTGCCATGCAAGGACCTATCTTTAAGACCAATACACAGATGTGCAATATATTAGCATACAACTGTTCAGTGCAACACTACTTATAAGACTAATGCCAGTAAACTTACTGAATTCAATTAGGGATGATGCCCTTTCTCCAAAGAAAATATCTTATAGAGTACTGGACAGCGAAGTCTATGACAACAATGGCTAGCCGTCCCCTACAAAGAGATCGAGTTATTGAAAAAAGGGGGATATATAATTTGTGCTGCCCACACAAGCGCATATGCTGACGATAAGTGTAGCTAAATCCTTACCTTCTGACTCAGGTAGATGCTGGCTTCTAAATAATTTGTTCAGTATGTTTAGGTCACCCTCGCCAATAATAAGAATTCTATAGGGGGAGACATATTGTGTTTTACTGTATATTAATTGACATATGCTCTCTCACCATCATTGTCACCCTCCGCAGTAACCTCAGTCAAGAGATTAGGAAGTTGGATACTCACATCAATGCTTGCGTGTAATATATTAAATGGTCTTGCTCTCCCGAGAGCCGAGTGTATCATGCTCTAGGTCGTGACAATGAAGGTATCCCTGTAATATAAGTCCTGGAGTATTCAGTAGGATAAATCTACATAAGATATACCTGCAAGAGAGGTAGGCAAAAAGATATGTATAACTCTCACTTTGTTTCCAAAAGACATGTTACCCTATCTATTGCATGGGTGAAGATATCAACTATGCGTAGTCACAGCTATAATGGCTGCCACTAATTTGTTTCAACGCTGTCTCTCCCTTTGGTATTTAGTTTATTGACTCCATTTGGCCTGCTAAATAAACGGCCACAGTCATAATACACATGCTCAAAATTGGGGCCACAATTCATGTTTGCCGATGTCTAGCAGCTATTGTGCAATGCCTGATGACGCCATGTAGTGAGGTATAATACCTAACACAGCAATGATGCGCATGTTCCCCATGATATAAGACAGACCCTACACTCTCGATCTTGGATTAAAAAGGAATAGACGGGGAGGCTAACGCATCTACACGCTGTACGTACAATCTTAACTGTTAAGTAGAGGTAAGAAGGTTGGCGTACTGGTCGAAATATTAGTGCGGTTCCTACAATCTCAAATAGCTGATATATAACTTGGCTACAGAGTAACTATTAGGCATAAGTATAATCATGCAGGAGAATACATGCATGCATACTAACAGATGTAACAATCTGAACCCTGCCGCACTATAAAAACTTGTCTAGATACTTACCCGCTCTATCCGGGAACGCCTCTGTGTAGCTCTGCGTCCATCTACGAACTGCTGAGTGTCTCGGGCGCCAAAAGACTGCCTTTAAATTTCTGGCTACGCATGCGCAAAAACGAGGCATTCCCGTTTGCGTCATGACATCATGTATGCGCTCCATGAATCACTAGTCAGATGCAAAAGATTCTCTAACGCCATCTTGGAGGGGTGTGTATTAGCCTAAGTCCTCATAGCGGAATTGGCAGGATGATGCTACGTTGTATGGCATCGTCGCTCGAAACATACTACTCTTAAACTCAACAATAGCCTACATTCCTGCTAAGCGATACCAAAGGGGATGATGGACGGAGCGTTAGAGAAAATCAAACACTCACCCCCAGTCAACTGATCTGGGTTTAATCCATCATCATTCTTTAGCTCACTCCACCACCCCAGTTCAGACATGGCCATATGCAAATCAGTCTGACCCTGTGCCTCATGGGAACAGTCCAGCCTGAACTGCCAAGCCATGTCTTCCCTGGACCGGAAACAAGCATCCTGGGACCGGTTTCGGGTTCAAAACCCTCATCAGCCAGGCTATCTTGAATCCAGTGGCAAAGTGAGCAAGTATGCCCAGACGTGGGTCCAGGGAAGACATGGCTTGGCAGTTCGGGCTGGACTGTTCCCATGAGGCACAGGGTCAGACTGATTTGCATATGGCCATGTCTGAACTGGGGTGGTGGAGTGAGCTAAAGAATGATGATGGATTAAACCCAGATCAGTTGACTGGGGGCGAGTGTTTGATTTTCTCTAACGCTCCGTCCATCATCCCCTTTGGTATCGCTTTGTTCTCCCTAAGTTGGCAGGGTATGCCCAGACGTGGGTCCCTTGCTCACTTTGCCACTGGATTCAAGCAAGCCTGGCTGATGACGGCTGAAATGCCAGAAACCGGTCCTAGGATGCTTGTTTCCGGTCCAGGGAGGACATGGCTTGGCAGTTCGGGCTGGACTGTTCCCATGAGGCACAGGGTCAGACTGATTTGCATATGGCCATGTCTGAACTGGGGTGGTGGAGTGAGCTAAAGAATGATGATGGATTAAACCCAGATCAGTTGACTGGGGGTGAGTGTTTGATTGGCTCAAACGTTCCGTCCATCATCCCCTTTTGTATCACATATATAACCAGGCCTCAAAGATAGAGTCCAAAGTAAGAGGAACCTGTTATGTGTTGACTAAAAACAGAACCTAAAAGGGTCAGGTACTGTTAATCAATGATATATTCGCTAGGCCTAGCGATTGATGATGTGCCAAACAATTTCTTCGTTCAATCCGTTCTTAACACTATTAAAAGTAAAAATCCAGAAGGTTTCCCTTCGTTTACGAATTGTTTCTGTAGGCAGACCTGGTATAGATTTAATCTTTTCAAGAATACACCAGCGAAGATCATGTTCCCCATGATGCTTGTCCAAACAGTGTGCAACCATAGGAGCTGTGACTTTTTTAGTACGGACAGCTGATTTGTGCTCACTGTACCTGGTACGGAACTCGCTGCTAGTTTCTCCTATATATGCCAACTCACACGGGCACAGTATTATATATATGATGTTAGAACTCCTGCAATTGCTAAGGTCTCTAAGTTGATGGTTTTACCCTTATATGTAATGGTATCAGTAACCATCGCTGTATTGCAGGCATGACATGTACCACATCTATGGTTTCCCAGAATGGGGGGTAATCCCGTCAAAGTGGCCTGTTGGTGAATCTTATGGGTTTCTTGTCTGGTATGCACCAGCATATCTCGGAGATTTTTATTTCTCCTATATGCTACTAGAGGTAGAGGGAATTCCTCTCCTTCCTGTGCATCAAGGATTTTCCAATTCTTGGTAATAATGTTCTTGATTTTATAGTTCAGCTGAGAATGATTGATAACACATACTGTCTGATCTTTAGGGGCACGGGTTATGCCCTGTAACAAAGCCTCACGATTGTAATACTTGGCTCTCTTGAAGGCCGTCTTGACCAACCGTCGGGGATAACCTCGGGCTAATAGGCGTTTTTTCAGAGCGTCAACATGTATGTGGAAATCCTTCATGGTGGTGCAATTTCGCCTAACGCGTAAGAACTCTCCAAAGGGAATTGAGTCCTTCTGACATGAGGGATGAAAACTTTGATGCTGCAAAATAGTATTTTTGGCCGTAGGTTTTCTAAAGAAGCTCACTGATAAGCCTTCATCCAAACCCCGGATCACTATATCTAAAAATTCTACTTCCACAGAACTAAAATGCGATGTAAACTTCAGATTGCTGTCGCTAGCATTGAGCCACGCAATGTATTCCTCCAAAGTGACATTGTCCCCCTTCCAAATAAAAAATATATCGTCAATAAAACGCTTCCAGTGACTAACATTTTCAAAGAAAGGGGCTGCCTCATTGAAGATATTTCTCAGTTCCCATTCGCCCATATAGATGTTCGCTATACTGGGCGCACACGAAGCTCCCATACTGGTGCCCTTAATCTGTTGATATATAAGGCCATTGAAGTCAAAAAAGTTATTCATTAAGACAATTTCTAAGCAATCCAGTATGAAAGCATCGGGTCTGTCACCAGGTGTTCTACTAAGGAGAGCGGCCACTGCCTGTAACGCTTGACATTGAGGGATGTTAGTGTACAACGCCTCAATGTCAAGCGTCACTAAGATGTCTCTGTTTTGATCGAATGGTATTCCTTCAATCTTCTCTATGATATCCCCTGTGTCACGAATGTATGACTCATAGTTCTTTGTGAGGGACACAGGAAGGCATCAATATATTTAGAAAGTGGTTCTGTGCTCGATCCAATGGTGGAAATGATGGGACGTAAAGGAGGATCTACGATATTTTTATGAGTCTTCGGGACTCCATACAATTCCGGTACTATGGGGCAAGATTTATTAAGGAACAGGTACTCTTGTTGACAAATAGAGCCCTGCTCTAATGCCCTTTTGGTCATTACCTGAATGTTCATATTAAGTTTACTCAACTCTCTAGGATGGGACTTGCTGTAATGCTCTTTAACTGACAGCATGGCAAGGATTTTGTCATTATATGTGATTTGATCCATAATCAAAATGCCCCCACCTTTATCACAAGGTTTAATGATGATGTTTTTATTGTCTCTGATGTTTTTAAGGGCTTGATGGTCTACCAACGACAAATTATGTTGTTTATATGGGGGAACTTTAGTGATGTTTGTTATTTCTTTTAGTACGGTCTTCTCAAAGATCGCCACCTCAGGCCCCACCATATCTAAAGTTGGAGTAAAGATAGATGGTGGTTTGCACGGAGAGAGATTTACACCCCCATTCACCAAGCGTTCAGCCTTGCCGTTAGAGTGGCGAATCAACTGCCCTCTCCTCACCCGGCCCAACAACTTTGTGTCATTAGGTAGTATCAACTGGATCTGGCCTGGGTAGTGAGAGTAAATGACTGGGCTGCGGAACACTTCGGAGAGTGATCGGAAGTGGGCCGAGAGACTGTGTGCCCCCTGTGCTTCGCAGAACTGGGCTGGTGTCAGAAGGTGAATTGAGGGACCTCTTGATTGAACTGGGACAGCCTCTAGCTGTTTCTGCTCCTCATAAAGTGGGTGTTCTTCCCCCATTTGTCGACTGTTGCCTGGTTACCCCAATAGTTACTCCAGCCTTCTCCCCTGATTAAGTGTGACTCCGGCCTTAAGCTGGTATAATATGGGGTGGGCGTTTTGACTCCAACCTGTAGGCAGAGTGGTGGGGAAGGTTAACTGAGAGGTGTGGGAGGGATTGTGCCACGGGGTCCGCATTCATATTATCAACTGAGCTGCTGGATATCATTTGCACCGTGTGGCGGTGCCAAGTGTGTGTGGGTGCACGCGCAAGTGTGCTTCATACGGACTTGCCGATATCCTTTGCACCACGTTACGGTGCCGTGTGGGAGAGTGTGCTGCACAAGAACAGCCTGCTAATAGTTGCACGGCACAGCAGTGGTGTTTTACTTGTTTGTTTCATTACCTAACGAATACTCCGTTTTGACATTACTTTTACCTGTGTGGCCTTGACCCACAGAGCTGCTGAAAAGTGTTATAGATTCCGGTGTGTACACATTCCTGATATCGCTGTGACCTTGGGTGAACCGTAGAAATGTGTGGATTTCAATTGTGTTATTTGCCAGGGTTGGCCCAGTTCTGACAACGTATTGCACCACATAAGGGTGCTGGGGTAAAATAGGGTTTTCCCAAGTGTGCATATTACTGATGTCATTTTAACACTGTTGGGCGTAGTACTGCTAGTAATATTTCCAAGTGTGATTTATGCCCAGAAATACAGGATGTTCATGTTGTGTTAATTAATGTGTGTGTTGAATACAATCTTTATTTACATACATCACGTGTGAAGTGTCTAATGTAACGCTCAGTGCATTTATTGTGTGAGAGTGCTGTGTCAATGCTTTACACATTGCCTCTGTGACAAGCCTGACTGCTCAGTGCCAAGCTACCCAAGGGTGAGTGAAGGTTATACAGTGAGTGTAATCACCTAACCCTGACAGGAGTGGTAGGTTCTGCCTGGCTTGGGCACTACCTAAGCTAACCAGAAAGTATCAGTTCCACCATGCACATCTTCATGCAATTTGACAAGTAGGCCAACTATGTTCCATTCTCAAAATCTGTCTATTTCTAATGACAATCTTATCCAGGCATTTAAATATATACTCTACAATCCTAAGGGTATATATAACTAGCAAGCCTGATCTATATTCAGTGACTGGGTAGAGTTCTTCTGGTTGTTCCAGAAACCAGAAGGTCTACCATATTCCTTGACGAAATACAAGAATATGGAACTAGTATTCTACATGTCTGCTACTTGTACGGCAATGTCAATTGCATGGATTTCCATACCCTACATCTTCTGAATCCTCTGGCATCTGTGTCAGATCTGACCCAGCACAGAGGAGGCTCAAGGATAGAGCAAATAACAATGGGGGGGGGGGGGGCGAAAGAGAGAACATCCCAGCCTTCTACCCCTCTCAAGGGGAAAAGTCCATGACATATTCAGTTCAACCCTATCTCGCACTGGTGTACAGCAGTAGTAATCAGCCTAAATACCTACGCCCAATATTCAATGACGCTAACACCTTGAAGATTAAGCACCATTCTGAAGACTCAAATACCTTCTTAGCGTCTAGCATTAAAATAACTAATGGCACAGAGAGCCACGCTACTCTGTCTAAACTATTATAACCCCACAAATACAGTCTAGTAGACCCAGGGGTTTAGAGGTTTTATGATGGAAGCGTTTCCATTATAGAAGAGCTCTGATAACAGCCTCTCTGATTATGCAGAGACTCATTATATCTATTCTAACAAAGCTCTGGTTTACCACCTTCACGCAAATCTACTAACAGAGGCTGGATGCAGGCCGGAAATTGTGAAAGCAGCACTGGAATGTCCTTCGAGTCTGAGCACACCCACAAAATACACCAACTCCTCTACAATCTCTACCCACAGAGGAAAAGGTTTGAACTTTAATCCTGACAAGGGTAGAACTAAAGATATTCCAGGGATATTAGCAAAGTGAATTTGCAATCGCTCAGCAGATTTTCATGTGAGCAAATACATAGATAGGTTTGCCCATATGAAAATAGAATTCACATTTTTTTTCTAGGAGTACAATTTCCAGGTCTAATTCTGTAAACTCTTGCGAGTTCCTGGAACCACAAATCTGCACCAGTGCATGGATATACATGTTAGTGCTTAATATGAGCAGGTGGTTTCCGGTGCTCAGCACCAGCACTTAATTGCCAATACCGGTACTTGTGACAGTCTGCCACATGGTGGTGCTGTTTGTCTAATTTAGAGATAAGCACAACAACACTTGGTTATTAATTCAATATACATAAAAAATGACTAATACCTACCAATTAAGCCATATTTTTAGTTTTGAGGACCTGGAATAGTCTGAACTGTCACACTTGTAGGGTGTGATAGTTAGTTGTTGTGTTAGTATTTTTATTGGCAGGGCTTCAGGAGCACTGGCTGGTGCAGGTTGCAGTGGCCTCCTGATGAGGGCCCTGGCACTTATTTTTGTTACATATTAAGCACTGCATATACCTGGGGGTGCACTTTTGAGAATTTCTTTAAGAACCAAAATCATAAATTTGTTTTCATGTTTCCCATGTTGATTTTACAGCGATTCTCCATTTTTTTTAAAAAACTGGCAAGCATCAAGCATGTTTTACTAACTGATGCTTCAAATATGGTATCTAAAAATGCACAATAATTTAGCAAAATGTTTTTTTAAGTTGCACATTTTTGTGTAATTTTATTTTGAAAGTAAACAATAGCCAATTTTGCTTTCAGGCTCTTGCATGTACTTGCATTTAATTAGGGAGTATTATAAGTAGTACCTAGCTGTTAAACTTTGGAAATACGTGTTCACGCGTTTTATACAGGAGCCACTATCGGTAATGAAAGCTGAGCTCACAGCTAACTGCATTTTCCTCAGAGCACTCACTCTAATAGTAAAGGCTTTGCATTAATGAACCACATATACAAGGCTGAATATCTTATATATATGGATACAAATCTTATCTTAGTTATAAATAAACCTCCTTCATAGATCCATTCTTTGGTGCTGTACCTACTTGCCCAGTGGACAAAATAAACATAATAATTGTGGTCTTAGACAATATGTCTGGAGTGTCGGGTGATAACCTTTCTTCAACACCTTTTATAATGGTGGTGCTTAAGTGCCTTTGGATTGCTGCTGCTCCCACTAAGGATGTCAGTTGCCATCCAGGGACCAGGGGAGTGGGAGAGAAAGAGATGGGCTCCAAGTGAGAGCAGGCGGGAGGCAGTATGACCGCAGGGCCCATGAAGTGCAACCCCTTTGTTTGCTATGGTCCTAGACTGTGACCTATGGCTCAGAATACAGTAGCGCCATCTCCTCAGCAGTCCGGATTCTGGTTCGACTGTCCACCAGCTATGTCGAAAGTCCCACTCAGCTAGCTCAACGTTCATGTTGCTTTCACCACCACTGGAGCAGAAAAGGTGAGCAGCCAGTTCGGGGCAGACCATACCTACTTCCCCTCCACCAGTCTAGGAGCTCAATATGAAGGTAAATGAGGGAAAACAGTACCCCATGAAAGAGGCGGAGGCTCTCCTCCTTATTCAATGGGCCCTTTAAGCTGGCTTTTGAATGGTATGTTGCTTCCCAGCTCTGTAGCACACTTAACAAACAGTATGTATTTCCTCAACACAATGTGACAGTAAGCTTTGTCTGGAGTAGAATAGAATGGAGTGCCTGATCAGCTCCCAGTCTTTGATCAGCTGGTGCACCTCCTGGCCAATCTGTGGCACATCTGCACAAGTTATAGAAGAGCTAAAGATGATGCTCCTACTGTGGCTGGCAATGGAGTGAGAGTTGGTGTGGGAGAGAGTTCAACTGAGGAAGATTCGGATACATGGTGGCCAGACGGCCCAAAGTTGCAGCAGTACAGTTAGTGCAACATAACCAGAGCTGCAGTCAATTCAGGTCAGCAAATGTGTAAAATGGCCATGGCTTTCCACATAGGCAGGTTATACCTTCTCCAACAACGGGGGAAGGGAGATCCTGAGGCTCGCGACTCGCTTGAGTTCCTACTCTGTAGACGTCCCCATTGATCCTGCATCTGTGGCTTCCAGCACCACAGCAGCACTGCGCACAGTGTGAATTTCTATACTGCAGGATCTGGCCTGACTTTTTCAGCTTTGTTGATCCTTATTAAAACCTCTTGGCTTTAACATGATGTTGAAGAAAAAGGATGAGGAAACGTTTTTGGGCCATGTGGAGTGACACAAAGGGGGGAGGGTGCTGTGGGAGTGGAGAAGTACGCTTTTGTATTCTATAAAAATACTTTGTATACAAACATAGCTGCAAAAAATAACATCTAAAGTCCATTGAAGGCAAAGCAAAGGCACTAGAGAATCAACTGCGATTTCAGCTGAGATAAAAGACCTGCATTCTTTCAGGATGAATGTGGGTGACGCCACAACACAATACACAGGCCTCGAACAATCATAGAAATGTTACCAGACCTCTAGGTCTAGTGACTTGAATAATGTACTCGACCTAGCTGTAATGCTGTTGACCCACAAGCCGGTCTCCTATTGCATGACCCTAGGCAAATATTTTATTTTGCCAAGTCGCCCTTTTCTACAGCCGGGTCTGGTGGCTTAGTGGACTAATGCGTTCACTGTAGGAGCCTGTGTTTGACCTCATAGTCACAGGTTCGAATCCTGGCGGGTCCACGCAGCCTTACATCCTTCCAAGGTCGATAGAATGAGTACCATTGAGTTAAGTAACAATAAATATCTGTTATTCAGCACCAAGATACCCTTCTGGGTGAACGTGCACTTTACAAATACACATTATGTTCTGTTGCATTATACCATATGGAAGCACCTTCAAATATGTGAGTTAAGCTCATCTTTTTTGATTTATTAGACAAAACTTTTGCTCGATGTATAATAAGAATCTAGTCCACATATAGGGTACACATGACCGCGACTTGCCTTTCAATTCACTAACAGGACTGTTATAAGGTCAGAGGCTGGAATGTTTTTCAGATCAAGTTTAATAACTCAATTTTATTAGATCTTTTACTAAAGCATGATGTGGTAGTGCACAGTCATTTACTGACAGCACATTTTCCATTGAAATGGCCATAGCATTTCCCACTGACATGCAGTTTTACTGATAAAGCTACACAGTGTACAAATGATAATGATTGGAAATCAGGATTCACCAACTATTTATCATTTGTACATCAAATAAAGTGTTCCGATTTACTTTGATCCTATAAAATCTTTGTTTCCATCACACTTCAGAATGACGAAAAGGTCTGCCTTCGTGACAGCCGATATATTTTAAAATGTTTGCCAGTTAATTTACAAGCTATTTAAATGTGTTCTAGAAAAACCCGACTTCCTACAGCCTTTTTTTTCATTTCTATATTGAGATTTTCGCATGTAGCACATACAGTGTCAGTAACCAAACTAACCCCAAAACGATCCATACCAATACAACCTCCAAATGGTTTAAATCCATGCAGTACAGTGCCATTTTAGGATAGACGGTTGCATCCTTACAGCACCCTCTCCCCTCCCCCGCACAACAGCAGTGCATTCTTCTTGCCTACCATGCAGGCCATTGACTCCTACTTTTTACATTTATATCATATCCGAGTGTTCCAATAGATAGATCGTAAGTGGGGCCAATATATCCTTAGGTCTGGATGAAACAAGCAATTCCTCTGCATAGTTATTTCATTGTTCTTTGCAGTATACAACGTCCCTTAACCAACCCTTCACTGTAGGTGCACCTTTCCCTCCCCACTTGATCGCTACCAACCTTTTTGCTAATAACATAGTAACAGCCACCAATGTACAATTGCATGGTTTTAGTGATTTGACAAGCCCCAACAGACACACTTGTGGAGTACATTGCACTTCCTCCATTACCATCTGCGATACAACTCGTACTACCCGGCCCCAGTATTCAGTAACAAGCTTACAGCTCCAAGAGAGGTGCAGGAAGTCCGCCACCTCCACCCCACATCTCATACATTTAGAGTTCTCCCTTAACCCATATCGGTGAAGGCACGCTGGCGTATAATACAATTGCTGAATACATTTAAAGTGAATTATTCTGAGATTACAGTTTGCTGTGAGCCTTCCTGTAATCGCGCAGCAGTACCCCAGTCCTCCCATGACAAAGGGGTTTCCAGGACCCCATTCCATCTGACTAAGGCAGAAGAGCTAACCTCCGAGTTCTCCCGTACGGTTTGTTATATAATCTGGTTACTAACCCCTTCTTCTCTGTAGTAGTCAGGAGCATTTGTAGGGCGCTTAATGTCTGTGGTTCACTGGGGAATTCAGGGTATATTGCGCGCACAGCTGCGCGTAGCCTGATGTAAACGAACCCTAGCATCGCCGTCTCAGGCTGTGTTGTTGTAAGTGCATCCCGTATCACAAATTTCCCATCCTTGTATAGCTCCCCGAGCGTGGTTATTCCAGCGTTCCTCAAGATTTTTAATGCTTCGGCTTCGTGTGTAACTGAGATATGGGGGTGCGCCGCCAGGGGCATGGCCGGTGCATAGATATATTTTCTGCCCGCCCTATCATGCAGTCCGTTCCATGCCCTGGAGCTGCTTGTCATTGTGTTAATCTCTGTTCTCAGGATTTCGGGCATACTGTGCAGTACCGTAGCGGTGAGCGGGACCGGATGGGCATATTCTGTTTCTACCGCCAGATGCGGCAGATAACATTGCAGAAAGTGCCAATAATGAGCAAATTGTGCCTGTGTACATAAGTAATATACTTTCATGTCCGGTGCGCCAAATCCTCCCCTTTCATGTGGTTTGGTCAGTGTGTCCCAACTGCATCTGGGCTGTTTACCCACCCACACTAATGTCAGCATGCATGTTTTGAGAGACAAATACAGCCATGGGCAGCGTTACTGGAATATTCACGAATAAATACAACATCTTCGGAAGTACTGTCATTTTCAGGATCGCTATACGGTCCGCCAGCGACAGTGGGAGGTGGATCCACCTCGCGACCTAATCCGTTAGTTTTGATATGACCTTTCCATAACTCAAACAGATCACGACGTCGGGATCCCTGTGCACCCATGTACCCAAGTATTTCACCGGGTCAGCTGTCCACACCAATGGGAACCCCAGTTCAAATGGAACAGTACACTGTGTGAGGGGAAATACTGTAGATTTATCCCAATTAATCTTTAAACCGGAGTACCTCTCAAACCATACATATTCCCTTATTACAGGCTCGAGATTGGTCTCTGGCTCTCCAACATACAAGAGCATGTCATCTGCATACAGTGAGATGGCGAGAGGACGCTGCCGGAACCTTAGCGCGGCGAGTGTATGTCTCTGCCGAATTTTACAAGCCAGTGGCTCGAGAATCAGGGAAAACAGCTTCAGAGATAGGGGACACCCCTGTCTAGTGCCCCTACATATCTTTATCTCCTCCAAGATGAATTTGTTTATCTGTATCCTCGCTGTGGGGTCTGTATAAAGCAAGCATATCCATTTCAAGAATGCACCCAGCATCCCCATACACTGCAAGACTGTAAACATATACCCCCAGTGTATGGAGTCAAACGCTTTGGCGGCATCTAGAACTACCGCTGCAGCCTTCAACACCGGGTTTAACTGATGCAACACAGCGAACAACGTTCGTAGGTTATGCGTCGTAGATCTCTCCGCCACAATCCCGACTGGTCCGGGAGAACCAAGTTGGGCACTAAAGGTTGGAGTCGGGTGGCGATCATTTTCGCCAGGATTTTGGTATCAATATTTATCATAGATAGAGGTCTATAAGACTCGCAACTGTAAATGTCCTTGTCTGGTTTAAGGAGCGTGATTATAAGGGCCTCCCAAAGAGTTTGAGGTAGGGCACCCGCTTCGTATGCTGCTGCATACATGCTCAGAAGCTGCAGAGCAAATTGATCTGCATAAGTTCTATAAAATTCACCCGTCAGCTCATCCGCCCCCTGCCGCCTTACCATTTGGCAATGATAAAATTGCATCCTTCACCTCCTCCACCGTCATGGGCTGTGTTAAGTACTCTCTTTGGCCGAGGGACAACCATCCTAGAGCTACATCGTCCAGCCAGCTGGCTACGTCACTATCCCGTGCCTCTGGCCTGGGCCCATATAGTTCGGTGTAGTACTCCGAAAAAGCTGTTAAGATTTCAGGTGTTGTGTACCGTGGAGAAGAGTCGTGGCTTACAATTTACACTATGTGTACCTGCGCCTTTGGCTCCGCCAGCTTAGAAGAGAGTGAATGCCCTGGCCTCCCCCCCTCCCCATATCTCCGAGCCTCCCATTGTCTAGACCTGTGCTGCACTTCTTGCTCGGCGATTTCCGCATGTTCCGATATTAGATCCCTTATCTGCGCTAATATATCACCTGATGGCCGCTGTGCATATTGTCGTTCTAGAGTGTACAATTTACTTTCTATATCTTGCAATTTATTCAGTAATGATTTCAGCACTCCTGCTTGCATTTCCATGCACTCCCCTCGTATTGTAACTTTAAAGGCTTCGCACAGTAGCCCAGCATCCGGCATCGATCCCGCATTTTACTGAAAAAAATATGTGATGATGGTACTTATTGAGTACCGAAAGACAGGGTCTAGCTAGGACGTAGGCCGTAGCCTCCATTGAAAAGGGGGTCTGATGTGCGTGGGAACCTCCAGCTCGAGTAGCACCGGGGAGTAGTTCGACAGTGTTCGAGCTAAGTGCGATACTCCCACCACCCACCCATGTGCACATATCTCTTGAGACCAGCCAGTAGTTTAATCAGGACCATGTACCGTGTACCGAGGATATATACGTCCCCTCCCTCACCTCAGGATGTCGGAGCCTCCATATATCTACCAATCCCTCGGTTTCCATAAAGTCCCATACAATACCAGCTGATTGTTTACCGTGCCAGGCCGTTGTAGCAGATCGATCCAGATATACATTCAGGTATCTCCCCCCTCCCCCATATCACCATGGATGGAAGAAGCACCCCCACTCGCCTCCATATCTCATTATAATAGGCAGGGTTGTCTACATTAGGGCCATAGGTGTTTACAAGTACCACCTGTGATCCACCTAAGTAACCTTGGATCAGGAGGAATCTATCCTGTTCATCCGTTTCAGTGAATGGGGTCCCTTTCTTAACTAGTAGCAGCACCCCTCTAGAGTATGAGGAGTATGACGAGGCCACTAATAGCCACCCACTTCTTCCCAACGTTCTGATCAGTGTGCTTGGTGAGGTGCGTTTCTTGTAAGAGTGCTATTCGCAGATTGTGTCGATCTAAGAATGCCACCACTTGCCTTATTTTCTTGGGGTTGTTAAGACCTCGAACATTCCACGTTTATAGTCTATTCACCCCCCTTTCCTTGACATTTCAGAACGATGTTCCTGCCATTTTAAGGAGCTTTCCCCAGACCTCAGATGGGCGGTTAAAGTGCCACCAGGATGCCTGACATGTATAGCATTTGCACCAAACAACAAACAATTAACCCTCCCCCACCCACTTCAGCACCCCAAACTTGCTGAAGCCATCCCTTTGAAACAATCCCATATACAAAAAGAGATCAACTTTCAACATCTTTCGTCGGGGTACACCCACCAGGGGTCTGTAGTGCCTAAATTCCCTCCCGGTAGTTGGGGGAGGTGGCAAGGTGTGTACAGTTATACGGTACCATCAAGCAGGCATTGACTATGTGACATGCCATGTCCATGCCTGATCCCCACATTCATGACATTGTACCTTTCGCTTGACCTGGCTCCGTAGCAGTTCGTCTCTGCAGCTCACCTTAGGCAGCTATATCTCGCTCCCAACTCAGACGACTCATACGCCCGCCCCAATGTTCATTTAACTTGAATAGTCCCCATCAGAGACCTCCACTCCTGATTTGCCTGCTTGTTCCCGCCGGTTCCATGACTTTGTCTTAACATATTCCATTGCCGTTTTCGGGGAATTAAAAAATGTTGTCTTGCCCCCATCCTCGATTTGCAGGCGGGCCGGGTAGAGCATTGCATACTGCAGATCTGCTGCCTGTAGCTTTTTCTTCACCGACAGGAATTCCCACTGCGCCGCCTGTACCGAGGCGTTGAAGTCCGGAAAGAACGCTATGTCATTGCCTTTGTAGTTGATGGTCTGTTTTTCCCCTGAAAGACGTAGCACTGCATCTCAACCTCGATAATCAAGCAATTTGGCTATTATTGGTCATGGCGGTGCTCCAGGGATAGGTCTCGCCACAAGTGACGGGTGCTCTTTCGACAATTAGGATCGTAGACAGGTGTTCAGGTCCAAATACCTCCTTGAGCATCGTTTCAATGTAGAGCTCCAGCTTGCCCGTGTTCGTCGTTTCTGGCAGCCCAGTTATTCGGAGGTTATTGCGGCGTGACCGCGCCACCAGTTCCTCGTTCTTGGCCTGGTTCACCGCCAACACTTTCTCCATGTTGAGGCACTGGGAGGTAACCGATTGCAAGCCATCCTCTGTGTTGGATATACGCTGTTCAGCTTCTCCCAGTCTGGCCCCTTGTTCATCTAATTTTGCTGCCAGATGGTCCAGGCGTATGTTTAAAGCGTCAATTTTCTCATCAATTGATTGTAGGCTAGTTTGCATTGCCAACAGTGCTGCTTCCAGTGTGGTAGGGCCTTTCCCTTGTGCCTCCAGCTCCGAATCAGAGTTCGCTTCCTGTTGTGCTCTGGTTGGTTTCCACGCCTCGAAAGTAAGCCGTGCCTGCTGTTTGTCTGTTTTCCCCATATTGTTTGTGGGGTCGTGTTTCCAGGCACTTGTTTCCCAGCAGCACAGCGTTTTATAGGCCAGGCCTCCACAATATACAGTTTGCGGTGCCCAACGCTGTATGTGTGCTTACCAGCGTATAGTCCTGATTGCTTTCACCACCCTCTTGCCTCAGTTCCAATGCATTGACCTGGGCCAGTAACTGGGCCTTCTGTGCCTTCTACGCCTGTGGGGTTACTGCCGGGACCTCCCGATATCTACCAGACAGCTCCCGTCTTCACATTTCACCAGGTCCCCCACTGCACAGTCTCCGGTCACTGCAATCCAGGTCGTGGGCCTTGCTCAGTGTTCAAAAATTCCTCTGTGCAGTGTATTACTGCTGTGGGGCAGGGCTCTCCCAGTAACCACCAGTCAGCTCCCGCCTGCACAGTTCACCAGGGCCCGATCTTCCCAACCCCGGGCCGCTTTGCTCACGGCTCGATGATGACTAGACTGAGTTTCTCCCTACCAAGCCTGTCACCTCCTTCTTACTGTAACGCCACCAGGTCCTATAGGCGTTCCCAGCCCCTCGTACCTCAGAGCGGGTTCGTGGTTTGATTCCTCTGGCCACTGCACTTCAGAGCTGCACGTCTCTTCCCCGGTGTAGGCCATCCGGTCATCGCGATTCACGCCGCGTGATGCGGTTGCGGCTAAATGTATTGCCGGTTAGGGCAGCTCACCCCAGGTTGTGCTGCCGGACGTTCACCACTCCAACTGCTTTTATCCAGCGCCTGTGCAGCCAGCTCCATCCACCCGACCGGGTCTTTGCAGGCCAGATCTTTTCAGGCGGCCGCCATGTTGCTTTACGGCCTGCCGTTCACAACTCACTCTGCCTCCTGAAGCAGCTAATGTCGCGGATTTCTGCGGGCCAGTCAGTCCGGGCAGTTTATGAATGCGGGCTCCACTGCTTTCCCGCTTAGATGGCGTCCCGTTTCAAGGATTGTGGTCGGATTTATACACCCGGCCGGCAGAGCTACACTAAGGTGCAGCCATCTTGGCACCGGCACACTAGCGCCCCCCGACATCCTACAGCCTTTAATTTCACTCTCCATGTACCCCAGCACGATTGTCAGGCAGTTCAGTTTATTAAACCCTCTAACTTCGCAGTTGGAGAAAGAAAAGTAAACAAGAATCGCCAGGATAAAATAAGCAACAGTTTGTAAGAAGACCTAAGCTGACATTTGACCTCCATCTTTGGACACACACCAAGCGTAACAAGATAAAAACAAATGGAAAGGCATATTTATTACTCATTCACTTTTTAAAAGAACAGACATCTGTCCTTTGCCAGCTGGAGCTCTCTCGCCAGAACAGGCCAGTAGGTCCTAAAAATAACTCTCCCTGATAATTGACTCGCCATAGTGAATGGGAGAGTAAATTGTTTGAGGCCTGATAAAACTTCATGAAAGACTCGAGATACTGGACAATTAACGCAGAAGAACCCACCTGCAGAAATTAGGAGTACCAGCAGATATACTAACAATATGTGCAAAGGACCCCAGCTGCGGATATTGGGAGTATCAGCAGAGTTTCTAACAGAGGATCTTGAGAGGTGCTTAGTCAAGGTTATGGCTGAACTGCTGAACCTACAGTCTAGACTGGTGGTAGTGACAGTGTGTAAAATCTACAAATTTCTATTAGGAGACAATTCAGCTGGAGATGCTAGTGTCATGGTGATGAAACGTGGAATAATAATATTATTATTATTATTAATTAAACTTATAATGCGCAACAGCTACCCAAAAAGGGTTTCCCGGCGCAGAAGCAGATCAGAGGCTGAGTTAAACAAGGCAGCAGGCTATTGATTGAAAAGCCATGTCTTCAAGGATTTACGAAATTGAATATAATTTGTTTCGTTTCGAAGAGCTAGCGGCATGACATTCCAAAGTGAGGGGCCTAGGTGTGTAAAAGACCTTCCACCCATTCGCAATAGTTTAGTTTTTGGGACAGAAAACCTCCCCTGAGTGGATGAGCGGAGGTCGTGAAGAGGGACATAGGGATGGACCAACGATTGAAGGTATTTGGGGGCAACTCCAATTTTGATTTTAAACATGTAGCAGGGCTTTGAACTTAACTCGGTTCTCCACCCTGAGCCAATGCAGGTCACGAAGATGACCGGAGATAGAAGAGGCTCTAGGGATCCGGCATAAAAGCCTAGCTGCGGAGTTCTGGACGAATTGCAGCCTACGAGTCACCTCCTTGTTAGATCCCAAGTAAAGAACATTGCCATAGTCAAGTCTTGAAGTGATCAAAGCGTGAACAACAGTTTTCTGAGTAGGTTCTGGTAGCATCCAGATGACTTTATTTAGCCACTTCAGGATTGTGAAACAGGTGGCGGCTACTTTAACAGCTTGGGCGTGCATACTGAGTGCATCATCAATAATGACGCCCAAGTTTCGAGCTTGGCGGACCGGTATAGGAAGAGCACTCATCTCACAGGACCAGTGTTGAGGACCCCAAAGTTCCTTGTTTTTCCCCCCCCCGAGTATAAGGACCTCGGTTTTTCCACCGTTTAATTTGAGGTAGTTAGATTGCATCCATGATGCGATATTCCTCAAACCCAGCTGAAGGGGAGAAATCTCTGTAGTTCTCTTCATGGATAGAGAGAAAATGATTTGAGAATCATCCGCATAAGAGAAGAGGGTCAACCCGGACTTCTCTGCAACATCCGCCAAGGGTCTTACATATAAATTAAAAAAGTAGGGGGCTAAGGATAGAGCCCCGAGGTACCCCATGAGCAAAAGAGTAGGTATCGGAACTGTCTGTAGGGGAAAAAACTTGAAAGGTACAATATGTGAGGAAAGAGATGAGCCATTTCAAATTGGAGATGAAGTTGAAAGGACTAACAGTATCCCCAAGCTTGCCTGTTAAGTTGAGAGTAAAGCGCTGATGGAAGTAGCAACTTTTTTTCCACAGGTCGAGACTGTGAGGGCTTTATCAGACAATCTGAGCTCTGATTGAGGTGCCATTCTTTTGTGGTGACAACTGGGAGGACGGACATGGACTTGTTGTGCGTTCCTTGGGTGAAGCGAGCCCTGGAAAGTTGAGGTATGCTAGCCACTAAAGTCTTGATCGAAGCCCAAGCAGATGACTGACTCTAGCTCAGATCGAGGTCCCCTTGAAACTTTGAGCCAAGCCTGCATAAGGTTTCTGCCCCCCCACAACTTTTTCCACACAGCCTTTTTGTTTCAATATATTTAAAACGTGTATTTTTAAATTTTTTTAAAGTGCACTATGTAGCTTCTCAAGAATTACATACAACGCATTAACTTTTGATTTGAACGAGGAAAGAGAAAAAGACACCCATCTAGTGGCTGCATTGTGGAACCAGGAAACCTGGGATCAATCTCAGCTTCCATGCTTGACTAAACTGTCTGGTCATATGTAATTACCTTATTTCACTGTGCCTCTTTTCCCTGTATCACCAAATTGAGAGAAACTTGTTGCGGGTAGGGAGGGGGAAGGGAAGGAGGGTCGGTGGTGATGTGGCCTAATAGCCAGGGCTGCCAACTCTGGAGTTTGAGAACCAGGTTTGAGTCCCGGTGTCAGGCTCAGCATCCTGTCATTCTGGGGAAATCACTTAATCATCTCCCCGTGCCTATAAAAATAAAATGAATCTGACCTTGTGTAATGCAATCTGGTGCCCATGTAAAGAACTCCAGTGCCCTAAGGCCGAGCATGTGCTAAATAAAACTGCAAACAAATTCCTTGAAATACATCAGTTCAGGATGTTCACTGCTCAAACACAGCTCTTGCATATGTTTTAATAGGCTTTAATTTTGCTCCATCTATAACAGCGACCTAGGCCACATATAGGGTATGGTATACATGCCAACTGACTTGCCTCATGATTGTTTCTAAATTCGTATTTAGATTATTAATCCTAATAAATGCCACCCAATGCAGTGATATAATTTTAAGTTCCTAAGTGAAATGCTTCAGTGTATTAAAAAAGACCTTTTTTTTTTTTTTACTTTGTAGAGTCTTTATTTTATTTTTACTTGCCGTTTATTGCACGGTTTATTTACCAAAGATGCTGTTGGTTCGACTTGGGTTAGGGCTCTGGGAGCTACGCCTTAGCTGTTGGTCGGTTCTCTCCCTGTTGATTTGCTGGCTCGCCACCCTCTACTGCACAGGCCCTCTGGAGAGGGTATATGGGTTACTGGCAATTACTAGTTGTCTTGTTTCCTCTTGTTTCTCCACTAGTACTCCTCCGTCATGGAGCTTTATGGAGCAAAGGGAAATGTTCCTTTAAATTGGGGTGTAGTATTTTTGAGAGGTGGGTTCCAACCTTATTGTGTTGGAGTGCGATGATGTATTTGAACCGAATACAGTTAAACCTAAAAACAGCATAGTAAGTCAAATGTGTCAATTTTAAGTTAGCAAATATGTAGGGCAGAATTCCTCATATGAAATAAATACCGCTATAAACTCGTGCAAGACTTATTTTTCCAGTCCTGAACACTATTTGCGCATCAATAATTATAAGCTAACTGAGCGGATGAGAACAGCTTTTCTTGTTGACCTACGCCTCTGCCAACTCTGGGCACCGCCCGAGAAGCAGGGCAAGTCTTGAAAGCCTTGGGCGGTCGAGTGGGGCGTCGGTCTCGCAGCCCTGGACACTGCCAACATACACAGATGTACCCGGAAGAGGCCAGTTATCGGTTTACACGGTGCATGAGAGGGAGGAGCTGCAGCGCAGAAGGAATGTAGGCATTTTACTCTGAGAAGAATACCAACCTAAGAAACCTGCCAACATAAAAAATGTCACCGTGTGAGAGGAGGGGAGGGCGTTCCTGCCCAACACTTTTGCGTCCTCCTCCACCAGAAAAATATAAAACCTCTGTGAATTTTCCGCCTTCGTCTTGGGTTGGAGGGGTCCGGAACGTGCAGCACCTCCAAAGACGAGCTGGAAACCCGCTCAGTGCAGGGGTTTCCACCTCCCCGGCGCTCTCACCGTGTGACAACGACATGGGCTCTTCGCCGGGAGACCATGTGAAAAGTTCCGCCCTCGGGTCTGCAAAAGGAGTACCCCTGTTATCTGGCTCTTTGTAAAGGACCTTGAATCGCACGCATAGATTCCACCTGTTGTTCAGCATCCTCTGCTTCCTACCCAGATTCGTGCTATGCAAATATCTTTACGCACAGTAACTGCATTATCAAGGTTTTGCGTGGGCATATACAATGCCAGAGCATTTTAAACAAACATGTGACTCAAGAATATGTTTCAAGTGAAGGAAGACTTCGAATGAACTTTGTTTCCATAGAATAGACGACGTTGTCATTGGGTTCTCCCACAAAACTGTGTTGTGCAAAGCCCCTATCTAAGTTTTGCCTTTCTAGCAAAAAAATAGACAGACTCGCCACATCTATTGAAGCGGGCTCTCGGCGGGGAGAAAGCTAAGGCACCAGAGTGCATCATATAGATGTTGCTATACAATAATGGCCACTACATTTGGATGCATAACTCTTTAAATAAAATACCCAATAACCAGTATCGGGAAGTTCAAAGTTACAGATTGTGGTATATTATCAATTTTACTTTACAAATCATATAGGTATCTGGAAAACGATGCTGTACAAAACTTTAAAGGGATGTCTACGATTTCTAAAAGTTGAAAATGCACTTGTTCTCAACTTAAAAGACAGACAACATTTGAAAACTATGTCTTTCACCAATCAATTTTCACTGCAGCGAAATAACATGGGAACCGATCCATTTAATTTCAAAATTAAGATTCTGGTCGCGAAACTACGTCACTTCCTTACAAAAGTACCCCAAGCTCCCATAGACTAAAGGTAAAATTACGTGCCACCACTCTGTACGTGTACGTACTTTCCTACCATGCGGGAACTGCAAGGCAAAAGTCGTGCGATCCGGCACCCACTGGAAAAACTGAAGCAGGCTAATAGCCCAGCGGGGAGTTTGGAAAACAGAGTCACAACAGCAAAAGGAAGCCCATCCGAGGCAGCTAGTAGTTCCTTAGAAGAAATTCAACACTTTCAATGACGTCTGAAGCCCTCTGACCAATAGGCATACCGTCTCCACGGAAATGCCCCGCCTCCTGTCAAACGAGTACACGAAAGGGCGGGGACTGGTTTGTAAATTGAGACCGGCGTTAGTCCATTCGTTGAATATTAGCTGAAAGAAATAAAAGCCGCCGTTCCATTGGTTAAAAGCTAAAGTTCTGCTCGACAGGTGCAACGGTTGTGGGCGGTGTTTAAATACGTATTTTGAAAGGCGTGGCCAGTATGTAGCCATGTGATTGTTTGTGTCACTCTGAGGAAATCAACCCAAGGAGCGTCCGGTGTATCCACGCCTTCTGATAGAGCAGTAGGCCGAAGTGGGGCAGCCGCCGCCCTTTCACGAGTGAGACACTCGCAGGTCCGGCTTGTATACTTCGCGGGGTATTAGCCACATTTCTGCCATTTGCGTGGAAAGAGTTGGAATGCAGTGACATTGGGCAATGTCCAAGTACGGGTTTTGAAGTTTAGAATGTGGAAATGAAACACTAGGAGTTTTTGTAAACTTATTTGCCTTGTGTCGGGAGTTTGTGTTTTTGTTAAGATGAGTGCAAGGTTTGCTGCTTTATTCTCCCTCCAGTAACTGTCGGCTTCCAGCCCAGCCTCTCCCATCCTAGAAGTAGTGAGACCAACTGGCATAGGCGCAAATTCAGGACGGTAAGTGTAAAAATTCAGGACAAAGGGTCAAAATTCAGGACAAAAATTCAGGACAGAAGGTTAAAATTCAGGAAAAAACTTTGGGACAAATGGTAAGTTTTACAGACACATCAGAGGAAGTTTGCGCGATAGTATAAAAGTAAGTAAATAGACAACCACTTAAGCACAAGTTAAAATAAGTTTATATTAGGTTGAGACAATTGTGCACTTTACAGTTTTTCGGAATGCGCGCAGCTTTGAGCAACTGTGCGGGTCTTTTTGTGGTATTTCATATGATAATAATCTATATGGTTACTGCACTCGGTTGTCAAGTCTGATATTTTGTTTACAACTCATGGTCCTGAAAAGGCATGTTTGGTGAGAGAAGTGGTCCGAAAGATCTGCTCGGATAGACTTTGTTACTAGCATCTCATATTTGAGTGCTATTGTGAGATGTAAAGCGGCATGCATAGGTGAACTAAAGGGAGGATTGCTGTGATGAAATCACTATAGGGAGCACAATTTGGGTGTTTCAGCAAGTGGACCTTAAAATATGGAATCTGACTTTGCTTATGGGGGATTCGCAGAGAGTTGCACTAGCTGACGGAAGTCACAAAGATGCTTTTCCCTGCAGCTTCCTTAAAGAAGGCACTGTCAATACACTATTACATAGTTTATTTTTGACACCTTGCCTATTGCTACAAACACAATATACATCTCAAGCACAGCTCATGGCACTATGAGGCCCTCCCTAAGACCTTATACCTAAAACAAAACATGCAAACATTTACAATTACTAGTGTAACATTCAAGTGAGCAGTTGGGTGTCACTCAAAACGTCATATGCATGATTTATAGATCCCACACATAAGCACACAGCAAATACAGAAAGTAACACATAGGCAAGGGAGTAGCCAGAAAATATAAATACCTCCCTCTTTGAACTAAAGCTCTTATGGCACCAAGAAAGCAAAGTAAGTCATCACAACCCTCCCCAGAAGAGCACTCTTGTCCAAGGATCCAGTCATTCGTCCTTCCATCAGGCCCCTGATATCCACCATTTCAAATTTACATTGTCATCTAATAATTCTTTCATCCATCATTCAGTTTTTCACCATTCATTCTGCCCTTCCATCTGTGTGCCCATCCATATCCAAACCATTTCAACCATTTGCAAACATCCATCATCTATCCTTCCATCCATCATTTCACTCATCCATCCCTCCTTCGACCCTTTCACTAATCCATCCATCATCCTTCCACCCTTTCACCCAATCCATCCTTTCACTCATCCATCCATCCACTCTTCCATCCATTCACTCATCCATCCAACCATTTACCCTTTCGCCCAAGCCATCCTTTCAATCATCCATCCACTCATCCATCCATTCACTCATCCATCCAACCATTTACCCTTCCAGCCATCCTTTCACTTACTCATCCATCCACCCAGTTACTCATCTGTCAGCCCATTCAACTTTTCACTCATCCATCCTTTCTTCTAGCTCTCCACCCTCCCTTTCACTCATGTATGCATTCTTTCACTCATCCATCTTTACTTTCTTCTTTTCACTCATCCAGGCGCCCACCCATTCTGCCGACCATTCATCCATGCTTTCACTCATCCATCCATTCATCCTCCCTTTCTCTCTCCATTCCACTTTCACTTAGCCACCCATCCTTCCATCCACCCTTCACCCATCCACCCACTCATCCATTTACTCATCCACTCATGAATCCATCGACCCTATCACTCATCCATCCTTTCACTCATCCATCCATCCTTTCTCTCATCCATCCATCCTTTCTCTCATCCATCCATCCTTTTGTTCATCTACCCTTCCTTTCACTCCCTCGTCCATCCTTACATCCACCCTTTCACTCATCCATCCATTCACCCTTTCACTTATCAATTCATCAATCCATCCATCATTTCTCTCATCCATCCACCCATTCACTCGCCCATCATCCACCCTTTCACTCATCCATCCATCCTTTTACTGATCCATCCACCCTTTTACCCATCCATCTACCCTTCCACCCATACATCCATCTATACACCCTCATCCATCCTTCCCCTCACGCATCCATCCATCCATCCTTTCTCTCATTATCCATCCATTCACCCTTACACTCATCCATTCATCCTTTCACTAATCCATCTAGCCATTTACCCATTCCTTCACTTTTTCACTCACCCACCTTTTCACATTAATTATGAGCTGAGCCTTTGTCTACTGAGTTGCAGACAGAAGAGGCACATTAAGAACTTCACCCCCACTGTAGTTCCTAAAGCAAGGAGTGGGGTGGGGGAGGGTTCACTATGCCCCTGCACATAGACAATCTGAAAACCTGGAAGTCATGAGTCCTGCATGATGCACAGTGCCAGGACGTGAGGTGATTGTGACATGGTGTTGATTCCAGGGTTTTAGGTAGGATGAAAAAACTGGGGGTCTCTCCAAGGGGCGTGTGTGATGTAACTAAGGGTGTGGCTTAAAACACCCAAGCTTAAAATATGTGCTGAGCATAATGTGCCACCCAACTGGTATTTTGCTGTTTCTATCATTGCATCCAGTAACATTAGACCTACAACAAGCCATGACTATTGGCTTTGTCAATGGATGCTAGTTGCATTAAATAAATAAAAAAGCAGCAACTATGGATTCCTTGTATATAATATTAAAAATGCTTCAGTTCTGAAATGATAAGACTGTAAGAACTAAAACCTCTTCTTTTTATGAACTGGCACATAGCTACATGGGCGTTTTTGTAAATTTGTTTTGTACATTTCTTCCATCTAACCCTAACAGAATACCCTGCCCTAGACAGCGGCAGGAGGAGGCCACCACATGCTGTAACAGATCACACTGGCCCATTATCATTCTGTATGTGGCAATCAGCCGCATACAGAATGACAATGGGCAGGTGGGGCTGCTCTTGAGCACAGAGGAGTATGAGGCTGCCCCATCAGGGGGCTGAGGCCTCTCACGGGGGAACAGCTCTGCTCCCTACAAGGGACGATTGGTCACCCAACGTAGAAGCATCAGTATCTGTTATATAAAAAGACAACCAGAGACGTTATAAGGCAGGGGCATGGTTGGCAATTACCCAGGGCCTACAACTTCCAAGGAGCCCTCCAGGAAAGTGAACCTGATCTCTATCTAGCTCGCTTCTGTGTATTTTTGTATCTTAACGTTTAATGTGTAATTCAATATTGTTAGGTAGCCTAGGGTTTGAATTAGCAAAAACATACATGCCAACACTTTAGAAGAGGAAAGCAGGAGTTTTGAAATAAAAAGCAGGCAAATGTATTCCTCCCATTGAAGTCTATTGAGGGCGAGGCCTTAATCAGGTCTATCGTCATGTGGGACTTGCAAGTGTGCTGCTGTAAGTTCAGATATCAGAAAAGCTAAAATATGTTTGTTTTTTTACTTGTCAGGAGCATGGAGAAAGCGCTATGGCAGGCAGAGAGAGTGTGACAAAAATGGTGTGCACTGGCCTGCTGGAGCAGGTTACTGGCAAACAAGACCAGTCCCTGTGGGCAGAAGTTTCTCGATTAATCTGGTTTGCATACAATCGATGGGAGACTAGCCTTGAAATCTGTTGTCTCCCGCCTGAATCGGGAGGGATGGCATGCATGCAAAAATGGGTAATAAAATTGAAAGTTGTCCCAAACAGAGGTGTCAGAGTGTAAACCTATACATTAATTTCCTTCTTGCGCACTGGCACCGGATCAGGAGTGTTGTAGTCCTTACTGGACTTTGGTGTTCCCCGAGGGACCCGTCTCTCTTTTAGCAAGCCGGGTGATGAAAGTACAGAAGGCAAGGACAAAGTATTTCTAGCAAAGCACGACAGACAAGACACTTTCTGTGTTTTTTAATCATTTCATTAAAGTACAGAAATGCATAAGCTGGGCCATTCAGGTTAGATCAATAAGCATCAGAAAACACAGTAAAACTCAGTACAGTTATAGTCCAAATCCAGCATAGATTCACCTTTAAAGAGTGGGGAAGGGTCTCTTCCCAGCCTAGAAAAATCTCAACCTTTTATAGGGCTTTTGACAAAAGCTTCATACATTCACTATATTAGTACATGGTTCTCATGCTCATGACCAATATAAAACAAGCAAAGAGCAGCAGTTGGTAATGAAATACATTCGAAGATTTTCTTACCTTTCTAATACATGGTGTTCTAATGTTCACAGCATCTGCTCTCAGTACATGAAATGTTACATAGTATGTTATTCGGTGTGGGACAGTTGCTCTGTCCTTGGGGAAAGTACACTCTGCTCAGGTGGTTATGGAAATCATTTCTCAGCTAGTGAAGTCTTTGAGTCGTCATTATGACACAGAAAAAAAAGAAGGTTCAGCTCATGTGTTAAACAGCAACGTTGCACAAAGATGAATGATAAGGCCTAAGTTAAAGAAACATGAATTCTTGCACACTAAACATTGACATTTAAAAATTTTAAGCAATCCACTTTCACAACCCCCCCACCCCGCCCCCCACTGATTCTTGAAAACATTGTTTTCTGTTCGTCAGGGTCGTCACAGGTCAGTCGTCATCAGTTTTGGGCTTTTTAGGCTAGATCCCTCTAGTTCCTTTATATCGTCGTAAAAGGGACTCTGTAACACCTCAAATTCAACATCAGTTCTTTTCCCCCTTTCTCCTGGTCATTACATTTGGAATCTTTTTCCTACAAATTAACCCACCATTTGCTGAGATTTTTCCACAAAGGTTTAAGAAAAGCATGCATGCAGCGCCTATTAGTATCCCCAACAGAGGGGTTAAGAGCAGGTTTAGTATTCCACCTCCTACTCTCCCTAGCCATTCACCTACTTTAGTAAATCACTTTCCAATAGTGCTAAATATGAAGCCTACTCCTTCCCAGGCACAGGTCTCTTTGAATTCCTTCAGCTTGTACATTACGTTAGTGATATAGAGCTACCCGAAGGCAAGTGCAACACGCGCACCACGTTCTATATGTCTTAGAAACTGTTTTATGTAAGTTGTTTCCTTTGGCACCTTTTGCTGATTGCGTTGCTTTTTATAAGGGGGGGGGTAACGTCAAATAAGACTATTAGCCTGCAGGGGCGGCTCCTCCAGTAAGGCAGAGGAGCGTCGCCCCACTGCTTTGAAGCAGTGCAAGAAAGGAAAAATAAAATGATAATAATATAATATTTTATTTTGTCCCTCTGCGGCAGCTTTGCGTGACGGGGTGGGGCTGCTCTGCTCGCAGGGCACGGGGGAGTGGTAGCACCCTCCTAAGTGTGCAATGACTGTTTGGCCAGCCCTCTCGGGCTGCCCAAAACAGTCATGTGCACTTTGCATGTTCTCCATGCAGGCTGCATTACAGCCTGCATGGAGAACATGCCCACCCCTCCAGCCCCTGGCTGAGTGCCGTGTCACGGCGCTCAGACCAATCACAACGCTGCATTGCAGTGTTGTGAGTGGTCAGGGGAGCCTGGCTGCCTGCTTCCTGTGCTGAGGAGAGACGACGGACAGACGCGGTGATGAGGTAAGTTTTTCTAATTTTTTTATTAATCCCCTCCTCCCCTTCGCCCCCAGCCCCACCACCCCCGATCCGTGCCGGCTGCTACTGTTTGCCTGTACTCGCCACTCTCTGGTCCGCAGCGGCATTAGCCGATTATACGGAGAGAGTATCTAGGGCTGCCCCCCTTCCTGGGAGCCTCTTAGCTGCCGCCATCTTGGGCAGGCAGCGGTCTAGGCATTTGCTCCTAACTGAAGACGCCTACTTAAGGCCACTTAGCGCACGGTAGCACTGCTGGTGCACAGAAGGCAAGCCCATCTGCGCCCAAACGTCGCCAGGCGCCAGAACCGCTGCTCCTTTGACTAGAAAAGCTAGTGTTGTGTAGTTCCTATAAACCTATAAAGGATCTGCATGTTTAGACAACATATACTGTAGGATTGGAGTCAGACTGATTCTGGACACCCCTACCGGATATGTCAGCCTGTATACCAGCTAGCTCACAGTGCCACTAGAAACCCCTCTTACCAAGGAGAGAATAGTTATTGGCAACTATCGAACATGACAACCCTGATCCCTCAGAATCGTGGAAACAGTGTACTACTTTTCGCTCAGTCACTCGTGCTCACTTAGCCTCAGAGAGATACACAGAATAAACAGTGGGGAAATTTTTCAATAAGCATTTATTGAGCCAGCGTCATTCTAGTGTAAAATAGGTGTGCTGAAACAACCATTAGACAGTAACAGATATAAACGATTATAAGCACTAATAGAGTAAAAGGATGGTAGATTTCTTCCATTGTGCTAAAACAACGAATACAGGCAAGTATATAAAATACATGACAGTAGTAAAATGCGTACTCCTACGATGCGTCCCTAACTAGATGTACCTGAATGTACCTAGCAATGTATGTGGGTGTAAAGTCAAGAATCCCTCTAGGATAAAGTCAACCCCATTACCTGAAGTGAGAGACTGTGGGACTCCGTCTTGGTCTCGAGATGGACACCCCGCAAGGGATGTCAGACCACTGCGAGCTGGAGTGTCTGCGTGCAGGAGCCTCAGTGTCTCGCGTCAGTGTGTCGGCATGGAAGTCCTTTTCTCCTCTGACTATCTCAGCAAGAGATGATGTATATATACCCAAAGTGGTACCCCCTGGGGATATACCTTGCTGTGTCATGTCGGACTGGGATGACGGAAGGGATGACCCTTATACATGGTTATTATGCAGGAGATGGTAGGCCTGCTGTGATTCCAAGAATCCTCATGCATAATGAATGAGGCTTAAGCTTTTCGGAGAAAACCCCATGTCATCTTTGGACATTACCGTAACTAGGGAAAAGGCTAGTACTAAGAATCGTTATGTAGTGTAATGGTAGGGAGAATATGGGTGAAGGTTTAGGTGACTACCTGAGCCTAAATTTGGGGTATCTATATGAAACATAACACCCACTCCTCATCCGACTGGACGACATACCTAAAAATTCTACATACTGCTAAAACGTGATAAAAAATAAATAATACTTAAAAAGTAAAATTTCTAAAAAATGCTAAAAAAAGAAAAATAGTGCATGCGATAGAAGTCTGTACTAAATAAGTTCGTATATGTATATATATCAAACAGCTCGCCTCCGTTTCCGTTTTTAAAGAAAAAACGAGCGTGGACCCAAATAGGTGCAGCAATCCTTATTTATTTTTCACCATCACCGGTGTCTGCCGTGACGCGTTTCTGCCGTCTACGCGGCCTTGATCATATGTATATATATGTGTATATATATATATAAATATATATATATATTATTTTCCAAATCCTCACAATCGCTTGAAGGAAAACGAAGCCTTGTGCGGTTTTTAAAAAGAGTTTATTCCCAATCAGCCACTTGTCAAACGCGTTTCGAGTGCGCTGCACCCTTGTTCACTGACATAGAGATTTGATTCTCGTGGCCTTTTAACTGTGTTGCACACGTGATTATCTAAAACTACAAATTCAGTGCATGTGAAAAAAGACTTGTAGTTTTTTCATTCAATGTAGTATATCATTGACAATATGATTTAAAACACCTATGATGGTTAAATATCAATATTGCGCATGTCATCTCATTTTAAATCGTATAAAATATATACAATTATAATTTACACGTTAATAATTAATAAATTGCATATTGCACTTTCCGTTTCTTTTGGAATGAATTAAGCCCCAGTGGGCTATGTCTTATGGCAATTTATCTAACCCAAGTGGGTATTTGTCAATCACAATACAAAAAACATTATAAATAACATTTTAAACAATACAAGTCCCAAAATCTGTGTAATTAAAAAACTTTTCTCTTTCCTGTTTTTCCATTTAAAACTTAATCCTTATCTCAAGAACTGATTACTATAGATGCGTGTACAGATCTTCCTCCATATTCAAACTTTCTGGCTGTTTTGAATTCAATTCTACTATGTATCGTGATTCAAGCCTCCTCAGCTTCTTTTCTCTGTTTCTTCCCCTTGGATTCTTTTTTACCGCATCAATCACATAATATGTTAATCCTCCAACATTTTTGTTATGGAACCTCTCAAAATGTCACGCCACAGGATATGTCCTGTCGCCATCTTTTATGGCTCTCAAATGTTGAAGGATTCTTTTATGAACCTCTAAGATTGTGCTGCCCACGTACCTCAAGCCACATGGGCACTGAAGCACGTAGACAGCAAAATCCGTTTTGCAAGAAAATTTTTCTCTTATTGTCTTCATATTTTTACTTAAACCAGGTTTATATGTTTCTGTATTTATACCATATGTGCAAGCCTTGCACTTGGTACATTTTACAAAACCCCGTTGTTTTGTTAACCAGGTTGTTTTAGATTGGGGTTTTTTCAATACATTTTTAACCAAAGTTTGCTTAAGAGATCTTGCTTTACGATTTGTGATTTGCGACCTGCGGGAAACAACTTTGCCTAGGATTGGATCGTTCTTGATCATGTGCCAGTGTTTGTTTAAAATACCTCAATTTATCATGCTGGGCACTATAAGTTGTTACAAATCTACTTTGTTGATTTGAATCGATCTTTTTCTCTTCTTTTTTCTCTTCTTTTTTCTCAAATAGAATATCCTCTCTCTTCTTTTCATTCACTTTGAAGATTGCATCATCAATCCATTCATCTGGATATCCCCTTGTCCTAAACCTTTGTTTTAACACTGTCATTTCTTTCTTTATCTCTTTCTCATTGCTGCAATTACGCTTAGTGCGTAAGCATTCACCATAAGGAATACTCCTCTTTAAATTTACTGGGTGAAAGCTTTTCGCATGTAAAAGAGTATTACTGGAAGTAGGTTTTCTATACAACTTTGTTTCTACTTTTCCATTTTCAATATACACTGTTAAATCCAAAAAATTCACATTTGTTCGACTTATTTCACTAGTGAACTTTAAATTGAGGTCATTCCGTTGCAACTCATTGATGAATAGCTTAGCCTCCTCTTCTGTGCCTTTCCACACTAAAAACAAATCATCAATGTAACGACTCCAGTGTAAAATGTGTTCTTCCCACTGCTGCTGGTATTGTGACCGGACCACCTGCTCCTCCCACCAGCCCATATGCAAATTAGCATAGCTGGGGGCGAAGCAGGTGCCCATCGCTGTACCGCACCTTTAAAGTTCACTAGTGAAATAAGTCGAACAAATGTGAATTTTTTGGATTTAACAGTGTATATTGAAAATGGAAAAGTAGAAACAAAGTTGTATAGAAAACCTACTTCCAGTAATACTCTTTTACATGCGAAAAGCTTTCACCCAGTAATTGCAGCAATGAGAAAGAGATAAAGAAAGAAATGACAGTGTTAAAACAAAGGTTTAGGACAAGGGGATATCCAGATGAATGGATTGATGATGCAATCTTCAAAGTGAATGAAAAGAAGAGAGAGGATATTCTATTTGAGAAAAAAGAAGAGAAAAAAGATAAGAAAAAGATCGATTCAAATCAACAAAGTAGATTTGTAACAACTTATAGTGCCCAGCATGATAAATTAAGAGGTATTTTAAACAAACACTGGCACATGATCAAGATCGATCCAATCCTAGGCAAAGTTGTTTCCCGCAGGCCGCAAATCACATTTCGTAAAGCGAGATCTCTTAAGCAAACTTTGGTTAAAAATGTATTGAAAAAACCCCAATCTAAAACAACCTGGTGAACAAAACGACGGGGTTTTGTAAAATGTACCAAGTGCAAGGCTTGCACACATGGTATAAATACAGAAACATATAAACCTGGTTTAAGTAAAAATATGAAGACAATAAGAGAAATTTTTTCTTGCAAAACGGATTTTGCTGTCTACGTGCTTCAGTGCCCATGTGGCTTGAGGTACGTGGGCAGCACAATCTTAGAGGTTCATAAAAGAATCCTTCAACATTTGAAAGCCATAAAAAATGGCGACAGGACATATCCTGTGGCGCGACATTTTGAGAGGTTCCATAACAAAAATGTTGGAGGATTAACATATTATGTGATTGATGCGGTAAAAAAGAATCCAAAGGGAGGAAACAGAGAAAAGAAGCTGAGGAGGCTTGAATCACGATACATAGTAGAATTGAATTCAAAACAGCCAGAAAGTTTGAATATGGAGGAAGATCTGTACACGCATCTATAGTAATCAGTTCTTGAGATAAGGATTAAGTTTTAAATGGAAAAACAGGAAAGAGAAAAGTTTTTTAATTACACAGATTTTGGGACTTGTATTGTTTAAAATGTTATTTATAATGTTTTTTGTATTGTGATTGACAAATACCCACTTGGGTTAGATAAATTGCCATAAGACATAGCCCACTGGGGCTTAATTCATTCCAAAAGAAACGGAAAGTGCAATATGCAATTTATTAATTATTAACGTGTAAATTATAATTGTATATATTTTATACGATTTAAAATGAGATGACATGCGCAATATTGATATTTAACCATCATAGGCGTTTTAAATCATATTGTCAATGATATACTACATTGAATGAAAAAACTACAAGTCTTTTTTCACATGCACTGAATTTGTAGTTTTAGATAATCACGTGTGCAACACCGTTAAAAGGCCACGAGAATCAAATCTCTATGTCAGTGAACAAGGGTGCAGCGCACTCGAAACGCGTTTGAAAAGTGGCTGATTGGGAATAAACTCTTTCTAAAAACCACACAAGGCTTCGTTTTCCTTCAAGCGATTGTGAGGATTTGGAAAATAATGTGAAGGGACCCGCTTCCGTGGGGTCCGAAAGCAACGAAGCAACTCTCGTTAAGGAGGAGGCAATTTATGCATGGAAGGTGTTGGAGAAATATATATATATATATATATATATATATATTCCGAACAATGAGAGACTGAAAGCCATGCAGTTCAGACAAAGTGACTTGTTTAAAATCCCAAATTTGGTTGTTTTTGAAAAAGGCAGAATTTTCCCAGCACACGATGAGCCAAATGTTTGTGTCCTGGCTGGGAGACGCAACATCACTGTTGCCTGCAATCGCAGATGACGTTCCCTGCAACACCTCGCTGATCAGGTCAATCGAGCACAGATGTTCCTCCGCATTCACCACAGCCATTGCTGGGGATGTACTAGTGTCATCCGAGGCCTGAGTATTTGTTGAGGAGCCGGTATCCTTCCTGACAGGAGCTAAAGCATCCCGTGGACGCTCTAAGAATGCAGACATCAACATTGGAATACGCTGAGGACACTGCAGAACATGGGCCGTTATCGGGTCCAGTAAAGCATCAACGTCCGGTGGCGCAATTGTTGGAAGTGTTAGACAGAGATCCCACACGCATTCTTGTCCGCAGATCAGGCATCGGAGGACAGGCAGAATACAGTCGATCCAGACTGGTCTAAATGACAAGAACCAAGACTCGCTCAGTTCTCGAAGACGAGGTGTGCCCAGATGGATTACCATGCGATAAAGGTATCGGCCCTCCAAGAGCGTGCGTTCCATCTCCTTGGTGACTGGGACGTCCATTGCGTAGCAGAAAAAGGACAATCAGGATACCTGCTATTAGAAACGGGATCAGCGGAAACCCTCCAAAAATGCTTCTGAATACGGAGTGTATAAAGTTGGGAACAACGCCGAGGATTGTCTGAAAGGTGCTTAACAGTCCAGAACCTATGGTCTTAAATAGGTGGACAATACACGTCGTATCAGACATGTTAAAGATAGGTTGTGTCTGTGAAATGGAAAGGGCAGTTTGTTCGTATCAGTGCCTGTATCTCAGCCGAGGACCTTGCAACCTGGCGATCATAAGTTTCTCGGGCAGAGGTTAAGGGCACAGTTTGCTGTAAAAGCATGGCTTTCATTCTGCTCAGAGTATCAAACCGTATAAAGGAAACATTCAACGAAGGCCATAACGGCGCCTCCCTGATTGTGTGGTTCGGTGGAAACAATACTTGGATACAGCAAGTAACCCTGGAGCTTACAGTGACAAGATATGCGATGCCCTGGAGCATCCCACAACAACCTTGATCATTCAGCATCAAGTAACTCCCATTTGAAAGTAACTCGAACACCGGATTAATCACGGCAGCCAGGGAACCTTTCAAGTGACAGGATGAGTTAGCAACCAAACCATTACAGGCCCCATGAAGCATGATATCCTGGCATATGAGAGATCCACTTAAGGAATTCTCGCAGTTGGTACCGCTAAGAAACATTTCCATGTCCCCATTCCTGCATAGAAATCTGTATGGTAATTCCCAAGATTCCTTGATGAATTCCCTACCCATCGCTTCATATCTACCAGCCTGGTGTTGTTCTAGGCAATACTTGTAACTGGAAAGTTGTGACCGGTAGTGTTATATGGCCATGGATTAACCATTCCGCGGACGGGGACTCTGCCACAGTAAAAGGTAACTTGTCAAGTTTTTCAATACGCAGCATTGTATATTTTGCTCCCCTTTGTGCCATCGCTATCTGCTTTTCAGTTATATTGTATGCAGAAAAGAGTGACGTACAGTTGATAAATCGCCAGGGCACATAGCCAGCGCGCAATGATTGCAGCGTCCAGATTAATAGCATAATATAACGTAATTGTCCGTGTTGTAGTATGGACAAGTCTTGTTCTAGTATATCTATAGCAGAAGATACAATGTTGCCCAGTGAATAAGTCCTGGATGTTAGCAGTAGTTGACAACGGTCTGACTACATTAACGCTTTATCTAGGTTAATCTTATCTATTTCACAAAGTCTCTCCGCAGCTTCTTGTTGAGAGATTTTCCAGATTTCATTATAGACAGTGTAATAGAAACGTTTCTGACGTGGCTTTCGGGGACCTAGTAAAAAATCCCTTAAATCCACCTCATCTGAGAGTAAGGATAAGTGCTGTTTCACCTGGGACAGTGTCGAGGTTGTTAGCCAATCGAGGCACAACTTCCCAACACTGTATGATGTCACTACCCCCGGATGGTCTCTTTGTACATATCGTGGGTCTGGCCTATGGATACTAAACGCTTCGGTGGTACCCTTGAATCTTGATTGACATCTGTTTCTGCCTGTGGGCCAAACTAACCATCTCTTCCAATTGGGGTCTGATGTATTGTACTGCATGATGTCATCCATTGTATCCCCTCCACTTGATGTAAAATTGATGTGTGAAGGTGTGGGAAACCGTGGTGTGTTCAAGTCCTTATTCTTGGCAAGTCCAAGACAGGAAGTCTGTTGCACAGTTTCATTCAGAAATATCATCTGTTGCCGAATGAGGCATGCTCTAAATAGTGCTTCTGTTCCCTGAACTTGCCATTCTTTAGAACCCCAGACTGATTTTGTGTCTATAGTGTCCTTCCATAAGTCAAATCCCTGTTCAGAAAGTTGGGCAATAAAGGATGCGGAATAAATCTGTTTGGTGTTAGTCAGCATATTTTTCTGTGCAGGTGTAGGTGCAACCTTATAGTAAAATGAGGTCGGGTAAGAAGTGTTAAACCCTGAAAAATATGAAAATTTCTGTGCAAACGTTTTTGAACTACCTTTAGGTGGTGTCGGGCAATGTTCCCATTGGTGGTAAGGAAAAACATTACGTGGGATACTGGATTTGTGTAAAAAGTGATGACCATAATGATGATAACAGTACATACTATCAAAGTCAGATGTGTCTTCTAACATTTAATTGCTTGAAAATGCAGCCGATTTTTCTAAATCAGACAACATATTAGTGACAGTTTCAAAATCCCAATCGTCAGAAAATGTACTGGAGGTAATGATATAATTTAGAGAAATTTTAAATAAATGTGGAATCTTCAACTGCTCAATGGGGCCAAATACATCATAATCAACTTTGTTCCAAACTATACCATCAGGAATTGGAACAGCTGTACTGTTCCCAGAAAACAAGTCTCTTTGTTCACTATGAGATGATGTGTGAGGCTTCAGGACCAAGTTCACATTTGATACTGCAGAGCGTTCTGGGAGATATTTTCCATTTATCAGTAAGCAAAAAACAGTTACCAGGCCAATCCAGAACAGAAAAAACAATATTGCAGATATTATCCAGAGCTGGAGCCAATGTAGTACCAAGTAAGTCTTTTTTAGAAAAGTGTAAAAATCACGCATTTGTTGCTTACGGGAAACTGGAGCTGGCGTTGTCTCGGGTTCACTGGGATCAAGAGAGAAGGTATCAAAATGGATAAAGTAGCCAGATGCAGTTCGATCAATCTTTGGTAGCTCGGCAGGTTGTGTAGAACCGGTTGATGGCTCTTATTGAGGCATATTGATGTAGACTTCGGTGTTTGGCCGAATTGATATTTGTCTTTCATCTGTGTTTTGAAGTTCTGTTTCCAGAGAAACGAGTTCCATTTCATTGTTGGAAATTCCATTACTTCTAATTGGTGACTCTTCGAATGCTATGAGTCTTTCTGTCTGTACTTCCTTAATGGTAGCAAGAGGAGAGCGTCGGCTACCAAGGAGCCCACGAGGCCTACTATTCAGTATTGGCCACATAGTGTGGTTTGATCAGATCAATGGAGACGAATCTCTTTTCTTTTTTGCCGGCAAGAGGCAGAAGTAGTACTGTTCTTGTTCCTTCGACAGCCAGGACAGGTACAGGCTTTCTGTAGGATGGCCCAAATTCTTTTTTGTCCTCGATTTTTTTCTCTGACTAGATCCCCGACTTTTGGGATTTAGGCAGGTCTTGCCGTGACAGATTTGACTTCCCCAGTGGCGGTGCGTTTGACCTGCATGTTGCTTAGTAGTGCTCTGGATTCATTCAGATCCTGTAAAACAGCCAAATGTTTATTGATGTCAAATGGTTTGTCATCCGCCACTGTGCCTTTACAATCGAGATCAGGTACCCACATTCTCGTCCCAAATAGGACTTCATAAGGAGTGACACCCCCTAGAGAACTTCTTGGCATGTTATTGAGGGCACGCTGTACCCCATATAGGTGATTGACCCAACTACCACCCGAACCTAATACTCTTGCTGTTAAAGACTGCTTTAAGTCCCGGTTTTTCCTCTCCACGACCAAATTTCCCTCGGGATGGTACGGAGAGGAGTACCGCAATGCTACACCCAAACCTTCCATGGCTTCCTTGTAAGCCCGATAGCTAAACGCGGGGGCACGGTCGGAATGTAATGTGCCAACTGCGTATGTCCCTATAAAGACTCGCAAATCTTTTATAACAGTTCGAGCGTCAGCCGAGCGCTGAGGCCATACCTATAGGAATCTCGAGCATGAATCCACTGCCACCAAGATATACTTGTAAGCCCCATCCGATTGTAGTGGGCCGCAGTGGTCCAGATAGACACACACTAGTGGTCTGTCTCATATTAGTAAAGGTGTCTGCGCTGGACGTGTCATGGTGGAACCCTTCATCTGCTGACAGGTGTCACATTTTAAGACAAAATTCTTCGTCTGTTTTGTTAAACCAGGCCACCAATAGCGCTGTTTCAATAATAAAACTGTTGCGGTAATCCCTGCGTGTGCAGAACCTAGACCCTCGTGTGCTGCTAGTATTAAATCCAATCTGCGATCCATGTTTGGTATTACTCTATCCCACACTCCTAGAATCTGAGCATACGGAATGTTGTTTGCATCTAACTTGTAGGAGTATTTGAGTGGAAAACCTTTTGGTAAGGCTGTGCTGTTTTTGCGTGAAGCAATGACAGCTACCATTATCTGTCCGTTTATTCTAGTTTTTGAATGAGTGATTGCAGCTACGGAAGCAGTACGTACTGCCCCCTTTGCGGCTTCATCAGCCAATGAGTTCCCTTCAACGTGAACGCCATCACGTTGATGACTCAGCGTGTGTATCACCTGAGCCCTTGGTAGTTCGTTTTTCAACTCAGCTACCTGTTCCCATAGCATTTTCTGCCTAATTGTGCAACCTTTCGAGTCTTTAAACCCATTTTGACCCCAGTAGTGAAGATATTCGTTGTATGACTGGACACAGTAAAAAGAATCGCACACTATGAGTGTGCGGAATTCCCGATCCATATTTATGAGTGCCAGTAATAGGGCTTTTAATTCTGCCAGCTGAGCCGTGCAGTCTCCTAGAGACTGTCTTCGTATCGCTGGGATGGAACTTGCCTTCCCGCATACAACCTTTTGCAATCGCACAAGCGGCGCTGTATTGCTGTTTACTTCCTATGGCCGGCTGAGCAGATCCGTCAGTGTAAATAAGGTATTCATACTGATCTAGAGGCATTATTTCATTTGGGAGAGGATATTCTTGTTCAGATTGCAGGAATGCTTGTGTTTTTAACCTTGGGTCATATCTGTATTCTACATCCGTTGCAGTGAGAGAATTAGCCCATTGTATCCATCTTGGATGTAAGGCTTTAGCATTAGGAACGCTAGCCTTTGTAGCAGCCTCTAAGGCTGGTACTGGAGTTACGACAATTATTTGTTTCCCCTGAGCCAGTGCTCTTTCTCTTACTAAAGCAGTCTGTACTGCTGTCAGGATTTTTTCTGTAGAAGCAAAGCACATTTCAATGTTTGTGTACAAATGTGATTTGTAAGCTATGGGTACCGTTTCACCTTCATTGAAGGTTAGTTAATTATACCCAGATTGACCCGCTACAACGCGGATCACTAGATTGCGTACATTTACGCGTGTCTGCAAGTGTTTTGAAGCTATCATGTCAGCTTGTAGGGAACAAAGGATATCTGTGTGTTCCTGTGTCCAATGCCTAACCGAGAAATCAGGTCTTATTAAGTCGTAGAAAGGTTTTACTCTTTCTGCGTAATCCAAAATGTATCTTCTGCCGAAATGTTAAAATCCTAATATGGATTGTAAGTTTTTCAAAGATTTAGGAGGTTGGAGCAGCGTACACCTTTCTAAAAAGTTAGCTGCCAGGCTTTTTCCTTCACTTGATAACTCATATCCTAAAAATAGGACATTGAGGTGGGCTATTTTTGATTTTTTAAAGTTGAATTTGTAGCCCTCAGAGGCAAACCCCAAAATTATGGTGCTCACCCTGGTCAAATGATCCTGTGAATCATCATCGGTCAGATAAATATCATCTACATAGGACAATGCCTCTTCATCCAAATTCTGAAGTAATTCTGTTACCCCAGCGCTGAACAACCCGGGGCTATTCTTATACCCTTGGGGGAGTCGACAAAATTGACGCTGGGAACCTAGCGTTGAGAATGCTGTTAAATACCTGCTTTCAGGCGCTACATTTTGGCAGAAAAATCCATTTGAGATATCCAGTGTTGTGTTGTATTTTTTCCGCACAATGGTATTCATTAATGCGACACTGTTTGCATTCTGTACTGCAAATGTTTTTGTGCATGTGTTGAGATGTCTATAGTCTAAAACTAGACAGTATGAATTGTCGGGTTTCATTACGGGAAACAAAGGATTATTCATTGCAGAGGTGCAAGGTTCTATTACACCCTGGTATTCAAGTTGATCTAAGATCTCCCTGACCTGTTTTTTCGCTTCTTGTTTTATTGGGTACTGTCTCTGGGGAGTTGGACTTGTTTTTACTGGGATTACATGGTGTGGTGACTCAGCATCCCACCCAACATGGTTGCGATGTAGGGCTGGAGCAAGGGCTACCGCCCACTCCCGCGCGTATGTATGCTTTAAGTGAATTGGAACATGGTCGGAAAAAGATGGCAAAATCACCGTTTCTCCCTTTGGGCAATCCATAACAATTTCAGGCGGCCAATCTTGTTCAACTAAAAGTATATCATAGTCAAAAGTCAAGTTCTCCCAAAAGAGACCTTTAATTTTCTGGGTTTGTCCCCCTCCATTTGGAGTGTTATCTCATTAACCTATGTGGGACACTTGCCCTCGTATCAGATGTTTCCACTGTGATGTGCTCATTCAACTCCGCTGTCACCAGAAATTCCATCAGGTTCTGGAGAGCTATTGTTACTTCTGCTGCGCTATCTATCATCGTCAGAGCCCTTTCCCCGTTCAGTAGTTGAGTCCTCAGTATTCTGGGCAAATCTAACTTTGAGACCTGCTACCTTCTTCTTTTTAAATTGAGGTTTAGATTGTGGCTTGTCTTCTCTTTTAGAAGTGTAGCTTGAAGCGCGTGCCGTGTCTCTGGACTTTGTACGCTCTTCTTGTCTGTGTTCTGACCGCCCTTCTCTCTCGTAGTTTCTTGGTGAATCCTGAAAGGAACGAGAGGAACGTGTATCACTATCCTGATACCTGTCAGGTTTTTTGATGTTATCTCTATTCCTGAGAATGTATCTCCTTTCGGAGTTCTCCTGCTGAGGAGACCCACTCCTAGATAAAGATCTATTTTCTCTAATCTTTTGGTTTTTATTGTTATTATCCCATTTCTTCTTAGAAGAATCAGGTGCTTGCTTGGTGTTATCCTTCTCAGGACCACCCATCAGTTGAGGTTTTGTTGCTCTAGCTCCCAAACTATCTCTGCCTAATTCAGCATAGGTGTCAGTGATAATTTTAGGTAATTCACGTTCCTGTTGTAAAGGAGTGAAATCCCTAAGGCGTTGGCGTATTGCCACTGCTGCTGCATCCCCTTTAATGTTTGCTAATATTATAGCTGATACCTGGGCAAAATTACCTAGTAATGTCATCCCTAAGTTTAGAGCAGGTTCTGCTCCATACTCGGTCTGTATTTGTCTTAATACGTCTGGTATTACTGCTAATGAAGGGATACCATGAGTTCTGGTATATATGGCAGCGAAAACTGTACCCCAAGTGGTACAATCCTCTATCTGGGGAGCTATCCCCATTGGCAAACAGATTGTTAGAATTCTGTGTTTTTCTTTAGGGCTTGTGTGTGGAAATACTGGCTCTAGCTGTGTTATTTTCTGAGCTATCCAGAATGGCATTTGTTCCCGTTTAGTGGGCATTCTACCCATAACTGCGTGTGAGCGGGTATAGTAATCACGTGACAGGGTTTTCCGTATACTTTTTTATTTTATGTTATTCCAAGCCGGTAAACCAAATAAATGACAGTCTACGTCTTTCAGAGAAAAAAGCTTCTTCTCCTTTATGTCTTCTTAGCTCCTCCAGGGGCTTTAGTCCAAGGGGCTCGGCAGTACAGGAAGGCACCAAATGAAATGAGGAAAAGGAAAAAAAAAAAAGTCAGGGCTTTGCACCGCTACCAGCCAAGGGGAGAGGGAGTGAGGAACACAACACCCGTTAAAAAGCAGATTGCAGGGTGTTTTAGGAGACCGCCACCGTGAGGATACAAACGGAAAAAGAAAACCACATTCTTGGCTTTCCCAAGGGGACTCTACGCGTTTCCTTTCACCCCACTTGGGGACGTTACTCCCGCCAACTTCCCGGCTCTCAGGAGTCGTGCGCTTACCTGTGCAAGCCACGTTCCTCCAGGAACGTGGCTGGGCGCTTCGTGGGGTCGTTGGCCTCCTGGCTCTCCTCCTCCGTGGTCGCGACCGTGACCAGGCGTCTCCTGCTCCTCTTCGACTTCACTCCGCTCTCGGGAGCGTCTCGGCTGCTCCTTTCTTGTGGCTCCGCCAGTTTCCGTCTTCAGGTTCTCGCCGCCGCCAGTCCCGTCTTCCGGTTCCTCTTCATCTTCTGGCACGCCGTAACTCCACCCCCAAGGGGCGTGGCTGGCTTCGTCTTCCAGAGTCTGAAAATTAAAGGGCCTGCAATATTGTTCCGCGTCGCCCTGAAGGTAACGGACTTCCACAGGTCAGGGAGGCTGAAGGGAAAAGAGAGGTGTGGCCCAGTGAGGTGGGGTTTCGTCCTCCTCCATGGGATCGGGGTCTAGGGAAGCCGGATCCTGACACTGCGTATAGCGTTTGTGGAGTAATTTTAGTTGTTGAACTCTGAACTTTATTTGTTTGTGTAGCTCTTGTTGGCTGAAGTATGAGTGTTCTCATCACGAACTGTCATGTTCCTATAGAGTTTTATTATTTCTTTATGAAGTGTACGTAAGTCTGCTACTGGCATTGTGTCAATGTCTGGATGCGTTGTGTAAGCCGCAAGGACAGGCCAAGTGCCCCGTCTCTTCCGAGCGGACCTAGTCTTACTTTGTTTCTTGTATGGGGGAGGGCGCCTTTAAACCAGTTTATATGCTCCCGGTAGGTGAGCGGAATTTCAATGTCCTCATACGGACTGTATTCCTCTGATATTTCATCTTCAGTGTAAGAATGAAATGTATTTGATTGTGCATCTGCTTGTGGGTATTTAACCCCTGAATAGAATACCTCTGTTCTATATGATTCGAAAGTTACTGTCCCACCCCTAGCTGTGACTCCGTAGTCTGTTAGCTTTTGAGTAAGGGCATTTCTGACATTTTCTGAAATGTTAATTTCCCCTTCTTCTTCCTGTACTAAAACGCGCTGTGCTGGCACAGCGTCGTCTTCTGTCATTGTTGAAAAATAATTTCAAGGAAGAGTTTCGAGGAAACTGAGATAAGGTTTTATGCACAATAGGAACTGTTTGTCCTTCAAGCTTGCCTACAGCCAATACATAGAATATTTTGCCTACTCAGCTGTGGCGGATAATACCCTCCCCACTCCAGACGTCTCTGGGAAAATGTGAGTAGGGGTCTCTGAGAATAGCACGTCTGAACTACTCTGATTTGACTTTTAAATAAGTACCAAACCAACGTTGGCGGCACCATGTCGTGTAGTTCCTACCTATATAGGATCTGCGCGTTTAGACAAAATATACTGTAGGATTGGAGTCAGATTGATTCTGGACACCTCTACCGGACATGTCAGCCTGTATATTCACAGTGCCACTAGAAACCCCTCTTACCAAGGAGAGAATAGTTCTTGGCAACTATCGAACATGACAACCCTGATCCCTCAGAATCGTGGAAAGAGTGTACTACTTTTCGCTCAGTCACTCGTGCGCACTTGGTCTCAGAGAGATACACAGAATAAACGGTGGGGACGTTTAATAAGCATTTATTGAACCAGCGTCATTCTAGTGTAAAATAGGTGTGCTGAAACAACCATTAGACAGTAACAGATATAAATGATTATAAGCACTAATAGAGTAAAAGGATGGTAGATTTCTACCATTGTGCTAAAATAATGAATACAGGCACGTATACAAAATACATGACAGTAGTAAAATGCCTACTCCTATGATGCGTCCCTAACTAGATGTACCTGAATGTACCTAGCATGTATGTGAGTGTAAAGCCAAGAATCCCTCTAGGATAAAGTCAACCTCATTACCTGAAGTGAGAGACTGTGGTACCCCGTCTTGGTCTCGAGATGGACACCCTGCAAGGGATGTCAGACCACTGCAAGCTAGAGTGTCTGCGTGCAGGAGCCTCAGCGTCTCGCGTCAGTGTGTCGCATGGAAATCCTTTTCTCCTCTGACTGTCTCAGCAAGAGATGACGTATATATACCTAAAGTGGTACCCCCTGGGGATATACCTTGCTGTGTCATGTCGGACTGGGATGACGGAAGGAATGACCCTTATACATAGTTATTATGCAGGAGATGGTAGGCCTGCTGTCCTGCTGTGATTCCAAGAATCCTCATGCATAATGAATGAGGCTTAAGCTTTTCGGAGAAAACCCCATGTCATCTTTGGACATTACCGTAACTAGGTAAAAGGTCAGTACTAAGAATCGTTATGTAGTGTAATGGTAGGGAGAATATAGGTGAAGGGTTATGTGACTATCTGAGCCTATATTAGGGTGCCTATATGGAACATAGCACTAGCAACATTGTAAGCTGGCGCTATTCCTTCTCTGGAACTTCACCAAACGGTTGTTAATCTTAATAGCTCAGGTACTGTGCCATACTGCTGTGACTAGTGTTTACCAACTTTAGAGGGCCCAACGTCATGCAAGGAGTGTAGGTTTTCCTGCTTCGTCACTTTTCTACCACTAGGGACCAGGGAGGTGTTGGCTTCCCCTTCCACCTCCCCTTGCGCTAAAAGCAAAAAGCCTCCAGTGGTTCCTAAGCAGGACTTCATGGCTATTCCTTGTATCACACCCCAGGGGCTCACGGGCCTATACTGCAACATTATGGAGCCGATTCCGATGCTGTTGGAAACGCCTCCGACCGTTGGTCGGAGTCGTTCCGACCGCATCGAAATCGGCTGTTTGGATTCCTTTCCCGACCGACCCATTTTGATAGGGTCGGTCGGAAGGGAATCCGAACCGGATTTCCGAATGGCTTGCGACGGGCTCGGAGAGCCTGGCTGCCATTTGGAAATCCTCCATCAATCCCTTGGGCGACTCTTTCCGGCCAAGGGATTACGATGGAGGATTCCCACAGCCTTTCTGTGCCGGCCTTTCCGACAAAGAAAGGCTGTGGGAATCCCACTTTGGGGGCCCCCAGCAGGGCCCCCATGGGTGCAAGGCCGCCAGATGGCGGCCTAGGGGGCAACTATGGTGCCCCCATGTTGATCCCCGCACCCGGTGGCAGGTACCTTGAGGTGCCTGCCACCGGGTGCAGGGATGAACTGCACCTCTGCACTTTACACTGAGAGCATGCATTGCAGTCGGAATGCATGCTCCCAGTGTGAAGAATAGGAATGCGACCGAACAGTGTTCGGTCGCATCCTAATTCCTGGGCTAGAACCGACGACAGGAGGTCGTTCGGTTCCAGTTCCCAAACGTCTGACATCGTAATCGGCCCCTAAGTCTATGGTAAAACACTCAACTGAAATATGGGATTTTATCACAACCCTCTCCCCAAACATATGCTTCTTCCCTGAGACTGGGCTAAATTCAGCAGCTCTTCCTTGCATTCCACTGGCCTTAATAGAAAACTACTATCTGGTCAAGCTAGATCGAGAGACCAGACCTGGAAGTGGTGTGGCCATTGCATTCGAAGACTCTCTGAATGTAGAAATTGTCAACACCCTACTTACAGATTGGGTGGAATTGTGTATTTTTAAAATGTCGGTCTCACCCACAGACCCCTGGAAGTGGGCGCTTGTTTATCGCCTGCCTGGAACGAAAAAAGATATTAGCCACTCACTAATGGACTATATTGAGCCACACATACTGGCATCCAACAATTTCCTCCTGCTAGGTGATTTTAACTTCCACAGTAAAAACTTTGTGGACACTGCAGTGGCCCATCTCCTGACAGACATGGAAATGATTGGCCTCCAACAAATAGTGATAGGTCCTACCCATAAGGCAGGCCATACCCTAGACCTTATTTTCACCAACTCACTGAATATTAGTAGTGAACCCCCCTACTACCCCTCGCATGGTCTGATCACTACTTGATCATGCTACAGATCTCAAGAGACAACAATTCTTCCAAGCCTTGTAGAGGAGCCAGCAGAGTCAGGAGACAATGGAAGGCAGTTGCTCCCGATTCTTTTTCCAAAATCTTCCAGTCCACTGAGAACATATAAACACAGCCTTAGCTGCGAACCACTGTTCCCTTATGCATGCCTTTGACAAGTTTGTCCCTTTTAAACAAACACTATCCCCCTCAGCTAGAAACCAAGCTCTGTGGTACTCAGACAAATTAAGATCTGAAACATCTAAGTGCAAACAACTGTAACGAAGCTGGCATCTGACCAAATCCTTATCTGATACAGAAACCGACAGGATAATGCTCTACAGTTACATAAAAAGATTACAGTAGCCCACGAAGACTACATAACTGATAAAATCAAACTAGCAGGCAATGCAGCTAAATAACTTTTTAAAGCCCAGCATGAATTCACAAAACCTCGAGCAGACTTATTTGAAGGAAAGATCAGCACTATCTATGAGAAATTTCCTACCGACCATGGACACTTTGAGGATGAGGTTGACTTCAATCCTCCCCTCCCCCTGAATGTCACCTCCGCCTTAGAGAATTTCAAGCAATGCTTCCTGGAGCAGGTACCGGGGATGTTGACCGGCGCCAAATCAGGCTCTCCACTACACTTGTGTCTGCCCAGTATCACTCCATTCAACTCCATTGCGGCATCAGTTATGACTCTGCAACCTTTCTTTAGACTCAGCAAAGCTTCCGGTAGATTGGAAGTCAGCCCAGGTGTCTCTGATCTTAAAGAAACCAAACGCCAACCTGGAAAGCCTCTCCAATTGTTGGCCGCTGTAGCTGCTTTCCTTAGAGAGCGTAAGATCCTCGACCCCTCACGATCTCGTTTCAGAGCAATGCATAGCACAGAGACAGCTCTAGTGACAGTCACCAGTACTATCAGACTTTTACTGGACGCTGTTATGCTGGTCATGCTGGTGTTGTTGGACTTATCAGTGACTTTTGATACTGTCTCCAATACAATCCTTATCCGTAGGTTGCACGATGCAGATACATATGGTAGAGCGCTACACTGGCTCATGGACTTTCTGGAAAACCAAAGCCAAACCATCTCTCTAGACTCCTTGAAGTCACAAGCTATGGTAGTCAATAAAGGAGTCCCTCAGGGTTCCTTCCTGACCCCGACCCCGACAGTTAGATTGTGAGGATTTGAGATTGTATCATACGCTGACAATAGCCAACTTGTCATCTCCTTTGGTCAGAACTCGGATAAGGTTGAATCTCGGTTCTTGGGCTGTATGAGAATAATTGCTACCTGGATGACAAACAACTGTCTTCAATTAAATGGCGATAAAACCGAGATGGTGCTGTTTGGAAAGGCTCTGGAGCTCTTGTTGGCGGACTGGTGGCCTACTGAATTAGGCTCGGCCCCATGTCCAAAATATGTGGTTTAAAACCTTGCCATTAAATTGGGTCCGACTTTATCCATGAAAGACCAGGTTAGTGCTACCTGTGGCTTTTGTTTTGCCACAATGCGCCTACTAAGGAAAGTTTGTCCTTGGCTTCCGTCAGCCTCAAGAAAAACCCTAGGCTAGGCCTTGATCACAAGTCACCTGGACTATGGGAATGTGCTGCTTGTTGCAGCCAATGACACACTGTTGTCTAAGCTCCAGATTGTGCAGAATACTGCGGTCCAGCTGATCTGCAACCTCCCTTCACGCTTCTCCTCTGCACCCATCTTGAAGGCCTTGCATTGGCTGCCAGTTAGAAAATGTGCCATTTTTAAGCATTAACCTATTCGTCAACAGCTTGCCTGCACAACAGGCTCTGCCATTACCGCTCTATCAGACTGCTCATATCTGCAAACAAAACTTTACTATGGATCCCTTGTATTCGTACTTCGAGATTCGGAAGTATATCTTTTTCGTATCTTGCTCCACTTCATTGGAACAAACTTCCTCTACAAATTCGTATGTGCGCAGAACCTGACAAGTTCAAAAGCCTCTTAAAGACGTGGTTGTTCTAATTGTACCGTACCAACCCTGAGTATCGAAGCGCCAAGATATACCTTTGTATGTAAGTCGTTGCGCTGTAGCAAGTGGTCATAACAAAACATATAGCTTTCAAGCTGGTTATCTACTTTGAGAATGTATGCACAGCATTCCCTTGCATGGTTTATTCTGCAAACTCCGCCTTCTTTTGCTAAAAGCATATTAAACGTGAGGCGGTTCTGAATTACCATGGCTCTCATTGCAAGCAGTTTCTTATTAGTTATAGTCAGCACGCCAGCTGTGTTAGTAAAATTGACGTTTGTTAGTGGGGTAAAGAATTTCATCATATACGCACACTTCTCCATTCACTTGAATGTTTTAGAAAAACTATAATCTTGTCTTGTTGTCCAAAGATTCAAGTAAAAGTCTCTAGTAAATGGTACATTTTTTAACAGACCGTCATAATTTGAATAAAACAATTTAATTCAACTCTGGTTGTAGAACAAATTCAAGAATATGCTGTTATATGGTTCTGAGGATATTAAATGGCGCCTGGGGACATTATCAACATTGCTAAGTTAGCATGAGCCTTGCTGCCATGATGCTGCTTTTGCGCACGTTACTACATAACTTACTTTTTGCAAGACTCTGTTTGTGCCTTTCACATGAGAACGGGCTGCTTTCACGTTCTCTGCCTTTCCTGGAGTTTAGTCTGAACACGATGTGCAAGGTCGATAAACAATGCCCCTTGTTATTCTGTTCTGGTCAGTCCCTAGCACCTAGATATAACATGCTACACACAGCTGCAGTACTGAAGACTCGTGCTTTGATATTACGTTGTTGCATGTTGTTTTAACACACTTGGAGAAAGCTGTTCCATGGAGAAGAGCTCTGCTGTTCCTATGATGTAAACCTTACATCCAGGCTTTAAGATATGGGGTCTGCTGTCAAAGCCCAGAGATCATCCTTTTTATAAAATAAACTTCTTCTAGTCAAGGGGAGGGTGGTCAGGCTTATAGGCCCTTATTTCCACAGTCTTTATAAAATGACTTCTCCCTTTGTCTTCTATGGAATTGTAACAATGCTAACTGTGCTGAGTTTATGCATTTTGCTGCTAGTAGTGGCACGTATACTGTATTGTAGAGCACGATAGTTAAAATAAACATTTTGAACTATTTCAGTGACTCTGCTTATTCTCATTGTGGACAAGTACGAGTGAGTGAGCGAAAGAGTACGTCTTGCTCCCGCGATTCCTGAGAGAGTCGGGAGTGTCGTGTTCTGGGTTGTCTAATCATTTGTAGCTCTGTGATATTTGGAGGAGAACGAATGAGACACTATAGCTAGTCGGTTTGGGATTTTGGGTACTAATGTGGTAGGTTGGTACACCCCTATTCACTGAGGTCCTGTTCTCCTGCGCATAGTTCTGTGTATGTGCAGAATCCCTGCAACATGGCGCCGCCAACGTTTGGTCTGGTTCTCATCTGCGAGATGCTTGAGTAGCGCTTGTGCTTGTCCACAATACCCTCACTTCTGTTTCCGGAGACAGCTGTGATGGGGTAACCTCCTATATTGATGTTTTTATAGGTTCTTTCAAGCTTGAAGTTTTAAAAAGGTTTTTTCTTAAATTGACCCGTTATTGTGCTGCCACGCTTTGGTTGTTGTTCGTGATGGCAGTTGATATTCCGGCTCATAGCCGCGCCGCACTCAAGGCATATTTAGCTCCCTATGGGGTGCCTGATGCGGGTATCGAGCTTATCTTTGTGGTGGAAGCAAATCCAGCTTACCACTTTGAGGTGTTTTATTCTTGGGTCACCTTTCCGGCGGTGGATGGAACGGATGGTCTGTTTCATGAATTCACTGTCACGGCCCTTTCTCACGCTTATCAGCCTTATAGGGCTCTTGAAGTTCCGCTTACAGCTTGGCAACACCAAATTTGGTTTAATGGCGCCCTTCCTCACCCAGTGTCACCGGTCCGCTTAGGCTCTTTATCGATAGATGGGGCCACGTGGCCCGTTTTGGCTGGGGATACCCCACACCCACGTTATTTAACTGTTGTAGTTGCAGACCTCCGCCTGTTACACACTTCTTTGATATGCGTACATAGGGCTGTTATACTGTATGTCACGCGCAACTTCCAGGTGGGACCACCTGGCATTGCTGCGCAACCTGCTGGACCTGGTGGTGTAACTATCAGTCCAGTTATGGTTAATTCAGTAATGGGCAAGCGTACACAGAATAAGGATGAATTACCTTATTGGCTTGCTGAAAAATTTGGACAACTGGAGGCTGTTTTTCCAAATACCTCTCCTGTGGAGAAACACAGGATTTTGACTATTAGTTTGCCTAAAGACTTACTTCCCGAGTTAGCTGATTGTAACACCTGGGGTAAGGTGTTTGCAGCGGTATATTCGAAGTGTTTCGGCACTCCCTCCATGACTGTACTCCCCTCCGTCATTAAGCGTGTTCAAGATGAACACTGTGCTGAAGCGGCTGTAGAGCTGGGGATGAGACTGGTGGGGGTGTTCGACGTGGTGGCTGATATGATCCTTGCCAACGTCAAGGGAGATGCTGTAAGCTTTCAAGTGGCGAACCGCTTGGATGCTGTCCCTGATGTGGACAAGCCACGCGAATTGCCAAAGATTATTGCAAAAGCTTATAAAACCATAGGCCGCAATAGTTTGGGAGTTAAGCCTTTTACTCAACCGCAAACTCAATTACAAACTCAACAAAAAGCCCAGACTGACAAAGATGGGCGTCCGGTCTTTCCTAAAAAGAACTGGAAGAATAAAAAACAGGGGCAGCAACAAAAGAAGCAAGGTTCGCGTGCTAGTGACCGACACCTCAGTCTTCTGAGTGTACTTATGACTTGCGCGACCGCGCTAAAATTTAGTCTCCTGATAGATTTCAAGTCCCTGATCAACGTTCTCCTCGTTCTTCACAGGACACATCTGGCTCTCAAGTTGGTGGTGGGGAACGGCAAGACCGTGGCACGAGTCAACCTGCGCCACAGGGACGAGATCAGACTCGACAGTTTGAAGTCAAAGGAAAACTAGAGGATCTACCTCGTTTTCGACCACCGTTTCAAAAAAAAAAAAGTTGCCGCTTTAACAGCAAGATATGCCTCGGACGGTGAGAACGCGACTCCTGGATTGGACATGGGCAGTGACTCTGCTCGACAGCGCAGCGGAGGTTACCATAGTGCGGGAGGCTCTGCGTCCCTGTCTGGAGGCGACAGCAACTGGTACATTCATTACAGTGGAGACTGCAGATACCCGGGTTGCCCCCCGGATAGGCTTTATGAAATTATTTTTCAAATTGAAGGTGATATACCTCGTCCAATCAAGGGGGTTTTCTGGGAGAATCTGACCTCCTCGTATGACATTTTGTTAGCGGAGGCAGATTGGCCTCCACCCTTTGTGTTAGCCGCTCCTAGGGGGGAAGACGTGATACTTCCGAGTTTTTCGCGTTATGTCCCTGAAGAGCATGCCAACGCTTTCGCAGCAGGGTGGGCAGCGGCCCTTGCCCCGGTGGTGTATCGTAATCAGGTGGGTTGGGATGTTGATTCACCGGCTCATGAAATACCTTTACGCTCTATGCCACAACCACAATATCCAATCAGACGTGAAGCAAAAGCTTCAGTTTGTGATATTCTAACGCAGTTGGAGTATCAAGGAGTGATTGAATCATGTACATCACCGATGAATAATCCTCTCTTTACGGTATCAAAACCTGATGGTTCATATCGAATTGTATTGGATTACTGCAATTTAAACAGTCATTGTCGCACTTTTGCGGTGCAGAACACTCACAGCTCTGCGCTGGTGAACAGTCTTGTTCGTAAAAAATTCAAAACTACACTTGATATTTCTAATGGTTTCTATAGTCACAATCTCGCTCCTGAGAGCCGTGATTTGACAGCATTCACTGCCGTCGGGAATCAGAAAAAATATACACGATTGCCTATGGGGTATAAGAATAGCCCCGGGGCATTTGCGGCATGGATTGTGTCTTTGTTGAATGACATAGACCCTGATGCGTTCTCGTACGTAGATGACATTTATCTGACGGACGATGAGCTTATGCCGCATCTTGTCCGGGACGACAGGATCATTTTGTCCTTTGCCGACTATGGATATAAATTTAACTTTGCAAAATCGCACATCGCCCATTTGGCGGTGCTCTTTTTGGGTTACGAGCTCAATAATGAAGGAAAGGGCTTAGCCCCTCACTTCTTGGAGAAATGTGCACAATTACAACCCCCTTCTACACTGAAAAAACTTCAGTCTTTGCTGGGATTTTTAAATTTTGGGAGGACATACATTCCCGATTATGCCCAGCCTATCAAACCGCTCTATGCGTTGATACAACCCACTTTTTCATCTGCCAGCTGGCTTCCGGAACATACTTCTATTCTGAATTCTTTGCAAACTGACTGACTTGCTTGCAACTAACTACTTGTTGACGCGTGATAACACCACAAACCTGGTAATACGCATTGTTTCTGGGCCAGTGGGTTTCACTTACTTGACGTTCAATGAGGGTGAAACAATACCTATTGCATACAAATCACATTTATACACTGCTGCTGAAATGCGCTTTTTCACTGTTGAAAAAATCTTGACGGCAGTACAGATGGCGATTCTGAAAGAACGCTCACTGGCGCAAGGCAAACGCATTCTTATGGTCACGCCCTTCCCTGCTTTGGAAGCCGTGACTAAGGCGTGTGTCCCTAACTTGAAAGCACTACATCCCCGATGGATACAATGGGCTACTTCATTGACATCGGCTGATGTCACGTTTATCTTTGATCCTTCCTTACAGACACAGGAGTTTTTACAGTATGAACACGTTCATCCTCCTCCCTTGTCTCTGCTTCCTCTACATGAGTACGCATGCATTATTTATACCGATGGCTCTGCTCAACCGGCAACGGGTTCCAAACATGCTTATTCTGCGGCTTGCGCAATTGTTGCCGGCTCAATTGTTAATGGAGAGTTTAAGTCTTCCATTGTGCACACTCAGGCACTTGGAGACTGTACGGCACAATTGGCGGAGCTGCGTGCTCTTGTACTTGCTCTCGAGTTTGCTGATCCAAATGTGAATACTCTCATTGTGTGCGATTCTTATTACTGTGTCCAGTCTTTCAATGACAACTTATTCTTTTGGTCTCGGAATGACTATCGAGACTCTAAAGCAGCACAATTAAGCATAAAACGCTTTGGGTTCGAGTGGCAGATCTTAAACAACGTCTGCCCCTCACACATGTTATACAAACTCTTGGCCATCAGCGTGTGGGAGCACATGCTCTTGGTAATTCTTTGGCTGATGAAGCGGCCAAGTCTGCAGTAGCCACGTGTTCCGTAGCAGCAGTTACAAGGTCCATGACTAAAATAGATAATGAGATTCTGGCAGCGGTCGCTGCAACGAGGGAGGGAACTGCTTATCCTCAGGGTTTCCCTTCGAAATACTCTTATCACATAACTCCCGAACAGGTTCCTTATGCTTTGATTCCTTCGGTTGGGGATCGGATGATTCCCAACATGGACCGCTGACCTACTTTGATCAGAGCCGCACACGAAGGCATAGCGTCTGCACATGCCGGTGTGTCGGCGACAGTCTCTATTTTACAGCAACGTTACTGGAGGCGTGGTTTATATAAACAGACCCGTAATTATGTACTTTCTTGTGACATCTGTCAGCAAATCAAGCCGTCTACGGACACCCGCCCACCACAAACACAGCTATGTATTTCTAATCAACCTTTTGGCTGTATCTATCTTGATCACTGCGGTCCTCTTTCTTCTGATACTGCGTATAAATATATCTTTGTTGCAGTTGATTCGTGCACTAGATTCTTTTGGGTTTGGCCACAACGCAGTGCTGACACTCGAAATGTCATCAGGGATTTGCGTGTCTTTGTCAGGATGTTTGCCTGTGGCACCTTCCATTCAGACCAAGGTCCGGCGTTCGCCTCTAAGGCGTACAAGGATGCGATGAAGTCTATGGGGGTGCTGGTGCAGTTTTCGTCTCCATACAGGCCTGAGGGCAATTCAATTGTGGAGCGAATGAACCGTGACTTAAAGCAATCCTTGACAGCTAGAGTCTTAGGTACTGGCAGGAATTGGCTGGCCCACTTGTATGGGTTCAACGTGCACTTAACCTCCCTAGACGATCTCTGGGTGGGCGGACCCCCCATACGAAATGCTCTTTGGCATTAAAATGTTCGTGCCAGACCTTGATGGTCTAGACGTTGTGGCGGCTGCCGCAACCTTTGACGTAGATAATCATTCCACTGTGTTACAGGATCTACAAAAGACACGTGACAGCTATGCAACTGAACATTTACCCTCTTCCACTGATGCAGCACTGCTGATTCCTGTTGCCGGTTGGCTTCCTAAAATCGGAGATCTGATACGAGAGAAGTTGGAGAACAAAAAAGAATTTGGTCCCTCTTATCGTGCACCGGTTCCAGTGCTTGGACTGAAGGGTACTTGTACAGTTATTTCACCACCTTTACCTGGTCGCAAAGACAACCGATACATTTCAGTGGACAATGTCAAGCTACACCATGTGGCCGATTCTGAATAGTGTCACACCTGCAGTTTCAAGCAACGCAATTTCATTGGACCCACTGACTTCATCATCTTCCACTGGTCCTCGTAGGGCTAAGAGAGTGATGGACACTATCATTAATCTTTCATCCGTCCGACCTCTATCTTCTACCATGGATGTCGAATATATATATCATCCTGATGAGTCCACTATAAGTGAGGTGCCTAACAGTCCTGGAGAACATCAAGCGGACCCGACACTTCCACCTCTGATCGAACAACCTACGAGTGGCTACTATGGAGATCATGCCAGCCTCTCTTCCGGCTCATCTTCCTCGACATCCAGTTTGGCAGACACACCGACTAAATTAAGTCTTTTTTTCTCTTGGTTCAAAAAGACTTACCTGGTCCCCCCTTGGACCTACATTTGGTTAGTGCTTATCCTGATTTTCCTCTTCATGTCAATTGGATTTGTGACAGTGTTCTTTTTGCTCATCAATGGTCATTATTTGCCAGAACGCTCTGCAGTAAAATTGGTCGATGGTGTTCTGGCCCCTCACACGTCGTCCCATATCATGAAACGTGATCAGCCTCATGTTAACATTTCAGCATTTTTCGGTTGCAGATGGCATCGTTTGGGACAAAGAAGCCTACGAAGTCCACAGTCCGACCGAGGTACTTCGAGTACCTTACATGTTTTGCGTCTCTTTAGGAGATGTGGTGACACGGGACATACATTCAGATGATTGGAATGTGCAAGCAGTACATGCACTGTTTTCAGATTTAAAATATTATGCTGCCTTTGATGCTGAAGATTTGTATTTAAATTCTGCCAACTATGGGGATTTGTTTTGTTATCAGCAATATGGGCATCATTTTTTACACAAAACAAACACGCCACAACCTGTTTTTAATTATACACAATGGGAACATTGTCCTACTCCCGTGGAGGGGAGTTCTAAAACTCTTAGGGATAAGTTCACTTATTTTTCAGATTATGATATCTAATCCGGAATCCTATTACTTTAAACTTCGATCATCTTCACAATCTAAATTTATGTAGACCCACACTAAATTGATTTACGCCAACTTGTTTAGAAATAAGTTGGCTACGCAGGGATATGATCATTGGAAAGAGGCTGTTGATTTAAAATCAATCTGGGGCACAAAGCCTTGGCAAGTTCAGGGAACTGAAGCTTTACATCGTGCCTGCCTGATTCCAGCTCAAATTTAGTTTTTAAATGATACAGTGTACCAAACAACTTGTTTTGGCCTGGCAACTGTCAAAAATTTAAATACTCCATCCATTCCGTCTTTAGCGGAATACAATGATTGGCGAACTCACACAAATTATACCATTGAGGCATTGCAAGCCTTGTTGCGAAACGACACTTTCAATGTCTCTGAAATTGATTCTTCCGGGTGGTTGGTATGGCAAACTAGTACAAATGCATGCCAATTGCGCTTTTATAATGTTACGCCTGGTTTCATTCAGACTAGACCTGACCCTCGTTATACCAGTACGCATTCGGTCACCACTTATTCGGTGGGTAAGTTATGCCAACAATGGTTGGAACATTCCACGCTGACATCAGTGAAACAACATCTTTCTCTGCTGTCGCACGACATCAATCTGGCTGATTTCATCTTAGGGCCTCGGAATCCTAGAGCTAAGAGATTTCTTTATGCCGCATATAATGAAATCTGGAAGCTTTCGCAGATTGAGGCTGCTTTTCGTCTGCGCCAAATTGATCAAGCCAATTTAGAAAACGTTCTTGCCGTAGTAGACAACAGCATTAACACACTTTCCTCACGCATTTATACGTTGGATAATATTGTTTCATCTGTTATTGATATTGTTCAAAGTGATGTTTCTGTGTTATATCATGGTCAAAATCAGTTGAGATCTGTTATGCAATTTGCTTGGACATTGCAGACTCTTAAAATGGGAAAAGTACCTTGGGATTATTTGAATGCCACTGCTTTGTTTTTGCCATTTAATCTGACTGATAAACAACGATTCATGTCCATGAAGGATGCTGCATATACATTATTGCATATTGAACAATTAGAGCCCTTGTCGTTCTCGGTAGTGGAAACGGACTCTGCTGTTTGGTTAATTCATGGGGTTATCTCTCTCCCTTTTTCGTTATTTCAATTTAAATCATGCATGCAACATTTTCCGATTGGCCGTTTTGAACCACTGGGTAGTGCATTTCTACATGAATTGTGGTCCCTGCCTTTCACTTACAGATGTCAGAGGGAGGGTAAGGAAGTTTTTCTTACAGGGGAGGACTGCGATTCCACAATAGGACATTCCCTGGTTTGCAAACACGTTAAGTTGCACGGCGCTTGTAACGTTTCAGCGCCTAATTTGGCTTGTTTTTTAAAAGGGACCCCAGTGCCATCAATAATTTCCGCTTTTACAATGCTTACAAATGGCAGTTATCTTATTTTGAACAACCAAGACTGCTGTGCTTTACGGGCAGGAGTCCGGTATTTAGTAACAGTTTCCCAGTGCGTAACTTGTTGTAGCAATTTGCTTTTTCCACCCCCGCATGGGAGTGTAGATAGTTTCATTTGGCCTTCCATTCCGACTTTGAAAACGGATTTCAACAAGTTGAGCAGGCTCAAAGCGCTACTATTCCAACAAGAGGTGTCTCTCACTTTGGCCCGAGAGACCTTCGAGTTACAGGTGGCTAGGACTTCTAGTGAAATACAGTCCCTTTTGAACACGAACCTCCCACAACATTTTGGGGAGCTTATACACCAAATATTTAATGCGTCTGACACGAAAGGCCTTGCACATTTTTTTTAAACGTGTGGGATCCGGCCTTGTGACTTCTTTTCAGACGATATTCGTAGTAATACCGGCTTTTATTCATTCTATTTGTTCCAGCATCTTTGGAGGCTTTCCCTTAGTCTTGGCGTTAGGTGCTGGAATACTGCTTCTCCTGTTCCTGCTGTGCAATGGCTGCTCATCTTGTGGTAATGCACAGACCAAGCCAATTGCAGCTGTACCGTGATCGCATTCAACAGGTTTTTGGATGCTTGCCATTAGCAACGCTTGGTGTCCGTTATGGATTAACTTTTCGCTTAACCTACTTTACTTGCGTGCAACCAGTATTCTACTGTCAGCGATGCCCATTTTCTTGGGCAATGGACTTATGCCTCTCCAACACGTCACGTCCAGGCCCGGATTTTATCCAGTTGATGGGCCCCTTAGAGGCTCATGACCAGGCTTGCTCTGGGGATGGCCGTATGGCGCGGGCGGCCGCACTTGGAGTATTGGCTGAATGGGATGTCTGTGCGGCTGCGCAGAACGTCCTGCAACGGCGTTTCATCGAATATCACGCAAGTTGCCCACTCATGCTTTTAGAGGCGTCTGATTATGAGGAGCACGTTTGTTCCTTCGACTTACTTAATTGGATGGCATCCCTTTTTTCTACCAACGATAGGATGGTCTTTTGGAGGGAATTGCATTTCTCGACTCACACACCTTGATGGACTTCCCACCTCCTTCATAATAACTCTTGCATAATAACTTTATTATCCTGGAGGCAGCTCTATCTCAATAAGCAATGATCACACTATTGAAACCATTTTTTTTTTGAAAATACAATTTTTTCCAATTTGGTTTTTCCAAAACCTTTGAACTCTGCTTAACTTGTGAACTCTGTTTTGGTCCATTGTCTATGTCCTATGACCTTACCAAGGGGGGTGGGAGGGTGTTATATGGTTCTGAGGATATTAAATGGCGCCTGGGGACATTATCGACATTGCTAAGTTAGCATGAGCCTTGCTGCCATGATGCTGCTTTTGCGCACGTTACTACATAACTTTCTTTTTGCAAGACTCTGTTTGTGCCTTTCACATGAGAACGGGCTTCTTTTGCGTACTCTGCCTTTCCTGGAGTTTAGTCTGAACACGATGTGCAAGGTCGATAAACAATGCCCCTTGTTATTCTGTTCTGGTCAGTCCCTAGCACCCAGACATAACATGCTACACACAGCTGCAGTACTGAAGACTCATGCTTTGATATTACGTTGTTGCATGTTGTTTTAACACACTTGGAGAAAGCTGTTCCATGGAGAAGAGCTCTGCTGCTCCTATGATGTAAACCTTACATCCAGGCTTTAAGGTATGGGGTCTGCTGTCAAAGCCCAGAGATCGTCCTTTTTATAAAATAAACTTCTAGTCAAGGGGAGGGTGGTCAGGCCTATAGGCCCTTATTTCCACAGTCTTTATAAAATGACTTCTCCCTTTGTCTTCTATGGAATTGTAACAATGCTAACTGTGCTGAGTTTATGCATTTTGCTGCTAGTAGTGGCACGTATACTGTATTGTAGAGCACGATAGTTAAAATAAACATTTTGAACTATTTCAGTGACTCTGCTTATTCTCATTGTGGACAAGTACGAGTGAGTGAGCGAAAGAGTACGTCTTGCTCCCGCGATTCCTGAGAGAGTCGGGAGTGTCGTGTTCTGGGTTGTCTAATCATTTGTAGCTCTGTGATATTTGGAGGAGAACGAATGAGACACTATAGCTAGTCGGTTTGGGATTTTGGGTACTAATGTGGTAGGTTGGTACACCCCTATTCACTGAGGTCCTGTTCTCCTGCGCATAGTTCTGTGTATGTGCAGAATCCCTGCAACAATGCTACAGGAAAATGCATAGGATAGCGGTAGGTGAAAGTAGTCCGCACCCTCTGCTGCAGAAGCTGGAAGATAGGAACACACGAAGCAATCGTGAATATTCATAATTTTAGTAAATTCAGGCAGTGTTAATTAATATGCATTATAATTGAAAACGCTCTGGGCTTAGGGAACATGGGAGAATCTAATCTCATGGGGCTCTTTATTAGTAACATTAGTACTGATATTGTTAGGCCGGATTGGCAAGGCATCTCCCTCCATTAGATAGAAGTCTAACATCCATCCAGTGACTGATAAAGGTACAGTAACTACCAAAATTACCAAGAAACGTTTGCTGGATTCCTGCACCAGATCAAGTGATAACAAGTACTTGTACTAAAGTTTGTTACACTTCCTACTTCTACCCTATAGTCTCTGCCCTATCTCAGAAGCTACAGTGATTGTTGCTACGTCAACTGGATGCCTAAGGGATCTCTAGTCCTCTAGCTGTCGCCCTGTCTCACCAATTCGCTCCGCGACTTGTCAAAAAAGGTCTATTCAAGTGTAATCTCCTACTCATGCAACTCAGGCCTTGGAGGCTCGTCAGGATCAGTTAAACAGTAACCTGTTTCGTTTTCTGTTTGCAAAAGGTAAGTGCAGTTGGGGGCTGCATACTTTTTATTGACCCTACTTTCTCTCTTCAATCTCTTATTGTTCTGTCAGTGCTAAGTTGCTGTCACAGAATTCTGACTCTTCCTGGTTCTCTTGTTCTTCCATCTCACTAACTTAAGTGATGGTTTCTGTTCTCTTAGCTTTAGATAGCAGTTTCTTTCATCTTAGTCTTGTCTTCGAAATGCTCCCTTTCCTCAAATGTACTGGTTATTTCTGGCTCATGGGCAACTGGATCGCCTTCAGAAGCAGAGTCCGCCGTTACTGTCTTTCTGACTCCTCTCTCGAACTCTGAAGCAGTCATTCCGGGCTGCTCAGTCTCTGTTCTCCAAGTGTTTCTGCCTCTACTGTGGATGCGCAATCTTAGTCTGGAACCTGGAGCTTCGATTACTGTAGGTTCTGAGCTCTCATGGTGCTCTTGAGGTTGCTGCTTATCTGCTGCGGCGCTTCAGGCAGACCTCTGTCTTCCTCCTTGGAGGCACCAGGAACTTCAAATCAAGGAGGAGTTGGGGGAAATTGGCTCTCTCTCTCTTCCTCTGTTCATCTCACTGTCTTAAGATGGGAAGCATGAACCCAGTTCGGCAGATCAGCACACTTCACTGACGTATTAGTTGTTAAAATGACCTGGTACTGGTCTCTCCAGCGTTCTTCTAAACAGAACTTGCAAGCATGCCATCTCATATGAACCCAGTTTCCAGAATTCAAATCATGGCACGGAGCAGTGCTCAAGGATGGGATAGCAACATCTAACTTATAAGAAACAGTACACACCACATCAGCCAGGCCTTTGCAATATTCAAGGACCAAGTCATCTGTAATGTTCACAAGGGCAGCCACTGGAGCTGAAGGGAGTCTCATGGCTCTCCCCATCAGAACTTGTGGGAGGAGAGTCCTGTCCTCCTGCATGGAGTGCTTTGAATGCTCAGGCGTACCAGTGGAATGGCATTGGGCCATATGATAGACATGGAGGCGCATGCCTTGGCTAATTTTGTTTTGATCGTCCTATTTTCTCTCTCTCTTATTCCTGCCGTTTCTGGTCAGTAACTGCAATGTAATCAGTGTACAGTCTCTAGGGTGGTGCATTGCAACTATATCACTTCATTCTTGAAGTGACTTCCTTGATTTCATTTGGGGTGAACTGGCATGCCGAATCTAGAGATCAACTCCCTCAATAGTAGCTTGGCGGGTGTCAGTCTGTCACATCTCCTGGTTGGATACGTCTCAACCCAGTGCAAGAACAAGCAAATGATAACACAATCTGGTTGCACCAGGGCATTTAATCAAAGTCAATCTGTAGACGGTTGAAAGGGCCATCCGATTTACCTATGTGATTCATAGTCACCAGAACCTTTTTGCCAACATTATGTTTCTGGCACAGGGTGCCCCGTTGGCATAGACTCTCGGCCTGATTTGAAGTGGAATCAAATCCGGAGCATTTGAAAGTTAGGACCATACCATCTTGACCTACATTGGTTGGGCTGTTCATGTGTATCACTATGGCAGGTAACATTGAGTTGGGTAGTGCAGGTTTGCCATCACTTGACACCGAAATGTCGCTAGCATCGTTTCATGCATCCTGCCTTTTCCCATTTCTCTTTCTCAATTGGAGGGGTGTTATGTAGCTTCCTAAATTCATTGAAAGTTTGTACTGTGTTCAACAGCATGTTTGAGATGGTCTCTCCCTCACTACATGCTTCAGCAAAGTGGAATGTGCTGATCTCAAGAGCGCAATAGAGGTCCATTTCATCTGCATACCTGCTTCCTCTGGTGACAAAATCCTCACCGCTTTTATGGGCAGCACATTTCTCCACTGCGATCTGTCGTGGCAATTGCAATGCATTTAGCAGATTCAAGATGTAAAAACTGTTCCTAATCAGTGAGCCAGATGAGGTTACCAAACCTCTTTGAGACCACAATTGGCCGAAGTTATGCACAACCCTGAAGCCATACTGACTGTCAGTGTAGATGGTGACTCTCAATCCCTCAGAGGTACAACAGGCTCATGTCAGAGCAATCAACTCAGCAACTTGAGCCGAGGTTACGAGAAACAAGTGGGGAGCTTCCACAACACCACTCAAGGTGCAGACGGAATAAGCAGCTCTCAAAATACCTCGTCTGTCTCCTAAACTTGAGCCATCGACAAAAAAGATCTGGTCTGATTCATTAAAAGACACATTCAATATATCTGGTCTTGGTTTTGTGCACAATTAGGTGACATCTGCACAATTGTACTCGTACTTGCATTCGTCTCCTTCATCTGTGGTGGGCAAGAAGCTTGCGGGATTGAGAACACTACAACGCCGCAAGGACACGTTTCCTACAGCCACAATGAATCTCTCATAGCAGGTTAGGGGGCTGTTTGTGAGATGCTGTATGAGAGTACAGGTCAATGGAATGAGGTACCATGACTATTAACGGGTGACCCATCACAATGTCTTCAGTTTTCTGTATACTCAAACTAACTGCTCCAACTGCTTTGAAACAACCAGGTGGTAGAGCAGCGGCTACAGGATCAAGAGTTGCAGAAATGTAGGCAACAGGTCTCTGAATCACTGTGGTTCTTTGGCAACACAAATAGTGCACACCCATTGCGTTCATGACAGAACAGCACAACATTCTTTGAGTAGTCTGGCATTCCAAGAGTGGGTGCACTGCAGAGTAGATTTTTGAGCTCCTTTAAGGCTTCCATGCTCTTATCGTCCTTTGGTATCTGGCCATTGACATCAGTGTGTGTAAGCCGCTGTAGGGGCTTTGCCACAAGGGAAAAGTTTGGGATCCTTTGTTGGCAGTCACCAACCATACCCAAAAACATGGCACCTCTATCTGTGTGGTCAGGAATTTCATCTTAAGAACAACCTCAATGCGCTCATGAGATATCCTCCTGGCTCCCTTCTCAATCTGGTGTCCCAGGTATTTGACCTTTCTTAGTCAGTACTGTAATTTCACTGGGGAAACCTTGTGCTTGTTCTCAGCAAGATGGGTGAGCAGAGCTATGGTGTCTTGTCTGCCAGATTCTCTTGTTATCGCTGCCACAAACAAGTCATCAATATAATGTGCTAGGGTGGAACTGCACTGTAGTTGCAGTGTCCCTTGATTCTTCTTCCGAATTTGGTTGAAGTACGAGGGGCTCTTTGTATTCCCTTCAGACTCTTTGCATATATACCCTTCAGGAACTTGATACCACACAAGAGTTTTCTATTAGAACCTTAACACGAAGAGATACTGGCTTTCTTTGTGAAGGGAGATGGAAAAGAATGCCTGACATAGGTCAATGACTGTGAGCCACTCAGCTTCTGGGTAAATTTGGAACAAGATCACTACAGGGTTTGGTATCACAGGATAGCATGAATCGACTAATTGGTTTATTTTTCACAAATCCTGAATGATCCTCCACTTCTTATTGCTATTTGCAAGGCCATAATTGGGGAGTTACATGGGCTTCCAACGACTTCCTTCTGAATTCCCTGTTTTAGCATACTGTAGCTTCATGCCAGCTATGGCTTAATTTGTAAACGCGTGTTTGGGGAAACACTGAATCCAACCTAAGAGAAATCTTCAATGGGGCAGGACCTTTAATCAGGCCAATTTCCATCCTGTGAAGTCCCATACCTCTTCCCTGACTGTTCTGATGAGAACTGGGAATAATCAGCCTTTGGACTCCTGTGGCTTCAATTTAAGCTCAGCATCTTCCGTGTGAGTCTAGCTCAACTCCATCAGGTGTGCAATATATGACACAGTTGACCTTGCACAAGAGGTCTCTTCTCAAAAGATTTACGGGTCTCGAGTCACAAATGACAAACTGATGTAGAGCTTATATGGACCCTATCTTCACTGTGCCCATGGGCTAAAACTGGATTTGCGTGTTGCTGATTTGAAATGCCTACAATTTGGACCCCTTTTCCTGAGAGGGGTAGGCAGGGACCGCAGCCTTCTGAACGAGTGGCACCTGTGTCAATGAAAAAGGACATGGGATAACCATTAACTTCTCCCTCTACACAGGGGCCACTTTGATCCACTGTCAGAACTGCGCCAAGTATGCAATTCTCATTCCCCCCCGGGCACCGTCATTGGGCATGTTACGATCCAATTGAGCTCTCAAACATGATGGGGATCTGTGGAGCCTGATTCGGAAATGGGATTTGTAGGTTCTTGGGATTTCGCTGAAACTGGGGATTTCCGTTCTGCATCTGGACGGGCACGAAAGGAACATGAAGCAACTCGGGCTTTAGGAATTTGGGATTCAGTGGGGGTTTAGGCATTGGAATGGCTCCCTCCTGAACCATGGGGCTGGGTACTTGAGTATCGATCTGCATCTGGTCAGGATTAAATCAACACTACCTCTTCCAGTGACTGACCTTCTTGCAAATGCAACATGGGCAACCTTCTTTAAAGCACTAATGGTTGTACCATTCGCATTGCCTCGCCCCCTCCCATTCCTTGGTACATTCACTCCATAGGGCATGGCAACCCCTTTCATGTTCAATCCATTTCTTGCATCAAAATCCAATCCTGCATTAGTCACACTCACACCTCTCGCTCCCCCATTCTGCATCAGCTTGGTTTGAGCGACCGTAAACCTTTCATTTAGCATCTTTTGTCTGGCCTCTAAAGTGTCACTGCAGTGTTTGGCATAGTGTAAGATCTCATTGAAAGGTTTCAACTGCCAACAGAGTATGCCCTGTATTATCTGAGAACTAATCTTGGGTCGGAGCCCATACACGAAGGATGCAATAAATCGTTCCATGTTCTCTCCAAGGGGGTAATTCGTACCGCTATGTTCCCTGTATACCTGCATCAATCGCTCAAAATATGCATGTACTGATTCCTTGGGCTCCTGTGGGGTTCAGAATATCTTTGGCCAATCCTTTTCTTTTTGGGGGACTTTCGTTTTAAGGTGAGTGATAACTATCGTATTTGGTCTTCACTATCTGGGACGGGGCATTTGTTTTTGTAACTCTTGGGGGTTCCTGTGTCGGTGAGTTCTACGGCCCTATTACATTGTGCCCACAAATCTTTCGGGACTGCCACTATGAACTATCACATCTTTCCACATCACATTGGAGATAGTCACAATCCTACCCATTTGAGTATACTACTTGTCACGGTTCTCCCTTAACTTGGGGAGAGAGTTTGTGAAATGGAACAGATCAGCTCAAGACCATGGAACGTGTACATAAGCTCCTCCCTGAATCTCTTTTAAAGGGTACACCTTCACTGTCACTTCTGTGCCCTCTCCCTTCTCTGCCTCTGTGGTTTCTCTTTTCTGCCTTTCCTTCTTTGACCATTGTTCCCTAAACTTCTCCAAACCACTCCATTCTCTGATGCATTCAGTCAGCTCCTTTACGAGCCTTCTCAAGCCCTTTGGCTTCAATGCCCTTAAGCCCTGTCACCAGCCCTCATTCTGGCATTCCTTTGTAACTTCTTTCTCTGGGTCTTCAACTGAACCCTCTTTGATACTTGCGTGATACAGGGTGTATCACCAAGAAGAACAAAGGTCTGTTAAGATTCCAGAATTTAGCGCTCATCTTAGCTAAACAATGTATTACTATGGCTTGGAAGTCTATTGTGGCGCCCCCACTGGAACATTGGCGGGCAGACATGCTCCGTTGGGTGCCTGCCGAGCTATTCGTGCACAAGCGATTGCGTACAAGAGGAGAGGAATTGGATCCATTGGAATGTGGGGACACTTGCCTGGAACAACTGGAGGCCAGTATGGACGACCTCCCCCCTTGAGCGCCTAGCCTTTGTTCTGGGAGATAAAGTGTAGGCAGGTTTTCCCCTCTTGGCACTCTCTGATGGGCCCCTCACCTCGGTTGGTATACTGGATGGTCAGGTGTTGGAGCCGCTTCTAAGATGTCTTTGAGGGTACGAAAAGGGAGACTTAAGCATCTGTAAAAATCCGTTGTGAAGCATTGTACTCCTATATTCACTGGAACCGGTGTACTCTTGGATGGTGCCCTGCTTGCACATACACACACACGGGTTGTGGTGGGTGGGGATGTTGTTTCACTGTTATGGTTGCTTGATAAAGCTCGAATTCGAATGTGAATGTGCTTGCGCCATCTGTTGCACTGTACACGGACACGGCACACGAAAATAAACATCGTGCTTTAAACCCTCTGCTGGCAAGTGTTTTGTCTTTGCTGGATCATGCATTTTGACCCATCTGACCGTGGGGTTTTGCTGAATGGAGGGGAAATCCCCAATGTACATGTATCCCGGGGTTGATTGGTCACATGTGACTGAGCTGTCTATGACTTCCTTCCTCTGCAGCAGTGTGAGGTTATAGTATGCCATTTGTGAGCTTTTTGTCGATTGTATCAACAACATATAAAATGTAATAAAGATATTTTAAAAAAATCTTTCTCTGGGTCAGATCATACCCACACACATCCACTAACATCTCCATCTTTGCATGCACCTCAAATGCCACAGCTTCCTTACCTAAGTAGATTAGTTTGACCTCACTGTAGTGCCCTAGGAAGTCTAATCCCACGTTACCCTAGAAAATCTCTTTGTGTTCAGTCTTCAATCCTGAATGTTCAGTCAAGAACAACATTTCTTGTGGATCTTTAACGCAAACCTCTTTCTATGTTTTTCATTTGCCATCTGTTCACAAAGGTTTAGAGCCTCAAATTGAGTGGGCATAGGCTGAGGCTTCAAGTCATACATTCTTCTCCTCAGATTTTCAAGCTTGGGTATGTTTCACACAACAGGAACCTGTAATTCCTCATCTTTCTCTGTATATTGGTGCCATTATTTGAAACATACATGCGTAACCCTTTGTTTGCCGCCATTTCCCTTGCTGGTGTGCCTTTGGGCAGAAATTTCTCTTCCTATTCCATTCTGCTTTTTTGAGGACTGTATCCCCATGATTCTACTTCAAATGTCAACTATAACCTCTCCTCTTCTTTCACGTCCCTCTCTCTCTTCACGGAGTTCTCTGATCATTCTCCAATCACAGCGTGGCCAAGTGAAAGGTCAGCCAATCCCAGTGCACCTCTCAGCGTCTTCCAGCCTATACCTGAGCAGCACCCTATGTCGTAAACAGCCTGTGTGTCAACTCTCCTGAACTGTGCTCACTCTCTCATTACTTTTCTTTGTATGATTATTCTATATGAAATGAGGTTTCTACCAGAACTTCTCTACTCAGAACAACATTCACACAACAGCAGGCGCTTGACCTGCAGGAGTTTGCCCTGACCAATGTGCCTGCTCCCTGCATTCAGGAATGAAAGGCAATCTTCCTTAATTAGTATAACCTCACAATAGCAAAGTTATGTACCTATCTTGATGTGGCTGATAGCGCTTCACAGTACACCTCACCCTAGCAGCCAATATGACAACCTGTTAAATCTCCAAATTACACCTAAGGTACCTTTTGCCGATGCAAGCCACAACAAGCAGTTTATCCAGCGCAGTCTTCAAAAATCCACGAAAAAACATTAAAGAAACAATAACCACCGTCCCTATGAAGCCAATCGTCAAAGCCACGTAGTAATTCAATTAAAAATCCGTCCACTGCATCTCAACACTCCATCTCCCAATACACGTCCCACTCATTTATGCACAAAACTTTCCCTATTGTTGAGTAGTTCCCACTAATCTGTAGGGCCTGCACATTTGTGGACAACATAAACTTTGGGTACAGTGTCTAGACTGATTCCATGCACCCTATAGTATGTGCTGGCCTAGAGACCAGCTAGCTCACAGTGCCACCACAAGCCCCCCTAATCCAAACAGGGAACGAATGGTTCCTGACAACCACTGAACATGACAACCCTGACCCCTCAGGGATCACGGTGAAAGATCTAGAACCCTTTCGCTCAGTCACCCGCGCACTCTTGTTCTCAGAGAAGTATACAAAGAAAACACAATGGGACATTCTTCAATATATTTATTGAATCAACGTTATTCTTGAAAAGAGTACATGTGCTGCGATAATCAGTAGACAGAAGCACATGAAAGTGATTACAAGCACCAAAATAGTAAATAGCAGGTATAGTTCCACCATGGTGCTAAGAACAGTGTGTATATATATGCAGGCATATAAAACCAAGTAGTAATCAGGCACACTCCTATTATGCAATACCTACCCTGGGGGTGTCAAGGATGTGTGTGTGTGTATGGCCAAAAACTCTCCCCACGGGATGATCCAACGCCATTACCTGGCGGACCAGAATGTAGGACCTTGTCTTGGTCACAAACTGGACACCCCTCACAGAGATGTTAGGCAGCTGCTGGGCGAAGCATCAGCATGCAGGGACCGCTGATGTCAGCAGAAGTGTCTCCTCTGGCTAACCCTCGGAAATGCTTATTTATTTATAATTAAAAGCATCCTTGCGATGTATATTCAGATTAGCATTGTTATGGGTTTGCAGACAGCCCTGTCGCCAAGTGGATGAAGATAGAATGACATTGTACAGAATATACAAAGGCCTTGTACTCTGTGTTTGAGGCATCATGATATTGTTGCACGAAGTGAAATGTATAAGCAAAGCGGTTTCAGAGAACTAATCCAACATTATCACGCATGCAAATATGTGCAGAAGGTTATCGTAAAATGTAATTGTGCAGAAAGAGGGCAATATAAGAAAATGTGCAGCTTTGCGACATCGGCCTAACTCAGGCACATAACACCCACTCCTCATACTAAGGGTTGACCTAAAAGCTGTCTAAAAACCACAGGCCATAAAAACATCATTAAATCTATTAAATGTAAAACCACTTTAAAATTACCTATAAGTAATCTCCAAAATATCTTTAAAAAGAAGACATTATGCAGTTTGAAAGTTCAAGCACAAGGAAAGCCAAGGTGCCTAGAAGTAAAAGAAGAGAGCAGAAAAACATCACTTTGTTTCTATTTTTTTTTAAAACAGGCCAAATAAACTGTTCCCCCAAACGGAATGACCAATTGTTTGTGTTCCGAGTGGCAGTCACAATTTGCTGTTGCCAGCAACCACACATGACGTTCCCAGAGGGGCACCTCGAAGCAGGTTTATAGAGCAAAGGTGGTCCAGTCCCCACAGCAGCCACCTAGGGAGGGACTACATCCTGTAAGCGTTCCACAGAGCCGATATCCAGTTCATTAGGAGCCAAAGCGTCCCAGGGTGGCTCGAAGAATGCGTTCAACAGCAATGGAATACGCTGGGGACAACTATACCCATGGGTCTTTAAAGAGTCCATGTTAGAAATTGGATTTTTGGCAGGCTAAGGCATGTGCCAAAGCCCGGCAGAAACCGCCACTCTAGTCAGGATAAGGGAGTTACACTACTAAAATAACCCCTGCTCACCCCCTTGGTAGCTTGGCATTAGCAGTCAGGCTTATCTTAGAGGCAGTGTGTAAAGCATTTGCACATAACCAACAGTAATACAGTGTAAGCACTACAAAAGGACACCACACCAGTTTAGAAAAATATCCAATATTTTTAAATACATAAGACAAGACCAAAAACGATACAAATCCACCATACAGTACTTAAAAATCTTCACTTATCAAAATATGCTTTAAAAACAGTTCCTTGATGTCGATAGCTCAGTCCGGGGCTATCACGGCGTCGTGAGCAAGCAAATCCAAACAGTTCTGGCTGACCGTGGTGTCGCGGGCCAGCTACGGTGTCGGGAAGACCCGCAAACAGTACCTTTTAGAAATGCAGGGCGTCGGCGACCTCTCATTGAGCTTCCGAAAGCACGGCGTCCGCAGGCGTCGGTTCCAGAGGTCGGTGCAGGAGTCGTCGGGGCCCTCGAAGTCACACGCGTTGCAGATCGATCTCCTCTCTGTTGAAGTCAGGAGCGCTGGCGTCGGCAGGCGCCGGGTGCTGCGGTGTGAAGTGCAGCAGTGCAGCGTGCAGTGCCCTCAGGTCGCGGTGCGAGCAGCGGCTCGGTGGTGGCGTCGGATGGCATCGTCGGTGAGACCAGGGTCGCGATGCGAGATGAAGGCGGTGCTCGTCACGGTGCTGGCAGGTCATGGTGCAAGCAGCGGCGTCGTCGTTGCTGAAGCGCTGTCGTCGGCTGACGAACTGGAGTCGATGGCGCCGGCGTCGGTAGGCCAAGGCTGCGGTGCGGGATGAGGGTGGTGCGTCGTGTAACTTTACGAGCGGTGCCCTCGAACCACGGTGCAAGCAGCGGCGTCGATTTCGGCGTGGAGCGGCGTCGTCGGGGATACCAAGGCGTCGTCGTGAAGCGAGGCGGTGCGGAGTGCGGTGCCCACAGGTCGCGGTGCAAGCAGCGGCTCGGTGGCGGCATCAGCAGGCGTCGTCGGTGAGACCAGGGTCGCGGTGCGGCGTTGCGGCGGTGCCCTCTGTGGTGCCAAGGCGACGTCGTGCAGCGAGGCGGTGCGGAGTGCGGTGCCCACAGGTCGCGGTGCGAGCAGCGGCTCGGTGGCGGCATCAGCAGGCGGCGTCGGTGAGACCAGGGTCGCGGTGCGGCATTGCGGCGGTGCCCTCTGCGGTGCCTTCAGGACACGGAGTCAGCAGCGGCGTCGTAGACGTCGTCGGGTTGCTTTTCTTCTGTTGCAGCACAAAACACACAGTCCCCAGTGCTGAGGGCAGAAGAACTTGAAGTCTTTGCTGTTCCTGAGACTTCTTGAACAGGGGGCAAGCTCTACCTCAAGCCCTTGGAGAAACTCACAAAAGTAGATTGCAGAAAGTCCAGTCCAGGCCTTTCACTGCCCAAGACAGAAGCAGCCACTGCAGGCCAACACAGCAAAGCACACAGCAAAGTGGTAGTTCCTCCTCACAGCTTCTCCGGCTCTTCTTCTTAGCAGTCTTCTTGATCCAAAAGAGTTCTAAAGTTCAGGGGTCTGGGCCCCAATATTTATATCCCAAAATCCTTTGATCTCTTAGGCAGAGAGTGTCTGTGCCCAGCCAGAACCAGTTCTGCCTCCTCTGGTGTGATTTCCTGGCAGGAGGTGGAGACGGCATTGTCAGAGGCAGACCAGGCCCTTTGAGGTGCAAGGAAATCCCCTTCCCCAGTTGCAGCCCAGGTCTATTCAGCCCTTTGCTGACCCACCTAGACTATCTGGAGCCACTCCTGCTCTGTCATCCAAAACCCAGACAGGCAATCCACATTCCAACAGAGGCACCCAGGATGACTGAGCAAGAAAATACCTACTTTCTAAAAGTGGTATTTTCAAACACAGAATGTAAAAATCACCTTCAGTAAAAGATGCATCTTTAGATTCTGAGTTCAGGCATACTAAACTTTATTTTCTTACCTAGTTCCCAGGGCCAGATACGTTTATAAGATGTTATAAACAAACTTCCCATTTTGTCCTATGGGGAACAGGTAGCCTTGCAATAGTGAAAAACGAAATTGGCAGTAATTCACTATCAGGACATGCCACACACACCATGGCATGTCCTACCTTTCACATACACTGCACCCTGCCCACAGGGGTACCTTGGGCCTACCTTAGGGGTGGCTGACATGTAAGAAAAGGGAAGGTTGGGGCCTGGCAAGTGGGTGCACTTGCCAAGTCGACATGGCAGTACCAGACTGCGCGCAGACTCTGCAAAGGCAGGTCTGAGTTACCTTTTCAGGGCTACTCACCTGGGTGGCACATTCAGTGCTGCAGGCCCACTAGTAGCATTTGATTTATAGGCCCTGGCACACTCAGTGCACTTTACTAGGGACTAACAAGTAAATCAAATATCCAATCATGGAAACACCAATCCATAACACAATTTACACAGAGAACATATGCACTTTAGCACTGATTAGCAGTGGTAAAGTGCCCAGAGTCCTAAAACCAACACAAACAGGTCAGGAAAAAGTATGAGGAAGAAGCAAAACGTTTGGGGATAACCCTGCAAAAAGGGCCATTTCCAACACAACCCCCTTCCAGCCTAAAGCCAGGGTAGACCAATCCATACCTCGATGGGCTTCCCTGCTTGGGGCGATAGAACAAGGAACCTGGCCCGCAACAGCAGGGTTTTCTTCCCGTTCTATGCCATCCTAAACCTAGTTGGATCCCTCTATCCATACTCCCAGGGCCCACTAAGCTGACCCACGGGGAACCCTTCTCCTCACCTGTGGACCCCATCTGTGCAGCACCTAAACTTACTTTGCTCACAGTTGTGTCCCAACAGGCTACTGACTGTAGCCACATGGCCAACACAATGGTGTGGCCCAAACCACCCCCGGGGTGTGACTCCTGTACCCCTCCCCGGGGCAACTCTGTCCACCAGGACAGCCAGCCACAGTGGCCACTGTCAATCGTCAGTGATGAGAGCCAGTCCTTATGCCTTTCAGGCCACTCCAACCACGGTGGCGTCAGATAGTGGGGGGTGGTAGCCCCAGGTGCCTGACACCCTTTCTCCACTCCCCCCCCCCCTGCCAAGTCAGGTATGGCAGCCTGACACTGGCCCACCAGCCCAGGGTCTGTACCCTGCGGCTGGACAGGAGACTGGGGTGGGCTCTCCCACACCCTCTCCTTCTCCCTAGGGCTCTGTACCCTCCCACCTGGAGCGGCACCCCCAGAAGACAAACTGGTAGGGGCACTGTTTGCAGTCGCCCCTTCCCCCAGGTCAGGTGGGACACCCTGAACCTGGTCCGCCAACCCAGGGTCTGTACCCTCAGGCTGACCAGAGGTCTCGGGCGAGGCTTTCCTCCCCTCACCTCCTTCTGGGGTCCTGCACTCTCCTCCCAGGAGAAGCACCCCCAGAACCAATAACTGTCAGGACGCTGGAACCGGACCTCCCACACAGTTCTTCCACCAGTTCAGGGCCTTGACCCTGCAACTGATCCACCACCCTCGGATCTAAACCCTCAGGTTGAACCGGGGTCAGAGGCGAGGACTCCCTCCCTCTGCACCCCCTTCCAGAGTTCTGTACCCTCCCACCCGGAGTGGTACCCCTAGAAGACAAACCGGTCAGGACACTGCTTACAGTCGTCCTTCCCTCCAGGTCAGGCAGGGCCTGAACCTGGCCTCCCAACCCAGGGACTAAACCCTGCGGCTGAGCACCCGCCCGGCGCACCAGGACTTCCTTGGGAGCACGCATGCCCCCGCTGAGGGTAACACATGACTCATGTGTTGTGTGACAGGCTGCCCGGCACAGATCTCCCGACCCCTATCCATCTGACAGTGCGCGAAGATCCCCCAGGACAGAAGTGGTGTCACCATGGTCACTCCTAGGAGGCTCAGCCCTTCTGGCTGGCCCTGACCCACTGGTCCTCCCACTGGGGAACGCAGCCCCCTCTCACCTCTCCATCCGGACTTCTGCACCCTCCACTTAGGAGCGGCACCGCCAGACACCAGAACCAGTGGAGCTCTGTTTACAGACACTCCACGTTCTCCTGCCACTAGGAGGTCCCCCTCAACAGACGGCCTACCAGTACAGCCTAGGCTCCCCACCTGGTGTTCCCTCCTGGAACCACCCAGTCTCTGGGTCCGGGTTTTGGGCACCTTGGGCCGCAGCCAATTCCCACTCCTCCGCGGAGACAGGACGTGAGTCCCTACACCCTTCCCACGACACCGGGACCTATCTGGGCTACCACAAACCTTTCCCACCACCCTTGGTTGGGAAATGCCTAAGCCGCTTCCTTCCGGGTCACCCCCAGATGCTTCTCCAGACCCTCTGGAATCCACCAAAAGGTCTGCCTCCAGTGCAAGCTCCCTGGGGTCAGAGAACTCACAATCCACTGGGTGTTGGCATAGCTCTGGAAAACAGGGACTTAAAATATGCTCTCCAACATTTGAATCACACAGCCCCACACGTGTTAACCAAACTACCCTTCACCCATCCATCCAGTGCCTCAGACAAGTACCCCACATCATTCTCACAAGACTGGTGAGACAGTGTCTGACAGTTGCTGTCTCTTAACCCATACTCTTCTGGCTGGTCTCCATACTCACTTACTAGGGCTTCTATCATGGGGGAACCCCTCTTCCTGCACCTCTCATCTAGAGTCAGTAGAGTGTCCCTCCCACAACCAGGAAAATGATCCCCTGTGCCAGTTCCCCAATCCACCTCAGGGACACTGCGCACCACTGGAGTACCCTCACAATCCTGAACCCCCTGGTGTATGTCAACCCCCTCCTTGAAGCAGGGCCCCAAATCTGTGTGTGTGTGTACCTCATCCTCAGTACTGGACCTAACACTTTTTCTGCCACCATCTGGGCTGGGCCTAGCCCTACTGGCTTCCCTGTCCAGCTCTCTCATTTTAAACTCATGGTCTAACATCATCTTCCTTTCCTCCATGGCTATTCTTTTGTCTTCCCTCTCACTTTCCATCCTGAGTTTCTCCAACTCGAACTTCCTCGCTTCCCACCTGTCCTCCAGCTCCTCTGAGGACAGACTGCTGCTGCCTGGTTTAGAGGGTGCCCCCCCTCCCAAAAGCACATCCACCCTTGGAATAGGCTCCTCTGCCTCCCTGCCAAGATCTCCAGACAGCTCACTAGCATGTTTGGCTGCTACCCAGGCCCTCAGCGCCTTTTGTAGCTCCTCTTTTCTGGTGAGGCCCCTGATTTGGATTTTGAGGTGTTTGCAGATCGCCTTCAATTCCTTCACATTGTAGGTTTCTAACCTCTCCTCCTCAAAGGCCACTTCCAAGGATGCAACAGATGATGCAATTGATTCCGGCATGATGAAATAGCAAGTTCAAACTGGCAAGATCAAAAATAGGCCAAAAAGAAAATAGTATGTGGTACGTAATGGTCTGCGATATGGTAGTAGTGCACACCAATCACTGTAAGTCAAGTGCAAACGCAAGTCCTATCCTCACCGCTGACAACCAATGTTAGTAATGGGATTTTTGGCAGGCTAGGGCATGTGCCAAAGCCCGGTAGAAACCACCACTCTAGTCAGGATAAGGGAGTTACACTCCTAAAATAACCCCTGCTCACCCCCTTGGTAGCTGGGCACGAGCAGCCAGGCTTATCTTAGAGGCAGTGTGTAAAGCATTTGCACATAACCAACAGTAATACAGTGTAAGCACTACAAAAGGACACCACACCAGTTTAGAAAAATATCCAATATTTTTATATACATATGACAAGACCAAAAACGATAAAAATCCACCATACAGTACTTAAAAATCTTCAGTTACCAAAATATGCTTTAAAAACAGTTCTTTGATGTCGATAGCTCCGTCCGGGGCTATCACGGCGTCGTGAGCAAACAAATCCAAACAGTTCTGCTGACCGCGGCGTCGCGGGCCAGCTACGGTGTCGGGAAGACCCGCAAACAGTACCTTTTAGAAATGCAGTGCGTCAGCGACCTCTCGTTGAGCTTCCGAAAGCACGGCGTCCGCAGGCGTCGGTTCCGGAGGTCGGTGCAGGAGTCGTCGGGGCCCTCGAAGTCACACGCGTTGCAGATCGATCTCCTCTCTGTTGAAGTCAGGAGCGCTGGCGTCGGCAGGCGCCGGGTGCTGTGGTGCGAAGTGCAGCGGTGCGGCGTGCGGTGCCCTCCGGTCGTGGCGCGAGCAGCGGCTCGGTGGCGGCGGCATCGGTGAGACCAGGGTCGCGGTGCGAGATGAAGGCGGTGCTCGTCACGGTGCTGGCAGGTCACAGTGCAAGCAGCGGCGTCTTCGTTGCTGAAGCGCTGTCGTCGGCTGACGAACTGGAGTCGATGGCGCCGGCGTCGGTAGGCCAGGGCTGCGGAGCGGGATGAGGGCGGTGCATCGTGTAACTTTACGAGCGGTGCCCTCGAACCACGGTGCAAGCAGCAGCGTCGATTTCGGCGTGGGGCGTCGTCGTCGGGGATACCAAGGCGTTGTGGTGAAGCGAGGCGGTGCCCACAGGTCGCGGTGCAAGCAGCGGCTCGGTGGCGGTGTAGCAGGCATCATCGGTGAGACCAGGGTCGCGGTGCGGGGTTGCGGCTGTGCCCTCTGCGGTGCCAAGGCATCGTCGTGCAGCGAGGCGGTGCAGAGTGCGGTGCCCACAGGTCGCGGTGCGAGCAGCGGCTCGGTGGCAGCATCAGCAGGCGTCGTCGATGAGACCAGGGTCGCGGTGTGGCGTTGCGGCGGTGCCCTCTGCGGTGCCAAGGCATCGTCGTGCAGCGAGGCGGTGCGGAGTGCGGTGCCCACAGGTCGCGGTGCGAGCAGCGGCTCAGTGGCGGCGTCAGCAGGCGGCGGTGAGACCAGGGTCACGGTGCGGCGTTGCGGCGGTGCCCTCTGGGGTGCCTTCAGGACACGGAGTCGGCAGCGGCGTCGTAGATGTCGTCGGGTTGCTTTTCTTCTGTTGCAGCACAAAACACACAGTCCCCAGTGCTGAGGGCAGAAGAACTTGAAGTCTTTGCTGTTCCTGAGACTTCTTGAACGGGGGGAAAGCTCTACCTCAAGCCCTTGGAGAAACTCACAAAAGTAGATTGCAGAAAGTCCAGTACAGGCCTTTCACTGTCCAAGACAGAAGCAGCCACTGCAGGCCAACACAGCAAAGCACACAGCAAAGTGGTAGTTCCTCCTCATAGCTTCTCCGGCTCTTCTTTTTGGCAGTCTTCTTGATCCAAAAGAGTTCTAAAGTTCAGGGGTCTGGGCCCCAATATTTATATCCCAAAATCCTTTGATCTCTTAGGCAGAGAGTGTCTGTGCCCAGCCAGAACCAGTTCTGCCTCCTCTGGTGTGACTTCCTGGCAGGAGGTGGAGACGGCATTGTCAGAGGCAGACCAGGCCCTTTGAGGTGCAAGGAAATCTCCTCCCCCTTCCCCAGTTGCAGCCCAGGTCTATTCAGCCCTTTCCTGACCCACCTAGACTATCTGGAGCCACTCCTGCTCCCCAGCCTTCTGTCATCCAAAACCCAGACAGGCAATCCACATTCCAACAGAGGCACCCAGGATGACTGAGCAAGAAAATACCTACTTTCTAAAAGTGGTATTTTCAAACACAGAATGTAAAAATCACCTTCACTAAAATATGCATCTTTAGATTCTGAGTTCAGGCATACTAAACTTTATTTTCTTACCTAGTTCCCAGGGCCAGTTATGTTTATAAGATGTTATAAACAAACTTCCCATTCTGTCCTATGGGGAACAGGTAGCCTTGCAATAGTGAAAAACGAAATTGGCAGTAATTCACTATCAGGACATGCCACACACACCAGGGCATGTCTTACCTTTCACATACACTGCACCCTGCCCACAGGGGTACCTTGGGCCTACCTTAGGGGTGGCTGACATGTAAGAAAAGGGAAGGTTGGGGCCTGGCAAGTGGGTGCACTTGCCAAGTCCACATGGCAGTACCAGACTGCGCGCAGACTCTGCAATGGCAGGTCTGAGTTACCTTTTCAGGGCTACTCACCTGGGTGGCACATTCAGTGCTGCAGGCCCACTAGTAGCATTTGATTTATAGGCCCTGGCACACTCAGTGCATTTTACTAGGGACTAACAAGTAAATCAAATATCCAATCATGGAAACACCAATCCATAACACAATTTACACAGAGAACATATGCACTTTAGCACTGATTAGCAGTGGTAAAGTGCCCAGAGTCCTAAAACCAACACAAACAGGTCAGGAAAAAGTAGGAGGAAGAAGCAAAAAGTTTGGGGGTAACCCTCCAAAAAGGTTATTTCCAACAGTCCATCAGTACCTCAATGTCCAATGGTGCAGCCAAGTGCGATCCGAGGCAGAAATCCAGTACACATTCATGACTGCACAGCAGACAGGGGACTACAGGTTGTATGCAGTGAGACGGTACAGACCTGAATGATATGAACCGGTGCTCATTCAGTTCTTAAAGCCAAGGTGTGCCGAAGAAGTGTATCATGTGCTCATGGCAGCGCAGCACAGGCAGTGCTGTCTGCATTCCGTTTTGAACTGGGACATCCATTGCAGAGCAGAAAAATTAAAATATGAATCCCAGCCACAAGTAGCAGGACAAGCGGAAGACCTCCAAAAATGCTTCCCAGCACAGAGTGTATAAATGATGGAATTGCTCCGAAAACTGTCTGAAAGGTGCTAACCAATCCAGAGCCAATACATTTAAAAAAGTGCGCTACTCCCTTTGTATCAGACTTATAAAGATACAGTGGACCAGCTTCCCAAAATGTAGAGGGAGGTTAGTATGAAGTAGCGCCGGTATTTTGGACAAAGACCTCGCAACCTGGAGATCAAACGTCACATCCTTTTGAAAAAGCATGGCTTTCAGTTTGCTCAGAGAATCGAAACGTATGTTGGAAAAATGTTCTAAAGCCACAGCGTTGCCTCCTTAACTGTGCGGGCAGGTGGAAACAGTACTTGTGTGCAACAATTACTATGGAATTAACCGTCACCAGATAAGCGGTGCCTAGTTCCATTCCACAGCAGCCTTGAACACTCAGCATCAAATAACTCCCATTAGAGAGTAGTTTGAAAACCAGACGAATCACGGCGTCCGGTGAGCCCTTCAGAAAACAGGACAAGTTTGCAACTGACGCATTACAGGCCCCTTGAAGTGAAATGTCCTTGCATACTAAAGACCCGTTTAAAGCATTCTCAGAGTCGGAACCGCTGAGAAAAACTTCAGTGTCCCCCTTCCTGCATCAAAACTTGAAAGGTAATTCCCAATATTCATGCACAAACCCTTTCCCTAATGCTTCATATATGCCTACCTGGTGATATTGTAGACAATATTGGAATTGGAATGTCGTGACTGGTAGGGTAATATATCCATGGATTATCCAATCCGTGGACGGCGTCTCAGCAACAGTGAAAGGTAATCGCTCTGGTTTTTCAATGTGCAACATGATATACTTTGTATCTCTCTGTGCCAATAATAGCTGTCTTTCTGTTCGAACGCATGAAGAAAACAGATTGGAGGTGTTAATTAGACGCCACAGCACTTGGCCAGAACGTAAGGTTGGAAGTGTCAAGCTTAATAACATAATGGACCGAAGTTGCGACCGTCCCAGTTGTAAAATAGACATATCTTGCTGCATTATGTCAATTGCAGATGATACTATGCTGCCCAATGTATATATCCTAAAGGATAACGTGGTCATGCCATTGTCAACCACTGCCAAAGCCTTTTCTAAATTAATCTTAGGAATCTTGCGCAGCCTCTCAGCAGCTTCCTGTTGAGAAACCTTTCATAGTTCATTGTATATGCCATATAAGAACCACTGTGGATGTGGGTTCCGGGGACCTAACAAGAAATCCCTGAGATGCAGGTCATCTGACAGAAGAGACAAGTATTGTTTCATCTGAGGCAGTGTCGAGGTCGTTAGCCAGTCAAGGCATAACCTCCTGACGCTGTATGATGTCACCACCCCGAGTGTTCAGCTTGTATGTAACGTTGATCTGGTCTATTGATCGTAATCCGTTTGGTGTTACACAGGAATCTGGACTGACACCCATTAGTGTCTAAAGGCCAAACTAACCATCCCGCCCAATTGGGGTCTGATGAATTGTGGGACCCATTGCGTTGCATGGCATCTAGTGTATCCTCACTATAGCGTGTAAAGTGTTGCCAATTTTTTAAATGTGCAATTGTGGGAATTCGTGATATGTTCAAGTCCTTTATCTTGGCTATCCCAAGACATGATATTTGTTGCACAGTTTTTTTTTCACAACAACTTTATTGAATTTCTAGCCACAGCTGGCCCCAAAGGGCTACACTTTAGTACCATTACATATGCAGGCGTCACCATGGTCTTTTGTCTGATATTTAGAACACTAAACACTGCAACATACTGTGTTATACCCTGTCTGTATATCTCTCCCTCCTCCCCCAGTCACATCCAGACATTAAGCTTTATAGTGTGTCGTGTATCCTGGCCGTATGATCTAATTTCTGCATCTATTGTGCTGGACATCGGCGGCGGAGGCTCCAAGGTCAGTCACCTATAATCCGCCCATCGCTGCCATATTTTTTTTTTTTAAACATTTTTTATTTCCATATTTTTGAATGTTTCTGGGGGCATCCCCGGGCACGAAAGACTAGTATTTCGAGACCCATGAAGAAGTCAACACCCCTCTTCCAAACCCCCAATACGGGCGGAGTATCTGCTTTCCACAGTCTAGCTATGTCACGTTTGGCGAGCGTGAGTCCTAGGAATAATAAGTGGCTATTGTATTTATTGCCCCCAATGCCGACCGTATTGTGTAGTTGAGTCAACCTAGGCGAGCTGGGGAGTTCCCATCCCAAGACCATGGCCAAGCATGTAACCACTCCTCTCCAGAACCTATCCAGGGCTGTACAGGACCAGACAGTGTGAAGAAACGTGCCCTCAGCATTACCACATCTAAGACATAAGGGGGATGCCACCAAGCCTGTTCGCCAGAGCCTATATCTGGTGTAGTAGGTCCTATGCAGGTATATGAATTGTATCAAGTGCAGGCGCGACGAGACGGCCGCCCCCTTGGAGATCCCAAAGCATCGGTCCAGTCGTTGTTGTCCAAAGGGCCCACATCGGCTTGCTAGGCTGTCCTAAGCGCCTCCAAGGTAGTAGCGTTATTTGTTGCAATGGATTGGTATATCTTTGAGATTTTGGGATCCCCTAAGTTGCCCATCAACAGTTTGCCTTCCAATGGATTGAACTCTGGTAGAACTGCTAGATTGGCAATAGGGGGCATGACAGCATGTTGAAAGTGAAGATACTTGTAAAACTGAGCTCGAGGCTTGGAGAATTCCGATTGGAGTTCCTGGAAGGACCTGAGAGTGTGGCCATGTATGACATCACCCAAAGTGGATATACCAATCTGGTCCCATCCACGGAAACCCTGGAGGTCAGCCAACTGAGGGAGAAGCCTATTGCGCCACAGCGAGGTCTCTTGTGTAAGACAGCCCCATCACCCCATCCTACAAAGAGACTGACACCACGTTAAAATCACCACCCTCATGGCCGAAGGAAGAGACTGGACATCTGACCTGCCATAGATGTATGTATATAAGGTAGAGTGTCCCAGTAGCCAGCGCTCAACCGCATAAGCTGGATCGTTCCTAGGTCCGTACCACCATTTGTTAATCACTAGAAGATGTGCGGCCGCATGATAGGATTGGATATCTGCTGCTGCAATGCCCCCACAATAGGTGGATTGGAAACATGTTTGCATCGGCACTCTGGATGCCCCACCCCATCACAAAAACTGATCCAGCAATGCATTAACCTGTCTGAACCACGGCAAGGGAACAGGGTATGGGTGATTTTGTAGTTGGTATAATAACTGAGGGAGAGACACCATCTTAAAAATGGCTGAGCACCCATACAGAGAGAGTGGCAGCCCCTCCCAGGATTTAATTTCAGCCTTAACCCTGTCTGTCATGGAGCCCAGGTGGCACTCCCACAAAACGACCTGATCGTCTGACAAGAAAACACCTAGATACTTCAGGCCGGTTGTGGCTATGGATAAGTCTGCAGCCCACTGGCCACACCTTATTGTCCCCCCTCAGCGGCCATATGATTGATTTGCTAACATTCATGTGTAGACCCGACGTCTCGCCAAAGATCTGCATGATCTGTAAGATCCTGGGACCCGATCTATGGGGGTCGGTGAGGAAGAGGAGGATGTCATCAGCCAAAAAGGCTGATGCGGTCGGATATCTCCAGTGACCATTCAAAGCCACGTATCAAAGCGTCAATTTGAACCCAAGCGGCCAATGGCTTGATGGCGAGAGAAAACAAAAGGGGGGACAGGGGGTAGTCCTGCTGTGTTCAGCGGCCTACTGGGAAGGGGGACGAGACATTACCCGCCACCTGCACCGATGCTGTTAAATCGGTATGGAGCAGTTGTATATATGCCTAAAACCGTGGACCCAGATTCAGGCATCTCAAAAGTATAATAAGGTATGTCCAACTGACCGAATCAAAGGCCTTATCTATACCTACCATACAAGGCCGCCCGTCTGCCCAGCTGACCGACAGCCGCAATTGCATTATGCGCTCGTCTGATGTGACGTTTGTCCCAGCGGGGCATGAAGCCCGCTTGATCTGAGTGGACTAGATCTGCAATATGTGGCATTAACCTGTTGGCCAACACCTTTGCTAACAATTTAGCCTCTATATTTATGAGAGAGATCGGGCGGTATGAGGAGTGCTGTTCTGGGAGGCGACCCAGTTTCAGAAACTCCACTATTTCATCATGTCACCCATGCGGAGGCATACAAGACGCCTCCACCGATGCCTGGACCGTTGCGAGATACCTTGGGACTAGTTGAGACATATATGCCTTGAAGAATTCGGATGGGAACCCGCTGGGGCCTAGCGTCTTTCCAGGCTTTATGTCCGACAGTGCGACATTCAATTCCTCTATCATGAGGGGGGCCTCCATGGATTACCGGGCCTCCGACTACAGGGCCTTCGGGGGTATATCCTCAAAAAAGCTCTTGATCTGCGGCCTGTTAAAACCTCTCTCTTGGTGTACAAGGCCTGATAAAAGCCAGCAAAGCTGTCCACCACCGCCACCGGATCCGTAAGAATAGTATCGCTGGCCCCGCGAATCGTGGGGAGGTGGGTCGGTGTCATGGCCTACTGACACAGTCTATGAAGTAGCCTCCCCGATTTATATCCCCATTGATAAATCCTGCTTTGTGAAGCTATCCACGCACTACGCTCCTCCACCATCAATTCCCCTTGATATTGCTGTTGTGTGAGACACAATTGTCTACGTGCCCATACCCCATTACCCGTCCGCCCAATGCTCTCTAGTTCCATAATGTGGGCCTCCGCCTGTATTAAAGTCTGCTTACGTCGCTTGCACTCTGGAGAGCAAAAACTGTAATCTACACCGCGAATGGTAGGTTTTATTGCCTCAGACAACATCTCTACTGATGATGCAGTGTCTGCATTAAGAGTAAAGTACTGATGTGCAAATGCCATGGGGGGAGCCGCCAGCAAAACGGCGGCCTACGTGGGCCGATCAGGAGCCATATGGCGACTGGGGAATGGTTCCTAAAGTCCTCTTGGTAGGATTGTGGCCTCTGACACCCTGTGCTCATATTCCTGCGGAATGGAAATGTAGTCAAGCCTGGAGAATGACCCATGGGACTGGGAGTAGAAGGTATAGCCCGCTTCCTTGGGGTGATGTGACCTCCAGACGTCCACTCACCCCACCGAGTCTACGAGTGATTTCAAGTGGGACTCCCTTGCAACCCCCACGACCCCGGGGACCCACCACCTGTCTATGTCAGGATGAACTACATCATTCCAGTTCCGCCCAGGACCATCAACACCTCCGGTAGTTGTCCCCAAATATCCACTACCCGGTCCACATAGCTCCGACTCAGGGGTAGGGAGGCATAAATGCTGCCAATTACTACCTGTTCCTCTTAGAGAGTCCAGTGTATTATTATGTATCTGCCCTGTGGGTCCACCCACTGTCAAACCAGGGTACATGGAAGTCTACGATGTATCATTATTGCCACCCCCCGGAGCCTCTTGTAAAACCTGTGTGAAATACCTGGGTATATCCGAAACGGGCCAAGCAAGGGGTTTTAGTACCTATGAGGTATGTCTCTTGTAGAAGTAGTATATCTGCCCCAAATGTTTTGCCTGTCGGAGCACCGCCCCCGCTTTACTTTATCCAGCATTCCCCTGACATTCCAGCTGATTATGCATAGCCTACCCGGGGAGACCTCAGTGATGTTACATGTCATCTCAGCCTAGGAATATCACAATGTCATCTGACAGTACATAGGGTCGCCGCTGTTGGAGAGCACAGATCTCGCAGAATGTTTGAGAACTAATAACAACTATTGAACTTCCCCCACCCCCTCCCTCCACCCCAATACCTCACAACTGTTGAAGCTTCTGTCGCAGAGGGTGCCCCACCCCTGCCCCAATGGCAGACAAGCGTAGGACCCGTCCAATGGATCCCCAAACACCCCATCGTCAATGTTCCATTCTTGTAAGTCTGGGTCTAGCTCACCAGCCATACAGCTCATGTAAGAAAAGACGGGGCCGAGTGAGCCCCGTAATACTGCCAAGTTCAAAGTTACCAAAGGACTTAACGCTTCACATATCTAGTGGTGCGATTCACATCTTCCGAGCACGGGGGCATCGGCTCCCGGGCCCTCCCCTTCCTCTCCCAGTCACCGAGCTTAGAGCGCCACGTGGATCTAGAATGGTGTCTGCGCTTTGAAGATGAGTCCAAGTCCTGGGGTGGTGGTGTATGTGACTTCAGATGGCGCATCTCATCAGTCCAGGCGAAGACCTCCTCTGGCTTGTCGAAGAACATAGTACTGAATTTGTAGACTACTCAGAGACGAGCCGGGAACAAAAGCATATATGGAATCTTGAGGTCCCAGAGTCGGTCCTTTGCCGCAGTTGCTGCACTAATTTGGTGTAATCCGGAAAGATCATTATCTGATGGGATTCATACGTGAGCTTCTCTTGGGATCCCACCAGTTTAAGGATAGCGTCCCGGTCGTGATAATTCAGGATCCTGGGGATAACCGCCATGGCCTATCACCCGGGGGTGGCTTCTTGAGCAGGGCACTATAGGCACGCTTAATTACGAAGCATGTAGAGAGAGCGTCCAAAGGGATCCCCGTAGCCAGTCAACGAGCCAAGAATTTGCCCATATCGTCAACCTTGATTTTCTGGAAAGCTCACAAAGCAGAGGTTATTTCTGCCAGCTCGCCCCTTGGCGTCCTCCACCCGCGTAGCTAGACCTCTGGTCAACTTTTCAAGAGTATTCATTTTCGCCTGGAGTATGGGCACTGTGTCTTCGACGCCAGAAACCCTGGTCTCGGCTTCAGCACTTCGTTCCACAGCATTGCGGAGGTCCTACCGCAAAAGCGTCAAATCCGTGCCGACGGCGTCAATTTTGGCCTCTAACATACCTCTGGATTGTGTTATCGCAGCCAGAATGGCTGCATTGTCCGGGAGTACTCCCTTATTACCACCAGCATCTGTGGTCTGTGGCCCCAGCCCTGCATAGAGATCCATTGTGCTCTGCTTTGATGTAGGGCCTGGGAGCTTATCTTTGGTCATGGCGCCGCAACCCACAAGGCGTACCAGGGCCTAGACCGGCCGCCTCAGTGGACAGGAGGGGGCCCCTCCACCCCAATGGGTGGCTCACCTCGGGGGCATGAGTCCCTGGATTCTACTTACTTCGTGGATGCATTGAGGCCGGGGGGGTGATCACTCATGGCCCTCCCCAGCGTGCTATCAGTTGCAACGGCCTGGGGTCTCGTGTGCGGGCCTTGCCAGCATCCCGGTACTCGACCGCGCAGGCATGGAGCTCAGCGCCCACTTGTGTAGACCACTGCGGCCGATCCAGAATACTGCGAACGGCCTCTGCTGACTCCACACAGGCCAGCCCCTCCAGCCAACCACCCAGCGGAATGGGTGCTCCGGCCTGCCCCAGGCTTTTCCGCAGTGGCCTCCCCAGGGCTTCACACCACTCCTCTCAGCCCCGGACTGCCTCGTACCGCAGCACTGTCCGACATCGCCCACTCCGCCGCAGCACTGAGTTGGCGGTCCCTGACGTTCTCTCCCGGGCTGTCCTTACTGACTGTTCGGCCACTACATCTCCTTTTGCTGCAAACGTTCCTGATGGGATCACCTCGCACCACCGCGCTGCTAGGCCTCCGTCCGATGTGTCCGTAGACAACGAATCTGATGTCGCAGACAGTTTGGAAAGCCTCCTCCCAGTTCATAAAAGTGATGTGGGGTCTGACATAGGATATCGGGCAGTATTTTGGCAGGATGCTGCAGGATATTTTGACGGGCTGTCAGAGCTCGCCTAGAGCACATCTGCCACGTTGGACCGCTAGCTTGTTTCACAGTTTTGTTCAGGAAACTCATTTGGTGTGGTATTCGGCATGCTCTAAACAAGGCCTCAGTTCCCTGAACCTGCCAGTCTTTTGTCCCCCAAACAGACTTTGTAACTATTGTGTCTTTCCAAAAGTCAAAACACTGTACAGACATCTGGGAAAGAAAAGAAGCAGAATATATCAGCTTGGTGTTTGTTAGCATATTTTTTTTTAGCAGATGTAGGTGCAAGTCTGTAAAAATATGAGGCTGGGTCTGATGTGTCAAAACCAATAAAATAAGTAAACGTCTATGCAAATGTTTTTGAGCTACCTTTTGGTGGTGTTGGGTAGTCTTCCCGTTGGTTGTAATTGTAAATAGCACGTGGGATACTTGCTTTATTCAGAAAGTTGTGACCATAATGTTGATAACAGAACATATCACCACTTGAATGATGTACCATCATTCAATTCATCAGAAGAAAATACAGTTGATTGCTCTATGTCTTTCAGCAAGTTATGTACTGTATCAACATCCTAATGATTAGTACTAGCAGTGATGATATAATTAAAAGAAATTCTAAACGAATACGGAATTTGCAAAAGTTCAGTAGGGCCATACACATCATACGATACCCTGTCCCCCACCGTTCTCTCGGAAATTGGAACAGCTGCAATGTTCACCAGGGACAGATCTCTTTGTTCATGGTGTGATGATTCATGTGGTTTCAATACCAAGTTTACCAGTTGTAATGCAGAGCGTTCTGGGAGATAATGTCTATTCAGAAGCAAGTAAAAGACAGTCACAAAACGAATCCAGAGGAACAGGAACAGTAATCCAATTGTAATCCAAAGGTGTAACCAGGGAGTAACAAAGTATGTTTTTTCAGCCAAAGATAGAGAACACGCATTTGTAGCTTGAAGGAAAGTGGCGGCGGCAGTGCTGTCTCAGGTTCACTTGAATACAATGAGAAGTCATCGTAGTCCATGAAGTAGCCAGACGCCGTTCAATCTATTTTTGGCAGCTCAGAAGGTTTTGTAGAACCGGGAGATGACTCAATGTTTGGCATATTGACGTAGATCTTATTGTCGTCTCGTTGTCGAATTGAAATTTGAGTTTCTGTACTGGTTTATTGTACAGTGTTTGTTATTGCAACAGAGAGAAGAAATACTTAATTGCTGTTTACTGTTTTTCGTTGGAGAGAGGTATCTTCTTTAGTTATCAAAGCTTCCATCTGAACCTTCTGTGGGGTAGCGAGAGAAGAACGGTGGCTACCCCGGAGCTCACGTGGCTTACTGTTGAGAATCGGCCACATAATGTGGTTTGATCAGATCAATGGAAACAAACCTTTTGTCTCGTCTAATGTCAAGGGGTGGAAGAAGTACAGTTCTGGTACCTTCAACAGCCAGTGCAGGTGAAGGGCGCTCTGTATGACGGGCCAAACTCTTTTTTGTCCACGATTTTTTCCCTGACCAGATCCCCAATCTTCAGGACCCAACTGGGTCTTGCAGAGACAACCTTCACTTCCCCAGTGGCGGTGCGTTTTACATGAACGTTGCTTTGTTCATCCTGGAATTCATTTATTTCCTGTAAAACAGCCAAACATTCATTGATGTCAAACAATGTGTCTGCCGCCACTCTACTGACATTATTGAGATCTGGGACCCACATTCTCATCCCGAACAGGATTTCATATGGAGTCCGGGATGTTCTTGGCATATTGTTAAGTGCCCTCTGGACACCATCTGTGTGATGGATCCAACTGCAACCTGAGCCTTGTACCCTTGCTCTTAAAGACTGCTTTAAGTCACAGTTTTTCCTCTCGACTACCGAATTTCCCTCAGGATGATAGGGTGAGGAGTATCGCATAGTCACACCCAAACTTCCCATGGCCTCTTTGCAAGCCTGAGAGCTAAACGCTGGACCCTGGTCGGAATGTATTGTGCCAATTGTGTGTGTTTCGATGAAGACTCGCAAGTCTTTGATAACAGTTCGGTAGTCAGCCGCCCGCTGTGGCCATACCCACAGGAATCTGGTGCATGAATCCACTGCCACCAAGATGTACTTGTAAGCCCCGTCAGATTGTAAGGGGCCGCAGTGGTCCAAATAGACACAAGCAAGAGGCTTGTTTGAAATCAATTGAGGTGCCTGTGGTGGACCTGCTATGGTGGAACCCTTCATCTCCGAGCAGGTGTCACGTCTGAGGACAAAGTGCTTGGACTGTTTAGTAAGACCACACCACCAATGGCGCTGCCACAATAACGAAGCTGTAGCTGTAATCCCTGCATGTGCAGAACCCAGACCCTCATCTGCAACTAAAATTAACCACTGTCTGCGATCTGTGTTAGGTATGACTCTATCCCCCTCTCCTAGAATGTGAGCATATGGTATGTTCTGTGCATCTAACTTATAGGAGTACTTGAGTAGAAAGCCTTTTGGCAGGTGTGTGTTGTTGTGCGCAGCATTGACATCCACCATGATGTCTCTGTCTAGCCTCGTACTAGAACGAGTGATTGCAGCCACTGCAGCAGAAGGAACTGTTGCTTTAGCGACTTCATCAGCCATGGAATTCCCTACAACGCCAACATATTGATGACTTAGGAGTGTACTACATGAGCCCGTGGCAAGCAATCTTTTTGCTTTGCCACTTGTTCATAATCATCTTGTGCTTTATTGTGCAACCCTTAGAATCTCGAAATCTATTTTGGCCCCAGTAGTGTAGGTATTCAATATATAACTGGACACAATAATACGAATCACACACTATAAGTGTGGGGAATCCATTATCCTTATTCTCCAGTGCCAGTATCAGGGCCTTGAGTTCTGCCCGCTGCGCTGTGCAGTCACCAAGGGACTGGGTGTGTGTGTTTTTCAGGATAGCATTTTCCCTCATGCATGTGCCCCTTTACTATTGCGCATGTGGCTGAATATTGGTGCTTTGTCCCTACGACAGGCTGGGCAGACCCATTAGTATAGATGATGTATTCATATTGATCTAGAGGCATTATTTAATTCAGCAGAGGATATTCTTGTTCATGCTACAAAAAGGCTTGTGTTTGTAATGTAGAGTCGAATCTGTAGTCTACATCTGTTGCAGTGAGAGAGTTAGCCCATTGTATTAATTGTGGATGTAGAGCTTTGGCATTTGGAATGCTTGCTTTGGTGACTGCCTCTAAGGTCGGTTCCGGGGTTACTACAATTATGTGTTTACCCTTTGTTAGTCCTCTCTCTCTCACTACAGCAGTCTGTACCGAGAATAGATGAAAAAACGCATTTCAGCGTTTGTGTATAAATGTGATTTGTATGCTATTGGTACTGTATCACCTTCATTGAATGTGATATAGGTATTCCCCCAGAGGTCCAGCTACTACAAGGATCACCAGATTTGTGGTGTTTACACATGTGTTTAAATGTTTGGAAGCTATCATATTCGTCTGTACGTAACACAAAATGTTTGTGTGTTCCTGTGTCCTATGTGTGCTTAAAAAGTCTCGTCTTATCAAGTCGTAAAATGGTTTTACTCATTCTGCGTATTCCAAAATGTATGTCCTGCCAAAATTTAAAAATCCTGAAATGGATTGTAGTCTTTTCAGAGTTGTTGGAGGTTGGAGCAGTGCACGTTTCTAAAAAATGGGTCGCTAGGCTTTTGCCTTCACTTGACAATTCATTTTTTTGTTTAAATTTGTTTATTGTTATTTCTTAAAGATTTTTTTAACAAAACATAACGTAACATAATAGCCCGTATACATATTATGCATCCCCATCACCAAAGATCATTGCATATTACAGTGTATGCATCAACATTATACACTCTCAGTGCTGTCGCTAGTTTGCAATTCTAATGCATGTTCAGGCGATGGTCTGGCCCATGAGCACACAAAGAGTGTACGAGAAAGAGGGGAGGGGGACGATATAGAGGAAGACAAAAAGAAAATCTCTGCCGTCATTTCACTTGACAATTCATATCCTAAAAATAGGACATTGAGATAGGCAATTTTTGATTTTTTAAATTAAATTTGTAGCCCATGTGAGCAAACCCCAGAACTATGCGGTCTACTCTGTTCAAGTGTTCCATTAATTTGTCGTCTGTTAGATATATCTAGTGAACGTAGGACAGTGCCTCTTCATCAACATTTTGAAGTAACTTCGAAAACAGCCCAGTGCTATTCTTATACCACTGGGGTAATCGACAGAATTGCCTCTGTGTACCTAGCACTGAAAATGCTGTCAAATATCTGCTTTCAGGCCATATATTTTGGCAGAAAAATCAATTTGAGATATCTAGTGTTGTTTTGTATTTCTTCTGCACAATGTTATTAATTTGTGCGGCACTGTGTGCATTTTGTTCTGTGAATGTGCGAGTAGATGTGTTCAGATGTCTGTAATCCAATACTAGATGTTATGAATTGTCTGGTTTTATTACAGGAAACAAGGGTTCAGAAACGTCAGTAACATTGCTTGTACTACTTACTGCAGAAAGGAAGGCTTTCGGTTAATTAGGGCTAGGATGTATCCGCAGTGGAAGAGGTGCAAAGAGTCTCTAATATGCTTTTGCAACTTATCTTGCAGGCTTGCAAGGGCTTCACGATCCTGCGATTCCGAGATGGCGGCCGCCATCTTGGAGTCATCTAAGGTTGCGCTCTAGTTGTTTGGCTGCGTGTGCTGAAGACAATCAGCATGACGCGCGATCGCACTATACGATCGGTGCACTTCAACTGTGAAATTCAAGCAGTTTGCTGCGTATCCAGTGCGCTCTGAGAATAAGTGTTATGTCCTGATGAATTTTTGCTTTTTCAACAGAGAAAATTCGAGACTTATAAAAAAAAATCATGTGAGAGCAGCATATCACCCTTGCGCATGCTCATTTCTGAGAAGAGGAGTTCTCGGAGGGTAGTCCTGCAGCCCTTCAAAGATGCCGTCTTAAGTGAGGTCTTCGACGTCTTGTAAGTACGAGGGCAGTCGGCAGGGAGTCGGAACATCAGCTGGCAGACGGTAAGGCGCTCACTGTCAAGTCAGACATTTCTTTAATTTTTCAAGGCAGCGAGCGCGGTGCTCCACCCTCAAGTCAGACTTGCTTAAATCGCAATAAGGCAGCGAGTGCGGCGCTCCACTTTCAAGTCAGACCTTTCAAAGATCATATCAAGGCTGCGAACGCTAGTTCCACGCCAAGTAGGTTTCAAGATTGGAGCTCTGCTACGTTTAGAAAAGGACAGTTTATTCACAAGGAGAGAGAGAGATTTTTTCATGATTGTGAAACCAGAATTTTAAAAGACAGAAAGGCATTCTAAAGCCAAGCGAGTGAAAAAGCTTCTCAATAGTAAAACATTTGGCACTTTCTAGAGAGGGGCTAAAGCCTTAACTATTTTGGGTAATAGGAAAAAACAATAAGATTGTCATTTAACGAAGTATAAGTTATCTTGTGCATGATTGTAAAGGCAGACATATGTTTTATTTTCTTCCCGCTGCAGATGCTGTCTGTTATTAGGTTCTGTAGCAAGATCCTACCTAGAAGAATAGAAGCAGAACAGAAGAAGCAGTAGAACCCAAGAGGCAGTCTCTCTTTTTTCATCCACTTCCTCTTTCCTCCAAACTGTTGCTAGAGCCCATAGTTTTAATTTACTTGTGGCTTGGGCACTGGTGAGGGGGCGTTGGGACCATCTTCTGCTCCTGTGGGGTTACAGATATTAGGTACTTGACAGATTGAAGTGCCCAAAATAAATAACTTCCACCTGAGTAGAAAATGGCTGAGGGGTTGGATTTGAAGGCTTTGGGGGGAATTTTAGATTCCATGTAGAAGCAGTTAGGCCAAACTTTAGAGGAGAATAAGACCTTAAGGGAAGATATTAGAAGATCTAAACAGGGAACACAACATATTTCTTTAAAAGTAGATGAGTTAATGGCAGGAACATCTTCCATACCTAGAGTTACAGAGAATTCGGATAGGTCGAAAGCAGTCACAGCTTCTGAGATTTCCACTCGGGTAATCCATGCCATTTCCCCTATCATTCCTCTTGCTCCGCCGGAGCGGTTTCAAGGGGATCCACATAAGGCGCAAACATTTTTGACCCAATGCTCCCTGCATTTTCTCTGTAGACCTGTAATATTTTCCGAAGATCAGTCAAAGGTTGCTTTTGTTCTGTCTTACTTGAGTGGTAAGGCCACTGCCTGGTCAATGCCTCTAGTTTCACGAAATGATTCCATTCTATACGACTTTGAAGGTTTTAAAGCGTAGTTTCTTAGGATTTTTGATAGACGCAGTGCTTCGCAAGCGACTGACAATGAATTGTTGGAGTTACAACAGGGTAACCGAGATCTCATTTCATACTTAGCGCAATTTAATAAATTAATTGTAGAAACAAATTGGCCAGAAAGTAAAAGAGCAGCTATATTCTACAGAGGCCTCAAGGATGCATTAAAAGTTGCAATATCACAGATTCCTAAGAGACTGCAGGAGATTTCGGAATTAATTGATTTAGTGTTACAGATAGACCATCGTTTGAGTGAGAGAAGAGAAGAGAAGAGATTTTAGGCCTCTCCCACCATGTTTTAATAGGATAAAGACAGAAATTAGCAAAGGTGAATCTATTTCGCCTGAGGAACCCATGCAGATAGGGTCTATTAAGGTGCCAATTTCTAAGGAAGAAACTGAACGAAGAAGGCTAAAGAATTTGTGACTGTATTGTGGGAATTCAGGGCATTTCGTAAAGGACTGTCCTAAGAAACCAAAGAACAATGTTTCGGGAAAAGACAGACTTCATCAGTAAAGGGAGTTGCCCTGGTGGGAGTGAGTGTTGAGACAACTCCAAAAGATCAGCAAGTGGCTAATACATTGCAGTTGGCGGCTCCTGATCTCACAGTGGCCTTCACAGTTAAGTTTAGAAACATGGAAATAATGGATGTTTCCGCTATGATTGACTCTAGAGCCACCGGAAATTTTTGTGATATAAAATATGCGAAGATGATTGGAATCCAATTTCTTCGGAAAGAAAGGTTCGAAGTGGTCAGAGCTGTTGACGGGACAAATCTTACCTCTGGTCCGATCACCGAGGAAACAGAAACCATAGAGTTGTTGGGTTTGAAGGGGCATCGGGAACGTTTAAGATTCAATCTCATTGATGCTCTGCAGTTCCAATTGATTTTGGGGTTGCCATGGTTAACGGAACATAATCCTAGAATAGATTGCAGTCAGCGTACTGTGGAAATGGTTTCTGAGTATTGTAGAGAACATTGCTTTCATTTCTTGTGGGAGGAGCAGAAGAGTTTATCAGTTTTTCAGCTTGCTCATCAATCTAGGATGGTATGTGTAGTTGATTTGTCAGGGATTCCAGAAGAATATCAAGATCTGGTTACAGTTTTTGACAAGGAAAAGGCGGAAGAGTTGCCCCCTCATAGGAGTTACGACTGCAAGATTGAGTAGGAACCAGGGGCAAATCTACTGTGTAGCCGCATCTATGCTCTGAAAGAATTTGAAAATCAATATTTAAAGGAATATTTGGAAAAATATTTAGAAAATTGTTTCATTCGCCCTTCTCAGTCGCCAGTATCATCTCCTTTGTTTTTATCCCTCAGCAGGAGGGCAGCCTTAAACCAAGTGACGATTAAGAACAGATAGCCTTTACCTTTGATTTCTGAACTTTTCGATCAGGTGAAGGGAGCAAAAATCTATATGAAACTGGATTTAAGAGGGGCTTATCATCTGGTGAGAGTAGCAAAGGGAGATGAGTGGAAGAGGGCTTTTAGAGCTAGATTTGGACTCTATGAATACCAAGTTATGCCTTTTGGGTTATGTAATGTGCCAGCAGCTTTTCAACATTTTGTAAATGACATCTTAAGGGAATTTTTCGATAGGTTTGCTGTGGTATATATTGATGATATATGGATTTTTCCCAACAACCATGAAGAACATGTGCAACATGTTAGGAAGATTTTGAGGAAGTTGCTGGAAAACCATTTGTTTGTGAAACTGGAAAAATTTACTTTTCATGTAGATCAAGTGGAGTTTTTAAGTTTTGTTCTCTCTCCGCATGGGGTTTCCGTGGACCAAAAGCAAGTTAAAGCAATTCATGATTGGCCCGCTACAAGAAGTGTGAAAGAAATTCAAAGCTTTATTGGTTTCGCAAATTTTTATCGGCGATTTATCAATAATGTTTCTTCTACAGTCAGCCCTATCACTTAACTGTTAAAGAAAGGAGTAAAATGTTGTGGACAGAGGAAGCTGGGAATGCTTCTAATTATTTAAAGAAGGCTTTTACCACAGCCCCTATTCTGTTGCATCCAGATCCTGAAGAGGCCTTTTATGTAGAAACGGATGCTTTAGATTTTGCTACAGGGGGAATTCTTTCTCAACTTAATAAAGTCACAGGGCAGTTGCATCCAGTAGCATTTCGTTCAAGAAAGTTAACCACCTCAGAAATTAATTATTCCATTGCGGATAAGGAATTGCTAGCAGTCAAGGATGCGTTTCAGGATTGGAAACATTATCTTCTTGGGGCAAAACATGTGGTAACGTTTTTACTGATCATAGAAATCTTCAGTTTTTGAAGTCTGCTCGGACACTCCCCGAGACAGTTAAGGTGGTCCTTGTACTTTGCTGATTTTAATTTTGTGATTACTTACAAGTCAGGAGCTACCAATAGAAAGGCAGACGCATTATCTCACTTAAATTCTGAAGGAGAATCTAAAGTTTTGCCAAAGGAACAAATTATTCCGATCCCTAAGTTTGTGTGCGCTACCCAGTATGAAATGTTCGCTAAGGAAATCAAAGACACTTTTACTACTAAAGATTTAGAAGATTGGCAAAATAAGATGCAGAAAGGAAGATTCAGAATGATCTCCTTTTTACAAAGAAGCCTTATATTTACCGAATAAAAAGTTACAAGAGTTAGCTTTAGAAATTTGCCACGATAATAAACTAGCAGGGCATAAAGGCATGAAGAAGTCTTTGGAATTAGTGAAGAGGCATTTGTGGTGGCCGGACATGGGCACTCAAGTAAGACAGTACGTGTTAACGTGTGAGAAAGGTATCAAAGGAAAGTCGGATAGGCATCCTCCAAAAGGCCTTTTACAACCTTTGCCGGTTGCTCCGTATCCGTGGCATACTATTACCCTAGATTTAATTGTAGATCTTCCTTCTAGCCTGGGGTTCAATACCATTTTAATTGTGGTGGAAACCTTATCAAAGATGAGTCATTTTTTTCCTTTAAAAAACATTCCAACTGCTCTCAACTAGCACTAGTTTTTACCCAGCAGGTAGTTAAGGCACATTGCATTCCTAGGGTGGTGATTTCAGATCGGGGTTCTCAATTTTTATCTAGATTTTGGAGAGTTTTTTTGAAGAGTTTGGGAGTAGATGCAAAGTTCTCTACCAGTTATCACCCAGAAACTGATGGTCAATCTGAGAGAGTAAATCAGGAGGTTGAACAATATTTGCACCTATATCTTTTAGATCAGGAGGGTGAATGGTCAGACCTGTTTTGGACAGCAGAGTTTTCTTACGACAATGCTGTCCATAGTTCCACAGGATCCACCCCTTTTTATCTAAACTCAGGTAGACATCCTAATATGATTGTTGGGAAGGCTGAGAATTCGGTCCCAACCGTTGGCAATATGTTTAGAGATTTACACACAGCTTATCAGTTAGCTAAGAAAAATTTGTTAAAGGCTAAGACTAATTACAAGAAATATGCAGACAAGGGCTGGAGACCGGGTTTGCCTTATGTGAAAGGGGACAAGGTTTGGTTATCAACTAAACATTTGCACCTAAAGGGGAATCGAAAATTTCAGCCTAAGTATATTGGTCTTTTTGGTGTTGAGACAATGCTAAATCCAGTGAATGTGAAATTTAAACTTCCATCTCGGATTAGGATCTATCCCGCTTTTCATGTGTCCCTTCTAAAAAGAAGCCCATCAAATTTAAGGTTGCACAGAGTTCCTAAGCCTATTAAGGTAGGTTCAGAAGAGGAGTACGAGATAACTAGGATTTTAGATTCTAAATTAGTAAGAGGAAAAATATTTTATCTGGTTGATTGGAAAGGTTTTGGTCCTGAGGAAAGGTCTTGGGAGCCTCACTCTAATATTTATGCTTCTAGATTGTTAAGGAAGTTTCATGAGACTTTTCCTATGAAGCCCTAGATGGGAGGGCTCCCTTTGGAGGGGGATACTGTCAGAAACGTCAGAAACATTGCTTGTACTACTCACTGCAGAAAGGAAGGCTTTAGGTTCATAAGGGCTAGGATGTATCCGCAGTGGAAGAGGTGCAGAAGAGTCTCTAATATGCTTTTGCAACTTATCTTACAGGCTTGCAAGGGCTTCACGATCCTGCGATTCCGAGATGGCGGCCGCCATCTTGAAGTCATCTATGGTTGCACTCTAGTTGTTTGGCTGCGCGTGCTGAAGACAATCGGCATGACGCGTGATTGCACTATACGATCGGTGCACTTCAACTGTAAAATTCAAGCAGTTTGCTGCTTATCCAGTGCGCTTTGAGAATAAGTGTTAAGTCCTGATGAATTTTTGCTTTTTCAACAGAGAAAATTCAAGACTTTTTTTAAACTTCATGTGAGAGCAGCGTATCACACTTGGGCATATCACCCTTGGGCATGCTCATTTCTGAGAAGAGGAGTTCTTCATTATACAACGTTTGCAAAGGCCTTGTACTCTGTGTTCGAGGCATCATGATAATGTTGCGCGAAAAGTGTAAGCAAGCGGTTTCAGAGAAGCTAATCCAACATTATCAAGCACGCAAATATTTGCAAAAGGTTATCGTAAAATGTTATTGTGCAGAAGGAGGGCAATGTAAAAAACTTGCTGCATGGGCCTAGCTCAGGCACATAACACTACTAATACTCACGTTGTCGTTTTCAGGTTACTGCGTCAGCCGCCTCGTCTCCTCACAGTCGTCACCGGTCACTATCAGGGTGTGGACTGGATCAGTTTGAATCTCGGGGCGCAACCACCTATATCATGAAGGTACAGTTCCTGCTTGTAAAGCCAATTTACCTATACAGGTCTGATAAGCACTTGACATATCCAGTCGGAACCATCAGCTCTGCCAACAGATCTGTCAGCGCGCAAACCTATTCATTAATTCCCTTCTTGTGCACTGGCACCGTATTAGGTGGGATGTAGTCCCTACCGTACTTTGGTGCTCCCCACTGGACCCCTTCCTCTCCTAGTAAGCTGGGTGATGGAAGTACAGAAGGCAAGAACAAAGCATTTCTAGAAAAGGCAAGCCAAGGATCTCTCTGTTTAAGTTTTACTCAGTTAATTAAAGCAGAAATGCATAAGCTGGGCCGTTAAGGTTAGATCAAAAAGAATTAAATTCAATAGAAAATACAGTAAAACTCACAGCTGTAGTCAAAGTACAGCATAAATTCGCCTTCAAAGAGTGGAGAAGGGTCTCCTCTCAGCATGGAGAAATCTCACCTTTTTATGGGCTTTTCACAAAAGCTTCGTACATTCACTCCATTAGTACATGGTTCACATGCTCATGACGACAAGAAAACGAGCAAAGAGCAACAGCTGGTAATGAAGTGCATTTGAAGATTTTCTCACTATTCTAGTACATCGAGTTCTAGTGTTCACAGCATCTGTTCTCGGAACATGAAATGTTACATAGTATGTCATTTAGTGTGGGACAGTTGCTCTGTCCTTGGGAAAGTCCACTCTGCTCAGGTGGTTACAGGAATCGTTTCCGAGCTGGTGAAGTCTACGAGTCTTTATTATGGCAGATTAAACAGTGGTTCAGATCAAGGGGTCGATTCCGATCTCAGCCGGAAGCGCACCTAACACTATTCGTCCGGAAAAAAACCGAGCCGAACGCGTGTTTCCCGACCGATTCGAACATTCGTATGAACGAGCAAGTACGATGCGCATAACTGCCCAGATCCCGACCCAGCCGTACTTACCCAATCCAGCTCCTGTTCCCCGCCCGAGCCGGATCCGTAAACGCAGAATCGAGTCGCACGGAAGCCAAAATATAGCACCTTCCGGCCGGACCAGTACGATGCGCCTTGCGTACGCGCCGAACCCGTCGCTACGTCCGGCACGTCAGAGCATCCGGGAGAGCCGCACATAAGCTCCGATTCGCGCCACCAGACGATGCACGGCTACGAGACGAACACGCCAGCCACGAGTACGAGTCGAAGCAACGAGAAAGCCGAACGAGACGAACCAACAATGAATCCCATCGCGCAGGTCCTACCAATACTCTACATCTATTACCGGAACAGGTACGGACGCGTACGGCGCAGAAGGTAAGTTAAACACCCACTACACAAACAAACGACACATACCCGACATATAACACACACACATAGGGATGCAGAAATGACTTACACTAGCAACAGCAGAACCATAGGGAGAGGATGGCTATCACCAATGCCATATACACCCATAGGGGCCTGGATGCCAACCACTAACACCACCCCTACTCATGGGGGGCTGGATGCCTGTCACTACCACCACCCCTACTCATGGGGGGCTGGATGCCTACCACTACCACCACCCCTACTCAGGGGGGGCTGGATGCCTACCACTACCACCACCCCTACTCATGGGGGGCTGGATGCCTACCACTACCACCACCCCTACTCAGGGGGTGCTAGATGCCTGTCACTACTACCATCCCCACTCATAGGGGGCTGGATGCCTACCACCAACACCACCCCTACTCAGGGGGGGCTGGATGCCTACCACTACCACCACCCCTACTCAGGGGGGGCTGGATGCCTACCACTACCACCACCCCTACTCAGGGGGGGCTGGATGCCTACCACCAACACCACCCCTACTCAGGGGGGGCTGGATGCCTACCACTACCACCACCCCTACTCAGGGGGGGCTGGATGCCTACCACTACCACCACCCCTACTCATGGGGGGCTGGATGCCTACCACTACCACCACCCCTACTCATGGGGGGCTGGATGCCTACCACCACCCCTACTCATGGGGTGCTAGATGCCTGTCACTACTACCATCCCCACTCATAGGGGGCTGGATGCCTACCACCAACACCACCCCTACTCAGGGGGGCTGGATGCCTACCACTACCACCACCCCTACTCATGGGGGGCTGGATGCCTACCACTACCACCACCCCTACTCATGGGGGGGCTGGATGCCTACCACTACCACCACCCCTACTCATGGGGGGCTGGATGCCTACCACTACCACCACCCTTACTCAGGGGGGGCTGGATGCCTACCACCACCCCTACTCAGGGGGGGCTGGATGCCTACCACTACCACCACCCCTACTCAGGGGGTGCTAGATGCCTGTCACTACTACCATCCCCACTCATAGGGGGCTGGATGCCTACCACCAACACCACCCCTACTCAGGGGGGGCTGGATGCCTACCACTACCACCACCCCTACTCATGGGGAGCTGGATCCCTACCACTACCACCACCCCTACTCAAGGGGGGCTGGATGCCTACCACCAACACCACCCCTACTCGGGGGGGCTGGATGCCTACCACTACCACCACCCCTACTCATGGGGGGCTGGATGCCTACCACTACCACCACCCCTACTCATGGGGTGCTAGATGCCTGTCACTACTACCATCCCCACTCATAGGGGGCTGGATGCCTACCACCAACACCACCCCTACTCAGGGGGGGCTGGATGCCTACCACTACCACCACCCCTTCTCATGGGGGGCTGGATGCCTACCACTACCACCACCCCTACTCATGGGGGGCTGGATGCCTACCACTACCACCACCCCTACTCATGGGGGCTGGATGCCTACCACTACCACCACCCCTACTCAGGGGGGGCTGGATGCCTGTCACTACTACCATCCCCACTCATAGGGGGCTGGATGCCTACCACTACCACCACCCCTACTCAGAGGACGGGTAATGCATGACACAACCAGCATACTCCAACATAAGGAATGTCAGAAAAACACATCCCCCCAACACCATGACAAGCGTGTGTAGACTGTGTCAAATGCCTACAACACTGAACATGACATTGAACATACAATGTGACCCCCTATCATATGTGTCACACATAAATGTGTGTGGCCTCCACAATGCAAGCAGACCATGACCACTGTGGCAATGGGGTCTAACCCCCCATCATCACAGTGACCAAATGGTAAGTGTGGGGTCCATAGCTGGGGCACATTTTGAACATCGTGGCAATGGGGTCTAAACCCCCATCATCACAGTGACCAAAAGGTAAGTGTGGGGTCCATAGCTGGGGCACATTTTGAACATTGTGGCAATGGGGTCTAAACCCCCATCATCACAGTGACCAAAATGTAAGTGTTGTCATGGAAAAAGCTGCAAATGCCAAACAGCATGGATGATTCCTGGTCACAGAACAACAAACACATCAGTGGCATAGTAGTGCTTGTGTCCCATAGCAACATAGATTGGGTGAGGCAAACAGTGCAGTGCAAATAAGACATACCTTTGGCCATGTGCAGACAAACATCACCCATGGGGGCTGACATTGTCAACATTCATCAATAACACAATGACAGAAGTGACCATCAAAATGCAGACCCACATATCTGCACCAATGGGCACACAAATGTAGATATCCTGTGGAGACTGTAGATGTGAGGTGAACAAATACCATACCATGGCAGCAATGGGACATACAAACCATGATCATTGTGCTGACTGATGACCTAGGAGTCCCAGGGACAGCAGGGGAAACCCACCAAACAACATACAGCCAATGGCACACTAAAGATATGCCAATGCAGTGGTGCAGATGCACAAACACAAACAGGCAGCCCCACACTGCATATCAAACACAACAGGTGATGGGGGGGGGGTGTGCCAGTGTCCCCAGGCAACCACACAACACATGAGGAGGCCTGAATCCCAATTACACAGATGTGCATACAGTGCCACACAAAAGTAACTCATGGATCGGATTCCCCTATGTGGGCAATCAGGCATTGTTAGATGAGAGGGAGCCCAAATTACACATGTCACACAAGCTTGTAGGAACAGCAACTAACACAGCAAGACACAGACCCACCACAGCACTACCCCCAGGGACCCCACATTGTGGTGACACTGGCCTGCATGATAATCCCACTGTGATGACAAAGCTAGATGTCGTTCACACTGTGAACCACAGTCATGTGTTCTGAGCAACAAACTACCATCACACCTACACAAGCACAAATCAATCAGCACGGCCTGTCAGCCAAGGCCAATATGGAGGCAGGGGTCTAGCCGTGAAACAACTCTCATTTGCACACACTCAACACCACGCACCTTGATCTCCACCAATGTGCAGCAGTGAAGCTCACATGGACTGCTGACATTGCACATGCACCCATGACAATCCCAGGGGTGGTGGTGGGAACTAAGGTGCAGAAACACATCACACATGGCCAGTCAACAAGACTCGTGAATGTCTGACACACTGCACAGTACGCCGTACATGGGCATGACGTCAAATCCACACCAACCAATGGGATCCCGGCCACAGTCACACACCAATGAAGAAGCCAAGGTCACCCACAAAGAACACACATAGACAACTTCCAACATTGCAGCTCTGACCCTGACGAGTGGCAGCAGTCACACACACAACGTGTCACAATCACTGAAAGCTACCACAAACTGTAAATTACATGACTTGTGTAACCAACAAGTGCCAAGGGGAATCCTGATTGTGTCTCATCTGCGTTTGCCCACAAACTCAGCCCTGACAGCAAAAACACCTATGGGTGACACCCTGATGACCAGTAATGTGCCATGCACCCACATCCCAGAGAACCCAGGGAGAAGACTTTGGGGGAACATAGGTCAACCCAGCAAGCATCACAAACAGGAACATCACTAGGGATCCCAGCCTGCCTAGCAAAATGGAAGTGAACACACACAGACATGCTCACACAACACACACCTTGGGCTCAGGCAATGTCACGGAATTACACACTGCCATGAGGGGACTCCACTCCTGTGTAAGGAAAGCTGTGCCATACGTTGTCTCTGTAGGGCTCTATCATGTCAGCAGAACACTTGGTCACTCAGTCAACAATTAGCACAAAATGAAGGCTCTCGTCATATCAGCCTGGTCATGGGAGTGTCACCGAAATCATCTGCACAGATCCAACACACATGTATAGCAAGTTGCACTGATAACACAGATGAGTCCTTCCCCATTGATGCCCAAACTTGCATGTCCAGTGGAGATGGTCACACAGTCAGGGAAATAGACAAATTGAACAATGGCAAGCACAACAGATGTGCAGGGGTGTAAGCCACAGATGTGATATTGCAAATAAAAGTAGGAAATCCCATTGCCAAATATTGAAAACATGACACCCTCATATTGCTGCAAAGGATGACATGGATACACACCAGGATAGGACACATTCCCCCTGGACCACATGGGGTCCTGCACAGTAACACTTCATTTTCCTGATATCAAAAATCACCATCACTGCAGCAAGGGCATGGTTAGCATCATCAACATCATGTACATCAGAAGCAAAACCACTAGAGAACAGAAAGTAGCTTTATTCAGCATATGTGTGTTTAAAAGCGAAAGTCCAGAAAAAACACAAAGGCCAATGGCCAGTCCATTATAAAAGTCCAAACAGGGTGACAGTGGCAGATGTCACCCTTTGCATGCCTGCACTGCTACACACCAGGGACATTCCCCTCGGAGGGGCATACGGGGGGCAGGCCAGGCACCGCAGGGACAGGATCAGGGCTCACCAGAAGGAGGCAGGGAAGGGGTGGTGGGTGCTGGAGAGTCACTGACAACTGCAGTGGAGGTGTCTGACATGGTGTGTGCCGGCACAACTGGGGGGCATGAGTCAGATGGTGTGGGTGCCGGCACGACTGCAGTGGGCTGGGCAGGTGGAGTGGACAGGTTCCCCACTGCAGTGCCCAAGTCAGACGGGATGGTAGTGGACTCCACTGCAGTGCCCATCTCCAGGGGAGTAGAATGGGGTTCAGGTAAGGTGGGCAGGACAGAGGGGGAGGACACGGTCTCCACACCAGTGGCACAAACATGCGCAGCAGGGGGTGTGGTGCTGGAAGAGCAAGTGGTAGGGGGAGAAGGCCGGATTATTTTGGGGATGGTGTATCTGTGGGTGGGGGAACCTGGGGCAGGGTGTGGTGGGGGAACCTGTGGAGTGGGGGCCTGAGGGATGGAGGAAGGAGACTTGGTGGTTGACCTGCAGGGCGGCGGCGGTGTCTTGCTCTTCCGGGTCCGGGGGGACTTGCGGATGGGGGCCTCAGTCTGTCTGTGCCTGGGGGAGGGTGTCCGGGGGTGAGGGGCACTCCCCTCTGTGTGGGAGGACTTCCTCTTCCCCCTGTATGCTGGATCAGCTGGATCGGAGGGGAAGAGGCCGAGGTCACAGAGGAAGAGCTGCTTTGTAGGTGGGGTTGCAGGTGAGGCAAGGGAAGGGGCCTTGGATGGAGAGGTATCGGAGGACTGCGGAGTGACTGTGGATGCCTGTGTGTGTGTCTGTTCCCCATCCCCTGTGGGTGTGGTATCAGTCCCCTGAGGATGCTTGCGTGCACGTTTTGTTTTTGTTTTGGGTGTTCCTGTGCTGCTCCTGTCTGTGTGTTTGGGTGATTGTGCAGGTGTGCATGTGCTTGGGACAGGTAGGGTGCCAGGAAGTGTGGATGGGGCAGAGGTAGGAGGGTGAGGGACTGTTGGAGGAGGGACACTGCTGCCGTCAGGGAGGAGTCCATGGACCTATTGCTCCTCTGTAGGGCAGACATGCCCGATGAGATGCCCTCCATGAACGACACCAGCTGTGTCAACAGAGTGGTGTGGGCATGGAGGACACTCAGCATTGCGGTCTGCCCTACATGGAGCTGGTGAAGTAGGTACACAGACTCCTCACTCAGGGCAGCAGGGGACACAGGGGCAGGGGGTGCGGTGCCTGGCACGAAGGAGACATGCTCCCGAACACGGGAGCCTCCACGGACCTCTGGAATGGGAGCCGATGGGAGGGCGGTGGTGGCGGGGACAGCAATACTAGCTGGGGTGTGGTGGCTGCTGACACCCGCCTCCACAAGGGAGTCATCCTCCGAGCTGCTGTGGTCCTCAGCTGAGGTGGATGGTGCTGAGGACTCCTCGGTGTGGCTCCCCTCGCCCTCCGTGCCACTGGGTCCCTCCGACCACTGATCGGCTGCTGACCCAGTCTGGCTCTGCGGCTCCTCCTGGTCCGTGGAGCTGTCCCCTCCTGTGGCCGTGGATGTATCTGCAAACAATTAGGGAAACAGACAAACATCAGTCACCTGCACTGACCGCACACACCACAGTAAGTACAGCACATTACAGAGCAAGCCCTGGCATCCTTAGTTGAACATTGCCAAAAGTGCTCAAACAGATTAGGAGAAGCCAATTGTCAGTCTGATGGTCAACCATGGCACTCACATCCCTCCTGGCCTTGCACCCATCTGTCTGGTGCCTGTCGGATGGTAATACCCCAGTGTGGACACATGCACCACCTACACAGTAGTTGGACATTGCAGAGAACACGGTGAAGTATGTGAACATGCACACATCACATCTCTTGCCACTGAGTCAGTACAGGTGTCCGGATAAAGGGATGGCCAGAGTCTATTTTGAAATGCATGTGATGCATACCAGCACCAGACACCATGATGCACCCATGTCCTGATAGTCAATGCCACAATGGGGTGCATGTAGCACATGTCACTCACCTGCAGGATCACTCTTAGGGAGTTTAATGCCATGGCACAGGCATGCCTGCAAAGTCATACATCAGTGTCTCCAGTCACATGGGCAGGGCAGCCAGCCAACAACAGTCTGCACTGTGTCACAATCCTAGGTGCACATGTCCATCCCCCACAAACCACATCATCTAAACTCTTATTTGTCCACGTCATAACAATTGGACATATGGGAGACATGAAACACAACCCTCTGAACCTGAGCACCTCACAATCTGCTGTGAATGGGAAACAGCTGCCTGAACTTCACAGTCGCATACCCCAGTCTGCACAGTCAAGTGATCAAACACCTATATGTCACACAAGTATCGTTTCCTATGGTCACATCTCAGGTGGCATGCTGAGCCCTCACCGATAAACACCCCAGTAGTCCTGACAACGGAGCCACAGCACAATGACACAGAGGCAGACACCTGAGGGAACATTTCACTGAGCACAACGTGTCAGCTGATACACGGGAGTGGGAGTACAGAGTGTATTGTATGGCCTGGAGTAGGCATGACTGTCCTGCTCCACGTGAAAGAGGGATGAGCCCTGGACAGTAGGCAGGTGGCTAAGTATGTGTGACACACTTGATATACATACTCCTGAGGCCCAAACATTGTTCCCACCCACAGCATGGGTGTGTGCCAAATACCCCAGGCACATGTGGTGAGTCAGATCAGCAATTGGACCACATATCAAAGTTACACGCAGATGACATGTCAGAACTCAGGCATTGTGTAAGCAATTGACCCACCCATGAAGCCCACCACAAAGTTACGGGAACAAATGCTGTCCCCCACCTTGAGCTAAGCAAAATGCAAGGACACAGTACCCAAGTGACATAATTTCCTGACTGTAAGGGCCACACCTGGGTATCAGATGAGGAGTGGGCATGTCACAATTGAGGGACATGGGTCCTGGACCACAAGACTGATGTACTGTGGAAGTTTAACCAGGCCAGAGGAGGGCACATAGCATGTCAGACAAAGTTCACAGTGCAGTCATGGACTCACCCCCTCCTTGCTGCTGTCTGGCCTTCAGCTGCCCATCCAGGTCAGGGAAGACCACCGCCATGATCCTGAGCATGTGGGGGTCAGGGTCCGGTGTCCGCCCCTCCTGCGAGGAGGCGACAGCTTCAGCTGGACCCTTGCAATCCTCCGGGTCCAGCCCCGAAGGTCCTGCCACCTCTTCTGGCAGTTGCGGATCCGGCGCTTGTAGACCCCCACGGATCTCACTGCCCGGGCGATGGTCAGCCAGATTTCCTGCTTCTGGTGGGCATCAACCTGTGAGGATGACAAAGTGAAAAGGCCATTACTACACATGCAACATATCCGTGCATCACACATTTGGATATACATGTCTCAATAACTGGGGCACATGATGTACACAGGCAGTGCAACGATGGCTATGAACAGTTTGCCAGCAGTTACTACATGGTATCATTGCCTGGGAAGTAAAACCTTGTTGGAATGCACTGTTACTGCACTATACCTGTTCAGTGCATGTAACTACACACTTTGGGGGGTGACAACTACTCAGTGAGCATGCTAGCCAGTGGCGTGCACACTGTAAGTCTTGCTAGTCAGACAACATGCACATTTAGTAATGCAGTGGACAGCACACTCACCTGCTCCCCTGGTTTCCCATACAGCTTGCTGTACTGTGGAAGGAGGCTGTCCAGCAGGGCCTGGTTCTCCTCAGTGCTGAAGGCAGGGGCTCTCTCCACAGTACGTGCCATTGCAGTAGCCAGAGGATGCAGAGACAGCAGCAGTGGTGGTGGCAGATGTCGTCCTGGAGCATGTAGTGCAGGCAAGTGAGCTCTCAGGGGAACAGCCAGCATTATATGTGTGCTGCAGAGGCAGATACTGTCTCATGTGTCCAAAGTGATAGGTCCAAGTCGTTTGCATCTTCTGAATCTGGCCAATCCATGGAATTGCACCACTCATACACGCCCACAGCATCCTTCAAAAGTTCAACTTCATGACACCCATGATTTTGCAACATTGTTGTGGGTGGCCAACTGAATTCACTGCATCAGACTCGTTAAAGGTTTGAAAATGCGTCCTTGGCCATGCCAGGCCATAGCCAATGCGTGCGCACCGATCGGTCCATTGCTGTACGACGCGTACCCGTTCACATCATATGCAATGGCAAATGCGTGCGCACCGATCGGTCCATTGCTGTACAACGCGTACCTGTACACATCATATGCAATGGCCAATGCGTGCGCACCGATCGGTCCATTGCTGTACAATGCGTATTTCTGACCACATCATATGCAATGGCCAATGCGTGCGCACCGATCGGTCCATTGCTGTACGACGGGTACCCGTTCACATCATATGCAATGGCCAATGTGTGCGCACCGATCGGTCCATTGCTGTACAACGCGTACCCGTACACATCATATGCAATGGCCAATGCGTGCGCACCGATCGGTCCATTGCTGTACAACGCGTACCCGTTCACATCATATGCAATGGCCAATGCGTGCGCACCGATCGGTCCATTGCTGTACAACGCGTACCTGTACACATCATATGCAATGGCCAATGCGTGCGCACCGATCGGTCCATTGCTGTACAATGCGTATTTCTGACCACATCATATGCAATGGCCAATGCGTGCGCACCGATCGGTCCATTGCTGTACAACGCGTACCTGTACACATCATATGCAATGGCCAATGCGTGCGCACCGATCGGTCCATTGCTGTACAATGCGTATTTCTGACCACATCATATGCAATGGCCAATGCGTGCACACCGATCGGTCCATTGCTGTCAGACGCGTACCCGTTCACATCATATGCAATGGCCAATGCGTGCGCACCGATCGGTCCATTGCTGTACAACGCGTACCCGTACACATCATATGCAATGGCCAATGCGTGCGCACCGATCGGTCCATTGCTGTACAGCGCGTACCCGTACACATCATATGCAATGGCCAATGCGTGCGCACCGATCGGTCCATTGCTGTACAACGCGTACCCGTACACATCATATGCAATGGCCAATGCGTGCGCACCGATCGGTCCATTGCTGTACAACGAGTACCCGTTCACATCATATGCAATGGCCAATGCGTGCGCACCGATCGGTCCATTGCTGTACAACGCGTACCCGTACACATCATATGCAATGGCCAATGCGTGCGCACCGATCGGTCCATTGCTGTACAACGCGTACCCGTACACATCATATGCAATGGCCAATGCGGGCGCACCGATCGGTCCATTGCTGTACAACGCGTCCCTGTACAAATCACTCGCATATGTCACTGTGGTTGTCACTGGTGAACGTATGCCAGCCACAATTACTTGCCAGGGACTCAGGGGCACACCTACAACACCACAGCCTGTCCACACTGTATCCTAAGGCATGTAAGGCTGCATTACCTGTGTGTGTATGGGGGTCAACCTGTGTTTTCTTTGGTGGCACTTGTGGGCAGCCACTCCCAGGCCGTGCACGTGTTCATGGGGACAGAATCCTTTGTGTGTTGTGCACGTGACCACTGTGATGTGCAACTGTTCAGTTCAGGGCATGTTGCATGGTCACATTTCCAGGTTGTGTATGTGTATGTCATGTCACATACACCCTGAGTCCCATGTGGGAAGGTATGTACGTCACAGGGTGACCCATTGCCACAATAGTGATGGCCCTCCACAGTCTGTGTGCATGTTGTGTTTCAGATGTCTCTGATTCAATGTGCACAATGGGAGACAGTATCCACATCCACGTTGTTTGTGCATCAACTTTGATGTTGTGCGTGTGTGTGTCACAGACGTCTATGTCTGTCCTGCAGAGGCAACAGGGGCCACTACCTGTGTGAGTCATGGTTGTATTGCTGACGTGTACATGATACGCCATGTCATGCCAATGTCCATGTGGCAATACAGGGTCCCTGGGAATCTACCTGTCAATGAGCTGTGATGCCTGTGGCACATCTGTCCTCACTTGTCACTGTGGTGTGTGTTTGGAACGTGACAGCAGTACATGGGTACTGTGACACAGCCTAATGATTTCCCATAGCACGACCTGGAACTTGTTGTCAACACATGTTGAACTGTGATGTTAGATGTTGGCCATGTAGGTGCCATATATGTCCATACAGAACGGCACACACATCAAGTACTTGTGTCTTGTAATGATGTATCATGTGATATTGAGTATGGTCAATGCCACATATGTGGGGTGACTGACAATCTTTCTTTGTTCACCTATGCACTGCAGGGCAGCAGCTGTCCATAGACCATTCCCTGACCTTGCAACCATGGTTGAACGTGACTGCATCCGACGGTACCGCTTCAACAGGCTGCTGATTGAGGAATTGACGGGGTGGTTGGCCCCACATTTGCAACCTGGCCGGACATACCCTACAGCGCTGACCCCCAAGGTGAAGGTGATGGCAGCCCTACACTTCTTTGCCACCGGTACCTTTCAACACACTGTGGCGTCTGCTGGTGGGATGTCACAGACCATGTTCAGCCGTGTGCTACGCGATGTTTTGGAGGCAATGTTGGGATTTCTGAACCAGTACATCTATTTCCCTAAACCTCAACAACTCACTGACGTCAAGAGTGACTTCTATGCCCTGGGGACGATGCCACATGTCATTGGCTCCATTGATGGGACACATGTGGCTTTGGTACCACCACAGGCACATGAGCAGGCATACAGGAACCGTAAACATTACCATTCGATCAATGCTCTGGTGGTATGTCTTGCAAATATGACCATCTCACATGTGTGTGCACGTTTCCCCGGTTCTGCACACGATGCCTACGTGATGAGGAGTAGTCGCATCCCGAGGATAATGTCACAGATGCCGAACCAGCGTGCCTGGCTTGTCGGTGGGTGCTGACTTTGTACCATTGTGTGTGTTCTGCAATGTTGTATTCCACCCTCTTTTCCAACTCAGCTAATGTGCAATTGTCTGTATGTAGGTGACTCCGGATACCCCAACATGCCGTGGTTGCTGACACCCCTCAGGAACCCTGTGACACCAGCCCAGATGCGCTACAATGAGGCACATGGTCGGACCAGGAGAGTGATCGAGCGGACATTTGGTCTCCTGAAGAGCCGCTTTCGCTGCCTGGACAAGACAGGAGGGGCCCTCCCATATGCCCCATCAAAGGTGTGCAAGATTTTCATCGTCTGCTGCATGCTACACAATCTGGCAGTGCGGAAGGAGTTGCCTCTCATCCTGGATGACGATGACCAACATCCGCCACCTGTGGAGGATCCTGGCCTGGGCAACGATGCCAGTGATGATGATGATGATGGTGATGTCCCCACACAGCTCATCACCAACTTCTTCAGCTGAATGTGAGTATCCAGAGATGTCATGTCAATGATTTGAGTTTGCATGATATGTGTTGGTGGTGCTCTGTTGCTGTTTGAGTGTGGCCATGTGCTACTTGACTGGATGCGTGCAGCGGTGTGTCCTTACAGGTAGTCTGTACTCCCCAACAGTGTTGACATGCTAACTTGGTTTTGTGTAGGTATCTTGTGACATGTATTGGGCATGAGTATTGCAGTTCTGTCCTGTTCTTCAGTGCTTTTGACTGTGTGTCATGTCTGTCCTTCACAGGGTGCTTTCAGAGTTGTTTGGTCCACTCGGATCCCCCGACACCATGGTTCAACTTCCAGGGTGGAAGCAGTCGTTTCCCTACAGGTGATGTGCCCCACACCCCTGGTGTTGTATTCCTCTTAGGGTGTCCATAACGGGCTTTCCAATATCATGTCCTTATATAGGCACAATTCGCCCTGCCCTTATATAGGCATAGAATCCCAGGCCTTATTTAGGCATTAAACCGTGCACTCCAAATACAGGCATGGTCTCTGACATCCGTCCACCCTAACGTCTACAACGAGTTCATGAAGAACAGACCCTTAGGCTGCGGGAGTTTCCCTAGCCCAGGACTATTGATTTCTTCAAGGCCTCATCTATTATGCATGAACCATTATTCCTTAGGGGTTCATCCATGACGTCTTTCGCTGTCCAATTCACGTCAATGCTAACATTCCTAAGGTACTCTCAGGTATAAATATACCTTCCCTAGCCCCTGTAAAACAGAGGAGACCTCGACTTCAGAGGAGCCCGTATCCCGGCCTGACGCACTGAGAAGACGCTGCCATTCCCTGCACGCAGAGAGCCCAGCTTCCAGCTTCCAGTGATCTGACTTCCCTTGCGGGGTGTTGGAGTTCGAGTCTGGCAAAGAGATTCCAACCTCTCTCATTCTTCAGGTATGGAGCTGATAAGAACCTAGAGGGACTCTTGGCATACTAGGCTACTAGACTTAACATACTCTTAGTATACCATAGTAAGGAATACTTCACCTACTTCATACCTTGTCCTACACTTAGGTTAGGTACATTGGGGTAGAACTAGCTTAGCACCGCATCGTATGAGTACTCGCATTTTTAGTCTGTGTTATTTATGTAACAGCATTTGTACTAAAAGATAATGCTATCGCAGTATTATTTATTTCTACTGCTCACCCTGTACATTATTTATCTCGCATACTGTCTTGTGATCGTAACAGCACATTATACTTACACCAGAAACAAGACTGTTCAATAAATCTTTTATTGAAAACGCCCGTCTATTATTTCTGTGTAACTCTGAGGAAAACTAAGCATGCATGATTGAGCTGAGAGAAATAGTTATCTAGTGTTTCCACGACTCTGGGACACGTTCTGATTCTAAAAGGGAAACATATTGGTCATGTTTTGCGGCTGCCAGAAACCACTCCCTTCTTGTTGTCAAGGAGTTTCTAGTGGCCTCCGAGCTAGCTGGCACAAGTAATTAAGTTTAATATACTCGATAGGGACATACTGACCTTAGTCCTATGTCAAACCTATAGGATATATTATTCCAGTGCGCAGAGCCTATTAGGGAAATAGGAGCTACACTACATGGCGCCCAACGGTTTGGTAAGGCGGTAATTCAACGTTAGATACTGAGTAACTCAGCCGTGCTATTTTCTCTCAAAGACCCCTACCCATATACTCCAAAAGACGTCTGGAGTGGGCAGGGTTAAGAATCCACCACGGCTACATAGGGCAGTACCCTATATATTAGCTGTTTGGTTTGCTCAACGTTGAAGGATACATTGTTCCAAAATATTGTGCACCTTATCTTTGTTTCCTTGAAACTTGTTCTACATTTTTCAAAAAACAAAATGCCGAACGGAGACAATAACACCGAAAACGGTGGAGCTGCGGCTGATCAAGCCCAAGCAGCAGTTTTTAACCTTACAGGTTTAAATGAAACTGAGGAGGGTGTTGTACACATCCCTCAAAACTTAAGAAGAGCCATAACTCTAAAACTTATAAAATATGGCCTATCGCCAAGAGGAGGTAGAGCAGTTTTCGTGATAGAGGCACATGAATCATTTCAGACAGAAGTATTCTATTCATGGGTACTACTTCCTGAATGCAATCCAACATCACAAACATTTCACTTCTACAAAGAAGATGATCTACCAGAGGAATACATTCCTTTCGAGGATATTGAAATTCCATTAACATACCAGGAGCATCAGCTCTGGTTTAAAGGCGCCCTAAAACATCACAAAAATATTACCAGGCTCGGTCCACTAGGTAGACCAGGAGCAACATGGCCGATTTTAGCCGGCTACACACCTCATCCTGAACTGGATATAATGACAGATGAGAAATTACATACTCAAATAAAAGAGTTAATAAAAATTTACAGACAATTAGTCCAATATGTCATGCGGACTTTTACAGTCCGACCACCATTGACATATCCAAATCCAGCTCCCCAACAGGGGAATACACTAAAAATCACACCACAACTGGAAGACTGCACCACTTGGGGCTCAGTCTTTGCTGCCATCTATACTAAAACACATGGTATTCCGTCAATTGCAGTAATACCTGACGTCCTAAAACAAATTCAAAACGAATACGGGGCAGAGCCTGCTCTAAATTTAGGTATGAAATTACTGAAAAATTTCGACCAGGTCTCAACAATACTATTATCTAATATTAAAGGGGAGGCAGCAGCAGTGGCGATCCGCCAAAAATTGAGGGAATTCGATGTTACAGAACATCAAACTGAGCTACCCAGAATTATAGAACAATCTTATGCAGAATTAGGCAGAGATAGTTTGGGTGGAAGACCACTGAAGCCGAAACTATCTGAAAGTCCTGAGAAGGACTCAATAAAACAAACTCCTACATCTTCTAAAAAGAGGTGGGAGTCTACTAAACAAAAATCAAACGAGAAACGTTCTCAATCCCGAGGTAGGTCTCCTCAAAAGGAGCCCTCTGAAAGGAGGTATAACCTCAGGAATAGGGATAATTTGAGAAAACCTGACAGGTATCATGATACTGATACACGTTCCTCTCGTCCCTTTCAGATCTCACCACAGACTTCGGAAAGAAGAGGACGGACGGAACACAGAGAAGAACGTGTGACATCGAAAGACGACAAACACGCTCCAAAAACTAAAGCAAAACCTCAATTCTCCAAAAAGAAAGTAGCAGGTCTAAAGATTAGACATGCCGAGAATACTGAGAACACAACTCAAGAACGGAGAAAGGGCTCAGACCATGCTGGACAGTGCAGCAGAAGTCACAATAGTTCGCCAGAACCTGAGGGAACTTCTGGAGATAGTGGACTTGAATGAATACATTAAAGTAGAGACTATAGACACCAGGGTTAGTACTCCACAAAGGTTATTTGAAATAACACTCCGGATGGAGGGAGACAAACCTAGACAGGTGAAAGCCCTTTTTTGGGAAAGACTATCAAAGGGCTATGACATACTTCTAGCAGAAAAAGACTGGCCACCACAATTTGTCAGGGAGTGCCCACACGGCGAGGACATTATTATGCCTGCCTTCTCCAACCATATTCCTATACATCTAAAATATACATATGCCAGGAAATGGGCAGTGGCCCAGGCCCCAGCATTATATAAAAATCATGTAGGATGGGATGAGGATTCACCTCACCATAAAATACATCTGAAACATGAACCAACTGCACAACGGCAGTATCCAATAAGGCAAGAAGCTAAAAAACAGGTCAGGGAGATCTTAGATCAACTTGAATACCAAGGGGTGATTGAAACATGCACCTCCTCAATGAACAATCCTTTGTTTCCTGTCTCCAAACCAGACAATACATATCGTCTAGTTTTGGATTACAGACACCTAAACACTTGTTCTAAAACTTTTGCAGTGCAAAATGCACATAGCACAGCATTAATGAATAACATTGTGCGTAAAAAATATAAAACAACATTAGACATCTCAAATGGTTTCTTTTGTCAAAACATAGCACCTGAAAGCAGGTACTTAACAGCATTCTCCATAATGGGGACCCAGCATCACTTTTGTCGACTCCCACAAGGGTTCAAGAACAGCCCAGGTTTATTCTCAGCGAGGGTAATGGAGTTACTACAAATTTATGACAATGAGGCATTGTCCTATGACGATGACATTTATCTGACAGACGATGACCTGGAAAAACACTTGAACAGGGTAAGCACCATTATACTGGGATTCGCCTCTGAGGGTTACAAATTCAACTTTAAGAAGTCCAGAATTGCCCATCTCAATGTCCTATTTCTAGGATATGAGCTTTCAAGTGAAGGCAAGAGCTTGGCAGCTAACTTTTTAGAAAAGTGTGCGCTGCTCCAACCTCCAAAAACGCAAAAAAACTTACAGTCCATCCTGGGTTTCTTAAATTTTGGAAGAACATACATTCTAAACTACGCAGAAAGGGTTAAACCTCTCTACGCATTAATCAAACCTGATTTTTCGATCAGAAACTGGACACAAGAACACACAGAAATCTTGCGTTCACTACAAGCTAACATGTTAGCAACAAATCACTTACAAACACGTGTAAGTGAACGCAATTTGGTGATCCGAATAATTTCGGGTCAATGTGGATTCACCTACTTAACTTTCAATGAGGGTGAAAAAATACCAATAGCGTATAAATCACACTTGTACACACAAGCGGAAATGCGCTTCAGTTCTACTGAAAAAATTCTAACAGCAGGTCAAACCGCTGTAGCAAAAGAAAGAGCCTTAGCCCAAGGGAAACGCATTATTGTCGTAACCCCAGTACCTGCTTTAGAAGCGGTTACAAAAGCAAGCATTCCAAATGCTAAAGCATTGCATCCAAGATGGATACAATGGGTTAATTCTCTTGCTGCAACAGATGTTGAATATGTTTTTGATCCAGATTTAAAAACACAAGCATTCCTGCAGTATGAACATGAATGTCCCCTGCCTACTGAAATTCTGCCTCTCGATCAGTACGAATTCATAATTTACACTGACGGATCCGCACAACCCGCAATAGGGGGTAAGCAAGCTTACAGTGCAGCGTGTGCTATCGTTAAAGGTCGCATGCGAAATGGCATCTTCAGACCTATGGTCACAAAAACGCAGTCTCTAGGAGATTGTACAGCTCAGCGAGCTGAACTACAAGCATTCAAACTGGCACTTGAAAGTACAGATCGAGAATTCCCCACACTAATCGTGTGCGATTCCTTTTATTGTGTGCAGTCGTATAATGAATATATACAAAACTGGCTTGAAAATGGTTTCAGAGATGCGAAAGGTGGCACAATAAAGCATAAAATGCTTTGGGAACAAGTAGTTCAGTTGAAAAACGAACTACCAAAGGCTCATGTGATCCACACACTGAGTCATCAACGTGATGGCGTTCACGTTGCAGGGAATTCATTGGCTGACGAAGCCGCAAAGGGGGCTGTGCAAACGGCTTCCGTAGCTGCGATCACTCGTTCAAAAACAAAAATAGACGGTGAGATAATGTTGGCTGTCAATGCATCAAGCAAAGGCAGCAGTGCAGCATTACCAAAAAGTTTCCACTCAAGTACTCTTATGTAATTGATGCGAACAACGTTCCTTTTGCTCGAATCCCTGGAGTGGGGGATAGGGTAATTCCAAACTTGGAACGTAGAGCAGCCTTGATTTATGAAACACATTTGGGGGAAGGTCTGTCACATCAAGGGATCTCTAAAACAATTTTGACGTTAAAAGAGATGTACTGGTGGCCTGGAATGAATACAGAAATTCACATATTCATCAACAACTGCTTAGACTGTAAATTACAGCGAAAGAGCCATCAGACACCATGCTGCGAATGCGGCAACCCAGTGCAGACACCATTGTTAGACAGCATTAGACTTTCTACGCACCTGCGTCCTACTGGACAAAGGCATTCCCACAAATACTGAATCCAGGTTCCTTTGGTTATGGCCTCAGCGCTCAGCTGACGCTCGAACTGTTATAAAAGATTTGCGAGTCTTTATCGGCATATACGCAATAGGCACGCTACATTCTGACCAGGGTCCTGCGTTTAGCTCTCGGGCTTACAAAGACGCCATGGCAAGTCTGGGCGTTGCATTGCGGTACTCCTTTCCATTCCATCCTGAGGGAAATTCGGTTGTGGAAAGGAAAAACCGGGACATAAAGCAGTCTATAACAGCTAGAGTATTAGGTTCAATCAATCAATCAATCACAGAATTTGTAAAGCGCACTACTTACCCGCGAGGGTCTCAAGGCGCTAGGGAAAAAAGAAAAGGGGGGGGGTGCTGCTACTGGTCGAACAACCAGGTCTTGAGTAGCCTCCTGAAGGTCAGCAGGTCTTGGGTCTGTCGTAGGCTTAGTGGAAGGGTGTTCCAGGTCTTGGCGGCGAGGTGGGAGAAGGATCTGCCGCCGGTGGTAGTTCTTCGAATGCGAGGGACGGTGGCGAGGGAGAGGTCGGCGGAGTTGGCGGTTGGGGACGTAGAAGAGGAGTCGTCTGTTGAGGTAGGCTGGGCCAGTCTTGTGGAGTGCCTTGTGTGCGTGGATGAGGAGTTTGAAGGAGATTCTCCTGTCGACGGGGAGCCAGTGCAGGTTCCTCAGGTGGGGGTGATGTGGCTGTGGCGTGGTACATCGAGGATCAGGCGTGCGGAGGCGTTTTGTATGTGTTGCAGTCGCTTGATGAGCTTGGCCGGGGCTCCCGCGTAGAGGGCGTTCCCATAGTCAAGTCTGCTACTGACGAGGGCCTGGGTGACTGTTCTTCTTGTGTCTGTCGGGATCCACCTGTAGATCTTGCGAAGCATGCGGAGGGTGTTGAAGCAGGAGGATGAGACTGCGTTGACTTGCTTGGCCATGGAGGCGTTGAGTCGAGGATGACTCCCAGGTTGCGTGCGTGGTCGGTGGGTGTCGAGGCTGCTCCCAGTGTCGTTGGCCACCAGGAGTCGTCCCAGGCTGAGGGGTTGGAGCCGAGGATGAGGACCTCTGTCTTCTCCGTGTTCAGTTTTAGTCGGCTGATCTTCATCCAATCGGCGACGGCCTTCATTCCTTCATGGAGGTTGGATTTGGCGGCGAGGGGGTCCTTGGTGAGGGTGACGGGTGGGTCAAACACCTTAGTGGAGTTCAACGTGCACTAAACAACCTGCCAAGAAGTTCTCTAGGGGGGGTCACTCCATATGAGGTCCTATTTGGGACAAGAATGTGGGTACCAGACTTAGAAAACGTAGGCACAGTGGTGGAAAATAAACCCTTTGATATCAAAGATCGTTTGGCTGTTTTACAGGACTTAAACAAATTAAGAACCAAACAAAGCAACATATTCCTACAGTCAACCACCACTGGGGATCAACCGGCTGTCCCAGCAAGGCCTGTCTGGATTCCAAAAGTTGGGGATCTAGTCAGAGAAAAAATTGCGGACAAGAAGGAATTTGGACCTTCTTACAGACAACCAGTACCTGTCCTAGCAGTTCAAGGAACAAGAACAGTACTACTGCCGCCCCTTGCTGGAAGAAAGGAGAAAAGATTTGTGTCCATCGACCTCATCAAACCACAGCATGTGGCCAATACTAAATAGTAGGCCTCGTGGACTCCGACCTAGTAGCAAACGCACTCCTCTCGCTACTATCCAAGAGGTTCATACTGAAAGACTGATAACAATCGAGACTTCAGCTGAAACAGATGGAGGACTATGCAACAATGCTATGGAAATCATCCCTCTTGAAGAACAAGTAACAGTTCGTCCAAATACACCTGTCTACACCAACGTAACAAGTGATGAACTGGTTCCAGTGATTTCTACAAATCCTGATGCAATTCCAACAATTGACAGAACTGCTTCTGGCTACTTCATTAACTTTGATACGTTCTCAGAAGATCCGAGTGAACCTGAAACGACGCCAGTGTCATTGAAATTCAAGCAGCAAATACAAGACTTTCTTCACTCTCTGAAAAAGATTTATTTGGTTTCTCCATGGATTGAACTCTGGATTACATCTGGACTTTTTGTTTTCCTGCTCTGGCTAGCTTTGGTAACAACTATAAGCGTGCTTATAAGTGGCAGATACATCCATGTGAACACTGAAGGAAAAGACGTAAACGTACTTTTGAAACCTCACAAATCTTCCCATCGTGAAGCAAGAGACTTGTCATCAGTGAACATCACAGCTGTTCCTATACACGATGGTATAGTGTGGGACAAAACAGATTTTGATATATTCGGTCCGACGGAAGAATTGAACATTCCACATTTGTTTAAAATTTCACTAAGTGATCTAATCACGTCCAGTACCTATTCTGATGATTGGGACTTTGAAACTGTGACTGACATTATGTTTGACCTAGAAAAATCTGCTGCATTTTCTAAAAATGAATATTTAGAGGGTTCATCAGACTATGAACAACTGTATTGTTATAACCACTATGGTCATCATTATTTGCATAAATCTGCATATCCAAGAAATGTGTTTATGTTTAACCAATGGGAACATTGTCCTACACCACCTAAAGGTAGTTCAAAAACATTTGCCAGTAAATTTCCATATTTTTCAGGTTACAATACATCTGATCCAGAAATGTTTTACTATAAAAATGTAAACAAAACAGGACTGAAAATTATGTTAACAAATACAAAACAGATTTATTCTGCAATATTTAATACCCAACTGTCTAGACAGGGTTTCGACTTTTGGAAAGACACAATAGACACAAAAACGTTGTGGGGTACTAAAGAATGGCAAGTACAGGGGATAGAAGCTTTATTTAGAGCCTGCATCATCCCTGAACAAATAATGTTTTTGAATGAAACTATCCAACAAACATCTTGTCTTGGATTAGCCAAGATAAAAGAGATGAACACACCTTCTGTACCAACTCCTGCAAAAAATAATGAAACACAGGCAGTGGTGACAGTAGACAATATACTACAACTCAACAGATCTAATCCTGATTGGAAAAAATGGTTGATCTGGCCCACAGACACGAATAAATGTCAGGAAAGATTCCTGAATAAAACTCAGGGTTTTACCATTCATAGGCCAGACCCAAGATACGTCCAAAGACAACATCCGGGGGTAGTAACAACATACAGTGTAGGGAAATTATGCCTCGATTGGCTGCATACATCTACACTACAGGATGTGAAACAACACTTATCCTTACTTGAAGAAGACGCAGATCTTAGGGATTTCTTGCTTGGACCAAGAAAACCGCGTCAAAAACGTTTCATATATGCCGGTATTTATGCTGCTTATAATGAAGCTTGGAAGGTATCACAGATAGAGGCCGCAGAACGAATACGTGAACTTGATCGTATTAATTTAGAGAAAACACTCTCTGTGGTCGACAATGGGTTAACAACTTTGTCCTCCAGAATATTTTCATTGGATGGTATTGTATCCTCTGCTATCGACATTCTAGAACAAGATTTGGCGATGTTACAACAAGGCCAATCTCAATTACGTTCTATTATGTTATTATGCTGGACGCTGCAATCATTGCGAGCGGGCTATGTGCTTTGGCGTTTCATCAACACAACGGCTCTGTTTGCAGAATACAATCTAACTGATAAACAGATCGAAATGGCACAAAGAGGAGCAAAGTATACAGTGCGGAGCATTGAAAAACTGGAAAAGTTACCATTCACAGTGGCAGAAAAACCAGCTACAGAATGGCTTATTCATGGCAAAATTACACTACCTGTGACTACTTTTCAGTTTCAGTATTGCCTCAGACAAATGCAAGCAGGCAAATATGAAAGGTTGGGTAAGGAATACATTAAGACATCTTGGGCTTTACCGTATACATATAGATGTTGGAGCGGGGATCGTGAAGTGTTTTTAAGCGGTAAAAACTGTAAACGTGCACTAAGCGGTTCACTTGTATGTCAGGACATTTCCTTGCACGGGGCTTGTAATGGTTCTGTGGCAAATTTGTCTTGCCATCAGCAGGGTACACCAGCTGCTGTGATTAATCCAACGTTCGGACAACTTTCTAATGGGAGTTACCTCATGTTGAATGATCAGAGTTGCTGTGGCATGCTGCCAGGTATCCCATATCTAGTAACGGTCAACTCCAGGGTCACTTGCTGTAGGAAAGTATTGTTTGCCCCAATAGACACAGTCAGGGAGTCGCCTCTATGGCCTTCGCTGAACGTCTCTTTTATAAGATTTGATACTTTAAGCAGAATGAAAGCCATGCTTTTACAACAAACAGTGCCTTTGACCTCGGCCAAAGAAACCTATGATCTGCAAATTGCAAGGACTTCGGCTGAGATACAGACTTTAATACGTACAAACTGCCCTATACATTTCGTGGAAATGATAGGACTAATTTTCAACATGTCTGATACAACAGGAATTGTACATGTATTTAAGGGCATCTGCTCGGGTCTGTTAGCACCTTTCCAGGCAATACTCGGAATCATCCCGAACTTTGCACATTCGGTGTTTGGTGGCATACCATTAATTCTAGCACTTGTTGCCGGAATTCTATTTCTCTTCCTGCTATTGCGCTATGGCCAGCCAATTCGCCGACATCACTCCGAGCGACATGGAGAAAGCTCTCCTTGAGCGAAAGTGCCGTGAGCAAATAGTACAGCTTTTGGGCATAAATCGTCTACGGGACCTTAATACCACATGGTTCCTGTCCTTTAGACCAATCTGGCAAGATTGCATCTTACCTGTTCTACGATGCCTGCTATGCGGTGTAGAATGCGTGTTGGACACCTGTCTAACATTTCCATCGGATGCGCCAACGGACGTCAATACTCTGCTGGACCAGATAACGGCCCATGCTATGTGTTGTCCCCAGCGGCTTCCTATCCTGATGACAGCATTCATTGAGATCTCACAGACGCTTCCGGCAGCTGCTGAGGTACGAGAAAGAACTACAGGCACACAGGTAACAACGGACGCAAACATTGCGACAATTGAAAGCAATGCTTCACATCTCTGTGCGATTAACCTGCTTCACGAGGTGTTCCAACTCACACCAACTACAGTGGATGATGTTTTGTCTATAGAAATAGATGATCTAATGTTTACACCAGACCCGTAAACTGACTCTGATTCAGCATACAGTGTTCCAGAAATACAGCTACAATTTGGCCTTCATTTTTCAAAAACTTGGAACTCTACCAAAAATTGAACTTTTTCCCATTATTTCGAAGGAAAAAGGAACTTCAATCTGCTTAAAGTAGAACTAGCCTTATAGTACAGACTTGGCGGTCCTTCCAAAGACATTTAGTCATCTTATGTGTCTAAAAAACAGTTCATTTAATTTTCATGACAAGAAAATGACTTTGATTTTTTTAAACAACTTATAGATCATTTTTTGTCACATGTAAATATTACTGCTTATTTCATTCCAATTGCATTTATTTTCGAATTTTATGCCTGAAATAATAAGCAATGCTTCGAATGTACAGTACCTTTTTGCATTCTAATATGTTTTTTTTAAATGCCTTTTTAAATGGTTTTATGAAATATTTTAGAAATATGCGGTACTCCATTTTTATGTTTAGCATTTTAAATGTTTAGCATTTATTTATTATCGTATACACGAAAGTGGAGTGGGTGTTGTATTCCTCTTAGGGTGTCCATAATGGGCTTTCCAATATCATGTCCTTATATAGGCACAATTCGCCCTGCCCTTATATAGGCATAGAATCCCAGGCCTTATTTAGGCATTAAACCGTGCACTCCAAATACAGGCATGGTCTCTGGCATCCGTCCACCCTAACGTCACAACGAGTTCATGAAGAACAGACCCTTAGGCTGCGGGAGTTTCCCTAGCCCAGGACTATTGATTTCTTCAAGGCCTCATCTATTATGCATGAACCATTATTCCTTAGGGGTTCATCCATGACGTCTTTCGCTGTCCAATTCACGTCAATGCTAACATTCCTAAGGTACTCTCAGGTATAAATATACCTTCCCTAGCCCCTGTAAAACAGAGGAGGCCTCGACTTCAGAGGAGCCCGTATCCCGGCCTGACGGACTGAGAAGACGCTGCCATTCCCTGCACGCAGAGAGCCCAGCTTCCAGCTTCCAGTGATCTGACTTCCCTTGCGGGGTGTTGGAGTTCGAGTCTGGCAAAGAGATTCCAACCTCTCTCATTCTTCAGGTATGGAGCTGATAAGAACCTAGAGGGACTCTTGGCATACTAGGCTACTAGACTTAACATACTCTTAGTATACCATAGTAAGGAATACTTCACCTACTTCATACCTTGTCCTACACTTAGGTTAGGTACATTGGGGTAGAACTAGCTTAGCACCGCATCGTATGAGTACTCGCATTTTTAGTCTGTGTTATTTATGTAACAGCATTTGTACTAAAAGATAATGCTATCGCAGTATTATTTATTTCTACTACTCACCCTGTACATTATTTATCTCGCATACTGTCTTGTGATCGTAACAGCACATTATACTTACACCAGAAACAAGACTGTTCAATAAATCTTTTATTGAAAACGCCCGTCTATTATTTCTGTGTAACTCTGAGGAAAACTAAGCATGCACGATTGAGCTGAGTGAAATAGTTATCTAGTGTTTCCACGACTCTGGGACACGTTCTGATTCTAAAAGGGAAACATATTGGTCATGTTTTGCGGCTGCCAGAAACTACTCCCTTCTTGTTGTCAAGGAGTTTCTAGTGGCCTCTGAGCTAGCTGGCACAAGTAATTAAGTTTAATATACTCGATAGGGACATACTGACCTTAGTCATATGTCAAACCTATAGGATATATTATTCCAATGCGCAGAGCCTATTAGGGAAATAGGAGCTACACTACACTGGACTTTATTTCTTCTACAATTGTTGACTGTGTGGCCACAGCCACGTGGGATTACCTTGCATATGTGTGGAAACAACATGTTGCAAATGTGTAATAAACCTGTGCTTCACTTTGGGATGTGCGTTGTCTGTGGTCACACATCTGACTGACATTTGCTTCCTGCACCTGTGGGCTAGTTAACACAGACTCTGAATAGGTGTGGTGTCTGTGCATTCCACTGTATTTCCTGGCAACATCAGTGTAGGCGATGAGTCCGATGGCCCTGGAGTGTATGTGCTGTGTAGCCCTAGTGGTGTGTCTCCCTCATATGTGTCACGTCGCCATGACTCACATGACGGTTTTGAACTTGCTGTAGCAGTTAGCATGCACAGTGTCATTTAGCAGATCATCATCTCCATGACAGAAACAACGTTGGAATCACAACAGAGGCAAGTATGGTGTATTAGTGATTTTATTTACATACATGTGTGAGGACAGTGCACAGGATGGTGGGTGCTGTACATTGGGATTGTAATCCAAAGTTCCCAGATGAGTTGGAAGTGTTGGTAGCAGAAATGTCCTGAGTAGAGTCCACAGTCATCTGATACATTGGTCCAACTTAAACTCCCCATGTCATGTGAGAGAGTTGGGTTGCATTCGACAGGGTGAACAGTTTGCACACAAAGGTGGATTTCCAGAACAGGTGTTGGGTTCCTGGGGGATGTACATGGCCATCGGCCTCTCAGTTCTCCTTCCTCGGACGACCCCTCTTCTTTGGGGGGGGACCCTCACGTGCAGGCTGCTGCGGTGCAGAGGACTCTCCGCCAGAGTCATCCTCCCCCCCTGTGGCAGTTGCAGTTGTTGCGTCACCAGATGTTGTGGGCACACAGGGAGGTGTGGCCATGTTGGTGCTAATCTGGCGGAGGCATGTCAATATGTCCCTATGCACCGCTGTCAGTTATTGCAATGTGTCCCACTTGGACTCCATGCCAGCCATGTGTGTCTCCACACAGGACATGTGTGTCTCCACACAGGACATGTGTGTCTCCACACGGGACATGTGTGAGTCCAAGCGGGCATGATGGGCAGCCTGCTGCTGTTGAATGTCCTTGAGGATCCCCACTACCTGGCTGACCTCTCCGGTGCTATTCTGGTACGCATCAGCAATGCGTACCAGTTGTGGGTCATCATGCAGTCCAGACCCCTCTGCAATCAGCGACCTCTGCCTACCACCCCTCCCACCACCCCTGGCCACACGTATGGGACCTGCGGTGGCACGCACAGGTGACCCTAGGCCCCCTTGGGGGTTGGTACTGGGGTTGTTGTCCGTTGCTTCACGGTGGGCCGGGGTCACTGTGCTGTTGTCATTGGTGGTCCTTGGTCTGTCCGTGTCGGCGGGGGTGGTCTGTGTGTTGGCAGTTGTTGGAGGAGTGGGTGCAGGTGGTGCAGATGGTGGTCCTGCTGGTGCTGCATGATGACTCACACCGGAGGTGCCAGGTAGGTCTTTGCCATCCGAGGAGGGCAGAGGCTGTTCCACACCAGAGAGCTCAGGGTCACCCGGAGCCTGGGACAAGGACTCCTCATTGTCTGCTGCTGTGTCCCCATCATCACCTGTTTTTGGAAGAGAGACACAATGTATGTTATGTTTCTACAGGCATCAATGGTTCAAACACCTGACAGTTGTGACTGCACCTCTGGATGCGGGCCTGTACATTGCATTGTCCTAAGTTGTCACAGTCAGAGGTTGGTATTGGTGTAGCACATTGTCCTGCCAACCTGAAGCATTTCAATGTGAATGTTGAGGTGTGTGCATGGCCAGCATTGGTGGTATTTTGTTGACATCCGGCCCTCCTTCTCCCCCCAGCCCAGTTATCCCACCATGAAGCATGCCACCGTTGCAGTGGGTGCAGGTTGACTCTCAGGATGTCAGTCAGTGGTGTCCTGCTGTTGGTTGGTGCCCAGTTCCCAGCAGGGCCTTGTGCTCCCCACAACAGAGCACCATTGTCAGACATCTTTGAAGTGGCTTTTCACTCCCTGTGAGGTGTGCATGCTTCAGTGTGAGCTTGCTGGGCCATGCGGGTGGGGGATGTTGAGCTGTGACTACCACTCCCATCATGCTATTGCCTACACCCCCCTTCCCAGCATGCCCATTCTTCCTTCCTTTTGAGTGGACTTCCCTGTGTGTGAGTGTGACAGCAATGGCATGATGGCTGACAGTGGTGTCCTGTTGTTTGTTGGTGCCCAGTTCCCAGCAGGGCCTTGTGCTCCCCACAACAGAGCACCAGTGTCAGACATCTTTGAAGTGGCTATTCACTCCCTGTGAGGTGTGCATGCTTCAGTGTGAGCTTGCTGGGCCATGCGGGTCGGGGATGTTGAGCTGTGACTACCACTCCCATCATGCTATTGCCTACACCCCTCTTCCCAGCATGCCCATACTTCCTTCCTTTTGACTCTGCTTCCCTGTGGGGTAGTGTGCCTGTGCTGACAGGATGGCTGACAGTGTTTTCCTGGCGTTAGTTTGGCTGCAAGTCCCAAAAGTGTCTCTGTGCTTCACATAGCATAACCCAGGGTGGTGGTTCTTTGTGGGATATTTAATTAGAGTGTGAGGCAATGCATTCGCCCAGGTGAGTTGTGTGGAGTTTGTGTTAAGGGTGTGTATGAGAAGAGCTGCTGGTAACTATGGTCAGTGCTGTCAGTCCTCCTTCCCACCCAGCCAGATATCCCACCATGGAACGTGCTTCCATTGCAGGGAGTGCAAGTTGGCTTTCAGGATGTCAGTCAGTGGTGTCCTGCTGTTGGTTGGTGCCCAGTTCCCAGCAGGGCCTTGTGCTCCCCACAGCAGTACCCAGTGTCAGCCATCTTGTCAGTTCTTTTCCACTCCCTGTGATGTGAGCATGGTTCAGAGTGGTGTTGATGGGCCAATTGTGAGGGTGACCAATATCTGTGACTACCACTCCCATCATGCTATTGCCTACACCCCCCTTCCCAGCATGCCCATACTTCCTTCCTTTTGAGTGGACTTCACTGTGTGTGAGTGTGACAGCAATGGCAAGATGGCTGACAGTGGTGTCCTGTTGTTGGTTGGTGCCCAGTTCCCAGCAGGGCCTTGTGCTCTCCACAACAGAGCACCATTGTCAGACATCTTTGAAGTGGCTTTTCACTCCCTGGGAGGTGTGCATGCTTCAGTGTGAGCTTGCTGGGCCATGCGGGTGGGGGATGTTGAGCTGTGACTACCACTCCCATCATGCTATTGCCTACACCCCCCTTCCCAGCATGCCCATACTTCCTTCCTTTTGAGTGGACTTCACTGTGTGTGAGTGTGACAGCAATGGCATGATGGCTGACAGTGGTGTCCTGTTGTTGGTTGGTGCCCAGTTCCCAGCAGGGACTTGTGCTCCCCAAACCGAGCACCATTGTCAGACATCTTTGAAGTGGCTTTTCACTCCCTGGGAGGTGTACATGCTTCAGTGTGAGTTTGCTGGGCCATGCGGGTGGGGGATGTTGAGCTGTGACTACCACTCCCATCATGCTATTGCCTACACCCCCCTTCCCAGCATGCCCATACTTCCTTCCTTTTGACTCTGCTTCCCTGTGGGGTAGTGTGCCTGTGCTGACAGAATGGCTGACAGTGTTGTCCTGGCGTTAGTTTGGCTGCAAGTCCCAAAAGTGTCCCTGTGCTTCACACAGCATAACCCAGGGTGGTGGTTCTTTATGGGATATTTAATTAGAGTGTGAGGCAATGCATTCTCCCAGGTGAGTTGTGTGGAGTTTGTGTTAAGGGTGTGTGTGTGAGGAGCTGCTGGTAACTATGGTCAGTGCTGTCAGTCCTCCTTCCCACCCAGCCAGATATCCCACCATGGAACGTGCTTCCATTGCAGGGAGTGCATGTTTGCTTTCAGGATGTCAGTCAGTGGTGTCCTGCTGTTGGTTGGTGCCCAGTTCCCAGCAGGGCCTTGTGCTCCCCACAGCAGTACCTTGTGTCAGCCATCTTGTCAGTTCTTTTCCACTCCCTGTGATGTGAGCATGGTTCAGAGTGGTGTTGATGGGCCAATTGTGAGGGTGAGCAATATCTGTGACTACAACTCCCATCATGCTATTGGCTACACTGACTTCACCAGCATACACAGAATTCCTTCCTTTCAGTGAGCTTCCCTGTGAGGTGGTGTTCTGGTGGTGGCAAAATGTCTGACAGTGTTTGTTGGTTAGATTTGTGCGGCTGCCTTGCTCTATTTGTTGTTGGGTTTGTACATGTCATGACACAGTTACATTTCACTTTGGGATGGCAGGTATTGTGTTTGTCTAACTAACATACACATCTTGGGATGATTCTGTTTTGGTTACTGTGGCTTTGCTGAAGGTGCATGGCTTGACTATCCCCTTGACAGTGAAGTGTGTGTATTGTCACACGATATTGGGTATATTGGTTGTGTACTCACCAAGCTCTGGGATGTTTGATAGTCCATGTACGCTCTCTGGTGGTAGGATGGCCCGCACCTTCTCCTCCCAGGGCCTGAGGTATACTGGTTTGGTAGGAGGGCCACTGCCGGTGCGTTGGCTCAAGGTGTAATCCTTCTTGAGTAAGGCCTTGACCCTCCTGCGCACATCATACCACCTGTTCTGGATGTCTTCCTTTGTGTGCAAACATGGTGATTGTGCGATCACCCTGTCGACGATCCTCTCCCACATCTTGGTTTTCTGCGACATGGGGGTCTGTTGGACCAGTGTACCAAACAATTGTGGCTCTACCCTGAGGATTTCATCTACCAACACTTCCAATTCACTGTCTAGGAACTTTGGATTCTTCTTTGGGGGCATGGTGATGGGTGGTGGTGGGGATTGGTGTGTGTGTGAGTGTGCAAGTGAGGGTAGGAGTGTGTAGGTTTTGGTGGGTGTATGTGAGGGTGCTATTAGGGAGTTGCCAATGGTGTGTGGCTTGTGTGATGGATGAGTTGTGGGTGTGTCTGTGGTTGCTGTCTGATGGTGTTCTGTGCTGGCAGGTCATTTGGATTTGCAAAGGATCATGGTAGGGATTTGTGGCCTTTATATGGGTGGAGTTGTGGGTGTGTCTTTGTTCCATTTCCCCCCCCCCCCAGTATTTATTGACTGTCATTGCTTGTTTGGCCCTTTTTTTTGTATTTTTTCCTTTGTAGTTTTGGGGCATGTAGGAGACGTTCTCCTGACCGCGTAGGACGCTGCAGTTGGCTCGTGCGAGCTTCTCCGAGTCTTTCAGGCTGTGTTTTATGTGGGGCGTACGCGTCGGTGGCGGAGTATAGGGTTGCTTCAGCTCCGTTTTGTATGCGTGTCGGTCGATACTGCTTGAGCTCCGTGCGACTCGGTTTAGTTTTCCACGCATTGCATCGTACTGCGCGGGTCGGAGTTCGCGGGTACGTTTCTGTCGGCTTCATTCCTGCTGCGTGTCGGTCGGTTCGAATCGCGTGTTTTTCCTGCCGGGTAGCTGGTTTCCGTGCGGTTCGGTCGCTCGGATTGTGTTCCGTACGAGTCGGTCGTGTTCCACGTGCATTGCATCGTACTAGGTGGATCGGGCAGCGCCGATACGTGTCGGTCGGACTAAATTCCCGTACCGAGTCGGTCAGTACCTTTTCCGGCCCGAATCGGAATCGGCCCCCAAGTGTTAAACAGCAACATTGCGAAAAGATGAAACATGAGGCCTAAGTTGTTCTAAGTTAAAGAAACATGAACTCTTGCACTCTAAACTTTGAAAATTTGAATTTTTCAGCAATCTTCTTTCACAGGGGCCCCCAAAGTTTTTTGGGGCCTAGGGCCCCAAAAGCTTTAAGATGACACTGAAGACAACGTCAGAACGAACATTACACGTCTTCCATTTTAACATTTCATGCAAACCAAACATTCCAAAAGAACAAAACAAAACAAATAAAACTTAACAGTACTATAAGAGTAAAAATACACGCCAAAAAACAAACATTATCTAAACAAGATAATATTTGAGGCCTTTCTATTTTAGAATTGGGCTCAGTGTGTATAATGGTGCACGTTATACGTGCCTATTGGACAACAATATAGAATTGACATACATGCAGACTAGTTCAATTTCAGGTTCTTGCCCTAAAATGATAAAGAAAGGCTGCATGCCTCAGATAGTCTGTTATCACAACTCAGCCTAGACAAGAAGAATTAGACAGCTTCTATATCTACTAACTTAGCCAGTACTTTAAATAGTCTTTGGGAAACTAGCAATGCTGTTTCTTAATGATGACTCTGTTTATATAGATTTGTCTTGTAAGGATATGAATAATGGTCCTGTTTGTGTCTATAATTATGAGTAGAAAGTGCATTAATGCATATTTTATTATGTGTAGTTAACTGTTTTGTACTGGTTTTTATTAATCATACAAATACATGGAAATGAAATGAAATGGCTAGCATAACGTGAATAAGGGAATTCAATGTTGTTATGATTGTCTAAGCCTTTGGTACATGAGAGAAACAGATACCACTTTGGTTAGTTCCAAAGCAGTTTTAGTCTCAACTCATCGAATAATTACTTTTTTCAAATCACCTCATTCAGCCATTTGCAGTAGCAGTTATTCTCTTCAGTAGAGATACATGATCTGGGATAAATTATATATAAATGTTGATGGGTTTTCTATTATCAACAAAGGGTTGTTTCGAGCTCAGAGGTTCCAAATGCAGCAGAAACCTAACAAATTAATTTGGAGATGAAGTTCAGTTCATTCTTTATTAATGTTTAGACACCGTCTTTAAAACATACATTCCTTAAAAACAATAACATTTTATATATAATTACACCGTATAAATACCAATTCATCATACTACAGCTAAAAACCCCGAACCCCTACTATTTACACTATAAGACACTAATCCAAACATTTTTTACGAAATTTAGCCAATGCACAAGCTACATCGAAGAATTCCATCCTTAAAAGAAGTGCTAGTGCATCATTTCGACAATAGATATTATATTTATTTTTTGAGGTTTTAAAATCAAGTAACGAAGCCTATAAAAGTGGCGACAATCAATTAAAACATGGACATTGAAATTATGAAATGGCAGTCCACATGTGCAGTCATTCTCTTGATCTAAAAGGGCTTCAAATTTCTCAGCTCTTACATAATGCACATTTAATGCGGCCCGGAACTTTAGTAGTAGTAATCGTAACCGGGCATCTTGGAATGCAGATAAATACGGAAATACATTCATATTTTCCCATGAATCTACCATGTATTTTGCAGAGGGTTTGTTCCTTACATATTTCAAGTCCGCCAATCTAGATTCTTTTTTACAGGCTGTTTTTAATTCTGCTTTAGAGATTGGGCTTCCACTTTTTTTAATTCTAGTTTTAAAGTTCCTGCAATGTCTTCCAATCTTTTCTTTACCATCTTTGCCTACTGTAATTCACTTCTTTCTATTTCAGTGGCACAGCAGGCTGATATCTTCTGAGTTTTTGGGACCAATAATTTATCCCAAAAATGCAGAGTTGATTTATAGGCTAGGAAGTTCCAGGCTTGCAACTTTGCTTCTAATCTTATTGCCTGGGACATTGCACCTTTGGGGAGGGCCAACAAGTTTTTCAGACATTTGCTTTCACACCTCTCCAAACTTCCCTCCGTACTAATGGCTAACAGCTCGGCCCCATAGAGGCATTGCATGGGGACCATTGCGTTATAAGCGGTTAAGAGGGGAGGGACCGCCATAAGTCTTTTTAAAGTGGACAAGTCCCCCTGTCGTGGCTAATGCCCTCGACTCCACCGATTCTTTATGCACGGTCCAACTCAGCTGACTGGTGAATGTCATGCCCAGGTACTTGTAGGAGGACATAACCTCTACTCTACTGTTGCCTAGCTGCCAATTATACGGTTTCCTTTTTTCCCCAAACATGATTATCTTTGTTTTTCCCATGTTTATCTTCAATTTATTAGCTTCGCAATAATGATTAAACTTCGTTAACTTCCTCTGTAGGCCTACTTGTGTCACGTCCAGAATTGTCAAATCATCTGCATAAAGTAGGCACAACACTCGTCTTCCTCCCATTTTCGGGGAAAACGAATGAGTCGCTGCCAACTCTCCCGGTAGATCAGCTAAAAATAGGAAGAACAATGTGGGAGCCCTGCCTTAATCCATTTCCCAAGGGAATTTTCTCAGCGAGGGCCCCGTCTAAGTCAAGTTCTTCTTGGGCCCAATTCCCAGTAGGCAATTCCTGCAGAATTGCTAAAAAAGAACAGGAATACCCAGTCGTATTAATTTCACCCAAAGTATTCTACGATCGACCAAATCGAATGCTGAGCTAAAATCAACAAAGCAACAAAATAAATTCCCTGTTGTTTCTTTTGCCTTCTTCCCCAAAGCCCATAGACTGAAGCAATGGTCTATTGTAGAGTGCCCAGCTTTAAAGTCCCCCTGCTCCATTGGGATCATTCTGTTTCCTTCTATCCAGTTCTTTAAAGCCCTTAATATTACTTTGGAGTACAGCTTTGCGCCTACATCCAACAGACTTATCAACCGGTAATTCCCTGGGTCTTCCTTAGCACCTTTTTTATGTAGAAGTTTAATTATTGCCCCCTTTCAACTCGCAGGGATGGAGATGAAGTTCTAGTTCAATTTTAACCAAAATGGCTGCCTGCATACACCAAGGTCCTCCACTCCTCAGGACCTCTAACTTCTTAGCTGACTACTATTCTTTTACTCATTTAGATTCCACTCGTAATTTAAAAATTAAATTGTCCTACTTAGTCTGCCCTTTCTGAAGAATGTAAAATAAGAATAAACAGTCAGAACACATACCTCCCACTGGTCCAATTCAACCTAAAGGTTAAAACGTTTAATTACACCCCTTTTTTTTTGTTGAAAAGGAAATTTATTGATATAATATAAAACATCTCAATAAATACAGAAATAGGAAATACAATCTTAACTGTATAATCTGTTAAGGTAATATGGGAAGGGAGGGGAAGAGAAAAAAGAGGGGAAGGGAGGAGGGGGAAAATAACATTTATGAGATATTAATGTTAAACATAACCACTTATATAATTATTAATAACTACTGAATTGCATAATAAACGGAAGATCTGCGAAAAATACATAATTTTAATGTAAAAAATAGATGAATAAACAACTAAAATGAAATCATGGCGGTTTAGGCACTTCTTCAACTCAGGGATTATGGATTTGTGCTATATTTGCAGACATATCTAGAAAATGAGTAATAGGTGACCATATGTACTCTCGTTTTATAGTAAGGGAAATGGGGTGGACATATGCTCTATCTAGCCTGTGGCTATAACACATCCCATACCACCAAGCTTGATAAGAGATATTGGCAGCGCTCTTCCATGCCCTAGTGATTTGTTGGAAAGCAACTGCAAGGAGTAGGTCTATAATATGAAAATTATTTGAGTGTGATTCCCAATCAGAAGACACACTACCTAAAAATATATTAACAAAAGTAAAGGGGATTTGTGAATGAAAGATATTATTGATTTGTCCCCAAACTTGTTTCCAGAAATTATGAACATGGGGGCAAGAAAATAACATGTGTTGAAAGTCAGCTGGGGGTGTATTACAGGACCAGCAAGAGGGAGAGAGAGTAGGATTTATTTTATGTAATGAAACAGGAGTCAGAAAAAGTCTGTTATAAATATAAAATAAAGTTTGGGTAGTATTAGCAGCCCTGGAAGTTTTCCTAATCTTAATCCAGACCTTATTCCAGGTAGGAATAGAGTGGGACAGTTGGAAATCAGACTCCCATAAAAGTTCCACCTCTGTTTTATCTCGAGTAATTGGAGAAGAGGATAAATGTTTATTAACTTGAGACGCAGATGGAGAAAGAGATAAGACAGAAAGGATAGTAGGAGGCGAAGATGACAAGGAAGTATTGAGTACTAAACTGAATCAATGAAATTAAGGATGCATATTTAGACGCGTATGAGGTAGGTAAAGAAAAACGTGCTTTAGCAACTGGAAAAGTTATACATGCATCATCTTGGTAAAGTTGATGTACCCAGTGAAGCCCTTTAACATGCCAATCTTTCCAAAAAATAATTCTATTAGTGATTTTAAGATGTTTATTGTACCATATTGAAGATTGCAAAAAGCGATCTTTAGGAGAAAGATAGTTAGTAAGTAAAGTTTGGAGAATTCTGCAGTTGTAAAAATGGGGAGTGAACGATGAGTATAGGATAAAAATTCTTGGAAGGAGAAAGTTTGAAGAATTTTTTTTCAATAATAGTCCATAACGGTAATGTTGAATCTTCGTTGTCCTCTTGAAATAGTAGAGAGGCTTGTTTAAGAGAGAACGCGGTATGATGGGTTTGAAAATCCGGGAAATTGACACCGCCTTATTGTTTTGGTCTTTTAAGTTTGTGTAAAGACATACGAGGTTTCTTATTATTCCATAGAAATTTCGATAGAATAGAGTAAATTGTTTTAAAATGTGATTTGGAATATTTATAGGAAGATTAGAGATATAAAAAAGTATTATAGGTACCAACATCATTTTGATCGTGTCGAGACAGCCCCACCAAGATAAAAACATGGGATTCCACCTGGACGTAGTATTTTTCAATAGTGTCTGTAGTTCCCTTAAATTTGGATTCTTTAATGGAAGACTTGAACCATAAACCCATGTACTTGATTTTATCCGAGGCCCAATGAAAACCCGAAGAAATGTAATCCACGGAAAAACAGACTTTGTTTAATGGGAGGATTTCACACTTGTCGCCATTTAGTTTATAACCAGACACAGAGGCAAAAGACTGTACTTCTGATAAGAAAGCTGGCAGGGAAGTTTGTGGATGTGATAAAAAGAGCAAAATATCATCTGCATAAACAGAGAGTTTTAATTGATTGGAGCCATATTTAAAACCAGTAACCAGTAATCTGAGAATTTGAACGGATCTTAATTAAGAAGGGTTCGAGAGCTAGTATAAAAAGCAGAGGAGAAAGAGGACAACCCTGCCTTACCCCACGATATAAAGGAAAGGAAGAGGAGATAAGACCATTAGCTAAAATGGAGGAAACAGGAGAAGAGTACAGTAAGGAAATATAATTTATAAATTTGTGACCAAAACCAAACCAAGAAAAAATAAATGACCAACCGACTCTAATAAAAGCTTTCTCAGCATCCAAAGAGATAGCTGCTAAGGAATCTTTACACGATTTGGCTTTGGTAAGGACATTAAAGAATAGTCTAGTGTTGTCTGAGAGATGTCTACCTTTAATTAAACCACATTGTTCTCGTCCAATTAATAGGGGAAAAAATTTCTCTAAGCATAAAGCTAGAATTTTTGCGAAACTTTTATAGTCCAAATTATTTAAAGAAATGGGTCTGTAATTTTTACAGAGAGTATGATCTTTACCTTCCTTGGGAAGAAGGCATATCAAAGCTTCTTGAAAAGAGCCACTGAACGTTTTGGAAGAAATAAAAAAGTGAAATAGTTGATGTAATTTAGGAATAAGAGTTCGAGAAAAATAAGAATAGAATTCAATCGTGAAATCATCAGGTCCTGGCGCTTTACCGCGTTTAATGGAACGAATAGCAGAAATGATATCTAGTTCTCGGATATCATCCTCTAACACTGAAAAATCTAGATCGGAAGAGGAAGGTGGATTAATAGAGGATAAGTATTGAAGTATATCATCCTGAGGTACCAAAGACTCAGGAGTGTAAAGAGTTTGAAAATATTTAGTGAATTCTGATAGAATGTCCTCATTCTTGTAAACTAAGTGACTGTTAGAAAAAAGGATAGAACTAATCTTGGTGCGTTCTTTTTTAACTTTAAGATAATTGGCTAAAAGTTTCCCCGCTTTGTTTTGACCCCCAAAATATTTGGCTGAGGATTTGAGCAAAAATGAGTTTGCGTTTTCAGTAGATATTTTGTTGAATTCGAATTTGGATCTGACTAGCTCATCCAAGCAGGTTTTAGAGTTTGTATGTAAAAAAGAGAGTTCCAATTGTTTAATACGTGCCGTAAGTGATTGCAAAGTAAGTAAAGAAGATTTCTTTTGTTGGGACACAAAGGAAATAATAAAGTCTCTAGAGGCTGCTTTAAAGGCATCCCAGATAATCTGTGGAGACATGTGTGGAGTTTCATTCTCAAGAAAGAAAGTGGTGATAAAGTATTCAAATTGTTGGGTAAACTTGGCGTCTAAGAGGAGGGAGTTGTTGACTCTCCATCTGCATGTACCCTGAATAGGAGGAAGAAGATCTAAATCTAAGGTAACAGGGGCATGATCGGAAATTAATATAGAACCAATATCTTAATGAGTGATATGTTGTGTGAGCGCTTTCGAAGTGAATATATAATCTAAGCGAGATTGGGAAGAGTGTACTGGAGAGAAGAAAGAGTATTCTCGAAGTGTAGGATTGCATAATCGCCAAGCATCTATTAGAGATCTTTGTTGAATAGTGGATGTAAATTGAGAGTGCATAGGAGAGAAAATTAATTTGGTTTGAGAATTGCGGTCAATAATCGGGTCCATAACCAAATTACAATCCCCACCAACTAACAGGTAATCATCATGAAAATACATCAATTTAGATAATATTGTAGGCCAAAAAGCAATATCTGGGGCAGTAGGTGCATACAGATTAAAAAGAGTCAAAGGGATATTATTCAATAACAGAGAAACAGAAACCCATCTACCCACATCATCAGTATCTTGAGAGAGAATTTGTAAGTCAAGACGTTTATGACATAAAATGGCTATACCATTACGATTACCTGTACCCGGAGAGGCAAAAACATGACCAACCCATTGTCGTTTAAGTTTAGGGATTTCTTTTTCTAACACATGAATTTCCTGTAATAAAGCTATATCACACTTTAAATTAGATAAATGAGAGAATACCCGTTGACGCTTTATAGGAGAACCCAAACCCTTAACATTCCATGAAACAACTTTTAAAGCCATCTACATTAATCGATGAGACATAAAGTTTATGTAACAATAATTAAAACAACTAAAACTTAACAATATGATATACGTAATAATGTTCAGCAAACAATTTGCAAAACGAACCAGCAAAGATGAGTAGTATAGAGGAGGAAATGAGTGGTTATGAAAAAGGAGAGAGCAAGAGAAAGGGGTATAAGTATGGAAGGAGGAGAAAGTGTAAAGAGAGAAGAGGTAAAAGGAAAAATCATTAGCGAAAGAAGAAAGACGTCTGAAAAAAGACAGGTAGAGTGGAGAAAAGAAGAAGAAACAAATACAACAAACAAACAACATATACCATAGATTCCAAAAAACATAATAACCGACTACAAAAGACATGAACAAGATGAGGGTGGTGAAGCCACATGATGAAAATGGCACAACTAACCAGGCAACTCAGGGTGGACCGGGGAGGGAGGACATCATCCAAGCAGACCAGGAATAACAAAAATATGTATGAGGGGAATACCGCACCTAATAAAAGAGAAAAACGTAACAGGTAAGTATAACATAGGGAAATCCGAGAAACTTAACTAGACGGAACAAAAAACAGCATAATCTAAACAGCAGAGCAAATTAGACCAAATAACAGCACAAGATTAAACAGTAGCATGTCTGGACACATCCATATCTTCTTCTCTGCATTGTTCCAGGAACCGCTGCAGTAAAGCAGGATCTTCATATTTCGTAGTTCTATTTTTGTATGTCACTTTGAAAAGACAGGGATGGAAGAGACCGAATCTGGCATTGAGAGAACGGAGTGTCGGTCTCATTTCTAGGAATTTCTTTCTTCGATCCGCTGTTTCTTTGGCATAGTCTTGTGCAAAGAAGAGATTAGAGCCTTGCCATGAAATACGGCCTTTGAGTTTAGCTGCTTGCAAGATCTTCAATAAATCTGTGTATTCCAGAAAGTATATAATAACTCCTCGAGGTTTGGCTGAAGAGGCTGCCATTGTTGGAATACAGCCCAGACGATGCGCTCTTTGAATGTTTAAAACAGGGGAGTTAGGTATACCAAGAACTTGTGGAAGGAAAGATTTGAAGAATGAAATGGCGTCCGAACCTTCCAAGCCTTCTACCAGACCATAAATGCGCAAGTTATTACGCCTGTTGTGGTTCTCCAAATTTTCCACTTGTTTTTTGAGTAGTGCAATTTCGGATTTCATTGAAGGAACTTGGTTCACCACAACCTGAACAGAGTCTACTTGCTGTTCAATCTGCATAACCCTATTCTCCATCGTAGACCACTTGTCGTCCAAAGCTTGGAGCCTTTTATTTGTTTCCTCCATGTAAGGCCGAAGAGCTTGTATCTCTTCAAGAAGCACATCCATAGTATTTGGTGGAGGAGATGCAGTAGGTGAAGGAGGATCCTTTTTGATGAGTTTTCCAGAGGATAACATAGATGAAGTGGTTAATTTAGGAGTAAGCTTGTTGGTGGGGAGCAGGATATTAGATGAAGCTACCGATGTTTCTTTATTGGAAAGTGATGAATTACTTTCAGAGTTCTCCATATTCGTTGAGAGAACAGAATAAGGATGATGGTCTGCCATAGATGAGAATGGTAATGAAGAACCAGTAACGTGACAAGAAGATTTTGTTCTCCCCATAAAATGCTGAGTGAGAGTTGGAAACACTGAAAATAGCAAGACAGCATGCAAAATATGATGTAAAAAATTTAGTTTCTGGGTAAGAACACTAAGGCGATGTGTCGTAGCAGCCAAAAGAGAACCGTCGTTGAAATAACAACAAGAAACTCCCCTGGAAGAAAGGGATTAAGATCAATAAACTAGGCAATAATCTTAAGTCAACTTAATTATAGTCCATTCCTGCTTGACATGAGGTCCTAATGAAATATAATGGCAAGCGTCAAAATCCATGTGGGGAAAAGCACATCGTCTGCAGCAAATTGGTACTTTTCAAACGGTTAATTCTAGTTACAGCTTTTTGTTAAAATGAAACCAGAGATTTACTGTGGTAAAAGGTCCATCTTACATCATATACAACAGCTCTGTGAGCACTTAAGTCAATGCAAGACTGACTGAGTGAAAAGTTTATTATTAAAAATATACTTTTCATGTTCCATTGTCCTCCATAGATTTATACATATTGCCCATTAGTAGAAGGAATATTAGGCCCTAAAATATATTCAGGCGTTGAAAACGGGTCATAAACGCTCCTGTTTCAGTCATTTACAAAATGTGCGCAGTTTCGGGAGAAAACAAAATGGCGTGTGCGAGGCCCGTGAGGGAAACGCTCCCGCCACAGTTGAAGTGCAAAGACGCTCACCAGCAATGCGGAAATAAGAAAAAGAGCTTGCAGGGTCTTTTATCTCACGGAGGATTCCATTTGGAAGCGGCAAAGCGGCGGAGATCTGCAGGAAAAGCCGCTACTCCTGCCAAGCCGCCACGGAGCCTCCCTAGCAAGCGGCCATCTTCTTTTGACATCAAGCCACGCCCCCTCTTAATTACACCTCTTATAAACACCTTTTCAACAACATTTAAATCCTGACTAACCAGCAAGATCTCCTCTGCTGTCGCAACCATTCTATTATCATCTTCCAGTGCTATATTTAGTGATGTGTGATCAGCATTTCCCTGAACAACCCTCCACCTTCTATTATCTTTTTTTTTTCTGCATTGAAAAACCACTGAGAGGATAATAACAGCAGAAATGGCATTTGGACATCCCCATCCATTTCTCTCATCCTGGAAACCTAATCAGCATGATTTGATTCTATGCATAATACAAACATGGTGAAGACAAAATGTGACCAAAGTGGTTTGGAAAAATAGATGAAACGGGCCCTGGACTGTACGACGGCAGTGTGCAACAAAAAGTCCAGACTTCATCATCCCAACAACTGACAGTCACCCCTAAAGTCTGGTATGTCAGCTCAAATCCACATTCAGACTGGAAAAACCATTGAGGTGAGTGAAGATCAGATTAAAAGAGCTCTGCAAAAGGGATGGTCATCTTAAATGGGTCTCTCCACTGACAGCGTCACAAGCCTGAGGAGCAAAGTGGCTTAGACATCTCTAGAGGACACACTAGTCATTGTTGTTGGGCAGTGGAAATACTGCTAATCACTGTATGCTCCCTAAAGTCTGCTGACACTCCATTCATTGTTGAGCCCTTGTCCCCAAGTTCACATGATTCTTATCCTCAAATCTACTAACATTCCACACCTTGTTGATGGGCAGTGCAAAGTGCTGCCAACCACCATAGATCTAATCAGATCTCCTGCAAAGGTGTACAAAGGAATGGGCTGACAATTACTGTAAACTCCCTTGAATCTGGGGAGTATGGTGACCACATTAAGACTTGAAAACTACAGTAAAGTAAGTGGTATTCTTTATATACATCTGCATATTGACAGACCCATTACACATGTATGACAATGAGTGAACTAAGTCCTGCAACACTTTGTGAGCCTCACTACTAGTCTGACATCTCCTATTAGATTTTGGCAGAGAATGAAACTTTACATTTTCTCAGTTACAAATCACTAAGTCTCAAAGTGAAAAATAAATTCAAAAGTTATATCAATTGCTCCAATAACTTATGGCAGTCTGACCTTTACCTCAGATACCATCTCATTCAAGTGGTGTCTCTGCAGCTTGCCCAAATGAAACCCAACCAGAAATGTTATGAGGAATTCTAAATCTCATCTCTAAACAAAACTATGGCGCAATCTATTTTCTCCTTCACCACCTCATCTGATTCCAATCCTGGCTATGCCCACTGATTAGAGAGCATTTAAATGAGCTAAAATTATTAAAGTCCAATCCGCCACCATCTCTGCTTCATTCTTGAACAGTTGTTCAGGCCTCACCTAATTTGCACACACATTTGTGTGTCACACATTTGATTTACATATCTGCACTTATTACCATGTGCCTAATAACACAAAGCCTCCATATGCAATGTTGTTATCCCAATCTTACTTCAAACTACCCATTCCATACAACACTCTACGAAAAACTACTCTTGTCACCCTCATTCACTTAAAGCGTATGGAATCCACATCTGTAAGGAACAGCTATATTGGTTCCAACCATGGTACATCCTTAAAAATGCATTGCATACAATGTTAGATCTGCCAACACATATCATGCAAACATCACCTGCCACATTGACTCTCAAATGCTTGGTGTGCATCACTGAATCCTGGCTGAAACAACACTCTCAAAATAGATCGGACTTACTGATCCCCTATATTGATCTAATTTCAGGGAGGACCAACAAATAAAAGTAGATGGAGTGCGGCCATCACTTTCAAAAACTCACTGAATTGCCAAATGGTCCTAGCCCCCAAGTTAGGCCACCTTCAAATGCACTACAAATGCTATTCCTTTTCCTTTTTCTAACACTAAGCCACTCACTTTGATCCTTAAAAATCTTGCTAGGTCACATTAAAATAGACTAGGGGAATCCTAAATATAAATTCTACCTTCACCTTGACAACCTTCTAAGCCTTCACAATCACTCTCCAGGGTCCATCAGCCACAGTACGAAGGACATAATAAAGTCACATTCTAGACCTTGTTATCACTTTACATCAGATAATTATTTCTCATTCTTGCATTGCTAATAAATGGTCAGATCACTTTCCAGTACCTGTCCTCTTTCCAATTTCACATCCCCAATCCAATGGCACACACCTTTGTCATTATTGCTGCCCCTTTTAAACTAAAATGTCTCTAGTTAAATCCATGGAAACTTAGTTCCCCATCTTTATAAAATAAGTAAGTCTATTCCGAAAAATGCAAAGTTTGGCTAGTCTTGAAATCTCCCATCAGCCTCACCAAGGTCAGAGTATTCTAAAAAATGACAAACTTAGATATCACAGCATATATCTGAATTTTGGAAAAGAGATAACTCCATACACAAAAAGGAACAGATTTGAAGTTAGCTCATCAATTCTGCAAAAGCCTTCTTCAAAGACAGTAACAACATAATCACTCCTCAGAATGTGTCAATTTCTTCTCTAATAACTTGTGGAACTTTTTTTATGGATAAAAATATCTCTATTACTCTGCAATTTCTGCGACAGAGGGTTTGGTGCCCAGTTTGTCTTTTTGTATACCCCAGTTCTGCTTTTCTTGACATGTCATCACATCGTGCAATGGTGTTTTGTATTCAGGGCATGCTGTTACTGTGGTGCCCCTTTGCCTGTCTGTTTACTGTTCAATGCCATCCCCAGTGGTGCCAGCGGCCAGTCGCTTATTGGCCGATTGCACTCTCTAGCAGATTTATGTACCAGTTTGGGCCTGGGGTCTGGGGCTCTGTAGTTCGAGCCCTGTGGTCTTGGACCACTGTTCTTTGGACCGCTGATGTTTATTATTCCTGCCCAGAGCTCACTTCTCTTGGGGTGTCCAGGCTGTTTTCCTACTTTATTGTCATTCCTCCCCCCCTCTTTTCAATGAAAGAATTGTAACACATAAAAACATCTCCATTAGAAAAAAGACCACAAAGAATTTGATAGCCAGCTGTCTTTTCTTCAAACATGTAACTTTTAGTTCACCTTCACCGCATTTACTTTCAAAGATTTATTAGTTATGCTCCAACATCTATGACTAACGAACTACCCCATAGCATTCCTTCCGCTCAGCATAATTTATTGCACTTCCACTTATTTGAACCATCCCTGTTTACCTAGTGATGAATTTAAAAGACCAGGCCTGATTCACAAAGGTAACTTACACCTCTGATTTGGAAGGAGCTTTATTTTCTTCCTAAAATTCATATAATGTGGCCTAACGGCTAGGGTGGTCGACCTCGGAGCAGGGGAACCGGATTTGAGTCTCGGCAGGGACGCTCAACATTCTCTTATTCTGGGCAAATCACTTAATCTCCCTGTGCCTAACAAAAATGAATGTGTCCTTCTGTAACATAACTAGTGATACCTTTAGGTCTAGTTCATGCTATATAAAACTCCACAAAAAAAAAAATACTCTACATTTCATCCCAAAGCTTAATAGAATCCTCAATACATTGGGTCTGACCTAAGAATAGGGAAACTACATAAATGATAGCTCATTCAAAATTAAGGCTAAAGTTGCTGCAATAGCCATGTCTTTTGGGTATAATCTTGAAGAGTTAGAAAATCTTAAAAGGGGGAAAGGCGTGTCATAATTAGGGGTGGGTGGAAAAATCGGTTCCGCCCATGAAATTGGCTGAATTTTGGCCAGTTTGCATTACTCTTTAATGCAAAGCATTCTGGCCAAATTCCGCCAATCGTTGCGTGGCGGAATTATTCTCCTGCAAGGCTCCAAAATATGCGAGCTGGCAACCGTGATATTTGGCGTCCCCTAGCGTGATTTTCTAATGTGGACGGTGACTGGTGTTCACGAGCTATAACGTTACTTTAACCTTTGGGTTTTTTCTGTGAGTAAGTGAATACACACACATGTATGTATATATATGTGTGTATATATATTATCTACTGGCGGTCGCCAGTAGATAGTTATAGTTACAACCTATTATCCATAGGAAATCCGCGACATTCTATTTGAAATAACGTTGGCGCCGGTTGACGAATCTTCGTGAAAGTTTCCAACTTATTGGGGCGCTCCGCTCCTACCCTGAAAGTCTCGGGGTGATACGTGAAGCGGGGGCCGAGAAAAAAGGGGGGTCCCAAAACGCGTTTTCCCCATTCATTTTTCCATAGGAACCTTTAGTCGCAGCTACAGCCCGAACTGCTGAACGGAATTACACCAAATTTGGCAAAGAGGTAGTCCTTGGTTCAGACTGGTGCCTTTTGCTTAAATGGTGTAAATCCGTTCAGTAGTTCCTGAGAAAATCAAAAGTAAAAGTACATATATATCTATGGGCGCGTCGGATACGCGTACCCTCAGCGCACCCTGCGCGCACCGTCCCGATCACGAGCTGCATGCTAATTGGCTGTCAGCTGGCTGTCAACATTCCGATTCAGGAAGTGTTGGCAGCCATTTTGTCCCTCGGTAGAACCGAGGGACAGAAACAAGTGCGCAAAGCGCAAAAAGGGGGCAGGGTAGAAACACCCTGACCCCCTAGGTCTGCTCAGGGGGTCCCACAAGGACCCCCTGGGCAGAAAAAAGATTTTTTTTTTTTTTTTTTTAAATCGGGCGGGATGCGCGCCGAGAAAAAAAAAAGAAACAAGTGTGCAAATCGCACAAAGGGGGCAGGGTAGAAACACCCTAACCCCCTAGGCCTGCTCAGGGGGTCCCACAAGGACCCCCTGGGCAAAAAAAAGCATTTAAAAAAAAAAAAAATCGGCAGGATGCGCTCAGGGTGCGCGAATCCTGCCGAAAAAAAAAAATCGAAGCGCGGTCTCCCGCGCTTCGATTGTATTTTGCCCCCGGGTGGCCCAAGTCCCGGGGGCATGGTGGGGGTTTAATTTTATGTGGGGGGCCTCAAGGGCCCCAAGCCCGGGGACCGCCACCCCCGGGGCTTTCTTTTAAAAATGATGCGGGAGGGCTCTGAGCCCTCCCGCAGCCCGGGGACCACCATCTCCCCGGGGCTTTTTTTTTAAATTAAACAACCTGTGTGGGGGGCTCCAGCCCCCACACGCCCCGAGGACCGCCACCTCCCGGGCACTAACAAACTAAAATGGGGGTCCGTTTTGGACCCCCGAAGCCCGGGGACCACCACCTCCCCGGGGCTGTGCTGATGTAGGGAGGGGGGCCGCGTGGCCCCCTCCTGGAGCCCTTGATGGCCCTGGGGACCGCAACCCCCAGGGCCGGCTCCTGCAGTGTCCCGGGGTGCCTACCCCGGGACACTGTAGTTTGCTATGGCAGGACGGGAGCCTCGCGGCTCCCGTCCTGCCATAACAAACTGCTTTGGATATTGGAAGAGAGAGCAGGAAACCTGCTCTCTCTTCCAATATCCAAAGCGATTGCTTTTCCACATGGGGAGCAGCATGTCAGCTGCTCCCCATGTGGAACAGCAATGCCGGCTCCCAAGGGACGTGGGGAGCCGGCGGGACTGTGGGGGGATTGGGGACCCCCCCCACAGTCCCCAACGGAGAGAGCCAGCCCCGGGGGATGGGGTCCCCGGGGCAAGTAGTGGCCCGGGAGGGGGGCCACGCGGCCCCCCTCCCCAAAAAAGAGCAAAACATTTTTTTAAAAAAAAGGAAAGGCCGGCCCCGGGGGATGGGGTCCCCGGGGCCTTAAAATGGCCAGAGGAGGGGGGCCACGCTGCCCCCCTCAAAAATAAATATAGAGGCCATGCCCCGGGGATGGGGTCCCCGGGGCCAATGCAGGCCAAGGGAGGGGGGCCACGCGGCCCCCTTCCCGTTTTTTTTTTAAAGGTAATTTAAAAAAGGGGTAAGGCCCTGGGGGATGGGGTCCCCAGGGCCCAAAAAAAGAAAAAGGAAGGGGCCACACAGCCCCCCTTCAGAGGAGAATTTTTTTTTTTTTTTTAAACGATCGGGCCCGCAGGCCCGCCCCTTCCTTCACCACTCTGCAAACGCGCCCCTGGCGCGTTTGCAGAGAGAGCGAATTCCCCTTGAATACTGGGGGTCCCTGGGGGCCAACTAGCCCACCAGGTACCTCCAGTATGCGCCAGAGGGCTGCCTTGCAGAGAGGTGTACAGAGGCCACGCCCCTTTTACACCTCTCTGCAACACAGCTCTGTGGCGCTTTTGGAGGTATATGGTGGGCTAGTTGGACTCCGGGGACCCTCAGGATTCAAGGGGACTTAATCCCCCAACTTAAAAACGCGCCACGGGGCGCGTTTGCACAGTGGTGAAGGGAGGGGCGGGGCTTCAGGTGACATGTGTGCAAACAGGCCCCGTGGCGCGTTTTAAGATGGGGAATTAAATCCCCTTCAATCCTGAGGGTCCCTGGGGGCCAACTAGCCCAACAGGTACATCCAGAAAGCGCCACAGAGCTGCGTTGCAGAGAGGTGTAAAAGGGGTGTGGCCTCTCTACACGTCTCTGCAACGCAGCCCCCTGGCGCATATTGGAGGTTCCTGGTGGGCTAGTTGGCCCCTAGGGACCCTCAGGATTCAAGGGGACTTAATCCCCCAACTTAAAACGCGCAACGGGGCGCGTTTGCACAGATGTCACCTGAGGCCCCGCCCCTCCCTTCACCATTGTGCAAATATTCCTCTAAAATCAGCCGAAATACGAATTCCGATTTACTCACCTGTTATCAGGAGAGACCTCAGTGCTGCATCTTTCAGCCCAGTACTGGTCCTGAAAAGTAATTTTAACCGTACTTACCGGTAACTTGAATTTCCTTCATAGGCTAACATTGACTGGTTTCACTTGGAAATTCTTCTAAGTGTGGAGTTTTGGAACTTTAAAATATTCCTCTAAAATCAGCCGAAATACGAATTCCGATTTACTCACCTGTTATCAGGAGAGACCTCAGTGCTGCATCTTTCAGCCCAGTACTAATCCTCAAAAGTAATTTTAGCCGTACTTACCAGTAACTTGAATTTCCTTGCATAGGATATCATTGCCTGCTTTTTGCTGAAAAAGTTTCTAAGTGTTGATTTTTGGAACTTTAAAATATTCCTCTAAAATCAGCCGAAATCCGAATTCTGATTTACTCACCTGTTATCAGGAGAGACCTCAGTGCTGCATCTTTCAGCCAAGTACTGATCCTCAAAATTAATTTTAACCGTACTTACCGGTAACTTGAATTTCCTTCATAGGCTAACATTGACTGGTTTCACTTGGAAATTCTTCTAAGTGTGGAGTTTTGGAACTTTATAATATTCCTCTAAAATCAGCCAAAGTACGAATTCCAATTTACTCACCTGTTATCAGGAGAGAACCCAGTGCTGCATCTTTTAGCCCAGCACTGACCCTGAAAAGTAATTTTAACCGTACTTACCAGTAACTTATATTTTCTAACATAGGAATCCATTGTCTGGTTTTCAGCAGAAAACTTTCAAAGTGTCGATTTTCACAAACTACAAATATTCCTTAAAAATCGCCTGTATGACTTAAACGCATTCATTCAACTGTTTACAGGAGATGCACCAGTGCTGGATCCAGGATCCAACACTGAGTAAGAAAAAGTAACGATAACAGTTTTTACCTGCTAAGTGAATTTCCTTCCATAGGATAACATTGGTGATTCTACGAGAAAAAGTTTCTAAGTGTCAACTTTTAAAGTACAATAATATTCCTTAAAAATCACGACTGTAACCAAAACGCTTTTACTCAACTGTTTACAGGAGATGTACCAGGACTGAATCTAGGATCCAGTCCTGTGGTTAGAAAAGTAATCCATAAAGTAACTAATTGCATTTAACTAGAAATTCACATTGAGCTGAATGTTGCATTGTGTTTGAAAATGTGTTGCACATTGCAACAACTGTAACTACTGTACTTAAAAGTCTATTGCCTATGTGCAAAGTATTTAAACTAAAGTAATTCATTCTGAGAAAGTATTTTTTGTAATGTAATGTATAATGTAATTACAATGTAATTTAAATAATAAAATATGTAAAAAAAAATTGTTTCTAAAAATGTAGTAAATCAGTATGAAAAAATTAATATAACAATTAATACATTTAAAAATTGTCATTTACAAAACCTTTGAAATTCACTGAAAAAACCGTAGGTTTCAGGCACGTTATAGTTAGAAATTAGCATTTAAAAAAACTTTGAAATTCACTGAAAAAACCATAGGTTTCAGACACGTTATAGTTACAAATTAGCATTTAAAAAACCTTTGAAATTCACTGAAAAAACCATAGGTTTCAGACACGTTATAGTTACAAATTAGCATTTAAAAAACCTTTGAAATTCACTGAAAAAACCATAGGTTTTAGGGACAGTTATAGTTACTTGGACATTGCACTCGTACAAAACCCGTGAAATTCCCCCGTTATAGTTAGTCCAGCTAACTATAACTCGCGCCCCGCAATGCACTGCTGATGACGTCACATATTACATCACTCATGACATGGTCAGTGACATCACTGATGACATCACTGATGACATCTCAAATGACATCACTGATGACATCATCCACGTGATAATCTGATGCACCTCCTCACACTCTAATATAACCTTTGATACACCCACTCTAAATTACAGACTGCCATTCGCAAAACCATAGACACTCCAACACCAATAACTACATACCCACTCACTGATTCTTAGGTCTACGCACACATCCACTCACTCACCCGTACAGTCACTCATACTTACGGTCACTCAGTACTAGGACTATCATATGCACTCATACTCCTATATAGACACTCAAACACCGCCACTCATCCATAGAGGTACTCACACACCTAGTCAGTCATGCAAATAATTAAACACACTACCATTTACTCACCTATACAGTTATACACACACCAGCTCACTTACTCATACAAATAGTAGCACATTCTTATGCTCTTATACAATCACTGATACAAGCACACACTCATCCATACAGCCACTATCACAATCACTCACTCTCGCTTATAGCTATTTATATACTCCAACACACATATATACTGCCTTTCACATATGTAGTTACTCACACATGTACCACTGGGACATACATTCACTCACTAACACACTCTTACACACACTTACCCACCCATACAGTCTATCACAGTTGCACTCTTGAAACCATCCACCCAGTGAATCACCCACTCACACATCTATGCACAGAGTTGCACACACCCCTCCCACACAAACACTCAGGCACCCATACAGATACTCAGACAAGCATTCAATAACTCATATAGACACTCATGTAGCTATTCACAAACACATGCAGCCACTTACACAGCAACAGACAGACGGATACAGACATTCACCCAGTTTAGTCACTAACCCATGCATTCAGTAAGATACGTTAAATCACTCACTTATAGAGTCAGTCACGCACCTACTAAATCATCCATACAGACACTTACACACCCACTCATTCTTCAATACGTCTTTTCCTATATATATTAAAAATATTTAAACTTTACAGAAACACACAGTCACTGGATGATGTCATCAGTGATGTCATCAGTGATGTCATTTGAGATGTCATCAGTGATGTCATCAGTGATGTCACTGACCATGTCATGAGTGATGTAATATGTGACGTCATCAGCAGTGCATTGCGGGGCGCGAGTTATAGTTAGCTGGACTAACTATAACGGGAAATTTCACGGGTTTTGTACGAGTGCAATGTCCAAGTAACTGTAACTGTCCCTAAAACCTATGGTTTTTTCAGTGAATTTCAAAGGTTTTTAAATGCTAATTTGTAACTATAACGTGTCTGAAACCTATGGTTTTTCAGTGAATATATATATTCACTGAAAAAACCATAGGTTTCAGGCACGTTATAGTTAGAAATTAGCATTTAAAAACATATAAATTCACTGAAAAAACCATAGGTTTTAGGGACAGTTATAGTTAGTTGGACATTGCACTCGTACAAAACCCGTGAAATTCCCCGTTATAGTTAGTTCAGGTAACTATAACTCACGCCCCGCAATGCACTGCTGATGACGTCACATATTACATCACTCATGACATGGTCAGTGACATCACTGATGACATCACTGATGACATCTCAAATGACATCACTGATGACATCATCCAGTGACTGTGTGTTTCTGTAAAGTTTAAATATGTTTAATATATATAAGGAAAGGCGTATTGAAGAATGAGTGGGTGTATAAGTGTCTGAATGGATGATTTAGTACGTGAGTGACTGACTCTACAAGTGAGTGATTAAACGTATCTTACTGAATGCATGGGTTAGTGACTAAACTGTGTGAATGTCTGTATCCGTCTGTTTGTTGGTGTGTAAGTGGATGCATGGATTTGCGAATAGCTACATGAGTGTCTATATGGGTTATTGATTGGTTCTCTGAGTATCTGTATGGCTGCCTGCGTGTTTGTGTGGGTGGGGTGTGTGTGACTCTGTACATAGATGTGTGAGTGGGTGATTCACTGGGTGCATGATTTCAAGAGTGCATCTGTGATGGACTGCTTGGGTGGGTGAGTGTGTGTATGAGTGTGTTAGTGAGTGAATGTATGTCCCAGTGGTACATGTGTGAGTAACTACGTATGTGAAAGGCAGTATATATGTGTGTTGGAGTATATAAATACCTATAAGCGGAGTGTGTGATTGTGATGAGTGACTGTATGGATGAGTGTGTGCTTGTATCAGAGATTGTATAAGAGCGTAAGAATGTGCTAGTATTTGTATGAGTAAGTGAGCTGGTGTGTGTATAACTGTATAGGTGAGTAAATGGGTGTGTGCTTAATTTTTGCATGACTGACTAGGTGTGTGAGTACCTCTTTGGATGAGTGGCGGTGTGTGAGTGTTTATATAGGTGTATGAGTGCATATAATAGTCCTGTACTGAGTGACTATAAGTATGAGTGACTGTACGGGTGAGTGAGTAGATGTGTGTGTGTAGACCTAAGAATCAGTGAGTGTGTATATAGTAATTGGTGTTGGAGTGTCTATGGTTTTGACAATGGCAGTCTGTAATTTACAGTGGGTGTATCAAAAGTTATATTAGGGTCTGAGAAGATGCATCAAATTATCACATGGATGATGTCATCAGTGATGTCATCAGTGATGTCATTTGAGATGTCATCAGTGATGTCACTGACCATGTCATGAGTGATGTAATATGTGACGTCATCAGCAGTGCATTGCGGGGCGCGAGTTATAGTTACCTGAACTAACTATAACGGGGAATTTCACGGGTTTTGTACGAGTGCAATGTCCAACTAACTATAACTGTCCCTAAAACCTATGGTTTTTTCAGTGAATTTGTAAGGTTTTTAAATGCTAATTTCTAACTATAACGTGCCTGAAACCTATGGTTTTTCAGTGAATTTCAAAGGTTTTTAAATGCTAATTCCTAACTATAACATGTCTGAAACCTATGGTTTTTTTCAGTGAATTTCAAAGGTTTTGTAAATGACAATTTTTAAATGTATTAATTGTTATATTTATTTTTTTGATACTGATTTACTACATTTTTTTAAACTATTTATTTTTAGATATTTTATTTTTTAAAATACATTGTAATTACATTATACATTACATTACAAAATATACTTTCTCAGAATGAATTACTTTAGTTTAAATACTTTGCAAATAGGCAATAGACTTTTAAGTACAGTAGTTACAGTTGTTGCAATGGGCAACACAATTTCAAACACAATGCAACATTGAGCTCAATGTGAATTTCAAGTTAAATGCAATTAGTTACTTTATGGATTACTTTTCTAACCACAGGACTGGATCCTAGATTCAGTCCTGGGACATCTCCTGTAAACAGTTGAGTAAAAGCGTTTTGGTTACAGTAGTGATTTTAAGGAATATTATTGTATTTTAAAAGTTGACACTTAGAAACTTTTCACATAGAATCACCAATGCTATCCTATGGGAGAAAATTCACTTAGCAGGTAAGTAGTGTTATCGTTACTTTTTCTTACTCAGTGGTGGATCTTGGATCCAGCACTGGTGCATCTCCTGTAAACAGTTGAAAGAATGCGTTTAAGTCATACAGGCGATTTTTAAGGAATATTTGTAGTTTGTGAAAATCGACACTTTGAAACTTTTCTGCTGAAAACCAGACAATGGATTCCTATGGAAGGAAATACAAGTTACTGGTAAATACGGTTAGAATTACTTTTCAGGGTCAGTGCTGGGCTAAAAGATGCAGCACTGGGTTCTCTCCTGATAACAGGTGAGTAAATCGGAATTCGTAGTTCGGCTGATTTTAGAGGAATATTATAAAGTTCCAAAACTCCACACTTAGAAGAATTTCCAAGTGAAACCAGTCAATGTTAGCCTATGGAAGGAAATTCAAGTTACTGGTAAGTACGGTTAAAATTACTTTTCAGGATCAGTACTGGGCTCAAAGATGCAGCACTGAGGTCTCTCCTGATAACAGGTGAGTAAATCGGAATTCGTAGTTCTGCTGATTTTAGAGGAATATTTGTATGTTTCAAAAATCGACACTTAGAAACTTTTTCAGCAAAAAGCAGGCAATGATATCCTATGGATGGAAATTCAATTTACTGGTAAGTACGGTTAGAATTACTTTTCAAGGTCAGTGCTTGGCTAAAGATGCAGCACTGGGTTCTCTCCTGATAACAGGTGAGTAAATCGGAATTCGTAGTTCGGCTGATTTTAGAGGAATATATAAAGTTCCAAAACTCCACACTTAGAAGAATTTCCAAGTGAAACCAGTCAATGTTAGCCTATGGAAGGAAATTCAAATTACTGGTAAGTGCGGTTAAAATTACTTTTCAGGATCAGTATTGGGCTCAAAGATGCAGCACTGAGGTCTCTCCTGATAACAGGTGAGTAAATCGGAATTCGTAGTTCGGCTGATTTTAGAGGAATATTTGTATGTTACAAAAATCGACACAGAAACTTTTTCAGCAAAAAGCAGGCAATGATATCCTACGGAAGGAAATTCAAGTTACTGGTAAGTACGGTTAAAATTACTTTTCAGGATCAGTACTGGGCTGAAAGATGCAGCACTGAGGTCTCTCCTGATAACAGGTGAGTAAATCGGAATTCGTATTTCGGCTGATTTTAGAGGAATATTATAAAGTTCCAAAACTCCACACTTAGAAGAATTTCCAAGTGAAACCAGTCAATGTTAGCCTATGGAAGGAAATTCAAGTTACTGGTAAGTACGGTTAAAATTACTTTTCAGGATCAGTACTGGGCTCAAGATGCAGCACTGAGGTCTCTCCTGATAACAGGTGAGTAAATCGGAATTCGTAGTTCGGCTGATTTTAGAGGAATATTTGCACAATGGTGAAGGGAGGGCGGGGCCTGAGGTGACATCTGTGCAAACGCGCCCCATGGCGCGTTTTAAGTTGGGGGATTAAGTCCCCTTGAATCCTGAGGGTCCCTGGAGTCGAACTAGCCCACCCTGTACCTCCAGTATGCGCCAGGGAGCTGCGTTGCAGAGAGGTGTTCAGAGGCCACGCCCCTTTTTGCACCTCTCTGCAACGCAGCTCTGTGGCGCTTTCTGGACGTGCCTGGTGGGCTAGTTGGCCCCAGGGACCCTCAGGATTGAAGGGATTTCATTCCCCATCTTAAAATGCGCCACGGGGCCTGTTTGCACACATGTCACCTGAAGCCCGCGCCCTCCTTCACCACTGTGCAAACGCGCCCCGTGGCGCATTTTAAGTTGAGGATTAAGTCCCCTTGAATCCTGAGGGTCCCTGGAGTCGAACTAGCCCACCATGTACCTCCAAAAGCGCCACAGAGCTGCGTTGCAGAGAGGTGTATAAAGGGCGTGGCCTCTGTACACCTCTCTGCAACACAGCCCCTGGCGCATACTGGAGGTTCCTGGTGGGCTAGTTGGCCCCAGGGACCTCCAGTATTCAAGGGAATTACTTCCCTTCTTAAAACGCGCCAGGGGCGCGTTTGCACACTGCTGCAGGGAGGGGGGCGGGGCCTCCGGCACGATGCCGTTTTTTAAATTTATTTTTTTTAAACGGGAAGGGGCTGCGTGGCCCCCTCCTCAGGCCATTTAAGGCCCCGGGGACCCCATCCCCCGGGGCAAGCCTTGCCCTTTTTTTAATTTATTTTTAATTGGGGAGGGGGCTGCGTGGCCCCCTCCCGGGCCACTTATGGCCCGGGGACCCCATCCCCGGGGCCTGGCCTCTCGTTGGAGACTGTGGGGGGTCCCCAATCCCCCACAGTCTCCCGCCTCCTGCGGACTTGCTTTTTCCACATGGGGAGCAGCTAACATGCTGCTCCCCGTGTGGAAAAACAATTGGGTTGCTATGACAGGACGGGAGCCGCGATGCTCCTGTCCTCTCATAGCAAACTACAGTGTCCCGGGGGTAGGCACCCCGGGACACTGCAGGAGCCGACCCTGGGGGGTGGTGGTCCCCAGGGCCATCACTGGCTCCAGGAGGGGGGCCCAACTTGTTCAAAGCCCCGGGGAGGTGGTGGTCCCCGGGGCTCTGGGGGTCCGTAACGGACCCCCATATTTAAATCTTTAGTGCCCCGGGAGGTGGCGGTCCCCGGGGCGTGTGGGGGGCTGGAGCACCCCACACATGTTTTTAAAATATAAAAAAAAACAGCCCCGTGGGTGGCGGTCCCCGGGGCAGCGGGAGGGCGCACAGCCCTCCCGCCATCTTTTTATTTTATAAAGCCCCGGGGGGTGGCGGTCCTCGGGGCTTGGGGGGCCGTAGAGGCCCCCCATAAACAATAAACCCACCCCCCGCATGCCCCCGGGACTTGGGCCACCCGGGGGCAAATTTGCATCGAAGCGCGGGAGACCGCGCTTCGATTTCTTTTTTTTTCGTCAGGATCCACGCACCCTGAGCGCATCCTGCCGATTTTTTTTTTTTTTTTAATGCTTTTTTCTGCCCAGGGGGTCCTTGTGGGATGCCCTGAGCAGACCTAGGGGGTCAGGGTGTTTCTACCCTGCCCCCTTTGTGCGTTTTGCGCACTTGTTTCTTTTTTTATTCTCGCCGGGATTCGCGCACCCTAAGCGCATCCCGCGATTTAAAAAAAAAAATGCTTTTTCTGCCCAGGGGGTCCTTGTGGGACCCCTGAGCAGACCTAGGGGTCAGGGTGTTTCTACCCTGCCCCCTTTTGCGCTTTGCGCACTTGTTTCTGTCCCTCGGTTCTACCGAGGGACAAAATAACTGCCAACACTTCCTGATTTGGAGTGTTGACAGCCAATTAACATGCAGCTCGTGATCGGGAGGGTGCGCGAATCCAACGCGGCCATAGATATATATGTGATTTTCCTTTTGATTTTCACAGGAACTACTGAGCAGATTTACACCATTTAACAAAAGGGTTCTTTCTGAACCAAGAACTACCTCTTTGCCAAATTTGGTGTAATTCCGTTCAGCAGTTCGAGCTGTAGCCGTGGCTAAAGTTTCCTATGGGAAAATGAATGGGGAAAACACGTTTTAGGACCCCCTCTTTCTCGGCCCCGCTTGACGAATCACCCCGAAACTTTCAGGGTAGGAGCGGACCAGAGCGGGCCATAAAGTTTGAAAATTTCGCGAAGATTCGTCAACCGACGCAAGAGTTATTTCAAATAGAATGTCGCGGATTTCCTATGGAAAATAGGTCCTAACTATAACTATCTACTGGCGACCGCCAGTAGATAATATATACATATATATATGTATATATATATATATATGTGTGTGTGTGTGTGTATGTATATATATATATATATGTGTGTGTACATATGTGTATATTTATATATATATTTATTACCTACTGGCGGTCGCCAGTAGGTAGTTATAGTTAGGACCATGTTTCCATAGGAAAAGCGTTTTTTGACATACCTATATCTTTGGCGCCGTTTGACGAATCTTCACGAAATTTTCCAAAAAAGTGGCCTAGTAAATCATATTCTGCATGGAAAGTTTCAGGGTGATTCATCAGGCGGAGGCTGAGAAAAAGGGGGTAGTCAAAAAAAGTGTGTTTCCCATTTTAATTCCCATAGGAGCTTTGAACACGACTACAGCCCAAACCACTGAACGGAATGACACCAAATTTGGCAGAAATCTAGCTTTTGGTCCGCAAATTGTGCTTTTCGTTATTTGGTGTAAATTCATTCAGTAATTGTTGAGAAATGTAAGGGAAAAAAATCTGGATATCTGTGGCTCCAATGACTTTGTGAACAAGAATCAAGCTTGTACAGGGAAATGTAGAGCTCTGATTGGCTGCCAACACTTCGACCAGGAAGTGTTGTCAGCCATCTTGGGACTCTGCTTCAACCGAGTCCCAACAAAAAAATAATTAAAAAAAAGAAAAGTGGGCAGGGTAGGAATACATTGACCCCCAAGCCTCGGTGTTGGGGTCCCCCTGGGGCCCTGCCAGGCCAAAAAAGCATTTTTTAAAAAAAAAATTGCTGCAAATTCGCAATATTACTGAAAAAGACAAAGGTTACAGGGATGTTATAGTTAGGAAATCAAATATAAAAAAAGGTAGAAATTCACTGAAAAAAACAAAGGTTATATGGACTTTATAGTTAGGCTAACATTTCACTTGCACAAAACCAGAGAAATTCAGCTAACTATAACTTACGCCCCTGCAATGCCCTGCTTATGACCTCACATGTTACATCACTCATGACATGGTCAGTGAAGTCACTGATGACATCACTAATGACATCACTGATGACATCATCCACAGAACCACTCACACACCTACTTACATCCCCATACATCTCATACACCCACTCCCACACAACCACTGACATACTCATTCACAGACCCATACAAACACACACACACCTACTCGCTCATCCATACAGCCACTAACACATCAACTAACTCTCATATACAGCCACTCATACACCTACTCACTGACCAATACAGCCACTCACACATCCAGGCATAGAGACATACAGATACTTACACATCCATTCATACACTCATACAGCCACTAACACACTGAATCAGTCACCCATACAGTTCCTCAAACACCCACCTACTCACTCACCCACACACTCACTCACTCACCCATAGTTACTCACACACCCACTCACTCCTACATATACTAGCACATGTACTCACTCACCTATACAATCACTGAGACAAGCACATACACTCCCATACAACCTCTCTCACACTCACTTCCTCACCCATACAGCCACTCACACACCCATTCACTCACCCATACAGCCACTCACACACCCACTCACTCACCTACACACCCCCGTACACACCCATTCATACAACCATACAGCCACTCGTACCCTGTCACTCACCCATACAGACACTTATGTACCTGCTCAGTCACTCATTCAGTAAACTCATGCTCCCTCTCATTCACCATTTACAGCCACTGACACACCCGCACACTCACCCATGCAACGACTCATTCACCCTCTCATTCACCATTACAACCACTTACAAACCTACTCACTCACCCATACAGATACTCACACAGCCACTCACTTACTCATAAACCCACTGACTCACCCACTAGCTCACCCATACAAAAACTCACACACCCACCCACTCACTCATGTATACAGTCTCTCACATACCCACTCACTCTTCTATATACCACTTACACACCCACTCACTCACCTATACAGGCACTCCCACAGCCAATTACCTTGGTATATGTGTTTAACACTCAGTAACTTTTAGAGAACACTCACAATCACTGGATGATGTCATTAGTGATGTCACTGACCATTTCATGAGTGATGTAATTTGTGAGCTCATAAGCAGTGTATTGTGGGAGTGTAAGTTATTGTTAGCTCAGCTTACCATAACTGCTGAATTTCTCTGGTTTTGTATGAGTGAAATGTGAGCCTAACTATAACGTCCCTGTAACCTTTGTTTTTTTCAGTGAATTTCTAAGGTTTTTTAAATTCTATATCTTAACTATAACGTCCCTGTAACCTTTGGTTTTTTTCAGTGAAAAAAAATTATATACACAATGGGAAGCAAAGAACTCTGGGCAGTTCCCAAATGTAGGTGAAAAGCAGCTTCAATATAGAGCACCCTGCAACACCAGCGACACTCTGGCTAATGGTTTATGATCGTTCTTAGATCAAATTCATTTCCCCAAACAAAATTCCAGAAGTATGACATTCCCCATATGCACGCTAACATTTCCTTCTCAATTACAGAATACTAATCCTCTGACTTGGAAAGTCCTTTGGCAGCAAATGCTACCATAGTTTCTCTGCCATTCTCTTCTATCTGAGTCAAAAGCCTCTGTTACTGGCATCAGTGGTAATGACCGATCTAATGGAAGGTTCAAAATCCATCAAGGGTAATGCAGAATAAATACTATTTTTAAGTGTCAAAGTCATTCTGTACCATAAGATTCCATTCAAACACCTGGTGATAGATATTGCTCACCGGCCTTTGCAGGCTCGGTTGGCATGGGACACTGGTCTCGGGGACCCGCTTTCAGATGAGGACTGGGCACAGTTGTGTGTCCTGACACGATCAGTTTCTAGCAATACTTCTTTTAAGTTGATTCATTTTAATTTTCTCCACCGTACCTACATGACGCCACTGGCTTTGAGTCGTATATCTCCAGATTGCACCAATGGTTGTCCTCATTGTCGATGTGGGGGCGGACTTTCTGCATCTGGCCTAGGGTTGCAAGCCAGTGAGGGTTTATTGGATTATAGTGGTAGATACACTTGTGCTTACCACGGCTCTAAGGGGTGTTTTTATATTGCAGTTTTATCTGCTGGGGAATAGTGCTATGCCCAAGTGGCAGAAAATGGCTGACAAGTTCTTGCAGCTGGCCTTGGTGTTGGCTAGGAGGCGGGTGGCTATCTCCTTGATGGGCACTGGACCCCTTTGGTGGACCTCTGGGATAGGGATGTAGTAGAATGGTCGTTGGCTGAGGACCTGAATATGAAGCATAGTAGAAAAGATGAGAAGCTTAAGGTTGACTTGGATGCATGTGTTGCCCTGTGTGAGTGCTTTGTGACCCCTGACGGCCTGCTCTTGAGTGCTGAAGGTACTAATTAGGATTCGTAGATGCGTAGTCGTCTCTACTAGAATTGTCACTGCTTGTATTGCTTTGCTGTGTCCTAATACTTTTCTCAGACTCTTGTCTCCTGAACAATGTTGCGTTACAGTAATGGAAGGTCCTGTAAAATATATACGTTCATAATGCTTTTATTGCTGGATGTTTGCTTGTTTGATAGTACAAAACTGAATAAAAATAGGTTTAAAAAAAAAAAAGATTCCATTCAAACACAATATCCTTTTGCAATAGCTGACATATGTTGTACGTGCAACCAGCAAAATTCTAAATTAATTTTTAATAAAATATTGCCATTCCAAGGAAAGTCCTGACATCATCCTTTTTTGTGGTGGTGGTGCATTAGCTATGGCACTGGCTAACTCTGTTTATGGTAAGATGCCTTTATCACAATCCAAATGTCCAACATGTGTCACAGAACTTTCCGCAAACTTGCACAATGAGAATTCTGCGGTTAACCCTTTGTCATCAAGCATTTCTAAAAGGCCCCTTAATTTCTTATCATGTTGTTTTCTTGTCTCCCCTGTCACCAAAATATCATCTTGGAAGAAGACTATTTCTTCCATGCCTTTAAAGATTTTGTACATCAAACGTTGGAACACTTTCACAGCCAAAGCTAACCCAAAGGGCATCCCTACAGGATTGATAGCTTCTAAAGGGTGTGATGAAAGCAGTTAAAGCGTTACTTTTAGAGTGTAATGGTACCTGGTGGTAGGCAGATGTAAGAGCTAAAGTGGTGAATCATTTTACACCTTTGGATATTACCAGAAGTTCAACAATCTTGGGCAACTAAGATACTGTGATTTGGATCCCTTAGGCCAATGCATAACCTAATCTTTCTGTTCTGCTGTCTTGCCACAACTATAGGTGCAATTCTTTTGCTTCTGTAATACCAAGTTGTTCAATTCAGCTTCAACTTCCCCTCTGATAGCTAAATGAATGTTGCGTAACTTGTGGGAAATAGGCTTGGCATTTTTCTTTAGAATAAGTCTATGTGAAAATCCCACCGGTTCACCCACCTTACCAGAGAAGACCTTGGGAAATTCCATCTTTAACATATTAATAAACTAACAATCTTGACCAGTTAATAAGACTTAATAAGAGATATTGGGATCAACATTATTCCCAAAGCTCTTTGGTCTAGCCAACCTAGAACAGATGGTCCATTCTAGGGAGACATAGTTTCCCCCATGCCTCCCTGCTTTAAACTTAAAAATAATAATGGATACAACCCAACAATAGGAATTTCTTCACCAGTAGAACTCTTAGGATGGATATCAGAAGTAATTAAATCATTACCAAATGTTCCTTGAAATTGTTCCTGCCACGCTTGTCTGTTTTCATTAGTAAACAGAGAGCCAGAGTCAGCCATGATATTCATGAGAATAGCATACAAGCTTATCGCCCAAACTGACTTATTCTAGGATTGGAAAAGTATCTCAAGAACATTAGATTCTATACTTAAAACACAATTATTACCACAACTGCTTTCATCGTCAGAAGTATTGGAATCTTCATCATTCAGCAAACATTTAACTCTAGATTGTAAACCCCTTCTTCATGCATACTTTAGTGAAATGGCCAATTATACCACAATGTAAACATCTCTGTTTGAAGGCGGGGCATGATTTTTCATGTGCATAGTGTTTTCTGCTCCAACACCTATAGCATCTCGCTGTCACCATACCTCCATTAAGCTCTCAACACAATGCAAACTCCTTATTAACGTTGTAATGCTTTTGTTGATCTCAACTAGACAGTATTGCATCACAGCATCAATGTGTCATCGGTTTCTCCAGCCGTTCCTGTAAACGAGTTCTCGCTGGGCATAAAGTGAAATGTAGGACACAGATGAGGTGAGATAGGGTGCCGTTGTAGGCTCACTGGGATTGTCTGCAACTCATCACCAATTGTAAAAACGAATACGAGGTTCCCAGCAAGATAGTAGTTTTAACAAAAGAGAACAACCCCAAAAGCAGCTGCTGCTCTACTCTCCGGCCAGTAACGGTCTGGTTCCGAACCTGCCGCTCACATTCTTGAAGCACCAGAGTCAGAACAAACACTACAGATTTGTACAGAGAGGAAATGTAAACATCTCTGTTTGAAGGCGGGGCATGATTTTTCATGTGCATAGTGTTTTCTGCTCCAACACCTATAGCATCTCGCTGTCACCATACCTCCATTAAGCTCTCAACACAATGCAAACTCCTTATTAATGTTGTAATGCTTTTGTTGATCTCAACTAGACAGTATTGCATCACAGCATCAATGTGTCATCGGTTTCTCCAGCCGTTCCTGTAAACGAGTTCTCGCTGGGCATAAAGTGAAATGTAGGACACAGATGAGGTGAGATAGGGTGCCGTTGTAGGCTCACTGGGATTGTCTGCAACTCATCACCAATTGTAACAAGCATTGGCATAGCCAATAGGTCTCGCCTTTCAGACCTTTTAAGTGTTTAGCTAGAGCAATTGGCTTTGCCAATGTGTTAACGTTATGTTTTAGAGCAGTGTGGCTGTTGTCTAGCATGCTAAAAGTTATAATTAAAAATTTGTATAAGCATTTCTGTTTCCGACTAACGTATTACGTTTGTACAGTTCATAACTGTGCTTGTTATGACTGTCTATTTTTTTTTGTTTGTTGTATATTTCTGTTGCTGCTATCTAGTTTGGCTAAAGGTTTTTGATGTAAAGGGGTGGTGAGTGAAGGTAAGTAAATTGAAGTAGAGTGTTGTGCTATTGGCATTGTAAATGTTTTTTACTTATGTGTTTTGGAGTGGAGTGGATTTATGTGGTGTGTAGTGGAATTATGTGGTATGTTGTGCAGATATGTTGAATTTAGTGTATAGGAATTATGTGGAGTGGGATTGTTATAGAGAGTAACTATGTGGCATGGTATTTTGTGTTGTTAAATGTTATGTGGTGGAGTTTGATTATGTGGAGTACTGTTCAATTTTGTGGTGTGATATGGAATTATATTGTGTGGATTGTATGTATGTGGTATGTTAATTGTGTTGTTGATTTGTATTATGTGGTTTTTTGTTGAATTATGTGGTGTGTAATGAAAACGTGTTGAGTTATTTTATGTGGCGTGGAACTGTGTGGCGTTGAGTGAAATTATGCTGATTGTAATTATGTGGCATGGTGTGGAAAGTATTTATGTGAGTTGCTATGTGGTATAGATTGGTTTTATGTGGGGTGCATTTATGTAGTAGTGAGTAGAATGTTATGTGGTTTTGAATGAAGGTGTGCAGAGTTTATTATGTGTAATGTACATATGCTGGGTGGTTTTGAATTGTGTGTATAGCAAAATTAGAATGCTTGACTCCACCAGGGTCCAAAGTCATTAATTTTACCGAGCGCCCCTGAAACGAGGAGGTGGCTTTTCAATCAAGGCAAGCACAACAACTTCCACGAAAAGTTTGAACCCCCATTTACAATGAGTCCTACTCCGGGAGCAAAAATGTTAGAAACCAGAGGGGCATGTGGCTCTGTTGTTAAAAGTGCCTGGAAATCAGTTTGGCCAGCGCCTTTATGCTGACTTTCAGCAAACAAATGTGAAACATGCCCCCAACACCTGGTCACCCCCAAACATCAACATCTAGAACAAAAGGCAACGAAAGCCTCAATACTGGGCAAAGAAAGTGGAGTGAATACCACAAAGACTACCACACAAGGTGGGAAGGTAGAGAGAGAAGCCACGAAAATCTGGAAGAATAGTATTTCATTCCACTATCAATATCGGGAATCTTCAACAGATAAGCACTTTCCACGCCTGTATGTTGACTCTGTAAGGTTAAGAGCCCTCACTCCTGCTCGTTAAATAAACCCAATCCTCGTTTTCCAGGCAGCAACTGTATTAAACATTAACAACAAACGCACAAGTGGATATATTTTTAGTATTACACTAGTCAAACATTAAAATGTAAACTGAAAATGACAATCTTACATTTGATGCAGACAGACTGGCACATTTGTTATGCGACATATGAATATGCGTGGCAGCTATGTGTGTGTGGAATTAATGGACTTCATGAAGTTGGAGATATTAAACATGACAACCTGTAGTCGTTTAAGCAATTAAACACAGTCGTTAGTGCGGCAACATGATACCTTCTGAAGCAAAGGGCAATTAACACTATAGGGAGCGCTTTATAGACAATTTAACTAACTTCCTTACAAGCAGAGATAAGAAAGGCAGATGCGGCCGCGAAAGTGAAAGTAATGGCCAGCGATGCGGAGAAAGAGATAAGAAAGGCAGGGAGGGGAGGGGCGGAGGAGCGCTTGTCCGAGCGAGAGGAAAGCCAGATGGCGCCTCTGAGAAGGGAGGGGGTAGTGTGCGCAGAGAAGCCAGTAGAGAACACCCAGATGGCAGCTGCGCGCGTGCATCATACGTGAGCGCAAGCTGGGAGCCTCTCTGGTAGCACTTCCAAAAGCCCCTTACTAAATGTCTCGCACAGCAGCGCATGCGCGCTGGCTCAGCGAGACCTAAAAACGAATACGAGGTTCCCAGCAAGATAGTAGTTTTAACAAAAGAGAACAACCCCAAAAGCAGCTGCTGCTCTACTCTCCGGCCAGTAACGGTCTGGTTCCGAACCTGCCGTTCACATTCTTGAAGCACCAGAGTCAGAACAAACACTACAGATTTGTACAGAGAGGAAATGTACACAGCCTTCTGACACAGATTGCCATACAAAGCCCAAAATATGTGAATGACGGTGTTCACTCTAGAATGTGCTATTTCAGGTGGATTATTCTAAGTAGCAAAACCAAAGGGGATGATGGACGGAGTGTTGAGCATTGCAAGCACTCACCCCCAGTCAACTGATCTGGGTTTAATCCATCATCATTCTTTAGCTCACTCCGCCACCCCAGTTCAGACATGGCCATATGCAAATCAGTCTGACCCTGTGCCTCATGGGAACAGTCCAGCCCGAACTGCCATGCCATGTCTTCCCTGGACCGGAAACAAACATCCTGGGACCGGTTTCTGGCTTACAGCCGTCATCAGCCAGGCTATCTTGAATCCAGTGGCAAAGTGAGCAAGGGACCCACGTCTGGGCATACCCTGCCAACTTAGGGCGAACATAGCAAAACCAAAGGGGATGATGGACGGAGTGTTGAACATTGCAAGCACTCACCCCCAGTCAACTGATCTGGGTTTAATCCATCATCATTCTTTAGCTCACTCCGCCACCCCAGTTCAGACATGGCCATATGCAAATCAGTCTGACCCTGTGCCTCATGTGAACAGTCCAGCCCGAACTGCCACGCCATGTCTTCCCTGGACCGGAAACAAGCATCCTGGGGCCGGTTTCTGGCTTACAGCCGTCATCAGCCAGGCTATCTTGAATCCAGTGGCAAAGTGAGCAAGGGACCCACGTCTGGGCATACCCTGCCAACTTAGGGCGAACATAGCAAAACCAAAGGGGATGATGGACGGAGTGTTGAACATTGCAAGCACTCACCCCCAGTCAACTGATCTGGGTTTAATCCATCATCATTCTTTAGCTCACTCCGCCACCCCAGTTCAGACATGGCCATATGCAAATCAGTCTGACCCTGTGCCTCATGGGAACAGTCCAGCCCGAACTGCCATGCCATGTCTTCCCTGGACCGAGAACAAGCATCCTGGGACCGGTTTCTGGCTTACAGCCGTCATCAGCCCAGGCTATCTTGAATCCAGTGGCAAAGTGAGCAAGGGACCCACGTCTGAGGCATACCCTCCAACTTAGGGCGAACATAGCAAAACCAAAGGGGATGATGGACGGAGTGTTGGACATTGCAAGCACTCACCCCCAGCCAACTGATCTGGGTTTAATCCATCATCATTCTTTAGCTCACTCCGCCACCCCAGTTCAGACATGGCCATATGCAAATCAGTCTGACCCTGTGCCTCATGGGAACAGTCCAGCCCGAACTGCCATGCCATGTCTTCCCTGGACCGGAAACAAGCATCCTGGGACCGGTTTCTGGCTTACAGCCGTCATCAGCCAGGCTATCTTGAATCCAGTGGCAAGTTTGATTTGCTCTAACGCTCCGTCCATCATCCCCTTTGGTTTTGCTTTGTTCGCCCTAAGTTGGCAGGGTATGCCGAGACGTGGGTCCCTTGCTCACTTTGCCACTGGATTCAAGCTAGCCTGGCTGATGACGGCTGTTAGCCAGAAACCGGTCCCAGGATGCTTGTTTCCGGTCCAGGGAAGACATGGCTTGGCAGTTCGGGCTGGACTGGAAACCACACTTTTGAGTAAGTTTACACTTTTTTGTAAGTTTATTACTTTTCAGTATTCAAACACTGCATTTTTGTAGTAACTTTTGTAGTACTAGCACTACACATGGCCCAACGCTGGTACTGCAACACTCTCCCATGGAAAATAATGAAGGTAGGGACTTAAAATATAACTCCATAGGAACTAATGTTAAATTAATTTGCTTAAAATAGTTACAAATATTACTAAATGAATATTAGAAACATATAAAATAGTACATAATTGTTATTTAATCATAAAATATGTATTAACCTAATTTGAATTTAAAAATTGTTGCATTATTTTTTAAGTTTAAAACAGTTATTAAATATTTTATAATTAAACAATAAATATGTACTATGTAAAATGTACTATATGTACACAATAAGTACAACTTTGTATCATCACGCAAAAAATGGAAACGCTTCTCACATAGGATCAAAGCAAAGACAAAACCCCCTTCAAGACATACACCTTACAGAGTGTAGCTAGCTACCCATGCAAGTAAGCATTTTAGTACCCCCACAAAGGGTAGTAAGCACAGTATACATGTTACAATATAGTATCTAATGCAAATGAATGCATGATAAAACCAAATACTTGTGTGACAACGCACTGAATGTGCCCATTTTTCTCCGATAGAAGCCATACATTTGGAAATGGCTATAACACTTTTCTTGGGCTTTGTCACTGCAAACCACATAGAAGTGATATTGTTATATTTTCCACTGTTCTCCTAATTCATTATTTTTAATACCCGAGCTGGCTAAATTTAAGGTTGGCAGCTCATCAGATTTTAGCATATTCTGCAATGCATGGCTTGCATTATTAAACATTTATTTCAAAACTCTATAAGTAAAATGAACAAATTCAGAAATTGACTAAAACAGTCTATCACGCTGGTTTTTCAAATATCCTATGAAAATCTTCGTACTATAAATATTGTTCAATATCTGATAATACTTCTGTTTTGGTAATGCATCTTCTGTGATCCTATGTTGATGAGAGCAGTCATTCTGCGCCAGCCATTCCGTGGATGAAAAATTGTAGTCCCTTTTTTATTTTTTCAAAATGTACCGTTTTTTGGTTCTTAAGTCACCCTATGCTTAGTGCACCCAAAAAAACGGCCCACCAACTGGCCCGCCTACCCAATCCGAGCCTGCTCCTGATCTTCGACTCACTGGGGAGTTTGCCCCTGCTAGCAAGCACTGAATACTTGTCTCAAAGAGGGCCCACCGCTGACAGCCAGTCATGTTAAATGTAAGGAGATGGCGGAGAGGCTAATGCCTACAAATAATAGACAATAATTGCACCGACAGAGCACCCCCAGAAAACAGACAGATTCAAGTATACCCCGTGGTAGGCAGCTTTGTTCACTACACACTGTGCCCAGCATAGTTTATTTTTCTGGAACGCACTAGGGTCAGTGTAATGAGCACATTGTCCTCACGCATTTTTATTTAATCAAATTAGCTGTTGGTTTAAAAGAAGCTTTAGGAAGTCTTTCAGAAAAGATGCCTTTATTCTTTGTAACTTGTCATAACTTTTTGAAAAGGTTTTAATTGACAATATTAATACAAATGTAGTCATTCATAGTAGCGACGACATTCATAAATGACTTGATATAGTCGCTATCAGGAAATGCCACGCTTCGAAATAAAGTTGTGTTTTTCTGTTGGGCACAGCTTAGGGCACACCTTGCTGTACCCGTGCCAATAACAATGCTCCGATCAAAAGAGAGCGTTGGTTCCTGCAGCGAGCGCGTGAATATCCCAGCAAACCCTTTACAACGCCCGACTGCAGAGTATCGCCCAGACTTTCAGAGGAAAGTCCTGAAGAACGGGCACAAAGTGCACTTTCCAGGACCTCGCTCCAAACAAGGGCCGTCATGTGGTGCTAATTGTTAAGCTTCGTTTTCTGACTGACTTTGCTGGGCACTCTGCCCCAACGCTGTAAACAACCTGTGGCGTTCTCTGCGCTGAAAAACAGGGCCTCGCAAGCAGGTGCGACCAGCCAACCATGCAAAACACACTGCTGCCACCTGGCGACACCGTGCGGCTCTGCAGACGTACTGTAGATTAGCTCATCGCGCGACACATTCGAATTTTTGTGTTAATTGCCGAGTTGACCTTGCTACAATATTTCGCATTTTCGCACATCCACCCGCTAAAATATTTTCACGCACAGATTGTAGAAAATATTAGATATTCCGAACACTAAAAACATTGTAGTACGCAGGGCCGGCTCTAGGGCGGTGCGATCGGTGCGATCGCACCGGGCGCTGACTTGGGGTGGGGGCGCCGTGTTCATCATTTTAAAAGACCTGATGCCACGTTCATTCTCCCAGCAATATTCAGCCATCAATAAAAATGACAACTCCGGTGATTAATGTTCTTCCTGGAGAGAGACCGGAGCTTTGTCTAGTGAACGTTTTGACTCATCATAGCACAGAGGGTTCATATGCATGCTGCAAAGAACGTGTCCCTTTCACATCACAAAGTGCATATAATATAAATATGTCAATGGGTTACTGCTTTCATCAGAGATCCTTTTGTTACTTGCAGTTTATAAGGTAAAATCCTAATATAGAGCAGTGAGCTATTAACAGCCATCAAAGAGCTGCATTCAAACTGTAAGGAACATATTAGAGCTATATATTTTTGCCCAGTCTTTTGTTGTCCTAATATTGCAAAAGGGGTTCATTTGGGTAGAAATCAATTCTTATTATTAAGGAAAACCCCTAACAATGGTGTTACATTTTAAATTCTGAATTTGTGCTTTTCCAGACCAAGGACTCAAACTATACGCCTACCAGTATGGATGAAATGTGACTCCTACTCCTTGTAGGCCTCTGTCTTATGTAACAGTTCCTATACACTGATTTACACATGTATGATTGTCTCTGTGCAATGCATGTGTGATGTAAAGTGTTCTAACATCTTAAACTGGTATGAGTGGCGCTATAAAACTAAATTAATCTAAGAGACAGGGTTATGGAGACTTAAGGGGCACAGTCAAATGGTGGTAGTGAGGGAACCTGGCTGAGGACTTAAATCATTAGTCAAGTGCTGAAGGGATTATACTAGGCCCAATTTTACACTACTATAGTAGGATGGATCCCGGACACCAGAGACAAATGACTCCAGCCCCCAGGTGGTGGTCCGGCAGCCCATGCCTGGCCTTTAGCCTCCTGAACGGGGTATGTCAAGCTCCTTGTGGAGGCAGATGTGAGCAGGTGAGTAGGAGTGGTGGTGGGCAGCTGGCAGTCTGGGATGACTCGCTGGTGCAGGCTGGAAGAAAGGAACAGGTCCAGGACAGTCTGCCTGACCGTGTCGGCGAGGTATTTGGAATCTTTCAATGATGGCGGTGTTGACAACCAGTGGCGTAAAGAAACTTGAGGGGGCCCCCTGCATAGTACAAAGAGGGCCCCCTTCTGGACTTAATCAGGAGCTCTCAGGTCAGTGTACTGTGCGGAGGGGGCCCCTGGAGCTTGGGGGCACCCTCACACTGCGGATGCTGCGCTGGACTATATTACGCCACTGTTGACAACCGGGAGAGGACAATGGACTGGTGGGGTGACTGGGTGTGGTACAGTAGAGGAGAAAGAGTTGGACTAGTCAAAGCCTTACATGGGAATTGGTGAAGGGAAAAGGGAAGAGATCTTGGAGGAATGGAAGGTGAGGGATGACAGTTGGCAGAGCGCTAGAAAGGCAGAGAAGTTTGGTGGGAGCGCGACAGTGTGGGAAGATGCCTCGGGGGCAAAGATAAAACAGAAGGAGTAAGATTGGTATTTTGAAAAGTCAACATGGAAAGAAAGAATAGTGGAATGTTTGGGAGCAGTGCAGAGGTGAGGAAGAGACTAAGAGTGTGATTGTGGGTCTGTAGGATAGTTGGAAAGGGGTAAGCAACAAGAGGTCGGTTAACAAGCAAGTGGGAGACAGAGGTAGAGGTGTAGCAGAGGCCAGAGAGATGAAAGGAGGGACCACGAAAAAATGGCAGAAGAGGAGGGAAGGTAGACAGAATAAGCAGAAAGGTTTGAGTAAGATAGGTGAAGGGCATAAGGCAAGAGGCGAGAAGAAAGGGAAAAAGTGTCCCCCATACAAAGCAGAATTACGAAGCCACTAGAAGCACCCTTTTTGGTTAATTTTTGTCTGATATGCAAGAGGTTAATAGCTTGTGCGGACCAGTACCACAAAATGAAAGGCTGTAAGTTCTCACAAAACCCTCCACCGCCGCCACCCCCCTCCTCCAATCACCAGCTGAACAACTTGCCTGAGGGGCACCTAGAATCAATGACCTTGGGTGGCGTCCTTTTAGGTAGCGGGTGTTTCTATGTGGTGGAAGTAGGTAGGTCCAGCAGTGGAAGTGGACCGTGCCAAAGGTCCAAAGTGGGGCATATGAGTGGTGGAAATGGGCCGCGACCCCCTAGTGAAAATTCTGCACTTTTGTTTCCTTTTCTTTTACAAATTAAGCACTTGAAAGGTTTGGCAGAAGGCGTTCATTATCTCATTAATTTTGAATAAAGGTATACTCGTTGGTACCTTTATGTTCTCACTCCTTTTGAAAGCACCTTTTGGGAGGTCAGTTGATTTATACATTGGTAATATCCCACTGGTTGTCAAACGCACTTTGAAGCGGCTTAGAAAGCCACAGCCTTCATTCCATAGCCTTGTGACCTCTGGACGCATCTATGCACGCCCTACTCCCTTCCTATGAGTAATGTGACTGACTTGTTTCTTTGTGCTTTCTGTTTTGCTCCAGCGGTTGTTAACTCTTGCACAGACGCAGCCCTGAGAATGTAGGTTGGGGCAACAGAGGAGAGGCAGAGCACGAGGGGTGCTACTCAGAACAGCAAGACCCCTGCTGCCAACTTGTGCACTGCTGACAGTGTAAATGTATGTTGCAATTTACCTTTAGTATCAGCACATTAATGTGCCAAATTGTTTTGAGACAGTGCGATTTTTTATTGTTACTGGTGCTGCCTTTTGGTTATCATCTCAACTAAGATAGAACAGCCCACTCACTTATGGTTCATCTTGTCAGCCAGACAGGCTGTTATGCAGTGTTCCTGAGTCCTGAGTCCGGATTATGCTGTCAGCATTCCCCTGCTACCACGGAGGTCCTTTGATGTGAGCTTTCCAGCATGACCGGGGGGTGTCGTGGAGGCTAGCGTGAGGTGGTGCGGCCTGCTCTAGGTCCTGATCACTGGCTGCGCTTTGATCTGCACCGATGCACTCATTTCTTTAGTTACCATGCATCACCCCCACTCCACCCACCTTTAATGACTTAAGGGTCCATTTTATGAGATTCCAGGTCTGCTTCCCATATATCCCTCTCCATACTATGAAGGAAAACAAAGGGGTAGGGGATCTGCTGTAATACTTTAGATCCCACAGTTTATGGCTTTGCAAGTTCATACTCAGAAAAGACCCCTCTGAAGAGCCCACATCCATGTCCTGGAGATGCTCTGTAAGGGATTGTCCACAATAGGCGCTAGCAAGGCCCTTTGCCCTGCACGTTGGGCCACACAGCTCCCTTTTAAGTTGACCATTTGACTCACTCAAACAGTGGTGCAATCCAAAAGTCATTGCCAAGAGGTTGTGCCCCAATTTCTGCCCGGCACCCAAAATAAAAAGCAGGACTGTGTGCGCACTGAACCAAGGGCACTTGCAAGCTGGTGATCTGCTCCTGATGAATAAATATACAATCAGTATTTGAAAGGAGCATGAGGAGAAAGGGGTTGCAATTAGATCTGGAAGAGGATCCAGACAGAGAGGTGAATTAAAAATCATCTGTAAAGAATATTCCCCTGAAACCAAACCAGAAGTTTGAGCCTCAGGTGAAGTCAAAAGAAGCTGTGGCAAATGCACCACTTAATATTATAATAGTACCATGCACTGCATTGAGTAACAATCCAGCAGATACTGACATCCAACCTACAGGGGGATCTGCAGAGGTCCTCAGGAGAACAGTCAGGAGGGGGTTCTTACACTGGACAATTTTCTTTCTTGTCCTCGACACGATGGATGGCCATTTTCAAAAGGCCGCCTTCAGGAGGGGGCTTCTCCTCAAGCCCGTGGACCGAGCACCAGTAGAGACTGCCCCACAGAGGAAATTCTTCAACCATTGATGGATCTAACACCTCTGATTGAGCTGCTAACTATAATTTGGATCCAATGTGGTCTAATCAGCAGCCTCCATGATGAAATAAAAACCATGTTCAGAATTGAAAAAAAAAAGAAAATACGGTTGAAGCCTTCTCAGTGTAGCTTTACTGCTCAAATCTAGTGTCTTTCCAGCCAGACCGATATATCAAGCAACATTCTTGCTCTTTCCAAGTGTTTTTGCAGCATGATAAATGTATTGCTCAATTTCTTTAGTACCTGCTGTTTCATTAGTCCAGCTACTATGATACTGCTGATTGTAGCACGAGTATCACCATCCCAAGAATCATGGTTTTTGATGGAGTTTTGAGGAACTGGTTAGAGAAAAGACAGGCACCACTATCCAAGCAAATCACCCAGTGGATCTAGAGAGGCATTTGAACAACCAGAAGAGATTGGCTTTGATTACTCTCATTCCCAAATCAGGTAAAACATTAAAGGCCTGTATGAACTTTTGGCATATCTCCTTGTTAATCAGAGACTTTAAAATCCTTATACAGATTTATGCCGTGCATATGGAACCTATATTACATAAATTGATTCATCGTACACAGTGCGAGTTTGTCAAAGAAAGGTTTGGCCACTCCAGTATAACATTTCTAATTCACCAAATAGTGTTAAACAGGCTCAAAGCCATAGCTTTGGCAGCAATAAGTTTAGATGGAGAGCAGGCTTTGGCCATGTAGATTGTGTTTTTTAGAGAGTGCTCTTAAGGGTTGTTTTTCCACATTTCTTTGTTGATCTAGTGTAAAAATGATATGCAGCCACAGCAGCACAGTAGTAATGAATGAGTATGTATCACTGGCATTCGTCTCACTGGTTAGGTGACCTAGACTAAGTTGCACCCCTTTACCCTCTTTGATCAAATCACTGAATTATCTGTAAGGGCTTTAAGGGTTGATGAAACGATAACTGCTTTAAACATTGCACTGATTAGAGGGGCTTTGAGTTCCAGAATCCACCTAAATTTCAAAAAAGGCTTTCAAGCTTCAAATATCAATATAAGTTGTTATCTAATGTGAATGACCTTAACCAAAAATGCAATAGCTCCCTATTTAGAAAATGATCCGATTCTTGGCATGATTAGAAATTTAAAGAGACTTCCACTGCCAATATATTCTATTCTTCCTATTTGTTTGATCAAAATGTTCTGTAGTTAAAGTCTTCAATAAATTATTTATTCTAATTGTTTTTGTAAGAACTTGGATTAATATTTGGGGTGAGTGACTACCCACCTCAAGGATAATCACAACCCTTGTCAGAGTGAACCCTCAAAGTAACTAAATACACCTGAGCTCAACCCCCTGGTAACTATGGCACAGAGCAGACAGGCTTAACTTAGGTCAATGTGTAAAGTATTTATGCAGTACCAATACAGTAATTAAGTCAAAATGCAAAACAATAACAAGCCTAAGAATTAGAACAATAGAGTAACACTTAATAAACACAATGACACCGAAATGTCAAACATCCAACAAGGGGAACCGTAGATGTGATTTTTTAAAGTTTTAAGTAGGAACAGTACCAAGAAGCACAAAGGCCAGTGATAATCAATGGTCACTGTAAACCAAAACATGGGCACAGGTTGAAATGGACCACAGTGGAGTGCGGGTCAGATACACCAACCAGGTTCATCCTCATCAAAGATATTACCTTCTGAATTAGTCCTTGAAATCCCAATCCACCACAGGAGTACTCTTATAAAGCCCCCCAAGATCTCATGGGAGGCAGTTAGAGACTCACAGGGTGTCAGACAGAGATCAACAGCAGGGCCAATTCCAGGTCCAGTTGGCAGTGGACAGCTGGGCAGTTGAAGGAAAAGCCCATTGTACTTGTTGTATCCCTGTAGCTTGAACAGGAGGTCAACTGTATGACACTTGGAGTCCACTTCTTTGCCATGGGTACAGGAAGGAGCAGGTTTAGTCCTTCAGGGCTCCTCTCAGGTAACAGGCAGCAGGTCCAGTCTTTTTCTGTACCGCCTCAGGTCCAGTAGTGTTCTGGATTAGGTACTTGGAATTGCTAAATTTGCTACATTTATGTCTTTAGCCGTGCGGACCCCCTTACACCAACCTTGTCCATTAATGAAGCCGACGAGGTTCCAAAACCCGAGCATTCAAGAGCTGCAGTAATACTTTAAAAAAAAAAAAAAAAAAGGCACTAGTCTATACTAAGTGCTTCATGCCCGCAGGGTAGCCAATCACAGCTGTCGTCATTAGAGCCAATCTTTAGCCAATTGGAGAAGAATTAATATGGGTCAATCAGCGCCCGTGCTGCCCAAGGGCACTACTGACACCCAAAAACTAGGAATGCCTTAAAATATACAATACCAGAGAAGGAGAGCTTCACCGGGGCGATTGGTTAACAAAAAAAATAATGTGCTCTCATAAACCCTGCTTAAGCTTTCTTGTTAGGAGAGTGAGATTAATTATAAGAACAAATTTTCATAAATATGTGAGCTCTTTTCAGCACCTCATCATAATTGATTATGGCCATGTAACAATGCAGGTTTGGGAGAGCGTTGGAGGACAGATGGGTCTTGAGAAGAGAGGAGCCACGCTCTCCTTTGCAGTTCTCTGCAAAGTTATAAAACATGGCATGCTTCACATGGCTACTGCTTTACATTTGAAATTTCACTATCATCTGAGTGCACTTAATGCTCTCCTGCCAGCGATTGGCTGCGTGATGAAATCAGAAGGCAGTTCCTTTACCCCGCCCACATGTACTGATAATTCACGTGTATTAATAGCAGCTCAAAGAACTGGATGAAGTGTCCCTAAAAAGCTTACGATGGTAGGGCGGCCGCGGGTGGAGGGGGCGGCGGGTTGGGGAGGGGGAAATAAATAAAATATAAGTTAAAAAAAATAAAAAAGACTTACCTGCTGCTCTGCTCCGCTCCCGCCTGCCTTGCGGCTCCTCTCGTGGGCCGACCGGAAGGGGATGGGCCCTCACGGCACAGGCTCCACGCCCAATCCAGATGCTGCTCTCACAGGAGAGCAGCATCAGGATTGGTCTGAGCGGCCTCGCTTGCCATTCAGACAGTGAATTGGAGCCTGTGGCTTTTCTCCAACCGGCTGTTTAACACAGCCAGTTGGAGAAACATAACTGTGCATATGTGTTTAGCTGGCCTAGGACGGCCAGCCAAACACACATGCGCACTTATGAGTGCACACTACTCCTCCTCCCTGACATGGCATATTGTATTGCGGGGCTCAGACAGCATAAATAAAATGCTAACAACATTGTGTTATCATTTTATTTATCGTCTGCTGGCACGGGCTGTGGGGCGACACTCCTCCGCCATTGCGGAGGAGCTGCCCCTAGATGGTAGGCACTCCCCAGACAGACGCAATGAGCGATCAAGGAGAAATGAAAATACCAGATATATTCCAGCCGGAATCAAGCGGTACACTGGCAACAAGGGCCGGAGGGCTAAAAAATTAAAAGGGAGTTGGTGCACTGCATATTGGGGAAAGGAGCACGCGACATATAAACCGTGCCAAATAACACAAACTGTGCCATATTAGAGAGGGGCTGCAATGGGCTACAATGGTTCGTACAGACAGGGGGGACAAAAAACAATATATGAAATAGATAAGGGACTTAATGAAGGAACGGGGCCCATCGCCTGGGAAAGAAAATAATTAGACTAAAAACCAACAGAGATAAGGAAGACACAATAATTGATTGTGGTGTGCGCCTGCACACTACTAGGAAGGGCCAAAATCTACAAATCTAAAAAAAGAAAGGCAAACATAGTCGAGTGAAAGTGGCCATGCAGAGAAGCAAGGCAGACAATCTGCCATAACTAAAGTAAGGTAGGCGTAGTCAAGTGAAATCCCCAAAAATACATTAAGACATAAAAAAAAGTACAATATGGAAATTAAAAAACAAGTACTGAAGTGGATGCCCGCTTGTGCCCCGGGGTGCGTGCTTCGTCCGGAGCGCGAGAAGGAATAAAAGGCATGTCGGAGGATCTCCAAGGAGATAATGACAGCATGCTCAGCCCAAGGCACTCGGACAGCGCTGTGACTTTAAAAAGCAAGGGTGTAGTTCTTGTAGTGACAGCAGGCTGAGACGCCTAAAAGAAAATCCACCAAAGCGGATGAACACAGTACTTTGCCGATTGGAAACTGATAAGAGAAACACACAGGGAAGAAGAGGAAATAGAACACCTACAACCAATAGAAACAAGGAAAAGTAAAGGGATAAGCACAAGGACCAATAAAAAGTGAAGGCAGGATGTAAGTCGCTTTTAAGATATATTTAATACAATAGATTTCACAAGCACAGCACAAGCGATGTGCAGGCGAAACCTAAAAAGGGCTTAAGCCTGAATATGAGAAGTTACGTGTACAATAGTGAATAGAACAAAGTTCGCACAGGTGAGAGTGGTGTTACGTGCAAAAAGGAGAAATAGGGGTATGTGAGAGATGGGCCTAGGTGACCCCAGAAATCTCAAGTTGAGCAATTTCAGCCCAGAAGCTCAGGTGGCATTGTGCAAACAGGCAACAGGGGATAAATGCACACAGGTGAGAGCAAGCAAGGGACAGAGGTGAAGGCAAGGTGCAAATAGGTGAGGAAATATATATTTTTTTACATATTATTATTGAGCTTTTCAGAAGAGTTACAACAGGAAACGAAGCACCGGCACATATAACTCGCTTATTTGTCCTGCTTTTGGTGAACGATGGCTGGAGGCTACGGTAGGATATCAGGAGTTCACGCCTCTTATCACTGCCTTTGTCCAGCCGTGTGCGCATTGTAGTGCATAAGAATCAAGTTCTTAGAAAGGGAAAATGAGAATTGCAAGGAACCTTGATACTGTGAAGGTAAGCAACAAATGCTTTCATTAAATGAGCCACACTGGGAGTGAAGCACACAAGGGCGAGATGGCTCTAAGCGTATAGGTGAGGAAATTAAGGTGCACATTAGTGAGAGGTAGTAGGTGGATGCAGATGATATGAATGGTTTCACACAGTTAAAAGGGCAGGTGTATACAGGTGAGAAGATGTTAGGTGCACACAGACAAGATGTGGATTGATGCACACAGTTGGGAATTTGACCTACGGGCATACGTATGAGACCAGGGCAGTACATGTACAGACGTGATGTGGCTTAGTGATTGTAGATGCCAGCGAGCCCAGTTCACATACACAAGAGGTGCAAAAATGTGAGACGTGTGTTGGTGTACACAAGGTCCAAACAAGCAAGAGGCAGCTAAGTACACACAGTGTGTTCTGTGAAGAACACCTATTAATAAAGTACCAAGAAGCAACTTGGTTTGTGGTGTGCTGCATACTTGGCAAATATATGTAGCACAAATGGATGTTTCCAACATAGGTCCAGGCAGGTCACATCCAACCCAGATTTTTTTTATAGTAGCCACAAATAATGACAAGGAATTATTGTAAATATAATTTATTAACGGGCCAGACGTTGTCCTAAAAATATGGCTTAGATCAAACACTCCTGGGACTGCTCGATTATTTTAGTGTATATAAAACACAGTCATTACAATTAGCATTCATTAGCTAGGCATGTGACACATGATTCTGTTAATTAACTAAACACCCTCTTCACAGAATAGACGTCCAGGCAATTGCAACAAAAAAACCGAAATATTGAAAATTATGTGTATAATGGGTGTCTGCATTTTTTGGTCCAGAGTTTGTTCAGTCTGTGTGCAGATTAGCTCTGAGAAGGAGAGACTGCACTAGCTTACTGCTCAAGGAGAGCCTCTGTTTAATTATGATGATGCTCTCAGAAGACAACACTGGGCGTATGGGGTTAGACCTAGGCGTATATTGGCTTTGCCTTGCTATGTGGTGCTTCTGCCATGGCTTTTGAGGCCGTCTAGGGGCATTTGAGACAGTGGCTATGCATAATATACTTGTGCCTAGGCAAATAATGGTTGTGGTTAGGAAACGATGGCTGTACCTAGACACAGAGGATGTGCCAGAGCATTTGTAGCAATGCTTAGGAATATAATGACCGTGGTTGTCCTATGATGGCTGTTTCTATTGTCTACGAAGGCTGTTTTCTTGTCTTTATGTGGTTGTACCCCTGACATATCAAAAAACAGCCTAGCTGATATATGTTTGATAACTAAAATACACTTTTATTTACTTTGGTATCCATTTTTCATTCTTACTTATTGCAGATGTTTTAACTTCATTTACTTTGCTTCCAGTAATGCCAAGAGGGTCAAACATCAGAGAACAGAGCCTCCTGTGATGTTACCAGGGTCAAAGTTCATTTGATGTCACTCCTTGTGATGTTATCTTTCAGTTGAAAGGGGATTGTGATGTCACTTCAGCTATCCCAATAATTTTTGTAAATCAACATACATGAGTAGAAGCCCAGAAGATCTGCCTCACCCCTAAATTCAAGATCATTTTCAGCACAGAAAATCATAGAAACTACAAAGTCAGCATGATGTGAACATTATTTTTAAAACATCTCATAACCCTATCATCTTAGCACTAACCCTCCACATGAATATTTATACACCCCCTCTGACGTAATGTCATATGAGGGAGTTAGAAAAAACTAGTTACATAAAAAAACATAATGCAATTGTAAATGAATGCATTACAGTGTTCAAGCAGGATAAGCCTTGGAATGTAGTGAATGGCTTCCTCCAACGAGTTCTTCGTGTACAATATGTCATACAAAATAAACAATGCACATCTTGCTGCATGTTTTATCAAACGAGTAAATAAACAGAGAATGAACATCTTGATGAGCCATTCATTTTAAATAAAGATGGCATTGAGGTCTAACTGAGGCCTAGTTTTAATCTACGCCAGAAAACACATTTAAAGTAAACGCATCATGATGACTTTGTTTCTATTGCATTAGCTCTTTGTCTATATACACACATATAAATCAAATTTAGATTAACTGTTATTAATGTACATTTTAGTCAAAATATACAAAAATGTATCGATCTCTACCCCCTCTCTAAATTTTCAATCTTAACTTCAGTGCTGGCTGTTAACCTTGTTTCCCTGGGATTTTTCATTTGTTGTTTGTTTTTTCGTAAGAAATCTTGTGTTAAATTGCATTGCCAAGAAGTTGCCACTGCCAAAATAATAACAATGCTGTTTTTTGCAGAAAAAAATTACCTTCAGTGGATACAGTGCGTTTTTATGTAATCTTATTACGGCAGGTGATGTCATCCATCGCTTTTACCTCTTTGCTTAGTGTGATACCACTCCCTCCTTGCTCTCTCCCATCATCCTGGCATGTTCCCTCCTTTCTTGCTGATGGCTCCACGGGCATTGCTTTCTACCCCTACCTTTCCATGCATGATTGCAGTGACATGTCCCTGCGGGAGTGGCAGCTGAAGAGTACACATGTGTTAAAAAAAAACGATGAAACCAAAACCCTCTTTTTTTAACTAAAGACCATATACAATTTGCAATTTTATCATTCATCTGGCCACTAAAAACCGGTATTTATTTTATGGGTACATCTAACTGACACAATGAGCTGTTTCAGTCAACATGAGAAGAGTCTAACTAATTTATGACTTAATAACTGCTATTTCTAGCAGTACACACAAAGAGGGTATGGAATTTCCTATCCCTGGAACTTTGCTGATGTCAGATTAGATAAAAAAAGATAATGACATCTCAAGCAAAGGCTATGATAAAAGGCATATATCAAAATATATGCAAGTTTTCTTTTCGTGCACATTGATCCATGCCTTCCTTACTTCACAAATACCATGTCATATGCATCCTCCCTGTGCACTTTTGCTCACTCCACTTTCCTCTCCAATGTTACCAAATCAGCCTTTCCATTTCACAAGCAAGACTGATTGACTTTGCCAATGCTTGTTGTAATGGGTTGCCCTTCTTCTCCCTTACCTCAACACTTTTTTTCAATTGTGTACTCATGGATCACTCTTGCATTTCTTTTTCTGTTAGTGGTGAATGTGTGACATGTTGATGAGGTGCAGGGGTGTAACACAGACCCCTGCGGCGAAGAGGCCCCCAACCCGCCAGGGGGCCCCATTCAGCCCAAAGTCAATGAATATTTGTGAGTTATAGGAGTCTCAGGGGCCCCTCCTCATAGTCTGCAGGGAAGCATTTTGTGTTAAGCCATTGATGGGGTGGCTCTGGCAGAATGGTGATGGCAGTGATATTCTTGCAGCTAAAACTCAGCCTACTGCTGTACGCATGGACATCATTAAGGCGTCCCCAGGCACTGCATTTACGACCCCTGGCTTTAGAGGTGGCAAAATCAGTGCCAGGAACACAGTGGCAGCTCTTCCTTGTGGACTTCGGTTGTGGCTCCAGTCCCTTTGTTTTCTTTCATTTTTTTATTACACTAATAGTGAATAATATTATGTGTGTGTAAATGAAAGTGAAGGTCAGAAGCGTGTGATGTCACTTCCGCTACCCTTGGCATTTTAGTGAATTGACGTCCATGGCTATACAATACTAACTTTTTGAAATGAGGCGTTAATATATCTCGGCACCGTTACATAGACAGGCAAGAAAAAAGTATTTATAACTAATGTTGAGAAAAAGGCTAGTTTTTTAGTAGCTTGTAGTCGCAAACTTGACACATTTCTTGGTACAAGGTGAATGGAAGTCAATTTCAGAGAGCTTTGTCTAAAATTCCTGGTACCTAGGTAATTTAGATTCAGATTTTTAGCAGAGCTGTGGTTTGCAGAGTAGAGAAGTGGAACTCGCATAGAAACATGTTTGAGATAAAAAAAAAGAGATGCTTGAGAGTGGAAGGATCTGTGTCTATATCAAAATGTCCTCTACAAATAAGTCATACGTCATTTGGGAAACGTTATGGTTGGCATGCTTTTCTATGTATTTGGAAACAACATTTTATTGTCCACTTATTTGTTGGGATTTGTTTGTAGCTTTTAGTAAATCTTCTTTCTCCACTTGTGCTCTGTCAAATTAGACGTTTTTAATGATTTGATTTAAAATTTGCAAGGGGATATCCCCGTGCACTCTCTTTTTTGTTGCTTTCATTTGGGCTCCTCATTTAACAAGCATTTGCAATGCAATAGGTCTCGCAGTTACACAAGTTAAAGCTATTGGCATTGTAAATGACAATGCCTTTTATTTATGTTTTTAAAACGAAAACAAATATAAAAGGCATTGTTATTTGCAATGTCAATAGCTCAAACTCACGTAAATGCGAGATCTATTGCATTGCAAATGCTTGTTCTTTTTAGTTACCAATCGGAGTTGGGGAAAAAAGCTTGAAAGCGCTCTTTTATCTTTAAAGAGGGTGGCAGGGAAGTTACAAGGGGCTGGGTCAGGTGAGGGAAACAACATGGGGACGAGGGGTGTAAGAAACACCGGGCGTGGGGATGAATGGTGCTAAAGAGAGGAAAGTAGAGCCGGTAGTGAGAAAGCACACGAGCGATTAGGCAGAAAGAGAATGGGGAAAAAGAACACATGGAAAAGTGAGCATTGTAAGGACATAGCAATGCACACATGCTCCAGAGTCGGGACAAACAGAAGAGGAAGGAAAGCCTTCACATCTAGCAAACAAATTAAAGTGACAATGAATTATTTCTTTAATCCCCGTCTGTTAAGCCGGCAATGGCAGCCGCTTGTTGGCTCTAGTGAAAGGCACACTTCGGCTGCTTTGTAGTGCTAAGAAGTGTACGTTTCTTCAGTTTACACTAGGCTCCCCGCGGAGCGTCTGCCTGTTGCTCTGGTGTTGTTTTTGTGCTCAGACTGCTGCCCGCCCCTTCTCACCTCTCTGAGAGCCAGTGCCCCCTTTGACCCTCTACCTGCCGCCCACCCCGCCCCCGCCTCTTCTCTCGGTTCACACCTTGGTGCTTTCACACTTAACGTCACCTCCAGCTCGCATTTTCAGAGAGGGACCCCGGGGCTCCGTATTACAGCCCCAGGATGAGGAGGAAGAAGAGAGAGAGGAGACAGAGGAAGACTTGGTGGGGGTGGGGAGACAGATACGGTGGGAAGTGAGAGTGAAGAAAGAGGGGGGAGAGAGAGAGAAGTAAGAGAGAGATCCAGTGGGGAAAGAGACCGAGAAGTAGGGAGAGATGAAGGAAGAAGAGAGAGCAAGTGGGAGGGAGGGAATGGGGGACAGAGAGGAAGAAAGAGTGGGGGGAATAGCACCGAGGCAATAGGACTCCAAAGGGAACAAAGACACTGGGATTGAGGGGACAGGGCAGGGAGGACGGATGTAGAGGAGACGGGAGAGATGGACAGAGTGCCAGGTGCTGGGAGTGCAGCAAAAAGCAATGGAGAGAGTGCCAGGAATAGAGAGAGAGAGAGAGAGAGATGTGGGTTAGTGGCCAGCTCCGGAACTATGGACCCTGCGGGCTGTGCCCAGTGTTGACACGTGGAAAAAAAGCATTTTTATGGAAACACAAAAACGCCCATCGCTTGAATTAAAATGGCGACTGTCTGACGCACTGAATTATAAGAGGCAAACTAAAGATCACTGGGACGGACTTGACAGTTTTCCATCAAATACGGCACCCCTCCCAACTGCCCCCATTTGGAGACGACCGGCCCAAAAGCTGACATGTTCATTCTTACACTGACGTCCCATTTTATGGAGGCGAGTGTAGAAAAGAGGTGCTCCTCATTCGCCTACTTGAAGAGAGGGAGGGTAGAGGTAAGTAAAGTGAAAACGAATAGTACATGAAATCTACATATACAAACAATTGGTCGTAGAGACATCAAGACGCCGCCATGAAATATGCATTACACATCTTCTGTGCTGTTTTCCTTCCCCCCTCAAGTCAAATAACCCGTTTGTCTTCCCTGTGGCGTGGCGTAAATCATTGCGTTTATAGCTGCCGTGTGACCCTTGGCTCTAAAATGTCCACTCAGTAACTGGGACATCCAGACAGCACCCATTTTAGAGACTAAACAGACCCCTTATGTGACTGCGTCGGGAGTTTGTAGGCTTGAGGAGTCTTAGGTATGCAAAGCCCAAACAAGTGGGAGAGGAGGGGAAGTGCTGGGAACAGGGGCCCTCGGAATGCCTGTGCGCTGGGCTACAAATGTGCGCCATGGGTTAGTGCACCTGCTGGAGCGATAAGTGTATAACCTAAAGATTATGTTTGTTTTTTTGGTAGTTTTATATTACGAACTCGACCCAGCGGTATGAGAGTGCTGCACCATGTGTATTACAGAGGGACACATTGATTTCTAGGCACGGGGAGATTAAGTGATTTGCACAAAAACACAGGATGCTTGAGCCTCCCGGACCCGAACCTAGTTCCCCAGCTTCAAAGTCGGCCGCCCTAGCCGTTAAGCCACACCTTGTCAACATACTGGTGACATAGGTTAGTGAGTTAAAGAGCATATTGGAAACATCAGAATATAACCTGCAGGTTAAATGTTAAAATACGTGAGGTATCGCTTAGTGAGTTAATAGATATACTGTTGACGTATTTGGGTGACCTACAGACTAAACATTCACATATTTGTGGCGCAGTAACATGGTAAGTTAGTGCACTCTCGGTAACTTTCAGTACTTACGTTGAACTCCCAAAGGAGCTCGAGTCTGCTTTTCATTTTTCCAAGGTGGAGGCTGACTTGTGTAATACCACTTATGTACCAGGCCCCGATGTTGTCAGGCTGCAGTGTTGTGTGCCACTAAAAACAAGGGGGACGAGAGGGACGCGTGACAGTGAGCCGTCCTGACACCTCCGTGGGTTTAATGGCCTGCCCGCGCAGGAAACACCTCATCAATATAGACGTCCCGAGGAGTCAAGTTGAACACGAGGAACAAGCAAGGCTTTTAAGCGCGTTGTCCGGGCCATTTGGTCAGCTGAGCGAGGGGCTTCGGAGGGGGGGGACGCATGCATTTTGACCGCTCCCTGAAAAGGACTAATGTGTCTCAAACTGGAGGATGTTATGCCTCGCCCGCATCAAGGGGAGCGTGCTCTGAAGCCCGCGAGCCGCCGTGCGTGTGCACATCTGCTGTCCGGCGCTGGGCGACGTCTGTTGCGTGGCGTATGGGCGGCGCATGGAGAGCGCGGCCGGAGGTGTCCGGGGCTCCCGTGAGCTGAGGGAGCCCCATGTGTTGGAGAAGTGAGGCGGGAGCCCACCCCGCAGAGGGAAGTCCGGCGGGAGCCCACCCCGCAGAGAGAAGTCCGGCGGGAGCCCACCCTGCAGAGAGAAGTCCGGCGGGAGCCCACCCCGCAGAGAGAAGTCCGGCGGGAGCCCACCCCGCCTTCGTGAATGCCGCATGGTGCAGCCGGAGCAAGATTCAGCGCTGAGTCCCCACAAGAGCCGGTGAGTGGGGTTGAGCGGGAGGCATGCTGGGCGCCTGGACAGGACATGTGCACGCGTATGGTGCGAGCAGGAGTTGTAAAAGACGCGAGCCGTACGCGTGCACATCTCCTGTCTGTTAAGCTTGAGCACAGACAGTCGATGTGCACGCGTACGGCGTGCGGCGTTATTACAACATCTGCTCGCACCATACGCGTGCACATCTCCTGTCCAGGACTTGCCGTACGCGTGCACCTGTCCTGTCCCGCATCGGAGCAAAAGTCGGCAACAATAGATCTCGCATAGCGAGCAGCGCTTTGCGCTGCATCGCTAGGCGAGACCTAAAAAAGCATTATTGTTCTCTTGTTAGAAAAAATACAAAGAAATATTCAGTCTTTTTACACAATACAAAATATTAAAACTGTAAAAACCTGTACATTTTAGCTAATCTCTTCATGTGCTTTTTACATTAAGAACAGCATCTAAAATTCTTTTAGATAACAATCCAACTTTTTTGGCCACCCTATCCAGTTTCCAAGGCAAAAATATATTTGAAAACACTTTCTATAGTTCTTCTGCTGGCTTAAATAAATAGTGATTGACAAATACTTTTTTCCATTTGTCTAAAGCATTACGGCATAATAATAAATGTTCTAATTCATTATGGCTTTTATTCATATAAACACATTTCGGCCATTGCATATTCCTCTTCATAGTTCGTATTTAAAGTAAAAGTCCCTAACCGCCTTAAAAGAAGATGTAGTTTTGGGCCGTGTGCGAACAGCAGATAGTTTTTGATCCCTTGCATTGTTTTATGTTTATATCAACATCGAAGCAAGCTTTTATTAGATAGTCACTCTCGAGCATTACAAAAGTCAGCTCATCGGCTCTATTCTTTAAATATTCTTTGGTAGCATCGTTTCTTAGTAGGTTAGTACCTATTTCTGCATTCTATTATGCAAATAGTTTCATTATATTAGATCTAAGTCTTATTACTATCAAATGTTCACTAGTTAAAATTTCTTTCAAACACTGCAGCTACAGAGGGAACTCTCTCATTCAAAAATGTACCAAAAAAAGTTAATCATTATATTAGATCTAAGTCTTATTACTATCAAATGTTCACTAGTTAAAATTTCTTTCAAATACTGCAGCTACAGAGGGAACTCTCTCATTCAAAAATGTACCCAAAAAGTTAATCATTATATTAGATCTAAGTCTTATTACTATCAAATGTTCACTAGTTAAAAATTTTTTCATACACTCTCATTCAAAAATGTTCCAAAAAAAGTTAATTCCTTTAACATCAGCTTGAACTTGTAAGGTCTGCAGCCTCGTTTCCACCCTTGCCCATCAGTTTTTCTCTATGTTTTTTTTAATATGCAGGGAGTACTTCCAGGGAGTACTTCCTGCCCTTCACTTTTCCTCCTTCCATTCACTGTCCTGTCTCGCCCCTGCCTCTTTTGCTGCCTCACTTTTTTTTAAAAACCTTTATTTTGCATTTTCAAAACATTCAACATAACAGTCAGTGCATATCATGTGCAATCAGCATGTCCCATTTCTGATCTACCCAAAAAACCGTCAGACTGAACAAATAAAGTAGTAGTATACACACACCAAGTCTGCAAGCTGAGCCTACCTATGCATCCATAGAATCCAATCTAGGTGACCCCATCAACAACTGCCAGTGTGCACCTTCGTGCATCTTATTCGCTCTGATCAGTGTCAGAGTCCGGAGCCCTATATGTATTGAACTCATCCAACAACTGCCTCCAGGCCGCCACCGTGCCCTCTAATCACTACGGGAGAGATGCATGTGATGCTCCTCAACAACCCCCCCTTCCAACACATCACGTACCCAGAGGTCCATGCTCGGCACCCGGGATCCCATCCAACCTATGGCTACCCTGCACCGGGCCAGAAGCAATGCTAATTGCAGACATTTGTAGGATGTTTTGCGTCTCTTAGGCCTCTTCACCATCCCCAGAAGACACGCCTCTGGTGTGCAGGGCACAACCACACCCACAGAAGACCCCCACAAACTGCATGCTCATAAACTGCAGATCAGCCACCAAACATGCCACAGAACTAGCAGAATCCATCCTCACTCACGACATAGACATAGCATTCATCACCGAAACCTGGCTTAATGACTCCTCCCTACCACTCCTGGACACTCTCGTGCCCCCAGGCTTTACAATCACCAACAAAGACAGAAAAGACCAAAGAGGAGGAGGCTTAGCAATCATCCACAGAGACAATATCTCCGTGACGGAAACAGACTCCTTCAACTACAACACCTTTGAGTGCCTAACTGTCAACATCAACACGTGCAACAAAAAACCACTTACCTGCCACCTTATCTACCATCCCCCAGGCAACTCCACCACTTTCACTGAACACCTGTCTGAACTGATTGCCCACTGCTCACTACGAGATGCGAACAACCTTATTCTGGGCAACCTCAACCTACACTGGAATGAAGATAACAACCCGCTAATCCAAAATCTGAGTGAGTTACTATGCAATAACAACCTTACGCAACACTGCACAGAAACAACTCACAATAAAGGAGCAACCCTAGATGCCATCATCGCCAAACGTGACACAGTGACGATAAACCACACACTGCCCGTAGATTGGTCCGACCACCACTTAATCCTCTTCCACCTAACTCAGCCAGCCACTATACAATCCCCCACCCAAGAACAGCCCAATTGGACCAGAAATCTCACTCAGATCAACATGATTGACCTGGAGGAAAAAGTAAACTCCCTCCTCACTACCTCCTCGGATGATCTATCCACGACAGAACTCACTGACCACTATAACACATCCCTGACATCCATTCTAGACCAGATAGCACCTCTGAAACAAAAAAAACCAGGAACATACCATCCAGATCCTGGTTCAACACGGACATCAACAACGAAAGGAGACAACTTAGAGCCATTGAAAGACTCTGGAGAAACAACCCCTCCGCAAGCCTTCTTGAACAACTCAAAGCAGCTCGAAGAAAATACAAAAAACACATCCGTAACGAAAAAACCAACTTTTTCTGCTTCGCCCTGGACAATGCAAAAAACAGGCCCAATGAACTGTTTAAAATCATCAAGCAACAAACCTCCAAGCCCCCCGCACCCTCCACCCAGGCCTCCAAGGAACTGTGCGAAAACTTCGCCATCTTCTTCGAAGAAAAAATCTCCAAAATTGAGCTCCCGCTAGACACCAGCACCAATCCTGCCTGCGAAAGCCTGCCCCCAGTTTCAATCGAAAATACATGCCTGCACCGCATGAACACATGGAAATCCTTCAATCCCATCACGGAAGCCGAGATTATCAAGCTAATCTCCACCTCCAAACCCGCTTCTCACGTCCTGGACCGTATACCCACTCAATTGACCAAAAAACTCAAACTCTCCATAGCCCCGTTCTGGTGCAGAATCATCAAAAGCTCCCTGAGATCCGGCATCATACCTGAATGGCTTAAAGTCGGCCAAGTAACGCCACTACTTAAAAAAACCAGGCCTTGACTGCATGGACCTGAACAATTTCAGACCTGTCTCCAATCTCCCCCTCCTATCCAAAATCCTCGAGAAATGCGTCCTTTCACAACTGACTGAGCACATGGACAACATCAACCTTCTTGACCCCCACCAATCAGGATTCAGAAAAGGTTACAGCACTGAGACGGCGATCCTCAATATCACAGATGATATCCATAAGTCACTGGACTCCGATCAATGCTGCCTTCTCATTCTCCTCGACCTATCGGCAGCCTTTGACACGGTAGATCACCAACTTCTCATCAAGGCCCTACAAGAAAGGGTAGGTGCCGATGAGATGGTCCTCCGCTGGTTTACCTCCTTCCTCCAGAACCGATCGCAAAGGATAAAAATCAAAAACTTTACCTCCGACCTCCACCCTGTCAGCAGAGGTGTGCCCCAAGGCTCAGTGCTCTCACCACAACTGTTCAACATATACATGGAACCCCTCACCACCATACTTAAAACGGCGAATATCCCCTTCCACCTATACGCCGATGACACCCAGATCTATCTAGAAACCTCCTCACCAAACGACATCCTCAGACTAAACAACACCCTAAAAGAAATTCAACGCTGGCTGTCCCAAAATCACCTTAAACTCAATCAGGACAAAACGGAGATCCTCCTCATCTCCAACAAAGAAGAGAACCCACAAATCGCAGAATGGCTTAAAGCTATGGATGCTCTAAACGGTAATCTCACCCTGGCCAACTCCGTAAAATCGCTAGGAATCACCCTTGACCCTAAACTGGACATGACCAACCACATCAAAAACGCTGCAAAGACTGCCTTCCTCAACCTGAAGCTTCTCTACAAAATCAAACCATTCATCCCTACTAAAGACCTCAAACAAGCCACCCAATCACTGGTGCTATCCAGACTTGACTACGGCAACACAAACTTAACCGGCACCACAAAATCCCACCTGGTTCCCCTCAAAACAACCCTCAACGCTGCAGCCAGAATGGTCACCGGAATCAGGAAATACAACCACATTTCACCAGCACTAAGAGAACTAAAATGGCTTCCAGTTGAACAGCGAGCTAATTTCAGAATGGCATGCCTCACGCACAAAGCCCTACACACTGGAAAACCGGACTATCTGGCCGCCAAACTCAAGAGGGCCGGTCAGACAAGAAACCTAAGGAGCTCGAACTCCCTCCTTCTCATCCCCTTGAGAACACGCAAACAAAAAACCGCCGCGAGGTCGTTCGCTGGAAGCGCGCCAAAAATCTGGAACTCCATCCCAGCTGATATCAGAACTATCCCGTCCTTCACAAAATTAAAAAAACACCTAAAAGCCCTCCTCCTCAACCGCTCCCTCCCGAATGGATAGCTGCCGCCCTCACGCTATCCCTGACGCCGTTACTCTCTGACTTTACACCATTCAGATCCACCTCAGCCCGCTTCCAGACAAGTGTGCATTAAATTAGACTGCTTTCAAGATTCTCGGACTACCTCAATAAAGCATTCAACGAGTCTACCTCAGAACTCAACCACTACCTCAAGAAACCCCAGCACTCTTGGACTGCCGAACTTTATGTTTAAGACTGCTCTACTATGTAACTATTATGAAACACTGTTGTAAAGCGCTCCGATACCCCCGGGTCAGGTCAGCACTATATAAAACTCCAAAAATAAATAAATAAATAAATAAAACCAGTGCCCCCCACCCTCGGGACCACCTCCCTCCAGAAGCCACGTACCCCAGCACACTTCCATGCCAGGTGCAGAAAGGTGGCATTCACCTCCCTGCAGCGCACACATTTCACTACCCTAGTGGGATCTATTCTATGAAACTGAGCGGGAGTCCTGTATGTGCAGTGCAAAAAGTTAAAATGTATCAGTTTAAACCTATCATTGCAGGAGACCCCTTTCACCAGGCCACAGGCAAGATCCCAATCCGGGTCTTCAAATTAGGACCCCCAGGCAAGATCCCAATCCGAGTCTTCAAATTAGGACCCCCAGGCAAGATCCCAATCCGAGTCTTCAAATTAGGACCCCCAATTCCGTTTCCCAAACCGTCCTCCCATTGTATGGAGATTTAGATAAGTCTTGAGATCCTTATAGAAAAGTGTGATGAGGTGCCTACCCTCTCTCCATCTAATCAGGCCACCCAGTGTGTGTGACACCGGCAGGGCTGCCGGGTGGGTGCACCAGACCTCTCTGGCCGTGTTCTCGAGCTTGGCGTAGTAAAGAAAGTGTCCCCACCCTATGTTAAAAGTATCCTGCGCATCCTGAGAAGTAAGGAAGTCTTCCCCTGAGTATAGGCCCCCCCAGTTGGCATCCCCCACTCCATCTATCCACTCTTCCTCACTTTAGACCCTCCGTCATTGTAAAATGCTATTCTCATCTGCTATCCAACATAATTACAGATATTATGAACTGCTTCTTTTCGAAATGGGACACCCAGAGTGCCTGATGCAAGCCTGGATCTCCACTTTATTATAAAGAAAGTATTGAATATTTAGATCAGTCACCTATCCTTCTACTCCATATGCACCTGTCCTTGCTAAAATCTTGGGATGAGCTGGAACCCCTCAGCTCTCACACCACCTAAAAGAAGATTGCCCCTGGAACAGACAGACAGACAATCTGGTATTGCTCTTGCTGACCTCATGGATGCAGGCAACGCTGCTACAGTCGGCTGATAGGGAATCAAAAGTCCTGATGGTCCTGTTGGCTCTCTCTACAGTTTTTGACCATTGACCACACAACGCTGTTGGAACGGCAAGTAAATGCAACTGCTTCAAGGATTTGTTAGCTAATAGAAGCACCCAGCTTCAAAGCGGTGAACACCTAGAACCATTGCACTTTGTTGTCTATTCCCGGGGCCTCTCTTATCTTTGGGTCTAACACCTATATGCAGTCCTTTCATACGCTGCTGTTGGAGCCAGATGGAATATTTAGGCTAATGCACATGCCTTTGTGCCCGGATGGGTATTTATGTCAAGGATTCATAAAAGTTAAATACATAGGTGGGATGTTTCCAATTGTGGATGACGTCCCCCTCAAGGTGGTAGGGTTCACTGCATTTCCAAGAAATTCAGCCCAGGGGATTGCAAGTTGTGGATTGATGGAATAATAGTCCCACTGTTAGCTCATCTTTGGGTTTCTTTTTTTTAACTCTATCCTGTCCTGCAAAAACCTGATGACTGCAGTTACTATGCACTCCGTCTACTTTCTCCACCTGCTTGGAAAGCTTCAATGTATCCTTGAGGACCAAGAGCTGGGGCAATAGTTGATTGCTTTGCAGCTTGTTTTGTGATCCTCCAGAGAAGCTGGTAAATAGGCTACAAAAAATGCAGAATGCGAGAGTGGTGACATGGACAGCTAAATGTGACCATTTCTGCCCATCTTTTAATATCTTCACTGTCTTGGGGTAAAGTCTAGGGTGGTATTTCGCAGCTGTGTTTAAATTCATCAATGTATAGAGAAGAAAGGAAATGGTTAGTATGTACCCAGTGGGGAACTCTTCTTATCTCTGCCAGCATTGCTCTCAGCATATAAACTGGCTGGATAAAGGGGGAAGAAGCCGGGCATCATTTGCAGTTTGAAGGGAACAGAAAACCCTCCAGTTTCTGAAGGAAACTATGAACATGGAATAAACAACACCAGTGGGATAGAATTGTGCTGGAAATTCAGCCGGTGGATTCTACTGAGTATTTAGATGTTCCACAGGAAATAGGAGGAATTTAAGGTCCCTCCAAACTCTAAAAGAGGAGCTCCTTCTTCTCTAGGAACAGGCAGCTATATTAAACTTCGGCTTACCATGAACCCAGAGACAGTGCCGCATTCTGCGTGCCTTGACGCTGCTAATGCAGGTAATCCTAGTCACAGTCACAAGAATTTATAAGGTGATAAAATCCATCTGTTTGATAGGGCGGGTATGACCACGGAGCTAAATAAAGGTTATTTGCTTACTTGAATAATAATCCAGATGGGTTGGTCAGACCAGAAGAGCGACTTTGCCTGTAAGGCCACGATCCACATTTGTATGTCTTTTGGTGACTCGTGCCTGACTGGTGTTACTTGATCTTCCCGTCTTCTGGTCTTGAGGAATTCCACCTACAGCAGGGAGGCATTTAGTTCATGTACAATCTCACCCCTGCCTGCCTGTGAAGCAGATGGATGACGTTGGCTAGTCTCTGTAGAACTGCTACCATCCTATTTCAACTCTAGGAATGTTGTCCACTTTAATTATCGTTTACCATGAATGCCAATTCCACAAGTCATGTAAACAATGCTGGTTTGAAAGCTGTGTTGCGCACACACCCAGGAGTGGTCCTGGACACCCTGAAGGACGCTATGGTAAGTGCCTTGCACAGCCCTGCGCACTGAGTTGTCCACGAGTGACTCTGAGGGGACAGCCTTTGCCTAAATGCTGACTGGGAGGAATGAGATTCTGCTCAAAAAGGTACCTTCACACCGCAGCTTAAAAAAAAAATTCAGTAATTCTAGCAAGTGATGTGAACACCTGCATTGAAATGGCTCCAAAGCAGCATAGGACCGATCTTAAACCAACAAGGAGTCAGACACCAAGGGGCATATTATCAAGAACGGCGTTAAAATTATCGCCGCTTTTGCGGCAGGAAACTGCCGCTAAAGCGGCGATAATGGGCTTGATAATATGCCCTTGAGAATTCCAATAGAAGCCCAGGTTCACACCAGAACATGGGCTTCTATTGGAATTCTCAAGGGCATATTATCAAGCCCATTATCGTCGCTTTAGCGGCAGTTTCCTGCCGCTAAAGCGGCGATAATTTTAACGCCGTTCTTGATAATATGCCCCCAAGTCTTTAATGAGGCCAGCTGATCCAGTGTTAGAGAAATTAAAATAATTGCCTTTCGACCAGACCCCTTCACACTTCCCATCATGCTCCACACCCAGTGGCGGCCGGCACGGTTCGCGGGTGTTGCTGCGGGCATGAGATGGGGGTGGGCGCAATGTAAAAAACGTTTATAAAAAATAAACACTTACCTTTCCGCCGGATCTCGCGTCCCTGCTCCTGCTCTCCTCCGTCGGACTCCAGAAACAGAAAGCACAGCCAGGCTCCCCTGACCAATCACAAGGCTGCAATGCAGCGTTGTTATTGGTCTGAGCGTCGTGGTTCGACGCTCAGCCAGGGAATGGGGGCCTGGTAATGTTCTCCACGCAGGCTGTAATGCAGCCTGCGTGGAGAACAGGGAAAGTGCGCATGACTTTTGGCCGTTCCAGAGGGCTGTCCAAACAGTCATGTGCACATAGGAGTGGGCAAACCACTCCTACCCTGCCCTGCTCCGAGAACAGAGCAGCCCTGCCTGCCCGCCAGCAAAGCAGCACGGAAACATAAAATGATAACTCAAAGTTATTATCATTTTCCTTTATTTGCACTGCGTAAAAGCAGTGGGGCGACGCTCCTCCGCCATAGTGAAGGGGCCGTCACTGCCCACACCGTCTTCCGAAATGAATGGCTAGCCAGCCAGTATTTGGAGATGCCTGAGACGTAAGGTCACAACCTTGTGTAGGTGGTGTCCGCATTAGCTGGTGGCACATATCGCCCTCTTTTCTGCGTGTTGGTGTCCTCTTACAGGTGAAGCAAATTATGTTCCTTTGCAGAGCTGCCGAGAAAAAAGTGAAATTATACTCCGAAAAATAACCAAATATTGAATGTATATTTCTGCGTAAATCGCCTTAAGTAACACTGGCAGCTGAGCTTCGGGACCAAAAATACAACAATTAATTAATGTGACGTTTTAGAGGAAGGCCACATGAAAGTAATATGGGTGCAATAAGTGTCTCCACAGTTCACTTAGGTATTCTCTAGAAAGGCTAGCAGGGTAAGTAATTCATAAGCAACCCAAAGCTACAAAAACTCATATTGTGGAAGTAGAATACTAAAGTACCATGTAACAGGAAATTACATCTCAAGAAGCACGGAGTGTCAGGCCATGTAAACAGCATCGCTGTCAGTCTGTACACAGAGCTCACACTTTGAATCACTGCCTAACATCACCTTTGCAGCCATAAAAATCATGACTTGCTGACGCCTGCACAAAAAGGCTATCTGAATCAGCCATTTAGGATTTTAAAATCACTCTACAGAAAGCTATCCAGAACTCCAGATCGCACCATTTAATGCCATGACCTCCAAGCAACTGCAGAAGGTAGAATTTGATTAGATGAAGCTGCAAGTGCTGGGAGGTGGTAAAGGAGGATGCCAGGTTTACTGGTCACTTACATAGAACAAGCACAGGACATTACTGACCAGGTCAATGCAGTGTCCATCAATCAGCGTTCTGTGAAAAAAGTAAAAAGCGCTTCCAGGACCTCAAGTGACTTATGAAGGAACTAATCACGAAACACTGTTAGGAAAACCACACACTTAGGGGCGGAGCAGCACCTGTATTGGAGCTCCAGCCTTGGGAGATGTAGGTGTGCTTAATCGTCAGCCAGATGAGAACCAAGGTCATTCAGGGTGGTGAAGAAGCTTCAGGTGATGATGAGGCCAGTGATTGCATTAACCTCCAACTGTCAGTATAAACGTGAGGCCCAATTACAAGTTGCACAAATATGCCCAAGGAATTTGAAAGAAGACAACGTGGAGAGTAAGTTAAATCTTTCTTTAATTGGAGCCCGCACACAAAGTGTGCCAGGTAAGCAGCTGTATCTCCAACTCCCGCAAAACGCATCAATTGAACAGTAAACAGTAATGGAACATAGAATACAAAGAATGCTTAGGCCTGGGTGGAGTTCGCAGAGCTCCCCTATGCGGAACTCCGCAAAGTGACCAAAAAACTCCACCGCACTACGGGGAGCTCCGCAAGCGGCAGAGTGCATTACGTCGCGCTGTTCGCGCTGATTTTTTGCGCTTGGTGTTTGTCTCGCACTGGAAAATCAGTGCGAACTGCACCATGCGCAGCGCAAAAGGGCGCTGCTTCTTTCTGCCTCTCGAGTAGATGTTCTATTCGAGCGGCAGCTTCCTCAACGTGAACGGAAGGTTTCTCGACGCAAGTTCAGATCTGCAGTACATACCCTTGTTTTTCTCCTGGAGAAAAAGTTAATGGTATCCTTGCGGGCCTTCCAGAAACCTTTACTGCATCTGTTCCAGCTGTCCTACACGTGGTCCCCCGGCTGGTGATAGAAGTTAAGAAATCGGATCACATTTATCCCATCCTAAACCACCTCAATTGGCTCCCACTTGAAGCTCGAGTACAATTTAAGATTGCCTGCATGACAAATAACACAATACACTCTGTCCTCGCTGTTTACATAGAAACCAAACTCCAGATCACTAGAGAACTATGGAATACCAAAGGCGAGAATTGATTATTTCTACAAATCCATAAACTCGGAAAAGTCAAAACATCTAAGCAAGCCTTCTCTTGCCTCTTTGACTACTTAAGCTATTCTGAACCTCCTTGCATTATGACATAATTTGAAAATACACCTTTTCAGACTTTAACTCCTAAGAAAACACTCAACTTAATGTATTCTCATCTTTTGGAACATTGTTTTGAAAGGGCCCTAGTTACTGTAATGCGCTCTGCTGCCCTTGTGGCTAGGCCCACGAGATAGAAACACTTTAAATAAATAGTTAATAAAATCATCATATCATTGTTGTGTTGTGACAAAACCTTGAAGTGTTCTGTCATTGAACAAATGTATTCATACTCCGTTTCCAGGTGTAGGTGACACTGTTCAGGACGATGGCGAAGAACTATCAAGTGTGGGTTGACCAACACCCACAAACCAGCAGAGAAGGTAATCACACACATCCTCTGCCACTGCCCACACTCCTGACCTTCCAGATGACATCACTGCCTCGGCTGTGAGCACAAGCAATATTACTATCATCTCCGCTGTTGTCATAACAATACCTGCCAACCATGCAACAACCAGTGCCACAACTCCCAGGCCTGCCTGCCTGCCACTGAGCCTCTCACAACAGGAGTTCCCCTTACCAGGGCCACCGTAACCCCAGCACCAGTGTGCTACTTTACACAACCAGTCCCACTTCTTTTACTCAAGCATGCGAGTGGTGCCCCAGCATGAGACCCTGCCTCCACCACCACAGCACACAACTAGATGTAGAGAGAAGAATGCCAGGAGGGGACAAAGAGTCATCAGAGGAGGAGCAGCAGGTCCAGTGCGGGAGTCAAGTGCTGATCCGAAGTCCTGGGCCTTGATAATTATGAACAGCATGAGGGGTCTCCAGTACATCCAGAGGCAGGGGGCACAAGGACAGTCCTTTCAGGGCACAATGGTACCATCTCACAGGGCATCAGTGAGCTGGCCCAGATCCAGGACTGACCCAAACACCTCAAAGGAATCTGTGAGTGTCTGTAAGAGATGGAAGTATCACTACAGTGAAAAATAACTGAACTGGGTGCGCAACCCCTCAATAAGCAATCACTAGTTAGGCTTCAATACCGTGACCATGTCTTAGAAAATGACATATCAGTTGTAATTGATCAGTATAAGCAAGTTCATTTACGTAATGCAGATGGCGCAGTGCACAGTGAAAGGTGAGCATGTTTACATGGTGCTGCAGGATACAGCTAGACTTATTTAATAATACAAAGAGAGCCACGGAAAATCAATATGGGTTTGTCCATAAAAAGTCTTAATATGAAAAAGTTATCAATGATGCGCCCCGTACGGGACATTGTTCACGGGCCTCATCTGGACAAAGCCGTCTGGCCTCAGCCAATGTCGAAGATAATAGCAATACTGTCGTTATTAGTAAAAATGAAAAATATAGGTACTGGGCATAACATTAGATGAGTGAGGATACAATACTTACCAAAATGATGTTACATCCCACGACGCAAGTCGTCCAAAAGACCCTATGCACTCAGTAAGGGCAGGTCAAACACGTACCAAGAAGGCCTAGAAACAAAATAAACATCTCCTACAAGGAAGCACAAGTAGGTGTCTTTGTTACCTCCCTATCACGACAGAACCCCGCCGCGTGCAATATAAAACACTCACGCACAGAATATACAAAATGCACGTACAGAAAAAAAGTGTCTGCTGTGTCTACAGTAGATCCAGCCGAGTCTGTGTGCGATGACATGTTGTGTGTCTTTGTAGACTGTCAAAGATAAAGAGCCTACCAGAGGCAGCAAACAAAAAGAACATATTATGTGTCAAGGTGTGTGCCTAAAAACAAGCAGAATCCTGCTTCATCAAAAATGATGAGGCACACTTCACATTGGTTTGCCATGGATCCATCAGCGTTGTGAGCAGAGATCTGCACAACCTCATCTTGTCTTTAAACAGGAGGGCCCGTCGCTGCCTCACCCACGTTATCCGGGACTTCAGCAAGCTTGTGGTGGAGACCCAGGTTGCAATGGTGGCCCAGATGGAGCCCCAAACCAGTGCTCTACAAGAACTCCCTGCAGAAGAATGGCCACAACACAGTTGCCAGGGCATTAATAAGGGAGCAATACCACCTGTTATTCCTTCCACTTCTTCGCCATCACACTCATCCCTACAGGTTTTCCCTATCAAACCTCCAAAGAATTTGACACTTTTTTTAAAACATATTTTTATTGACATTTTTATTTTCAGCACGATTGTACAAGCATAACATGTAAATAATTCGGTATATTCTTACTTGACATTTAGGCAGGTCTACATACATTTCACTCTGGGGGTAAATCGCAGCTTCCCACATAACCTTCACTGGTCTAACACCAATGACCAAGCAGTCTCATGCCTCAGTTCCTTCTTGAATGACCACGAATTGATTCAACATTGTGACCAGCCCACTCACATCAAAGGAGAAACGTTAGACCTCATCATCTCCAAAGGTCATACCATCTCATTGGATTCCATCATACCTTGTGATTGGTCAGACCATCACATCATTTCCTTCCATATTAACTCGGAGGTTTATCAGAGTAAGGCTCAAAAAACCAAACCAAAGATTTGGAAAAGGGACCTCAGAGATTTCAACACAGCTGACCTAGCAAACCACTGTAATCGGGCCCTATCTCCCCAATTGGACATACTTGAAGTCCATGCCCTCACAGACTTCTACAACTCTTCTATTTCCAACATCATGGATTCGATGGCCCCACTCCAACAAAAAAATGCACCTGCAAAAATATCTAAACCTTGGTTCAATGGCAACCTAAACTCGGAACGTCGCAAGCTAAGGACCTTAGAACGTTCATGGAGAACCACTCCATCTGCGGAACATCTAAAAAACCTTAGAGCAGCCAGAAGTTCGTATAACAAACAAATCAAGACAGAGAAGGCGGAGTATTTCAGATCCCAACTTAACCAAGCGGCTAATCGACCCAAGAAACTGTTTGAACTGGTTAAACAACAATCGGTGGTAGCCCCTAACCGATCGGCCTCGGAAGTCAGATCTCCCTCATGTGATGATCTGGCTGCCTTCTTTACTGAGAAAACTAGACTTATTAACATGGATCTGGAAACCAGGAGGGCTCTACTGCTATCTAATGAACCTGCACCCCCACTGGCCATACTAGACATGATAGCACCTTGTAGCCGGGGTATCAAGAACAACGCTTCCTGGGACACCTTCACCCCCTTCACTGAAAATGATATCAAAAAGGTTCTTCGGAGTATCAACCCATCTAATCATTTCAGTGACCCGTTACCACCTACCATCTTCAAAGTAATTAAGGATGAAATTTCCTCATTCTGGAAAAAGATCGTCAATGCATCTCTGGCACAAGGCACGATCCCAGAATGCCTAAAAGAGGCTCAGGTAACACCTATATTGAAAAAACTCACAGCTGACAGTACAGATCTTAACAACTTCCGACCTATCTCCAGCATCCCCACACTAGCCAAACTCCTTGAAAAATGCGTCCAGTCACAACTATGTGCGCACATCGAAAATTTCCATCTCCTGGACCAACACCAATCTGGTTTTCGTAGTGGGCACAGCACTGAATCGGCTCTTACCCACGTGATGGATGACATCTTAATAATGCTCGATCGAAATGAATCCTGCCTCCTTATCCTACTTGACCTCTCCTCCGCTTTTGACACTGTCAATCATGAGAACCTCCTATTCATTCTGGAGCATAGGATGGGCCTTTCGGGTCAGGTGCTGCATTGGTTCTCGTCCTTCCTGCAGCACAGGACCCAAAGAGTTAAAGCGAACCACTCTCTCTCCCAGCCATCCCCAGTCAGCATGGGGGTTCCCCAAGGGTCCTCCCTATCTCCCATTCTCTTCAATTTGTTCATGGAACCATTAGCTAATGTTCTAAAATCATTGGACATTCGCTTCCATATGTATGCAGACGACACCCAACTCTATCTGAAAATCTCCTCCCCGGATGATATCACTTCACTCAACTCCACCCTACTGACGACCCAAAACTGGTTAACTGAGAACCACCTACTACTAAACACCGCCAAGACAGAATTCCTCCTCATCTCTCCCCCGAAACATACTCCTATAATCGACCTATGGATGAACCAACTCACCGCCTTCAATTGCTCCCCCCGCACTATCGACTCAGCCAAATCTCTAGGAATTACCCTGGACAAGCATCTGAATATGAAGACTCACATTAGCAACGTGTGCAAGGGAGCTAACCACCTTCTGAGAACACTCAGGAATCTCAAACCTTACCTACCGCAAGCAGATTTCAAGCAAGTGGTCCAAGCGCTTGTCTTGCCGAGACTTGACTATGGCAGTGCTACACTATGTGGACTCCCCAAATACACTTTGGCCCCCATAAAGGCGTCTCTGAATGCGGCGGCCAGATTGATTACGGGCACTAAGCGAAGGGCACACATCTCCCCGGTCTTAAAATCTCTAAACTGGCTGCCTTACGAAGCTAGAATTCAACTGAAGATTGCCTGCCTATCACACAAAGCCCTCCACTTCAAAACCCCATCTACCTGGCACAAAAACTAGAACTATCCGGAGGGGGTAGACTGTTAAGGAGTGCAAATTCCCTCCTCTTAAAACCACAGATCTTCCGCAAAAAGAGAACATGCCAACGAGCCTTCTCTGGCTCTGCCCCAAAAATTTGGAACTCTCTTCCACCTGAAATTCGGAGGATCTCTTCAAAGGAGGCCTTCAAACTGGAAGCAAAAAGATTCCTCATGAATAAGTTCTTACCTTAACATGAGGGAAATTTGTTAGCTCTAGCGCATCGGACATACCACAGCATTTGTTATTATCCCTGTATATATTTATTATGTTGGTTTGGTTATTATTTCTGTATATGATTATGGTACTTACTCCCCTTAAGTCATTATGCCCCTTAGTCTAGCCCACTCTGCGTTCACCCAGGTGTATAAAGGATCTGGTAGTTGTTCACCATCTGACTCAATGCCACTAGACTCCCCAATTATCTCATGTTTTGTTTATTGTTTTGGTATTGGTTCTTATTTCTGTATATGATTATTGTACTTACTCCCCTTATGTCACATTGCTCCATCGTATAGCCCATTCCCCGTTCACTCAGGTTTATAAAGGATCTGTTATATGTGCACTATTTGTTTCAACGCCTATTAGATTCACCTTATTAGACTCATGTTTTGTTTTGTTACCTTCCTTCCCCCAAACTGTAAAGCTCTCTGATATCCCTCGGGATCAAGTTCGCGCTATATAAAACTTTATAAATAAATAAATAAATAAATAAATCTCGTGGCAGGGCTTAGTGGCTTCTATTTCCTGCTTGTCCGGTTGCCCCCAGCCCACTTTTGCCTACTATACCCGAGTCCCTTACCTACCGCTTCTCCCCTGCCACGTCTCAGTGGGCATATCCGGCCGCAGACCCGGGTCCGGGTATTGTCCACATCTGAATTACTCATATTTAAGTAATCGTAAACATTGGCGTCAGAAAAAAGGAAAAAAGAAAAGGAAACTACTAAAGAAACTGCGTGCGTAATGGGGGAGCAGATCAGCCGGTTCTGGGGTTGCACATGTTATTCGCAATAATAAAGTGACTCTTCCTCTACAGTGTATGTCTGCCGGGGGGAAGAGGGGAGGGTTGGGGGGGAGTTGGGGACGTGTTCCCGCTTTTAGGCCTTAATTTACAGTCCTCCGCTTGTCTATCTCACCTCTAAGACTGCGCGCTCGTGCCCCTCTGAACGGTAGTCTGTGTATGTCCCATTCCAAGAGGGTCTTGTCCTCCTATATGGCTATGTGTGGAACCTTCACTATCACTCCGGGTCCCCTCCCCTATGTCTCGTTCTCGTTCTGGGTTTTCCCAGGTCGCCAGCGCCTCCTTCCAGAGATCCGCTATCGGCCGTCTCCGGATGCCTCTTGCTTCCTCCCAACTCAAGGCTCTGTCCTCCGCTCCTGCCCAACTAGTAACATCTCTGTTCCAGCTGGCTACCTGTGGCCCAGAAGGGGATTTCCACGCCAATGCTATCTGTCTTTTGGCTAGGCCTAAGGCAAGGTCTATTAATCGATTCCCCACCTTTCGTTTAGGAGGTCGTGGGAAGAGCCCTAGTAAGCAGGCTTCTATAGTAGGCGCCAACTGTCTCCCCAGTGCGTCCTTGATCTTAGCCAGGAACAACTCCAGGTCATATGTATAAAGCCCGCGTCTGCGTAGGCACACCTCGGGCAATTCCTCACTTTGCCCCCATATGTAACATTGAGTCTATGAGCGTCATATAGACCATATGGATATAGTTAAACTGCGTGTACTTAAGTCTGGTATTCCGTGATATTTTCTTGTGAGACCGTAGGACCTTACCCCTTTCTCCATCAGTGAATTCCCTGCCTACAGCCCTTTCCCACTTCCCCCGCAAATCCCCCATGGGGCCAATAGCCTCAGTGACCAGGGCCTCGTGGTGCCACTTCACCTGGTGTCTCGCAGTACCCAGAGTGATCAGCGCCTGCAGTACCGGGTGGGTCGCCGGCTCATCCCTACCCATTCCCCATAACTGCCACAAGGTACGGACCAAGGCTTCATACTGCAGGAACTGGCCAGGGGGAAGACCGTGACTTTCCATGAGATCCGCAAACAGGACCAATGAGCCATCCTGATAGCAGTCCCTCACCGTGTCTAAGCGCACCTCTGTCCATGACTCCAGCTGCTCGGCCGTAAATATTGTCACCGGACTTCCATGGGAAAGCCCAACCAACGGCAGCGAGGGGGAATACCACGAGGTCCCGCCCAGCCTACGCAAGCAACGTTTCCAAGTGTGTATAGCTGTAAGTTGCAACACTGACCTGTATGGGGTGACAACTGTCGGTCTCACCAATTTGGCTAACAGTAAATCCGAGTTACCATTTGGCTCCGTCAACCAGGTTCCCCCCGCGTTCACGCCCTGTATCCACTGTGCCAGCCACTGCAGCTGAGCCGCCAACATATACAACTCAAAATCCGGCACACCCAGGCCGCCCTCCGCCATTGGGCATTGCAATGTCCGCAGGGAGACTCTCCGTCTACCATCCCCCCATATCAGGTCTCTCATCAGTGCATTCAGGGGTCTAAACCATCCCCGGGGCATCAGGGTCGGCAGGTTTTTATTTTTAAATCGTCTTTATTGGTTTTTCACAATGTGTACATAATACAATTTTGCCGGTATTAACATACAAAACAGTACAGTGACGTTATTACTCTTGATGCCTGGTGGGGAACCAGGCTACGCTTCATGTTGGTGACAGAAAGAGTGAAGACAGAGCAAGTCCTGTCCAACAAGTGTAAACATCCATACATTTAAACCACTTTTCAAACGGAAAGAAAAATACAAATCGATTAACACTCTTCTCCCAGCTACATAGTTCCACACCAATGATTTATGAAACACAAACACAAACTATACGATCTCTATTTACTCAAGTACATTATACGATGCAGGTCGTCTATGGCCCAAGGTAGTTACTTACATGCAGAAGCGGCCAGGAGGAGAGAAGGAGGTGGCGGAGGGAAGGGAAATCATGCTGGGGCAGGCAGGAACCTGCCCAGTGTAGTGGCCCTTTTGAGTTGCGCAGTGGCATGTGACAACAGGTTCATATATATATACCTAGCAGAAAATGCCCAGCAGCAGATACCAAATCAGGTTAATATGGTGCTAGGTGTATTTAATTTGCCTTCCACGAAAGATAAATAATCCTGCCAGTGCATGTGGTTGGCCTGCGGTCTATCTCGGGGTGCCCCCATCGTTTGTGTCGTGTGCTCAGCCACCAATGCTTTGCGAAGATCCAGTAACCATGTGCGTGTGATGGGGCCACACTGGATTTCCATGTCATTGCTATTCTCCGCTTTGCCAACACCAGAGCGAGATCTAAGAATTTATTAAGATTTTTCCTCGCAGCAGTACGCTTGGTGATGCCAAGTAGGAAATGTGGGCCCTGCACAGGGATTATAGTGTCAGTTGCTTCCCCCAAAGTCGCCGCGATCTCGCCCCAGTAGACCCCAAGAGAGGGGCATGTCCAGACCATATGTAAGAACTTTGCATCTGTCCTGAAGCAACGGGGACATATGCCTACAGAAGTAGGATACATGCGTGACAGCCTATACGGCATCAAATAAGTATGATGTAAGTAGTTGAACTGCGTGTACTTCAATCTAGCATTTGTAGACACAACCTTAGGGTATTCTATACATTGCGACCACTGCTTGTCACTCATGTCAATCGACAGTTCGGATTCCCAATACGCCCGAAGCGTTGTCATTAGAGTGTCAGGGCCTGGTCTCAAGGAGCTATACAATGCTGTCACTGCATACTTGCCTTTTCCATGCGTAAGCAATGTCTGCAATACCTGCGACGTAGGTATACATATCTCAGCCAACTACGTCTGGCTGCAAACATTAGTAAGTTGCCCTTCTGTATCTGTGTCTGAGTTTTAGTATCGATAACCATTCCATTATGGCTGTGTGCCTTGAGGACAATGCCCAGCTAGACATCTCTGTGAGCTGGGCGCCCGCCATCCACCTCATCGGCCACTGAAGCTGCGCAGCAGCATAATAATACTCATAGTTGGGGGCCCCCAGCCCCCCTTCCGCTGTCAGCAGATACAATTTACTAAGGGCCACTCGGGATCTGGAGCCTCCCCATAAGAGCGCAACCAGAATCACCTTGAGATCCCTAAATATACTCCGGGGTAGTTTATGAGGGAGAGCAGTAAAGAAATAAAGTAGCCTCGGAAGAAGCAGCATTTTGGCAATGGCCACTCTACCCATAGGGGACAAGGGCAGACCGCACCAAAACGGTAACGTCGCTCGAGCTCTGGACACTGCCTTACCCAGGTTCCCATCAATAATATCTGCACTAGTATGATGGATCTGCACACCCAGGTACTTAAAGGTGTCAAATGCCCATTTCAGCGGAGTTCTAGGCATGCCCTGCCTCTGGTCAGGCGGGATCGCCCTCATAGGAAAAACTACTGACTTGGGCCAGTTCACCCGAAGGCCCGAGGCCCGAGCATGAGCATCCAGTAATGCCATCAGCTCATGCAATACAATACTCTCCCCCCAAAGGTAGACCAAAGCATCATCAGCATATAACGAAATTATATGCCACTGCCTATCCGCATGGATACATACCCCAATCCAAAACCCGCTGCTGCAATTTACATGCCAAGGGCTCCATAGCGAAAGCAAATAGAACCGATGACAAGGGGCAGCCCTGCCTGGTGCCTTGCTCAATATCAAACTTAGGAGATATGTCACGACCTGTCCTTACTCTTGCCTGGGGATTAGTGTTTAGTATACGCACCCATCGCAAGTATGTGGGTCCAATGCCAAACTTGCCCAACACAGTGAACAGATACTCCCTCCCCAAGGTGTCACATGCCTTTTCGATGTCCAAGGCTGCCAGCCAAGGGGTATCACCCTCCGAGCGCGCCCAGTCTAGGAGTCGGAACAGACGGCGCAAATTCAGACCGGTACTTCTTCCCGGAATAAAACCATTTTGATCCTCATGTATCAAAAGGGATGCCTTTTCTATGAGCCTATTGGCTAACACTTTCCCCAAGATCTTATAATCCGCGTTTAATAAGGACAGAGGGCGATATGATGCCATCTGCAACGGATCCCTACCCGGTTTGGGTAGCACCACCAACAGTGCCTCTCGCATGTAATCTGGGAGTTCTCCTCCTTCGTAGGCATCCTTATAGACAGCCAGCAATTGGGATACAAGTTTATCAGAGTACACAGAGTAAAACTCCGAAGGCCAACCATCTGCACCCGGCGATTTACCCGCCGCCAACTGTTTAATGGCTTCTAATATCTCGTCTTCCGTAATATCTTCCTCCAATGAATCATGTTGGGGCTTCGTGACCTGCCACAGCTGCATTGATGCTAAAAAGTGTTGTATGTTGGGAAGGTTATCTGTACTTGGCTCCCTGTACAAGTTCGTGTAGTATTTATAAAATGCGTCATTAATTGCTGTCTGTGTGTTTATCAGCACACCCTCATTATTATATAGCGCTGTGATTGAAGGTTGGGAGGCATCAGTTTTTAAGAGCCAAGCTAACATTTTACCAGCTTTGTCGCCCTCTATGTGTTGTCGAGCCAAGTAGTGTTTGTAATCCAACGCACCTAAGCTGTTTGAGGTTTCCTTGTAGGCCAATCGCGCCTTGGCCAACAAGGGGAGCGCCAGAGGGTCCACTGGTACTAGAGTTTCACATCGCGCAATTTCCGCCTCATGTTTACTTAGCTCGGCTGAGAGCGCCATCCGTGACCCATATGCCGTTTTTATAGCATGCCCCCGAGCTACTATTTTAAAGGCATCCCACTCGACGCCCCTATCAGAGGCAGTGCCTGTGTTCTCTTGAAAGTATGTGGTGACCATCTGAGAGAGGGCAAGGCGAAACGTAGTATCCTTAAGCGCAGCCACCGAAAGTCGCCACGTCCGGATCCTGGCCCTACAGGTGCCCCATGCAACATGCAGCTGCAGCGGATTGTGGTCAGAGAGCGTCCGCGCTAAGTATTGTGATTGTGATATCCTGGTTAATGCTTCTGTGGAGCAATATACTGCGTCTATCCGCATATGCAAGTCATGCAGCGAGGAGTAATGAGAATATGCATGTGTCATAGGATGCTGCCTGCGCCACACATCACTCAGCTGCATATGGTCCGCCCAGTCTCTCAGGTGTTTTGAGATTTGTATAGATTGCGCACCATGAAGGGGTGGGCGCGATCGATCCATATCTAAATCATATGTACTATTATAGTCTCCCCCTCATAGTGTTGGTACTGTAGGGTCAGACAGCAAGGCTGGTGTGAGTGTATGCAAAAACTGCGCCTGCCCAGTATTTGGGGCATATAGGGAGATTAACGCTAGCGAGGCACCATCTAATCGGCCCTCCAAAGTCACATAGCGACCATGAGGATCTACACGGGTATGTATCATCTCAAGGGGTGTGCCTGGTGCCACCCATATAAGGGCGCCCCTCGCATAGCCAGAGTATGTGGTGCCTATGACTGTGCCTCTCCAGCGCTTGTGTAGTGAGGCTAGTGTCTGTGTAGTAAGGTGCGTCTCTTGTATTAGCGCAATTGTGATCTTGTGGGCACGCAAATATTGATAAACCTTATATCTTTTCACACATCCCGCCAGCCCTTGCACATTCCAAGTTAAGAGTGTATATTCATTATTAACCATTTGAAAGAATAGAAGGGACTCTTCAGACCATCCCCCCTCACCAACCACCCGACCCCAGCCATCCCACCGTACATCCTGCCATTCGAATATTTTCCCCAGCCAAGACAATAAAATGCAGAGATCGTTTTGAACAATAATAACATGCCCCTAACTCCCCACCCAAGGCCGGCTTGCCAACGGGCAATTGGCCACTTGCACTGAAATGCCATAAAAATACTAATAAAACTATTGCTATCTCAGCTATGTAACGCTATTTGGGAGCGCAGCTATAACCCAACCCCGGCTGACTGTTGGCGGCCATCATTTAACCAATTTTTAATGACATCTCGTAACTTAGGCCCCCGAGCCCAGAGCATAATAAGCATAAATCTTCATAGCAGCCCACCCACAAATAACCAATCAATTGCCCATCAATCGCATATACACAACAAAAGGATATTCAAAGAGTCCGCCTAGTTCACTTGCAGGCCGGTCCGCCATCTCAGGTTCACTGTCACCAGGGATCGTAGACATCTATAAGTCAACCAACTTCGTTTGCCAGTTGTGGAGTCAGCTCTGGACCATCTCCTTGCAGTTCCGCACTTTGTGAGTCTGTTAGAGAGAGCTGGCGATCCTGTCCATCATCCGAGTCTGACTCAGATCTCGCTGTTGTCACAGCAGCGTTAAGATGTTCCGCCAATTTTTATGGCTTGCGCCCTTTCTGCCGCTACTTGATTCTTGGTGAGCCGTTGCACTTTAGGTCTCCCACGTCGTCTTCGGGTGCCTCCTATCCTCCAGGGCAACTGCGATTCCAGATCTGCTGAGTGGTAGGCGGAGGATGCGCGAAACCATGCTGGTCTATCCAAGACCAGGCTTCCTCATGAGTGGAGCAATATATATTTAGATCTTAATGTCGTATACGAAGTTTAGCAGTATACTGTAGGGCGTACGATATCTGATGATCTCTTAAGCACCGCTTGACCTCGATGTATGAAGATCTCCGGCGTTGAACGGCCAATGTATAGTAGGGTAGATGTGCACTGTAGCGTTCTCCACTTGCCAGGGACCCTTAGACCTGGTCATCTGCAAAATGTGGTCCTGTCCCTATAATTAAACAACTGTGCCACTACTGGTCTAGGTGGATTACCCGGTCACGGAGGGCCTCCCGGGACCCTGTGTGCCCGTTCAATGGAGAAGAATTGTGAGACTCGTCCCTGCAGGATTACATCAGAGATCCATGTTTCGAGATATAGGTCCATAGCTGGTCCTTCCGCTCGCTCTGGCAGCCCCACTATACGGATGTTATTCCTGCGGGAACGGCCTTCCTGATCTTCCAGTCGATTTGCGAGGTAGTCCATCTCCTTCTGCAGGGTCTTGAGTTGCTCCGCAGTTGTAGACACCGTAGGGCGCAAGGCCGCCAGCGCTGATTCCGAGTCCTCTACTCTGGCTTTGAGTTTCTTGTGATCTTCTCGCAGAAAGCCCATATCAAGACAGAGCGTATCTATTTTAGGACCTAGCGTAGTCTTGATATCTAGTATTGCGGCCATTAACTCGTCGAAACGGTGAGAATGGTCTATTGGAGCGCTGGCGTTTGAGGCACCGAATTGTGCATTATTGCCACCAGCCATTACAGATGTCGACATTTCAGGTAACTGGGGCTGCGATTTGTCTCCACGTGGCTTACCCATTTTTCGACAGGACAGTCAGCAAACCCTCCAACAATTTGGGTCCAGGTCCGGTCGCACCCAGCTGGTTTCTCCTGGATGTTGTGTACTCTACACAGCCCTAACGAAGAAGTCGCAGCGCGCCACACCTTACGCAGCCATTGTGGTAGGCCCAAAAGTGCAGACCCCTTATTCCGTTGTCTCCAGGTACCAGGTTGATAAGGCCCCAGCAATGTAGTTGCGCACACCGGTGAGGGGGAATGCGCACTACCCACCAGACCATTCAACTCTGTGCCGTGTGTGCCAGCAGTATTCCAGAGAGTTCTTATCCTGCCCCAAGTATGCGAGCCGGCTATGCGGCGTGGATGGATCTTCCTCTTATTCTGAGGGACCCACACCAGCCTACAGTTACTCCTTCAGCGGAAGTAATGTTCTTGCCATAAGGTACCGCACAATATCCTTCGTGGTGCACTTTGACTGTAAGAGGGTGCGACCCCGACCGTAGGCCCGCGCACTGTACTCTATCCTGGCGGCTGCCTGAGTCTAGCGCAGGGATCTGGACCCTCAGCCCAGTCAATAATTTTTATCCCTAGTGCAGGAGGGGAGAAGGGGGAGAGCAGAGCGGAGTGCCTAGCCACGATATCAGCAGAAACTCACCGCTTGAGGAATCGCCAAGTTCATATTGGCCAGGCAGGCCCAACTGACCCTCCAATGGTTGTTGCGCAGGTCCCTCAGTCTGTCCCAGCCGGGTTCTCAGCAGCCAAAGGGAGGGGGGGGGGAAGGTAAGAGCCTCCGTTATCGCCCCTCCGCCCGAAATCGCAGGCCTCACAGTCCTCCTGGCCCCAGAAGAGAGGGAAGCGCCAAACAGGCCTCCCAAACCGGGACGGGCGCCAACCGCCGGGACCACTGCAGGATACCAGGAGCCCGGGGTGCTCGTCTCCCGAGGGCTCATAAGCGTCTGCGATCACTCACAATCGCCGCGTCCAGCTCCGGGTAGGGAGGAAAGCCAATATTCCTCGAGTCTCCGCCGTCCGTAAGCCCCTCCGCCGTCCCCGCCTCAGGCACCGATAGGCGTCAGGAGTACAGCAGAGGGCCGCGGCCGCCCACGATCTTAGCGCCGCGCCTCCTGTATGTCTCGCATTTCAATGTTGCCCTGGGCTCGGGGGATCAGCGATCTTACAGCCAGGGTTCCGCTACAAGGAAATCCCAGATTAGGGCGTCATTGCGCCGACGTTCAGGATGTTTTCTAGCCGGCCTGCTGCGGAGCTCAGCGAAGTGCGGCCACACTCGCTGCCATCTTGGCCACGCCCCTCCATCAGGGTAGGGTCAGCAGGTTAACGAAAAAGGCAACATGACCATCTTAAGCAAAGAGATCCGAGCCATTATTGGCAGTTGCAGTGTGCGCCAAGAGAGTACACTGGTCCGGAGAGACCTCAGCGCCCTGCCCAGGTTCCCTTCCTTTAAGTCATCCAAAGAATGAAAGACGTGTACTCCTAAATATATAAATGAGTGGGGGGCCCAGTTGATATCAGCTGGTAATAGTGTCAGCCGGGGTGCCGGTCCCACCAGTGGGAACAAATAGGTCTTTTTCCTGTTAACCCGTAGGCCGGACAGTGCCTCAAACCGCTCTAAAAGTGCAAGAGTCGTTGCGGTGCCAGGTACTGTCGTTCCTAAATATACCAGCAAATCAATTGCATACAACGAAATCATGTGCGTCCGCCCATCTAGTCGAAGACCCATCCTCTCTCCACCCTGCTGGATCAGCTCGGCAAGGGGTTCAATGCCCAGGGCAAACAATAAGGGTGAGAGGGGGCACCCCTGCCAGGTTCCCCATTGTACTGAGAGGACACAGATTTCCCCATCCTGACCCTCGCCGTAGGTGAAGCATACAGCAGTTGGACCCACTTCACCCAGTCCTCCCCAAGGCCCAACCGCATCATGACCTCAAAGAGGTAATCCCTCCTCACTGTGTCAAAAGCCTTCTCTAGGTCGACAGACAGTGCAGCCGCCGAAGACATAGACCTCGTCCCTTCATGAAACAGAACATAGTACAACCTACACAAATTATAAGAGGTGCTACGGGAGGGGATAAATCCGTTTTGGTCTTCGTGAATGATGGAGTGCATGTGTGGGAGCAGTCTGAGTGCCAGTATCTTGCTAAGGATCTTAAAATCTATGTTGAGAATAGAGAGTGGCCTGTACTCTGTTACTGGGGCGTTGGCCTCTGTAGTCTTGGGAAGGGGTATCACCAACGCACTCTGGATTGACTCGGGGAGGCCTCCCCGTTCCAGGGCCTCCGCGTATAGAGTCACTAACCTTGGCGCCAATTGATCTACATATGCTGTGTAAAACTCTGCCGGGAGTCCATCAGGACCCGGCGTCTTCCCCGTCGCCATATCTGCAATGGCAGCTCTGACTTCATTCAGGGTCACTGGACCTCCCAAATCGTCTTGTACCTGCGCGTCCAGCGTCCGCATAGGCAGTGTCTCCAAGAAATCCCAGATAGTGGAGCGAGGGACCCGGCCAGGGCTAGTGTACAATTTTTCATAATAAGTGCGGAACAGTGTATTAATGGCATCAGGATCATAGACCAGTTCCCCGGAATCCGTCTGGACCTGTGTAATCGGAGCCCCTCGACTTTCCGGCTTAATCAGCCATGCCAGTAGGCCAGAGGTCTTCAAACTTTTTTACTCTGAGCCCCCCTAAGAATAATATTTTGAGGTCGGGCCCCCCTCCAAAACTTTATGGCAAGGATTGGGGGAGCGGGAGGGACATGGCTGCGTGCAGGGAGCGGGGCTTATGAGATGATTTCAGGCATACTTTTTCTATAGTTTATGAACCGCACTAAATATGACACTTATAAACGGCAAATGCATCAAACAAAAACAGATATTATCCCAAACAAACTGCTCCCCATAATTGGGGTGTTGAGCCCCTCACACTCTTTGACCCCAATGCAACTACACCTGCTGCACTAATGATAACTGCAGTCCTGAGTATCAGGCTATCTCCCCTGCATCTTTTACCTCTTCCCCACCATTTTTTTTTTGTTTAAATCTGTTTTTATTGTTATTAATTTTGCTGTAACTCTTCATGAAAGACAAATTACATTGTGGAAGACTGACCATATACCAAACCATCTAACAATCGAATAGACATGTCAATTGGAGCAAACATTAAACATAAGCTATGTCGATGACATAATGGGTTCAAAAACCAGTTGAGGCTCCGCATTTAGTCCGTTCCAGTTGGAGCAAAAGGTCACCGTTCAATAGTGGTTTGGCTCCGTTAGTGTGTTGTACAGAGTCTTTTAAGGTCAATCAGCATAATCAATTAAACAGATGTTATAGGTAAGAACAAACAAAACTCAGAACTAGTAAAAGCAGCAGCATAGAACAACACCTATGTGAGCATCCCTCACCCTGCCCCCCCCTCCCTCCTCCCTCTTCTACATCATCACTTCGGCAATCTCCACCCATTGGCTACGGCGATGTCCGTGTTCGATGTCAGATGGTGTATGTGTGCACTTATTGCGTGTCAGGAATCTACAGACAGGCTACCCATCACTTACTACAAGGGCGTCTCCCTCGTTCTCTGTTGGTCCCTCAAGGCTATCCCCTTCCGTTTGCCTTAAGGCCTGGAGCAGTCCCTCCCACTGCGTCGCTATAGGTGTTTTCCGCAGCCCCACCGTTTCCTCCCGTAGGATGGCAATTCCCTCTGCTTTGGCCCATGCTAAGAGCGAGTATCTCCATGCCCGTATGTGCGGCGGGTCCTTCGCCTTCCACCTCTTAGTTATAAGCCGCTTAGCTACCACTATACCCAAGTCGAGGAACCGAGACGAGACTTTTGAGGCCGGGGTTCTGTGGAAGTAATGTAATAAGTAAGTGGGCCTACCTCTTCCCCACCATGACGGATCATCACTTCGGTCCTAATGCTTGAAAGGAAAATAAGCTCTGATGCCCCTTTTTTAAAGGTAGACAGTCATAACTGTCATGCAGTGTGCCCTTCAAATCCCTGGGCCCCAGTCCTGCTGCATCTGCTTCCTTAATGATAACCAGCAGTGGCCACTTACACACTTGGCAGCAGTACCAGCGTCACTAATGAATGCCCTTTAAAAAAATAAAAAAACATTTATATTGTCCCCTTCTTTGGGGTATCTCTCTGAAGAAGCTGTCTCTGGCCATTTGTAAACATAAGAATGAGTCCCCATACAGTGCTCCCTATTCTGGGCCTTCTCTTAGAAAATATATCTGAATCTCGCTCCTTTCTTCTGTCTCCTAGACCATCACTGTGAGGCCCCAGGGATCGAGAGGATTCGGGCTCTGGATCTGAATGCAACCCTGCTGGCCTTCTACTTGCCACCCCATGGACTCAGCTTTCACAAAAAAACTGCCCCTGAATGGTTAATACTGACTTTGAGGTGCCTCTGCTTGAAATCGAAAGGTGTGGTGGTAGTGCAGAAAGTTAAAAAAGAAAACAGTCTTCTTACCAGCCATTAATTGATTGAGTCGCTTAAAGCCAGGGCCACTGGAATTAGGAGTTTCCTCAGCAGCAGTGTTTTCCACATAATTATCAGTTTACTGCATTTGCTACATAATCTGCAGATTTCAACAAAAAAATCTTGATTCTAGCTCAAACGGAACAAAAGTTACTTAAAGCACGACAAAGTGTTCCGGAGCAGTGGAAGGCCCTTTGCAAAGATTGACTGGTAATCTTGTAGTTGCTTACTGCTGTATTTGGGTGTTAAACTGGTACTAATGAGGTGAAATATTTCCCCTGACAGCGTTACCTTGAGTTAAAATGACAAAATAATGAAGTTATGCTAACCACAAAATGTGGCGCATTGTGCCGCATAATTTACCTTTTCTTGCTGCATAATTTAGTCAAACCTGCCGCATAATGTGGTCCTCTTCTGCTGAATAATTCCAGTGGCTCTGCTTAAAGCTTTATGGTGGCAAATATTTATTCTTTTTGAGATATAATGTAAGGGTGTTATCAGCTGAGATCTGGAAAAGTGGAGACACTTACAAAAATGTTTGCATTAGATACAGTTTGATTACTTATTACTAAAAAGTATATTTTGTAAGAACTTGTTTTATCTCAATTACTGCATCATTTTGCAGAAGCCCAGCTTAGAGTATGTAAATACTGTTTTAAAATAATGACTTACATATTCACAGTGCTTTCTGCCACAGGCTGGGATCTCATAGCACTATAAACAGGGTCACTGGAATTATGCAGCAGGAGAAGGCCAAATTATGCAGCATGGTTGACTAAATTCTGCAGCAAGCAAAGACGAATTATGCTGCATAATGCTGCATATTTTGTAATAGCATTACTGCATTAGTTTGCAATCTTTACATTTGTTAACACTGTCCTGGCCTTTATTGCCCCTCATAAGTACCACATTAACACCCACATATAGCAATACGCAACAGAAAGGTGACCAGTCAACCTTTAGAAAGGGCCTTCCACTGCGAGGTAACATGTGTTGCTGCATTTTTAGTAACTTTTGAACTGTTTGAGCTAGAAACAAGTTTTTTTAAAAATCTGCAAATTATGCAGCAGATGATGGATTATGTGGCAAATGCGGAAAATCCATAACTATGCGCTGTGAGTGCAGGGTGAGCGTGAAAGTGAAGGGTGAGATTGAGGAGTGAGTTGTCTGAATGCAGGGTGCATTCCCAGACACTTGAAGTAAATCAGCATGTTATTGACGGTGGCGTAGGGTTTCAGATAGAAGTTAAACTATTGCTATTATGGCATTAATCAGGGATCGAGGGTGAAGGAAATAAATAATGTGCTGATCCTGCAACAAACTTCCAGTCTTATGATTAGGATTGCCAGCTCATTATTTTGATGCTGCAGACGGTACAAAAATAAACAGTCACCTAAAGCCCTATTTTCAGCACTCATCTGTGCATACTTCGAACAGCAAATATAAATAGAAAACACTTTTAATTGTGTTCCAGGGCGGCCTGAATGATTCATGACTGATAATTAAAGGGAACAAAAACAGAAAAGTCACATTACAAATGAATACATACTTTTTTATTTATAACCCTATTTAGTGTCAAGCAGAGGTCTTTGCAGGCTCTTTAAACACATGGCTGGCATTTTTCTATTGGCAACCCTACTTTATATTCCATTTCATGAAATGCATTTTCACACTACAGCAGTAATTGTAGAACACAAATGTAAGGAATAGGCAGAGTGGGGGCCCAGGGGCTACTGGAACCAGAAAAAATACTAAGCCTCGGTAACCAGTTTACAAAGTTATGTAAATATGCAAAGGGTCTTTAAAGACCTGTGAAAAACTCGGGCGTGCCGGAGATAAGACCCCAGACACTGCCCAGCCGAGCCCACAACAGCACACTCACTGACCTCCGGCCCCACATAAATGAAGACAGCCTGGAAATGCAGCAAATAAACATTGCCGCACTTCCAAGCCATCTTCATTTACATGTACTTTCAGAGGCATCTGCGCCCCCCCTGGGAACCCATCCACGCCCCCCCAGGGGGGCGCGCCCCACAGTTTGAAGACCTCTGCAGTAGGCGACCGGCCCTCCCCTCTTCTCTCTGCACTCTGTCTAGGTATTCCTTATAGCTGTGGCACCTCAGCCTCTCCAGTGCATTACTATATTTAGCGTGGGCCTCTTGTAGACGCGCTGCAGAGGTGGCCTCTTGTCCCTGAATATTGTCCAGTTGCCTGATCTGAGACTCCATGTCCAATAGCTCTTGCCTGATTTCCCGTTGTGCGCCAATCGATTGCCCTAGACAGTGTCCCCTCACCACCACCTTAAACGCCTCCCATTCCACTAACACAGAGGATGCTGAGTCAGCATTGATTGAAAAGTATGTCTCAATAAGGGCCCTCAAAGAGTCGTGGAAAAGCACATCCTCTAACGCAAGGGGAGTCAATCTCCACAGCGGGATCGGGGGCCGTCTCCCAAAGGGTTGTTGTGTCAACTGCAGGGGGCTATGATCTGAAAGGGTCCTACCCAAGTACTCTGAGGCGCCGAATTCCGGCATGCACAAGAAGATATCTAGCCTAGTATGTACTTGATGCAATGGGGAGAAGTATGAGTATTCCCTAGAATTTGCATGCTGCACCCTCCAGATGTCTTCCAAACCCGAATGCTTAATCCAGTCTCGGAACCCCGCTGCTACCCAGTGTGTCTGTGCTTCCGGGAGAGGTGGATGTGAGCGATCTACTGTGGTATCCACCACGCAATTAAAATCACCTCCAATAACAGCGTACCCTCCCATGTATTCAACCATCTGAGCTGAGAGGGCGGTAAGGAACGTCACCTGTTCTATATTCGGTGCATACACACTCCCAAACGTCACGTCCCTCCCGGTCAATCTCCCAGCTACTAGAGCATACCTGCCTTCACTGTCAACCTTGGTGCGGATGTGCTCAAAAGGAACCCCGGGTCGCACCCATATCAGTACCCCCCGGCAAATGCAGAGTAGGTAGTAGCGTATATTCAGCCCCTCCACCGCCTGCTCAGTTTGTCCAGTTCGCTACTAATCAAATGCGCCTCTTGCAAGAGGGCTACATGCACATCTCTCCTCTTTAAATAGGCGTATATCTTATATCTTTTGGCCATGGACCCCATCCCCCTTATATTCCATCTAACAAACTTGAACAGGTTATGCATTGGTTGGGATGGTATCTGGTCCCCCCCCATGTCAACCCCCACAGCACCCCCGGCCGCCAACACTCTAGGCTTCACCCCTCCGCCCCCCGTATACGCACAGAACAAAAATTAATAACAAACATCCCCAATAGGACAACTCCCCAATCCCAGGACGGTCTAGCAACGGCTATCCGCCCAAACCGCAGACAGGACTGCATCAACAAACTAAGGCCCAATGCTACTATCGCAAGGACCTGAGTGGAGCGCGGCTGTCACCACAGGTACCCCTACAGTGGTTCTGGTACTAACCCATGGCGCGTCAGCCAAAGGTGGCCGATCTAACCCTCACCCAGGGGCGCACCAGGCCGCCCCGCCCACCTTCCTCGGAGCCCCCAATCAAAGAGAAGAAAGGGGGGTTTAAGGTGAGGGGGAACACGGATGAGAGAGGAGCGAAAGAGAAAGAGGGGAGGGGTGAGAGAGGAGAGTGAGATTGGCAAGTCTCCAATTATACAATCTCATCAGCTGTGTTCGGGGTCACAATTGGCATCTTAACACTGCCACTCCGGGATGTGTCCGAGTCTGACCCATCAGTCCCTCTCTTTGATCCGGAGCCTCTCTCCGATGACGATCTCTGTCCCTGCATCATGGCCGCCACCGCCTGTAATGCCTCCGCTCTTTCCCTTTCTGTCTGTGAAGAGCTCGGCTTCTTTGGAGCCCCACGCCGTTGCCGTCTCCGAAGTCTCTTCCCTGACTCATGTTCTCTAGATTGGGTTGTCGATTTTTGTGTTGCAGGTGGACCCTCTGTTTTGTAGTTTTCAATCCAATCCCATGCTGCTTTGGGGTCATCACAGAAGTGTGTCTGCCCATCTAACATTATCCGTAGTCGGGCCGAGAACATCAGTGAATATTGAATCCCTTCTTCCCGCAGGGCCCTCTTAACTTCGAGGAAGGAGGTGCGACGCCTCTGAACTTCTAAGGTATAATCAGGGAATAACAACTCTTTACTGTTCTCAACCATGAATGGCCCATCAGCGCGTGCTTTTTGCAATAAAGTGTCCCTATCTTTAAAGTGGAGCAGTCTAGCCACCACGGGGCGCGGGGGCCTCCCCGGGGCCAGTGGCCTGGCAGGAACGCGGTGTGCCCTCTCCAATGTGTAAAACTGGGACAAGCCCTCCGGCGCCACCACGTCACGAAGCCAACTCTCTAAGTACTGGATCATGTTGTTGCCCTCCACTCCTTCCGGCAAACCTAGGATCCTTACATTATTCCTCCGATTCCGCCCTTCTGCATCCTCAGCTCTCTTTTCCAGTATATTGACTCTGTTGGATATTTCCCCCATCTGTTTGGACAAGGCCTGTTGCGCCGGTGTAATATCTGCCAGAGAGGACTCGGTCCGTTTCACCCTGTCTGCCAGTTTGGCGTGTTGCGCTCTTAACAGGCCCAGGCCCACTGCCACAGTACTTATGTCATGATGAAGCATCGCCTTGGTGTCGGCAATGGCCTCTAGTATTTAAGTCAATTGTTGCTGGACTGGGTTTTCCAAAGGTTCACAACTTGGCTCCTCCTCCATCTGGTCTGGTGCGGTTTCCTCATGCTCGGGGAGAGACCCCGTCTGCTTTCCTCTAGGCTTCCCCATCTCCAATTGATGATGATGTCCAACTGAGGATCTGGTTCGCCCCTCTCTGGGCCGCCGGGGACCGATTACCAGGGTTTCAGCCCGGCTCTACGCCTCGCACCCCTCCAGTGCCGAGCCACCGCGCCTTCGCGGCGGCCCGTTTCATCACCACTACCTTTGTCTGTTAAACGATCCCCTCCAGTAGCACCATGGGGGCCCGCTAGTTCTTTTTGCCTGTGCCCCTCTACAATGTCCCGTGTAGGCAGCGCCTGAACCCAGGCTCCGTCAGCCCAATCGACGCCTCCTCCCCTTAATGGATGCAGTGAGGGGCTCACACTCCTTCAATACTTCCCAGCGTCTTCCCGGTGTCGCTCCTTATTTGCCACATGCTTAGGTCGCGGCCTACCAGCCTGGTCAAGGGCCCTGCGCAGTCCCAAGTCCACCCTACAGGCCTCCCGGGGCCTCAGATCGAATCGTGGCCGTCCCCGCTCCCTAGGGTCTCCAGCCCGCTCATCAGCTGCCTTCGCTCTAAGCCATAGCTCAATCGGCCTCCTGCCCTCTGCGGCCCTCCAGCTCTATCGGTTTGCCCCCGTCACCTCGGGGTTACTGGTACCTTCAGTGCCTCCCGGTGTGCTAGTATCTGCCAGAAATTTTGCACTGATCTCCCCCTTGTTGGGGGCCACAGTCCGCTCCAGCACTGGTCGGCACCCCGGTGGGAACCTCCAGCACAGAGTCCCCTGACTCGATCAGACCCACCTGGCCTCTGGATGCCGGTGCATTGCTTCTGCGCTCAGGGTTCCCGGCCAGGGCCGATTCACTCCACTCTCCAGCCGCAGCGCGGTTTCCCACGATGTCGCAAGCCACCGATACCGCTCCCCGCTCCACTGGTTGTCCTCCACGGGTTGCGTCGTGCCGTTGCCCGGTCCCGGCTCGTCACCTCTCCTGCCAGGTCCTCGGGGCCTCAGGCCACCATCTTGCCCGGGCCGCGGCGCCACACGCACTTTTGCCACTCCGCTCCTCCCATCGCCCCTCGGCCTCAAAGGGGTAGAATTATGTTCTGGGGCACTTCCGGCACGTAGGGTCCGCGCCGGCGCACCCCCGGGCCCCGGTCGTCACAACGGCAAGCAGGGAAAGTTACTCGGCCGGCGGGTTGCCTCCGTCTCACCAGAATTACAGGTCGCCTCAGTGCCTCCCGGCGTGTCAGTGCCTGCAAGGAGTTCTACACTGGTCTCCACCTGTCTGGAGGCCACAGTCTGCTCCAGCACGGGTCAGCACCCCCGTGGCAATCTCCGGCGCGGTGTCCCCTGACTCGTTCGGGCTCACCTGGCCTCTGGATGTCAGCGTGGTTCTTCTGCGCTCGAGGTTCGCAGCCAGGGCTGATTCGCTCCACTCTCCAGCCCCAGCGCGACTCCCTGCGATGTCACGGGCCTCCGATGCCACTCCCCACTCCACCGGCTGTCCTCCACGGTTTGCGTCGCTCTGTTGCCCAGTCTGGGCTCGTCACCTCTCCTTACAGGCCCTCAGAGCCTCAGGCCGCCATCTTGCCCGGACCGCGGCTCCGCACACACTTTTGCTGCTCCACTCCTCCTTTCGCCCCATGGCCTCAAAGGGGTCGGTTTATGTTCCGGTACACCTCCGGTGAGCGGGGTCCACACTGGCGCGCCCCCGGGCCCAGGCCGTCACTACGATAAACAGGATAATTTGCTCAGCCGGCGCGGAGCTCTTGGCTCACACGTCCGCCATCACTGGCTCACAAGCCACGCCCCCCCAAAGAATTTGACACTTGCTGGACAGCCCACAGATGTAGGCCAGATCCCTACATAAACAAGTTTTGTACACTTGTGGTTTGTTTGCAGTAAGTAATGTTAATGTAGAGCTTAGTGAGGAAAAGGCTGGTGGTGGAATTTGTTAGGGTTTTTTTTGTCATCAGATGTGTTGCAGGGGTTACTTGGGGAGTGGATGGAGGTCTGTTAGGTTTGCTTAAATATTTTGGTCTGTGATGTAACATTTGTAAGGATCTTCATTGTATGCATGTATGTATATAATATTTTTACAGGACAAACCTAGCCAAAAGACAGCGGAGCGCTGGACATGGTAATGGGCAAGCTTAACGTTGGCTAGTAATAGGAGTGGATGCTGAGTTGTGGACAGTTCATGCATTGTGATGTAGTGTTCTTTAAAGAGGCAAATCTTCATCTCTTTCCTAATTTGGAGCCGCGTTTGAGCGGTCCTGATAGATACAGTTAAGTTGTTCCAGATCCAGGTGCATAGATGGAAAAGGCCTGTTGCTTTGTTTTTTTCTCGTTAAGAGTTCTTAGTCTTCAGTCTGATGGTGTCCTGGTTGTGCGTGTGCCGAGAACTGCCAGAGATGATGAACTTGTCTGCAAGATAACCGGGAGTGCTGGTCTTAATGTCTTTGTAAATTATGCAGATGGTTTTGAAGATTGTGTGGACCAGTAAGGGAGGCCAATGGAGTTCTTTCAGTATGAAGGTGATGTATTCCTATTTCATCAGGCTATGGATGAAATGTGCTGCAGTGTGTAGGATTCCCTTAATGGGTACCAAGATAGAGTCTGGGAGGCCATGGATCAGGGCGTTACCACCATCCAGATGCAAGAGTATGAGGGCTTGAACAGCAGTTCTGAAGTTGCTTTCTGGAAGAAACAGTTTCACTTTCTATAGAAGAGAGACCTGGTACTAGGCCGTCTTTGTTTTTTGGCAATGTGCTCCTGGAGAGTAAGGTTGGTGTCCAGGGTGAATCCAAGTGATTTAGCAGTAGGTTAAAATTGGGGATGCATGGCAGCTAGATCCAACACCCACACACTCCCCAGCTAACTACATACACTACACATAAATCACATCTACCTCTACCCTTTACGATTACATTCCCCAAACCCCAACTACTTACAAATATAATGTCAGCGGGCCTATGGAGCACTTCTTTTCCCAGAGGTATGGTCCTCATGGAGATGAGCCAAACGGGCAGACCTGCTATGAAGTTTGATTGGGGAAATCTCCTTGGATTAGTGGGATGGGTATGAGGAAAAGGTGAAGCTGGGGAAATGGCTAGAGGCACTGGCTGAATATCTCCAGACAGGCAACTATTTTCCAGTCATATGTCTTAGGTGGCACTGCTGCACGCATGGATTTGGGCATCAAATGTGTGTAATATGGCAGCCTTTCCATCTGGTGCATGCCTTGTAAATTCCCTGATAGCAAGCATCTTCTCCTAAATAGTCCTCTGATTTGCCTATTCCACTGGCAAATGCAACACCTGATGCCTCTGCACAGATTGTCTGACACAGCACTGCTGCGTCCAGTGTCAGAGGGCATAATGGGGTGCTAGCACTGGGTTCATACAAGCTCTGCTTTGTTTGTATTTTAGGTGTCTAGCTGCCTTCCGACTGAGGTGACATTCAGTAGATTACCTAGACTCTTGAAGGAGTGTGGCAATGCCTGCCCACATGGTTGTTACTGTGTCCTCCTGCTGCAACAAGGAATGTGCTTTGCTTGTTATTTGGAAATCTGCAGCCAGACGTGCCACAGGGGCTGTGACTGTGTCCGCCCCAGCTGCAACAAGGACTGTGCTTTGCTTGTTATTTAGAAATCTGCAGCCAGACGTGCCACAGGGGCTGTGACTGTGTCCGCCCCAGCTGCAACAAGGACTGTGCTTTGCTTGTTATTTGGAAATCTGCAGCCAGATGTGCCACAGGGGCTGTGACTGTGTCCGCCCCAGCTGCAACAAGGACTGTGCTTTGCTTGTTATTTGGAAATCTGCAGCCAGACGTGCTACAAGGCTGTGTCTGTGTCCGCCCCAGCTGCCACAAGGACTGTGCTTTGCTTGTTATTTGGAAATCTGTACCCAGACGTGCCACAAGGGCTGCGATTGTGTCCGCCCCTGCATCGGCTACAGACACACCCTGTGCTTCTTCCACCTTCTCCTCCCATTTCTGCATGGTGGCACCTGCAGTAGGTTTTGTCCCAGGAGTGGCCTCAGCAGCTATTTTGATGGTGCCTGGGAGGCACGGTGGCAGCAGATGTGGTTTAGGACTAAGTGTAGGTGGTGTCACATGAAGTATATTGGTTGTGCTGGTCCAGTGGCAGCACAGGCATTGGCAGGCAGGCTGGTATGTGTCCGCGAGGTTATTTCTGGGGTGGGAGGTGCTCCACTGGGTGCAGAAGAACCTGCTGAAGTGGCTGAATAGACTAAGTGCAAAGTCTGGCTTATGGGTCTTCAGTGGGATCCAGGTTCATGGCTTGTTGAGGGCACCTCACTGTTCGCCTGTACAGTGTCACTTGTAAGTACAGTAGGGGTGGACTTGATTACTTGCATAACACTGTCCACTAATGTCATACAAGATCATGAGTGTTAAGGGTGTATTAAGCATCTTCCAGACTATGTAACCAATCGTGAATGGCAAGATACGTAAAGCCACACCTGGAGTTCACGGTACTGTAAGTCATCTTCCGCCATTAGCTTACCACTATAACAGAATGACTCAATAACAGGGAATACTATACAGCTGCGGACTTACCGTGCCAATGTACACATCTTTCACCATTGCTGAGCCTCCTTTTATCAGGTACTCGCACCCTGTATATCTGGGTGCAGTGAAACCAAAGGGCACCGAATTGGGGCGGAGTAATAGCTACCAAAATGCAGTAATTTTTACTGACTGTTTTATTAATTGAGGACTTCTTTAGTGTAGAAACTGCGACACTGAGGGGTATCACAGGTTGAATAGAAACAAAATTGCATGGGTGAGGAAACCAAAAATCATATAAGTGGAAATCAAATAACACAAAAAGAAAAATAGAGTCTGTATATGTGGGAAGTTCACCGTGTTAGAAGAAGGTGATTCAGCAATGATCACAGAAGAGAAGAGAATGGAACATAGTATTGTAGTCCAAAGTGCCAGCTTTAAATTAAGTTTCTAAATTTCCTCCCCATTTTTTATATCCAATGTTAGACTGTACCAAAGTATTAGTATGTGAGGATAAGGATTTGCCACTGGTTCTCGTCTTTCTGACTATAGGAACTTTTAACAAGCATGCCTTATGAGACCTAAGCGTGCAAGAAGGGCATTATGTGACAAATTTTGTTTGTAAATATAAGGTACCCTGCTCATTATGCATAGGCAAATTTGCTTCTTTACTGGAAGAGAGTGCAGGTTAGTGACCGGTTACTTACCGATAATATTCATTACTCCGCGTCATAGACCGCCCGTCACAGTCATTAACGCATGAGCAATAGCTCCCCACACAGAACTTCCAAGCAAAACTCCCTTGGCCCCATCCCTATCCTCCAGGCCACTCCCACATCCTGTGGCTCATAACCCCTGACCCACTGCAGCACATCCTGTACCACCAAGCACAAGAAGCCGAACAGGGAGGGAGGGATGGGAACCAGTACTGTGACGGGGAGGTCTACGACTCAGAGTAATGAATATTACCGGTAAGTAACCGGTCATTACCTCCTCGTCAGACCTACCCGCTACAGTCATTAACGCATGAGCAGATACCAAAGCAAGAATCAGCTTCACCACAGAGCAGTAAACAGACTTTATTAGCACAAAAGCAGAAAGTCACTCCACCTGTACAGAACGCAACACATAGTCCCCAAAGCCAGCAGACCCAGTCCCACCCACCACCAAACGATAATGGGACATAAAGGTGTGTGGAGTACTCCAAGTAGCAGCCTTGCAGATCTCTGCCATAGACGCCCCCTGAAAACAAGCCCAGGAAGCAGCCACACCCGAGTCGATCTCCCCTGAACCGACCCAGGCACCAGCACCCCGCTAGCCTCATAAGCTGCCCCCACAGCCCACCTCAGCCACCGACTGAGAGTCACACCAGAAGGCTTCAGACCTTGGCCCGCCAGGACAAAGGTCACAAAAAGAGAATCCACCTTACTAAATGGTTTAGTACGAACCAAGTACACCCCAGGAGCCCGTTTAAGATCCAAGAAGTTCAGCCGCACCTCATCCTCCGAAAGAGGATCAGGACATAACACGGGCAGAACCAGATCTTCCGAGCAGTGAAACGAGGAAGGAATCTTGGGAACAAAGGAAGGATCAGGCCTGAGAACTACCCGATCCAGAAAAAAAAGCAAAAAGGGCTCAGAACAAAGCAACAAGCCCAACTCCCCAACCGTCCGGGCCGAGGTAATAGCAACAAGGAAAACCACCTTGATCGTCAGAAAACGCAGAGACACCTCCCCCAGAGGCTCAAAAGGAGAAGACTGCAAAGCTCTCAGCACCAACAGAAGATCCCAACCTGGTGCAAAGGACTTAACCACCGGCTTCTGGAGGAAACAACTCCTCAACAACCGGGACACCAAAGGAACAACCGGCTAACAGGCCGGACCCCGAAAGGCCCTCACCGCCGCCCACTGAGCCTGCAACTAGGAAACAGCCAGACCCAAATCGAAGCCATCCTTCAGGAAATCCAAGACACGCACAGGATCCACCTCCAGAGCAGACCAGCCCAGATCCACACACCAACCCTGAAAAGAAACCCAATGCCAAGCATAGGATTTAAGAGCCGAAGGGTGACGGGACTGCTGGATAAACTGAGCCACATCAGGAGAACACCGCATAGCCACGAGGTTCATCCTCTCAACTGCCAACCCGCCAGATGCAATCAGGTGAGACAATCCCAGGACAGAGGAAGAAACGACAGGGGACAAGGAACCACCGGCAACGGCCAGCAAGGGCCCACCGCCAACCTCAACAACAGAGGGAACCAGGGTCTCTGGCTCCAGGCAGGCACCACCAGGATTACAGATGCCCGGTCCAACTTGACCTTCAGCAGGACCCTCGGAATCAAGGCAATTGGAGGAAAGGCATACATCAAGCCCCCCCTTCCACCGAAAGGACAGAGCATCCACCCTCCAAACCGAGTCCGACCGAATCAGAGAGCAAAACCTCACCCTCAGGGCGTTTCCTGGGGCAGCAAACAGGTCCACCACAGGGACTCCAAACCTCCCCCTCAGCATCTCAAACACCTCTGGTGTCAAGCAGATCTCCGACAGGGAGGGAAACAACCTGCTTAAGTGATTCGCCTCTGCACACCCGGTAGATGCAACGCCCTCAGAGACAAGCTCAACTCTGCCCACCAGCAAATCTGCTGCGCTAACAAGCTGAGGGAAGCCACCTTCACACTCCCCTGACGGTTGACATAACACACCACCACCGTGTTGTCCGTCCTCACCAGCACATCTCGCTGCAGGACCCAAGGCAGAAAATGTGCCAAGGACAACTGAACCGCTTTCAATTCCCTCCAATTTGAAAAGATCCCAGCTTCCTGGACTGACCAAATCCCCTGAACAGATTCCTGGGCCAACACAGCCCCCCCAACCTAGCTCGCTGGCATCTGTAGTCAGCACCAACCGCTCCTGGGACACAAAGGGAGAACCTTGCAAGAGGTTCTGATCCTCCAGCCACCAGGACAATTCCCGGGAAATTTCCACACTCCCCGGAATCAACTGTTCGTAATCCTGAGACCCCGGACACCAATGCCACAGAACATGATTCACCAGAGGGTACAGGTGCAACCGGGCCCAAAGAACACTCATCACTGTAGCAGACATCAACCCTTGAACCCTCAACCACTGCCGAGCCGTGGAAGAAGGGGAGACCAACACCTTCCTCAGTTCTCGCAGCAGGGTCAGTCTGCGAGGCTCGGACAGGAAAACTTTCCCCAGCCTCGTGTTGAAGACCGCCTCAATGAACAGCAGTTCCTGAGTGGAGCACAGATGGGACTTCTCCAAGTTCAGAATCCACCTGAACTTCTGCAGACGATGGCAGACATCGTGGGTATGTGACTGAGCCTTAAGGAAAGAGGAAGAGATCAACCAGTCATCCAAGTAAGGCAACACCTGGATCCCCTGAGCATGCAACAACCCAACCAAGGGTGCCAACACCTTAGTAAACACCCTAGGCGAGGCAGAGAGACCAAAAGGCAATACCTTGAATTGCTAATGATCGATGCCCACACAAAACCATAGAAACCTCTGGGAAGCCTTGTGCACAGGTACATGAAAATTGGCGTCCCTGAGATCCAGAGAAGCGAGGTAATCCCCCACGGACAGGAAGGGCAGAATCATCTGTAGAGACACCATTTTGAAGGACCGATGAGGGGTGCCCAAATTCACAGCCTTCAGATCCAGATCAGGACGGAAGTCCCCATTGGGTTTCTGGATCAGCAACAGAATCAAGTAAACCCCCCGTCCCTGCTGACTCACAGGCACCCTCACCACGGCCCCTTTGGAGACCTGGTCCTGCACCCCCTCCAAAAGAGCCCGACACTTGACCGAAGATCTGGGAACAGGGGTAGCCCGGAACACCTCCCCCGGAGGCTCCCCAAATTCAATCTGATATCCCAGCCTGACAATCCGTAGGACCCATTGATCTCGGACGAACTCCTCCCAGACTGGAAAAAAAAGACCTGAGGTGACCCCCAACCGGAGTCCCCTCCGAACCCCTTGCACAGTCATGATTTGGAAGGACCTGAAGCACCTGAGAGACCATGCTGACCCGGGACTTGTGGAAGGAAGGGACACCCCGACCATGTCCCCTACCACGAAAGGGCTGGGCGGACATTTTATACTGAAAGGCCTGCCCAAAAGCCCGTTTATAACCAGCAAACTTTCCCTTCTGCGACGAGCGGACCGGAGCCAACAACATTTTGTCCTCTGCTGTCTTCTTAATCAAAGCCTCCAACGGCTACCCAAACAGTTTGGAGCCTGTGAAAGGAATCTTCATTAGAGCAGCCTTCTGCGCCGCATCTGCCTTTCAAGGCTTAAGCCACAACTGTTAGCCAAGAAACGCAACTGCTGCTCCAACATTGTCCAAGGCTCAGAGGGATCCTCCTCCTGCAACAGCTGTTCCGAAATACACTGACAGTCCTTCAGAAGAGACTGAACCAGATAACTAGTGTAGGCGGCAGAACGAACCGCAAGGTTGGAAGCCGCAAAGGACCGTTTCAAAGCTCCTTCAACCCTCTTGTCCCCGGGATTAGAAGGAACTGCATCCTCAGAAACCACCAGGCTCTGAGACGCCAGTCCCGCCAGCAGGAAATCTACCTTCACAACAGAAGGAAATTCCTCAGAGAACCCCTGCAAAGGATATCTCTTAGCCAGAAACCGGGGAAAGGTATGTTTGTCAATATCCTTCCATTCCCCCTCCAGCACATTCCGTACTGACTTATGAACAGGTAGGCACTCAGGCTCCTTCCTCTGATAATTGGCGAAAAAGTCCTCGGACTCATCACCTTCCAAAGGGATCAGGGAATCCCAAATCGTCCCGCACATGTTACAGAATACTATGAAGGTCTGCCCCTTGGACAAAATGACCCTTCACCTCCTCATCCGACTCCTCATCAGGATCAGGGACCGCCGGGGCATCCAACTTCTGCCTTTTAGGCCCCTTGGATTCCCTAGCCAGAAAGGCCGCAGCCACCATGGCTTCAATCATTTTCTGCACCTCAGACAAGGAAGGAGCAGAGGAAGGCCCAGCAACCAGCACCTCCTCCTCCTGGTGCTTATTCTTCTCTTACCGTTTAACCCCCTCCATGATGAGCTATGGTCAGAGGAGCACCCACAACCCCGCCATGGCCAATCAGAGGAAGCCACATAGAGGAACCAGCCAATCCCAACAGGGCAGGCGTCCAACCCCGATGTCAGCCAATCAGAGAGGCCAAAACATATCTAAGAACCAGAGAGACAACCAGGCCCAGGGCCTATGCGCCCGAGGCAGAGCACCAGATGAACCGCACACGCGACTGCATCCACAACAACCAGGAGCCCCCGGTAAATAGAAAGGCCATTGCCAAGAGACCCCGTAATGCACCCGGGCCCCCGCAGACTCCAACCAAAAGCCCATAGCCTTTCAACCAGGCCCCCAAGCCGGCATGAACCAGTCCAAACCTGATTCGAAGTCATCAGCCGTCCCACAAGCCGGAGAGAGCACAACTGCACCCCGCGGCCCAGCCCCAAGAGTCCGGCCGCGTCACCGCAGTCCTGACATTCCATACCGCAGTTCGCAGTTCCAAGCTCCAACTGCAGACAAGAGTCCAGCCCAAACTGAGGCAAACGCGATCCTGCACCAACGGGACCCGCGCCTCACAATGCCAAATATGCCAGCAAACGCCGAGTGCCCCCACCTCCCCAGAGGAGGGACCTCCCCGCCACGCCCCAGGTGTGCCGGCAATGCGCCGCATTCAGACAGCCCAAAACCCCCAGGCGGTCCCGCTGAAGCAGGGACTGTACCCGCAAGGGTGAAAACACCAAATTATAAGCCCGGGAAGCCAAACACCTCCCCCTCCCCCCAGCAGCCCCAGGCGACGCGAAGGGAGAACAGGCAGACCAACGAGGAGCGCATAGTCCCGCTATAGCAGGGACTCTAAGCAAACCCAAACACAGCGGTCACTATAGCAGACCATGGTCTGAGAGGCACTCTGTTGTTACAGTTTACCTTTGATTCTAGCCTCTTCAGTCCTAAACTGAATCACTCCCCTATAAGAGACCTTAGTTTTCCACATGGTGGCACTGCTCATCTAATTTAGAAATGAGCAGAAAAACGGTTGTTTATGAATACAATATATTCCACCATGTCGGGATTGAACCAGGCAAAGGTCTCTAGGACAATGACTGTAGTGTTACGGTTCTGTTGGTATAAAAGAGTTTTATCAAATTCGGCAGAGATTTTCTCTATTTTTTTCTTTTTTTAAAGTTGATTACTTGTCACATAACTGTTGTGTTGGTTTTAACTATTTAGTCTTGCAAGATAGAGAGGCAAACTCTTTGCCTGAAGATATATATGGAAGGGCATGAGGATGTGATTATTTGTTGTGTGTAAGAAATTGAGTTACTGGTTGGGGGCAGTGGAACCCCAATCCTTGTGAGGGTGAAGTCACAAGCAAACCCTAAATTAGCCTGTGCTCACCCTATGGTAGCTTGGCACAGAGGAGTCAGGCTTAACTTAGAGGCAATGTATAAAGTATTTGTGCAACACTTCAAACTGTATTAAAATGAAAACACATCACAAAAGGGATCCCACCCCAGATTAGAAAAATAGAGCAATCTTTAATAAATAAAACAAGACTAAAACAACATAAATGCAATCAGTAGAACCGGAGATATGCAGGTTTAAAGAGTTAGGTGAAAATAACGCCCAAAAACAAAGTACCAACTGTCGATATCTCGTTGAGCTGGACCGAAATATAATCACAAGTTTATAGGTTGACCGCGATGGAGCGTGGGCCAGCTACAGGGACCCAGTTGGGCCTGCTGAACAAGAGTACCTTAAATCCTGGTTCCGGAGCGTTGTGAGGTTCCGCATCGAGGATGTGTTCCCCAGCTAAGGTGATGCTTTGGTTCCGGGGAGATGCGAAGCTGCGATGAGAGATCCTGCGTCATCGTCGAGGATCCCATCGATGAGGGCTTGGGATGCAAAGCCCAGCGTCGAGGATGCGTCGCACAGTCGAGGCGATGCATTGGTTCCCAGAAGCTGAGAGGCTGCGATGCGGGAACCTGCATCATCGTCGAGGCTTCCATCGCCAAGAATTTTGCGATGCGAGGGCTTGCATTGTGGATGCTTCGCAAAGCGGCTCTTCCCATGCAGGCTACGAGTTCAATGTGGAGTCCGTGCACTGAGAGAAAAGTTGCAGCAGAGGTGATGCGTCGGTTCTGCATGGGATTGCGCCCCACACCAAAGTAGATACGTTGGTACTGCTGGATCCACAGATAGGCTGGCAGAGCACCTTCAAGCCCACTTCCAAGGGCCCAGGACTGGGGAGGGCACCACTTGGCAGGGTAGGACTCACAGTTGGCTGAGTTCAAGGTTGTTGGAGCCTTCTGTCCTGGGGCTCTAATCATGAGGCCAGCCAATTAGCCCTCAGAGTCACTCTGGTGTCCTGGGTTCAACATATGCAGGTCCAGTCCTTCTCACCGAGACAAGAGTGCGGCAGGTCAGCACAGCAGGGCAGCAGTCCAGCAGAGTAGCAGTCCTTTCAGCGGCACAGCAGTCCTTCTTCCTGGCAGAGTATCCACAGGTCCAGAAGTGTACTGAAATGTTTGCGTCTAAGGTCCACTTTATACCTGGGCCTTCCTTTGAAGTGGTAGAAGCTTCTAGAGGTTTTCGTTCGAAGTCCATAGGCTTCTTGCCTTCCCTGTCCTAGCTCCAGACTTACTACAGGGGGTATGCAGGCCTTTATGTGGAGGCAGGGCACAGTCTATTCAAGTTTAAGTAGGGCTGTGCCCAGCTCCGCTCTCCCATCCTGCCAGTAATGGCCCATCCAGGTGTGCCTAAGCTCTCTATTGTGTGTGGCTGCCTAGGAGGAATACACAAAGCCCAACTGTAAGCTACACGCAGTCATGTGAACCAGAGACAGGCTGCAGGCACTAAACCGCTAAGGCAGGAAAATGACAACTTTTTATAAGTAAACACAAGGAGATGATGGACGGAGTGCTTAAACTTTTCAGACACTCACCCCCAGTCACAGAGATGGGTTGAATCCATCATCGTTCTTTAGCTCACTTTGCCACCACAGTTCAGACCCAGCCATATGCAAATCAGTCTTGACCCTGTGCCTCATGGGAACAGTCCAGCCCGAACTGCCAAGCCAGGTCTTCCCTGCACCGGAAACAAGCATCCTGGGACCAGTTTCGGGGTAACACACCTCATCAGCCAGCCTAGCTTGAATCCAGTGGCAAATTGAGCAAGGGACCCACGTCTGGGCATACCCTGCCAACTTAGGGTGAACAAAGCAAACACAAGGCGATGATGGACGAAGCGCTGAAACTTTTCAGACACTCATCCTCAGTCACAGATCTGGGTTGAATCCATCAACGTTCTTTAGCTCACTTCACCACCCCAGTTCAGACCCAGCCGTACGCAAATCAGTCTTGACCCTGTGCCTCATGGGAACAGTCCAGCCCGAACTGCCAAGCCAGGTCTTCCCTGGACCGGAAACAAGCATCCTGGGACCGGTTTCGTGGTAACACCCCTCATCAGCCAGGCTGGCTTGAATCCAGTGGCAAAGTGAGCAAGGGACCCCCGTCTGGTAATACCCTGCCAACTTAGGGCAAACAAAGCAAACACAAGGCGATGATGGACGGAGCGCTGAAACTTTTCAGTCACTCACCCCTAGTCACAGATCTGGGTTGAATCCATCATCGTTCTTTAGCTCACTTCGCCACCCCAGTTCAGACCCAGCCATATGCAAATCAGTTTTGACCCTGTGCCTCATAGGAGCATTCCAGACCGAACTGCCAAGCCAGGTCTTCCCTAGACCGGAAACAAGCATCCTGGGACTGGTTTCAGGGTAACACCCCTCATCAGCCAAGCTAGCTTTAATCCACTGGCAAAGTGAGCAAGGGACCCACATCTGGGCATACCCTGCCAATTTAGGGCAAACAAAGCAAACACAAGGAGATGATGGACGGAGCGCTGAAACCTTTCAGACACTCACCCCCAGTCACAGATCTGGGTTAAATCCATCATCGGACTTTTGCTCACTTCGCCACCCCTGTTCAGACCCAGCCATATGCAAATCAGTATTGACCCTGTGCCTCATGGGAACAGTCCAGCCCGAACTGCCAAGCCAGGTCTTCCCTGGACCGGAAACAAGCATCCTGGGACCGGTTTCAGGGTAAAACCCCTCATCAGCAAAGGCTAGATTGAATCCAGCTTTTTTACTACCAGGACATATCAAACTTAAAAGTGCATGTCCAACTTTTTAAATACATTGCACCCAGCCCTCTGGGCTGTCCAGGGCCTACTCAAGGGTTGACTTATACGTATTAAAAAGGAAGGCCTGGCAAAAGGGATATTTTGCCAAGTCAAAATGACAGTTTAAAACTGCACACACTGGCTGCAGTGGCAGGCCTGATACCTGTTTAAAGGGCTTCTTAAGTGGGTGACACAATGAGTGCTGCAGGCCCACTAGTAGCATTTAATTTACAGGCCCTGGGCACACATAGTACCACTTTACTAGGGACGTACAAGTAAATTAAATGTGCCAATTGGGTATAAGCCTATTCCACCTTGTTTTAAGGAGAGAGCACAAGCACTTTAGCATTGGTACGCAGAGCCCTAAGGCCAGCAAACAAACACATTCAGTAAAAAAAGGGGAGGGTAAAGGCAAACGTTTGTGGGGAGACCCTGCAGAGTGGATCAAGTCCAACACTATGCATAGTAATGTTATCTTTTCATTTTACTGGCAGATTTATAATTTTTTTAAAGCTGGTTTATACTTTGCCTCACTTTGTAGATCAAAGGTTCTTCTCCATGCTGTTTCTGCTTTTTTACAGTTTTTTTTTGTTTTTAGCAGTGATAGACTCTTTGTGAACCAGGGCTTATTGAGTCTGGCTCCTCTTAACTCAGTCAGTTTCTTAGGAGCACTGTTACCTACTGCGACAGACATTCAGTTGTTGAAAGAAATACCCTTGCAGTCAATATCACAGGCCAGCAGGCATACCTTTTCAGCTAATGCTACTTCAAAGTTGCTTCTAACACTTTGGAGCAAGCACGGGCAATATAAGGTCAAATACTTTAGTTCTATTATTTTTTCTGGATGCAAGAGAACTGGAAACAGTTCCCTGTTAAACCTTAATTTCAGTAAATGATGATGGAATAAAATCCAAAATGAAATAAAAATAAATGACGAGGAAATAAAAATCGGGGGGCATATTAGCAAGACCGGCGATCAAATTATCGCCGTTTTAGCGGCAGGAAACTGCCGCTAAAACGGCGATAATGGGCTTGCTAATATGCGTTATGGAATTCCAATAGAAGCAAAGGTTAGATGTCCTGCACATCTAACCTGGGCTTCTATTGGAATTCTATAACGCATATTAGCAAGCCCATTATCGCCGTTTTAGCGGCAGTTTCCTGCCGCTAAAACGGCGATAATTTGATCGCCGGTCTTGCTAATATGCCCCCTAGGGTTTGTCCAACTTTGATTGTGGGACCCGCTACCATCTATTGCAAACCAAAGGTTGAGCATTTCTCAAGAAATTCTCTTATATCTGTGACATCAAGATCATCAATCCTCGAATTAGCATTTCCCAAACAAAAAATATCTTGCCACTTGCAGGAAAAATGAAGAACTGTAAATGGAATTCCCTTTGTCACTATTTTGGTGCACCTGCTGCGTGCAGCCAGGATACCTGTCTCAATAAATAGGCAGAGTGTGGGGTGCGTAGGGCAAGAGAGGTCACTAAGCAACCAGACCACTGACCCCCACATTTCCCTGAACCTGTGAAGTCAGGAGAGAGACAAAGAACTCAGACTCTAGGGAGAAATATGGCGTCCTTTTTAGGAATATAGCCAAAACTGCTTCTTACACCCCAGGGCCTGCAAAAGAGAGCAAAAATAGTAGGGCCACTCGCAACAGGCAACAGAAATATGCAATTGGAATTTTCTACATAAAAAAGATGCAGAAATGTGTGAAACTGAACAGTAAACTTTAAAAACAAACCGAAATAGGTTGTGGTGGTGAGTCAATCTTTAAAATATATGTAGGCATCTAATAGTGCATATAGACATAATACCAATGAGCCTTCCAAATATGTCTGCTGCCAGTGCTGGAAAGTAGGGGGAACTTGCCGGATCCCCGTTCCACCAGCTATTTCAGAGCCAGACCTGGGGTCCGGCAGAGCCAGGAATTTTTTTGTGGTGTCATTTCCCGACATCAGGACACAATTCAGCAGCACTTGCACGTTGTCTGCCTTCCAGTTGGTACAGCAATGTGCAGGCAGCGACGGGTTTTCTTATTCTAACAGCCAGCTGGGCCCAAAACAAAGGCCTGATTTAAAAGGCCATGAGCCCTACTTTTGTTCAAGTTATCATCCTGGCTAGGAGCCATCTGGAGCCTAACATCTAGATGCCAATACAATGGAAGGAAATAAAGGCACAGAGCTTATCACTTCACAACTGTGAAACTATAATTTGGAGACAGGTTTCTGACTTTGTTCAAACCACCTATGTAAGAGATGTGCACGCACTGTAAGAATGCAAGATTTATCTGTGTGTATGAGTAATTACACTAATAATGATTTAAATGGCACCTACTAATTTATTATTTATTTAGTCCTTTTATAGCACTATGCATCCCAGTATATGTATGGTATCAGAGCACTTTACATCACACACACAGATACAATAATTCATATGAGTGTGTAAATCAATTTTCTCAAAATGTTACTTAAGACAATGAGGGTTATAAGGTGTAGAAGTCCCATATCGTTCATACTAGTAGATATTATATGTTAAGAGTGAACAGTCAGGAGAAACACAAAGGCAGGATATGAAACATAACACAGTGATTGGGATTGTCTGTACCAACAAGACTTTATTAATTCCCAGAGGAGCCCTTCTTTGCAAACTTAGAATAGCAACATATTCAGAAAAAAAACAATAAGGATCTAAACCCATGGCTTAAAGTTTGCATGCAGCTCGTTGAATTCTGGTAAATAGATCACTGTGGTACATTAGGATTGCAACTTATGAACTGGAAGTAACAAGATCGTCTCCATTTCAAAAGCAGTAGGCAGCTTGCCTATCTACATGAAATACAAATCTGTGATCTGCATGTTACATGAAGTGTTTTGCAAGAGGCTCATTAATTCTCTATGCTACTTTACGAGTCAAAACTGTGAGTGGACAAAACACAGAACTCAGTGGCGGCTGGTGACATCTGAAAGTGGTGAGGTGTAAAATTTGTGGTGGAGCAGACCGCGGCGAGCGAGCCCGAACTACCTAAGGAGGGTTCGGGCGGGTTCTCCCCTGCGAAAATTTTGAAAAATGAGTGGGCAAATGGTGCATTTTCACTTTATTCTTCACAGTCAAAAACGAGGGGAGGGTAGGCCTAAACTAATTAATAATTAGTCTAGGCCAACGCTCACCTCCTTTTTGACTGTGAAGAGTAAAGTGCATGTGGTTATGTAGATGGTTAAATACATGCATCCCATCCTAGTCAGCCTAGCCTGACTTACACAAAAAAATATATAATTGAGCCTCTACTTATCTCTCTTGCAGACAGAATATCAGATGTGTTTCTGTGGCACAGCTCTGCCGATGAGACAGCTGGGACTGCAGGCTTTTACTGGGCTTATTAAATTTTTGAGCGACAAATCCTACGTCTGTCAAGATTTACGCAAATGTTTCCCCTGATCAACCTTCCAACCCAGTAAGATGTCAGCGTGGGAAATGGTGCTGAGGGCTCTGTACTAAATGCGACACAAAGCAAAATAAAAATCCCACAGCGAGGCAAAACGTCTGTCCTCTGGGAAGAGCTTGCAAACTCTCCATCAGTGTTTTAATGTGTACATCAGTAAAAATGAATTAAGCAAAAACTGCTTTTAGAGACCAACTGTCATTATGGATGTGAAGTTATATAAAATTCAATCAGTGAACACAAGCGACTTGTCTAGATAACAATGTCACCAACGCCCCCTCGCGGGGATTAAATGCAGTATTGCCAAAGTAAGAGTTGTGTCAACAAAGAAAGAGTTTCGGTTGGGAGGGAGCTTAGAATCAAATTTAAAATGTCAGGAAAAGCTAATCAGAAACTTTACATTGACTGTGTAAAATCAACAGTACACACAGAAAAAAAAATCTATTCAAATTTCAATTTGACTCTGTAATTTGATAGTTGCAATGAGTCTCTTTATTTTCTATATCATAAATAAACCAGACCAGCACTGGGTTCTTCTTTTCTCCGTAAGCAGAAAGTTGTGCTCCTTTCTTCCTTTAAACATACACACACTATACAGGCCAAATGACCTTAATGTGTACAATTCAACAAATAAATGGTTCAACTCGTGTACTGGGTTGTTATTTTGCAGTAATAATTTTTTTAGCGCCAATCTGAATCATGTAAAGAGGCACCTCTTATGTGAGAAGAGTTTAATGTTGCATGCATCTGCCAGCTACAGGCCCTTTAGGGCTTTTCCTGACATGTGTTGGTGGGTGTGGGTTTGACCCCTGAGGGTGGTCTGTGGATGTCCCTTTGTGCTATCTTACCGCTTAGTGCTATGTTAAAATTTGCATCACGCAGCATAGTGGTACCAATGAGGCTACATGGATTCAAATAGGTATTTAACGCTGTCGGCGTGTAATGTATTTTACACTGATTGTATTCGACATTACCTTACAATTATTCTGCTGCGTTCATGTTTCTGAGGCTAGTCTATCCCTTTGGAATGCCACTTTGAAGGTCCTCCCGCTCCCTTCTTTACACCTACCCACTTGCTGCCATACATTTCTGAACCTGGACTGTGCCCTGCTGCACAGGGCACGAGTCGGGGGTACACGCGGGTGGACGGCGTCCCCTCACTTTTTTCACAGGGTGGACGCCGTCCACCCTGCCAAGAAGTGTGGCCCCACTGTAAAATATGCTGAATTCGTCCCGGTGTAATTTACAAACACCGGGACACATCCTGGTGTAATTTACAAACACCGGGACACATCCTACAGCGCCTGCACGTTGTTATCTGCTTTCTATCTGCAACAACGTGCAGGCGGGGACGGGGCTCTCTTAGTTCTGACTCCTGCTGGGCCCATAACAAAGGCCGAATCAGAGGGGTCATCAGGCCTCCTTTTGTTGGAGTCTCCTGGCTGGGAGCAGTCAGGAGCCTCACACCTGATGCAAATGCAGCAGAGGGGAAACAAAGGCTCACACCTTGTTAGCACTTTACACATACTGAAGAGAGGCAGCTTTTCACTTTGTTCAGGCTCTGTTTAGGAGATATGCACGCACTGTAGAAACTTCAGATGTGTTGATGTTTCCCAGCATTTGCACAAAATAAATAGCATTTATATAGCGCTTATACCCCTGAGAAGGCGTTGTAATAATTTAAATATCACTATTTCTTTTAAAGCACTATGGCTAGAGAAAACTTAAAGCTGATAAAAGGTAACATTGTTTTATGTGTAGTGTACAAAAGTGTGAATCTTCTGCCTAAATCAGGAGGGTTTGCATGTTTACTCGAAATGCGCTCAAATGTACACATGATAGACCTGCTAAACATATATGTGAGGGCTTAAGATCTGATGTCACTTCTTGTGATTCCAGTTCCTGTGATGTCACGCGCTGCGATGTCACGCGCCGTGATGTCACTTGCAAACTGATTAACTAGGTTAGTCCCCCCACTTCTTTTTTTAGCACTTGTGCCCTGCTGCTGCACCTTCGTAGTGTATAAAGATTTTGCTGAAGTTCAGAACTTCTACTGTTATTCGTTAAATGGAAAGGCGGATAGGGTGTGCCTTTGAGGGTCTTCAGGAATATCGCGAGAAATATCAATGAAAATGGATGTTTGTGACACAGCCTGTTTATTCCTTAACAAACGTCACTTTTATTTTCAAGGCCTAAATATTTCACCAAGTCGGGGTTTGCATATGGCAATGCCTCAGAACTTTATTTCATGACATGCCACCGGTAATAACTAATAAATGACGTCGGGCAATAAAGTCATAGCATCAAGCTTCATAGTAAGTTCCGAGACTGCCAACAAAAAAGGTCACGTGCTTCGCCTTTCGTGCCCCTTCCTGTTTTCCCTCGGCACATTTATACCTAGAGCCAGATAGTGTTTTGATTTGGGAATATTTTACTCCCTGCGTTTGGAAGCTCGAAGCATAATAATTTCTTAGAGAGCAAAAAACGAATTCTCATTTTTTAGTATAACAAATATTTTCCCTGTAAACCATGGGCATGCTTTCTTCCATTAAGCCATGCTTTCTTTGTAGCTGGTAATTTGCATACATTAAGCAATGTATTTAAAGCCGAGCTTCAGAGCGGGCGACAACGACAGCAGAGCGCCTCCTTGCGGCATGTCACTGCTAATGTCACCAATGTGGGCACTAGTACAGCTGCGCGGGTGACAGTTTGGGCAGGCCGCTGTGTACTTGCTACGCTATTTGCATGTTGGCACTATTTCTACGAGTATATGGTGTAAAACATGCCAGGACGCTGCTTATCTGCTGGTTTGACAATGTCCACGAAAAGAACATAGCCCTTATCGCACCGGGTTCCCACAAGATGAAGATAGTCAAGTAATTAGTGCGTCATTAAGAGTTTCGGACTGTGAGCTGCGTAATAAAGTGATAATAGCACGTTTTGCTCCATTCCTAGGTGTGCAAACTCGGAATGTGTACAGTTTGTTTTGCACGATTTTCATGACGTTTTATGTAGCGAAAATAATGATTGGGACACAAACTTCAATTTAGGCTTAATCAATGTTTGCATCGGTCCTGGAATGAGTCCCTGAGCACACGATTATCGATCAAGAAATTCCCTTAAAATTCTGCATTTATTCACTGTTTCCAAAAATAATGAAAACATATGAGCACTATGAACAGCAAGACATGACGCAATTGTGATTTTTTCCCTACAATTCTTCCGTGGATCTGTGCTGCTGTATTTTTGCCACGGTTGGGTTATCAGTCGTGGCCGGCATGACGCGGGGGGTTGGGGGGGTAATTTCAATTAGATTTAAAAAAAAAAAAAAACTTACCATAGCTGCCCGATCCGGTCCCGCGTCGTCTCTGCTCCTTGCAGTCGCAGGAAGCAAGTAGGCAGCCTCCCTCCCCTAAGCCAATCACAATGCTGCAATGGCAGCGTTGTGATTGGCTAGGACGCCGTCCGTACTGGCGTCCATGGGGAGGCCGTTTTCTCCATGCAGGCTGCATGCAGCCTACATGGAGAAAACGGGAGAGTGTGTATGACTGGTTTGGTCGGCCCTGGGGCCGACCAAACAGTCAGCGCCCACAACATTGGGCTAGCCACTCCTCCCCGACCCGCCCACTGGCCCGCCCCCAACCAAACCCTTCTTCTGCTTTCTCGCAGTGCGAGAAGCAGTAACATAAAATGGTATACCGTTTTGTGTTACTGCTTCTCGCACTGCGAGAAAGCAAAAACCGCGAGACCACATCTCACCTGCCTTGAAAGCCCTGCATTGGTTACCGGTTGTCAGAAGATCCACGTTCAAGCTACTTTGTATCACCCACAAAGCAATACATGGAATGGGACCGCTCTTCATCAGGAATAAAATCACCAAACACATTCAACAAAGGAACCTCCGCTCTAAAGGGGCATCTCGCCTCAAAATCCCAAGATACAAGAAAAAAACATGGGTGGCACACCCTTCTCTGTTCAAGCAGCCAAACTATGGAACTCTTTACCCCCAACATAAGATCCACCGACAACCACCTTATCTTCAGAAAACTACTCAAGAATTGGCTCTTCCCCACATAAGCACCATACGCAAACAGAAATTTACAGCATATCCCTCTGTATATAAGCATTTATTTTCACTATAGATATGTTCCTATCTTTGTGTATTGCTTTGTATAAACATGTAGAATAATTATGTTGTTAAAAAAAATAATCATTTTTGGTCTACATGTACTTGCTTCCATTGTGCATCTATGTACCTCCATGTACTTGGATCTGTGTGTCTGTTACTTTTCGCCTGAAAAAGCATATCCAATGCACTACCCTATTTCTCATCCTGTACCTCTATCAATATCTTTAATCTACATATACTTACCTCCTTTATGCATCTATATACTTTCAATGTACTTATGGATCTATATATTTATCACTTTCTTCTAATTTGGCATATCCAATGCACTACCCTATTTCTCAGCCTGTACTTCTCTCAATATATCTTCAAGCCCAACTTTCTGACTCATCTCAAACTACTTTCTACTACTCTTTCCAATGCACTACCCTATCTCTCATCCTATACATCTATCAATATATCCTCTACACCCACTCTCTCATTTATCCCAAACCCCATACCACTACTATGATCCCCAAAATAACCCTTTCTAGACTCTCTCCTACTCTACCCCTCCTTGCATCATCTGACACCTCTTTTACTATACTGATCCCCCAAAACAAACCTCTCTAAACTCTTCCTTCTGACTCTTCCCCTCCAAAAACCCTTTTTACTCATCCAAAAGCGTGCTACTCGCCAATAAAGCGTTTCAACACCCCATCAGGGTTACAAGCGCTATATAAATGCAAACCTTTTTTCCCTTTTCTACCCCTCCCCAACCCTTCTCAATCCAAATAACTGACTAACATATCCACCACTCAAATTAATTTAATGTTTCACCATACTAATTCAACACTAATCCTTATGGGTTCCAGAGTAGCGTGCTATTCGCCAAAAAAGCGCTTCAAAACCCCATCAGGGGTAGCAAGCGCTATATAAATACAAACCTCTTTCCCTCTTCTATCACGCCACCTACCCTTCTCTATCCAAATAACTGAATAACATATCCACCACTCAAATTACTTCATATTTCACTATACTAATTTTCAACACTAATCCTTTATGGGTTCCGGAGTAGCGTGCTACTCACCAGAAAGCGCTTCAACACCCATCAGGGGTACCAGGTGCTATATGAATGCAAACCTTTCTTCCCCTTCTATCCCTCCGTTGTCCTTCTCACTCCAAATAACTGACTAATATCCACCACTCAAATTACTTTCATATTTCACCATACTAATTCACCACTAATCCTTTATGGGTTTCCGGAGTAGCGTGCTTCAACACCCCATCAGGGTAACAAGCGCTATATAAATACAAACCTTTTTTCCTCTTCTATCCTTCTGCTATCCTTCCGAATCCAAATAACTGACTAACCTATCCACCACTTATAATTGACTTGCATGTTTCACTATACTAGTTCAACACTAATCCTCTATGGGTCCCGGAGTAGCGTGCTACTCGCCGAAAAAAGCGCTTCGACGCCTCGTCAGGGGTAGTAAGCGCTATACAAATGCAATTACAATACAATACAAGTGGGGCGACGCTCCTCCGCCCACGTGGAGGAGCAGCCCCTGGAACTCTCCTAGAACTGCATTAACCATCAGAGTTATCTTACCAATATTATAATCCCCTCAAAATTGCTGGGCATACAAAGATCTCTGCACCACGTGTCTTAACCCTGTAAGATATTTTAAAATGTGGCCTCTTTGTGACCCAATTAATAACAGATCTGCTTTAACATTTGTCCTTGTTGCCAGTTTATTTGCAGCAGGTGTAGGATTGTAGTTAGAATAGTGTATTTGAATTGTTTTTTTTATTAGTTAATTTTATTAATGGTTTTAGATTGGATTTAAAGCATGCTTATTTTAAAAGTATGTATTTTTAATTTCTTATTTCTATTATATTTCTATTGCATTTTAGTAGTTTCCTATTTTTATTTCTTAATATTTCTTAATATTGTAATATTTTAGAATTAATACATTTTGTTACCTACTATCAAAAATATTTATAATAATTGAATACATATAAAATGTTTTAGGGTTTATTTTGTAAATAGTTATAATTGTTTATATTTTATTATTTATAAAAGTAACAATATGTTATTAAACATATTTTTATTTACATAATACATTTTCTGTAATGTATAATTGAATATTATTTTTCATTTTGATCTATAAAATCATTTAAAATTATGTACTTTTAAGGCTAATTTTTAGGTTAATATGTTAATGAATATATCTGTATGTTATTTTTTTTAAAACATTATTTAAAAAAATAAGTTAACTTTATTTTAAAAGATGCTAACGTTAATTGCAATTAAATTAATATAGTTACCTGGATAATGTTGATATTTTGGACCACAATCCTTTTGTAGTTGATATTTTTATACATTACATTATAAGTATTTGAAGTCAATGATCTGTTTAAAAATTATATTTTTGTACCACATTGTTTTTATGGTTCATATTCTGTCATATACACCCATGCAATATCATCCCTCCTGCCTCAAATCTAGATGTACAATAAGGACTCCTAAGCGACCCATTCTTGATTGGCCTTTGGCAGTTTAATGATGTGAACATGGTCTCACCTGTGTTTACAGCTTTTCCACATCCCTCAAATGGTACTAATGATATTGTATTGCACTGTATTGTATTTTAATTTATATATGGCATAAAGTACCCCCTGCCGTACAATATACAGATATTACAAGTCACCAAGGAGTTCCATGAACATCTGGGGGCCGATTCCGATTCCGGCCGGAAATCTCTCCGACCGAGCCGGACCCGGAGAGAATTCCGACCGAATCGGACCCTAGCAGTCAGACCGGACGAGTACGATGCATTCGCATGCTATCGGACTCGATTCGGTCGGACTCCCATTGAAGTCAATGGGAGCCGGTCGTACGACGCGTATGCGGGCTCCCATTGACTCAATGGGTGCGAGGCGAACAAGGGCGCCCCCTACGGTGGGTACGCGTCCATGCGCATCGCGGCGTACATGCACAGGTAGGGGGGACCCATGGGTCCCCCCTGTGTGCGACTCGCGCGCCTACACGTACAGGGGGGTCCGACGCGGACCCTCAAAGTCCGGCACTGACAGCTCTTTCGAGCCGGACGGCGCGAGTCGGTCGGACTGCTTGCGGCGCGCATCGTACTTACCCGGCCGGGAAACGTCTCCATAGCGCGGTGCGAGTCGTGTCCGTGCGAGTCGGTCGGAGCGTGTTGAAGCCGCGTACGAGTCGGTCGGCGATTTCGCGGGAGCTTGCATCGTACTCGCTCGGACCCGCGTACGATTCGGTCGGGAAACAGGGCTCCGAATCGAATCCGGTAAATCCGATTCGGAGCACTACCGGCCGAGATCGGAATCGGAGATCGGAATCGGCCCCATAGAGTAACGAGGCCGAAGTCACAGTTCCTTTATAAGGTTATGGCACTCTGAGGTAACTTGCAGTATCCTTATCATGTACCGCAGATAGTACTTTATTTCTTATAATACCTAGTTAAACCATCGCCTTTCTCACAAACCACTTCAATCCTTGGTGTGTATCACTTTCACATGAACCAGAGAGCATGTTTGCAAACCTGAAGATAAAAAATGCAATCTCTAGTGCAAAATTAAACACATGAAAAACATTATTAGATATTTGTTGCAAAAAGATATTAGAAAAAGTTTAATACAAGTCAGTTTGCAAAATCAGAAATGAAAAATCCATTTTGTCTTTCAAATGTAATGGATGGGAAAAAAGATGGCGTTATATGTGGACGATTTAATGGTTTATACTTCAGATCTACAGCCAGCCTTGCCAGTCATTGAGAGACTGACCTCAAACTTTGGGTAGATCGCAGGGTACTCTGTCAACAACACAAAGACAGAAATCAGGGTTTGGCACATGCCAGGGAGTAGTACCCTTATTAAAGAGGAAATTAAATATTTAGGTGTTAGGGTTACGCAGGCTATCAGGAAAATGTCCTCAAAACTACGACAGAGGCATGTAAATTGATGACGAGTTGGGCTCACTTATTCCTCACCATGCTTGGTAGAACAGATCTGGTTAAGATGGCTATTTTACCCAAATGTATGTTTATCTTTAATTCTAGCCCCCTAATGTTGAAGAAGGAGTGGTTAGACAAGAGACAGAGTAAGATAAATACTTTTATTTGGGCCTCAAAGGGGGCATGTATAGCCTGGAAAAAGTTGGGGAGGAAAAAAGAGAATAGGGATCTGACTCTTTCGGACTTGCAGTTTATGCTTGGGCCTTTCTATTAAAGAATGGGAAAATGCTGTTAAATAGTCCAGACAACTCAGGAATAGGTAATATGTTTAAGGCCCCCCGGGGTCTCCCGAATACATCAAACACAGACTGACTATTCCCATTAAAGAGGCAGGTCTGCAATGGTGGAGTCAACTATTTCAGGATGGTACGTTGACAGCATGGGACGAACTCAAGAAACTGGGGCATGGCAAAGTCTCAACATTTAAATACCTTCAACTGAAGAGCTGGTCCCAGACCTCGGATATGGAAATAGGGGGCTCGAATGAGCTGAAAGAACTACTTATCCAAGGTAAGATAAAAATAAGGAAGTGTCGAAATGGTACTGGCAGTTAATCAACCTAGCCGACAGAGATTTCACATTACCGGAGGAGTAGTGTGGAGAGCACTTGTCTGGGATGCAGATTAGAGATATATGGCAAGTATCTATGAATCTTTTATACAGCATTGTCAAGCCTGTTTCTTTAAGGAGGAACCATCTCTTTTCCCTTCACAGAGTGTATTGGATACCCTAAAGATTGTTGAAGATGGGAACACGCAGTGTAGTGAGTTGTTTGAAGTGTGGGCTGGAGAAGGCAAACAACATCCATATGTTTGTGGAATGTCCAGCGATACAGAGATTCTGGGAAGAGGTATGTAAGTCTATGAGTGAGTTTCTTACTGTGAATATCCAGGTAAGCCTCTTGTGGGAAAATGGGGTTCTGTTGCAGTATCCACCCCCCTCACACACACTTTTTTACTGGCTTTTGATGCAACTTTGACGTTAGAGTACTGGGTCCCTGCTGTCCAGGTTCTCAGTACCAGTGTTCTTTCCGTAACAACTGTTGCACAGTTGGCCCTTCAGGCCCCTTGTAAGTCTCTAGTAAATGGTAGTTGGGGATTTAGGGCATTGGGACTGAAGAGGGTCCCCTAGGGACTGCTCACCTAGGCCATGCAGACTGCCACTGCAGCAATCATGACGTGGTGCAGACAAAACGACAAAGTCGACATGCCACACTGCCTCTGTGCCATGCCAACTAGCACTGCCTAAGGTATAGGTAAGTCACCCCTCTAGCAGGCCTTGTAGCCCTAAAGCAGGGTGCACTATACCACAGTTGTGGGCATATCTGCATGAGCAGATATGCCCCTACAATATTTAAGTCTTTTCTTAGGTACTGTAAGTGCCAGGGAAGCCATAGAGAGTACATGGGCTGGAAACTCGACAACTCGAGTTCCGCAGCACCATGATGGCTTCTCTGAACACAGGAGTGTTTGGTACCAAACTACTCCTCTCAATAAACCCATACTGATGCCAGTGTAGGATTTATTGAACCGTGTACTCAAAGGGCACCTTAGAGATGCCCTCTGAAAACCTACTAACCCTGGTGTGGTCTCTGACCGGCTGTACTCAGCCTGCCACCACCAGACATGTTTCTGGGCCCCTGGATCAAGAGCCCTCCACTCTCTGAGGGCATAAACAAAGCACATCCTGGGCGGAGGTGTCACACTTCCTCCCCCAAGATGGGCACAGCGCTCGAGAGGGATGCTTTAAAGGCCTGCTGCCTCTATAAGACGACCCCAGCCTCAGCTGCTATTAGCAGCTGGTTTCCACTGGTTGAGACACCCACTTTGGGCGGGAGAACCGGTGGGAAATTTAAAAAGAATAAGAGGTGTTTCCCCCTTCACCAACTCCACCCCTCAGGTGTGGGAGGCAAAGTTGAGCATACTTTTCAGTCCTCTCCATCTTGAAGATGAAGGGACCCCTCCAGTCATGGCTATGTCTATGCCCCCTCCCACAGGAGGGTGGCATAATAGTTGGTGTAGTCATCCCAGGTAAGGGATCCATTGGCCTCTACCTGCTACTCCCCTGTAACACCCCTAAATCTAGTATTTAGGGGCTCCCTCAGACACGGAAACTAGTTCCTGCCGAAACTAAGAAGAAGGACGAAGAAGGTGCCATGCACCGAAGCCTGAAGACACCTACTGACTTGGGCTCAGCCCTACCGGCCTGTCTCCAGCTTTAAAGACCCTGCAAAGATGACGACGCCTGTCCTTGTAGCCTGCGACCTCCAGAACCCGAGGAGGACTGCCTGACCTTTGATAAAGACCAGAACTACCGAGCCTGTTTGTCCAACTGAGTTTCTCCATTGAAAAGCACCCTGCCGCCCCTGTGCCACTGGGGGTGTATGTTTGGTGCCGCCTTGTGGCCCCTCGTGATTACGCCTAACTGTATAATGAAGAATCAGTGAACCACCTTGAGTGTGGTGAGTTTTTTTTTACTCTCTCCTCTTTTAAGATATGGGCGGAAACACAAAAAGAACTTAGAGGGGTAACATGAGGTGAATGAAGACAAACAAATAAAATAAAAAGAAGTCAGTTGTAGCAGTAGCTTGGAATGTGCGGAAATATGCAGAAAGATCCCAACTTTTCTGTATTTACCTAAGGGGTGCAAAAAATAAAAATGTTGCAATAAATATCTCCTTTGCACTTGGCACTATAGAGCTAGAATTATAAAGCAGAAGAAAGAAACAATGTCTCATTTTGTTCAACAGCTGCTTTAATTATGTTGTGTGACCTGACCTGCCTTCCCCTCAACTGCTGGCTCTGGCAGCAGCCATTGTGATGTCAGAACTAAACTACAATAAGTAATTACGGTTGAGTTATGACCTCATTTCTTTTTAATAGACGACTGGGTGTGACACAAGTCACTTATTATAAAGAAATTAGAGACCAGTTTTTTTACAGGGAGGGCAGAAGCCCATGTATTATATATCTGATGAAATACCCCCTGTCGAACGTTATAAGGATATTGCAAGTTACCAAAGAGTTCTGTGATAATATAACGGAAAGAGGTCGAAGTTCAAGTTTCTTTATAAGGTCATAGAGCTATAAGGTGAATTGCAATATCCATGCAATGTACGGAAGAGGTCATATATTACTTTTAATACATGGTCACACCATTGCCCTCCTCAGAAACCGCTTAAATCCTTGGTGTGTTGCTGCTTCATATGAAGGAGATAGGATGTTAGCAAACATGAAGAATAAAACTAGAATCGGTAGTGCAAAATTAAATATGCCAAAAAGCAGTTGCATATTTGTTGCAAAAGATATCAGAATCTGGATAATGTAAGGTATCAATCAGGGGGTTTATAAATCGCGCTACTCACCCGTGAGGGTCTCAAGGCGCTGGTGGGGGGGTGATGGGTGCAGCTCTAGGTCAGCGGAAAAGCCAGGTCTTGAGGCTCTTCCTGAAGGTGTGCATGGTGGGGGGGCGTCTGATGTTGACTGGGAGTTCGTTCCAGGCTTTGGCTGCGATGTAGGAGAAGGCTCTTCCCCCGGCTCTGGTTCTGCGGATGCGTGGGGTCGTAGCTAGGGTGAGGTCGGCGGAGCGGAGGTTTCTTTTGGGTGCGTGGAAAGAGATTCTTTCGTTGAGGTATTTGGGTCCGATGTTGTGGAGGGATTTGTAGGCGTGGGTGAGTAGCTTGAATGTTACTCTCTTCTCGACGGGGAGCCAGTGGACGTCTCATAAGTGTTGGGTCATGTGCTCCTGTCGTGGGGTGCCGAGGACGAGTCTGGCTGCGGTGGTTTGGATGGTCTGGAGTTTCTGTAGCAGGGATTTGTTGATTCCCACGTAGAGGGCGTTTTTGGTAGTCCAATCTGCTGGTAATGAGTGCGTGGGTGAAGGTTTTTCTGGCTTCGGGTGGGATCAACTTGAAGGGCTTGCGGAGGCTGCGGAGGGAGTTGAAACAGGTGGAGGCGACGGCGTTGACCTGGCGAGTCATGGTGAGGGAGGAGTCTAGAATGATGCCGAGGTTACGGGCGTGGTTCATCGGGGTGGGGGGGTTACCGAGGGCGGGGGGCCACCAGGAGCTGTCCCATGCGGTAGGGGAGGGTCCCAGGACGAGGACCTCGGTCTTCTCCGAGTTCAGTTTTAGGCAACTGTCACTCATCCAGGCAGTGGCGTCTTTCATTCCTTCTTGGAAGCTGAGTCTGGTGTCTTCGGGGTTCTTCGTGAGGGAGAGGATGAGCTGGGTGTCGTCGGAGTAGGATACTATGCTGAGCCCATGCTGTCTGACAATGGCGGCGAGGGGGACCATGGAGATGCTGAAGAGCGTGGGGCTGAGCGATGATCCTTGGTGTACTCCGCAGTTGATCTCTTTGGGTTCGGAGAGGAAGGGTGGGAGTCTGATCCGTTGGGTTCTGCCGGTGAGAAAGGAGCGGATCCAGTCAAGGGCGAGTCCTTGTATGCCAGCGTCGTGGAGTCTGGTTGCAAGAGTGCGGTGGGAGACGGTGTCGAAGGCAGCGGAGAGGTCTAGCAGGATGAGGGCCGAGTAGCATGCGGATGTCATCGGTGGCGGCGAGGAGGGCGGTCTCGGTGCTGTGGTTGCTGCAGAATCCTGACTGGGAGGAGTCGAGTATGGCGTCTTCTTCGATGAAGCTGGTCAGTTGTGCGTTGACAAATTTCTCGGTGACTTTGGCTGCGAAGGGAAGGAGAGAAATGGGCCGGTAGTTTTTCAGGTCTGTCGGGTCGGCCGACGGTTTCTTGAGGAGGGGCTTGACCTCAGCCCACTTCCAGTCGTCGGGGAAGATGCCGGCTTCGAAGGTGGCGTTGATGGTGCGGCGTAGTTTGGGCGCCATGGCGGTGGCGGCTCTGTGGAAGATGTGAGGCGGGCAGGGATCCGTGGGGGCTCCTGAGTGGGTGCTTTTCATGGTCACGGTGGTGTCTTCGGTGGTGACCGGTGTCCAGGTGGTGATGGTGGGCTGGCTGTCAATGGTGGAGGGGAGTGTGGTTTCTGGAGTCTGTTCGCTGAAGTTGTCGTAGAGGGCCTTGATCTTTAGGTGGAAGTAGGAGCTGAGTTTGTTGCAGAGGTCCTGGGACGGTGTGATGTCCGTGGCTTCGCTGGGAGGTTTGGTGAACTGCTGGATGATGTTGAAGAGTTCCTTTGAGTTGCTGGCGTTGGTGAGGATTTTGTTCCTGATGAAGGTCCTCTTGGTGGTTCTTCTGAGTTGGGGGTATTCAGTCATGGCGTGCTTGTAGGTGGACTGGTCTTTGGTTGTTTTGCTGTTTCTCCATTGTTTCTCGACCTGTCTGCATGAGCGTCTAGGTTCTTGGAGGTCGGTGGTGAACCAGGTGGCCTTCAGAGGGCATTGTCTGTCAGGGCGGCGGAGGGGAGTGAGCTTGTCTGTGCAGCTGGAGATCCAGCAGTGTAGTTCCGTGGCTGCAGAGTTGGCGTTGGTCGTGGCGGAGGGAGTAGGAACCGAGTTTGTTGCAGAGGTCCTGGGACGGTGTGATGTCCGTGGCTTCGCTGGGAGGTTTGGTGAACTGCTGGATGATGTTGAAGAGTTCCTTTGAGTTGCTGGCGTTGGTGAGGGTTTTGTTCCTGATGAAGGTCCTCTTGGTGGTTCTTATGAGTTGGTGGTATTCAGTCATGGCGTGCTTGTAGGTGGACTGGTCTTTGGTTGTTTTGCTGTTTCTCCATTGTTTCTCAACCCGTCTGCATGAGCGTCTAGCTTCTTGGAGGTCGGTGGTGTACCAGGTGGCCTTCAGAGGGCATTGTCTGTCGGGGCAGCGGAGGGGAGCAAGCTTGTTTGCACAGCTGGAGATCCAGCGGTGTAGTTCCGTGGCTGCAGAGTTGGCGTTGGTCGTGGCGGAGGGGGGTCGTGGACGAGGGTAGAGTTGAGGTCCTCTTCTGTGACCTTGCTCCAGTTCCTTCGTGGCGGGCGCGGGGCAGGCTTGTGTGCGGTGGTGGTGCTGAAGGAAAAGTGTACGCAGTGGTGGTCTGTCCTGAGGGGCTGCGAGGTGTGGCTGAAGTGGATGTTAGTCCCTCCTGCGAAGATGGGGTCGAGGATGTGTCCGGCCTTGTGGGTGGGGGTGGTGACGAGCTGCTAAAGTCCGAGGTTGGTGAGGTTGTCCAGGAGGGTGGTGGAGTCTGGGTCGCTGCGGTTGTCGAGGTGGAAGTTCAGTTCTCCGATGAGTATGTAGTCCATGGAGGCGATGGCGTGGGGTGCGATGAGGTCGGCAATGGTGGTGGTAAAAGGAGAGCGGGGCCCGGGGGGTCTGTAGGCAAGGGTGCCCCGAAGTGTGGTTCCGGGGCTGGTCTGGATCTGGAAGTGGAGGTGTTCGGTGTTGGAGAGGGGGTCGCTCGTGCTGGAGGTGGAGAGTCGGAGGGAGCTCTTGTGTGCGATGGCGAGTCCTCCTCCTGGGCGGTAGGGGCGGTCATTCCTCTGGATCTTGTAGTCGTCGGGGTTGGCGGCGGCGATGTCGGGGGCAGATGCGGCATTTGTCCAGGTTTCCATGAAGAAGGCGACGTCTGGCGAGAGGGTGTCGAGGAGGTCCCAGATCTCTACGGCGTGTCTGTGCAGGGAGCGCATGTTGAGGAGGATGCATTTCAGGGCTTCATTGGTGTGGGCGTCCGGTGTGGGTGCGGAGGTCGAAGGGGTGCTGTGGATGGTGAAGGAATGTCGGCAGTGTCGGCAGGAGAATCGGCCGTGGGTGGTGCTCGGCGACGACAGCTGGCAGTTGCTGTTTCTACCGGGGTTGAGTGCGAGGAGGGCAGCCGGGTTGTAGTGGTGGAGGGTCGGAGATCCAGGGTTCCTGGCGCTGGTCGCGGTTGGTTCGCGGACAAGCAAGGTAAGTTTGAAAAACACTGTAGCTCCATGTAGAAACATGTGAGATTGTTTCTATAATTACTTAAAGCATGCAAGAATAAACATGTTGTTATAAATACCTCCTTGCTGTTCATCACTCTTCATTTAGAAAAATATATCAGAAGGAAAAGCCAGTTCCCATTTTTTTCTTGTTTACATTACAGCAGTAATTATGCTCCGTGACCTGCCTTTCACCTGACTACTGTCTCTGGCAACCAGCATTATGACATCAGAACTAGACTGTAATACGTTATTACAGTTGAGTAGCTACATCATTTCTTTATGACAGGTGATTACAAACATTGCAAGTCACCTGTAATAAAGAAAGAGAGAGAGGTTTTATACAGGGATTGCAGGGTCCCATTGAATTCTAAAGTGATTACTGCACCTAATTAGGTGTGATATGGGATGAGCGTAATCAGAATGCGCATGGTAGTGTAGTCTGAAGTGTACATGTACATGCGTATTGTAGGTTTATTCCACTGGTTCTTTGGCGCCTCCTTCTTCTCCTTCCATCTTCAAGTCCATCTACAGCCAGATTAAAAAGTAGTCGGATATATGTTTGGGGATACAGTGTGGCTGGAAATTATGTTTCCAGTCAGTGTCCCTACATATAAATTCAGCTATCATGAGTATTTGTCCACAGAATGGGGAATAATATACAGATCTAGATTTATCAAGGCCAAATCCACATTCCGTGGTGAAATAGGTTTCTATGTACCACCTGCTGTGAGTAGCTGGCAAATAGAAGCAGGATGGGTAGTGCCAGGCAGGTGGCTTGAGTTAGATGGTGGGGAGGGCTTTAGGACAAAGCAGAGGGTGTGAACAGCAAGGGCTATCGTTCCTCGAAATCCCCATGCTGTGGAGGAGGGGGGAGGGGGGGTTGGTCAGCTAGTGTGTGAAGCCGAGTTGCAATTACAGCCTGAGCCTCCTCGTCAGGGGTAGTAAGCGCTATATAAATGCAATTACAATGTGGTCAAAGTGTTGCTGCACCTGGGAAACCTAGGTGCGTGGTCATCGGGCTGGTTATAATAGGGCAGAGCAGTTTCTCTGTCGGAAATACTCCTCGGCCCAATTTATAATCTGGCCCTATGTTTGTGACGCTGCTGATGCTGCATGCACATTCTCCCAGAGGGTCAGGTCCAAATCTGGTGCTGGCTGTCCTCCAATCACTAATCTTCACACGCGTAATTGCCTCCCATTATTACTCATTGGTAATGTATGGGAAGATTTCGCATGCGGAAATTCTTGTAATGGTAGGGTGCAAAATTAACACATGAAACCATGTGCTAATCCCACTCTGCCACTTTAGTAATTGGGTCATAGTAAATTAGATATACACTGCACCTCTTCCACCTCTAATCCTAAAATATTTTGGAGAAGTGGGCTTGTAACATCCCCAGCAATATTTCATTAACAACTAATTTCCTTCAACAGTCTGTGCTTGAGAAACTGGAAATGTTGCTTTTGCTGCCTTTCAAAAGTGGTATAATATTCTGTTTGTCAAACATGTATTATGTGGTATTTATATACTGCAAATCTTGTCAGAAGGCCGTAGGGTGTTCCTTTGGGTCAAATATCCTTGCTAGGTGCATCTATATTTTGAATATCCATTGTAAAACACTAATCTAGGTAACATATTTATTTCAAGTAAATGAGTAGCAAAGTTACGTTACACCCTTAAATATGGGTGTCTGTAAATGGCGGACGCCAGAACTCTTTCCCCAGTGTGTCTGTCGGCCTTTGGCCGACTCTGGGGAGGGGTATAAAGGACACACTGAGGGATTCATTTTTTAAAATTGTAAGTCGAGCCGAGAAAGGGGGCAAAAGCGCACTAGACACCAGGGAACAATTTTAGAAAAAAAATGGGGGTGAGGGCTGGCCACCTTGGGCATGGCCATGCCCCCACCCCAAAAAAACTAGGCAGAATTTCTGCCCCTCTCCCCCTGGGGGGTGGGGGGTGGGGTGAGGGAGGGCACAAAGGCCCTAGACACCAGGTAGAAGTACAAAAATAGAAAAACAGAGGAGTGGAGGGTTGATCGCCATGCCCCCACCCCAAAAATGGCTCAACAGTCTTTCTGCCCCCCTGGGGGCAGATGTGGGCAATTACCCTCAATCTGCCCCCTTAGAGGGCAGAAAACCCACTACACACTAGAGAAAAATGTTAGAAAAAAATATAGGGATGGGGGCCCCCCACCATAGGCATGGCCATGCCCCCACACCAAAACGACGCAGACAGTCTTTCTGCCCCCCCCCGTAAAGTGGGCAATTACCTTCAATCTGTCCTTCGCTGGGAGAGCAGAAAGCCCACTAGTCACCAGAGACAGCATTTATGCTGCATTTATGGGGGAGGAGTGGCCTGCTTTGGGCATGGGCCTGTGATTCCCCCTCCCCCTAATAGACTTTCTGATCCCTGGGGTCGGATAGGGGTATTCACCCCCAATCTGCCCCCCCAGGGGCAGAAAGTCCATTAGACACCAGGGACTCCAATCCAGGGCCATATAAACTTTGACCCCATCTGGAGGGTAGCTAGAGATATTCACCCCAATCAGCCCACAGTGGAACTTTCATTGACCTTGCTTTGATCCGTTCCTGTCATGGGCACTAGGCCCAGCCACACAAGTGGGGCAGCGTTTTTTGGGGACAAGTGGGGGAATGCTGGGTGGTAAGATTTTTGTAGATTCCTCATGATTCCGAAATTTCCCATCACAGAAATATAAGGAAAATGAATAAGTTTAGCCAAATTGCGTGGTTTGCACGCAATTGTGGGTAAGCAAACCTTGTGGGATTCACGCAACGCACACAACCTGGACTCCCCCTGGGTGTCTAGTCTTCATAAATATCTGCGGTTGGTAGGTTTCCATGGGTGGTGGACCAGCATGTCTGCAAATACCACAGCTACCCCTATCGCTGATCTCTCCACACAAGTGGGGAGCTGTTGTTATTGGGAGACATGTGGAAACTCTGCATGGTACGAAATTGGTGGATTCCTTAGAGATTCTGGAACTTTCCTGTACAAATATATGAGTAGAATGTGTGTTTTTAGCCAACGTTTGAGGTTTGCAAGGGCTTCTGGGTAAGAAAACCTGGTGAGAGCCATGCAGGTCACCCCACCCTGGATTCCCCTGGCCTAATTTAAACAAGCATTGGCATAGCCAATAGGTCTCGCCTTTGGGACCTTATAAGTGTTTAGACAGAGGTTAAATTTGGTAGCCTCTCTGAGATATAGGCATCACATGTGACTGACTGCCCAAGACTTACTGACCTTTCAGGAGCCTGTTAGTGAGTGACTGTAGAGGCCCCACCGGTCAGAGAAAACTCAGCCACAGAGACAGGAAAAGCACAGACACAGAGAATACACTGAAAGTAAGACAGAGAAAACAAAGACAGGGAATATACCGCCACTGAAACACTGATACTGAGACATGGAAAACACACAGGGACCACATTGACACTGGGACATGGGGGACAGTGAGACTGGGTCACCAAATTCAGTGACACATGGAATAGAAATACACTGGCACTGAGACAGAGAACACAAAGGCGCACGGAGATCACCGATACTAAAACAGGGAGTGCAGTGACACTGGGGCAGTAAATACAGTGACATAGGAAAACACTGGCACTGGAGTCCAGAATACATTGACATAAGGAAGAAACTGACACCGAGTCAGGCAATATGCGGAGACAGGGAATAAACCGACCCAGGGAATACATTGACACTGGGACAGCAGATACACTGACACCAAGACAGGGAATACATTGATACCCAGTCAAGTTACAAATTGAATGTGAAGGACAATGTAGTGGGACATGGAATAGCAGAATAACAGTCTGTGTCTGATCCAGAACCATTAAAATATGTGCATAGTAAGAAGGCAAAGACGTCCAGGAACGAACTCCGCGCTGCACAAGACAGGAAATGGGGTCGCAATGTTGGTTGAAAAGGACAGTGTTGGCACAGTGCATCGAAGATAGCGAGCATGTTTGGATAGTGCAATGGAGGGCGGCTGTTTGTGTCAGCAATGACCGGTAGATGGCGAGGTAATACTTTAGGATGCCTTTTATTTGCAATGTGGATTAAAACGCAAGTTTGAACAATGTCAGAGCCGGCCTTACCTGAGATTAATTGGCGCTGCCACTGAAGGGTTCGCCACCGGAGCCCTTGTACAATTAGCATTAACATTTGAACAGCGACACATTGATCGGTGGCTCTGGGGCAGGCACACAGCGCTGCAATTAGAGAAGAGTTGAGGGGAGGGCTGAGCACGGAGGGCGGCGAGGAGGGTGGAGGAGAGAGCAGGGTCGAGGCCGTGAAAGGAGGTCAGGAGGACAGAAGAGGGTGAGACAGGGAAGAGAGAGAAGGTCCGAGACAGCACAAGCAAACAGGGCCACGCCGAACAGGATACTGGATGTATCCTGAGGGCACCACTCAAAGGAATTTCAGTGGAGCGCGGCAGGAAGTCCATGGACAGCCTTTACCTTGCGGAGCGAGCAGTGCCAGGCGCGATAATTACAAACAGATGGCGCCGCTGCTCGCTCCCGCAAGGGAAACGCCAAACGTGCACGAGTGCCCAAAGAGAGCAGTGCAAAACATGCACGAGTTTTAACAAAAGTGCTGAGCGATTCCAAAAGGTCCCTCTAAGCAGCGCTTGCGCGCTGTGTAGGCGAGACCTAAAAAATGTACAGGTTTACTTAGGTGCTGGCTGAACTAGGGCCCAAAATCCACAGCTACCCACATTGCAAAAAAGAGTCTGTTTTCAGTGGAAAAATGTGATATGTCTATGTTGCATTTTGAGCCCTTTCCCTTCACCGGAACTAAGTCTACCCACACAAGTGAGATACTATTTTCATCAGGAGACTTGGGGAATGCTGTGAGGTAGGAAATGTGTGGCTCCCCTCAGATTCCAGTTTTCCCTCACAGAAATGTGAGGAAATTGTGTGGTTTTAGTCAAAGTTTGAGATTTCTGGGTAAGAAAACATTGGGAGAGGCACGCAAGTCACCCCACCCTGGATTCCCCTGGGTGTCTAGTTTTCAAAGGTTTGCTAGATTTTTCTAGGTGCCAGCTGAGCTAGGGCCCAAAATCCACAGCTATGCACATTGCAAAAAAGGATCAGTTTTTAGTATAAAGAAGTAATGTGACCACGTTGCGTTTTGGGCCCTTTTCTGTTGCAGGCACTAGGCCTACCCACATAACTGAGGTACCATTTTTATCGGCAGTCATTTGGAAACACAGAATAGTAGAACATCTGTTATTACCCATTGGATTTCTCTGCATTTGTACCCTCCAAATTTAAGCCAGTGTGTAAATAAAAAGACCTTTTGAAAAATTCCCTCTGAATTCAATGCTAGTATGTGTTTTTCCACAAATTCAAAGATGTACAAATAACCACTGCTCCTAAACTCTGTATCTGGTGTCCATTTTAGAAATACATAGGTTTCCTTGATACCCATTTCTCACTTTCTATATTTTACTAGATGAATTGCTCTATAAGCGGTACACAATGAAAAAACATTGAAAGGTGCAGCTCACTTCTTTGCTCTGGGTACCTCGGGTTCTTGGACTACCTACAAATCCTACATATCCCACAACCAGAAGGGTCTAGCGGACATAGTGGTACATCGCTTTTGTAAATCAGCCATCATGACAAGAAGTTACAGATGAAAACGTTGTCACAAATGGCCATTTCTTCCTACTCATTGTCAATATTTTTTTATTCCAACAGTTAGTTTATTTGGGAAAACCTTGAGGGATCTATTCAAATGAGCCATTGCTGTTTTCAGAATTTTGTATGCTTTTAAGAAATCTTTAGCTTTCTGGGATCACCCATGGGGTGCTCACAGGTTTCCATCACAAACTGCAAGTAGGTTGAAAGCACAAAAATTAGGAAAAATGTTCTACCTCTTTGAAGAATGCCAAAACTGTGGTAAAATATATTTTTTTTATTCAGCTCTGCATGATCCTGAGAGCTGGGAAGATGGTGACTTTAGCACAGCAAACCTTTCGTTGATGCCATTTTTAGGGGGGGAAAAACAGGTACTTTTTGCGGAGCGCTTTTTTCTTATTGTTCCCCAAAAAGTCAAAATGTAGCTATATTTTGCATATATCCTCTGTCCCCTCAGTGGAATCTACAAAGTAGGAGGGGTGTGTCGGACAGCCAAGATGGGGTTAAATCATCGATTTTAACTGTTTTATGTGTTTTTAGAATGTTTTATAGACAACTGTCTAAATAAACTTGTTTTCTACCTCCCTATGGACCCTGGTTATCTTTAGAATCCCCATGATGTTGGGAAAAAATTTGCGTGGATACCCCATGTGGAAAAATAAGTTATGGAGGCCTAAGCTCAAAGTACCCCAAATTGCCAAAAAAGTCTCAGCGCTGGGGTGAAAAAGCCTCAGCAGTTAAGGAGTTAATGTCTAAATTTTCAGTACATATTATGTTGCCAATAACCAAAATGATATGGTTTTGCATTGCCACCTAGTGGAAGAAATGATAATAACATGCACTGTACTAGATGTCGTTTCTGCACTGCCATTCAAAATGATTATTTTTAGAAACATTACGTTGAGTTTCTGTTATGTTCTCAAAGGCTCCAAGAAGAACGGAAGCGAGTACTGTACAGGCAATATATTTTAACTCTTTTTAAAAGGGTAATAATTAGATGTGATGGAATTAATGGATTAAAAAGTGAATGAATACAAGGTAAGAAGTGAAGCTGCATGATGCTGGTGGGGATGCGCCAGAAGATGAAGCGCCCTTTCACCACGGACGGCTTTTTGAACAGGCGCTGAAGCCTTATGTTATTTTGCTTAAATTTTTATCTGCTTCACAACCATTACTGCTTCACTCCTACGGTGGTGGAGTGAGCTAAAGAATGATGATGGATTAAACCCAGATCAGTTGACTGGGGGTGAGTGTTTGATTGGCTCAAACGTTCCGTCCATCATCCCCTTTTTGTATCGCTTTGTTCGCCCTAAGTTGGCGGGGGTATGCCCAGACGTGGGTCCCTTGCTCACTTTGCCACTGGATTCAAGCAAGCCTGGCTGATGATGGCTGGAATGCCAGAAACCGGTCCTAGGATGCTTGTTTCCGGTTCAGGGAAGACATGGCTTGGTAGTTCGGGCTGGACTGTTCCCATGAGGCACAGGGTCAGACTGATTTGCATATGGCCATGTCTGAACTGGGGTGGTGGAGTGAGCTAAAGAATGATGATGGATTAAACCCAGATCAGTTGACTGGGGGTGAGTGTTTGATTGGCTCAAACGTTCCGTCCATCATCCCCTTTTTGTATCGCTTTGTTCGCCTTAAGTTGGCGGGGGTATGCCCAGACGTGGGTCCCTTGCTCACTTTGCCACTGGATTCAAGCAAGCCTGGCTGATGACGGCTGGAATGCCAGAAACCGGTCCTAGGATGCTTGTTTCCGGTTCAGGGAAGACATGGCTTGGTAGTTCGGGCTGGACTGTTCCCATGAGGCACAGGGTCAGACTGATTTGCATATGGCCATGTCTGAACTGGGGTGGTGGAGTGAGCTAAAGAATGATGATGGATTAAACCCAGATCAGTTGACTGGGGGTGAGTGTTTGATTGGCTCAAACGTTCCGTCCATCATCCCCTTTTGTATCGCTTTGTTCGCCCTAAGTTGGCGGGGGTATGCCCAGACGTGGGTCCCTTGCTCACTTTGCCACTGGATTCAAGCAAGCCTGGCTGATGACGGCTGGAATGCCAGAAACCGGTCCTAGGATGCTTGTTTCCGGTTCAGGGAAGACATGGCTTGGTAGTTCGGGCTGGACTGTTCCCATGAGGCACAGGGTCAGACTGATTTGCATATGGCCATGTCTGAACTGGGATGGTGGAGTGAGCTAAAGAATGATGATGGATTAAACCCAGATCAGTTGACTGGGGGTGAGTGTTTGATTGGCTCAAACGTTCCGTCCATCATCCCCTTTTTGTATCGCTGTGTTCGCCCTAAGTTGGCGGGGGTATGCCCAGACGTGGGTCCCTTGCTCACTTTGCCACTGGATTCAAGCAAGCCTGGCTGATGACGGCTGGAATGCCAGAAACCTGTCCTAGGATGCTTGTTTCCGGTTCAGGGAAGACATGGCTTGGTAGTTCGGGCTGGACTGTTCCCATGAGGCACAGGGTCAGACTGATTTGCATATGGCCATGTCTGAACTGGGGTGGTGGAGTGAGCTAAAGAATGATGATGGATTAAACCCAGATCAGTTGACTGGGGGTGAGTGTTTGATTGGCTCAAACGTTCCGTCCATCATCCCCTTTTTGTATCGCTTTGTTCGCCCTAAGTTGGCGGGGGTATGCCCAGACGTGGGTCCCTTGCTCACTTTGCCACTGGATTCAAGCAAGCCTGGCTGATGACGGCTGGAATGCCAGAAACCGGTCCTAGGATGCTTGTTTCCGGTTCAGGGAAGACATGGCTTGGTAGTTCGGGCTGGACTGTTCCCATGAGGCACAGGGTAAGACTGATTTGCATATGGCCATGTCTGAACTGGGGTGGTGGAGTGAGCTAAAGAATGATGATGGATTAAACCCAGATCAGTTGACTGGGGGTGAGTGTTTGATTGGCTCAAACGTTCCGTCCATCATCCCCTTTTTGTATCGCTTTGTTCGCCCTAAGTTGGCGGGGGTATGCCCAGACGTGGGTCCCTTGCTCACTTTGCCACTGGATTCAAGCAAGCCTGGCTGATGACGGCTGGAATGCCAGAAACCGGTCCTAGGATGCTTGTTTCCGGTTCAGGGAAGACATGGCTTGGTAGTTCGGGCTGGACTGTTCCCATGAGGCACAGGGTCAGACTGATTTGCATATGGCCATGTCTGAACTGGGGTGGTGGAGTGAGCTAAAGAATGATGATGGATTAAACCCAGATCAGTTGACTGGGGGTGAGTGTTTGATTGGCTCAAACGTTCCGTCCATCATCCCCTTTTTGTATCGCTTCACTCCTACGAAGAGCACTAAAGAAAGTGACTATGCATTAGGAGTTGGAATGAACCACAATGTTAAGTAATATACGGCCACATTCATATGTATACGGATCATAATGCATTTGGGGCACGAGAATTCGGGCTGTGGTAAACGGCAACTTTGATGGAACTGAGAAAGCGTGAACTGTAGGACAAGAAGACGCACAGTGCAAAGGCAGACTGGAAGGACATCACAGGCTTCACTTCATACCAGTACTGCACCATATTTACCGTGACTTTCCATGCCTTATTTGCACTTACTTTGTTGACCATTACGAAATCTAAGAGTTAATTTGTAGGGTTAGTTTAAGGGTTAATGGAACAGTAAGGATAAGTGTTAGTAGGGTAAGGCTAATGTTTATGGTTGGGCAGTGGTCTTCAGACTTTTTGTACGTCGCACCCCTCCTGAGGAAAAAAAAAGGGCCTGCACCCCTCTACAGCCGGGTCTGCTGGCTTAGTGGACTGATGGGGCCGGTGTTTGACCTCATGGTTACAGGTTCAAAACCTGGCGGGTCCTCTCAGCCTTTCATCCTTCTGAAGTCAATAAAATGAGTACCATTGAGTTGGGTAACAATAAACATCTGTTATTCAGCGCCAAGATGCCTACGAGTGAACATACAGTTTACAAAATACACGTTATGTTATGTTACATAACCTACTTAAATGTTTAATACTGAATACTGCTGGAGTCGTGGGTTAGAAGTTGAGGGGTGCTCGTCTGAGGATAAAGTCGATGATAGGAAAACAACGATATCCAGAGGTGCCTAGCCTCACCCAACCCTCCAAACATTCAATGTAAAGAGTGCACAAGAGCCTGCGCAGCAGAGGCAGCATCGCAAGCTTCCAGTGATGTGAGAAAGTATGCACACCATCGTAGGTTTCTATGCTCTTACATACTGACATGACTGACCTTTGTGTTGTCTTCACCAAGTCCTAACTATTGATAAATCAGACCTCATGCCAAAAATAAATACACACATATTTCATGGTGTCATTATTTATTACATAGATAAAAACAACCAACATTCTGTAGCCTTGTGTGGATGTGTAAGTGACCCCATGATCCATTAAAGTGTGGAGCACCCTTTAGCACTAAAAACTTGAAGTAAATGTTTCTTTTAAGAGTATATCATTCTTTTACATCACCTGTGAGGAATTCTGACCAACACTTCCTTACAAAACTGCATTGGCATGGTGATATTAGATGGCATTTGTTTATACACAGCCCTCTCATGGACCCATTTCAGTATCTCAGTAGGGATGAGGTCTGGACTTTGACATGGTCATGCTGTCGTGTAGTTCCTATAAAACCTATATAGGATCTGCGCGTTTAGACAACATACACTGTAGGATTGGTGTCAGACTGATTCTAGACACCCCCACCGGGTATGTTGGCCTGTGTACCAGCTAGCTCACAGTGCCACTAGAAACTCCTCTTACCAAGGAGAGAATAGTTATTGGCAACTATCGAACATGACAACCCTGATCCCTCAGGACCGTGGAAACAGTGTACTACTTTTCACTCAGTCACTCGTGCTCACCTTGTCTCAGAGAGATACACAGAATAAACAGTGGGGATGTTTTGCAATAAGTATTTATTGAACCAGCGTCATTCTAGTGTAAAATAGGTGTGCTGAAACAACCATTAGACAGAAACAGATATAAATGATTAGACGCACTAGGAAAGTAAAAGGATGGTAGATTTCTACCATTTTGCTATAACCATGAATACAGGCAAGTATATAAAATACATGACAATAAAATGCGTACTCCTACGATGCTACCCTAACTAGATGTACCTGAATGTACCTAGCATGTATGTAGGTGTTAAGGCAAGAATCCCTCTAGGATAAAGTCAACCCCATTACCTGAAGTGAGAGTCTGTGGGACCCCGTCTTGGTCTCGAGTCGGACACCCTGCAAGGGATGTCAGACTACTGCGAGCTGGAGTATCTGCACGCAGGAACCTCAGCGTCTCGCGTCAGTGTGTCGGCAGGGAAATCCTGATCTCCTCTACTTGTCTCAGCAAGATGTGATGCTTATATACCCAAAGGTCTCCCCAGGGGTTCTACCTTGCTGTGCCACTTGTCGAACTTAGGATGACGTCGGGAATGAACTTTATACATAGTTATTATACAGGAGATGGTAGTCCTGCTGAGTTTTCAAGAATCCTCATGTATAATGTATTAGGCTTCTACCAGGGAAAATCTCGCGTTCTGTGTGCAGTGTCGTATCTAGGTAATAGGTCAGTCCCTAAGAACCGTTATGTATGTAATGTAGGGAAGAATATATGTGTAGGGTTAGGATGTTACCTGAGTCTATATTGGGGTACCTATATGGAATATAACAATGCCAAGCTCCTGATTCTTTTGTAGATTTACTGCTTTGTTTTAGGTCAGTGGTCTCCAACTTTTTCTGTAATGAGAGCTACTTCTGATCATTAAAAATCACTGTGAGCTACTGAAGGCCAAGTAACTCATGCATTGTTACCAGACACCCCCTCATCCAGCTTCATTGTCTTTAAACCTAATGTCCATGGAGCCTGATACTTTGGTTTGAACAAAATACTGTGACTAGGGGTACTATGATAGGGCCACCACGTGCGTTAGTGAGTTCAGGGTCTGTGGAGATATACGAACATGTGTGTGAATGAATGGGATATATGTGTATGGGTGACTGAGAGCCTATGTCGTAAGTACTTGTGGCATAGGGCATACCTTTCGCCATATGTGGCACCTTTACAACACAAACATACAGCCATTTTTGTTTTAATGGGAGAAATTTAAAGTGCAGAAAAATGTTCTGTAAAAATGTTCATAATAAGCAACATTTTTCTGCACTTGATGGAACATTTTTCTGCACTGTAAATTTCTCTCATTAAAAAGAAAATGGTTGTATTTTTCAGTTAAAAATATGGCAGCATGCCTACCAGCCCCTGGGAGTAAGAGGCCTGCTGTGTGTAGATGTGACGCTTTGAAATGGGAGAAAATTCAACTGAAGAGTTAACTGTATGTTTACATGTATTACATAAAACTCATTATTTTAATTTTCTCCCATGTCACAGTGTCTTTACATACTGCAGGCATATTAATACCACTGGCCAGTAGACATGGTGCCATATTTATAACAGCAAAATACAATCATTTGTTTAAATGTGAGGAATTTAAAGTGAAGAATCATGCTTCATAAAACAATGGGATTTAATTGCCTTGATTTAAAGGAGAGAAAAATAGAAAGAAATCTCTTCACTTTAAATTTCTCCCATTTAAAAGAAAATGACTGTATCTTTCAGTTATAAATATGACACAGTGTCTATCAGCCACTGGGATTAAGATGCCTGCTGTTTGTAAATGTGACACTTTGAAAAGGGAGAAAATTAAAATGTAGAGTTAACTTATTCATTAAGTTAACTCTTCATTTTATTTTCTCGCATTTAAAATCATTCAGAAATATCATGTTGTTCTTATGCTCCAATATTGAGCTGAAAACGACTTTTATTTAAGTGTTAAATACCTCAGTGCTTCAGTTCTGAACCTCTGTGACCCTCATGGGTCATAAATCTGAGGGGAGCACTGCTCATAACAGGCTCTGCTATCTGCAGCCTGATAATATAAAATAAACATAGCCTTTCCTTAACTTTAAAAGGAAAATGCAACACTTATTTGTTAGTTAAAAATGAACTCAAGGCTGGGAGCTACTGGTAGATTGCGATCGACTGGTTGGAGACACCTGTTTTAGATCATTCTCCGGTTGTAAAGTCAACTTTTGGCTAAGCTTTAGCTGTTTGTGAAATTACGTAGTGCAACAAATACCCAAAGGCCCATGTGCTCCTCCCCCCCCCACCTCCCAGGATCTACTTAATTCCCAAAGGCAAGCCCATCTGCACCTGTCTGCATCTGGACTGTACCCAGCTCCAGGAATCCTGGTCTTCCCCTTCCCACCGCTACAGTGCTGCGCTCCTCCATGCTCTCAACTCCGGCTGCTGCTTGCGGCACTGCTGCCACACCACACCACACCATACAGCATGGAGGGATTGTTAACATGTGCCTCCTGCAAGTTCTCATGACTCTCCGACACCCTAAACTCACCACTCCCACACCAATAGTACCCCACTCACTCACACTCACATAAACCAGCCGTCTGCTCACACTTATACAGACCAACCACCAACTATGCAGCACGCCACACTTGCCTGCATGTTTCTCAAAACCCACTGACTCGCCAAACATGCCACTTGGATATGGGACCTACTGCACAACCATGCGCCAGACATGCTCTTCCTTACTGAAACAGGGTTAAACCCAACCTCACTGGGCATCGCTACAGCCATCTCTGCAGGCTACAAGATCGCTAGGCAAGACTGTCAGCACAAGCCCAGAGGCGTCATCATCATATTCAATGATACCATCAGCTGCCCCACCTACACGTACACTCCCAATAGCTACATGGAATTCCTCACATTCAAAATACGCATCACATCGAACTTTTCCCTGAGTGAAACCCTTGTATATATGTATACATACACCAACAGGACACACATTAATTTTGCCTGCGACATCACAGACTTCGTTGCACCCATCATCATCAACGCCAGCACCTTCACCTTCTTCAAAAACTGTAACTTTCACCTAGAAGACAGCACCAACCCAAACTTTATGGCCCTTCTAGAAAACCTCCGCCTCACCTAGCACATTACCGAACCCCCCCACAGTGTTGGACACCTATTGGACTTGATTTTCTCCTCAATCAGCAACATCACAATCGACAAGCCAGCAGCTACGACCTGGACAGACCAGACCTTCGTCAGTTTCAGCATCCCCATGCTGCACCACCACAAACCTACCACCATTGGATCTGCCCAGTGCAGCTGGGAAAGCATCACACAAGAGTACTGGAATTCTGCTCTCTCAGGACCCTGGCCTGAGCACACCAGCAACTTGCCGAAAGCCATCAAGAACCTCTACAGCTGGATCACCACATACACATACACAGACACTCTAACTCCTCTCAAGCACAACCCAAAGGGAAGAGCCTGACCATAAGCCAGCTAGTACACAGAGGAACTCAGGCTAACGAAACACCACTGCAATCAATTAGAGTGCAAATGAAGAACAAGTCAAGAAACCATAGATACAAACATCTTCAAATCTGCTCAAAGACTCTACAACCAGCAGTTTTATTTCAGTTTATTTATTTCTAAAGTGCATAGCTAATTGACACCGTTGCACCAATAGATAAAGCATGTGCAACTATAAAGCAAGGAAAAGAATAAGATGGAATGTTGTATACAGTTTAACAACTGTTTAACATTTCCCATATAATTTAAAAAAAAAATAGGTTAGACATAACAGTCATTCTTTAAAATGAATAAGTGTTCTTGGTGTACTATAAATATAATTTAGATTAAAAACATTTAGTAGTCTCATCCCTCCTTGTTTATTAGAATATTTGTTTTTAGTGTTGTGCCTGAATAGAACTGCAGCCGCCGGAGAAGCAGGGAGTCCACTGAGGTAGTCCCGGGTTTAGAATTTCAGTTCTGGTTTCGTCAATGCGTGCAGCCTGCCACTAATCAGTACAAAAAGGATAGTAAAAAGTGGTCCTCAGCGACAGGTGCCCCTGGGAGTCTCGTTGTTAAAGTATCTTTGGTGGGCAGGTGCATAAAGTGATTGTGCACAGCTGTACATGATGTTCAAGAGTGTAGTAAAGTGACAGTGCTTGGCTAGTCGCATAGCAAGAGAGGTCAAGACTTCTTGTGCTAGTCTGGGCTTGTATTAATTTTCAGCTGTCGAGTATTCAATTCCCGTTCAACCCTTGCTAGATATTTTACTAATGTGCAATTCAACTATATGTCTGAAGATTGAAGCAGGCTGTAACAGCCTGTCTGCAGTGGTGTAGACCCGATGCTAAACGCTGGTTTTAATAGAGTTTCTTGATCCTCCAGTGTTGATTTGCATAAGCAAATTTGTTGTACCATAGTTTCTGGACCTTGGCTGCCTAGTCAACATAGCTCCATGCCATCGGTGCGTTGCCATGGTGGAAGGTGGAAGAGTGAGGGCAGGCAACCTAGGCGATATTTCAGAAAGTTTCTTTTGATACGAGCGCCAGAGCCAGAACCTAGGTACGGTTGCGGTGCCATAGTTTTATAGCTAGCTATTATTAGCCAGGTGTCTCGTCATTTTGAGAATGCCTCTTTGTCTGCAATCAGTGAAGCCCGCTTGATTGTTCTATTTACTGTGCCCTTAAATTGGGAGTAGGTCCAACAGTGGATTCAGGCCTTAAGATTCTAAGGACGAGATGAGGTAGTTCCTGGCTGGGGAGTTGTCCCTTGTAGCAATTTCCTCCCATGAGTAGTGATTGAGTGTTTTTGTGATGGTGTTTTTTGAGTTTTATAGCAGCATTTAATAAATGACCATGGCCTGGCCAAGGTTTGTTTTATAAGGCCAAACTCCAACCTCAGCTGAGCAGTAGAAGTGTGCAGTGGTAGATTGAATATCGACTTCAAGACCTTGGATATGATCTTATCCAAATGGGGGGGTATCTCTGCCCCTTAAAGCCTCGCTACCATAGGCTATAGTCAGAACCAGTTTGGCCTGCATTGCCTGCAGAAGTAGAGTGAATGTCGACCTGGCAATTGCAGCTCTTAGATGATGAAAAGCTGCTAGAAGGAAGATGGCTTTCAGCCACATGTGCTACTTGTGCTATTTAAAGGATCCTAGTCTGTCGAAAAGCAGACCCAGGTATTTGTACTCTGTTGTTGGGTCAATATTTGCTGTTTCCAGATGACAGGACAAGGAGCTGGTGGCTGACTTTCCTATGACCACTACGGAACTGAATTGAATTGAATTTATTAACTGTTCGATTAATTAAAATCATTACAGTAAAAAAGTAAAAAGAAAAAAAAAAAAAAAAAATAACCTATTAGAATACAACAATTGTAAAGAACAATTTCGCCTTAGACCCTGCCCGCACACCAGTCCTTCAGTGCCATCGTCCTTACGAGGGCTTGGGTTCCTCAATTCATTTGTACACGCTCTCTGGGGTTTATTTAAAAATAGTTTAAGAACTGGGGCGTCTAAAATTATGAAAAATGAGCTTTGAGTAAAAGTATTGACCCTAGTGGTGCCTAACAGGGTCTCCCCGGCCACAATCACCACTTTGTGAGACCCAGATAGCAAGAGATGAAAGAGGGCCATCAAACTAGTGCAGAAGCAGCCTCTCCCTGTGACACCTCCTTTACGGCACTCCTAATTATGTGTATAAATTTCCCCAGTCTTGCTAAGTTTCTTGCCGTTGAGTCTGAGAAACACAAAGCCGAGGCCTCCCTGCAGTCCTTACTCCATTTGCAATGAGCAGCGGGCGAAGAAGGTGCCGGCGCTCTTTGTTCAATTTAGGGCAGCAGCACAGAAGGTGTAGCCAGGATTCTTTAACAAAGGGGCATAGCCTGCACTCGATGCTCACCCCCTTATGAGCCCACGCTGGGTTAAAATCTGTGATACCTAGCGTGATGAGTCTCATGGAGAGTATTTTCCTGCGAGCCTCCACTGACAGGGCCTCCCACAGGTACGGTTGAGCCTTTCCCAAAATATATGAATTGTCCAGTGGTTCTGTGAGTGGAGTGGTGCTGAGGGATTCGATGTAAAGAGCAAATGATGTTTCCAAGACCTGCTTATACACCGCTTTCTTCCAAGAGTATTTAGGAATTTCAGATAGTTGTAGACTTACTGCCTCTATCTTTAAAGTGGTGAAGGCCAGGCTTAGGCTAATCTGCCAGGCTGTGCCTGTCTCCTCAAGAACTGACCTTGGTTGATGTCTAAGTGAGTCTTCCGGAGCCCCCAAGGTCTTGATGTACAACTTTATCAGGTCCCCCTGGCCTATCAAGTCTGGCCTCCGAAGGCCAAGCTCCAATCTTAGCCTTGATTTCCTTGCTGCTCGCGGGATTTACAACACCGATTTGTATGCCTTGATTTGACTTGTGTTTAGGAACTTGTCCAGCTCTCCGGGAAAGGCCAGGTGACCATAGCTGATGGCAGGAAGTAGATTTGCTCTTAAGACTGTCAGTATTGGCCCAGCTGTTGGACTTTACAAATGGTGGCTTAATTGTCTTAGCAGATGAGTAATATTGTTGGCCTTAGTTTTAAGATGTTTTAGATGAATATTTGAGGTGGCCCTTTCTGAGAGCCATACCCCAAGATAGCTATAAGCTGCTACTGTGTCGATTTGCTGGTCTCCAATGAACCAATGGGCTTGCTTTTTGTGCTGGTGTTTCCCAAACACCATTAGCTTGGTCTTCCCCTGATTGATCAGTAAATGGTTATCTTGGTTGAAACAATCCAGCGCATTCAGGGCTCTCTGAAGGTCAACTCTAGTATATTCCATTATTACAGATTCATCTGCATATTGTAGTACCAGCAGCCTCATCCTGCCCAGCCTTGGAGAAACTAGGCAGGCGTCTTGCAGAGCGGCCCCCATATCTGCAGTGTAGAGATTGAATAGAAGAGGTGCCAGTACACAGCCGTTTAAGACCATTGTCTGTGAGAATTTTTTGAGGACACTGTGTTAGCACTCGTTTTGACCCATACCCAAGTGTCTTCGTTTAGCGATGTTATTGCTTTTAGTAAAGATGGAGGGATCCTCCATCTGTGTAATTTCCACCATAGCCTTCTGCGGTCAACTTTGTCAAAGGCAGTGCTGTAATTGATGAAACAACAAAACAGCGGAGGGCTCTTCTTCTTAACTGCCTGGGATGATAAATGGGCTAGTGCTATGACGTTATCCATAGTAGAAGAATGTGGCCTAAATCCTGATTGATAAGATGGAATGATGCCTTCTCCTTATGCCCATTGCTCCAAATCTTTCATAAGGAGGCGTGCATAGGACTTTGCTTCTATATCAAGAAGAGCGATTAGCCTATAATTTGTGGGTTTGGAGCGGTTGCCCTTCTTGAAAATCGGGAAATGAGTATGGAGCCCCTCCAGGAGTCCGCTACCCTTGCTGTTAAAAAGATGTTATTGAAAAGCAGAGTTAGGGCAGCTGCCCAAAAGTCCGGTGCCGATTTAAATACCGGAGCTGGTAACCCGTTAGGTCCTAGTGCTCCATCATTCCTCATTTTCTTGATTGTTTCGATGACCGCGTTGGCTTTGATTGTTGTGCCTGGGGGCCTGCAGTGTCCTGCTTCTGGGCTATTCAGAGCTATATGACTGTTTTCTATATTGTGGGGCGGGATCTGATGTTTTACTGTATTTGGCCTTCGGTGCCCTGCTCCCCTCTTGGTTGCTTCTGTGGAGACTTCTTTCGATGAGTTTCTCGTGTATAGTTGCTTTACATGGCTTAATTGAGAAGAAAAATCCCTAGGCAACTAAAGGTCTATAGCAGTTAGCAGACCATCTAAACCACAGACATGATGTAGGACTCAGAGTACACTTAAATCCATTTAAAAATACATTTCTTTAATACAAAAAATTGTTTAAAAACATTCCAAGGCACATATCATCTGTCTGTTAGTTACATATATATGTTGATATCTCAAAATAATTTCACAAAAATACACAATAAAGTGGACAAACATTAACAATCAATAGAGCACAGTTACACACAATATATATAAGAACAGAGATACATCAAAAAGGTATGTGGGCAGGTGACTGGAGTGGCTATTCGATTGTTCTTCTACTCGCGTTTCGGCGTGCACTACGCCTTGATCAGGAAAGCCACAAAACTTCCTAAATAGAGATTAAAATTAAAAATAGAGTACACTGATTCCAACGATAAACAATTAAAACAGGCTGTGACTACCACTGCCTCTTAGAGACCTTCATCCTCCAAATGTGAACAGAATGAAAAAAGATAATAAGTGAAACAGAAGGAGAAACCATCACCTAAAGTATTGAGATACTCATGCGAAGTGTGAACATAGAGTATATACTGGAAGGGGAGAAAGAGGTAAGAAAACATGAAGTCCGAAATTGGCACTCTTTTGTGAATAGATTATAGGTTATACAGCCCCTTAACCCTTTTTAAGGGTAATAGAAGCCATATAAATTTCTATAGTTGTAGGCTTACCGGACACATAGGTTAAATCGAGTCGACGTGGAAGGGTATTAATTGAACTCAAATAAGGAAAAGGTAAGCTGATCTGAAAATAAGAGACAGACTGCATGATTATCTAATAATTCAAGCTTAGATTTAAGGGCTCTCTTATTGTGAAGTAAATTGATTTACCATGGGGTAGGAATGCAATATTTACGCCCAAACGTCGATCCTTGTAACAGGAAGGTCCAGCAAATGCGAAATTGTAAAATCTAAATGGAGGTAAAAAAGGAGGGATTTAGAAGGAAATACCACTTCTCATATTTGTATATATATATATATAAAGAACACCACAGTACCGCCACTCGAATTCGTTGTTCAGCGTAAATTTATTCAACACTTGGCAACAAAAAACAAACCCAACGCGTTTTGGAGTTTCCTCACTCCTTGGTCACCCGTGACCAAGGAGTGAGGAAACTCCGAAACGCGTTGGGTTTGTTTTTTGTTGCCAAGTGTTGAATAAATTTACGCTGAACAACGAATTCGAGTGGCGGTACTGTGGTGTTCGAGCCAGGGAATTCTTACTGGCCGCTATTACAGTTAGTGATGGAATGTTGGAGGTTCGCTACCTCGCCGCACACTCCTCGTGAAAGTTGACTGGGGCAAAAGCGACTGTTGCTGGATGGATATATCTAAAGAAGTGTACTGATGGATACCTGGATAATAAGGTCTGAGAAAACCTCGTAATTGGAGTACGAGGTTGAGGGAAGAATTTCCGTCGGTGACCAACTGTCAGGACTTGGCTCCAAAGGGAGACGTAATGGTATATCTTATTGATTTTATTAGGTAAACGGACCACGGTATGTGCTAACAATGACAAAAGCATGGAAAGTCAATTCAGAATTTTTGTACATTTATATGGTGGTAGACTCGCGGACTCTTGAGTCGAAACAGTGTCTGCAGGGCATATTTGTAGAGATTGAAATGTATATGAGACTGAAAAACCTGCAGTACAATGTAATGTGACTGGTATGTCTTAACAATGTTTATTATAGGACGCGCCTAGAGTGGAGACATTGCTGTTTCACTCAGACAGTGGAGCGCCTGGGGAAGGGCTCCCTTAAATCTTTCTGGGTAAACTCTCCTCACTATTTGCCCGATCACAGTACTTACTTGGAGAACGCCTGGGAAAGGGCTCTCTTGTGTTTTATTTTCACTCACTTACGTCGTTTTTAACTTGTTTTGCTGTGTTGTCAATCACATAGGAAGCAATATCTTTTAAAAAAGGCAAACCAAGGATACTCCTCATTTGTGTTTACCTGCCGGTTGGGTTGGCGTCCCTCCCCGTTCCAGCGCGGATTCTTCCGTTTGTTTGGAGGGAGGTGCCACCCACCGGAAGTCAGGCCTATCCACTTCCGCCCTCCACCACTATCGAGGTTAGCGTTTCAGACTACCCTCACTATAAGAGGATATGCCTAAACAGACGCGCAGCGGACGCGCCTAGAGTGGAGACATTGCTGTTTCACTCAGACAGTGGAGCGCCTGGGGAAGGGCTCCCTTAAATCTTTCTGGGTAAACTCTCCTCACTATTTGCCCGATCACAGTACTTACTTGGAGAACGCCTGGGAAAGGGCTCTCTTGTGTTTTATTTTCACTCACTTACGTCGTTTTTTAACTTGTTTTGCTGTGTTGTCAATCACATAGGAAGCAATATCTTTTAAAAAAAAGGCAAACCAAGGATACTCCTCATTTGTGTTTACCTGCCGGTTGGGTTGGCGTCCCTCCCCGTTCCAGCGCGGATTCTTCCGTTTGTTTGGAGGGAGGTGCCACCCACCGGAAGTCAGGCCTATCCACTTCCGCCCTCCACCACTATCGAGGTTAGCGTTTCAGACTACCCTCACTATAAGAGGATATGCCTAAACAGACGCGCAGCGGACGCGCGCAGCGGGCGCGCCGCTGGCGCGCCGAAGGCACGCCTAAGGCAAGCCCGTCTGCGCCCGTCCGCGGCCGACCGGGGCCAGGGGCCACAACCCCTGCCCGGTTCTCCACTCATATTAGGAGCTATAGCCCCAACTCCCTTCTCAAACTAAGAGGAACAACCCCCGCTCTATGTCATTCCTCTTGGAATCTTGCAGACCCTCACACTACATGTTCATACTATGGTTTTCAGCTACATTCTGCCCCACTAATTAAAAAAACCAGCAAAACATGTACCTTTTGAATTGTAGGTCACTCCCAAAACATTCTACGGAAATCTCCATGCTTTTAGAAGAGCTTAACCCAGATGTCATATTCCTGACAGAGACCTGGCTCAACACTGAGTCAGAACCTGATCTTATCCAGCCCCTCTCCCAAGGGTATCAAATACTACGTGAAGACCGTAAAGTGGGGAAAGGAGGTGGCCTAGCAGTCATCTACAAAGATTGTTATAAGTGCCGCAGCTCTCCTACTTCGATACCAGACTGCGAAAGCCTCTCCTTCGCTATAGATTTCTCCCCCACTAGCACTTTTTCTGGGATACTTTTATATCGCCCACCCGGAACTTTGGGACAATTCCACAATATCCTTCCTCCCATTATAGCCAATCTAGCATGCAGTCCATCCAATTTTACATTACTAGGGGACTTTAACATCCATTTTGATAACACCTCTGACCATACCGCCATAGAAATGACCACTAGTCTTTCTGCACTACAATTGAAACAACTAGTGCTTAAGCCGACCCATTCCAAGGGCCACCTACTTGACCCTGTTTTCAGCAACTGCACAGATCTTATAGTAGGAATTCCCTCGCCGCTTCCGTGGACGGACCACTTCTTGATCCCTCTCTCCTGGGTCATTCCAGAATCCAACCTTTCTTCTAATATAGTTACACGTAGGGAACGAAACTGGTCAAAACTCCCTCTTGAGAATTGGCTGGCAGCACTCGAAACTTTTAGACCATCCAATAATCCTGACCCTACTTCTGCTAATGAGGACTACAATAGATGGATTTCTAATTCATTAGACTCCGTACTCCCCATGAAAAGCACCATACCTAAGCGCAGGACAAAGACTGCCCCCTGGTACTCCCCAGGATTACGGGAAAGAAAACGTCAATGTAAAAAACTGGAAAGGAAATGGCGACTGGATTATTCTTCTTCCAGTAAAACTGCTTATAGAGAAGCGATTAAGGCCTACAAAAATGAAATTAAAACCACACAATCGACTTTTTTGAAGAAAAAATTAATGCAGCTGCTTCTAGGCCTAAAGAAATATATCGCATTGCAAAAACCCTCCTTAAGCTTCCAGAAAACCCCCAATTCCATTAATGCGCAAACCCGCTGCAATAACCTGGCAGAGTTCTTTCTCCAAAAAATACAAACCATTTACACCTCCTTTTCCCCCACTCAGACTGACTTTTCGCTCACCAAACCATCTGAATCAGGGACCGAGCTCTTGGTAACACTTGAATCTCTCCCTCCACTTAATCCCATCATGCTAGAATCCATTATGCATCAGGTAAAATCTGGCTCCCCCAACGACCCGGCACCACCGCGCACCTTGCTGTCAGCCACTGTTAACGTCCTCCCCACCATACTTAACTTGCTTAATGCCTCCTTATCCGCAGGCACTGTCCCGCTTCCTTGGAAGCGAGCCATGGTTAAAGCCCTTCTAAAAAAACCCAACCTAGACCAAGATAACCCTAGTAACTATCGACCGATCTCCCTGTTGCCCTGGGTGAGCAAGATTTTGGAGAAACATGCCAACATAGTGCTGGCAGAGTTCATCGAGATCAACCATCTGCTCGACCCCTCCCAGACTGGATTCCGTCCCATGCATGGGACCGAAACCGCTCTGGTTGCAGTGACGGAGGAGGCCAGGAAGATTTTGGATCAGGGAGGATCTGCAGCAATTATCCTCCTTGACTTAAGTGCCGCCTTCGACACTGTAAACCACAACATATTATTACATCGACTCACCAGTCTGGGAGTCTCAGGGAAAGCAATAGCTTGGTTTGAATCCTTTCTTTCAGACCGTTCCTTCCAGGTTTTTGAGGGTGATATCACCTCCCCCAGTAAGCCTCTTGGCTGCGGTGTGCCACAGGGCTCCTCGTTGAGCCCTACGCTTTTTAATATCTATATGAGCCCACTAGCTGAGATAGTTCGTCCGTTCGGGATAAAAATAATCACCTATGCCGACGACACCCAGCTAGTGGTGGCTCTCAATCAGCTACACACCGCGCACAACAGCCTGAGGGACTGCCTGGAAGAAGTGACTAAATGGATGACATCGTCATGTCTCAAATTGAACGGAGACAAAACCGAGCTGATGCTCCTGGGCAATACCCCCATGCTTACGATCAACTCATTGTGGCCCACCTGCCTTGGCCCTGCTCCCATGCCAAAGGACACAATCAAGAGCCTAGGCATTTGGCTGGATAAGTCTCTTAATTTCAATTGTCAAGCAGCCAAACTATCAGCCACCTGCTTTGGCCTACTTAGGCTACTGCGGAAGATTCTTCCTCTATTGCCTTTCCAAGCAAGACAGATCATGGTCCAGTGTCTCATCCTGTCTCGTCTGGATTTTGGGAATGCTCTCTATTTGGGGGCCCCCCAAACCACCTTGCGCAAGCTCCAGATTATACAGAACTGCGCTGCCCGAACACTGCTTCAGATCCCTCGTCGACTGTCAATAAAACCCGGACTAAAGAGCCTTCACTGGCTCCCAGTCAGGGAAAGAATTGAATTTAAAACTCTGTGTATTGCCCATCGAGCCTTCTGGAAAACAGGTGCTGGTATCAATCATTCATTAATCACCCCTACCATCCGAACAGACAACTCAGATCAGCATCCTCCTTCCTCACGACAGTACCCAGGATCAAGAGAGCCAGATGTGGGGGTCGGTCGTTCTCTTATAACTCAGCCAAGCTTTGGAACTCCTTCCCTTTCATATACGTTCAGAGCCCAATTTACTTTGGTTTCGAAAACATCTAAAAACCCTGCTTTTTAACAAACCTTAATAAACTTCAATTGTTTCCTCTATATGCATTGTCCGTAGCGCTAGGACGCCTGAGGGTAGCTATCGCGCTTAATAAATAGTCATTTCATTTCATTCATTTCATTTCATTTCATAGTGAAATGTATTAATCATGCGAGAAGGCATGTTCCAAATAAGAGAGTACTTGATGTAGGGGATAGTTTAAAAATAACAGAATAATGTGAAGAGAAACTATTGACAATGATTTATCAGTTTTCTGCGGGTCTTGAAGTACAAGCCCGTCGTCTTTTTAGACGGAGATAAGGTTAGCTAGTTTAAGTGGGACAACGAGGGATATGTACAGGGGGAACAGAGATCTCACCTGGTCCTTCGAAGTACGTAGTGTATCAACTGACTACGGTCCACTTCTGACTGGCCGTGTGAAAAGTACATAGCGTTCCGGCTTGTTTAAACAGGCCTACGTCAGAACGTGACAGAGTCACATGATGCATAATGTGTGATGCGTCAGAAAGTCAACTAGACCGTATCTCTCTACTACCTGGTGACGATCTCTATAGAGATGAATGGGCACAGTCAGGGTTAACGTTCTTAGCTCTAATCGTAATACCTGTTTACCCTCAATACTGAGGTCATAGAGGGAATAAAGAACAATATTAATATAGGTGAATAATGTAGTAAAGATATGCAAATACGAAACATGTTTACTTCGCTCTAATGGAATTACATATCTACGATTGATAACGAGAGCACAGTGAAAACAGAAAAAAGGGAGGGGGGGATTTGATGTGGAGTAATTTACCTTGGTATATAGAAAAAATGAGTTATATAAAAACCGGTACCCAACTAAATAAACTAAGATTGAAATTCTAATGTGAAAAACTAGTTTTGAATCAGAAAAATTAATAAAAAGTCAGTGAAGAATAATAATTGGACCGTAAATCTAGAGTCCGAGTGGGTGGCCACAGATTCTAGTACTGCTACCAGAAGTGGCACAAATGATTTAAGGAGTTCAGGCAATACCCTCCAGGGATGGTAGAGGCTATTAATAATGGGAATTGAACCGTATGGCGTTTTCCCAGGGTATTTCACTGTTTAACCCGTGTTTGTATGTATCTAGGGTAAAAATCCAAAAGACCTCTCTTCTTTTTCGAATTTCGTTGCTACTATTTTCATCTGTAGCTTCTATCTTTTCTAGAATACGCCATTTAATGTCTTCAACAGTATGGCCTTGGTCAAGGTAATGTTTGACCAGGGGTGCTGTGGATTTTGCTGTACGAATAGCAGAGCGATGTTCAGTAATGCGGGTCGCAATTGAACGAGAAGCTTCGCCTACATAGCCCAAGTTACATGGGCATAAGATCAGGGAGATGACATTTTTTGTCTTACAATTCCAAAATTTTCTGGCGCGAATGGTATATCCATTGTGGACAAGAACATCGCCTTCAAGGACAGTGTCACATGACTTACAGGAGGAACATTTAAAGGTGCCTTTCACAAGCATAGTCCCATCAAGAGATTTCTGGACAAAAGCAGGACCTTTTGTAAATCGTGAATGGACAACAATGTCCTTAATATTTCTGTTGCGGCGATGGGCAAAAAGGGGTTTCGCAAGTTTTTGCTCTTGATCTGGGTCGCTATTGAGAATGTGCCAATTGGAATAGATAATTTGCCGGATGGTCTCATTCATAGTAGAATGTTTGGTAACGCAGACAAGTTGTGACATTGAGGGACGATTGTTAAATTTGTGATCTCTGTCATAAAATCTAGCTCTTTTGTACGACTCCCTGATTCGGTGATGGGGATAACCTCTGGCTATATTTTGGCTTTCATTGCTACAGCCTGGATATCAAAATCGGATAAATTCGTGCAATTGCGTCGTAATCGCAGGAATTGTCCGAATGGAATGCTCTGCTTCTGCACTCGCGGATGGTAGCTGTTGAAATGCAGGAGTGTATTTCTGGCAGTTGGTTTGACAAAGAGGTCAACCTCTAGTACTCCGGAGTTATGTCGAATTAAGATATCTAAAAATTCGACTTGCTGTTGATTGGTATGGGCTGTAAATTTAAGGTTGGTGTCGCATAAGTTCAGTCAGTCCAGAAATTCATGGAGGCGTTCCTCTATATCGGTCCAAATGAAAAAGATATCGCCTATATATCTTGACCATTGTGATACCGATTCGAAGAAAGGGGCAATTTCATTATGAATAAATTTGAATTCAAAGAGGGCCATATAAATGTTAGCTACTGATGGTGCTACCGATGCCCCCATGCTAACTCCTTTAGTTTGTTTAAAAAGGGTATTGCCGAACTCAAACGTATTTTCGGTTAGAACGATTCTGAGACAATCTAAGAGGAATGATTAGGACATTGGATGTTATATGTTTCAATGAACCAGTCAACTCCTTCTTTAGCTTCCCTTTGTGGTATGTTGCTATACAGGGATTCAATATCTAGGGTTACTAGGATGTTATTGTGATGGTTGAAGGGGAGGTTCTCAACTCTATTAATCATGTCTCTGGTGTCTTTGATATAAAATGGGATCTTGGTTATGTGAGGTCGAAGAAGGTTATCAGTATATTTGGATAAGGGTTCTGTAATGGACCCAATGGTAGACACGATGGGACGGTAAGGTGGGTCCTTAGTGTTTTTGTGAATTTTAGGGACGCCGTAAATACAGGGCATCTTGCCTGCAGAACTCGTTAAGTACTCATATTCTTTTCTACTAATTTCTCCCGCTTAAAGTGCTGTAGATGTAAGTAGATTGATTTGAGTGGTTATCTTTCTGGTGGGATTCGTTGTGATTTTCGATTAGAACTTCTGATCATTCAACATGGTCAGCATGTTTTGTTCGTATGTGGAGGTATCTATCACTACAATTCCTCCCCCTTTGTCACAGTTCTTGATGGTGATTGCTTTATTTTGGGCAATAGTTTGAAGAGATAGAAATTCTTCTTTGTGTAAATTGTAAACAGGTTTAGAGATAAATCGCGTAGCCTTATCTAAACGAGTAAGGACAGCATGCTCAAAAACTGCCACTTCAGGGCCCAATTGGTCCAGGGAAGGTATGAATGTGGAAGGGATAGATAATCCTGACATATTGGGAGTGGTAGGAGGTAGTTGTTCTGCTCCTTCAAAGAATGTTTTCAATCTGATCTTACGGAAGAAAGACAAAATATCTTGGTAGAGTTCGAATATATTGACTTTGGTGTCTGGAACATACGATAGACCTTTCGAGAGCAAGGTGGTACAGGATGTGTCTAAAGCAAAATAGGATAAGTTGAAAATAGGTATTATGTCCCTTGCCTCCAATATTGTCTGTTGCGGGTCTCTAACATGTGTGGGCTGTTCGGTTGATAAAATTGATTTTGATAGTTGCCTCTGATCTGGGGCTGGAACTGAACTTTTTGTCTGCCTCTGCATGTCCCACGCTGGGCTAAAAAAGGCTGTCTCATGTCATGATTAGGGTAGCAGGCCCTTGTTGTTCATAGTAGTAGGAGCTAGTTTCACCCTCAGAGTCTGAGGTTTCAGAGAAGGCCAGTACTCTCTGTTTCCTAGAATTATCCTCATTGGGATAATGGTTTTGTTTGTAAAAATTCTCACTTAAATAAGGATATGTTCTTTCAATGTAACATAATATTCGTAGTCTCACAACCCATCTTCATCTGATGTTGTAACACCCATTGGAAACAGTGCTCCTCTCATTTCGTATACATTCTATGCCCGCCTTGTCTTTCCCTTGAAAAGTTATACTCATTTAAATTCCTCTGTGCGTATTCCACCACCCCCATATTTTGTCCCATTTTCGTGGGCAACCTCTGGCTGCGTAAATTACCTTTTCGGACCCTGAGCACCAGTCTAAATCTTCCTCCCATTCCCGAAGGTCCGGCGGTCTGGATGCCCCCCACCTCCTAGCAATATTCCTTTTTGCCACTAGTGCTGCAATTTTCAGTCATATCGTTATGTGTTTGGGCCATTTTATCTCACCCGTTACACATAATATTAACCATTGCGGTTCTAATGGGATCTCCTCCTCAGAGACCTCCGCCCTTATTCGTATTATTTCTTTCCAGTAGTTGTGTATGTACCTGCATTCCCAAAGAATGTGAAAGAAGGACCCCAATTCCCCACACCCCCTTCCACAGTATTGATATGCACCCCGGCCCCACCGATGCAGCAGTGTCCTGGAATCAAAAGACCTGTGGAGGATACGCAGCTGAATGAGACAAAACCTGGCTCTCACTGACACCTCACGAGGACTCTGCACTGCCTCCTCCCAATCTTCGTCCTCCAAGAGTCCCAGGTCCAATTCCCATGCTCCTCTCAGGGGATCAACTGGGTTGGGCGAGTTATATACTATTTTCCTATACGTTAATGAGGTGGCCTTAGTTGCCATGTGGCCAATTAATAGTCTATCTTCCAGTGGGGAGTACTCGGCCAGTGTTTCCCCTTCCCTGATAGGCGTGGCACAACTGCAGGTTTCTATACCTTTCTGTATCGGCCAATCGTATTCGGATTGCAAATTCTCAAACGTAAGTAATGCATGCCCCCTCCAAATATCTCCCAAGCTTTCAATTCCTAGTAGTTTCCATTTTTTTAATCCTGTCAGGTTCCCCACCTCACGCAACTTATTGCTATCCCATAAAGGAGTCCTCTCGGTCAACTTCCCTTCCCATCCTAGATGTTTGACCACCTCTCGTCAGGCACGCACCACTGTCGGTGTATGCCGTGGGAGTAACATTTCCTTACTTCTACGGTATAGTGCCGCAGGATAGCCCCTCTCTCCCATAGCCCAGTGGTCACTCCTGAACGCCGGGTCGCCCCGATCCGAAAAAGCCCAGTCGTTTACCACTATTAGCTGCGAGGCGCAATAGTACTTTCGGATGTGTGGAACTGCTAGTCCCCCTTCATACACCCCTCTTTGCAGCTTACACAATGCTATTCTGTCGCAGCCTCCGTCCCACAGGAGTTTACGCAGTTCACTATCAATTTCTTGGAACACCTTTTTTGGTATTTTGTATGGGGTATTTTGCATGATGTAGAGCAGTCTGAGTATAGACATCATCTTAAATATCACAGCCCTGCCCATCAGTGATATCAGCAATTTCCTCCAGCATTCCACATCGTTCTTCAATCGCTGTATTTGAGGATATAGATTTCCTGCCAGGAAATCTTCTTCTTTTGTGGATATTCTTAAGCCTAGGCAGTGGCGTCACTAGGGGGGTGCGAGGGGTGCGGACCGCACCGGGTGACACCATCACATGGGGTGACACCGTGACAGGCCTGCCAAGTATCACGCATCACATCAGGCGTGACGCTAACGCATTTAAGTGTGGTGTTCGGTGTTCCCGCATCACCGCACTTAAATGCATTGTCACGCATTTTATTTAGCCACTGACCGGGCACTCTGCCTGACAGCGCTGACAGCGCCTCTGACACCCGGCTGTGTGTGCCCGTGCGGACCGGGCCGCAGCTTCACTTGCCAGGCTCAGACTAACAAGATTGTGCTGGTGCTCTGAGTCATAGTGCCGTGCGCAGCTCTCTGCTACAATATAACAATTTTGAAATCTTCTGTACTGCGCAGCCCTGCCTGGAGAGACCCAGGCGCCAGGCCTGCCTCCCAGCAGAGTCGTCATTGCCGCGTTAAAGTAACCACTGCCAGGCAGCTGACAGACTCTGTGGCGCCGTGGGGGGGTGTCGGATGTGACCTCACGAGGAAATGAGGTCGGAGAAGCCGCGCGGGGCCGGGGCTGGGGTCGGATTCGAGTCTGAGCTGTGTCGTCGTTTCGACCGGCCGCACGGCGTCTGTCTTAACCTGCACACAGGACTATGTGGAGTGAATTTGACAAACAAGTAAGTACTTTCTTTGGTCAGGCAGGCAGCCTGATACAGTGTTGTTTATGTTACAGCTCTGTGAGCAGCGCATTACCTCTTGGTGATTTCCTTTGTTTCATAGGAAAGGGTTTTATATTCCAGAGTTTGGGTGAAGTTCCGTTTCAAAATGTGTCTGCCTCTTGGTATAATTTTGATTACAAATGTGTAGCACAGGTTGAATTTTGAATTTCACTTTGTTGCTCAGTTGTTGTGATGCTCTGAACTTGTTGGGCTGCACTCGCGTCATTCCTCACAGAGGCCCCTCTCAGTCCTCACATCATGCTCTCGCCAGATAATAGATTTTGCTGGCAGAAGCTGGCAGGGGGAACGGGCCCAGCAATTAACACAAAGGCAGCGCCATTCCTGGTGACTGGAGGCCTCGCGGGACTCCGGGTGGCGCAGGCCTGCGCAGAGGCGGCCCTTTGCTGGGAACAGAGAGAAGTGTCACCGCTGAGTAGGCCGCGATATGAAAAGCTATTAATAATTATGCAGGAGCGTCCCTTCCAGATCAGCCGTTTATTGAAAGGTGCTCAGCGCGGGAGCCTGCCTTCTGATTTATGAGAGCAATAAAAGCTCCAAACTCTCTCACACTGGCGGACTCGGAGGAGGTCCATGGGGTAAGTCGTGAGGGGGTGACACCATGATTTGTTACCGCACTGGGTGACACCAACCCTAGTGACGCCGCTGAGCCTAGGTAAGTAAACGTATGTTTGACTACTAATGGTGTTGTGTCAATCAGTCTCTGTGGGATATCTCCCGTTAAGTGAAAAATCTGAGACTTTTCCCAATTAATCGTATATCCCGAATAACTACCGAACAATTGGAAGATGTGCAGCACCCGATGTACTGATCTGTATGGCTTCACCAGATAAAGGAGCACATCATCTGCATATAGGGATATTATATCTCCCCATTCGCCTCCTGCCTCTATGCCTGTTATTGTCGGATCGTTGCAGACCCAGGCCGCCAGTGGCTCCAATGCCAATGCGAATATCTTGGGTGAGAGCAGGTAGCCCTGCCTCGTACCCTTCCTCAGAGGGAATGAGCGAGATACCGCTCCATTCACTTTCACTCTTGCCCTCAGGTCTTGATAAAGGAACTTTACCCATGAACAGAACTTTGGCCCAAAACCCAGTCTGTTTAAAGTTTCAAACATATATTGCCACTCAATACTGTCGAATGACATTTGCGAATCCAGGGAGAGAAGCACTGCGTCTTCGGTGCATTCAGTTTTAGTCCAGTGTAGCACCCCATATAGTCTCCTCAAGTTAAGTCTCGTGGCCCTATGCAGCATAAATCCAGACTGGTCCGGATGGACCAGAGTGGTGATGACTCTCTGTAGCCTGGTCGCCAACGCCCTAGCTAGCACTTTTGCCTCAGTATTTAATAAGAATATTGGTCTACAGGATCCACAGTCATCGGCGGGTTTTCCTTTCTTAGGTATCACCACTATCGTTGCTGTACGGATGTCCAAGGGCAGTTCCCCTCTCTCTCTGGATTCCTGACACATATTTAGCAAATGCAGTGCGATTTTACTCGCTACACTTTTATACATTTCTACTGGCAAGCCATTAGGGCCTGCTGCCTTCCCCGACTGGTGGTCAGTGAGTGCATTGGCAATCTCCTCCACCATGAAGTCCTGGTCAAGTGTCTCTCTATCCTTCTCCCCCAATGCAGGAAGATTAACTTCACGCAATAGATCGGCACATTCCACAGCAGTGCGCTTAGTGGAGGAGGTAAAGAGTGCCTCGTAATACTGTGCGAATGCCTCCGATATCTCCTCTCCCGTCCGATGAGTTGTCCCCTTCAGTGTGTTTATTTCCAGGACCCAACTTCGTTCCCTATCTCTTTTATCTAGCCATGCGATCATTTTATTCGCTTTGTCGCCTATATCATATAGCTTCCTGAGTTGCTAATGCTTGCGTTCTTGCCCTTTGCTCCTCCAGGTTTCTCAATTCCTTTTATGTCTAAGTCAACGCTTTATGGACTCGTCCGAGTCCCTCCCTTCCCAAGACTCTCTCTCCAGTTGCTCCACCTCTTTCTCAAGCTCTACCAACTCTCTTTTTTTTTCTTTCTTGATAATGCCTATTTGTGCTTGGATATATCCCCTAATCACTGTTTTGTATGCCTCCCATAGGGTGGATACCAACTCAACCGACCCTTCATTTTCTTGGAAATATTGCTCCGTTCGTAGCTTTATTTTTGTTGCGAATTCTTTGTTCTTGAAGTACCATGGCTCCAGTCTCGGGGCCAGAACGTTACTTTTGACTGGTCCCTGTATCTTTACCTCTATTGGGGAGTGGTCCGAAATACCGCGTGCTTGTTGAGACGCACTCTGAAATTGTCCCACCTGATTTTTAAATGTAAACAGATAATCTATCCGAGCGTGGCTGTTGTGTTTGGCTGAAGTGTGTGTGTATTGTCGGCCTGTTGGGTTATGTGTACGCCACAAGTCAATCATTCGCATCGCTGTTATAAATCCCTCCAGGGGTTCCCTTCCACCTACGCTTGCTGCCCCTGTTAATCTATCTATCTATCTGTCGGTCCATTACTGCGTTCATGTCTCCTTCTAGTATCAACATGCCCGGAGGCAGTTCCAGCAATATATCTCCCAGTGCGAGTAGGGTTTCCGAGTGCAATCTTGGAGGAACGTAAACAGAGCATAGATTTAATGTCTACCCTCCCATGTACCCGTAATAGCAGTAAGCCATAGCACCAACTACTGCCCGGAATAAAGGGAACTGACGCCTTCAGTAAGATCCCCACTCCTCAGGAACCCGATGTAAATCCCGCTTGTGCCATAAGTTTATAACCCCAGCGATCCAAAGCTTTGTAATAATTTCCCTTCAGATGAGTCTCCTGGGCAGTACCACATCCGGGGACTACCGTCTCAGGTACTGCAAAACTAGAGTGCGTTTTATCTTACTGCCCAGTCCATTGACGTTCCACGTCAAACCTTTTAGTGCCATAGAGAGACAACTTTCCTAATATCCCTGTTTGGCCTAGTCCCTTCATCCTACGCTTAGTCCCAAGTTCCTTCATGGCATTCTCTTCCTTTGTGACTAAGCTAGGATTGGTTACGTATTTGATGGGTTGCATCCCTGTGTGTTCATGTCGATCTATAATAGTCATGTCTGAGCGTACATAAAAAACAACAACAACAATATTAACCCACCCAACATGGACAAGTAGTATCCCATATCTCTCCTCCCCCCACCCTGCTGCCCTGCTTGACAGGCCTAAAACTACCCGCCACCCCAACATGCAGAGAGCCTGTCGCCCCATATTAACTTGCTTCATGCCAGGGTAGGCTAGAGCCCCCTGCTGGTTTACAGTTCCTGTTGTCCAGCCCTTCCAAACGTATGCATTTATGTCATTTCCCTGCACAGGGTATTTATCTGTTGCTCCCTCTCTCCCCTTCCATGCCTCAGTCTCCTCTGGCAGCCCCCCACACCCTCTCATCTAAACCAACAGAGCGAGATTTAAATTAGTAAATCTGACCAAACTGAGTCTAATTCGTCGTCTTCACCAGAGTGGTCTCATTTGTCTTTTGACTTTTCTGACCCAGTTCTTTCTTCTCTGTCACTCCCCTCGGGGCCAGTGGTTCGACGCTGCTCCCCGACCCTGGGTTCCTTCTGTTTTACCACTCTGCACCCTTCTAACCACTCCCATGCTTCTTCAGGAGTGGCGAAGAGCCAGGACTTTCCTTCCGCCATTATTCTCAGACGAGCAGGATACAGCATCATGTATTTAATGTCCTTATTCCATAGTTCCCGCTTCACAGATTCAAAGCTTTGTCGCATCTTCTGCACTTGTAGAGTAAAGTCCGGGAAAAAACGTTTTGTCGCACTTTCATGTAGGAGGTCTCCATGAATCCTTGCGGCTTGTAAGAATGCATCTCTATCCCTGTAATTAAGAATCCTTGCAATTTTTGTTTGTTGCGGCGCTCCTGGTCTTGGTCTTGGTTTTGGTATTGGGGCTCTATGTGCACGCTCGATTGTGAAGTAGTTTGATAGTCGTACAGGGCGTAGATGATTTAGTATAAGATCCTCTAGAAAGAGATCAACACTGGGCCCCTCCATTCCCTCCGGGACGCCCACCACCCGTATGTTGTTCCGTCTGGTGCGCCCTTCCTGGTCTTCGAGCCTCGCCGCCATCGCCCCTTGCTGTTGCTGGAGTTGTTTAATTTTGTCTTCCATCGTATTGGTGGTGGTTTGTAGCTGCGATATATTGCCTTCCGCCATCGTTAAAGCTTGTAGTTGTTAAGTAAATTAAATAATGGTTCTCCCCGACCCCTGCGCCTCGGAGCACTAGGTCTTTTGTCTAGGTCCCTTAAGTTGAAGTCCCCCACAATAATTACTGGATGGGACTTGTATTTAGATAAAAGGTCATCTAGTGAATTTGTCAGGGCATCCATGGATTCTTTTGTGTTGGTATATACTGGTTTGATGTAACAATTGATTAGCAGGAGATGAAGTGGTAGAAAATTTGAATGCAAACCTTTAATCAAAGGGCTTGAAGCTCAGGAGTGCTAGTTTGAACTTCTGTAGCCACAAATCGGCAGACATGCTTCAGAAAGATAGAAAGTATACCTGATGGTCGGCCGAAAATGTTCTTTTTCATTGCTGCAGGGTGATATTCGTAGAACCCTGCCAGAGGGGTGCTGGCCAGGGCCCAAGTTTCTTGGAAGCATAATATAACGCCCATTGTCCTTTCTTATGACCAGGATTTGTGTTTTTTCTTCATGTTTATTTCCATTAAATTTTACCTGGAGTAGACTGCGGTGGCATTAAAAAGTCTTTGGAGACCAATCTTTGTGCGGCTGATCAAGATTAGATCGTTGGCATACATCAGGCTGGCAGGTGGATACTCCCTACCTTTGGAGCATATGAGCTGACCTGGTCTATAGTTGGTGGAAGGTCTGCCAGCAAGAGATTAAAGAGTGTGGGAGCAAGCATGACCCTGGTATGTTCGAATCTCTCTAGACAAGTGGTAACCATTCCCCAATTTTATTCTGACCCATGTGTTGGTGTGAAGGAGGATCAGGGCTTGCAGCAGGGGCGAGGGGATGTTCTAACTGGCCAGCTTCTGCCAGAGATTTTTCCAGTTGACTCGATCAAATGCTGCTTTGTGGTCTATGAAGCAGAGAAAGAGAGGATGGTGGTTGTTTTTGCAATGATCAATTAGCAATGATAGAGCTTATATGCTGGTCGCTGTCCACGTGTCCTTTGAAAATCCAGTTTGATTAAAGGGGATTATTAGCTTTTCTGTGGTCCAAGATGATAGTTCTTCAAGTAGGCATCCAGCGAAATACTGTGTCTCAATATCAAGGAGTGCTATTAGCTGATAATTTGTGGCGTCTGAGCTGTCGCCTCACTTGTAAATGGGAGAGATGATCGAGCCCTTCCAGGAGGCAGGTATGCAGCTAGTTGTAAAAAAAAAAAAACAGCTCTAAGCTCTCTCCTCAGAAGTCTTTGTCCTCTTTGAAGGTAACTGTGCAGAAGCCCTTTGGTCCTGGTGCTCCTTCCCTGCGGCCCTTCGTGATTTGCTTTTCAGTTGTAGCAACTTCAGAGGGGAGGAATCACTGTGGTCATTTTCAGTCTCACAAGATCTCCATAGAGTCCCTCATGGGGCAGTAGGCGAGCGTTTTTGGGGAGTTTCGTGTTGCTGGGGCTTAGAGCGCCATAAGGTAATACACATTTGGTGTAACTCTGTGAAAAGTGGTTTGAAAGAAACTCATGCCAGCGCTCTTCTGAAATGTTTGCAGTTGTTATGGATTTTGAAAGGCCATTTAGGTTATTCATGGTTTTCCAAAATATCTCATGTCTGTTGGATTTTATGTCATTTAATAGCCTAAACCACAGTTTACTGTTTGCCTCTCTCCTTTGGTGCTTTCCGTAAGCTGTTCTTGCTTTCACCACTGCAGCTTTTAGGATTTGGTCGGTTGGTGTCTTTTGGCATGTACTGAGGGCCTGATTGACAGTGCGTTTTAGGTTTTTAAATGTATTATGAACTTTTGTCTTTGTACTCCCTGGCTGCTTGTCGGGGCTCGGTACTGGGATGGCATGTTGATAGGCAAATCGCCTAGTGAACTTAGCCCAGATGGTTTGATCAGTCTCCCCCTCGGACGTATGTGCAAGTGATCTTTTTGCTAGCTCAGGGAGATTATAAACTGAATTAGTTGACCATTTTATTCTTCTGTTATTGATGGTATAAGCAGAGCCACTTGTTGCTTTAACTGACACATGGCAGGTAAGGCAGATGGCTAGGCTCAATACCTGCAGGAGGTGGTCTCTTTCCCCTCTAGCTCCTATTTGGAAGCTGTCTACGAGATGAAACAAGGAGACTGATAGTACTGTAAAGTCTATTAGGAAGTTGCTTATGTGATTATGAAACGCTGCTGGTGGACGGTCTGATAGAAAATGACATGCCTGAGATTAAGATGCTCTAGTTCGCTGATAAGCTCTTTGGGGCAGATCTACAAGAAAGTGCCGCAGCGTGGCGCTGCAAGCCCTTTGGCTGCGCCACGCTGCGGCACTTTCAGAGCACAGGAATGCGACATATTTACAAGAATATGTCGCATTCCTGTGCTCTCCCTGCGCTGGCGCACAAACAGCTGCCAAGCGCCGGCGCAGGCACCCTTGCACCATGGTGCAAGGATGCCTGCGCCATGGGAGATTGTTTTTGTGCAGGAAGGGGCACCTTTCTGCACAAAAACAATCAGTACAGGCTTTTCCTCTTTCAATGCGTGCTGCAGAATGCAGCACGCATTGAAAGAGGAAAAACGAGGAGAAATGAAAACATTTCTCCTCGGTGTGCCTCGCTACGCCACCTCTAGGGTGGCGTAGCATTCACACGCATCTCCAGAGTTACGATTACTCGTGAAATCTGGAGATGTGTCTTGTTCCATGGGTGTTGCGTGGGAACACCCACAGCAACACCCATGGAACGCCCCTTCAACGCAAAGTGCTGCGTGTGAAGGGACGGTATTTACAAGGAGAGGAAAAGTCACGCATGGTGGCTTTTCCTCTCCTTGTAAATATCGAGGAGCCCCCTGCGCCACCAGTACGTCACGAAAAGTGACGTACTGGTGGCGCAGGGGGCTTGTAAATCTGCCCCTTTGTCTTTTTTGTCTGACATGAAGGTGCGACATTGACTCTGGGCTGGAATTGCCTGGTGTGCATTCTGGGCTGACAGACTCTTGTCTTCTTGTGGCGAGCCAAGCAGATTCAAGCTGAAATCACCTGAGAGAATTATTTCAGTGGGAGATGGCCCTCCCAGGAGTTCGCTGATCTCAGTTTTCAGGTGCTCTGTAACTTTTTGTTTAGCCTTTCGTTTTGGTGATATGCATATGTTCAATAATGTCAAAGGGGTCGTGCTTGTGCCCCAGGTAAAGAAAGTTTGAACAATTTGCAGGCCTGGGCATGCCGTTGGTTTTGGTTTGTATTCTCCTTGTGCAGAGGATATAAATATCGCCAGTCCCCCACTGTGGCGCCCATAAGGCGACTCCTTTGATGCTGGCTTTGAAAAATTAATATAGCCTGAAATTATTCTCAGTGGATCCTCAGCCCTGGTTTCCTGTGATATGATCACCTGAAATGATCTTAGATATTCCAGCATCTCATGATCGTCTAATTTATCTAGCCGTTGATGTTCCATGAACATATCTGTAGGTATCCTGTTTGTGCAGGAACGATATTGTCTACAGTTGTGATTCATTGCTGTAATCTGGGTTTGTTCAGTGCTCCAGAGATCCAGCTCCAATCGTGATCCTTAACTGATGGCTTTTTATCCTCCTGGGCTAGTAGTGGGTCCGGCTCTTGAGTTTTTCTTGGAGACTTGCTCAAGGTATTCCTTAAGACTGAGTATGCTTGCTGTGGGCCACTAGATGTATCTTGCCCCTTTGCCTCCATTGCTAGAAGTTGAATGTAAGCAGGTTTGCTGAGTGGGGTCACATGTATCCCCTATCCTTTTAGAACCTTAGCTGTTGCCATGACCTTTTTGGCTGCATTGATTGACATCCAGGAGACCCTGGATGTCTTGTTGGACTGCCCCGGTCAGGATGCAATAAACTCCACTGAAGCAATGTCCCTGGACTTGAGGACACTTGTTTCCGGAATTTGGCTAAGAAGTCAGAGGATTGTTCAGTATGTGAAACTTCCCTCTTGAGTGATACTCTGGGTACATTGATGTCACCAGACTGGTGCTTGTTCCCGGTGACAGAGGCTGGAAGTGGGAGATCGTGTTACCTTTGTCCTGCTCCCTCACTGAGTCAAACTTGGCTCTGATCGGGCTTGCGCCACTCGGGGCCTTCTCACTGTTGGGTAGAGTCGATGGTGCAAAGTTGTCTTCATTTATTTGACCAGATGCAGTTGTCCAGATAATCAGTTGATGGTTTTTTATTGCACCCTGTGTATGGTTGGGAGGATTTGGGAGGCCCTTTGGTGTGGCTTCCACCACGTTGGATGTAGTTACTGTAAATTGGTGTGTATCTTTGTCTTTGCTTTGAGGTGCATTAGTATTAGGTTCGGTGGATGCGCTTATATCCCTTTAGCTTTGATTGTATGGAAAGGGTTCTTTTACCCTCGCAACTGCCTGCAGTTCATGTTTGTTGAGGTTAAGTGAGGTGTCCGATATAGCCCCCTTCTTTAGGTCTGTAGATACTGCAGCATGTTTGTTACCAATCTCGAGTTTTGGGAGCTTTATTATGTTTGGCGTCACCTGGGATCTGATCATGATCACTTTCTTCCTCTGCATGACTGCTTCTGGGAGGATGGGCATTTGAGTTTTTAAAAATTGAGTAAATACTGCCCTCAATTGATAGATTGACCTTCTTGTTTCTCACCTTTCAGCAATTCTTTCTTCGGAGTTTGTCTGGTTGTTGGTAGGGTGTCATCTTATCTTTCTGCCTCTTGCCTTTACTCTTTCTTCCAGCTTCTGAGCTTGTGCTTCATGGCATAATTTGGTGTAAAGGGGTTGCCGTGCTACTCGTGGCCAGGACACTGGTGCGTGGGATTATCTATGGTATGGAAGTTGAAGTGCTCTGAACGTAGCTTTCCGCACATGTCGCTCATGTCTCTTTCCTTACTGTGGGTCCTAGTGCACTTTGAGATGGCTATACTTGATAGTGGTGAAGTGAGGTGGCCTCCAGTACATTCACTTTTGCTGCCTTTTCTGTTCTTAATGAACACTTTAGTTCTTCAAAGAGACTGCTGAGGATCATTGGGATTGCGTCTAACTTGTCCAGTATAGGAGAACAGGTGTAGACGGGTTGTGTGGTGTCAGCAGCTTGTTGGGCACGTATTATGAGGCTGTTTAGGTCCTTTGTTTTTTGTATTAATGCTGGAAATTAACACAGCCATGGTTTTTAAAAGCATTATTTGGGTGTCCATTTTCATTGATTTAGGGCTTTGACAGTCGATTGGAAGCTTCCTAATAGTGAAGCCCAGAAGCCCTCAACCTTGGTTTTACCTGATTCAGTTTTGCGTGCCGTGGACTTGACTGTCTGAGAGGACCCCGACAGGAAACCTGCATGTGATGCAGCCATTTCTTCCTATTTTTCTTTGGTTAGTGAAGGCATCTCATGAGCCTGAGTGCTCCGGCTGACGGGTGAGGGATCAGTATAGTTTCTAACGATGGAATGGCTGCTGTTAATATTATCTGATAGATCTGTCTTGGGTAATTTACTGTGACTGGTGGACTGAGAGGCTGGAGCTCTCTGCCTACTTGGGTCACAACTTATGGTTGATCGCCCCCTTACTGTGGGCGGTGTTGCCTGGTCCGTTTCTCCTTACAGTGCTTGGATAATCAGAGATAGGTCATCACAGTTTGTTAAATAATTTGAAATGTTGGTTTCCATGCAGGCTCTAGTGCACCCTTGGAAACTCTAATTGGTGCAGTTTGGTCTGCCTTATGGAAGCCATTGAGGGGCTAATGGGTTATGTTGGTCTCCTGGAGGACTGTGTTTGGAGTTCTACCCTGGCAGTGTCATTGCCCCTTGGAGAGGCGCAGGACTCAGCTTGCAATGGTTTGATCAGCTCTTCTGTCAGAGTTTGCATGATGCTAGTAATGGGCCGGGTGAGCTCTATTTTTTCTTGTACCAGGACATGTGATGCAATTTGTTGATATATGGTTGGCTCAAGAGGGGAAGGCAGCCCAGGTATATCAGAATTAGATGTAAAGATTGCTGCGGCCGAATCCTTATGGTTGAAAAATTTGGTGCCAATTTTGGGTAGGCTTATGTCCATCGTGGGGGTAGAGATCTGGCCCTAATTTAAGTTCTTTTGATGGTGATTGGGGTGGAGCCGTGGGAGAAGTTGATGCTACTTTTGCTGCCCCAGTATGGGGATTTAGTTTTTGTCGAGCCGTTTTAGAGAGCCTCTGGTTTTTCTAGACCTCATAGTGCTCGTACTGTTGGTGCTGATTGATGATGATGGTGTTATGCGAGCGACTCCTGATCACAACACTCCTGAAGGTCTTGCCTTATGACTCCTGGGTTTGGTGCTGGTCCCTGGGCTGACTGGCGCAGACACAGGGATCAGAATTCGATTCGAGGATGCAGTTGTCAGGTGGAGGGCCTGTACCCGAGCCCGGTGCCAATGGCAGTACCCCTCTGCCCTCCTCTAGCTCCAGTAATTCCGTTAGGCCCATGCAGTCCTGATGATATCTGGTCCCGGTGACCGAGTCTGGGTCTAGGTCTGGGTGATAGTTCGGTTCGTAATGTTTGTTTGAGGATTTGAGGAATTTGGAAGGTATTGCAGCCTCAGCCCCTCTGCCCTGGTGACTCTGTGGCACAGCACCGGGCTGGCCCCCCTTTTCCTTTCAGCGGCTTGACAGTGATTGGGCTGGGGGGGTGAACTGACAACAGAAGATACAATGAGCGCAGGAGGGACAATGGAAATCAATTCAAACGGTAAGCCAGATGACTCCTGTAGCGTTGGTGTTGTCAGGTAGCGCTAGATTTCGGTGGTAGTAGACAGGGTAGCATCAAGCAAGGCAGGGCAGGGCAAATCTGGCTGGTCGGCTGGACAGAACTCAAGTTTGAGAGGGCTTTAGTGAGCAGACGGGCAGACAGGCAATCAGGAGATCAAAGAGCGAAGAGGTATGAGCCGCACAGTGCAAATAACTATGCAGGATGTGTGGTAAGCAGGCCCCTCTATGAGGCACAAGTGAAACCGGCCTAACACCGGCCGCCTATGTGACAAACAAGAGTGGTCCGTGGCCCTAAGGTCTTACCTGCATGTCGCTTGTTGCACCATCACGCCAGCCCCCGACCACACCAACATGATTCCTGTTTTGCCCTGGTGCCTCCGCCTTAAGCTCTGCCGACCCTGTGTCTGCCGAATCTCCTCTCCTCTGCACTCCCTCCTGCACCTCCACTGAGCCTTGACGGCTGGACCGGGCTCAGAAAGCCTGGGAGAGCCACTGCATCCTTTGCGTCCTTCGCATTGTCTTGCCCTTCCCTGAAACCATGCCTTTGTTTTGTCGACAGCAGCAGGACCACCAGCAGACATGAAAACACCAAGCACACAGCTGTTTCAGACAGCATTGACTCTAGCACAAACAGCAACAAGGGAATCTTCACAGCCGTTAAAGTTTTCACAAGCCTCCAGCCACCTCCAGCATCATCACTCCCTCACCAGTCCTTTGCAACAAGCTCTCAGAATTCGTCTATAACAAACTTACCTCCATATTTGGCAACTTTGACCATCCATCAGACCCAGTAACTGTTGCAACTCCGCTTCCCTTCACGGCGGAAGAACGAACCCTGACCTCATGGCCCGCTATCACCACCATCGAAACCACAGCTACCATGAAGACCATCCACTCGGGGGCCCCATATGAACATTGCCCCACTGTGCCTTAACCAAAGGACTCCTATCCATCAGCGAAGCACTAACACCCATCCATCAATATATTAAAATAACTTCAAACGAAAACAAAAGTGCAATGTTAAGGGAAAAATAATTTTTGTTTTTAGTTAATAATGCTAGCTTCTCTTGACTTAAGAGCAGACCTATTTCAGGTGTGGCACAACATCTTAATGACAGCAATGAAATAGATTAGCTAAACAAAACAGTCTTGGAGATCTCATGGAAGGTGCTCTGGATTACAGGTCTCCACGAGACTCAAGTGAAGTGCTGCTTACTTTGAAGAGACAGTCATTTACATGTTCTGTTTTTTTAGTACAAGCAGAAACTTAGATTTTACATATATGCTCAGCTGGTCTGCATTTAACAGTTTTTGTGTTTCAAAAACTGTATAATGGAGAGAATCGAGATGTGCCTAGGAAGCCTGTCTTGGCTCTATTTTACCAGATTGTGCTCATGCTCACAGACGTGGGCGATATTTCACCCATTTGTGCATTAAAAACTCATGCTGGAATGCTGCTAAAACTTGGCCTTAGAGTTGTCCTTTTTTGTGCTTTTTGTGCAATTATGCTGTGTAACCCATGAGAGTAGATGAACACAAGGGAAAGTATGCAGTTATTCATGTTTGTCACCATTTTTTTCGGATGCTGGTGGCAGTAGATGCAATCTATGTGGGCATGAAAAAACTTTCTCCCAGCGCTACTATGCAATATATTTTTCACACTGGATTCATTTCTGATCTTTTCTTCGACCATGACTGCATATCCACTGTTCATCCTTCTGCTGTAGATCATACAAATATAGTGCCCTCATTCCCAGCACACATTGCATGAAGGAAGTAGAATTTGCCTTCCCTCCTCAGCCATAGAAACTGCTGCCAAAATTCTAGGCTCAAGGCCAATTACAAGCCCCTTGCATTGACAATGTTTCTGTTGCTGTGCGACTTTTCCCTTATTCCATGTAATCCTCTGTGTTAGAAATGGGAGTCTCTAGTTGGCAGAGGTAGGTACCTTTGTCCAAGTAGGGGCCCTTCTTCCTAGTCAGGGTAAGGGGGATACACTTCTAAAATAACCCCTGCTCACCCCCTTGGTAGCTTGGCACGAGCAGACAGGCTTATCTCAGAGGCAGTGTGTAAAGCATTTGTGAACATATACAATAATACAGTGAAAACACTACAAATGGAGACCACACCAGTTTAGAAAAATAAGTAATCTTTATCTAAACCAAACAAGACCAAAACGACAAAAATCCACAATAAAGTTATCAAGATATCCTTAAAAATAGGTTATTCACTGAAATAAAGTTTGTAGCAAGAAATAACTCCGCCTGGAGTTATTACGACGTCGTGACAGATGAAAATCCCAAAGTACAGCGCCGACTGTGAAGCGCGCGGCGTCAGGCGCGGAGTCAAGCAGACCCCCAAAGAACAGTACCTTGGAAACGATGAAAGCAAAGATGGTGCACGGCGTCGGAGAGGTGATGCTTCGTTGGCGCCAGGCGGTGTTGGTTCCTTACGACCCCAGGGGAGGTTAAGCCTCGGTTCCTTACTGCAATGCAGGGGAGGTGAGACGTCGGTTCCTTACTGTGTCGGGGAGGTGACGTCACAGTGGCGGGGAGGCGTTGATTCCTTATGACGGTGCAGTGTCGATGGATTCGGGAGTCAACCACGTCGAGTATCGGCTCTGCGTTCAATAAGCACCGGCGTTGGTGAAGTCGGGGCTGCGGTGCGAGTCGGGACGGTGCGTCGTGGACGTCACGAGTAGTGTCCTCGGCTCCGGTGCAGGCAGCGGCCTCGGTGACGGCTTCGGAGTCGATGTGGCACAGCATCAGCAGGTGTCGGGCCTACGGTGCAAGTCGGGGCAGTGTGTCGTGCTCTTCATGAGCAGTGCCCACCGCTTCAGTGCAGGTTACGGTGTTGCTCGCTGGCGTTGGTGTTGCAATTTCCTTCTGTGGCAGCTGAAATGGCAGTTCCTGGTGCTGAAAGACAGAAGAAATGAAGTCTTTGTGTCCCTCAGACTTCAGAACAGGAGGCAAGCCCTATTTCAAGCCCTTGGAGATCTTTCTCAAGCAGGGGACACAGCAAACAGCAAAGTCCTTCTCCTTTCCTTGGCAGCAAGTAGCCACTGCAGGCCAACCCCAGACAGCAATACAGCACAGGGGCAGTATTCCTCCTCAGCTTCTCTGGCTCTTCTCCTTGGCAAAGGTTCCTATTTATTCCCAGAAGTGATCTAAAGTTCTGGGGTCTGGGGCCCAATATTTATACTACAAAATCCTTTGTTCTCTGGTGGCAGAGAAGCCCTGTGCTCAGTCAAAACCAGTTCTGTCCTCTCTGGTGCAGCTTCCTGGCAGGAGGTGGAGACAGCATTGTGGAAGGCAGACCAGGCCCATTCAGGTGAAAGGAAATCTCCTCCCCCTACTCTAAATGCAGCCCAGGTCTATTCCGCCCAGCCCTGACTCATCAGACTCTCCGGAGCCACTGCACCTCCCCAGCCTGAGCCCCTAACACTCCAAACCCAGACAGTCAATCCACATCCCAGCAGAGGCACACTTGATGGCTAAGCAAGAAAATACCTACTTTATAAAGTGGTATTTTCAAACACAGAATGTAAAAATCACCCTCACTAAAAGATGCATTGTAACATTCTGAGTTCAGGCATACTAAACTTTATTTTCCTACCTTGTTCCCAGGGGTAGTTAGGCTGATAAGATGTTATAAGCGAACTACCCATTCAATCCTATGGGAACAGATAGCCTTGCAATAGTGAAAAACGAAATTGGCAGAATTTCACTATTAGGACATACCACACACACACCAGGGCATGTCCTACCTTTCACATACACTGCACCCTGCCCACAGGGGTACCTTGGGCTTACCTTAGGGGTGACTAACATGTAAGAAAAGGGAAGGGTAGGGCCTGGCAAGTGGGTGCACTTGCCAAGTCGACATGGCAGTACTGGACTGCACACAGATACTGCAGTGGCAGATCTGAGTTACATTTACAGGCTGCTTATTTGGGTGGCACAATCAGTGCTGCAAGCCCACCAGCAGCATTTGATTTACAGGCCCCGGGCACACACGGTGCACTGTACTAGGGACTGACTAGTAAATCAAATAGCCAATTATGGAAACACCAATCCATACCAACAATTTACAAAGGGAGCACTTGCACTTTGGCACTGAACAGCAGTGGCAAAGTGCCCAAAGCATCTAGACCAGCAAAACGAAGTCCAACATACAGCAAAAACATAGGAGAGCAAAGGCAAAAAATGCAGGGGAGACCCACGCCAATGGTGTCAGGTCTAACACTCTGCATCTATGAGTAATTCATTTTTGGGACCAGCTGGATGGCTTCCATGAGTGCCCTCTAGTCCTGATCGCTAGTCCTGATGATGACCTTTAGCTTTAAATATAGGTCGAAACACTGTCGACTAATATACATATAGACTTAAATGACCATGCTTGTTTAGTAATTTTCCTGAGTCTAGGCTCATTTATGTTATTTGCATACACATGTCACTTTATGAGGTTTGCTGCACTGTGATCACTTTTTCTCAAGCACTCTACTGAATAAATATTTGTAACAAATTAATGAAATATACGTATTCAATATACAATCATTGGCCAGGCTTTTCCGTATGTTGACGATTAGCACACTGGAATTAGACATTCACCAAATGTATTATTGCTTTCACTAACCAAGTCCACAGTGAACCATTGTTACTTGTACCTTAGTTTAATCACCCGTGATGGCCACACCATGCGTCCCTCACTATGACTGGTGGGCAGTCTTGCATTTGTGTGAAAGCGCTACCTATGATGGCCTTGATGTGACCTCCTGAGCTGCTCTTCCAGGGACTGAGAGTTTGTTTGTGACCAATCCAATGACCACAGTATGCAGGTGACGTCACCCCTAAGGCCCCGCCTTGCTCCCCATCTGCTTTCCATTGGCACTGTGCCCAGTGAGGAGAAATAAGGATAAGGGATGCCTGTCTAGCTGAGATGAGGGCTGAGGGCCTCTGTGCACCCCCCTCCCCCTCTACTGTGATATTCTGACCCAGTCCTCGCTATCTCTTTTTCATTCCTTGTAGAGTCACTGTGTCAAGCTGCCAACCCCTCCTCAGCCCAGTCCTGCACCTCTAAGCCCAACAAAAGTAAGTCAAGGGTAGAGGGTGAATGCATGCAATTGCAAATAACTAAGTGGGGCATTTTGAAAGGAAACTGGTTTAATTAATTTTCCATTGCAGCAATTAAGGACATTTTAGCCCCTTAACTACTGAGGCCTAGTGCTGAGCCTTTTTTTTTTATATTTAGGGTACTTCATGCACAAGCCTTTATAACGTTTCCCCACAAATGTTATTGAGGCCACATTTGTGCCCACAAACGTGTGGGGATTTTTAAAGATACTCAAGATTTTTGGATTTGCCTTAAAAGAACTGAGGAAATAGCAAAAATGTCATCAAATATTGAGGTTCTCTGGAACAAAACGGGGAAAAAATGCTGTGCGTTAAAGTGTATGTTTTTGTGTTCTAAAATGGCATCATCAAAAGATTTGCTGTGCTGAGATCACACTCTGTCCATCTTTCCGAAACAGGGAGAGTTGTAAAAAAATGTTCACCACAGTTTTTGCTTTTTTTTTCAAAGTGCAGTTGATTTTTCCTATTTTTTATGGTTCTACCTACTTGAAGTTTGTTGTAGAAGCAGATATGAACCCAGAAAGCTATGCATTTATGAAAAGTAGACAACATTTGGAAAACAGCCAAGGTCATCTGTGTAGATCATTCAAATATAACGAAAATAAGTAGGAAAAACAAATAGGTGATGTTTTCATCTGCACTTTTTGCTACGATGGACAATGTACAAAAGCATTATTCTGTTTCATCCATCAGACTCTTCTGGCGGCAGAGATATTTACTGTTTGTTGTGTTCCAAAAACATGTCATACCCAAAATAAACAACTGAACTGTGGTTGATAAAGATTTTTCGTTGTTTACATATCCTGCATCAATTCATATGGTGTTCCCACACTTCTAATAAAAATGGTACCCCTGGACGTTTTGCCAGTTGCAGGAAAGGCCCTGGAACTTGGACCTTGTGAAGTTAATGTGGTATCAATGAGGCCTTCATATGGTGATAGGGTTGGTCTGTTCCAATGATGTGTGTTAGGTCTACCCACACATTGACCATGTGTTTCAATCAGAGAAGTGTGAGAGTTCAGGGTGGCAAGACTTTGGAGATGCACATGTATTTTGTTACATAAATATGTTGAAAATAGCCTTTTTGGTCCATACTTTAACTTTCACGTGAACGTCTGGGTAGGAAAACATGCTGGGATCCATGCAAGCTACACCACCATGGATTCCCCTTGATCTGTAGGTTTCCCGAAATGCCCAGGGTTGGTGGGGTTCCCTGGGTGCCAGCTGACCCATAGCTTGAATAGTGAAGCCTCTTACTATGGCAAGCAAGATGAAATTGAAATTTCTTTGAGTGTTGTTTTGACATATGGCGTGGCAGAGAGGGGGTGAACCCACCATTCTTCCTTGAAGGCAGAAATACTGTCTTGTGCTGGGTGGAGGAGACTGATGCCAAGATGGTCCAGCACACCACCTCATTCCTTTCCTCACTTTCTTCCCTGGTAACCTGATGGGCTTTCAGTCTCCCTGAGTGGGCAGACTGGGGATCCACCTATCTGCCTGTTCCAGGGAGGTCAGAAAGCCTACCAGGAGGTAGAATGTTGGTGCTGTTAGGGGGTGGAGCATGACTTGATTCCATGGCAGGCTGTCCCCATCCCATTTTTTTTAATTTTTTTTAAATGACATTCCCTGGTGGTTTATGCACTTTCTGCCCCCTCCTCACCAGGGAGAAATACTGCAAGACATTTAGCGACGAGGGCCAGGCCCTGTGCCAAACAGGACGCCCAACCCCATTTAAAAAAAAAAAAAGAAACATCCCCTGGTGCATATAGGGCTTTCTGCCCACAGCTGGGAGTAACCCTCCCCAATTTGCCTCCTTGGGGGTAGACATACTGTTGAGGCCTTAAGGGATGGGGATCAGTCCGGATGCCAGGGTGGGCTGCCCTCGCCTCATTCTATTTGTTTTTTAAAATGTAACCGATGGTGTCGAATATGCTTTGTGCCACACCCTGTGGGAAGGAATATTGGGGTTAAACCTTCAATCTGCCCCCTAGCAGGCAGAAAATCTGAATGGGAATTTCTGCTCTCCCTGGGAGGCAGATTGGGGTAATCGCCCTAGTTGCTCTCAGAAAAGCTCTGGGCAGAAAGGCTACATTTTAAGGAGGGAGCATTTGGTCATGCCAGGGGGCTGCCATGCCTTCCGGGTGTCTAATGGGTGGATTCCCGTTGGGATCTCCTTCCTAGGAAAAAGTAGTGTTTAATTTCAATCAATGTAATGTCAGTGCTCTCTGCTCGTCACACTGATAATAAAAATATCTTTGGACGCGAGGGAACTCTTTCCTCGTACCCCAAGAATATTAAAAATATATATATATATACCTTCCTATGAAAGCACCGGAAGGATTTTCTCTGCATTTCTGCGCACACATGGGGGATGAGACGTTCATGAGGAGCATCCAATCTAAATCAGGAGTGTTGATATGCATGCGAAATTAAAAGAAATGCCATATTTTGGCGCATAATTTAGGTAGGAAGATCCAGAACTTTTTTAAACAAATGGCTTTATTGTAGTTCTCTTCTCTTTAAATAAAAGGGCAATTGAATCGTCCGTAGTTTTTTTATTCCAACATCCACATCTTATCTGTTTCCACCTATTGGAACGTGTGCCCCTATTTAAACAGCACTTGCTGTTAAGTGTTCCACAAGCATATAAAGCAATAAAACTGCTCTTTTCAAGCAGAAGCAAATATGAAAATAAATATTTGTTTGCACACAGGACATTCTCCCTATTACTTCTTCAGGGCTAGAAGGAATACTAACAAAACTTTGTAAAAATGTATATATTTAAAACCATTAATACAAACCACCGGTGTAACAATATAAGAAAGCAATGGGTGCCCTACACTAATGCTAAAATCACAATATTCTTATGAATACATTTCTTGATAAAATAAGACAGAAAAGCCAGAAAGTTAGCATACATTTCATTTATTTGAACCTAATAGGGTGCCTAGTATCTTCCATAGCTAAGAAAATACAGTAAAAAGGACAGTTAATGCAACGTGTAACCCTTCACCAATTGATTCAAATGTTACCATAGTCACACTTATAAGGATTTTCTTTCATCAGCTCTCTTTAGGTAAACGTTACCTAAAATTACACGGTAATTAAAAAATGACTCAATAAAAGGTCACATGATTCATCCACGATCTGAGTCCCGATTGACCAAAAGTGTGACTATTCACTTGGGGCCAGATGTACGACCAGTGTAAATTGCGACTCGCAATTTGCGCTCGATTGCGACTCGCAAATTGCGAGTCGCAATTTATAATGCACAACAGTGTCAGAGACACTGATTGCAATTCCCAATGGGGTCGCAAAATGCGAGGCTCATGAATGTTAATGAGGCACTCGTAATTTGTGACCCCATTGGGAATGGCTGGCCCTCCCAAGGATGGTGGCCTTCTGGGCTCAGCAGACCTCCATGTCTGGGACTGCTTTTAAACAGCAGTTTTTTTTTTTTAAATGCAGCCCGTTTTCCTTAAAGGAAAACAGGATGCATTAAAAAAAAAAAAAAATGAAACGTTTTCATTTAATTTTTTAAGGGCAGGTAGTGGTCCCTGGGACCACTGCATGCCCCTAAAAAATATTTTCCCCTGCATTTGCAAAGGGGAAGGGGTCCTCCGGGGACCCTTTCCCATTTGCGACTGCATTACCACCCTCTTGAAGAGGGCGGTAAATTGCAGGTGTTTTGCCACCGCAATTGCGGACGCAAAACATTCACACATAGGGCTGCGAGTCGCAATTAGGAAGGGACGCCCCTTCCTAATTGCGAGTCGCTAAACACTATTTTGCGAGTCGCAATTTTTTGCAACTCGCAAAATAGTGTTTGTACATGGCCCACAGTGATTTTGCATGCGCAAATGGGTCGCAAACCCGTTTGCGCATGCAAAATCACGTCGTACATCTGGCCCTAGATGTTTTTGTAGGATCACGTTCTATAACTTATCACCCAATGTGTATATATACACTATTATAAGTAGGTGATAACCTACGAAAGCATGTACAAGGGAGAGAAGGTGTGCACCGTGATCACCTTAATACCCATCCATTCAGAAGGTATTTTTGCACATAATGAAGGTGTCTCGGTTTTTTTCCACAAATTGCCTGATTGGCACTTTTTTCCCTCCTTGACTTTAAATTAATTGCCAAATACATTTTGTTGTTACTTCTTAGTGCTCTCTCTCCCCTCTCTTATCTATTCGCAAATGTTGGTACGTGCGCACCTTTTCATACAGAACACATTGTTACGAGCTCCATGCTGCTCCCACCCGTGCCAGGCCCAGAAGACGTCATCTGCACAATTGAACGTGCCAGTGCCAGGTACAGGAAATCAATACGTCATTTTCCCCAATGCAGCGGGCTGCTCTCGTCAGACCAGCACACTCTGCATTTGGACAGTGTGCTGGACATCTGACAGAAATGTGAATAAACACACTCCAATACATTTACGACAAGCAATTTGTGAGGACTGGTTTAGGCCTGCCAACAGTGGTGGCTGGCATGTAAGGAGGGTGGTGGGCGGGAGGGGATAAAATAAAGGTATAAATACAGTTTGAAAAATTACACTTCCCTTCAATTCTGGCGCGACGCCCTCCTCGCTTTGGTCCAGGCAGGCAGGCTCCAACGTGGGTCCAGGAAACTGTAGTAACCAATACTGATGCGGCTTTCATGCAGCATGAAAGAAGCGCCAGGATTGAAGGGAGCAGCCTCTCTCGCCGCTTCCAAGGGCCCTGTGCTGTCTCTAACCCAGCTGGGTTAGAGAGGTTTAAACTGCACATGTCTGGCTGGCCGTCGCAAGACGCCCGGCCAAAGAGACATGCACACTTTAAACTTAAAGTGCCCAGCCCATCACTGCTTTCATCAGAACCACCCTCCCTCCCCTCGTCCTGATGCTCAGCTCCGGACGGGGTTTTGAAAAATAAAATGGTAATAAATGAACTTTATTACCATTTTATTTTTCCATATCTGGGGGCAATTTGGTTAGTGGGTTGACGGTCCTCTGCCTTAAGGGAGGAGCCGCCCCTGCCTGCCAAGTGTGCGATGCCTTTGTATAAACAAGGCCCCTAAAAACACTGTTGCACAGTTACGCTTGCCACAGGAAGGCCTAGCAGTACATTTTTCATAGGCTTGCAACATGGGGGCTTGAGAATGGGTGACTTTGTCGCCTTGGCCCGCCTCCCCCGCAAAGGGGGTCGATTGGTTGGGAGGGTTAGGGGGCAGGATCAGCATGGAGAAAAAGGCCTTAGAGCGGTTGGTGACATCTCTTTTGCAGTAAGTAAGGACATAGTTTGTTGCCAGTTTTTGTACTGTTTTGGATCATGGCCAGAGAGAAGAATAAGGCCGTCATTAAGGTGTTATTGACACTGCAGGAGGCAGGGAGGGAGAACTTAATAAGTCTAGGAGTTATGAAGCAGGTGTGGGTACCACCTGGCGTCAATGCGGCAGGTTCAATGACCATGAGGCACTTCAAACAACGACACACATCAAAGCGGGCAAACCAAGGTACATAACACTTTAAGGAGTAACATCCTCCTACATCACAACTAGGCGACCTACATGGGTGGAGAAATGTGGTAATATGGCAATGGTCTACAGGGAGTCCAGACACACGTGTAACAAGTGTTGGGAGCAGACACGACCGAGCCCCAGCCGGAACACAGCAGTTTTGTGATGGACAAACGCTTTGCTGCCCCCAGAGCCCCGTCCTGGGCCCCAGCGGGGGGCACCAGGGTTTTCCTTCACCATCCCCGGTCTCCCGCCCCCTACCTGAAAGCTGAGGTGGTGCATGCCCCGCTCAGTAGCAGGCACAGGAGGAGCCCTCAGAGGAGGGTCCCGTAGCCACAGCTCACAGCCCCGCTCACCATCTTTCGCGCAGCTTCAGCGTGGCACACTTCCGGGATCAGCTGGTAAGGGGTCTTGAGTCATGACTTCACTTGAGGCAAAAAGCATTCAATGACGGGTCCTGCCCTCAGATCTGGTCTATGCCAATCCTATACTGGGCAGGCTGTGGAGGGTTTATCTACTTCCAGTTCTAACATGACCGCTGTCTGTGCCCACCTCGTGTAACCCAGCCTGTTTACTTTTTAGCCATGGCTAGTCTAAACGTCACCTGTATGTCAGCTCCGCATTCCCATGCTGGCCGAGGAATCCACGGCCCTCCTTTTAAAGTGTGCCCCTTTGCAGAGGTTAATGTGGCAGCTGATGTTGTTTGTCTACAATAAATGTCAGGCAGCAAACCGCTGCTCCATCTTTGCCGACAAACCGCTGCATACTGCAGTAATGCGTGGCGGTGAGGGTTCCACTGCTCTAGCCAGAAGTGCTTAAGGAGGAGTAAAATGTTCCTATGCCCCCTTATTGCTACGGACGGCACTTTGTGGTAGGATGACCAGTTGGGCTGTGCCCAGGAACTTGATTAAATTCAAAGAGCCATACCCTGTCACAGGCAAATGTTAGCTGAAACCAGGCAGTCCCCTAGCAATGAAGAAAACATCAAAATATCCATGGGTCTATAAATTCAGGGGTAATCTCCCAGCATAGTTGGCACAAAGAAAACTATAATGTGAAAAAGTGGAAATCCTTTTAAAAGGACGGAATCCCATCACTCACCGAGGTGACATGCTTCACCATCTGGGATCTCCTCTTGGTTGCAACCTAGTGCAACCAAGGGCTAGCATGTCACCTCGGTGAGTGATGGGATTCCGTCCTTTTAAAAGGATTTCCACTTTTTCACATTAGTTTTCTTTGTGCCAACTATGCTGGGAGATTACCCCTAAATTTATAGACCCATGGATATTTTGTTGTTTTCTACAGTATATTTGGGGAATATATCCATGCTTTGGTCTTAAAACGTTCCCTTAGACCCTCAATCCATTGGTTTGTTGTATATAGTCCCCTAGCAATCCCAGGCCCTAATCACAGTGGGAGATGTGTTGCTCCCTGAATGAGCTTAAAATGACCACAGATGAGGTGTTGCTCATTTGCCTGGCTACGCCTCTGTGGTGGGGGAGCTCTGTACAAAGGAAGAACGGTTTTGCCATTTTGGTTTTAGGTTGATGCTGCAAATGTCAACAAGGTCACCCCTGGGAACTTTTACCCCATTGGTTAGGGAGTGGCAATGAGTTTCCCCAACCAGCAGGCCGGTGGCAGGCATAAATCTGGAATCCCCAGTACATTCCTCTGTACTGTTCCTCAGAACACTTTCTGGACCTGTGGAAGGACAGTAGTGGAGTGAACCTGCTGTCTGTGACCTGAGAAGAGCCTAGAAGGCTGGACCTGCTCTCCCTCTTGCAAAGAAGTGGACTCCCAGGGTCATACAGCTGACCTCATGTTCAAGCTACAGGAGCACTACAAGCTACAAGAGGCCTTTTTCTGCAACTGCCCATCTGACCAGTTCCAACTGGACATGCCCTAGACCCTGCTGCTGGCCTCTGCTGGAGTGAGTCTTGATCACTGAGTGCTGTCCCCAAGGTTCTGGATCCTTGGTGGCTGGTCTCAAAGTGAACTCCTCCTCACTTTTCCTGCAACCTGTGGTTTAAAATCTTTTTGCCTCCAAAGACTTCTGGAGGAGTGGGACCAGCCTCCGGAGGACAAGGACCAACCTGTAAAGTCGATCAGAAGTAGGTGAGTTCCTGCTGGGCCAAAAATGTAGGTTTCTGCCACTTGGAGCTTTTTTGTAGCAGCCAATCTGATTCAGCAGGACCTTGCTGAGAAGGTATTCGGCCTTGTGAAGCCCTCTTTGGCTACAGCCTGAAACCTTGCCCCGTTGGAAGAATCTGAGCTCCAAAAGAGTACCAAGTCCAATGGTAGAAACCGTCACCAAGTGAAGATATCAAAAGTATCTGGCCCACGAGGGACCTTTGACAGGCACAAAAATCAAGTTTCTCCGACTTGGAGCTTTCCTGCCAAAAGTCAACTGCTTCACCAAGACAAGGGCTATCTGATGGCATGGAGCTCTCTGCGGCAATAGCCTGCTGCCTTACCATGCTGAGGCTTCTATTTCAGAGACTAAGTCCTAAGGTAAATCTTTCAGCTGGGTCGGACCTGGTTTCTGTATCTGGTCTATGCTCCATCACGGTATGCCTTAACTTGCGCCTACGTACTGATAAACCACAGCCAGATGAGCGCGGTTAGCGCTTAGCGCTTTTTGATGCCATTTTTATATTTAAACTTTAAAAATTCATAGCTCCGGTTTCCTTTTTTGGATTTTTTATTATTTTGGTGTCCTTTTATTAAACTAAAATGCATTCTATTTTTCTAAATTGGTTTGGGATAGTTCTTATGTTGTGTTTTGATTTTATTACTATTTTGGTACAGCATAAATACTTTACACATTGCCTCTAAGTTAAGCCTGTCTGCTGTGTGCCATAGCTACCAGGGGGTTGAGCTCAGGTTAATTTAGTAACTTTAAGGGTTCAACCCGACAAGAGTTGTGGTTATTACTTGAGTTGGGAACTCACCCCCTCAAGTAATACCCCAATTTCTTACAGTGGTCCGCCTGGAAATGACGTTCACAGTGTCAGTACATGTACTGATGTCCGAGATGTTGGGTTTTTTGGCCTCGCACTACCCCATCTCAAGAATTACTGCTAAGTGGTGCCAGTTATTGCTTACTCGATACAGAGCCTGGTGGATATTCTCTAACAGTAGCTTTTTATCTCGCTACATGGTATTCAGTGAACATCTTGCAAATTTCCCATATAATTTCTAATTGAAGCTGTTGATCTTTTAAACTGTCAATATTGATTGGAGAACAATGTTAAGGCAGCTACCCACATGAAGCCACTAGGTGCCCGGAACTTGCGAAAAGGTGGCAAATTGCAAGTGATGTCTCCTTAATCCTCAAAGTCGATATAATTAATCAAACATCAGGGTCCGGTAACTATGTCAATGCTTAATTCTCTTGAGCCACAGGAAAGAGCAAAGTATCCATCAATGACAGTCAATCCCTTTCCCCTATCTCTCACACTAACAGAGGAAACTCTAGTTTCCCTCCTGCATCCTTGGTGAAAAGTTTGTAGCAAAAGAACCTTCTTCAAATACAAATGGATAAGTCTGGTGCAGGATTAACAGCTAGTATGGTATGTGGTTTACAGATTGCTGGTCGGACCAACGGAAGTTTCTTCTTCAGTCAATCAGGGAATTGTGAAGCGCGCTACTCACACGTGAGGGTCTCAAGGCGCGGGGGGGGGGTGCAGCTCCGGGTCAGCCGAAGAGCTGGTTCTTCCTGAAGATGTGCAGAGTGGGGGCGCGTCTGATGTCGATAGGGAGCTCGTTCCAAGTCTTTTCCGCGATATAGGAGAAGGCTCTTCCACCCGTTTCGGCGAGGTCGGCGGATCGGAGGTTTCTCTTGGGTACGTGGAAGGAGATTCTTTCGTTGAGATATTGGGGTACGGTGTTGTGGAGGCATTTGTAGGGGTGGGTGACTATCTTGAAGGTTACTCTCTTCTCGACGGGGAGCCAGTGGAGGTCTAGCAGGTGTTCTTTAAACTCAAATTCTTCCATATCACAATATCATTATAAACTGCTTTCTCTGATGCAAATACTGTTATAAGTCCTTCAGAGACCAATACTGAGACAACAGTTACTTCTACCTCGATTGTTGCAAGCAAGTTAATAATGGATGTCTTTCTCCTTTTGCATCAACACAAGCAGACTTACAAAATGGTCCTACCTTGTGGAGAGTCATTGGTAGAGCTTTCTGAATCAGTTTAGCTTCTATTCAAATCGACAAGATGATGCCACCGTCACTGCAACAAGCTCAGAATATGGTAGGCGAGCAGGGGCAGCAAACTTGGCCTTTCATACCTTCCAAGGCACTGTCATTTGAGCTACCTCGAGTCACAAAAATTGACCACAGATTTCTGGAACGCTTGCTGCCATTTGCTAGAGGAGATCCTTGAGGAAATTAAATCTATAAAGAAACACCATATTGATATGGCAAATTAGGTTAAAGGACGCCTAGATAAAATAAATGGTCAAAAAATAATACTATCAATAATAATAGAAGGTCAAAAGATAATATTATCGAAGATATTAGGTTGATAAAATTGCCCAAAAAGGTGCACTATAAGACACTACCATTTTATAAAACTTTTTCCATTTTGAAGATTTAGAACTCATAAATCAGCTTGTTATTGATAATCAATTACAAATTGATGGAAAGCAAATGTTTTTTCAAAATTAACTGATTTGTGGATTTGTGATAGATGGAAAACCTGGGCAGAGACAGAGACATCGATTACATAAGGTAAAACGAGCTTCAATAGGCACATAACTATATATACACCACACATTTAAGTACATTATTCCATGTTCGATTCATTTTAACAAGGAGTTGGTCATATATTATATAGAAATGTTCTAGACTAGACAATTTTTGGTATTCCATAATTGAGTATCGTGAATGTGAATTACAGAGTCAAATTCCCCAAATCCCTATTATAGTTGTGCTGGGCTATTTTCCTATGAGTGGGGACATCTCTGAGATATCGAAAATTGATCTATATTTCAATGCTGGGAGCATGTTGCTATTATTGCTGAAGTGGAGAACTAAATCTCTTCTTCAAAGATTGGATTAAGAAAATGCACAATGCAAGAATCTGTATGATGTTCGGTCTGGTGCCAGTCAAAAACATTTTAAACTTTTAACTTCTGCACTTTATATTCTCAAGCTATGTCTTGTTTGATGTGTGTATGTACATACATATGTTGATGAAATGTGTGCTCTGTTCAATATAGATATTTGTTACTATGATTGAATATAGTTGTTTTTGTACCTCCAAATAAAAAATTATATATTTAAAAAAGACATTGCAGATGTGTTGTCCCATTCACAGTGCCAGAAATATGTGGGTTGGCACCAGGGGCGGACAAACTGAAGATGCTAATGCTGAAGGAGCTGTAGGAGTGGCCGGGCGATTGAGCTGGTAACAGGTTCACTACCTTTATCCAAAAGAAGGGTGAATGGTCAGGCATGGGTGGAATTCATGGTGACTGGTGCATGGAGATGATCTTCAGATGATGCTGGTTTAGAACACAGAAGAGAGAGAGACAATGTAGATACGTTGATCACATTAATGATACACAAAGGATGTTCTTCCCTGATCATTGCAGAAACAATAGCAGGACTGGCATTTTTTAGTAAGTTGAGCCATCAGCAGGGGAGATGGGTAGCAAAATACTTGAAGGATGGGTGTGGGAGAAAAGAGGAAATGGCAGGGTTCAGAGACCACCTGCATTGAAGATCTCGAGTGGGGGTCATGTCAGCCTTACAGGCTGTGCGCAGGCACGGAACGGAAGCCCCGCTTTTCTCACTATTGATGGTTTGGTTGTTTTTCTGAGCTTTCAGGGTGTATGAGATGTTGATGGGAGGGAGCAAGTATGTGTTGCGCTTATCAGATGGATGTAAGCACAAGGACATGGTTGAGTCTCGTTATGGAGTTCCAAAATTGATAAGAGGGATAAGGGAAAAGGGGTTGTGTTGAGGCCTTATCTAGGTGGCTGGGTTTACCCTGTTAGTTGGTAGAGGAGGTATAGGGCTGACCTGGGTCATGGGGACTGGGTTTTGAGGCATGCGGATGGTTAATGTCTTTCAGCTTTGCAGTTGCTTGTGTTGCTTCACAAGGCGCTGTAAATATTGGGTTCCTCTTCAGCGGAATATGGCACACATTCATTTCACAAAGGTCTGGCGACAGACACAGAAATTAGCAGGTGTTCTCATGTGGAGATCAAGGGTTGGGGGAGGTGGAAATCTGATTGCAGTAAACGATACATAAGATCGTGGCCGTCACTGGAGCTTTCCTAATTTTCTTGCAGGTTGTTTTTCAGGTCATATGTCATTGAAGTATAGATCTGTGGTCACTCTTTTGTAAAGTCGGCAGCCTGACAGGTAGCTAAAAGGGTTTTATTGAAACAAGTTTCGACATTATGGAAGTACAAATCGAATGGTTTGGAAAAGAGGGCAAACAGTGGAAAGAATTATTGCTAAGGTTGGACAGTCTAGTCTGTGGTGAGCCTTGTGCTGTGTGCTAATGTGTCAATAGCTCACATGGGTGAAACAATCTTGTGCAACTAAGAGGATTAGCACTGTTCAAATGCATAAAGAACTATATGCTGGAAATTAAGAGGTCCTGACCAACTGCTCTGGAATGAGCGGATTCCGAGAAAGCAATGGTGAGGGGCTAAGAGGATCAACAAGGCACAGAGGAAGATAGAGATGTATGAAATGTTTGTAGCAAAGAAGGGTTGGGTAGGATTAGGCATTCGCATATTTGGTTGGTGGAGACAGTGTGCATTGCCTTAGATGAGCATTGAGTTGTATCTACTGAAACTGAGAGTTGTATCTACTGAAATTGAGAGAGGCTTTAGCAACACTGTTGGGTTTCAGAATTTAGTAGTGGGAGTGGCGGATAAACTCCTCCAGAAGATTTTGCTGGTGGCAGTTTTGGAAAGAAAGAATATATGGAAGTTTGCTACGTTTAGGGTCTGGCGGAGCAGTGCAGGGGAAAAGGAGGAGAGTTGATTTAAGAAAGTTGAAGTATATCTCAGCACATTGATAATGGTAGATATAAGGTTTGAAAGGAGAGTAGTGGGGCGTTTGCACACGGTAATTGTTGAGGGGTTGGTTTTAGGGGTTAGGTGGTCTATTCTGACTAGGTTTGGTTAATGTTTAGTGCGGCATTGGTGGCAGCATGTATGGCATGGGCCAAGGTTTGTTTAACTGTGATGCACACCTGTTACTGTTACTGTTAGTGTGGTTTCTGAGCTGCGCTTTTGTGCCTGATGGGGGTTTGGAAGTGTATGGGTAACTGTCACGTTGACTCCCCTCCCTCATGCTTTTCAAGCGGACGATGCGGTCTGGGTGCCGCAACGGAGGTCGACTGGTATGAAGGATTAAGGGGCGGGAGCAGCTGGGCGGGAAGCCTTAGAGCGCTAGGTGACATCATTTTTCTTTGCAATGTTAGGGCACACCGGTCAGCCAAGTGATAAGGACAGTTTTTTGTCCCTCCCCCATTCTTTATATAGGAATTTGGGGAGTGTTTTGGTGCTGTATCTTTGGCTTATATGATACAGGTGCGTATTTCAATTTGTATGACCTGTATGGTTTGTCGCTGATGGCCGTGTGCATGATTTTAGTGTGCAGATTTGAAAATTGAGCCGGACATAAGGAAGTTTGTCTGCGTTCATGGTCTCCCTAGGCAGTGCAAGGGGTGTGGGGAGATTTGAGAGTTAATAGTTTATTTAAGAAAGTTGAAGTATATCTTAGGAGGTTGATTAATGGTTACTGCAAGGTTTGAGAAGGAAGTGCTAGGGCGTTTGCACAGTGTAATTGTTGAGGAGTTGGTTTTAGAGGAGGATGGTCTGTTCTAGTTAAGTTTGTTTAAGGTCTAGTGAGACATTTTTGGTAGCATGCTTGGCATGGGCCTAGGCTTGTTTAACTGTGATGCAGACCTGTAAATTAAGAGCTACCTTTTTAACACAAAATTGGTGTTAGTGTTGTATCTGGGCTGCGCCGTCCTGCCTCATGTTGTGAGGCGACATGAGTGACAATTTTCTTAATCGTTCTTAACCTGGCCCTGCCGGGCTACCACTGCTCCTCAGGAGCCAGTCCCCCTTACCAGCAACCCCCTTCTTGCCCTCAACCAAAACGAGTGTCGGAATTAGGCCGCATTTTATTATCATTCGGCAATGTGCTCATCCATAACAAAACACATTGCAGTGAAAACCAGTCTTCAATCAGTCACAGATCATACATTGCCAGTACTTTAAATGGGCAGGTACTGTCCAGTACTACGCACCTGCACTTAATTTTGCACGGGAGAGTCCCAGCACTTCTCAGCACTGCTGCATTACATTTAATGGGAGAGTACCAGCACTTCTCAGGAGCAAACAGGTACTCTAAACAGTGAGTCTCTTCACTTCTATATTTCTATTTAAATTACTGTACACTGCCAACATTCTTCAGACATTAGAAACATCACCTAATGCTGTTTTACAAGCAGGACCATAAATCATTATTTGACATCAAGCCATAGCTCATCCCTCTAACAGCACCCTAGTTCCCCTTGTGACCGTTCGTTGTGCCTTGAACTGCAAATCTAGGCTTCCCTTGCTACCGATTTGCAGCATTGGTGGCCGTGCACAGGCTGCAAATGCCATGTCTGCACTGCCTGCCTCTCTCTCTTTGGTCACTTTGTTGCCCCTCCGTGTCCTTGCCGTGAGGCTTCCCGAGGGTTACCTATCTCGCAACAACTTATCCTCCACTAGCTTACCGCTTCCTTTCAGGCTTACCTGGTGCGACTCCCGCCTACCTCGGTGGTGTGGATGGGTGGGATAACGACAGTGAATAGCAAACACAGATGAAACAGGATGACCCGCCTCCGATTCACCCGCTCAAACAGGGCCATACCAATTGCGTGCAAGGAATATCCTGTGCGTGCCCAGTTGCTAACCCTGCTGCGGGGAGGGTGGAAGTGGCTTCAAGCCTGCCCCTTCCCCCCACCTTTGTATGGAGAACTCCCCTGCTCTGCTGCCCAGCCCGGGAAGCACGTTAGCCACAGACCTTCAAAGCCACGGACTCCTCCCCAGCCACTCCTCTTCCATTCTTAATGTTTGAAATACAGTTCTCAAAATACTAACTGGAAGTACTACAGATTTCTGTTGATAGAGATATTGTATTGTATTGTAATTGTATTTATATAGCACTTACTACCCCTGACGAGGCGTCAATGCTCTTTTCGGTGAGTAGCACGCTACTCTGGAACCCAAAGAGTATTAATGGTGGATTAGTATAGAAAAATAAGAGTTAATTTTTAGCGGTGAACATGAGAGTCTGTTAGTTGGATTGAATAGGATAAAAAAAACGGTGGGAAGAGAGAAGACAAGGGGGGGGGCAACAAACAGGAAAGACAACAAATAACAGCAGATACAACAAATAACAAAGGAATCAGGTAAAAGCAGCACAAATTGACACAAAATCAGAGCAATACGGTGGTGAGAGAGCGGGCGGGGGAGATAAAAACAGCAGCAAAGACAACAAATAACAGCAGATACAGCAAATAAAAGAATTAGGTCAAAGCAACAGAAAATTACACAAAATCAGAGCAATACAGTGGGAAGTGAATGGGCAGTGGGGGAGGCAATAGCAGCAGCAAAGACAATAAATAACAAAATAATTTGGCAAACAGGATGTGATAAAATCAAGCAATATGAGAAAGAGACAGGTAAACCAGCAGCAGTATCAGGGAAGCAAAACTAGGCAGGCAACAAAGGGGCAGACACCGGGACCTGCTCAGAAAGCGATGAAAAATCTAAAAATCACCAAATTCAGGGTGATAGGAGAATTGTGCAAATTATGGTATTGCTGCACCCCGCATTGTGTCTGTGCAAGAATAACTTAAAGAAATCGAAACGGCTATATGTCGTGGAAAGGGTCAGAAAGGTCTGCTTCTCACCAGCCCCAGAGAAATATAGCTAACCTGACGACTAATGAAGTGGGCACAGAAAAAGGTATCATATCACCAGGTCTATTGTGAAGCGTGCTAACCAAGACGCAAGGTAAAAGAGAATTACCAATCTACATTTTAATACAATGGGGTGGTAGTATATAAGACTGCGCGCTTCCATGTCTCTCACTAAGCACTGTTTCCTGAACAATTGAAGTGCACATGAGGGACGCTGTTCCCACTAAACCCTAGAAGACGGATTAACGAGCAAGGAGCAAACTTTACGCTCCAAGATGGTAGCAGGGAGAGGCGTGTCAGCCATTTCTAGCCCTACGAGAGCCCGCAATTATTAATGCATACAATAACCCTGCTCTCCAACCCAGCAGGGCAGAAGGAGCAAAAACTATCACCTCATTTGTCTACGGGTCACCATTTTCATTCATAAAAAGTAAAGATAAATAAGCCAGTACTATTCCTGCTCCACCAAGCTGTGTGCTTGCTAGCGTTGTGGGGCTGTTTTTTTTTCTCCAATTAGCCACAGGCAGAGGGTATAAGTATTATGCTTAGCAATGTTTAGTGTACGCTATCTTTGTGTAATTTGAGAGTTGCAACTTTGGGCTACATGTGGGATGGTATTTAGTCCGCCTAAGACTCAATTTTGGCCTTATATTTTAACAGTACTGGGCTTGGCAGGGCTTTCCAAATCTGGCAGCACACTCAAGTCTGCACTGGAAAAGGGCTACCAAGACATTTGGCCCGAGCCTTGCTCGGCTTAAACTGTCTACGTCTAGAAGTGGTACTTTTACTATACAAGAGTAAACTATTATCCTTATGGATGTGTTCGTGTATATCAGTTTTCCTTATACACTAAAAATGCATTAATTCTGCCCTTGCTTGTCGGCCTTTTGTTGGAGGGCCTGTGCAATCTGCAGGTTCAGAGGTGTCAAGTGCTGCCTAAGGGGGGGCCGGGGCAGATCCTCGGGATAGGGTGGGGGCTGAGGCGGGGAGAGGGCGGGAGGCGCGGGCGCCCATCTCTATGGAGCCCGGCCTTATCTTGGCAGCAGGCCGCGAGTGCTTTGTTTATGCCCGATCAAAGTTCTGCCGTGTGTGAATGATTAGGAGAGCGGCTCCTGCGGCGGAGCCACTGTAACAAGAGAGAGCCGCTGTCACTGCCACGGCCACCCGTCTCCCCTCACCCGCAGCGCACCATGGAGGCCTACGACCACCTGTACGACTCGGTGCAGCCCCCGCTCTACGAAGAGATCCCCGACGGCCCCCCAAGCTACGAGCGGGAGCACGGGGACAGCGAGGGGCCCGCCTCGCCCAGCTCCTCGGGCAGCCCGGAGAGCATGGTACTGAGCGGCCGCGGCAGCCCGGACAGCCCCTTCCCCGCTCCCGGGAAGGAGAGGGCGCCCTCTGCCGGCGACGACGGACAGAGCTCCCCACCTGCCCTCTTCGGCCGCTCCGCCTCTACCGGCACCAGTCCCGGGTCCCCGCTCTTCTCCCCCACCTCTCCCACCGGCGTCTTCAGCCCCACCGACCCCGCAGGCTTCAGCCTCTCCCGGGGCAACTTCAGCCGCCAGGTACACGAGAGCAGCAGCAATAACAACCCGGGGGAGGAGGACAACTCCCAGGCGGGCCCCCTGCTGGACATCTTCCTCTTCGTCAAGGTGAGTGCCGCTGCCCCAGCCCTTCGGACTGCACCTGACAGCACGCGAGGGCGCGCATTTTAAGGTGCGCACCTGTAATGCAGCCGAATAACTGTACCATGGACGGGATTAGATAGGAGACTGCACGTGGAAAAATACAGAAAGTACCACGAAATCGCGTTATGCTTAAACAAACACTAGTGTCTGTCTTTCGAAAATAAGGCGACGTCTTGGCAAAAGCAGCGACCGCTCCTGCATTTCTATTAGTTTTGTGACAAAAATACATAAATAACTATCGCATTTTGTAAATAACATGAACAAAGGCACACTTCCACTTGAGAAATTTAAGCGACATTTAGGCAACTAGTGGCGCCTGTCTCCTGGGAATCCCGGGATATTTCTGAAACAATTAGGGACTCTGTCAGAAATGTAAGTGAAGTGTTTGCAAAATGGACACCCGCCCTTGGACATCAAGTGACTTTTACGCAAAAGTAAACTCTGGCCCTCTTAAATGAAGTGACCTTTTGGAGTAAAAGTAGGTACCGTCCCTGGAAAGAGGTGCTTAAAATTACCACTAGTAGCCCCTAGTGTAGCCCCTAGTACTGTAGTAGTACAGATGGATGCGGTACTAGCCAGACATGTTTATAGCCGGTCATGACCTTGGTTTAATCGTGATGAGGGGACATGACCGAATGGTCAGTGCTGGCAGACAGCTATACCGCAGGTGACTGCGATGCCAGGAATAACAGGGGCTGACGTATCTTGCAGAGGACTGTTTTGTTTTGCATTTCTCACTGCCTAGCAATTAATATACACGTCTAATTATCAGCAATGCGTTTGAACACCAAGTAGCATTTTTCTCAAACTTGTGGTTTGCGTTTGTTGGTCGAAAATTAAACTTGTGTTTTTTGAGGTATAAACCCCCTGCTCCAAGTGTCTCCTCAGGCCCTGAATGTGGCTGTCTGATATCCCGTGGTGGCGTTAAATGAATATCCCGACCCTCAAACTCTGATGTTTACGGAATCAGTGGTAGTGGAACCATTTTGTGGGTTCTGAAAGTGTTGTATTAATCCCAGAATCAGTGCTTTAAATGGACAGGTACGTTCAGGTACCTCCACTTCTTCATTTTGTTAGGGGTGGGGGGCACCACTTCGCAGTTCTGATGCATTTCTTTTAACGGTAGAGTACCTGAACTAGGACAGTGAATTCCTGCACTTCAGTACTTCCTTTTCACGCACTGTCAAAATGTAACCCAACAACCGCAGCTTTAGAGAATGCTACGCGGCGCCTCGGGGCCCTCTATTCACCTCTATTCACCTCTATTCACCTCTTACTGTAAAAAGCCCCTGACTTTGGTAGAGACAGCCACACAGCATTCAGAAGTAAGTTTTCGTGGCCCCCTTTTTTAGAAGGATAGGGCCACCCTTTCATGTAAACATGGTAGCAGGCCCTTTGACCACCAATAACCAGTGACACTGGACTAACCACTAACCTTGGGTTCCAGACAGCGTGCTGCCTGGCGGAAAGCGCTTCAACATCTTGTATGGGGTAGTAAGTGCTCAGGCTTTAGGGCAGTGCGACTTGTGCGGCCGCACTGGGCGCTGACCTGAAGGCGGAGGAGGGGCACTGACCTCAGGTGGGGCGCTCTTTTTTTAGCAATGATGTACCATTTAAAAGCACCTGCTTCAGAGTTCCTTGTGCGTCCAGCTTCCAGGCAGAAATAAAAATGTCAAGATAACTCTCATGATTAATGTTCCTGCTACAGAGAGAGATTGGAGTTTTGTCTAGTGGCAGTTTTGACTCGCCATAAGGTAGTGCAGAGGGTTAATATGCCTGGTGCAAAGAACAGAACTGTATTTTATGTGGATAGCTGAGTAGATTTGCAACACCAGCCTTCACCAGCGCTTTGAAACCAATGACATGTATGTGAGAGAGAGGCTGTGGAGAGATGAGGGGCACCTTTGCTGGGTGGTAGTCAGGAAATCTGAGGAGGAGGTCATATTAGGAGGGGGGATGCAAAACGGATTGTCGCACCGGGCGCCACCAGCGCTAAAGTCGGCCCTGTAAGCACTATATAAATGTAATACAATTACCTTAAGAAAGTATCCACTGCACGCTGATAGCTCATGTGGTGCTGCGCCTCCATCTTTCAAGAGTGAAACCTGAGCTAAACTGGGTAAATCCACACAGTGAGATGAAATGGCGCATTCCACAACGGGCTTGCAAGAATGTAAACATAGGCCCGCTGTATAGCCCGCGCCTGCTCCTCATAGACTTAAGGGAGGTCCCGTTAAAAATTTGGAATGAGGTTGTGGGAATGGTTTTAGGTAGATAGGCGACGACTTCGAACCTTCCAGACTTTGACAGGAACCTGCCTCTGAAATAAATCCTTCTTGTGAAATGAGATGCAATGGCAAACCTGGCCAAGTGGGGCGCTGCTGGCTGTCTTTCCAGCTGGCTGTGGTTCTGGTGCGATTTTTTTATACAGACATGACAGTAATGGCACCTTTCATTACGTCAGTTAAAACCATGGTAAAGGTTCTTTTCAATTAATTTTTTTCCCCTGAAAAGCCCACATTAATGTTACATTTTGGAAGGGGGGTGGAGGTCAAAACTGTACTGACCGATCAGTAGCAGTAGAGACATAACCCCTAGATCGCAGCCATGAATTAATTTCGTCAATATGTTACTATGAAATAATTTGGTGTGTTAGTATATGTTTTGCCCAAGCAGAAGGAATGTTGAAACTTCTAGAAAAATCGTGCAATCCATTTTAGATGTAATTTGTAGACTCCCAAGAAAATCAGGGGATGTGGAGACAACTTCTGTGTAGTCGAGTGTTCCCTTTAGTTCAATGTTTTTGCCGGTCCGAAACAAGCAGTAAAAGGTGTGTTACACACAGTATTATGTGCTTTGGTGACGCTACATTTCCGCTGAATGCAAGAAATCGAAGCCACGCTTCACCTGATTGTCTGTCTAGTTTCAGATTACAGGATAACAAAACCATGTCATCTCTCTGCTTGTGAAACAAAAGCTAGTAATGTTTGCCGTTGTATTACGATAGTGCTGACGTATAGAAATTCACCTCGAGGTGAACAGAGTCCAGTGTTGGCATCTGTCAAATATACGGATTACGTGGCTGCACTCTTTTTAGGTCTGTTGCAGACACCTTTACCTTTTGTTGGTTAACTAGTGTTTCCAATAAATACCATATACTCAGAGTTGGCTTTAGCTCTGCCCCTTACTCATCTTTAGATAACTTTGCTGGTTGTATGGTAGACCAATGCATGCCTCAACAACGCATGCCTAAACCACGCGGTCTCAACCACGACCGCATCTTTACCACGCATGCCTTTACAACGCATTTCGTTGTAAAGGCATGTTTGGTAATTGTTAGAAATGGGATCTCTAGTTGGCAAGGGCTTGCACCTTTGTCCAAGTAGGGACCCTTCTTCCTAGTCAGGGTAAGGGTTGTTACACTCGTGAAGTAACCCCTGCTCACCCTCGTGGTAGCTTGGCACAAGCAGTCAGGCTTAATTCAGAGGCAGTGTGTAAAGCATTTGCACATAACCAACAGTAATACAGTGTAAGCACTACAAACGGACACCACACCAGTTTAGAAAAATAACCAATATTTTATATACTCAAGACAAGACCAATTACGACAAAAATCCACAATACTATACTTTACGTAATGAATACTTGATACGTTAACTTCTTCTTTGCAGGAATAGCACAAAAGCAAAGTTCAGTACGAGTCGGTAGCTCCGTCCGAGCCTACCGTGATGCTGAAAACCACAGAGTCTAACAGTTCCAGCCGGCCGCGTCGATACGGGCCAGCAGAGTCGTGAGCAGATTCGGTCACAGTACCTTTTCTCGTTGTGGCTGGTACGGAGTGTACGAGCCGGTCGGCGTTCGTCGCGGTTGCGGTGCAAGACGGAGCGATGCAAGGTGCGGTGTCCCTCGATGCGGTGCAGGCAGCGGCTCGATGAGCGTCGGGCAGACGGAGTCGGTGAGTCCAAGGCGTGCGATGCAGGGCGAGACGATGCTCGATGCGGTGCTGACAGGTTGCGATGCAGGCGACCTAGCCGGAGTGCGGGAGCTGGCGCCGGACAGCGGTGCGAGTCGGAGCGGTGCGTCGCAGACGTGCGAGCGGTGCCCCAAATGCGGTGCGGTCTCGACTCTTGAGCCAGTTGCAGCGACAGTGTCGGTCTGGTCCGGCTGGCCCAGTGAAGCGATGCGATGCGAACTGCGGTGCCCACAGGTCACGGTGCAAGCAGCGGCTCGATGTCGGCGGCGTCGGACGCCGCCACGGTGAGACCAGGGTTGCGATGCGAAGCGGGGCGATGCGGTCTGCGGTGCAAACAGGTCACCGGCCAGGGATGGATTCGGTTGACGGAGTCGGTTGCAGTTCCCTTCCTCTGTGGCAACTGAAACAGCGTTCCAGAAGCGGTACCCAGAGGCTTGTGAAGTCTTTGTAGTCCCTGAGACTTCTTAACAGGAGGCCAGCTCGGTTCCTGGCCCTTGGAGATACTCAGCACAAGATTGTAGAAAGTTCAGTCCAGTCCTTTCACTGCCCAAGACAGAAGCAGCAACTGCAGGCCAACCCACCAAAGCAACAACACAGCAAAGGGGCAGTACTCCTCCTGGCAGCTCTTCCAGCTCTTCGTCTTGGCAGGTTCCTTGATTCCAGCGAGATCTAAATTCATGGGGTCAGGGCCCCAATATTTATATCCCAAATTCCTTTGTTCTCTGAAGGCAGAGAGGCCTTCGCCTAGTCCAAACCAGTTCTGGAGCACTTTGTTGACAAGTCTCCGTCCCTTCTTTCAGTGAGTAGGCCAGGGACATCAGACGCACCACAGGAGGTGGAGCCAGCATTGTGGAGGGAAGGCACTGTCCTATTCAGGGCCCAGATGCGACCCCTCCCACCCATCTACAGGTCGATCTGGCTATTCAGCCCTGCGCTGACTCACCCTGTCTCCTGGCATCCCCCAGCCCCTGTCACTCACATTCCAGACAAGGAATACACAACCTCGCAGAGGCAGGCTTGGATGGTTAGGCAAGAAAATACCCACTTTCTAAAAGTGGTATTTTTAAACGCAGAATGTTAAAACCAACTTCACTAAAAGATGCATTTTATCATTCTGAGTCCAGGCATACTAAACTCGAATTTCTACCATGTTCCCGGGTCAGTTAGGATTATAAACTGTAATAATCAAAACTGCCCGTTCTGGCCTAGGGGGAACAGGTAGCCTTGCAATAGTGAAAAACGTACTAGGCTGTAATTCACTATCAGGACATGCCGCACACACCCGGGCATGTCCTACCTTTCGCATACACCGCACCCTGCCCACAGGGGTACCTTGGGCCTACCTTAGGGGTGACTAACATGTAGCAAAGGGAAGGTTGAGGGACTTGCAAGTGTGTGCACTTGCTAAGTCGACATGGCAGCCCCAGGCTGCGCACAGGCTCTGCGATGGCAGGCCCGAGTTACATTTTACGGGCTGTTTGCGTGGGTGGCACAATCCAGTGCTGCAGCCCACCAACAGCATTTGGTCTATAGGCCCTGGCACTCGCAGTGCACTTTACAAGGGACTGACAGATAAACCAAATAGGCCAATCATGGAAACACCAATCCATAACACATTTTATACAGGGAGCACTTGCACTTTCCCACTGGACCGCAGTGAGGAAAGTGCGCAGAATCATCACACCAGCAAAAACAGAGTCAAAACCGGGAGGTCAGAAAGCAAAAAGTCAGGGGAAACACGCCAAAAGATGCCAAGTCTAACACATGTCCCCTCCAGCTGAAAGTAGGGAGAACTACCCAACCCCATTGGAGTTCTCTTCACTAAGGCGGAAGAACCTGGACAGACCATCTGCGTTGGCGTGTTCTGTACCAGGACGGTGTTCCACCGTAAAGTCCATTCCCTGTAGGGAGATGGACCACCTCAGCAGTTTTGGATTCTCACCCCTCATTTGCATCAACCATCTGAGGGGCCTGTGGTCTGTCTGAACCCGGAAGTGAGTCCCAAACAGGTATGGTCTCAACTTCTTCAGTGCCCAGACCACAGCAAAAGCTTCCCTTTCTATGGCACTCCACCTCTGTTCCCTGGGAAGTAGTCTCCTGCTAAGGAAGACTACAGGCTGATCCAGGCCCTCTTCGTTCAGTTGTGAGAGCACCGCTCCCACACCATGCTCTGAAGCGTCAGTCTGCACGACAAATTCTTTGGAGAAGTCAGGTGCCTTGAGCACGGGCGCCGTGCACATGGCTGCCTTCAGGGCATCAAAAGCTTTCTGGCAGGACTCAGTCCAGATCACTTTCCTGGGCTGCCTCTTAGAGGTCAGCTCTGTTAAGGGGGCAACGATGGTGCCATAGCCCTTAACAAATCTCCTATAATAACCGGTGAGACCTAAGAAGGCTCTCACCTCTGTCTGGGTCTTGGGGGTTCCCAAGCCAGAATGGTGTCAATCTTGGGTTGTAGGGGCGCCACCTGGCCGCTTCCTACCTGGTGTCCCAAGTACACCACAGAACCCTGCCCGATCTGGCACTTACTGGCCTTGATCGTGAGGCCTGCACCTTGCAGAGCCCTCAACACTTTCTCAAGGTGCTGTAAATGTTCTTCCCAGCTGGAACTGAACACAGCAATGTCATCCAGGTAGGCGGCACTGAAATCCTCCAGCCCAGCCAACACCTGATTGACCAACCTCTGAAAGGTGGCAGGGGCATTCTTCAACCCAAAGGGCATCACCCGGAATTGGTAATGACCTTCTGGGGTTGAGAATGCTGATCTCTCCTTGGCCCCATCGGTTAAGGCAATCTGCCAGTACCCAGACGTCAAATCAAACGTGCTGAGGAACCGGGCAGCTCCCAACCGATCAATGAGCTCATCAGCTCTGGGGATGGGGTGTGTGTCAGTCCTGGTGACGGCATTGAGCCCACGGTAGTCCACACAAAACCGGAGTTCTGGAGTGGCACCGGGCGCCGCAGCCTTTGGGACCAAGACCACTGGGCTGGCCCAAGGACTGTGGGAGGGCTCAATCACCCCTAACGCCAACATCTTAGAGACCTCCTCCTTGATGCTGGCTCTGACCCGGTCAGTCAACCTGTAAATCTTGTGCTTCACAGGATGGCTGTCACCAGTGTCCACGTCATGGGTACACCAGTGAGTAACACCGGGGGTCAGAGAGAACAGTGGGGCGAACTGTCCCAACAACTGGCGACAGTCCCCTGCTGCTCCTGAGTCAGAGTAGGGGAGAGGATCACACCCTCTACTGACCCATCATGCTCCTTGGTAGACAGGAGGTCAGGGAGAGGCTCACTCTCCTCTTCCACCCCATCATCTGTCGCCAAGAGCATGCTCACTTCGGACCTCTCGAAGTGGGGCTTGAGGCGGTTCACGTGAAGGACCCTCAAAGGGTTCCTTGGAGCCTGCAAGTCCACCAGGTAGGTGACGTCACTTTTGCGCTCCTTACTCTCATATGGCCCAGTCCACTTGTCCTGCAAGGCACAAGGTGCCACTGGGGCCATTACCCACACTTTCTGCCCAGGTTGAAATTCGACCAGAGTGGCATTCTGGTCATACCATCTCTTCATTTCTTCCTGGCTTGCTTCTAGGTTCGCCTGAGCGAGTTTCCTGAAGCGGGCAGTTTGGTTTCTAAAGGCCAGCATGTAGCTAAATACATCCTGGGGAGTTTTCCTGGGAGCTGCCTCCCAGCCTTCCTTTACCAAACTCAGAGGTCCTCTGACAGGGTGGCCATACAGGAGCTCAAAGGGGCTGTACCCAAGAGACTTCTGAGGCACCTCCCTGTATGCAAAGAGTAGGCATGGCAAGAGGACGTCCCACTTACGCCTCATGGGTTCTGTTAGACCCTTGATCATGCCTTTCAAGGTCTGGTTGAATCTCTCCACCAGACCGTTTCCTTGTGGGTGGTAAGGAGTGGTGAACTTGTAGGTTACCCCACACTCCTTCCACAGGGATGTCATATACTTCGATATGAAATTGGTCCCCCTATCAGAAACCACCTCTCTGGGGAATCCCACACGGGAAAAGATCCCCATTAACGCCCGGCCCACCACTGGCGCCGTCGTTGTCCTGAGAGGGATTGCCTCCGGGTACCGGGTGGCATGGTCCACCAAGACCAGGATGTACCTGTTGCCCATGGCTGTCTTGGGATCCAGTGGCCCCACAATATCCATCCCTACCCTTTCAAAGGGTGTTCCAACAACCGGAAAAGGTTGGAGAGGAGCTTTGACCTTCCTCCCACTCTTACCACTTGCCTGGCAAGTTTGGCAAGACCTGCAGTGTGCATCTGACTGCCTTCGCATTTGGGGCCAAAAGAAGTGGGTGACAAGCCTGTCAAAGGTCTTGTCCTGCCCCAAATGTCCTGCCAAAGGCACGTCATGAGCCAGACCCAGTAGGAAGGTCCTGAAGCGCTGGGGTACCACCAGCACACGGGCTGACCCAGGCTCAGCAACCTTAGGCTCACTGTATAGGAGACCACTCTCCCAGTAGATCAGATGTGACCCGGACTGATTACCAGCTGCCTGGTCTGCAGCCTGCCGCCGCAGACCCTCCAGAGTAGGGCACTCGCTCTGCTCCCTGCAGAACTCCTCCCTGGTGGGACCCCCTTCTTGCTGCCAATGGGTCAGCTCAGAGATGTCTCCCAGTTCGGCTACTTGCTCCCCTGTAGGCACCGGGCGTCCCCTCGAGGTCCGCCTCCTCCCGGTCCGTGGGAACTTCGGGGCCGGTTTCCCGCGCCCCTGCCCTTTCTCTTGGCAGGGACTTGGGCCACTGTTTCAGGCTCCAAGTCCTTTTGATCACCCTTTCTGGTTGCCATTGACCGAGTAGACACGCATGCCCACTCTGGCAACCCAAGCATCTCCAAGTGAGACCTGAGCTCAACCTCCTTCCATGAGGACTGCTCCAGGTCGTTTCCTAGCAGACAATCTACAGGCATGGTAGGGCTCACAACCACCCTCAAGGGACCTGAGACCCCCCATTCAAAGGGAACCTGCGCCACCATACATTGGCGCTCTGAGTTGTCGACAGCAACTACTTGGTGGAATGCTCCTGGGACTACTTGCTTCTCAGACACCAGGTGACACCGGACTGAGGTCACACTGGCTCCAGTATCTCTGAGAGCCTCTACCCTGTTCCCATTGATGGTCACCCAGGTGCTATATTTCTTTGTGTTAGGGGGCACCTGGTTTCCTGGGACCATCTCACTGTCCCCTAGTGAGACAAGGGTCATTTCTGCGGGATCCCCACCCTCCTGTGGGCACCCCTCCTCCCCAAGCGCTACACTAGCCAACACTTTGGACTGTCCACCGGTGGGTGGCTGTGTCCCCTTCGGGCACTTGGGGTCCTCCTTAAAGTGACCTACCTGGTCACATGCATAACACTTGTGGGGCCGGTCTCAACAGGCTTCCCTGTAGAGACCCCTTTCTTCTTATCACCGGGGGCTGGGAACCTTTACCCTGGGTACTAGTTTGGGGCCCTTTAGAGAACTCCTGTGCTTTACCCTTGTCCCCCCACCTTTCTGCTGGGGACCCTGCCCACCTTTGGCTGAGTCTCCCCAAACGCTTTCTTGTGGACCCTGGTACTCACCCAGCGGTCCGTCTCCATAGCAAGCTTCCTGGGGTCAGTTAGCTTACTATCAACTAGGTGCTGGCGCAGATCTGCAAAACATAGACTAGACAAGTGCTCCCATGCAATCAAGTTGTAGAGCCCCTGAAAATCTGTTACCCTACTGCCCTTCACCCAACCATCCAGAGACCTGCAGAACACATCCACACATTCCAACCAAGTGTTGACATCAGACTTCTTACTGGACCTGAACTGATCCCTGTACTTTTCAGGAGTAAGACCATACTTCGTGAGAAGGGCATCCTTCATGTCAGCATAGGTGAGGTGATACCCCTTACCCAAAGCTATCAGAGCATCCCTTGCTTCTTCCGGGAAAAGTGGCCACAATCCTGCTCCCCATCCTCCTCAGGGACCCCATTCATGTGTATGGCTGCCTCATAACCCTGAAACCACCTTTGTATGTCATCCCCTTCCTGAACTCCTTGCCTACGTTCTTGGGAATGTGCACAATCCTGTCTGCCTTTCTGGACGAATTGCTGCCACCATCTGAGCCTGACTTACTCCTAAGTTCTAGCTCCTTCAGTTCTCTCTCATGTTCTAAGAGCATCTTCCTCTCCTCTATGGCCCATCTCTTCTCCTCCCTCTCACTCTCCAGCCTGAGCTTCTGCAGCTCGAACTGCCTTGCCTCCCGCCTGTCCTCCAGCTCCTCTGGGGACAGACTGCTGCTGCCTGACCTGGCGGGTTCCCCCCTACCCAAAAGCACATCTACCCTGGAAATAGGCTCCTCCACCTCCTCACTGAGATCACCAGGCTGCCCATTGGCATGTCTGGCTGCTACCCAGGCCCTCAGCGCCTTCTGTAGCTCCTCCTTCCTTGTGAGGCCTTTAATTTGGACTTTCAGGTTTTTACAAATCGCTCGTAACTCCTTTACGGCGTAGGACTCCAACCTGTCCTCCTCAAAGATAATTTCCAGGGATGCAACGGATGATGCAATTGATTCAGGCATGACAAAAGTCGTGAGTTGAAAACTGGCAAGATCAAAATAGGCCAAAAGTAAAAGAACCAGTATGTGGTACGTAATGGTCTGCGATATGGTAGTAGTGCACACCAATCACTGTAAGTCAAGTGCAAACGCAAGTCCTATCCTCACCGCTGACAACCAATGTTAGAAATGGGATCTCTAGTTGGCAAGGGCTTGCACCTTTGTCCAAGTAGGGACCCTTCTTCCTAGTCAGGGTAAGGGTTGTTACACTCGTGAAGTAACCCCTGCTCACCCTCGTGGTAGCTTGGCATGAGCAGTCAGGCTTAATTCAGAGGCAGTGTGTAAAGCATTTGCACATAACCAACAGTAATACAGTGTAAGCACTACAAACGGACACCACACCAGTTTAGAAAAATAACCAATATTTTATATACTCAAGACAAGACCAATTACGACAAAAATCCACAATACTATACTTTACTGAATGAATACTTGATACGTTAACTTCTTCTTTGCAGGAATAGCACAAAAGCAAAGTTCGTACGAGTCGGTAGCTCCGTCCGAGCCTACCGTGATGCTGAAAACCACAGAGTCTAACAGTTCCAGCCGGCCGCGTCGATACGGGCCAGCAGAGTCGTGAGCAGACTCGGTCACAGTACCTTTTCTCGTTGTGGCTGGTACGGAGTGTACGAGCCGGTCGGCGTTCGTCGCGGTTGCGGTGCAAGACGGAGCGATGCAAGGTGCGGTGTCCCTCGATGCGGTGCAGGCAGCGGCTCGATGAGCGTCGGGCAGACGGAGTCGGTGAGTCCAAGGCGTGCGATGCAGGGCGAGACGATGCTCGATGCGGTGCTGACAGGTTGCGATGCAGGCGACCTAGCCGGAGTGCGGGAGCTGGCGTCGGACAGCGGTGCGAGTCGGAGGGGTGCGTCGCAGACGTGCGAGCGGTGCCCCAAATGCGGTGCGGTCTCGACTCTTGAGCCAGTTGCAGCGACAGTGTCGGTCTGGTCCGGCTGGCCCAGTGAAGCGATGCGATGCGAACTGCGGTGCCCACAGGTCACGGTGCAAGCAGCGGCTCGATGTCGGCGGCGCCGGACGCCGCCCACGGTGAGACCAGGGTTGCGATGCGAAGCGGGGCGATGCGGTCTGCGGTGCAAACAGGTCACCGGCCAGGGATGGATTCGGTTGACGGAGTCGGTTGCAGTTCCCTTCCTCTGTGGCAACTGAAACAGCGTTCCAGAAGCGGTACCCAGAGGCTTGTGAAGTCTTTGTAGTCCCTGAGACTTCTTAACAGGAGGCCAGCTCGGTTCCTGGCCCTTGGAGATACTCAGCACAAGATTGTAGAAAGTTCAGTCCAGTCCTTTCACTGCCCAAGACAGAAGCAGCAACTGCAGGCCAACCCACCAAAGCAACAACACAGCAAAGGGGCAGTACTCCTCCTGGCAGCTCTTCCAGCTCTTCGTCTTGGCAGGTTCCTTGATTCCAACGAGATCTAAATTCATGGGGTCAGGGCCCCAATATTTATATCCCAAATTCCTTTGTTCTCTGAAGGCAGAGAGGCCTTCGCCTAGTCCAAACCAGTTCTGGAGCACTTTGTTGACAAGTCTCCGTCCCTTCTTTCAGGGAGTAGGCCAGGGACATCAGACGCACCACAGGAGGTGGAGCCAGCATTGTGGAGGGAAGGCACTGTCCTATTCAGGGCCCAGGTGCGACCCCTCCCACCCATCTACAGGTCGATCTGGCTATTCAGCCCTGCGCTGACTCACCCTGTCTCCTGGCATCCCCCAGCCCCTGTCACTCACATTCCAGACAAGGAATACACAACCTCGCAGAGGCAGGCTTGGATGGTTAGGCAAGAAAATACCCACTTTCTAAAAGTGGTATTTTCAAACGCAGAATGTTAAAACCAACTTCACTAAAAGATGCATTTTATCATTCTGAGTCCAGGCATACTAAACTCGAATTTCTACCATGTTCCCGGGTCAGTTAGGATTATAAACTGTAATAATCAAAACTGCCCGTTCTGGCCTAGGGGAACAGGTAGCCTTGCAATAGTGAAAAACGTACTAGGCTGTAATTCACTATCAGGACATGCCGCACACACCCGGGCATGTCCTACCTTTCGCATACACCGCACCCTGCCCACAGGGGTACCTTGGGCCTACCTTAGGGGTGACTAACATGTAGCAAAGGGAAGGTTGAGGGACTTGCAAGTGTGTGCACTTGCCAAGTCGACATGGCAGCCCCAGGCTGCGCACAGGCTCTGCGATGGCAGGCCCGAGTTACATTTTACGGGCTGTTTGCGTGGGTGGCACAATCCAGTGCTGCAGCCCACCAACAGCATTTGGTCTATAGGCCCTGGCACTCGCAGTGCACTTTACAAGGGACTGACAGATAAACCAAATAGGCCAATCATGGAAACACCAATCCATAACACATTTTATACAGGAGCACTTGCACTTTCCCACTGGACCGCAGTGAGGAAAGTGCGCAGAATCATCACACCAGCAAAAACAGAGTCAAAACCGGGAGGTCAGAAAGCAAAAAGTCAGGGGAAACACGCCAAAAGATGCCAAGTCTAACAGTAATGGCATACGGGGTAAAGATCACAACCCAGCCTCCCTGCCCTGAGCCCTAAAAACTGGCCCCCAGCACTGTAATTCCCCGGCCCAGCCCTAAACACTACCCAGGCCCCGCCCTGAGCCCTAAAAACTAGCCTTCTGCCCTGCAATGCACCCCACCACAGCCCAAAAAACGACCCCAACCACTGCCCCCCGCCCTGAGCCCTAAATCGACCCCCAGGCCAAAAAACGACCCCAACCCCTGCCCCCCACCCTGAGCCCTAAAACGGCTCCAGCCCAAAAAACTACCCCGACCCCTGCCACCGGCCTGAGCCCTGAAATTGCTCCCAAGCCCCAAAACTACCTGACCTCTGCCCCCCGCCCTGAGCCCTTAAACGGCCCCAGGCCAAAAAACTACCCCGACCCAACCCCTGCCCTTAGCCCTAAAACGTCCCCCAGGCCAAAAACTACCCTGACCCCTACCCCCGCCCTGAGTCGCAAAATGGCCCCCAGCCATGAAAATTGCCCCTTCCTCCCCGCCATAAGCCCTAAAACTACCCCCTGAAAACTACCCCCCCAAAAAAACTCCCCCCTCCCCCCAAGCCCTACTTACCAAGCCGCGTCCTGGTCCTTCCTCTCCCGATCCTTCCTGTTCCTCTCCCCGCCCATTGGGTCTCTGGAACTAGACCGCTGACTGCCTTAACCACGCATATGCATGGTTAAGTCATATGCGTGGTTAAGTCATATGCGTTGTTAAGGCAAGCAGTGTTCCGCTTGCGTGGTAACGGCATGCGTGGCTTAGCCCGCATGGTTAATGCTACTTCCAAACTTTGCTGTTTCTCAGGTGTTTGCTTTTGTATCAGTGACTTTCCTCCCTATTCTTGTGTTTGTCCCACCTAGGGCCATTTAAGTCTCACAGTGTTCAGAGTGCATAAGTTGTATTTCTTCTACTGCTGCCTCGATGATACTCTTTTTCTGTATCTCTTGACTCTCCATAAGTGTGCATGTTTGTAGCCCCCCCCCCCACTTCCTTTTTTGTTTCAGTACTCCCATTAGAGTGGATTACGGCTGAGCAGCTGCAAAGTGCTCCTGAACCCTGTCCTTTCTTTTTTCTCCTCCTACCCCGGTCACACTCCCATCCTCCTCCCCGCCTTAACTTTATTTGTGTTAACCAGGGCATGCCAGCTACAAAGAGCTCCTCGGCCACATCCTGTATCTTTCTTCTTCGTGTTTGATTTTATTGTTGTCACTATGCTGCTCTCTGTAAATTTGTAAAGCGCTCTGATACCCGCAAGCAGCTGAACACAATGAATCAATGGATGCTATAGGCTCTCTAAAGAGAAGATATAAGATTTATTACATGAGAAGCACTGGCAAAGTCAATTTATCTGGCTGTTTTGTAAGTGAAACGTCTTCAGTGAAAGGCGAGGTTTTGTGTTTATTGTGGTGTGGTTCAATAAGTGGATGCAAGACTGAGTAAAAATCTGGATGTATGAGTATGTTCTAGGTTTAATTTAGAGCTAGAAAACCTTTGCTGGAGTATGTACTTGTAGTGAAGTTTAGAGCCTTCTGTGCGACGTGGCAGTAGCAGGCTCCTGTGTACCTGCAGTGTGAGAGTGCTCTGCAGTTGTAAAGGGTTCATGGCTGTCCTCAGGTCTGTTACTTCATGCTCAAAATGCCATTCTCTCTTGGTTTGTCCTTGCCGATCACGAACACACCCTTAATCAATGAAGAGTTCATTTTCTATCCACTCCTTTGTCTTGTCTTACAGCACAAGTGCTCAGAAGGGTTATGGAAATCCTTTCCCTCCAAACTCTTTTGGGCCCCTTTGGAGAACTTCTGTGTTTTATCCTGGACTTTTGACTCCTTCTGCTGAGGGAGACCCGAGCCAACCTTCTTGGGGTCACTCCCAGGTACCTTTTTGGACAGTCTGGTGGACCAATTCTCCGGCATGCAGCTATCTGCTACGCAAACTCCAGACCATCCAGAACACCACGGCCAGACTCGTCCTCTACATCCCACGGCATGAGCACATCACCCAAAACCTGCGAGACCTTCACTGGCTCCGCGTCGAGAAGAGAGTAACCTTCAAGCTACTCACCCACGCCTACAAATCCCTCCACAACAGCGGACCCAAATACCTCAACGAAAGAGTCTCCTTCCACGCACCCACAAGGAACTTTAGCTCCGCCGACCTCGCCCTGGCAGAAACCCCACGCATCCACAGAATCAGAGCGGGTGGAAGAGCCTTCTCTTACATCGCAGCCAAAGCCTGGAACGAGCTCCCAGTCAGCATCAGACGCTCCCCTACTCTGCACACCTTCAGGAAGAGCCTCAAGACCTGGCTCTTCGGCTGATCCGGAGCTGCACCCCCACCCCTCCAGCGCCTTGAGATCCTCACAGGTGAGTAGCGCGCTTTAAACCCCCTGATTGATTGATTGACCTGGTATCAAAAAATAATAAGAGTTAAAGAAAGACTAGCCTTGGAAATCTCCACCTCCACAGATATTGATCTCTGTGATGTAATGTGAAACTTATCGGGCATTCTTCTGTGATTCTCTTCACTCTGCCTTGTCAGGAGCACTTGTGACTCAACAATCCCACTCCTTTCCCTCTCTTCTGTCTTCCATACTCATCTTCAGTCCGCTGGACGAAGAAACGGAGACTACAGTCTCTGCCAGCATGACCTAATGTTCTGCCTGGATCTGTGACATTGCCCTTCATGGCAGATGTCACCACTTCTGAAGCCCATGTGGCACCCTGAAAAGTGTTGGTTCGTGCCAGCCTCCAGCTGGAGAGGGTCAGGGTGGCTCAGTCCGCACATTGCATGCATCCTTCTTGTCTGCCTTGCGTATTTCTCAGTGATTTGTTATATTGCTCGACTCTTTACCTCAGGGATTGCCATGTCTCGTAATACTCCTGGTTACTGTTCCTCACATGTTGTTCCTGTTCCTGTTTCACGTTCCTCCCATGACTCATTCTGCCTTATAATATAATTTGATCTGCATCCTCTCCCACTGGTCACACTATTTTAGGATTCCAGATACCTGTTTGTTAAGGTTGGTAGTTTTGTTGTAGCTCTCTGAAGCCTTCAGCATAGTGGATTATGCATTAAGAATTCATAGGGCGAAAGCTATAATGAAGGCACAAGAGTGGAGCTTGCAGTGGTTTGTTTCCTTAATCATGGATATTTACTTCCCAACAAGATGGGCCAGCTCCTAACCTCCAAGCACAGAATACCTGTGATGAACCCAGAGGGATTTCAACTCTCGCCAACTTTTTTAGTGTTGAACTTAGGCCCCTTGCGCATCCCATTTGGATCATCATCTTTTTTTTTCGTTGTCGAAGTGATAACAAGTAATGATCAAAGTGGACAAATGCATTGATGATCACGGTGTGCATTTAGCATTTCTTCAGCATATTGAGGAGTGGATAAGGAGTAGTCCGTTTTTTTTGGGAGTTTTATATAGCGCAAACTCGACCTGAAGGTGTCAGAGCGCTTTACATGAGCGCCACTTGAGTTACAGATGGACACATTAATTTTGCTAGGCACGAGGTGATTAAGAGATTTTCCCCGAATCACAGGATGTTGAGCGTCCCTGCCGAGACTCGAACCCGGTTCCCCGGTTCCTAGCCGTTAGGCCACATCCTCTCTGGCTTGCATCCAGCCTTAATAAGTACACTATCTGGTTTGGAACCAAAGCCAGTCACCCTTGTATGGGGTGATTAGCAGTTGCATTGCACTAGGGGCATAGTAAAATCGCGTGCAATTTTTCTGTTACCATGTGGTAAATCAACCCCGTTACCATGGAATTACAAGGTAAACCCCTTATAATGGAGCATTACTGTGTTGGACCAATTTTTTCTATGCATAAACCACACAGACTTTTCAAATTCCGTAGGGTTTAACAGACCTGCTCTGAGCAGGAAGAAAATGTAGGCAGGGACCTCTGGTTGGGGTGAGGGAAGAAGGAGAGTGTTGGTGGATTAGGTGAGGGAAGGAGAAGCTATTATCTGGCAGGACAGAGTATTGACTACTTCCCCCCCCCCCACATTAGAAAAAGTATGGGGAACGAGGCTTTGGCTGTTGCTGCACCTAAAGCTTCATGCCCTTTTTTTCTCTCAGGAATTACAGACAGGAAAAAAATCTGATCTGATTCTCCCACATCGTGATAAACTGAACCTCTTGGAGGCAGGCGGACTAGAATTCCTTAACATGGTTATTCAGCCAATATATCAAACTAAGTCGAAGATAAAGAATTTCAGCTTTGTCCTTGATTTTTTTTTGTTTAAATTTGTTTATTGTGTTTTAGCATTCCGTCATACAGATTGACATATTGCAAATATGGGATATCAACATACATTTACAGACAACTGTAGAGGTTCGGGTGCACATTATCTTTGTGTACAGTATATATTACACATTCATCATTGGTACATTCTGTTTACAACCATCCTGATAGGGCTGGTTGCCTTGTTGATATACTTTCTATAACAGGACTGGGTTAATTTCCCCGTAATTACAGAACTATGTCCATCCCCCGCATCCGATTATAGATACAATGCAATGTTATGTAGAATGTGTGCAGTCCCTGGTGATTACCTCCGGCTACGGAACCGCCGGTTTTCAGCTTTGTCCTTGATGATAACTTATCTGTGGGCGCAGAAGTTAATGCCTCGACAAAGGCTATCATGATCCCTCTGTTATGAATAAAGAAAACAGTTGATATGAATCCATGCCACTTCAGAGCTAGAAGCCTGAAGGTTCCAGCATTAGTTTCCAGTGGGTGCAAGAATATAGCCTTATAGCCCGCTGTAGCGGGCTATACCGGCCATTAAAGGCCCGCTGCAGCGTTAAAGGTCCGAGCTGAAGGCCCGGACTTTAATACCGGTATAGCTCAGCTACGGAGGGCTATAAGGCTATTAGAACATCCCGCCCCTAGAGGGCAGAATGTTCTAATTTGTAAAACAAAGGCCTCATGGAGCCTGAGGGGTTTGAAATCCCTTCGGGCTCCATGAGGCCTTTTGTTCATAGCAACAGCTGTGAACAAATATTGGAATGTTGGAGCTCCGGGCTTCTACCGGCCATTAGAAGCCTGGATCACTCCATTGTTTTCAATGGAGCTCCCAACATTCCAATGTTCTAATACATTATAAAGTCTTCTATATAATCATTAAATGTAGTCAAGGTACGACCCAAGTATGTCTTCAGTAAGCCCTCAGCAGGGCTGGACTGGCCATAGCGGGCACCGGGTGTTTCCCTGGTGGGCCGCCAGGGTGGTGGCCGGTATTGGACCCCTGGGGGGCGCTTTTGTTACCAGGGGCCGGTTTTGCAGCATAGCTGCAGTATCGACCCTTCTGTAACAAAAGCGTCAGAAACCAGCCCTGGCAAACAGCTCGGATGCCCCACCCCGAGGGGGCCGGCCGAGCTGTTTGCCAGGGCCGGTTTCGACTCCCTGTCCGGCTGTGGCCCTCAGCCTTGCCTCAGGGTCAGATTAAATCAATCCTTGAGCATAATAGGGTCTAGTGGCCAAAACATATTGATGCAACTACTCTTCAACTCCAGGTCTTGGGGACAAGACAACTTGGAATTTTGAGTTATGGAACCACCTACCTCTACTACTTAACGAGCACTTACAAGGATTAAAAAGAACTTTTGGAATTTCAAAGATACGACTGTTGAATTTATATATGCAACAATCAATCAGTCTCCCTAAAGTAGCATATTAGATCTATCATTCACAATGTGTCTACATTTCAGACTAAGGGCATGATTTTGATCTTGGCGGATGGGTTACTACGTCACAACGGTGACGGATATCCCATCTGCCGAAATATAAATCCAATTGATATAATGGGATTTATATTTTGGAGGACGGGATATCCGTCACCGTTGTGACGGAGTAACCCATTCTCCAAAATCTAAATCAGGCCCTAAAGCTGTAATTTTCTGGGTGTTAAACCCACTCCCAGATGAGGCAGCAATATGTGCCACAAAGATCATGCCCAAGAAAATCTGTCTTTAAATGAGGAACAACAACACTTTTTCCTATAACCAGGTTTTTCTAATTAGTTTGATTACAAAAGGAGAGGGCAGGTATATGACCAGCAGATCATTGACTCCAGTGAATAGCTGCTACATACTAATGCTTTTGTGTGTTCATGCTGCGGGAAGGAATACATTTGACTACCTTGTAGACAAGCGTTTTAATTGATTATGGAATGACAATTCTGGGCGATCAGAAGGAGGGCACAGCTAAAAGTATTGACTGGTTCTGCTAGACAAAACATAGATTGTATTGTCTAGACAACATCAGCCTAATTGTCAATGCGTTCATGTTATATTTTAAACACTGTTTTTACCTCCAATATTTTATGTATTTTATCTGAGTATTATTGATATAACATATGAGTTTTATTCTTGATTAAGTGACAACTGCTCCATTTCGTCCAACGTGTGGGTCACAAACTCGTAAATTGTTTGGCACAAGTTCTGTTATTGCACTAGCACTTTAGCCCTCCAGTCTTGTGAGAGAGCCTCTAACTTTGAACTAAGGCGAACTCTAACTCTCAAGCTATGTCCATGTTGGTTTTTTTTTATGTCATTTTGAGCGCTTTTTATCTTTTGTTTGCACATTTGTCTTTTGAACGCTCTTTTAGCTGTGTATGACACACCTTGTCTTGTATGGGTGTTCTTTTATGGTTCTTGCAACCGAAATAAAGAATTTTGAATGGACAATGAAACCCAGTAGGGAAATGCCCATGAATTAAGAGTTTCAAATATAGAGAATTTTAATAAGGCTTGATGCATTTGATTTTATAAAATTTCCCTGGTAAAAGTGCTACAAAGTCAGGAGTTCAGTAAAAATCTAAAAAATAGCAGAGCCATAAAAGCAATTTTTTAGAATAACAATCCGAATATCACAGCCATTGAACTGCTATTACATACATGTACACTTATCCTCCCTGTATTTTTATGCGATTGGCGCACTAAATGGCTAAATTGCGGCTAAGCAGATTTGAAGACTGAAGGTAATTCTTCATATTGTTCAGCATAATACATGTGAAGCGCTTTGCAACACTGGGATTTCTTTAGCCGTTCAGCTACAAGCAGGATACAGTGCGTAACGCAGTGCCTTCCTTCAACGTTGCAATACAAATTTATAAGGACAAGCTTATTCCTTTAATGAAGTTACCATAATTCTACTGATGGATTGTAAATATCTTCAGAATTGCCAAGATGAAACATTCTGCAGGGGATTCTGAAGAGCATGAAATCTTTTTGCCAATTTCTTCTAGAACTCTGCATTCTGAAGACAAATCTCAAATCTCTACTAAGACTTAATCTAATATTTTGCAGTCTTCTAAGGATTCTGAATTGTTTTTGGCAATTTCATCTAGCAATTTGCTCTCTACAGAGAAAACTCGCTTTGGTACATTGATTTTATTCAACGTCTTGCAACCTTGAGAATTTTTGCAAATACCTTTGGCGATTTGTTTAACAATTTACTATACGTACTTTCTACTGATATGTGTAAGGTGCCTTCGGGTGCATGATGCCCGAATGCCACCATCTAAATTCAGCTAAAATCAGATTTCTTATCTCCTCCCCCTCTTGTTAATGACCCAAAGGCTGTGTCTCACAAATTCAGTTGCACATTATCTTATTCAGAATGGGTCGCCAACATGTTCATTACTCTTAACGGCCATTCTTTGCAGTAAATCGTCCCTATAAAACATTATGTAATAGCAGTGGCGGCTCGCATAGGGCGTGCTGCGGGGCGGTGGGGTGGGGCGGGGGAGAGACAGGGTGGGGGGTAGTAAACTCGGACATACGACGGAACGGAGGAACGTAATACTACTTTCCTCTGTTCGGCCGTATGCCAGAGTTTACTACCCCCACCCTGCCCCTCCCCGCCCCGCCCCACCGCCCGCAGCACGCCCTATGCGAGCCGCCACTGTGTAATAGAGGCACACCTTTTTCCTCCAAGGAGTATATCAAAACATATGTAGGAGCTTTGCATCATTCATTCATTATTAGCTAGAACACTTGTCACCCCCATTAAGGGGGTTACGTTTGGTCACTCCTCACCATTACCCTAGTTAATTTATAGCAGGGGTAATTATGCGGTCTAAAGGATCCCTCTTTCCGCTCCTGTGCTACAACTGGTCAAGAAGAAGTTAGTTACCAAGTGTTCAAGAACTGTATGAGTTGTAATTTTTGCTTGCAGGGATACATCCATGAGATAATCTATCTCCAACCTTGGGAGTATGAAGGAATGTATTTAAAAGAAAGTCCTCCTCCAGTGGTTGGTGAATGAGGCTCCGGTGGGCGTTACTCCTCATTACAACTTAACTGGACAGATAGATAGAGGTGCCCCATCAGAAAACTAATTGTACAGATGGTTGAAGATAATCAAACACATTAGGAAATAGAATGAGGGAATGGTTGGCTCTCATCAGTTAGGCCAAATGTATAAAATTATAGACCTTGGACCTCATTCAGAAAGATTTGCTGTAACTTAGTTTTGAGTACTTGCTGCTTGTGTCTAAATTCCAAGAGTAAGTCAGAAGTGCTGCTGGTTTACTCCTGGAATCCATTAGTAAATCAGGAGTACTCCAAGAGTAAGTTGCATCGATTCAGAGCAAAACCTTAGTGAATCATGCACAGTGGCGGCTCGCATAGGGCGTGCTGCGGGGCGGTGAGGCGGGGGAGGGGCAGGGCGGGGGGTTAGTAAACTCGGACATACGACGGAACGGAGGATAGTAATTATTACTTTCCTCCGTTCCGTCGTATGTCCGCGTTTACTACCCTCCCACCCTGCCCCTCCTCCACTCTGCCCCACCGCCCCGCACCACGCCCTATGCGATCCGCCACTGATCATGCAGCATAAGTAGTTTATATAGATGATGAACGACGCCTGTGTAGCTCAGACTCGGCAAGTATTTTGAAAATGACATTCTAAATATTAATCTAACAGTATAAATCAACTAGGATTGAATGCATTAAAGCTGTATTTACTTAAACTTAAAAGGAAAGTTACAGACATACTTATATGCAAATGGCAGTCATCTGTGTCAACACTACTTCCAGCTCAAGTGGGTAGACATTTCTACCCAGGTCTTTGATTAAAGTCCATTGCCCTCGCCTTACTTATGGAACTTCATACTCCTGAACCAACTCACTGGGGTATTTTAAGGTAATGTTTCCTGATGAACGCAGGGTATGTGAGCCCTGGAATAACACACAAGAAGGTGTGGAGTGGGTAAAAGGGTAGTTCATAGTAAAAAAAATAATTAAAATACTAATAAAAAGTAGAGACAAAAAGATAGAAAAAAGTAGAAAAATACAAGGGTTAGCTTAGGGTATGGTATGGATTTAAGAAGAAGTTTAGAGTTAGTCTATGTTTCACGGTTACTGTTAGACTAAGTTTTAGTGTGAGCAGGCCTCTCACAAATGGAGAGGAAGAAGGGGCATTATGCACCAGACCCCCCGCTTTTCTGGGCGAGCCGCACTTCTGCTGCATTGATAAATAGATCTGCAGAGCAGTGCACTGCTTATTAATTATGTGGAAGCTAACACGACCTACCACGAGCTGGTGCTAGATGCTGTTGCTGTCCTGTTTTCTTATTTACCAAAATACATATTTTTTATACTACGAGTAGCATCATCAGTGCCTCTCTTGAGGTGCAGCACTCTCCTTTGATGGAAACAGTCTGCCGTCCAATCACAGTGAGGCTTCATTATGTAGGGTGGACACCCAATCAAGCTCAAAGCAGTCCATTTGCTAGATTTCTTCTCCTGCTTTCCTAGACAGCTCAAGGTACAAAACCCACAAATCACCTGAAACGCGGTAGCCATGTTAAGGCAATATGCTATGTTGGGCACATCAACCAATGTGCTGTTCATTACATTAAGCAAAAAGACATTGTTTCAGCATCCCGTCCATCAATTGTTCTTTTTACATTTGTCACCCCGAGTGGGACGGGTATGCCCAGGCATGGGTCACGTGCTCTCCATGCCACTGAAGTCAAGCTAGCCAGGCTGATGAAGGGTGATACCCTGAAACCAGTCCTAGGATGCTTGTTTCCAGTCCAGGGAGGACCTGGCCTGGCATTTCGGGCTAGACTGTTCCCATGGAGAGCAGGGTCAAGACTGAATTGCATATGGCTGGTTCTAAACTGGAATGGCATGGGGAGCAAACAAACGATGGATTTATGCCCAGATCGCTGTACTGGGGTGAATGTTAGACATTTTTTCAGCATTCCATCCATCAATTGTTCTTTTTGCGTTCATTACATTAAGGCATATCTCACAAACACATTTTTCCTAGAAAATTATTGTCATGCACATATACCTAATCCCCTTCGCTGTAAGTATTCATCACTTGACTTCTACGAAGATCAGGATTGCATGACTGGAATTGTGGCCCCCTTTATAAACATTAAGATCCTTCACAAATTTACCATGAGCCATAACTATTTTACCTTGATCATTTATGGTTATCAATGACTGAGTAACTTAATCTTAATAGGAAAACCACAAGATCGAAGTGTGTTTAATGATCATCGAGCCGCCAGGTCACAGGTGAAACTTAAAGTGCAGCAGGGACCCTGATTTGCAGTAAACAGCAGAATGAAACTTTTTTTGTGTTATGACCCTTGCTCTCTGTTAACTAACCTCCTTTAAGAAAGCATTACTTTTTAGTACCCAAGCTGCAGTTATTGTTAATGTTTAATATCTACTTCTGGTGCTTTCCATGACTTTGGCCTGGACCCGTTGTGAACAGCTGAATTTAATGAGGTCAAAGGACAGAATCAATAAAAATAATTGATCTGCTTTGGATAGACATAAGCTTCTAACTGCTTTGGAAATAAAGAAAATGGCCCTAAACTTGCTTAGGTGGAATGAAAGAGATGTTAGTCATAACGATAATGTGAAAGGTGTGGGCGCTGTAAAAGGTTTGTCTGATAAGGCGCGGAAAATTACTTATTTATATATTTATTTTTTGGTTGACTAAATTACATCTGAACAAGACATGCTGAGCAGAGTTTAAGCAGGTAAAATGGTACTGGACACCCGTGCAACTGGAGGGAGGTGGGGCTAATTGTCATTAACCCTTTAGTATCTGAACGTCTGGAGCAGACCCAGTGGTCCTTGGCTGTGCCCTACTCCCCCACTCCCCACCATTCCAACACACGGTCCAATCTATGCTAGAAGGAAGTGGTATGGGTCTTCTTTCTATAGGAGGTGGAGCTTGAGGGCTCTTTGAACAAGGATAGCAATGACACGGAGCTAGGGTCAGGGAAGAGAGCAAGGAGGCCAAAGAACTGTTATGAATAGTATTCTATCCCAACGAGTGGATTGCTTGACTTGACTTACCCAGGCCCATGCTTAATGCTGCCTCTCATCGTGCCACAGAAATACAGCAGCAACACTCAGACACCATATTAGGGGTAAAACAGGGGTTTTCCAAGTTCTTCCATGAGCGGCTCTTTATAAGTAGTGCAATGCGATATTACTGTATCACTTGTAGTTCCTGATTCACCAAGAAACTTTGTTTTCAGACAAATCAGGACATATGACCTGGTCAGAATGAGAGCTTATGTAGTTTGAAGTTGGTATTATGCAATTACTGGAAGTAAGTGTTGGAATCAATTTATTTAATGTAGTTCATACACTGCTCTCATTGATGGTTGAGTATATTTTCTTTCTTGCATAGAGAGCGACCAAATGAGCGATGCCATCGGGCAAATCTTGCGTACTCTGCATTTTTCAAGTAAACAATAATTACATTACGAAACAATGGCCTGTTATATCTCTGTTTGCTCTAAAGGACTTTTTCAAACTTTCTTGGAAATCACAAAGAAGTTCATGGGAAATGCTAGGGAACAACAACTGACAGAGCTTTCAAGGAGCCGTCGCATGCATACACATTTATATATCAGAAGTTTGGGGGCTGATTTCTATCTTGGTGGATGGAGTAATTGCAATTGCCATGGCAGAGTACTTTACTCCCGCCCTGGCGAGGGTACTCTGTCTGCCGTATTTAGAGATGCCGGCTGCCTGTGTGGGCATCTCTTGCATTTCCAGGAACTGTTGTCATGGCAGTTCCCGGTATGGATTGCAAGTTTGATGGACAGCTCTGTTAACATGACATAGCTCTACGTCAAACTTACAATTATTTTCCCAAAGTGGGATTTCCGTTTTTCATGGCGGTGTTGGGCAGTGAAAACTGTCCATGTGTCCGTGCACTCTAAATCGAGCAGGCGGACACAATGCTAAACCTCCGATGACCCTTATGCTTTCGGAGGTGTGTGTAAGTGGCAAAGACAGAGTAGTCTCCGCTGTCTACACACTGAAGGTACTAAATAAAGTGGACGGATCTACAGGGTGGTGGAAAGGGTACAATGGAATACCCTTTCCGCCAACATCAAAATCAGGCCCATAGTGTGTGTCGTTTTCCTCATGTGGAAATTTAACACATAAATGTGTTTGCACTGAGTTACTTTTATTTTTGTTCCTTCACACAGTATTATTTATTTCTGGGGAATAACTCCTTATCTTGCTCGCGAACAATTTTGAGAATGTTCCCTCCCCTTATCACCCACCCTGAAACAGAATTGCCTCTGCCGTTGAAAGGAGTACACATGAGATCAAGTTGGGTATTCTTCCATTCTGTCATCATCTTAAAAGGAGTACCTCAAGGATCAACATGATCGCCCACATTTTTTAAGTTCTACCTAGAAATTCTGGGGGACATTCTTCTGAACTGTGGCACATTCGATACCTTGATGACACTCAGCTTTATCTCAAGATTTCCGCACTTGAAGACACCTCACATTTTGATAAAATTATTAACATCACTCAGGAGTGATTGATGCTTCATCACCTGAAACTTAACCCTCTAAACACTTCAACAATCCGATCTAAGCCTAGTTAGGCTCTTGTGGCAATCATGACTGCAAACTACTAATCATTGACTGAATAACAATCGTGTGGCATATCCTTTGAGAAAAGACTAAGAGCCAAATGTGACGGATATCCCGTCCGCTGTATGGCAAGTGCCATAGGACATGATGCACTTGTAATATTGCAGACGGCATATCAGTCATGTTTGTGAATGAGTATCCCATTCTCAAGATCTAAATCAGGCCCTAAATCTTCAATCCCATATAAATGGCATGGCCAAGAATGCCCAGTTTCTTTTGAGTCTGTCACGTGGAAGAAAACATTGCATTCTAGAGGAATAACTCAGGACCATAATTCAGTCTTTTCTCCTCTCAAAAATGAACTATAGTAACCCCACTTAACAGGACTACTGAATGTTCACCTTTCACCATTGAAGGTAGCTCTGTATGCAATACTACGCTTTGTCAGTAGGAGTAAAAAAGTGTATTACTTTAATCCCATCGTCCAGAAACTAAAAAGCTACCCATTGATGATAGATCTGTTTACAAAACAGCATGCATCACCAAAGAAGGAATCCACTATGGGTGGGTGGAATTGGCAAAGTGTGAATTTGCTGCATTACATTAAATTTTTTCGAGATTCTGTGGAATTCCGCGGCGGAGCGATGTGGATGTTTGGCGCTGTTTTCTTAGCGCAAAACGCACTGATGCGAGAATGCATTTTGCGCTAAGATGATAGCGCAGCCAAATAACACTCGGCGCTCTTACTTACTCTGTACTGATTACTGCTAAGTATGTAAGGGCACTGGCGCCGAGCAGTATGCAGTGGGTTTCTAAGCTTCAGAAACCACTGCATATCACTCTGCAGTGCATACCCCTCAGTGCCCTTACATACACTGCAGTAATCACCGCAGATTATGTAAGGGTGCCTGGGGGTATGCACTGCTGTGGTGTGCTGTGATTTTTTAGCAATCCTGAAAGAGGGAATACTCACGTCAGAACCCCAAACATTAATAAAAAAGTGTACTTTTGTTAGAGTTTTATATAGCGCGAACTAGACCGAAGATATCGGGTATCAGAGCGCTATACATGAGCACCAGATTAGTTACAGACGGACACATTCATTTTTGTTCGGCACGGGGAGATTAAGTGATTTGCCCAGAATCACAGGATGTTGAGCGTCGTTGCCGAGACTCGGACCCGGTTCTCCAGCTTCGAGGTCGACCGCTCTAGCCGTAAGGCTACATCCTCTCCCAAACTAATACTCAGTTGTTCCATGCATGTGCCCCCAAAATCTGAAGCTCTTTTCCTCTCTCTCCGTTCTCCTACTTTGAACTTCTCACTCAAAAAAGACCTTAAACATTGGCTGGTCTTTACCTCCCAAGTAACAATGAATCCTGCTTGTGCTGCCCTAGATCATCTCGACTCTTTTCATGTGCGTCAATTCAGCTGAATTGAAACAAACTACAGCTCCCACTAAGCACATATGATAACAGAAAGTCCAGGATTGGAAAATTATTATTATTATTATTATTATTATGAGCTTATAAAGCGCACTTTTACCCAAGGGTGTCCTGGCGCTGCACACTGAGTCCCTGGAGCACGGGGGCCTAATCCCTAAATAACCAAGTCTTCAGCCCCTTTCTAAAAGAGAGGAGCTCCTCGGCATTCCTGATATGCACCGGCAAGCTGTTCCAGGCCTTCGCTGCACAGTAAGAAAAGCTATGTCCTCCCCAACTAGCCTTTTTAGGTCGAGCCTCGAGTAGCGCGCAAGCGCTGCTTAGAGGCGAAGACTTATTGTAAGTGAGTTTTCAAAGCAGTCCAAGAAACGCTCGTGCGTCGTGGCTGGCCTTTTTGAGATGGGTACGCGTGCAAACATGTGTTTCCAATTATCGTGCCCAGACGCGGGCGCGATAAGTGGAAACACATGTCTGCCGCGCGTACTCATCCAAAGGCCAGCCACGACGCACGAGCGTTTTTGGGACTGCTTTGCAGGCTGCCGCGCTCGCTCGCCCCCGCTCCTCCGTGCTTGTTACACCAGACCTTCGCTGGCTTGTTTTTTATCTTATGCATCTAACAGCCATTGACAAAGACAATAGTCCTGGCTTGTTGTAACATAATCAGCACAGCGCCCTTTACGAGTGCCGCTGTTAATGGTTTCTCTCTGCTCTCACACACCCCTCCCTTCTCCCACTCCCTCCCCCATGCCCAGTGTACGTAGTTTAATCCTACTCAGGAGGTGGCCCCTCCTTCAGTGACACGCGGCAGCCCTCTCTTTGCTGTCACGTTAGTGTTAGAAGGGGCCTCCGCTCTCTCTTCCACGAGTCCACGCCACGCTTTCTCCGCCTCTCTGCTCCGTTACTGAAGATACTTTCCAGGCCTCAGTGCCATGCCGGTCACTGTCTCAGAACCGTCTAGCTCGGGGCACACTCTGCTCTGCTTGTGTTCTTCAGCACACACCGCTCTGCTCTCCGTCTCCTCGGCGCTGCTCTCACATTCCATTCCATGGGCCTCCCTTTCTTGAACCTTAGCTGTCTGATCAGCCCCTCTCTGTGACTGGGACCCCGCGGGAGCTTTGCTGCTGATACCGCCGTCTCCAGGGCCTGTAATCTCGCCAGTCAGCTCCGAGTTCACCTCCTTATCACTACTTTTGTACGGCGGACTTAAGTCGAGCCGTGTGATCCTTGACACAATGGCCGGCCCAGGATCCAATCCCGCTAAGACTCTTAAAAGATGTACCTCGGGCCTGAGCCGCCCCCGCTGAAGTTTAAATTACTGCAAAAAGACTCTGTTAGGCAAAATAAAAACGAACACACACATAAACATGACCAGCACAAATATTCTCTCAAACAATTAAAACAAGCATTGGCATAGCCAATAGGTCTCGCCTTTGGAACCTTATAAGTTTTTAGCCATGCAACAGTTGATGTTATTGCACCAAGGATATTGTGCTGCATAACTAAATACTTATAAGGTCCCAAAAGCGAGACCTATTGGCTATGCCAATGCTTGTTTATTCGGGGTACCGCAACTAGTCTGCCTTCGGACGAGCGCAACGCTCTCCCTGGCACATACCAATTGAAGCACCGACTCAAGAACTCTGGGCCACTGCCCTTCAATGCTTTGAAAACGAGGCACAAAGCCTTAAATTGAGCTCGTCTTGATACCGGCAGCCAGTGCAGTAGCCGGAGTCCCTCTCGAACGGAGGCAAACCTTGGGATGCCTGTCAGCAGTCTCGCCGCCGCGTTTTGAACCAACTGTAATCTGTGCAGATGTTTTTTTCTCAGATTCAGGTACAGACTGTTGCAGTAGTCCAAGCGCGACAAAATAAGGGCTGAGACTGCTAACCTGAAACCATCGGCTGGAAGAGAAAATTTAATTTTCCTCAATATCCTAAGGATATGGAAGCACGTCGAAACCACTCTGCTAACCTGATCCCCAAAATCAAGTTTCTGGTCCATGATCACGCCCAAATTCCTTGCCGTGCACGTGGGGACTGGGGGCATCCCCAGCGCATCAGGCCACATATCCGGAGTCCAGATGTTAGGATTGTTCCTAAATATCATGACCTCGGTCTTCCCTGCATTCAATTTAAGGCAATTCGAGGCCATCCAGCCCGCAATATCTTTCAGGCAATCATGGCACCTCGCGGCCATATCCACTTGAGACCTCGCTGTATGGATAACACAATTTGTGTGTCATCTGCATAGGAAGTGAGTTGCAGGCCAAAGGATCTTATCAGAGCCGCCAGAGGGCTAACATAAATGTTAAAAAGCGTGGGGCTCAGAGATGATCCCTGCGGTACCCCACACGGGAGGGCAAAAGGCTTGGATTTATCAGGCCCCAGGTCAACTGTCTGGACTCTGTCGGCTAAAAAGGACTTCAGGAGGCTCCAGGCAGTGCCTTCTACCCCCGCCCCCGACAACCTGTCCATCAGCACCCCATGATGGACCGTGTCGAAGGCCGCCGATAGGTCTAACAGAATCAAAACAGCCACCCCTCCCTGGTCCACTGCCACTCTCACCTCCTCAGTGGCCTTAACCAAGGCCAGTTCTGTGCTGTGTCCTGCACGAAACCCGAACTGCGTCGGGTCGAGTGCCTTAGTTCTTTGAAAAAAAGAGCTTAGTTGCCTGTTTATGGCCTTCTCCACCAACTTGGCCGGAAGCGGGAGACGGGAAATGGGTCTGTAACTATTAGGGTCGTTTTTATCCAGACTGGTTTTTTTTATTAAGGGCAACATAGAGGCAAACTTCCACCTCCTAGGGTAGTTACCCGAGTCAATGATGGTATTGAACACTGGGGTAAGTGTCATTGCAATGATCTCGGGACATTTTTGTAGTACCGCCACCGGGCAGGGATCGTTGGGCGAGCCTGACCGGGCAGCTTATAACCTCCTCAATCTGTAACGGACTAAAACTCTCTAGTTTATCCGGTGCCAACCTCACCCTCAAATTGAGGCTGATTGTTGCTTCCCCTAACTCTCCCTGCTCTTTGGAAAAGACTGCCGCAGAGACATAGAGTCATCCCCACACCGCTTCATTACTTCTATACTTCTCTTTCCTGTTCGTCTTCGCAACAGCACAAGTGCTGGCCGCCCTCTTTCCGCCTTATAATTTGTAATTGTGGATGAATAAATGATTCATAGAATTTATCCTGTACACACTACGTACGAGTATGTATCGCGGTGTAGTTCTTCAAATGCCTATTATTTGTAGTTTTGGATTTTGACAGCACAGCTTGGAGGGTTGTTCTGTTCTTTGGGAACAGTAAATCTGATGAGCATCAGTCCAGGGATTATATCTGTTGCATTGTTTGGTACAAGCTCATGAAGTCTTGTGAGCCTGTTCCATGCTGTACAGTGTGGTGGGGGGAAGCAAAATGTGAATAGCAATTTAACAGACCAATATTATTTATTAATTTATTGGAAAAACAATAGCTTGGCGAAACAGCTGAAGCTGTCTCAAAGGCCAGACATAACAAGCATTTGCAATGCAATAGGTCTCGCATTTACGCGAGTTTAAGCTATTGGCATTGTAAATGACGATGCCTTTTATTTAACGCCTTCCATGCGTCGGACGGCCCCCGGCCGTCTGACGTCACGGTGGGCGTGTGCGTCGGACGGCTGGGGGCCGTCCGATTTGCGCACGCATAGAATTCGCCCGCACAGCGGGGGAATGTGCGCCGCAGCGAACGGGTTAAGTTTTTAAAACGAAAACAAAAATAAAAGGCATTGTTATTTGTAATGTGAATAGCTCAAACTCGCGTAAATGCAAGACCTATTGCATTGCAAATGCTTGTTCAGCTTGGTTCCAGAAAGGGCCAATATAAAATATGAATGCAGATAGTTGTACTGGCGAGCACTAAGGCGTAACAGACAATGATTTACACAGAAATTAATGGTATTTGTAGCATTGCGCTACGGCATAAATGAGGCCAGACTGACCATTCAAACATTTAAAAACAGGCTGCAACGTATTAATTTGCAGTTAACACAAGCGGGGCACATCAGTTAAGAAGTAACCAATATGAAGCATCACTAATCGATCTGTAGGAATATATATATATAAAAGCATACCTTCAAACAGTGCTTCAAATCTCCTCTAAACAAAACTATAAACAAGTTAAAGTGCAACAAGGTTAGAGGGTACAATGCAAACAAACTCAGAAGAGAGTTGTCTACCCTTTATGGTTGAAAGAAGAACGTTTTTTTGCATCGGCAGCAATAACGTGTTTTAAGGCATTTTGCTTATTTTTTTTAATTGTATGTACTAAAACTGCAGAAAGGCCATCATTGCGTAACTTGAAAAAGTTCTTCCCTTCACATTAGTTTCACACCCAAACCCGCCCTCGGCGATTGAGAAACCGAATGGAGCTGTTCACATCTACAATATCACACCTCTTTGCGGCTAGCAGGGCCTCCTACAGAGCGGCTTCCACGTGGGGAAATAATCTAGTCGACGAGTCAAAGCCGGCCATTGTAAAATAGCAAATACATAACCTGCAAGTATGTTTTGCTCGGGGGGGGGCAGCTGTAGTGCACGCACGCTTCCTCACAGCTGCAGGCATAGAAAGAGAAAGAAGACTACCTAACACCTACTTTTCCCACTCTCTATTTCCACAACACAGTGGCAGTGAAGTGGCGCCTTCTCCTCGTGCTTCTACCGAACAGTGACAGAAAAGGTACGCTTCTCTGTCTCTCCCCTCTTCTATCGTACCATGGCACTGAAACGCTTCCACCGCACAGTGAAAGTAGCCGTCTTCTCCGTCTCACTCCCCTGCTTCTACAGTACTGTGGAAGAGAAGCTCCTACTTTCTCTTTCCCTTTCTAGTGACAGCGCAGTGACCGAGGCACGACAGACTACGACAACGGGCACATACTACAAGCCAGCTCGCCTGCAGGATACTGCCCCCATGTCACTAAAGGAGCACGCGCTGTGTCTTAAGACAAGGGTCGTCCATGCCACCACAAATCCATTTACACGGCACCTGAACCCAAAGCTCTCAGGGTGCACCCCCGGCAGCCCGTGTACTCTACACTGCAAGAAATACGGAGGTTTTCACAACCGCCCTCTGCCTTTATTTTCTTATCTGCAAATACGGGAGAATTTAGAAACTTGCTCAATTCAGAAAGCAGGGACTAAAAATAACAAGCTCTCGCCATTGCGCAAAGGCAGCCGCTTGTTTATATTTGCAAAAATAAACACGCGGCCGCCTTTGCCAAAGGCGACTAAAACAAGCTGTCGCCATTACGCGAATAATAAAAAAAGTGCTTAGCCACTAATTAAAGGAGACTGTATAACGCCGTAAGTAAAAGATCCAGTCCGGATGGGCCGTCCCAATAGGAGACAGGGCGGTAACAAAGAAGCCTCATTTTCAATCGGAAGCCAGCGTTTACCATAAACGATGACGACAGCCAATGAAAAATAGGGGCGGGGCTTCAACCCCACTTCTAAAACATACCCTACTACAATATGCCTCGCAGAGCGAGCAGCGCATGCGCACGCTAGGTCTGCAAGACCTAAAAAGCAGCCTATCGCTTTTATCAGTGCTGTTTGTAAAGATGTTTTTATATTATAAGATGCCGCAAATGCGGGGCCATCTTCAGAAACAACGAATCACTGTTTATTTGCTGTAAATGTAAGGCCTTTGGGTGCCTTTTGGCACGATATATTAAACAATTCATAACACCAAGCCTACGGCAGGCTCAGATGCGGAGTGCATTGCTGTGTTTTCCAGGAAACTAGTGTGTGAGGAATCACTACCTTCCACCCTAGCTAATCAGAGGACAATTACTGTTTCTACACAGAATTCCAAACCCTAGAAAAAATACAGAAGCAAGGTAAGTGCCCCCTCCCTATTGACCCCCGCCCCCTCCGGCCATGACACCCACAATTTGTGTGAATTTATTCTAGGGAAGGGCTTCTCTGTAGCTCCAAAGTCACGCTGAGCATTTACGGCTCTTATCAATGTCTGCAGTCCTGCCAGATAAGGACGTGAAACATTTCCCAATGCTTTCAGAGCTCCAGGCATTGACATGTCACAGCTGTTTTATTTATGAAGGGCCTTTGATTACATGAGATTTGGTAAATGGAAAAAGCAAAACACGTGAATCGTCCTTTTGAACTAGCTGTGGATCAATGGATTTGTTTTTTAATACTTTATTTATAACAGTAAAGTTCCAAGGACAATTAGCGCATCAAGCCTGTAAATCATGAGGTTTAAAAGATGTTAAAATGCAAATCAGTTGGAAGAAATCTAAAAAAATGAGCTCGAGAGGGGCAAGCATAACCTAGAAAAAAGTTAACTGGAGTAAACATCCTTTACCCCACTCTCCATAATAAATCTTTATAATTCATCCACTGAGAAAATAGACAAAGACAGCAGACATCCCCATTCACGCACAAAAGTGAGGGTACAAAAGGGACATCAAAGGAGGACAAAAATAATCCAACGTTATAAAAAGGCACATAAAACACAGAGTAGATATTATTCCTGATAATAGAAGCATCGTTTATTGACAATGGAGCAATTTACAAGTAACAAGAGCAGGCAATATTAAGGCGGAGGCAAAGGTAGGAATAGTAACTTTGCAGATAAGAATGTGGACTCTGAAGAGGTGAGTCAGAAGTTATGTTCAGAAAGATAGAAGTTAGGATTGAGACACATCAATGTCCATGTGAACGAAAAAGGGAATTGCTGACTTCTCCCAGGCACTTGTGGTTTGAAGGCAACGATGTAGGCAAGCTTCAGGGTGTTTGAGTACCAACATCTTTTCAGCTAATGGCCAGGATAAGCATCTTGGACATGTTGGAATTGGAAGGTTTGGTATTTAGGCAGATCACAGTGAAAGGCATTTGATTTTCTGGCACACTGAAGGAACGGAGATTTCATTGCCAGGGCAGTCATTGTTGATTGTGGCATCTACTATCATCTTTTGAGAGGATGTAAAAAATCATCTTCTGGAGAGGCCAAGCGAAGTGATATGGGCAACAATGACCGTAGTGGTGCCCGGACTTCAGGTTTACAGCTGATTTGAGAGTGACACGTATATTTTCTTCTTTGCAGTTTGGTATAGCAAACTGTCCTACATGGGTGGTTGAGTGGAAGCAATAAGCAGACAGTTGTGTTTTAAGTTGAGTGACAGCAGGGGAGCCCAAGCAGCAGCGTTTGTTTCCTTGTGGCCAGCACCGGCCAGCACCGGGGGACCACAGCCCCCAAGAGACCTTGCGCCCGGGTGGCGTCGACAGACGCGAGAGCGCCCGGAGGCGCATAAATCCTACGAGGGCTTCTCGCAGCGCGGGCGCGCCCGGGCCAAGGGCAGGCCCATCTGTGCCCATCAGCGGCCGGAGGAGGCCGGGCTGGGCCAGGTCCATTGGTTTGTTTCATCTGGAACTTGCTGATCGTTTTTGGAGCACAGGGTGTGAATCCCTTTTCATCAATAGGGTACTTTTAATTTGTTTTAAAAAAAAAGTGTGTTAGTCTTCACCTGGGTCCACCCGTTTCGGCCAATTAGTCTACATTGTGCCTTATATAAGGGTACTGAACTTAATGCTTGTAACATGGGCAAAAGGAAAACGGCCGCCTTGCAAGGGGGGCCCTCGGGCGGCTGCGCGGCAGGAACCATTGACAAATTTTTAACTAGAGCAGCACATGCAATCACACAGGAGATAGCCTTGACGAAGAGAAGGCTTTCGTTGGAGGCAGTGAAACGCACCCAGGAGCTGACCCCGGACAGGGATGGTGAGGTGCAGGCAAAAATAGGAGACATTGTGGGGTTTTCAGAGGGACTTTTAAGCTCCATTGAATCTGCGCCCATACCCTCAGCGGCCCCCTACGATGAATTAGCAATGTCCCCAAATACCTTGACAGCTATACTGACAGAGGGAGATGATTTTAGTCTCGGACTTTCCTCCGTCCAAGAGAAAACGAATAGTCTGGAACAAGACCACGAGGAAGTCTCCACGGACAAAAACCTCACTACCTGCCGGCCCCAACTTTGAACAGTTGCTGGATGTTCTTTTTGTAAGACTGGAGTTAATGACGAAAGCCCTCTTAGCACCAACAATGTCGAAGCTGGAAGAGGTTGAGAGGAAAATTCATGTTCCTACCGTCACATGTAGCAAATGTATTACAATGTCAAATCTAGTGGGGGGGGAGGTTACATGTTCACTGTCTACGAACCCGAATCAAACTTTACATGGATTACGACCCAAAGACCCAGTGATCGAGGAAGTGCCCAGTGGCCCTAGACAAAACAGCATGTCTGGGGAGCTAACCATAGCAGCCCAGAGAGCCCAGGTAGCCCAGATGAGCAGGCCCCCAAACTTCAAGAAAGGCCCACGATCTATATGCACCCCGCCCCAATTTGTATTGTCTAAGGACGAGAATCAATGCATTCTCAACCTGCCCCCCGCATCTGCTCCACTATTAGCAGTATTACTAGGGGCCCCCTCTCTTTCTCAAGAATCTAGAGAAACTTCCCTGGATCTTATACACAAGGTTACTCATTGGTGTAGTAAGAATGTGTTAAATGGCCTGAACATATCCTCTGATATCATTATGGCTAGAAGAGTAGGGTGGATAGGCCATCGGACAAAAAAAATGGTTTGGGAGACTGTATAGTTGTCAATTTTAAAAACTCCGCTCAAGCCAAGTTGTTAGTGGGCTGTGCTTATATGAGTAGTTCGATCTCTACAATTAGAACAGTCCCTCTACAATACTTCTATCCCCCCAGGCAGCCGCCGGCTTCTGCACAATGGCAGTTACCTTCAAATCCAGTCAGTTCTGGCCACATAATTAATACAGATACTATTCTACCCATGAGTAACCATTTTCAACCCCTATCAAGTTTTCAGGGCCTGGATGAAAATGACTGACTAAGGCAAGAGGATAAAATGACCCAGGGTAAAAATTTATTCCACACGGTCCCAAACACTCTAATTTTCCCAGTCCCTAAGCCCGCCGAAATGGGTGATAAATCTCCCGGTACTTCTCCCATATCAACCTTTTCTGCTGCACCTTATGAGAAGGTCCTCTCGTGGAACATTGCGGGTCTTAGGTCAAAAAGGGGCAACTTATCTTGGGAAAACGTTCTTTCAACGTACCATGTCATCGCCCTACAAGAAACGTGGGAGGTTAATGACTGTTTTTATTTAGACAGTTTCATTTCATTCTGTAAACATGCTATTCCTTCGAACATGGGAAGAGCCAGAGGGGGTCTGCTTTTAATGTGTTCACTCAAACTTTCTTGTAAGACCCGAATGATTGAATGCCGATCACATCATGTGTTAGCAGTAGAGTTGTCCTTTAAGAATCGTCCTACCCTGCTAGTGGTAAATTTTTACAACTCCTTCTCTAGAAACCATGAGTTAGAACACCTCCTAGATTTAGAGGATCTTTTGGAACGCTATGAGGAGGATAAATCATTTTACTATGACCTGATAATCCTAGGGGATTTTAACATTCACCAGTGTCATTCAAATTGTATTTCAATGTCGGACCAGGGGGATTCCTTTTCTTCACCTAATCATTTTGAGCACACACCCTCAGGTATTTTTTAGAAGGTCTTCTCTCAGCTCATAACCTACATTGCCTTCAGCAAAAAGATATGTTGGTTTCAGTACCTACCTATGCAGGGAACGGAAGGCCCAGTACCATTGATTACATACTGCTGTCTGCACCCCTAGCCTCGGCCATAGAGGAATTAACGGGGTCTTGGTCAGGTTTTAGTGATCATAATCCTCTCACACTTGTAATATCCCTTTCTGCCATTGAAACTGAGGAGGCGACTACCTGCATCACAAATAAAAATATTAGCACTAAAGATCAAGCCCGTAGGCTAAAGTGGGAAAGGATTGTCCCAGAAAGCTTCCTGGACAATCTATATACCGTTTGTGCCCCTGAGATCCAAGCATGTTTAGATCCCACTACGTATGGCAGAGTTACCTTAGAGGCCTTTGGGAGAATAATTAACCAAATATCATCTGACCTAACCACTGTGAGCAGAGTAAGATGCCCTAAGGCTAAAAGATGGTTCGGTGGTATATGCTCTACGACCCATAGGGAGCTTTTGCAGGCCCTAAAACGTATCCCTAGGGACGAGACGGAAATCAGGAGCAGAAGAAAGGCATACAAATTAGCAGTCTAGGAGAGGAAGAAGCAGATAAGAGAGCAGGCTTGGGAGGCTCTAGGGCAAGCTAGTGTGTTGGCAGATAGTTCTAATTTTTGGTCGGTAGTTAACAGTCCCTTTTTTTCTGAAACACCAAATTCCAATACTGTCTGTATAATTCCGGTTGATCAATGGATACAGCACTTCGGCCATATTTTCAGAGGTACTAATCTAGGAGAATCTGAGGATCATAGGGACGGTGGGCAAATCAGTGTACCCCTCTATTTTAGTATAGACAAGGTCTACAATGCAATCACCTCCACATCTGGAGGAAAAGTTCCGGGCCCAGACGGGGTCCCAGCAGACTTATATAAGGCTGACCCAAAGGTTTGGGCCAAGATTTTAGCACATGTTTTTAATGGAGCATCTTCACATGGTTTTCCCCCATCCTGGGCTAGGGCAGTCATTATTCCCATTTTTAAAAAGGGCGCATGGGATGACCCTGCATGCTACAGGCCAATCTCACTTTTAGACTCTGGTGCTAAAATTATGGGCAAAGTGATACTAGATCGCCTAACGGCATGGCTTGATCACTTAAATGTCATCTCCGATTTGCAGTATGGTTTTAGGCCGGGCAAAGGGACTGTCATTAGGTTTCTGCACATACAGAGCTATGCACAGGATAATAGGACCTCGGAATATAGTGGTGAGCCAACCATAGACCTTAGCACCCAAAACCCCAACCCAACTAGCCTTAGCATCCCATTAGCACCAATGTACCAATGATTAGACAACCCAGAACACGGTATCTCTCTCTCAGGACTCGCAGAGGCAAGAACACTCTTTCGTCACTCACTCGTACCTGTCCACAACGTGCGTAATAAGAGACACTGTATAATTCAAAACGTTTATTTCGACTTACGTGCTCTAAGATACAGTACACGTGTCAGTACTGCTAGCATAATACATATGAATAATATACTCAGCATAGTTACAACTCCATAGAATACGAACGGGGAAAGCATCTCATAAAGCAGTGGATATATGTCTAACTAACATTACCACCCTCCCCGTGCTGGAAGCTAGTTTATTATACAAATAGAAGACCTTTGGGCTTTGACTAGCGAACCCCTTACCTCAGTCTCTAGATGCAAAACTACATCAGCAGACAATCACAGCTCCTCTCTCTGGAAAGATCGCCTCCAAGTGCCCTAGAGCGGGCGAACCGTATTATTAAAAGCACACTAATTTCTCCATGGCAGCTGTACATGGTGTTATGTCTAGGTGCGAGGGACGGGCCAAATCAGTAAGAACCAGGGACGTGTTATTCGACCTTGTAACTGTTGTTCAGACTGAGCCCAAAGGGAACAGGAGAAAAGGTGAGAAACAGAAAATGCAGACAGTTGTAAAATAACTTGGCAGGAGCAGAGGGCGACAGAACAACGGCTAAGAGTAACGTGCGCATAAGTCATCATGGCAGCCAGGCCCGTGCCAACGTATCCAGGCAGGCCAGGAGGCCACAAACCACAAGACACCCTCCCCTGGACAGTCCATCGGCCAAGACCAAAAACGAAGACAGAGGTCCAAACAACTGAGCAGAACAGAGGCGTCCACAGTGGAAGAAGTGGAACGTGGTGAGGCAGCAAAAAACAGTCAGCGAGGCAGTCCACGAACAGCGAACGGCAAATCAATCCAAAAACGTGGAAGTGCAGAAAAACGCTATACCGTCCAAAAGGACATCATTGGACTCGTCAAAAAACGTAGACGCCATCCAGTTTAACAGGTCAAAGCTGCAGGAATGTTCCTCAGAGGTTGGAGCATCCAAAAGCAATGCGGGACAGCTTGCGTGATATTCAATATAACTTCGTTGTAGGAGATTCTGAGCAGCCGCCCAGATATCCCATTGTGCCAAAATCCCCAGTGCAGCCGCACGCATCATAAAGCCAGCAACGGAACAGTCCCGTTCATGGGCCTCTAAGGGACCCACCAACTGAACAAAATCCGGAACAGACAATGACGAATTGGAGAGGCAATAATCCATGGTCCATGTGAAAGGACAGCGGATGCAAGACATCACAGGTTGCACGCAAGTGAAATACGCAAAGCGAAAAGAAAGGGTGTAGGACACACTGATAGTCGCCAAGGGCAGAACATTGAAGCCAACCAGAAGTCGCTCACGGAGCAGCTGGAGGCGTTCGGGATCGAGAAGGGCCCAGTGGTGAGCAGCCATTGCGCAGAAAACAGACCAACAGCAGGACCCCAGCCGCCAAAGCGAGGATTAATGGGAAACCACCAAAGACGCTAGAAAAAATAGAATGTATGAACGCCGGTATCACACCGAAAACAGTTTGGAAGGTGGACACCAAGCCGGACCCTACAATCTTAAAAAAATGCACTAGACCCTCAGTGTTGGATGCGTTAAAAATACGATGAACCAACTCCCCGAAATGTTGGGGGAGGTTGGTGTTCAAAAGGGCCTGTATTTCACTGTGGGTAGTCGCCACCTGGAGAACGAATGTCTCTCGGGCGGACGTGAGTGTAACCTCCTCGTTCAATAAAAGGGCCTTTATTCTGCTCAACTTATTGAAATCTGCTTCCATGGTAGGAATGGAAGGCCAAATAGAGTTATCAACGATGTCATGAGGGGGAGGAAAAAGCACATTCTTGCAGCAGACAACTCTGTGTGAGACCGTAACAATATACGGAATGCCAGCCTGTAGGCCACAACAGTCTTCGTTATTTAAAAGCAAATAGCTACCGTTAGTAAGCAAAGTAAAAGTAGGAGAAATAGCAGGAGCAGGAATACCCTTTAGCACACATGCAAGATTCGGAACTGAAACACTACAAGCCCCGTGCAATTTAATATGTTTACAAATAAGCGAATGACCCACAGTTGAATCACAAGACTCCCCCGTGAGAAACACCTCCTTGCCGTCTCTAAGGCATTTATACATGAAAGGCAAGGACCAAAGTTCATGCAGGAAAGCACTACCCAAAGGCTGGAAACGGCCCACAGGATAATGTTTCATGCACGAGCTAAATTCAAACAAGGAAAAAGGTAAAGCGATAACCCCATGAACTAGCCACACTGCAGAATCTAGTTCCGCCACAGAGAATGGTAAAGGCTCCACTTTCTCGATATGTAACAAGGTGTAAGATGCATCCTTCATGGACATGAACTGCTGTTTGTCAGTCAAATTAAAAGGCAGAAAAAGGGCAGTGGTGTTCAAGAAATTCCAAGGAACTTTACCTAACTTAAGGGTTTGCAAAGTCCACGCAAACTGCATCACTGAACGCAATTGATTCTGACCATGATACAAAATAGAAACATCATCTTGTACAATATCAACGACAGAGGACACAATATTCTCTAATGTGTAAATGCGGGAAGACAGGGTATTTATACTATTGTCAACAACAGCAAGCACCTTTTCCAAATTTGCTTGGTCTATTTCCCGAAGACGGGAAGCAGCTTCCATTTGTGACAGCTTCCAGAGTTCATTATACGCTTCATAAATGAATCTCTTCGGTCGGGGACCACGAGGTCCCAAGATAAAGTCGGACAAATCAATAGTGCCTGATAGGAGGGACAAATGTTTCTTAACAGAGTCTAAGGACGAATGTTGTAGCCATTGTTTACATAATTTACCAACTGAATACGTGGTGACAGTACGAGTTTCAGTAAATCTTGGATCAGGCTTGTCCTGTATGTAGCCAGGAACTGTGCCATGAAAACGCAGTTGGCATGCATTCGATGATATGGGCCATGCCAACCAGGGTGACAGTATCAGTGCAGAAACGTTAAAGGAATTGTTTTGGAACTGAGCTTGTAACGTCTTAAGGGACATATTAAAACGCAAACTATCATTTGGAGAACTCGACAAGGATGGGATGGGATGGCTGGCGCATTTAGTTGTTTAATGGTAGCCAACCCCCAACACGTGGTTTGATGAATGGAAGCATTTAGAAACAGAATTTGGGCTGGGATAAGGCAAGCGCGGTGCAAGGCCTCGGTGCCTTGCACCTGCCATGGCTTTGAACCCCAGATTGATTTTAAATCCACTGTGTCTTTCCAATACTCATAACCACCCACCGCCAAGGCGCTCAAAAAGGAACCCGAATACAGTAATTTGGTGTGGGTCAACATTATTTTTTGTGTCAATGGGGTTTTCAATTTAAAATAATAGGACCCAGGGTTCGATCGATTAAAATCAGTGAAATAGGTGAATTTATTTCGAAGAGTCTGGGAGCTACCTGGTATGGGGTTTGGGCAATGTTCCCATTGGGTGTATGTAACAGGGCTGCGTAGTGCACTCGGTTTGTGGAGAAAATGGTTGCCCCAATGCTGGTAACAATACAGATCGGCATAATTCGCAGAATTCATATACAAATCTTCAGCATTAAAGGAAGCATAATATTTTAAATCAGCAAACAATGCTTCAACGGCATGCACATCCCAGTCATCAGAATGAATATTACTTTTTACTACATCACCCATTGAGACTCGAAGGACATTTGGTACATTAATAATTTCTGTCGGGCCATGGATCTGAAAGTTTACCGCATCCCATGCGATGCCATCAGCAACTGGAAACGCAGAAATGTTCACAAATGTGTGGTCACGCTTCATGATGTGTGAAGAGGAATGTGGAGCCAAAGTTCCAGCAACACTGTTCACAGCAGAGCGTTCAGGTAAATAGTGACCATTGATGAGTAGAAAAACACTGTGACAAAGCCAATGGACATGAACAAAAAAATCAAGAAAAGCACCATCCAGAGATATGTCCAAGGTGGAATCAAAAAATTGTCTCTAAACCAGGATACAAAAAGACTAAACTTGGACGGGACCTTCGATGAGGTGGAATCCGAGTCAAAGGAATAACGTGTCGGGCTCAGTGGCGTTGTTGGTTGGTGTGCCACCGACTCCGTGGCGGGATAGGTATATTCGTCCTCGTCGATGCAGGGGGAGACAGGGGGTTCAAATATGTTTTCAGGCAAATCAACCATCTCCATGGTAACATCAGTGACCGTTCGGGCAGGACTGCCTCGAACACATGTCCGATAAATGGCAGGACAAGAGACCGCTGGTGTGACACTATTCAGGATCGGCCAGATGTTGTAGCTTGACATTTTCCACTGAGATGTATCTGTTCTCCTTGCGACCAGGAAGCGGTGGTAAGATTACTGTACGTGTTCCCTTCAAGCCCAGGACTGGAACCGGTGCACGAAAAGAGGGGCCGAATTCTTTTTTGTTCTCCACCTTCTCTCGAACCAGGTCGCCAATCTTCGGAAGCCAGCCGGCAACCGGAATCTGCAGAGCAGGGTCTGTGGCTGAAGGCAAATGTGCAATTGCAAGTTTGTCTCGGGCTTCTTGTAAGTCCTGTAACATAGTAGAATGGTTATCTACATCAAACTTGGCGGATTGCGCCGCCATGTCTAGACCATCAAGGTCAGGCACAAACATTCGTATGCCAAAGAGCATTTCGTAAGGGGTCCGCCCACCCAGAGGTCTTCTAGGGAGATTATTAAGTGCACGCTGAACTGTATACAAGTGGGCCAGCCAGTTCCTGCCAGTACCTATAACTCTAGCTGTCAAGGATTGCTTTAAGTCACGGTTCATTCGTTCAACGATAGAGTTGCCCTCAGGCCTATACGGAGACGAAAATTTCACCCGCACCCCCAAGGAGCCCATTGCGTCCTTGTAAGCCTTAGAGGCAAACGCCGGACCTTGGTCAGAATGGAAGGTGCCGCATGCAAAAATTCCCACAAAGACACGCAAATCCCTGATGACATTTCGAGCGTCAGCACTCCGTTGTGGCCAGACCCAGATGAACCGTGTGCACGAGTCCACTGCCACTAAGATATATTTATAGGCAGTGTCCGATGAAAATGGACCGCAGTGATCCAAGTAAACACACCCAAAGGGTCTGTTTGAAATTCCAAGCGAGGTCTGAGGTGGTCGTGTGACCGTGGAAGGCTTGATCTGTTGACAAACGTCACAGGAAAGCACATAAGTACGTGTATCTTTATATAAACCACGCCACCAGTAACGCTGCTGCAAAATGGAAATTGTCGCAGACACACCAGCATGAGCCGAAGCCATGCCTTCGTGTGCTGCTGCTATCAAGGAAAGTCTGCGGTCCGCGTTGGGGATCAGTCGATCACCAACGTCAGGTATTGTTACATAAGGAGCCTGATCGGGACCTAACTGGTAAGAATATTTGGAAGGGAAACCTCTAGGGTAATTCATTCCTTCTTTTGTTGCAGCAATAGCTGCCAAGATATCAGTGTCTATTTTAGACATGGATCTAGTAACTGCTGCTACTGAACACGTGACTACTGCTGATCTGGCAGCTTCATCTGCCAGGCTGTTACCAACAGCGTGTGCGCCCACCCGCTGATGGCCTAGGGTGTGAACCACCTGCGTGAGTGGCAGACGTCGTTGTAATTCTGCCACTCGAACCCAAAGCATTTTATGCTTGATTGTGTTGCCTTTAGCGTCTCTATAGTCATTTTGCGACCAAAAGAACAGATTGTCATTGTATGATTGAACAGAGTAGTAGGAATCGCACACGATTAAAGTGGTCACATCAGGATTTACGAACTCAAGCGCAAGCACCAATGCACGCAACTCGGCCAATTGCGCGGTACTGTCCCCAAGTGTCTGTGTATGCACCACAGTGGATTTGAACTTTCCGTTCACAAACGTACCTGCAACAATAGCACATGCGGCTGAATAAGCATGCTTGGACCCCGTGGCCGGTTGTGCCGAACCATTGGTGAAGATCACACAGTCGTAATCCTCAAGCGGCAATAAAGACAAAGGAGGAGGATGAATGAATTCATACTGTAAAAACTCCTGAGTCTGAAGAGAAGAGTCAAAAATGAAAGAGACATCTGGAGACGTCAAAGATGTTGCCCATTGAATCCAACGGGGGTGCAAAGCTTTTGAGTTCGGTACACTTGCTTTGGTCACTGCCTCTAGAGCAGGATATGGTGTTACCACCAAAATGCGTTTTCCCTGTGCCAGTGGGCGCTCCTTCAGGATCGCCATTTGCACTGCTGTCAGAACTTTATCCACAGATGAAAACCGCATTTCTGCGGAGGTGTACAGATGTGACTTGTATGCGATGGGTACTGTATCACCTTCATTAAAAGTTAAGGACGTGAAACCCACTGCCCCTGGAATGATTCTAATCACCAGGTTTGTGTGGTTATCACGCTTCAAGAGGTATTTGGACTCAAGAAGGTCTGTCTGCAAAGACTGCAGAATGGAGGTATGCTCCGGAAGCCAGCAAGACTTCGAAAAAGTAGGTTGTATCAAGGCATACAGTGGCTTGATACGCTGGGCGTATTCGGGAATGTATGTACGTCCGAAGTTCAGAAAGCCCAGCAATGACTGAAGTTTCTTCAGATTAGTAGGAGGGCACAGAAGTGCACATTTCTCCAGAAAATGGGGGGCTAAACCCTTACCTTCATTGTTGAGCTCATAGCCCAAGAACAAAACGGTAAATTCAGCAATATGAGATTTGGCAAAGTTAATTTTGTAACCTTGAACCGCAAATTCAAGAATAATGCGGTCTACTCGGGTTAGATGCGGAAACAATTCGTCGTCCGTCAGATAAATGTCATCCACGTACGAACAGGCGTCTGGATCAATGCCGTCTAACAAAGAGACAACACGAGCGGCGAACACGCCTGGACTATTTTGTAGCCCATAGGAAGACGCCTGAATTTGAACATTTTACCACCGGATGTAAAAGCGCACCATTGGCCACTCTCCGGGGCTAAGTTGTGCGTGTAGAATCCATTGGAAAGGTCAAGGGTCGTTTTGTATTTTTTACGAACAAGACTGTCTACAAGCGCAGAACTATGGGTGTTTTGCACCGCAAAGGTCCGACAATGAGAGTTCAAATGCCGGTAATCCAATACTAAGCGGTACGATCCATCGGGTTTGGAAACCGCGAAAAGGGATTGTTCATAGGTGATACACAGGGTTCAATTACTCCCTGATATTCCAACTGAGTCAGAATTTCGGAAACAGGGCCTTTGGCTTCACGTTTTATGGGATATTGGGGTTGTGGCTGCGGTAGTGACCGCAAAGGTATTTCATGGGGGGAGAATCTTCGTCCCAACCCACGTGATTGCGGAATAACGCAGGAGCCAGGGACACAGCCCACTCTGCTGCAAGAGCCTCCGCTTTGTCCTTTGGGACATGTCGAGAAAAGCTCGGAAGGATTACCTCCTCCCTCTACGCGCAGCAAGAACGAATGGGGGTGGCCAATCCGCCTCTGCTAACAAAATGTCATATGAAGAGGTCAGATTTTCCCAAAAATCCCTTTAATTACACGCTGTATATCACCTTCAATTTGGATGACAATATTAAATAGTCTGTCAGGGGGTGCCACTCTGGTGTCTGCTGTCTCAACAGTAATGAATGTTTCAGTTGCTGTCGCCTCCATATGAGGACGTAGCGCCTCCCGCACTATGGTATCTTCCGCGGCGCTGTCTAGGAGGGTTACTGCCCACGTCCAATTCAGGAGCCTCGTTCTCACCGTCTGTGGCATATTTAGCTGTTACAGCGGCAACTTTCTTCTTCTGAAATTGTGGTCGAAAACGTTGAGCGTCTTCCGCTTTTCCTCTGACTTGTTGTCGAGGCTGGTCTCGTCCCTGGGGAGCCTCTCAGTCCCTTCCTCTATCCTGGCGGTCTCCTCCACCGGCCTGTGACGATGTCTGTGCCTGTGAAGAACGAGGAGAACGCGCATCAGGGATCTGAAACCTATCCCGTGACTTAATTCTCGCTCTATCGCGTAAATCATAAGTACGCTCAGAAGAAACTGAAACCGGGATGCCCCTCTCGACCCCGGCTTCTTTTGTTGCTTACCCTGTTTTTTCAGCCTCCAGCTCTTTTTAGTGAAGACTGGTTTCTCATCTTTCTCAGATTGAGATTTGGTTTGTTGCTGTTGTGTTTGCGATTGTGTTTGCTGTTTTGCAAAGGCTTGTTACCCAGGCTATTTCTACCAATAGTTTTGTAAGCCTGGGTAATAATTTTCGGTAATTCGCGAGGCCTGTCCAATTCTGGGACCAGAGCCAAAGCGTTAGCTACTTGAAAGTTCACTGCATCGCCCTTGACATTCGCAAGGATCAGCTCAGCTACTACTTCAAACACTCCCACCAGTCTCATCCCTAATTCCACAGCCGCTTCAGGGCCATGTTCATCCTGTACTTTTTAATTACAGAGGGAGAACCGTCATGGAAGGAGTACCAAAACATTTAGAATATACTGCTGCGAATACCTTACCCCAGTTGTCACATGCTGTCAACTCGGGAATTAAGTCTTTTGGCAAACTAATCGTTAAGATACGATGTTTATCCACTGGAGTTGTATGTGGAAAAACTGCCTCCAACTGATCAAACTTTTCTGCAAGCCAATAAGGAAAATCATCCTTATTTTGTGGACGTTTGCCCATCACCGAATTCACCATGACAGGACTTATGGTCACTCCGCCTGCAGCAGCTGGTTGGCCGGCAACTCCAGGAGCGGCTCCATGGATGCTGCCTGTAACATATCGCACTAAAGCTCGATGCACCTGCACCAAGGCCGCATACATAGTGCGCAGTTCCGCGACTGGTATAGTCATATAACGCGGATGTGGGGTGTACCCGGCCAAAACAGGCCAAGTGGCCCCCTCAATAGATAAGGGGCCTAAACGAACCGTGGTAGTCGGTTGTGGGAGGGCGCCATTAAACCAAACACGGTGTTGCCAAGCCGTGAGCGGTACTTCAAGAGTAGTATACGGTCGATAGACAGCGGGGACGTTAGTGGGTTCATATTCATGGAACAGATTATCGTTCGCGTCCACCGCTGGAAAAGTGATCCAAGAGTAGAACACCTCAAAGTGGAAAGCCGGATCGGCTTGAACCACAAAGACTAGTTCAACTCCCGCGTCTGGCACTCCATACACCCGTAAGTGATCCCGGAGTGCTGTGCGGCTATGCGCCGCTATGTCTATACCCGCCATTACTAACGGGTTTATTCAACAATCGTACACGAGGCAGCACAAAAAGGGTTATGTTTAAAAACCTTTTTAATAACATCAAGCTTGAAAGAACCTACAAAATCTGCAATATAGGAGGTATCGCCGTCACACACGCTTCCGGAAGCGTACGTGAGGGTATTGTGGACAAGCACAAGTACTACTCAAGCGTCCCGCAGATAAGCCGCCCCACTCGTTGGTCGCGCCATGTCATAAAGTTTCTGCACATACAGAGCTATGCACAGGATAATAGGACCTCGGAATATAGTGGTGAGCCAACCATAGACCTTAGCACCCAAAACCCCAACCCAACTAGCCTTAGCGTCCCATTAGCACCAATGTACCAATGATTAGACAACCCAGAACACGGTATCTCTCTCTCAGGACTCGCAGAGGCAAGAACACTCTTTCGTCACTCACTCGTACCTGTCCACAACGTGCGTAATAAGAGACACTGTATAATTCAAAACGTTTATTTCGACTTACGTGCTCTAAGATACAGTACACGTGTCAGTACTACTAGCATAATACATATGAATAATATACTCAGCATAGTTACAACTCCATAGAATACGAACGGGGAAAGCATCTCATAAAGCAGTGGATATATGTCTAACTAACATTACCACCCTCCCCGTGCTGGAAGCTAGTTTATTATACAAATAGAAGACCTTTGGGCTTTGACTAGCGAACCCCCTTACCTCAGTCTCTAGATGCAAAACTACATCAGCAGACAATCACAGCTCCTCTCTCTGGAAAGATCGCCTCCAAGTGCCCTAGAGCGGGCGAACCGTATTATTAAAAGCACACTAATTTCTCCATGGCAGCTGTACATGGTGTTATGTCTAGGTGCGAGGGACGGGCCAAATCAGTAAGAACCAGGGACGTGTTATTCGACCTTGTAACTGTTGTTCAGACTGAGCCCAAAGGGAACAGGAGAAAAGGTGAGAAACAGAAAATGCAGACAGTTGTAAAATAACTAGGCAGGAGCAGAGGGCGACAGAACAACGGCTAAGAGTAACGTGTGCATAAGTCATCATGGCAGCCAGGCCCGTGCCAACGTATCCAGGCAGGCCAGGAGGCCACAAACCACAAGACAGGACCTTGGACCAATGTCTAAATTTACATTTAGTGATAGGAAAATATACCATCGCCAAGAAGGGAATTTTACATTTTACGGATTTGACTCAAGCCTTCGATTGTGTAAATAGGTCTAAATTATGGTTGATTTTAAGTGACATGGGCCTTGACGCAGAGCTGGTGGCTTTTTTACATACTACCCACGAAAACAACATGGCTGCGGTCAGATACAATAGAAATGGCGGTTTGACGAATTCTTGGGCTGTGAAGAGAGGGGTACTTTAGGGTTGCATCTTGGCCCCCCTGTTGTTCACGCTTTATATAAATAAGCTAGGGGACTCCTTCATCGCTAGCTGTAAAGACATCCCCAGGGCTGGTGCCAAGATGATCCCTGCACTCCTATATGCAGATGACACGGTCCTGCTTGCTAGAACCGCCGTGGGCCTCCAATTACTTTTAGATGGTTTTATAGTTTTTATGGACTCTTTAGACCTGTCCACAAATTTTACTAAATCGCACACCATGTCCATAGGCCCCCGAAAGTCCTTAAAGGCCAAATTTTATTGTAAGGGGGCCAAACTAACCAAAGTCCCAACCTTCCCCTATTTGGGGGTACTTTTTGATGAGCGTGGGTCTTGGCGTGCACAAATTACACAAAAAAAGAACACTAACCAGAGCGACGGGGGCTACACTGAATTTCGCTAAAAGATTAAGGTCAAAACCCTTCCCCGCCCTGATGAAGATCTATAAAGAAAAGTGCATCCCTATGGCAACCTATGGCTGTGATATTTGGGGTTACAAGGATGGAAAGGACATTCAGGGAGCTGAGGACAAGTTCATGCGTAAGCTTTTGGCAGTCCCGCCCACTACCCCGGCATTTATATTACACAAAGAATTAGGGGTGGGCTATATTTCGGATCTGATAGCGGTAGCCTCCTTGTTGCATTGGCTGAGAGTTTGGGCTTGTCCCATTACAAATTTAAACCAAATTATAATCACTGACTGTGTAGCGCTGGAGGGGGCTGTGCACATTCCTTGGTTAAAATACGTAATGGATCTGACAAAATGGCTCAGCTGCCCAGACTTGTACCTGAGCCCTAAATCCTTGGGTAAATCAACAATCAGAACCATTAAACAACAGTTCCTGGACAAGCGCCAGGGGCTTAGGGAGGAAAAGGAGCTAGCAAAGCCCACGGTGAGAAGATATGTTACATTGCCCCTGTGCAATCAAGTTCAACCGTATCTACTTGTCGTTAGTAATGCCTTTCAAAGCTTTGTGTTGACCAGATTCCGATTGCATTTGGTTCCCTGACTGTCCCCCAAGGTTTTACAAAACCTGGTACCCTAAAACCTTGTTCTTGCGACAACTTTTCGGAGCAAGATACCTTATATTTCACTTTCTTCTGTGACTATTATCTCTCATTGCGTAAAAGGTTTATACTTCCATTACTCAGAGATTGTCATTTCATCTAAGTCAGGCCCGCTTTATTGTACCTCCAAAAGCTATCTTCTCCTATGGTCTGTTTCGGGGTTGCAAGTTTTTTAACAGGAGCCATTAGGCGTAAGAAAAAGTTGTTTTTATAGCAGCCACCTGTCTTTGCCTGTTTTGACCCTAGGGCCCATCTCATGCTAATATTGGTATTTTATGATATACTGTCTACTGCACTTGGCCTTAGCACTTTGCGCTTTATATGATGCTTTCTGTCTCATTATATAGCCTGAATTATGTACTTTTATTGATACCATGAATGTTCCTATTTACATTTTTTTTAAAGGTTTTAAGGCTTGTTGATGAAATGTATCTTTTTAACATGTTTGCTTTTATGGCTTTGAGTTGCCGAATAAAGTACCTTTTGACTTGACTTGACTTGACAGCAGGTTCAATGAGTTTGAGAAAGTTCAAGACCAGGAGAAGTCAGGCAGTTTTCCATGTTCTGCTATGGTTGTATTTGTTATTAATAGACAGGCAGAGGCATTTCACCTTAGGCATGTAGCAGAGGTCATAGTTGCTGCTAATGTTAAGGAAAATGTAGAGGATGATGCTGTTAACAGGTCACAGGCATGAACCATAATTACTGAGGAATTCTGTATATATCCAAGTAGGAAATTTATAAGACTGGTCCAGGTTTGTTGTGATAGGTTTGTTAAGATGGAGGTGGTCCAAGTGCTCCAGAAAGTGGTAGAGGAGGGCCTTTGTATCTCCTGTATCAACAAGAATGTTTTTGACTAGCCATAGCAGGAGGCATGTGAATCCATCACCAGCTATTTTGAGTTTGCTTTTAGCTTGGCTAGGGCAGAAGCTAATCACTTAAATTAGGAAGTTGCTTATAGATTGTGTGCTCGAGGTGAGCTTGTCATTCTACTCTTACAACTTTGTCTAGGGTTATTAATCCAGCGTGGAATGTGGCAAATGATCTGCTGTTGCCCGTGCTTTTTTTTATGTCACTGGTAGTTTGACTCTTAGTTGTGTAAAGAAAACCACAACCGTTTGTATGTATGTAACTGTATTTGTGCAGTGTGACCCTAGCTGTGAAGCAACAGAGAGTTGGACAGTGGTCTAGAGTCCTAGATTGAAATTCACATTGTGTCTCTGAGGTAAATAGCAGGTAGGTACTAGTGTGTGTGTGTGGGGGCAGGGTAATTGGCAATGAAGAAGACCTTCTTCATGAATTGCAGGAGGTTTGCGGCAGTTCTGGTTTCATTGGAATGTTGCTCCAGATCCTGGGCAGGTACACGGAGAGAGCCTGCTTTCTGCTTTTTTGATCCTTGCATCTCTTTGTTTCCAGTCTGACGATTGCATGGCTCCTGGATTGATGTTGTCCACCAGAGGTGGTGAATTTCTTGGCCAAGTATGTTGTGGTGTTGTTTCTGATGTCCTAGCCAGTGATGCAGCTGGTCTTGAGAAAGGTAAATGTTTGAAGGGGAAGCCAGTAGTGTTTCTTATTGTTGGGGTGATGTGAGATGTAGTTAAACAACAGGAGAGGGAGGGAGAGTCACAGGAGCCACTCTTAATCCCCCTAAACGATATAATTTCAACATCAGAAGAGTGCAACCAGCAAAGGAAGAGCTAGCAAGAGGAATCACTCTGATTAAAAGAACCCTCACTCACCAACCTAGTTGGTGACATGCTTCATCATTGGGTTCCCACCAGAGAGGCCGAGTGCCTCCCTGGTGTGCTACGACGCCTGATTACAGCGGAGCAGGTTTTTTTTGAGTGTGTAGTGTGAGTGCAATAAGTGAAGGAAGTGATTTAAAACCAGTCAGAAACATCCGACGCACTTGTTTTTAATAGTGCTGAGTTTTCCACCATTAAAAATTATTTTGGGATAAAACCAAGGCACTTTTTAAATCACTTACTTCACTTATTGCACTCACGCTACACACTCAAAACCCTGCTCCGCTGTAATCAGGCGTCGTAGCACACCAGGGAGGCACTCGGCCTCCTGGTGGGAACCCAATGATGAAGCATGTCACCAACTAGGTTGGTGAGTGAGGGTTCTTTTAATCAGAGTGATTCCTCTTGCTAGCTCTTCCTTTGGTGATGTGAGATGTGTCATAGTGCGTAGGATACCTTTCACCGGAGTAAAAGTGATGTTCAGAAGGTCACTCAATCAATCAATCAATCATTTGTATAGCGCGCTACTCACCCGGAGGGTCTCAAGGCGCTTGGGGGAGGGGGGTCCGCTACTGTTCGAACAGCCAGGTCTTGAGTTGCTTCCTGAAGGAGAGGTGGTCTTGGGTAAGGCGGAGGTGGATGGGTAGGGAGTTCCACGTCTTGGCAGCCAGGTAGGAGAAGGATCTTCCTCCCGTTGTGGCTCTTCGGATGCGGGGGACGGCGGCGAGGGCGTGGTTGGTCGATCGTAGCTGGCGGGTGGGAGTGTAGAAGGTCAGACGGTCGTTGAGGTATCTGGGGCCTTGGTTGTGGAGGGCTTTGTGTGCGTGGGTGAGGAGTCGGAACGTGATTCTCTTGCTGACGGGGAGCCAGTGCAGGTCTCTCAGGTGTCTGGCGATGTGGCTGTGTCGGGGGATGTCCAGGATGAGTCGAGCTGCAGCGTTCTGGATGCGTTGGAGTCTTTTATGAAGTTTGGCTGTGGTTCCGGCGTAGAGGAGTTGCCGTAGTCCAGTCGGCTGGTGACGAGGGCCTGGGTGACCGTCTTCCTGGTTTCGGTGGGGATCCACCGGAAGATCTTGCGCAGCATGCGTAGGATGTTGAAGCAAGACGAGGAGACGGAGTTGACTTGTCGGGTCATTGAGAGGGAGGAGTCCAGGATGAAGCCCAGGTTGCGTGCGTGGTCCGTTGGTTTGGGTGCGTTGCCCAGGGCAGGGGGCCACCAGGAGTCATCCCAGGCGGAGGGTGATGATCCTAGGATGAGGACTTCCGTCTTATCTGAGTTCAGTTTCAGGCGGCTGTTCCTCATCCACTCGGCTACGTCCTTCATCCCTTCATGTAGGTTGGTTCTGGCGGTTGTGGGGTCGTTGGTGAGGGAGAGGATCAGCTGGTTGTCGTCGGCGTAGGAGATGATGTTGAGGTTGTGTTGGCGTGCGATGGCTGCGAGGGGGCTCATGTAGACGTTGAAGAGGGTGGGGCTGAGTGATGATCCTTGTGGTACGCCGCAGATGACTTCGGTGGCCTCGGAACTGAACGGGGGAGGCGGACTCTCTGGGTTCTTCCGGCGAGGAAGGAGATGATCCACTCCAGTGCCTTCTCTTGGATTCCGACGTTGTTCAGGCGTTGCACTAGGGTGCGGTGGCAGACTGTGTCGAACGCTGCGGAGAGGTCCAGGAGGATGAGGGCCGCTGTTTCCCCGTTGTCGAGCAGGGCTCGGATGTCGTCGGTGGCTGCGATGAGGGCGGTCTCGGTGCTGTGGTTGGCCCGGAAGCCGGACTGCGAGTGGTCGAGGGATCCATTCGTCTCGAGGAAGGCGGCCAGTTGTCTGTTGACGGTCTTCTCGATGACTTTGGCAGGAAAAGGAAGGAGCGAGATGGGGCGGTAGTTTTTGAGGTCGGTGGGGTCCGCTGATGGTTTTTTCAGTAGGGCGCTGAGTTCGGCGTGCTTCCAGCTCTCTGGGAAGGTGGCGGTGTCGCTGTCACTGAGCATTGCCTCCAGGTGAGAGAGACCCAGAGTTTTCACAGTTTTTCTGAAATCAGCCACTGGACGAAAGGGTATCACTTCAAGAGGGAGATCTGGTCTTCCTGTCTGGGTTTTCCTGGCAGAGTGTTCTTTCAATCTGAGGTGATTTTGCATTGTGTGTCACCTTGCCTGTTGTCGTATGAAGCAGTTTGCAAGCAGCAGAAATTCAGCCTTTTTTGGGTTGAACTTTAGTTAGGTGTTTCAGATGCACTTCTGGATAAGCTCGATTTGAAAGTCGTTGCTTATTGGCAGAGCTTCATGTTTAGTCTTTGAAAGACTGGTTATAGAGTATGTTTAGGGTGGAGGTATCTGTATACCCTTTTTAAGGATTCTAGTGTTGGCATCACTGGGTGAAGTGCAGTTAAGTCATTTTCTGAGGACAGATTAGGATGGTGGAACAGACAGTGTAAGCGAGAACCTGGGAGTCTGTGGGTGGTCCTTGAGTGTTGGGTCGGCATGGAGGATGAGGACAAGGAGGGCTTTAATGTTCTACTATTGTAGAGTTTGCTTGTTTTGCCACTGGAAAAAATTATAGGAGAGAGGGTTTTCTCGTTGACCTTGTTGTTTGCTGTGGGTGGTTCTGACATCATGAAGGCAGACTAAAGTCTTCTGTGTTTTAGTTTTAGCAAAGTAAGGAAGAGGGTCTATCAGCAAGAGTGAGGCCATTTCTGTAGTATAAGAGGGGCATATGTGTGTTGATAAAAAGCCTGCCTTTTCCAAAACCTTTTCGAAGTATGCCCTAGAAAATCCACTTTCTTGATGCTGCGCAAGGCACATGATAATTTATACAGTTTCCAACTTTAATCCCTTTCTGTAGTAACCAACTTTGATACATTTTGCACCATGAGCACATGTCAGAGTATGATAGACACCCTACTCGGTCTCGCACCCAATCAGCTTAGCTTCCTACATATTTGCTACAATTTACTGCCATCCGCTTAAGTAACTTTGTTCGCAAATTGGTAATAAGAATACTTAGAAACAAAGTTAATGTGAACCCTGCCATCATTATTCTGGAAATTGACTCAACGACAAATTTCAAAGGTTATCTTAAATGCAATGTTCTTTTCATTATATTCACTAGAATGCAAGTGACGACTTAATGAAAGGATCATACGGTACCTTGTGAAGCTAAGTGGTGGGAGTAAGGTCTCCAAATAAAGTGTCTTGATTGCATGTTCCACTGTTGGCTGTCATGCACACAGATTCAAGTCTTGCTGATAAAAATAATCTTTTGGGTTTATTTGTGGGAGGAGGAGGGTTGTACAAAACCATAAAGTGCTTAACCAAAAATGTATCCTCTCAATATTCTTTTACCGTATGATTACATTATTACCCGTTTAGGTTAAATCGCCTCAGCACCTATTGACTTATGAATGTGTGGAAAAGATTGTAGGACTCACTCATAGGAGAAGCACCAGAGTGGCCAAGTAGGTGCTTCTCCAGACAAGCGTGGGATTATAGTTTACTCTTTCGAGTACCTTTGGTCTTCAGATGCTTTCTCGTGTGGTTCCAGTAAAGTATGTGTTCTTCATATAGCTATTCTTGAGTATAGCTTACATTTTGAATTTTCATACAGGCATAGTAGCAGGGCTTCCTGACTGCCTGCAAATACCCTGGTATCAGGACCTTTTGGTAGTATAGTTTTGTGGTAATCATCATTTTCACAGATATGGCTTTTATTCTTTATTTAATAGCTTTTTAAACGCCGTGAGTAGTCTTTGGACCACTTCCACAGTGGTTTTGTGGTACTTTGAGAAAGTCTGTGTGGGAAGGCACAGATAAAAGAGATTGTAGTCTAATAAATTGTGTGTGAGAGCTTTGTCGGATATTCTTCAGGCCAGACCATGGCCTAATTGAATAGTTCTGTGTTCAGATATTTTCCCAAAAGATTTTGATTCTTTACTACCCCAAGCCAAACATATGTAGGGCTATCCATCGTCCCTAAACATGGACTCCCACATATCTGCGTCTATATAGCAGCTTCTTGAAGGCACGTTGGATCATCAAGCATGAATTTAGGTCCTTGGGCTGCACATAGAAGCACTGTGCAGAGAACCTTGAACTTGATCCCTGGTTTTTCACCAGGAGGCAATGTAGTGCTGTTTTGTATGTGCTCACACTTCTTGGTGGTTACGCAGTATAACCTTGGTTTGTGGCCTTTACAGCCTGCCATTAAGCATATTTTGAGCCCAGTTTGAGTGATGCTGAAATAGTCTCAGCATATTATTAGCCACACCTATGCTTCTTTTGAGTACTTAGAGGATAGGCCACAGTATGGATGGCTGTAGGTTGACAGGCTTGACCAGCGCATTCACCTGGGGAGTAAAAGGGAGATCAGAGTCGTTTATAACTACCTGTTTTCTTGCTTTCTGTGAGATGGATGGAGGCATTCCTGGGCTTGGAGGCCAGTTGAAAGGCAGTGCTCCTTCCAGACCCAGAATGGCGCTTTTGACTCAATTCTTGCAGAGAATGTTTTCTTTCCTTCAGTGAAAACACATGCTCCAAACATGAGGTCAAGTTTGCCTCATTGCCTGGTCTTGTCTCCTTATGAAAAGGGATTTTGATGTTATCTGTATTCATTTCGAGGCTTACCTCGTCCTGTTCAAGAAGCTGCACAAAAGCTTGCACATAGCTATTTGTAGGAAATTGGGTTACTGATTGGGGGAGGGGGTGAAACCCTACTCAAGCAAGAACCCAAATTCTTGTCAGGTTGAACCACAAGTAAACCCCAAATTAACCTGTGCTTAACTCTCTTGTAGTTTGGCACAACAGCAGTCAGGCTTAACTTTGAGACACTGTGTAAAATATTTATGCAGCACTTTAAACAGTAATAAAGTGAAAACACAACATAAGAAAAATTCCATACCAATTTAGAAAAGTAGAGTAAAATGTAATACATTATTTGACACCAAAATGACAAAAATCCAATAAGTAGAACCAGAGACATGCAAGTTAAAAGATTTAAGTGAAAACAGTGCTTAGAAGCACAAAGCACCAACTGTGGTTATCTGGTACCGCCAGACTGGGACAAGGTCACAAGTTCAGGCCAACCGCGATGGAGCGCAGGCCGGATATAAGGACCAAGTTAAGCACACTGACCAAAGTACCGTAAATCCTTATGAAGTCGTTGACGGGGCTTGCAATGCGAGGTCCTATGTCCTCGTTGAGGATGTCGTCGACGAAGGCTTGCGATGCGAAGTCCTGCGTCTGGGATGCTTTGCGCAGCAGCACTTCTCAGGAGCTGTGAGTTGTGATGCGAGGCCTTGCGTCGGAGATAAGTCGTACAGTGGCAGTTCTGATGGGGAGCTGCAAAGAGATGCGTTGCGCTGTGTCAGTTGTGTCCGAGAGACCCCTGCTAGGCTAGCAGACCTTTAGGCCCACTTCCAAAGGTCCAGGACTGGGGTGGCACCACTTGGGGGGACGGGGGAAGGGAGTAAGTCTCACAGTAAGCAGAGTCCAGTTGCTGGGTGCAAGGTGTTTGGAGCCTTTTCTGGCCCTGAGGCTCTGATCAGGAGGCCAGCCAACTAGCCCTTGGAGTCACTGTGGTGGTCCTGGGTTCAAGATGCTGACCCAGTCCTTTTACGCTAAGGAAGCAGAGTAGCAGGGTAGCAGGGCAGCAGAGTAGCAGAGTAGCAGTCCTTGCAGCAGAGCAGCACAGCAGTCCTTCTGTCTTCCACATGTTCAGACGTGTACTGAGGAGGAGGGTCAAATAATTATACGTGGTGCCAGCTTTGAAGTAGGAGAAATTTCTAGAGGTTTCCACCCTCAGAAGTGTTTGGAATGTCCTGCCTCTCTGCGCTGATTCCAGCTTGTCTAGGGGCACAATGGGCTGGTGTGAAACCCTTTGTGAGTGTGCTGAGGCAGAGTCTTTGTGATATGCAAGTGTGGTAGGTGACATCTCCCCCCCGTCAAGTCAGAGATGGCCCATTCTGCCAACACTTATTTCCCCTGTCTCATAGCAGGGAACAATACACAAAGACCACCTACCAACTACACCTAGTCATGTGACCCAGGATACAGGCTGCAGGCACCAAATGGTTAGGAAAAGAAAATATCAATGTCCTCAAAGTGGCATTTTCTGAATTATGACTTAAAATCTAAATTTATAATAGAAGAGGGTTTCAAATTACAATTCCTTAAAGGCCAAACTGGACTTTCTTACCTGCTCCCAATTGAACGTTTTCACTTATTAAATGTAATAAGGTAACCCAATTGTATACTGTTGGATAGGTAGGCCTCACAGTAGTGAAAAACAATTTAGGAGTTTTTCACGACCAGGACATGTAAAACTTAAAAGTGCATGTCCAATATTTTACATACACTGCACCCTGCCCTATGGGCTCTTTAGGGTCTACTCTTGGGTGACGTAAATATGTATTAAAAATGGAGGTTTAGGCGTGGCAAAAGGTTTATTTTCCCAGCTCGAAATGGCAGTTTAAAACTGAAAATAGCGGATGCAATGGCAGGCCTGAGACAAGTTTAAAGGGTTACTTAAGTGGGAGGCACAATCAGTGCTGCAGAGCCACTAGTAGCAATTAATTTGCAGGCCATGGGTACCTGTAGTACCACTTTACTAGGGACTTACAAGTAAATTAAAAGTGTCAGTTGGGTATAGGCCAATTTCACCATGTTTAAAGGAGAGAGCACAAACACTTTAGCCCTGGTTAGCAGTGGTAAAGTGTGCAGAGTCCTAAGGCCAACAAAACAAATTCAACAAAAACAGGAGGAGTAAAGCAAAACGTTTGGGGGAAGATCACACTAAGAGTGACAGGTCTAACACTGTTGAACAGCAGGCAGGGTAGGATGTCTTCTGGGTCATGCCACACCTCCTTGTCAATGGCGGCTGGTACAGAACGGGGGTGGCGGGGCAAATGAAAAAAACGAAATATTTTTAAAAAAAACACTTACCTCTTCACAGCCGCCGTCTCTCCTTCGCTTCTCTTTCTGACTCCGAGTCCCGGAAGTAGGAAGCACACAGATTCCCCTAAGCCAATCATAATGCTTCTGTCACCAGCATGACAGCAGCGTTGTGATTGGTCTGAGCGCTGTGGTCCGGCGCTCAGACAGGAAGGCCTGTGCATGTTCTCCACCTAGACTGTGCAATACAGCCAGGTGAAGAACATGCTAAGTGTGCATGACTTTTTGGCCGGCCCATGATAGCCGGCCAAACCATCATGCACACTTATGGTGTACAAACCACTCCTCCTCCCTCTGACGCTTCTCAAGCAACAACCATAATCCCTGTTAGGGTTAACTACAAAAGTCATTCAATTAACCTGTGCTTAGCTCTCTGATAAACTAGCACAAAAACAATCCGGCTTAACCTAGAGGCAATGTGCAAAGTATTTAAGCATTGTATAAACAGTAATAGAGTGAAAACACAACAAAAGAAAAATCCCTCTCCAATTTAGAAAACATTAATAAATAAAATGATGCCAGAACAACAAAAATCCAATCAGTAGAACCAGAGATATGCAATTTCAAATTTTGAAGTAAGTACAGTGCCTAAAAAAAAAAAAAGTACCACTCGCGGTCATATGGTTGTGCTGGACTAGGGAAAATTCACAAGTTCAGGCCGACCGCAAGGAGCCAAGGACCAGGTTAGTCCAGCTGAAAAAGTTGCCTTCTCAAAGTCTGGCACGAATAGTCCAGTTTGCGGCGGAGGAGGCTGCGGGATGCAGGGAAAGTGCTGTGAATGGTCTTCGCTGTTGTGTGAAGAGCAGGCCTGGCATCGCAGATGGTCGTCACTGTAGCGTGAAGATGCGGTCGGATTTCGCAGATGGTCATTGCTGGAGCTTCGCCTTCGCAGTCACCCCAGGTGGTCGTTGCTGTAGCATGAAGAGTCTAGTTCACCAGGGCTTTGCATTGGCGGTCGTAGCGGGCGGCAGAGACTTGGCACAAGTGGGCCCGTTTACATTTGCGAAGAGCCCACAACTTCAGGATTTCTTCTTTTCTTACAAAGGAGTGCACTCTGTGCCACCCAAGGGTCCAGGACCTTGGGAGGTACCTCTTGGGAATCAGGGACTCTCTCTAGCAGAGGCCAGCAGGTCCAGTTGCAGGTCCAGTTCCAGAAGGTCAGCAGGGCCATTGCAGGGAGGCTTCTGGAGCTCGTTGTGTGCCTGTAGTTCATAACATGAGGTCAGCCAACTGATCCTTGGAGTCACTCAGGTTAGCCTGAAATGAAGGAAGCATGTCCAGTCTTCGTTCTCATAGAGCAGGGCAGGCATCAAGGAGTAAGGCAGTTCTTTGGAGAGCAAGGCAGTCCTTCTTCTGTAGTCCACAGGTACTGAAGAGTTGGTCGAGTATTTAATATAAATAATTGGTGGCAGCTTTTGTGGGGGAAACATTTAGACTGCCCCACATCTGGTTCTGGAAAATTCCTTCCTTTCCCTGTCCAGGTTTTTAGTGATTTAGGGTGAGATAAAACTGATGTCAAGTTTCTTTGTGAGTCTGCTGGTGGCAGCCCTTCGAAATGTGAGTAGGCAGGGAACAGCTCCGCTCCACCCATCCTAGCACGATGCCCCATCCTGCTACTACCTAGTCCCCCTTTGTCTCACTGTTTGGGAGGAATACACAAAGGCTTACTGGCAAGCTATTCACAGTTATGTGACCCGGACACAGACTGCAGGCAGCAAATGGTTAGGGAAAGAAAATGCCAACTTTTTAAAAGTGGTACATAAAAAGGAACCAGGCTACTTTTTAATTTGGCTGCTATATGATTCAAGCAGAGATCAATGGAAACATTTCAATTGATCTGGTTTTTATTTAACCTTTTCATATATAAATTTTATATGTCTTTTTCTTATTCAAAATGCGTATGAAATGAAACAAGCACTTGTTCATTCAGAATGAATATACAACACAGATACAAAAAAACAACATGTATATACTCATGACATGACTACATATAGAAAAACAAATGTTGATACACCAATACAAGTTAACAAGGCCCTTCAAACTACAATTCACTTCATCATAGAAGGAGAATGCCAGACATTGGGAACAATAATGGAAACAGTCGGGGTTAAATCAGCATTACAATTCCCTCAAACTGTAAACAGCCAACATATGCCAATTCCTCAATGTAACACCAAGATGCCGACGCGTTTCGAGACCCTTGTGAACTCCGGGGGCTCTCATCAGGGCTTCTGAATTATGAATACTGGTGTAATATACAGAAATAAAAATCTTTTCAGGCCCTCCCTTTGTCTGAACTGTACGTGCAAACTAGATCAAATAAAGTTACCTGATGGGTGCCACTTATCACCATCAGTGGGGTCCCTTGTCATTCATAGGGAGAGGTTTTTGTGAAAGAATCCCTGTTGTGGCAGGAACTGCTGCAAATATACATTTAGACACGTTTTAATCTCTAAGCGAGCAGAATGAGTAAAAATTAATATATGAAAGTTAAAGCGTGTACCTGAATGGCAGTTGCTACGGAGCTAGAGCTTGGCCCCTCTCTGTATTTTCTACGAAGGTTTCCTTTGAAACAAAGTGTCACTCGGGGTGTATATCCCATCTATGGAACAAAAGCGCATTTAAGTTTCAGTCTGACTGAATCAAAGGTGAAAAGCGCGCGTAATAGGTTGAACGCATACCTGGAGAACAGTTGTTTTTAAACTTCAGCTTTGCTCCAGTCTTTATTTACTGCCGAGGTCACTATTTGTAACAATGTATCAATCGGAAATGGCTTCTGCGTCTCTGAAACACAAACGGATTAAGGACAGAATTACACGGGCATTTCTTGTTGGAGCATTTAAAAGCAGGTACCATTCCGTGGGGCCTCCAAGAGAAGAACATCCCAGTCATTTTTACTGAGGATCCCGAATATAAGAAGGGATTTAGTTTCATAAGTATAAAATGCAGCCGTGACTTAATGGTGCACACGATTGAAACAGCGCAAAGGTTATGCAAGAAAGAGGCAGAAGAATTGGAAGAGTTAGTCCAAGCTATCAAGGACAACCATTCGGTCTCTGAAGCAAAGACACTCCTTGAAAAAATCGACAAAGAGATCTCAACATTCAAAGATAACACAATTAATTTAAAAACTTCTAAATTTCAGAGGGATACCAAATCCTTTAATATAGAACAGGTGTACCCATATTTGAAAGACGATTTTTATACCACTACTGAGTCACGTCGAGCGCTCTCAAACTATCAGGGGCGTTCTAGAAACAGATTTTTAACATTTTCTGAGACATCATCTTCGGATTCGGCAGGGGACTCTGATCCTAGAGACGGACCCTCTAAGAGACAAAACTCTTTTTTAGAGAAAGGCGAACAAAAAGCAAGAGTAAGATTCAAGCAGCAACCATGGGAGATGAGGGCAAGGCGTCAATTTTACAAGTCATGAAAGCCACATCCATAGTAAACCTGTCTGAGAAACAGTTGACTAAAGAAGAATCTGTTTTAGAATTGGGTTTAAAGTTTGTCCCCAATAGACCTACAGATTTCACAAAGCTCAAAATAGAAGCAATTGAATTTTTTTGAAAAATCCGCCTGAAAGCGTTTTTTGCTGGGAAAGAATACAAAGGCAGTGGAGAATATTCTGGCCTTGCGAATAAATCCAGATTCATCCCTCCAGCGTATAATATTCCCAAAGAAATTGTGGCTTTTGAACAGGTGGTCCTTTCATCGATTAACCAACTAGAGAGGAGAAAGCCTTTTTTTAAGAGAAATTTATCACTTCAACAACAAAGAGCCAGTGGTGGATTAAAGAATGATGACTCCATAGTCATCAAGCAAGCCGACAAGGGCGGAGCCCTAGTCATATGGCCGAGGGACAGGTACCTAACAGAAGGCAGAAATCAAGTCAACAACCACGAGTGGTATCGCCAAGTGAAAGAGGACCCCACACGATCAATACAAGAGGCTATTGCAGACATATTGAAAGCTGGGTTTGAACAGGGTTTCCTGGGACCTAAGGAATTCGAAAGAAAGAAGATTTCGAAAGTCATGCAGCAACCTTTTGTGAACAAATGATTAATAGTGGATACCCAAAGAAAATGCTTAAGCATGCCACCAAAAGAGCTAGGTTTACACCCCGTGAAGTTCTTCTGCAAAATAAAGTCAAACCACCTCTTGAAAGACTTGTTTGTGTATCCACCTTTGGCCCCGACACTAATAAATTCCGGCAAATTATCCTAAAGAACTGGCATTTGTTACAAAATCTAGAATGTCCATTTCAGAAGCCTCTATTTGCCATGAGAAAGAATATAAGTATCGGGCAACAAATTGTCAGAGCCGATATATTTCCATCTCGCCAGAAGAGTGATCTACGCACACAGTGGAAACTAAAACCTGTGGAGGGCCACCACAAGTGCTGGAATTGTTCAGCCTGTGATTCAACAATTGAAGGCATAGAATTTGTACATAATGCCATCAAATGGAGACATACAGAGTTCACGAATTGTAAGACAAAAAATGTCATATATGCGGTCCTGTGTCCTTGTTCTAAGATTTATATTGGAAAAACAAACCAACAAATAAACTAACGAATCGTCCAGTACCGTTCCAGAATTAAAAAGAAAGTTTTGACTGCACCCATGGTTGCGCACTATTCCGAACACCTACACAGTGAAAAGGAGCTAAAGTGGACAGTGCTGTTCGGATTGAACACAAAAAGCAGGTTTTTTGACACAGATGCAGCATTCCTACAGAAAGAAGCCTATTTAATTTTAAAATTTAACAGTGCCCTTACTGGATTAAATGAAATGACGGAATTATCCAGAGCATGACTTTGACCCTAATCTCATTCATTCTGCTTGAGAGCTGAAAGAAACTACAGCGCCCAGAACACATGGCAGGTGTAAAATTAGATCCTGACAGGGAACCTTCACACTTGTCCCACCGTCATTGGCTCACCAGCAGAAACTACATTGCCCACAATTCAATGCACCAATTAGTGTTTTAAACCTCACTCCAACAGGAAATGCTTGTTGCTGCCCTTGTCGTGCGACGTATACTAGGAAGGAAGACGCTGAACAAGCATGGATCTTCCAGCTGATTAAGTAAGAACATAGTCTTGGCCTCCGTGACCAATATCGTCCCCATTGACTTGTCCGACCATCACCTTATGCTGTTCACCATTGCTACCAATGCAAATCTCCCCAACTCCAAAATTAACAGACCTAAAAAACTGACCAGAAATCTAAAACATATCCCCCCGGGTGTTCTTGAGTCTAAACTCCAAGCTCAACTTCTTCTCATTCCCCCCTCACAAAATGCCAATGAGCTCACTGAACACTTTAACAATACTGTCACTGGTATACTTAACCAACTAGCCCCGCCCAAACTCAAAAACCAAAGAACCACCCCCTCCAACTCTTGGTTTAATACCGAGCTTAATAACGAAAGACGGTCACTCAGACTGTCAGAAAGAACCTGGAGACACCATCCCTCTCCCGCCCATCTTGCACTCCTCAGACATGCTAGATCCATGTACAAAAAACACATCTTCAAGGAAAAGGCCTCCTTCTTCCGCACTCAACTTGATCATGCCAAAAACAGACCCAGGGAACTCTTCAAAATCATTCGTAACCAAACTTCCCCCGCACCTCCAAATCTGACCGCCTCCTCAGCCAGATGTGAAGAAATTTCCCACTTCTTCTCAGAAAAAATAGCCAAAATTGATCAATCATTCCGCTCCACACAGCTCCCCTCCAACTCCCAATGCAAACCCGTCCTCACCTCTAATGCCTACCCCTCATCCCCTCGACTAGCTGACCCTGCTACCTCTCCGGAAACCAACTCCCCTAACTCACAATTAAAGAACAATGCCTCCTTGCTCAACTTCCTCCCCGTGACTGAACTAGAAGTCCTTAAAATAATTGGTAATCTTAAACCGTCCTCCCACACAAAAGACCCCTTACCCTCTAACCTTGTCCCTGCCCTTAAGCACATCATCACCCCATACTGGACCACAATCATCAACACCTCTCTCTCCACTGGCTGTGTCCCAACCTCCCTTCAACTTGGACAAATCTCTCCCATAATCAAAAACCCCAATGCTGACCCCAATGACCTAAACAATCTCCGCCCCATCACAAACCTCCCACTTCTCTCAAAGGTCCTTGAAAAATGTGTCCTACTACAATTAGACAAACACATCGAAAACTTCAACCTACTTGATCCCTTTCAATCAGGCTTCAGGAAAGGCTGCAGCACCGAAACGGCAATGCTCAATGTCGTCGATGACATCCACCACTCACTTGAAAATGGCGAGTCCTGCCTTCTTATCCTCCTTGATCTCTCCGCAGCGTTCGATACAGTCAACCATACAGCCCTACTCAATGTGCTTAGGACCCGTTTCGGCCTCAATGATACTGCCTACAAATGGTTCGTCTCCTACCTACAACACCGAACTCAGCAAATCAAAATTCAAAACTGTCTCTCTAACCCCACTCCTGTCTCCCTTGGAGTCCCCCAAGGGTCTATTCTCTCTCCCTCCCTCTTTAACCTCTTTATGGAACCCCTCACCCTCATTCTTAAACAAGCAGGCATCAACTACCACCTCTACGCCGATGACACCCAAATCTATTACAAGATTAAAACTCATGCCGACATCTTACACCTGAACAACACCCTCACCAAAATCCAAACCTGGTTCCACTCCAATCATCTCAAACTTAACCCTAATAAAACTGAAATCATTCTCTTCTCCCCTAAAAACAACACTCTCCCCATTCAATCATTGATCTCTGACCTTAACGCACTCAACTGCTCACTCACCTTGTCCAACTCCGTTAAATCTCTTGGTATTTCTATCGACAACACCCTAACCCTTAACGTCCACATCAAAAACTCTGCTAAAGGAGCCCTCCTCACTCTCCGTCACCTCAAGAAAATAAAACCCTTTATACCCACCAATGATTTTAAACTTGTAGTTCAGTCACTTGTTCTTTCACGTATTGATTATGGTAACGCCATCCTCAACGGAATCCCCAAGGTCCACCTTGCTCCAATCAAAGCTGTGCTCAACCTTGCCGCCAGGCTCATTACAGACTGCAAACGCTTCGATCACATATCCCCGGCTCTCAAATCTCTTAAATGGCTCCCTATTGAAGGCAGATCTGCATATAAAACTGCCTGCATCACTCATAAAGTCCTCCACCAAAACACTCCACAGTACCTCTCCAAGAAACTCCTCATTGCGGGCACCACACGACCCCTGAGAAGCACCAACTCCCTCCTCCTTATACCACCACTGCATAAAAAGAAATCCACACAATCACGCTCCTTCTCTGGGAATGCCCCTATCATCTGGAATGCCCTCCCAAAAAACCTGCGCTGCAACCCCTCCTATTTCAGCTTCAAAAAGAACTCAAAATCCACCTCCTCAATTATTATTGGGGATCCTAACCTGTGACCTGCACTCGATATCCAATCTCACCATGTTATATTAGTCCAGTAATATTTGTCCATTTCATGAACATCATCGACCTAATTACTTGATTTGTATAGCTCCTGCCCATGTTTATCTATTTGATTCATTTATCTAACTGTTTGTTTTTGTTTATCTACTTGATTTGTATATTTCACATATTGTTGTCATTATCTTTTATCTACTTATACACCATGTCTGGCCCAATTATCATTGGGGGTCCTAACCTGTGAACTGCACCTGATCCCCAATCACCATGTTACATTTTGTTCAGTATTATCTGTCCATCCCCCAAACATCATTTACCTAGTTAATTGAAGTGAATAGCTCTTGCACCTGTATATTTATTTTGTTTTTGTATATTTCACACGTTGTTTCTTTATCTTTTTATCTATTTGTATGCCATGTTTTTGCGTTATATTATCTTCTCATGTAAAGCGCTCTGATACCTCCGGGTCTAGCCAGCGCTATATAAAACTTTCAAAATAAAAAAAATAAAAATAAAAATAGTCCTGAAGTATAGACAGCGTGCACCACTCGCGAGCACGGGACAAACTGAAACCTTAATCCGTTTGTGTTTCAGAGACGCGGAAGCCATTTCCGATTGATACATTGTTGCAAATAGTGACCTCCGCAGTAAATAAAGACTGGAGCAAAGCTGAAGTTTAAAAACAACTGTTCTCCAGGTATGCGTTCAACCTATTACGCGCGCTTTTCACCTTTGATTCAGTCAGACTGAAACTTGAATGCGCTTTTGTTCCATAGACAGGATATACACTCCGAGTGACACTTTGTTTCAAAGGAAACCTTTGTAGAAAATACAGAGAGGGGCCAAGCTCAAGCTCCGTAGCAACTGCTGTTCAAGCACACGCTTTAACTTTCATATGTCAATTTTTACTCGTTCTGCTCGCTTAGAGATTAAAACGTGTCTAAATGTATATTTGCAGCAGTTCCTGCCTCAACAGGGATTCTTTCACAAAAACCTCTCCCTATGAATGACAAGGGACCCCACTGATGGTGATAAGTGGCACCCATCAGGTAACTTTATTTGATCTAGTTTGCACGTACAGTTCAGACAAAGGGAGGGCCTGAAAAGTACCCATAGCCTTCTTTTTATGTTTTTTATTTCTGTAGATTACACCAGTATTCATAATTCAGAAGCCCTGATGAGAGCCCCCGGAGTTCACAAGGGTCTCGAAACGCGTTGGCATCTTGGTGCTACATTGAGGAATTGGCATATGTTGGCTGTTTACAGTTTGAGGGAATTGTAATGCTGATTTAACCCCGACAGTTTCCATTATTGTTCCCAATGTCTGGCATTCTCCTTCTACGATGAAATGAATTGTAGTTTGAAGGGCCTGCCTGTTTGTTAACTTGGATTGGTGTATCAACATTTGTTTTTCTATATGTAGTCATGTCATGAGTATATACATGTTGTTTTTTTGTATCTGTGTTGTATATTCATTCTGAATGAACAAGTGCTTGTCTCATTTCATACGCATTTTGAATAAGAAAAAGACATCTAAAATTTATATATGAAAAGGTTAAATAAATAACCAGATCAATTGAAATGTTTCCATTGATCTCTGCTAGAATCATATAGCAGCCAAATTAAGAAGTAGCCTGGTTTCTTTTTGTGTACCACGTATTACGGCCCTACCCGGCTACTGTTTCTCGGGCCTAACCCCCTTTTTGCCTAACTTTTTAAAAGTAGCATTTTCAGAACTTTGACGGAAAACCCCACTTTTCTGTTAAAGAAGTTTTTAAATCACAATTCATTTGAGTTCAAACATGACATTTCTACCTGTTCCCAATCAAAAGTTAGCACTTATTAAATGTAATAAGGTAACCCAATGTTATCCTATGGGAAAGGTAGGCCTTACAATAGTGAAAAACGAATGCCAATATTTTTCACTACCAAACTTAAAAACACATCTCCTACTTTTTAGATACAATGCACCCTACCCTGTGGGCTGTTAGAATCTACCTTAGGGATGACTTATTTGTATTCAAAAGAAAGGTTTAGGCCTGGCAAAAGGGTTACTTTGCCAGATCAAATTGCCTGTTTAAACCTGCACACAGGCTGCAATGGCAGGGCCGAGACATGTATTAAAAGGCTACTTTAGTGGATGACACAATAAGCGCTGCAGGCCCTCTAGTAGCATTTAATTTAGAGGCCATGGGTACATGTAGTACCACGTTACTAGGGACTTATAATTAAATTAAATGTAACAATTCGGGTGTAAGCCAATTTTAGCATGTTTAAATGCAAGAGCACAAGCACTTTAGCACTGGTTAGCAGAGTCCTAGTCCCAACAAAAAACGAAATTCAGAAAACAGGAGGGGATACGGCACAAAGTTTGGGGTTAGACCACACCAAGGATGTCATGTCTAACACATATCATTTAATAGTATTAACAACTGAAAATGATCCGTTTCACCTCATTGCAGAGAGAGTAAAAATAGAAGTTTTATTCTATAAGGTTATGTTCCAGTTTATTTGACCTCCACCAAGGTTAAAAGATGACTTACTATCAGTGATACTTTAAGCAGGATCATCCTGCCTGGAGCATTCTTATATCAGTGAGCAAGTCAAATGAAATCCAATGTAATGCAGCATAAGGCCTGATTTAGAGTTCAGTGCTAAGTGAAATTCTTCACAGTTCTTGAGTAAATAGTATGTACAGAGAACTTCCTGGTGAATTTCCTCCACATAAAGGATAGAAATTAAGTCAGTCTATTAGACTCCCTGTCTCCAGAAATTTGACAAACTATCATTTGCCACCAAACTCTAAATGAAGCCCACAGATTGTCTCCAATTGTGACGAGAAGAGTATTATGGGCACTGTACTTTAGCAAGGCATTACACTTCTGTAGAAGACTCTCTTTCTCCCAGTACTGCAAGATCAGGATGATGAGGCCTTCTCGTTTATCATCTCATTTGTTTTAAAAGAGTGTGGAGATTGGAGACTGGTCTTAGTAGTTTGATGGCTGGATGCGCCCTGATTTATGTGTATGTTGTTTGTGTAAGTATGACTCAGGTCCATAAACCGGTGATAGGACTCTGCAGTGGAAGAGGGTGGAGTAAATAACTATCATAAATTGTACTGTAAAAAAGACAATCATAGTTCACAGTATCAATGGTCGCTGGTGAATTATTCCAGAAAGTAGCAACCTGCACATAAATTACACAGGTACAGGTTTTGTGCAATCCATATTCAGTGCGCAGTACCCTGAAGCATTCTCTTAATCACAGAATGTTTCCCTGCACTGTTGTTTAGTCAAACCGATGATGAATCATATTGTGAACACTCTATATTGATCAACAAAGATCATTTAAATTCTAGATGAATGAAATAATTCTACATTTTAATGGCTCAAAGACTACAATTCAAGTAATAGGTGACACCCCAGAATACAGATTACCATTTGAATGACCAGAGCATCCCCTTTCCAGGTCTAGCTGTAAAAAACCATCTTCCGTCGGGTTCAATAGAGAGCTTTCCTTCACGCACCAAATCAAGGACGTCTTGAAAAATATCAACTACTTCTGATGACGCTGAGAGGATCCAATGTATATATGTATGTAGTATGTGTATAGCATAATCCTAGATAAAAAGCAATGGAGCACTGAAAAGGTTTTAAGGCAAAGATATGAGTCAATGAGTGATTAGATGGGGTAGCCAGTGTCTGAGAGTGGAAGTGGACTATTACTGCATTGTCAATGTAGTGTTATTTAATGAAGGCGCGTCTTCAGTTCTTTCCTAAATTGTAGTTGGGTTGATGGATACAGGGATGTTGTTATGAATATTGGGTGCTTAGATGAGAAAGCCTGTTGTCTTTTTTTTTTACTGCATTGAGTTTACTAAGGCCTTGGACTTATCCTGTCTGGATTACTGCAACATTAGATACGGTGTAACTCTCAAGAAAGATATCCTAAAATTTCAAAAGATGCAAAACTAAAAAACTAGAATCTGTTAAATCTAAAGTAAACAGCCTATAACACCCCGGCTCTACAAGAGCCCCATAGCTTATCAGTGTTACAGAAAATAAAGTTCAAATTTCTTTGCACCATTTTCAAAGAACATCTGGATTTATCCCAAAGTATTTACGGGGGTTGCTGCAACACAATGCTTTTCAACCGTAAATTTAGGTCAAACAAAGCAAACAAAAACCAAATTCAACCGGAAGAATCATGGAGGTCAGACAATATGTGTCTTGGGTGCTCTTCTCTGGTATACGCTAAGCCCAGACCTTAGGAAAACGAAACTTTAATCTTGCAAACTAAATATTAAACTCAGCCTCTTCCAAGAGGCACTATACTCTGATTCTGCAATCTTTCCCAGAAACCTAAAATTGAAAACTCACAGTTGGGCTCTTCTCCTGTGTTGATAAACATTTTTATAAACACTGGAAGAATCCTGGTAAGAGGAAACGACCATAGACGTTAGTTCCAGGTTCTACAAAATGGCTCCATGCCTCAAGCCAGCGTAATAACAGTCAAATCAGGTTTCTCCAATATCAGTCCTGGAGGGCCAGATCCATGCCAGATTTTTAGCATAGCCACATTTAGATAAATGTAGTTATCTTGAAAATCTGGCATGGATCCGGCCCTCCAGGACCGACATTGGAGAACCCTGAGTTAAATCAATACATAAACTATTGATAAAACTCTGCATCCTGTGCATCTTTTTTGGGAAGATAATCCTCAGATCTGTCCGCCTCCTTTTGATCAGTTTTTTATGAATGTATTGTAAAAAATTAACTACATGTATTGTAATAACCACTTACTATGATTTGCACCTGTTCTCTGACATGTTCAAGATGTATAGATACAGTATTGCTGGTCTGATGACCTATGTACTCTTGTCTGAATAAATGACCCCGTGCAGTGTGATGTGTGTGGGTTGAGTGTGCCCCTGGAGTGGGTAGCACCTGAAAGGAGAGGTACGCGTGAAAGCCACTCCTGACCTGGTGGTGGTTCTCTGTGTGATATGGATTAATGAAGCTACTGTTGTACTATTAACGGTATAGAAATTACTTTACTACAGCTTCAGTGCTTATTATGAAAGAAAGACCAGCAGAGCCATGCCCAAATTTCAAAGTGTATGGATGATGAAGGTCACTGATTGGCTAGGTTCCTCCGAAAGCACCTGCACTGCTCTAGAAGTTCATGGCCAATGGAAGCCCGCCGGCCCTTGCAGGAGTAGGGCTAAAATGTATGTGTATTCCGTTGTAAAAACTGATGCTAGGTGCTAATACCAGTCTTACAATAAATGGAGAAATCAAACTAACTACATTAAAAAAATCATTGTTACTAAAAATGCATTGAAAGAAAAACACATTTTCAAAAACCCTTTTATCTGATAGCACTAGAAATCAGAATAAAAACTCACGTGTGTTTGCTCGAAAGCAATCTACACTTTTTTAAAATTCAAATTTAGGAGCCTGTGGGTAAAAAATAAAACTATCCACAGCAAGCCGGTTTTGGGGTTCGGGGTGTTCCTTCGAAACATCAGATTTGTTGTTAGCTGGGGGGCTCAGTTGCAGCTCCCCAATGGCGCGGGACTGTACTGTACACGCAGTGCGTGTCTCAGTCAGCGCTGCCTTCAGGTAACTTGTTATTCACAGAGCTCACTAGCAGCACCGTTTCAGCTCGCGACAAGCCCCTGCTTGCCTTTCCCTTGCTTTTCCTCCTGTTTACCGAGCATTGTATCAAACTAACGTCTCCTGAGGCAATCCGAGCAGCGCTTGAGATGTGACTGAGGCGTGCTGGGCGCCCATTGTTCGGAGCTGACCGCGCCATGGCCTATGGTTTTTGATTCACCAACCGTGCGGCAGAGTACACACGCTGGGCACGGTGCCAGGCCCGACCCAGGTGCCACTCTGTGGTACGGATGTCCTGGGGCAGCTTAAAAGCGGTTCCAATCCAAAGCTTGATGCGTATGTTTTGACTCTGGTGAGCTGGCGGCTCTCTCCCTCTGCAGAAAGAAAACAGGGTGCACGTGCCAAGTCAAGTGTGACTACCAGCTCCACTCAAGGGGGCCTGCGGATGAGCACTTCACAGGCCACGCCCACACCATTATAACATCTGATGTGGAGTGAAATTATGAAAAAAGCTGAAAACATAACTTAGACAATACAATCACGTTTTTGCTGCACCCAGTGCATGAATTGGAGAAAATGTACTCTGGGAACCCATAAATTGGGGGTCAAGGTGTGGTACAGTACAGGAGGTGGAGCCACAAGGGGCAGAGTTTGAAAAACAGAATCTGACAGTCAATTTATACTTTTTTTAAAAATATGTTGCAAAGAATTTGGCAACAAGGACATATGTGACAGTAAATCTGTTCTATATTCTTAATTGGTCACCTAGAGGCTGCATTTTAAAATATTTTACAGGGTTAAGGCACCTGCTGCAGAGATCATTATGTGCCCAGGAATTTTGAGGGGAATATAATAGTGGTAAGATAACTGGTGGTTACCACAATCTGGGCGGGGCCTGTGTATTGTCCAGATGCAGTTTTGACTCGCAAAGGAGCACAGAGGGTTAATGTGCCTGCTGCAAAGAACGTCGTTTAACATGCAGATCACAGATTTGTATTTTATTTAGGTAGGTAAGTGGGATACTGCTTTTGACACTGAGATCATTTTGTTACTTCCAGTTCATAAGTTGCAAACCAATATAGCACAGTGATCTATTTACCTGCATCAAAGAGCTGCATGCAAACTGTAAGTCATGGGTTTAGATCTGTATTGGTATTTCTCAATCTGTTCTAGTTTATGAACTGCATTATGTTTTATATCCTTACTTTGTGTTTCTCCCGACCATTCACTCTTAACATATAATACCTACAAGTATGGTGATATGTGATTTCTACACCTTATATCCCTCATTGTCTTATTTAGCATTTCCTGTACATTGATTTACACACTTATATGATTTATTATGCCTCTGCGTTTAATTTAAAGCGCTCTGACACCCTATACTCGGATGAGTAGCGCTATAACAGAATTACATTAAAAAACAGTAGGTATCATTTAAATCAATATTTGTGTAATTACTTATGCAGACAGATAAATCATGTATTCCCAGAGTGCAAGCACATCTCTTACGTAGGGAGTTGAGCAAAGTTAAAAACCTGCCTCCAATAGGTTTTCTTAAGTATATGTAAAGCGGTAACAAGCTGTCCGCTTTTGTTTCCTACCATTGCATTGGCGTCTAGGTGTTAGGCTGCAGATGGCTCCCAGCTAGGATTGTACTTGAACAAAAGGAAGGCTGATGGCACTTTGAATCAGGCCTTTGTTTTGGGCCTAGCTGGAAGTGAAAATAAGAAAGCCACCTCGGCAGCCTGCAGGTTGTTACTCCGAAAGGAATACAGACAACGTGTGGAAGCTGCTGAATTATGTCCTCGTGTCGGAAAATGACAACAGGATAAATTTAGCATATTTCCCTGGGTTACCGGATCCAGCGCAGAAATAGTTGCCGAAACAGGGATCCGACAGGATCCCCCTAATTTCCAGCAATGGCTGTACCCCAGATCTAATTTGACTCATTACTGTAAAGCATGGAACAACAATGTTTTTTATTCAGTGCTTCAAACTGGATTTATGCCTTATTTAGGCCCTGTAAAAAGCAGTTGTTAATAACACACAATATAATGGTACTTAATTTACCGACCTCGAAGAATGAAAGGCCTAGTCAGCCTTACCAGAATTTTAATTTGTGAGGTTCAAATTAAATTGCAGCAGCAAGTGTTAAGTCACTAAGCCATCTTGCTGGCATATCATGTCCTATAGTAAATAGAGTAAAAAATACTGAATAAGAAACAAGGATGGTCAATAGAAAGAGCATAATTCATTTACACTTAAGGTTCAACTAAGTTGTACAATTGGCATGATGTATTAGTGCAAATTTAAGTTTCAGTTTCATAAAATTCGAATTTACACACAAGTCAATTTTCTCACTTATAAAATTACAACAATAGGTGCTATACAGAGAAGCAAGTCTGTTCTTAGGCCCAAGGTGTGAGCCTTCAAGGGCAAGAATACCTTCGAAAGTGGGTGAAATCAAACATGTTTGTGAGGGTGTAAGGGGTTTCTCCACTGTACTTTTTCCTGTCAAGAAAAAAACGTTAGCATGTGCAAATACACATTTGCTTAGCATGCACCCATGCGTAATTGTGCCTTAGTTACATTTATACATGTAAATGCATAACTGAGTGAGTACGTATGGAAACTGCGACTTGCAAATCAGGCATAAGATTTGTGCTTTTAAATTAAGTGCATTTGATGGACTATTGCATTTTATTATCTGGGTAGGAATTTTGGCTGTAGTTACAAGTACAATGTATTTCGAACTGTGGACCCACCTTCTTCCAGCGAGGATTCATTTACTTTATCAATTCTTCTTTTTCGTACTGTTCTTTCAGTCAGTGACTTTGTGCATACACCAGAAAGTGCCTGTTTTGCACTTCTTGTGTTACAGTGAAAAGCACACAATACAACCAGCGGCTCCTTAAAATGTATCCTGGACGCCTGCAAACATGTGTCCAACTTGCACAGGCAGACAGTGTGAGCTAGTGACTCCTTACCTGGGCAGTATTCCCAGCTGCGTTGCGTGATTCTGGTCTAGTCATTCAATTTCCCTTAAAACATGTGAAGTGTAAAAACCTCACAAGCTGTACACAATCTCTAATACTCTCCAGATAACCCCATTGATGTACAGCTCTTTCTGTCTTACAGTGTCATTTACCACACTACAGGTTCTCCACTCATGCAGTGAGATTGGCAGCTACTGAAGAGCACAGGGGTACATATAAGCCCCCATACATGTCTACCGCTCCCCCCGTAATGACCATACCACCGCCCCGTGGTGCTAACATGCACCGGAACTACACCCCTTGGGTTCTTGCTCTCCCAGCGCACAGCTCCCCAGGCAGTGCTCTGCCTCTGACCTGCACAGCCCATGGTTCGAGGCCCCGTGCCTCGCCCTAGACTGCTCTTGATTTTTTCTGATTTCTAAATTTTTCTGGTGGCTTAGGTACCCGTTTTATTTCTATTTTGTCTCTTTTTATCCCCTTACTTCTTTTACACCCCTGATTCCCATTCTTCTCTCCCCACTCCGCGTCCTGCCCTTCTGCCGGTTCCCGCTGCTGCTGCCCCCGCGGCCCCTCCCTCTCCCGCGTTTTTCCCGCTCCCGCCTCCCAGCTGTTACGCCCTCCCCCGACCTCTACTTAATGGAGGCCCTGCGCGGCCGTGCCGCCGGCGTGCCAAAGGCAAGCCTGTCGGCGCCCGTCCGCGACCAGCGCCAGGAACCCTGGTCTTCCGACCTACCATCGCTACAGTTCAGCGGATCTCCACACATTCAACGGCGGCAAGAATAACATCTGCAAGCTCTCCTCTCCTCTCGACGCCCACAGTCTTTTCACCTGCCGAAACTGTTGCCACTCCTTCAACATCGCCAAAACCCAGGACCCACCTCCGCCGACCACCAACATCCACATCGCAGCCCAAACCCTGCAATGCAGCCTCCTCAATGTCTGCTCCCTCCACAGGCACGCCACGGAAATCTGGGACCTCCTCGACAGCAGCTCTCCCGACGTCGTTTTTCTCATCGAAACATGGACAAGCGCCACCTCGGGCCCTGACAATGCGATCGCCTTCCCCGAAGGATACAAAATCACCCGGAAGGACTGCCCAAACCGCCCCGGAGGTGGCATCGCCATCTCCCACAAGGCCAACCTCCGCCTGAGCACCTACACCGATGGGCCTACGGACGTTATGGAACACCTCCACTTCACGATACAGGTCAGCCCGACCACCACCCTTTGAGGCACCCTCATCTACCGACCTCCCGGACCCCGCGCACCCTTCTCCGACTCCATCACCGACATAATCACCCCGCATGCCATCACATCCACTGACTACATTTTGCTGGGAGACCTCAACTTCCACCTCGACAGCCGCCAAGACCCCAACTTCATCTCCCTCTTGGAAAACCTCCACATCATCGGACTCTATCAGATCGTACCAGGACCAACGCACTCAGCAGGACACACCCTCGACCCTATCTTCACAGCAGGAAACTCCATCTCCTTCAGCCACACCTCCGAACTCCCATGGACGGACCACCGCTGCGTCCACTTCACCTACAAAGCGAACATCCCCCGCAGACGCCCACCCCAGCCCCAATGCAGGAATTGGAACAAGATCTCCGACGAGCAGCTCACCACCACCCTCAGCGGCTCTGCGCCCACCGCCTCAGACAACGACCCCACCACCGCCGCCCCGCACCCTACACAAATGGATCACCGACTGCGCCAACACCATCGCCCCCTCAAGAAATCCTCCAACCCTAACGCCAAGAAGGCCAGCTGGTTCTCCACCGAACTCCGGGAATCCAGACAAACCTGCAGACGTCTCGAAAAACTATGGAGGAACTCCAAAACCCCAGCCAACCTTGACAACTACAAAACAGCCCCCACTGCCCACCACAAACTCATCAGACATTCAAGGAAGAAAGCACTCCAGGACAGAATCTCCACCCACGCACACAACAGCAATGAACTCTGCGGCATTAACAAAGAGTTCGCCCAACCCAACAGCGAGTCCACCGACATCCCACCCTCCCAGGACCTCTGCGACAAACTCAGCGCCTTCTTCCATCACAAAATCAAGAGCATCTATGACAACTTCAGCAACAACAACCTCCACGAGGATCCCACACCGACCGCTTCCTGCACCACACAGCCGACGCTGGACAGCTGGACCGCCCTCAGCATCGAAGACACCCTAAAGACCATGAGGACCACCCACTCCGGGGCCCCCACGGACCCCGGCCCCCACCACATCTACCACAGAGTCGCAGACATCATCGCCCGAGCTACAAAGAATCATCAACCGATCCTTCAAGACCGCCTCCTTCCCCCATGACTGGAAACACGCCGAGATCAACCCTCTCCTAAAGAAACCATCGGCAGACCCCAGCAACATCAAGAACTACAGACCGATCTCCCTACTTCCCTATCCGGCAAAAGTCATTGAAAAAGCTGTCAACAGCCAACTCGCCTCCTTCATTGACGAGAACAACATCCTTGACTCCTCCCAATCAGGCTTCAGGAAGAACCACAGCACAGAGACCGCCCTCATCGCCACGACAGACGACATCCGCTCCCTCCTCGACAGAGGAGAGACTGTGGCCCTCATCCTCCTGGACCTCTCCGCGGCCTTCGACACAGTCTCACACCGCACCCTAGCCCGCAGACTCCACAATGCAGGAATCCGGAACAAAGCCCTTGACTTGATTTGCTCATTCCTCTCCGGCAGAAGGCAGCGGATCAGACTTCCTCCCTTCATCTCGGAGCCCACGCCAACCACCTGCGGAGTCCCCCAAGGATCTTCCATCAGCCCTACTCTGTTCAACGTCTACATGGCCCCTCTCGCTTCCATCGTCAGATCACATGGAATCAACATCGTATCGTACGCAGACGACACGCAACTCATCCTCTCACTATCCAACGAACCCAACATCTCGAAACACAACTTTCAAGAAGGAATGGAAGCAGTCGCCAGGTGGATGAAGAACAGCTGCCTACAACTGAACACAGACAAAACCGAAGTACTCATCATAGGCCCACAACCCGATGCCTGGAACGACACCTGGTGGCCCCCAGCCCTCGGGAATCCACTCCCACCCGCGGGCCACACACGCAACCTTGGAATCATCCTGGACTCCGAACTCAAAATGGACCACCAGATCAACTCCGTCAGCTCTTCCTGTTTTCACACCCTCTGTCTCCTATGTAAAACTTACAACTGGATCCCCCTCAAACACAGGAAAACCGTCACTCATGCCCTCATCAGCAGCAGACTGGACTACGGCAACGCACTCTATGCCAGGATCAACAAGAACCTCACCAGCAAAGTGCAGAACATCCAGAATGCCGCCACCAGACTAGTCCTTAACCTACAGCGCCATTGCCACATCACCCAACACCTGCGGGCACTAGACTGGCTCCCTGTTGAGAAGAGAATCACCTTCAACTTCTCATCCACAAAGCCCTCCACAACACCGGCCCCGCCTACATGAACCACCGCCTCTCGTTCCACGCACCCCAAAGATCCCTCCGCTCAGCCCAGCTTTCGCTTGCCACGGTACCATGCATCAAGAAGACAAGAACAGGAGGTAGTTCCTTCTCCTTCCTCGCGGCAAAGGCCTGGAACACCCTCCCTCTCCACCTCCGCCAGACACCAACTCTCCCCAAGTTCCTGAAGGACCTCAAGACCTGGCTCTTCGACGAATCCCCATGAGCATCCGGCACCGCACGTACCCTGAAAGGCCAGGGACGACCTCTGACCCACTTGGCCTCCGACGATCCTCCATGAGCACCTAGGAGCTGTGCGCCCCCTCCCCCCAGTGCCTTGAGACCCTTCCGGGTGAGTAGCTGCGCTTAACAAACCCTTGATTGATTGACCCTGTACATACTCTGGCTGGGCGTGGCCAGAGGCTATATAATAAAGGGGCTAGGACCACTCGGGGTCTTTAGCCCGTAACTTGCACTAGTGTCTGTGTCTCCCTCCTTGCGTGTGCATGCGCGAAAGACTGGGCCCTGTCAGGCTGGTGCAGGGGCCCGTGACACCCCCACCATTTACAATGTTCACAAACAGTACCCCCTACTTTTCAGACCCCATACAAACAGTACAATGAAAAGCTTTCTTATCGGACCACAGAAGGCAGAAATCTAGAAACAAACCATACTCTTCTCGTGCCAGGTTAGATGTGATGCTCTGATGAATACATGAAATTGGGAAAAAAATTGGATCAAAGAGGCAAATAAACTTTAGGGTGTCATTTTGAGCATCTTTTATGAATTAAGGAGCCCCTGTGCAAGCAGAAGAGAAACATCACTTTATCACCCCGTTCCCTGAGCAGAAGGGACCACCCTGGAAGAAGTAACTACCTGACCGACTGATCCATGTCCAGCATCATGCATTCTGGAGTTCATTCCCAGGTGCGGTCCTGACGTCACAAACCTGCAAACTTATTTATGTTAAAAGGCGGGGCCTTGATAGTGTCGATCATACATTCATGTCAGTCTCCTAGAGGACACTGTGTATTCAAAGGGCAGTGGCATAACATTAGCCCCCGCTGCATCCGTGGTGCGGGGTGGCACCCGAACTCCAGGGGACCACCTCCGGCACTGTAGCATGGCCAGCGGCCTTCAGCAACATCGACCATCCTACTCACTTATCCATCTGACACCAGTTCAGTCACATGTGCACCTCTAGGTCCCAGAAGATCCCTACCATCTGCATAGTCCCCAAGAACTCCATCTTGCCTCCCATCAATGTCAGCCTTTACAGTGAGCCAGTTGGAACTTGACACACAAAACATAGCATCAAACGTCACCAATAAGCCAGTGGCACACAACTCTACTTGAAAGTGTCCTCTACTCCAGGTTACCAAGGCCACTTCCAGCCACTGTCTGCACATCAGCCTTACCTGGATGCACAGGATCTACCTGAAACTTAGCCCCACCTAAAGAGAATTCATAATATTCTCCAAAGAAACACAAGAAACAACTAGTCAACATTGGGCTTAACAACATGTACCTGGATACATTTGAAACCCACCTTTCACCCAACACTAAGTCACTTGGATTCACTTTGGATATCAACCTCACTTTCCAGGGACACCTTGCCAAGAAAAATAAGATGTAGGCGGGCACTGTATTATCTTCAACTTTAACAATCAGAAAACATCTGTTTAAGGGTCTCTGAATTGATTTCTGCAGCCGTATGTCTGAGGAATCAAGCAGGGAAATTATAGTTTTTCCAAGCTCAAGATATCTCCGATAAATTGAACTGTTTACATCCATGAATGGCACTTTACGGTCTTAGCTTAATCATTGGTTTAATTAGCCACATGTAACACGTATAGCCCATGGCAACTTCTGAATATCTAGGGATAGTGAAGCATAAGAAATTGGTCAAACTATTGGCATAAGGCACTTTCTAGCACCTGGTTCTTCTGATTTTAAGTATCTTGCGTGCTCAGGACTTGAAATTCTCTAGATATCTGTGGTTGAAAGTTTAAGACCATTTGGCAACTAGAATTGTAAATGCCGTCACATGTTACTTCATGTCAATTCATGAAGTTACTTTATGATTACCATCTCAGAAAATGGTTCATGAAGTGTCATGTTATATCGGTGCTCGAGCAGAGAATGTTAGTTCAAGCGCGTAATAATTCTTAAATACTGCACTTTTGTGCGGTACATTTACGCACATTACAGTTTAACATGTGGGTTTGGGGGACATGGTTATTGCCAAGACATGAAACAATGTGAATCGCGTGATAAAGCCACTTGACACTGTAACACAATGTAATGTTGTTTTTATCGTTTTTTAAATATGTCTTTTTTTAATGACACGTGGAAATATCATTTATGGTTATACAAACCGAATAAATGAAGATTTACTTACTCTCCTAAAAGAAGGCCTGTTACTAGGCCTCTGTACTAAGGAAAATAACTGTTTCATCCCAGAAAGTGAGTTCAGAACTACAGCTCAACTTTTTGCACTCTCACATCTGGATTGGTCCATAGCCTCAAAAACAAGGCACAGCACACCTGATTTAGGACCTGAAGAAATATGGCAACATCACACCACCCTGATTCAAACAACTTTCTGCCTTTGCCAGCCCACATCATCTTCAAAACCTGCTACATAATCCATAAAGCCATGACGACTGGTACCCCTACCAATCTAGCTAACAACCTCAACAGATCCAGTGGCTGTCAGAACACCTGCAGTCAGGATACCAGACTGGAGACGAAGAAGTGCAAAGCAGCAATAAACAAGGCAACAGGCCTTTCCATCTATGCCCCCGGGATCTGGAATGAAATTCCGTCATCCATCAGGATGGGCCGACACTTCTACAATTTAGGAAAGAGCTGAAGACTAACATATTTAAAGAACACTACATCATACCACAACCTACCTCTCCAGTCACTCGTTGACTGTGTCTTTGCCTTTGACCTTGTATATCAGGCTGCTGCCTTCTGACTAGGTTTCCACTTTACAAATAACACATGCATACAACGTGCATGCCCTGAAGATACCAACCCTTCAAGTGTCCATCTCGAGATGCTACCAAGGACATCTCCTTCATAAACACCACCAGTTTTCAAGTTAAACTTTTTTTTAGTTTTGTGATTTAAGGATTTTTTTGCTTGTATGGGCCTTTTTATGCACTGTTCTTTGGAGTTCAGGCCCAACAGTCAGCAGGGGGCAGGTGGTGAATAGGAAAGAGAAATAATCTGAGAGAAATTAGATCCAATGTCTGACAGAAAAGGGGCGAATATTGAATAATATTGATAATACTAAGCTTTTTGGTAGCCATGCACTCACATCTGATGAAATTGCTAAGCTTTTTGGGAGCCATGCACGCACATCTGATGAAATTGCTAAGCTTTTTGGTAACCATGCACGCACATCTGATGAAATTGCTAACCTTTTCTTACCTGATATATGTGGCGGATGAAGTATGCTAGTCTTGGAAGGCTCAGTGCTGGCCCTGGGTTGGTCGGATGGATGCTATTAACATTAACAATATGCAGCAGAAGAGGCCCTTTTCATCAGCATTGAGCTCTCCAGCTGCCTTTTCTCCATGGTAACAAAGGATGCTTAATGAGACTCTTTAATGGTCCCTGATTCTACAGTGGTCATGCAAAGCAGAACTGTCTTTCAAGCAGATATGCAAATACCGGGTTTTCTTTAGTATTATCATGTCCAATCGTATTTCAAACCTGACCCTCTGCATAACACAGGATAAAAGGGCAGTGAAAGGTTACTTACACCCAGACAACAAGATCACAATTTTTTCCTACAATATTTTGAATAACTGCAGGGGTGTAACAAAATGACCTCTTATGATTTGCATTCATAAAATGAACATTATAAGCGTTGAAGGATATTACTATTTTTTTAATTAGAGCATTGGAATCTTGGTAGTTCCATTGAAGACATTGAACAGGCAGAGGGTTGTAATGGGCGGTAAATACCTCTACTCCAGCATTCCAATGTTTCTCTGACCCCGTTTCATTAGACACATCCTTCCCTCAATGGGTGGAATCTTCTAATAGCTTTATACCTCTTCTATCTCCGTCTGTAATGGTTAGCATCAATAGATTTCCTCCCATTGCTCGTGCCTGTGACGCAGTGAGAGGCCATTATATGTCCTCTATCATTTATAACCGTAATTGTGATTCATAAGGCCACAGATACTCTTGTGCTGAAGACCTCCACACATTCTCACATTAAACCTCTTTCCCAAGCAGTCATATTTGTTGTCCTCCACCAGTCTTTGTGCCAGAGGCCAAAACCCCTTTATCGACCATAGAGAGGATCTTTTCAAATTGTAGTCATGTGTTCTCAGTGGAATTCTCAGATTTTAGCAATATTTACCTTCTGAGCCATCTCAGACTTCTCCTGGAAAGTCATATTGTGGCTATATCTTAAAAAGGTACATAGTGAAGCTGTGCATCTGTTTTTGTAATCAATCAATCTATTCGCGCATGCACTAATATGGTAACTATACAAGGAACTGTGGCTGCCACACTGTGTTGTCGGGTTGTGCTGTATGTTGATGCAGTAGCTAGAGTTTCCAGTCTAGTGTAGGAACTCTCAATGGTGCAAATATGATCAGTGCTGTGCCTAGGCACGCATTCCAAATACGACCCCTGGAACAGTTCATTGAAATCTTCCTTGTCTCCAAAACTTGTGAACCATCTACTAGGGAGTTGTCCAGAGTGCAGAAATCTTTCACCGTTGAGTTCTGTGGAAATGATGGTCACTGGCAGGAAAGAATGATTGTACTTTTAGAGATAGTCACTAGTGAACCTGCACTAAATTATAGACTTATGTGTTTTGGAGCATATAAATAGTATTAATGTTGAATAAAATTCCAATAGTCCCTGCTTCTACTGTTTACATTTGAAATATCTTGTCCACCGGGTGTTATTGGAGTCTCCTGACACCTTTGGCTGTAGGGGTAACCTTAGACAACAGGGAATGACATCATGGTTTCAAACAGTTGCTGAAAAATTCTATCCCCCTGTTGTACAGAGGAACTGGGCTAGCCTTCCATTAGGGTTAGGTGACCCCAAAACTAAAATTGCCAATGTCTCTGGAACCAACAGCATTCTATTGCAGGGGAACGGGCAATCTCTGTTAGTGTTAATTGTGCAACAAGTTTAATCCACTTCAATCTATTCCAAACTGCTAGTTTTTCAGCATTCACTCGCCAAGGGTTTTGGAGCTACAGAAGTAAAGCTCGAGACTGTGCCTTGGCATAGTCAGCTGCATGCGTCTATGATGATGCTTTGCGACAGACTATGTCGAGAGAGATATTAAAAACAATAAAGAGGCTTGGGACTAATAATGGCTGGTATAAGCCTTCTGCTCCAACATTCCAATGACCATCTTTGTGTTTCTCCCTTTTCAATTTAGAACATCCTACCCTCAGTGCATGGGGTCTCACTTTTGCTTTATAACATTGGTTTTAGGGCCTCTAATAACCAGTATAGCCCTCAGCAGCGGGCCATAAGCAGCCCATAAGTCCATATTATGGTTTGCCTTGAGTTACAAAGGCAGGGCATTCCAAAGCTTAGACGCCACCGTTTTGAACACCAGGAATGATGTCTTAACCTTATTGGTTTTGAGGATCTGTAAATTGAATGTGTAATATGAGCGGAGTGGTCTTAGGAGCTGATGAAACTTGCTGCTAAGAGAAGGTGGAGCATCATTATAAACAATTTAGTGCAAATTGCAAAGTAATTTGAAGGTTACTTCCCTAATCATCGGTAGCTAGTGCAGTTTAGGTAGGGCTCTCGTGTAACATGACAGTGTTTGCCTCAGCCCAATAAAATTATTGCTTTGGTGTTTTGTACACATTGTGTGACATCAAATGCTTTGGAAGACTGTGGTAAAGACTATTTCCATGGTCTAGGAGGGTAAGGCTAAATGCGCTTGCAGCCTATTGTGATCTGATTTTTCTAAGAAGGTTTGTGGCCCACCACAATTTTTACATTCCTTGAAAACTCAAAATATACATCAGTCCAACAACTAGCTTCTGCTGAAGCAGAGGGGTTTCCTTTGTGCAAGCAACTCAAAAACTACTTTGTTAGGTTATGTTATGTTACAACAGACCATATGTAAGCATGTAAGGCATACATTCACCAAAGATACGTTGACACTGCAGACTCCAGTTTTGGCTCGGTTCATCAGTTGTTTAGGGTTGAGCTAACTCTTTAATTCAGAGAAGTGCAACACTTGTGCACCTGGGCTGGATCTAAGCAAGATGTCCACATGAGACAAGTTTACATTCAACAAATCAAAAGGAGATCACTTTATCCTGATTGTGCACCAGTGTTGGACATCTCAGGCTTAAGGTATTGCAAAAACAGGTGTCGGTGTTTCTATTCTCAGTGGATCTGTACCAAGAGTGAATTCCAAAGCAGACACATGAAACTTAGAAAGATCGGCCCCCAACACCAGCAGAAGGGGCTCCTCTGTGAGAGCGTAGGAGCGTCGCTCCCCTAAAAAAATGCAACAGAGCAGCTAAAAAATAAAATGGTAATAAAGTTTATTACCATTTTTTGAAGCTACCCGTCCTAAACCGATTGTCGGGATGGGGCGGGGCCAGTGCTGCCGAGTGGCAGCAGGGAGCTGTGCGCTTATGTTTAAAGTGTGCATGTCCCTTTGGCCGGCCATCATGCGACGGCCAGCCAGACATGCGCATTTTAAACTTCTCTAACCTAGCTGTTTTAAACAGCTAGGTTAGAGAAAGCGTGGCCTCCAGTGCTTTTCGGAGTGCTGCGAGAGGCCGCTCCCTCAAAACCTGACGTATCTCAAATGCTGAGAGACGAGCCAGGATTGGAGAGTATAGTTTCCTCGTCCGGAACTTCCAGGAGCGAAGACACCCGAGCGAGGAGGACATCGTGTGGCAAGTCTGCAAGATAAGTGCTTTTTAAAAAAATTATCTTTATGCCACCCGCATGTTGCCCGCCTCACCACCCTAAATATATGCCAGCCGCCACTAAACACCAGACGTCTGGAGCGTAGCCATGGAGACAGGATGGAGCAGTCTGAAATGGGAAGCATAGTGAATTGACTGAAACATTAAAACCTCCTGTACTACTGAGTAGTTTGCCCTGTGCTACATGTAGAAAGATTTGAAGAGGAACTTCTTGGTCACCGGTAAACTGGGCAGTGACTAAAGGGCAGGTGTCATGTGGTTTTGTCCATGTCTCTCAATGATTTGTGTTATTTTTCAAAACCATAAAAGAAATACGCTGCTACACTGTGATTTCCTTGAAATATTAGTTTAAAATAGAAGCAGGTTAGCAATGATCAAGCCTTCTATAAGGGTACACATCGGTAGTTAGTGATGAGATAGTAAACTCAGACATAGAAGAGTAGGTTGTCTCCCTCGATAGTAATATGATTTGCTACTTTTTATAGTGGACACCCTATTTTGATTACTTTCTTTCAATTGCAGTGTGCAAATATATATCTTTTCCATATTCAGAAACTTCCAAATAATCACTACTAATATCTAGGCATTTCCCATTTATTGGTGTGATTTTTGCCGACATGGCAATACAAACATAACACTAAAGCATTCCATTAAAACAAAATTAAAAACATGTATCAGCATAAAATAGATAAGATACATTTCATTTCTAAATCATTAACTCATTTCAACATAACATGCAATTACTTCATAAAACCAGCATACCAATCACTTCCTTATAAAACGAAACTGAAAGGAAAATATCCTCATGCGTGTTTACCGAAACGGAAATATCTAATAAATATGCAACTGCTAGTAAAACGCATAACAAGAAGACAATTATACATTAAAATACCAGAGCATGTCACTAAAATCAATTTCATTGCTTAAATCTCTAATGCATAAAATATATAGTTCCAATTCTCTATAATCTGAAGAGGACAATCGAGTTTCTATATTCCATACGGCAGTGCAAGATTCAAATAAATAGACAAAATAGCTTCAGCAGAATTTGTCAAATGAGGGAAATTATTATATCGACCGCTCATGAAAAAGAAATTGAAGAAAAGAACATATAGGGCCTGATTGCGAGTTTGGCGGTGTGGGAGCAGGATCGCCATGCCGACGCCCGCTCCCACACCACCAAACCTGTTTGCACACCGCCCACCAGATTACGACTTTAACGGTCACTGGCAGGCGGTTCTTTAGGCGGTCCCACTGCAGTGCCTATGAAATAGGCTCCAATATGGGAACATCAAAGACAGTACCTGCAGCGCATGGACTGATGCAGTCCATGCCGTGCAGGTACTGGGGTGCATGCACTCAGGGAGGCACAACATGTGCCTCTCTGTATGCACCCCATGGCCCTGAGGCACAAGGGGGCCCCCTTTGTTTCCTCTTCGCAACGGTATTCATGGAGCAGAAACCGCCATGAAAACCGTGGCGGAGAGGAAACTCTTAATATGCTTGGAGGGACCGCAGCGGTCCCGCCAAGCATATTGAGGCCTCAAGATCGCCGCGCCACCGTCAGGGATCTCTGATTCCTGGCGGTTGTGACGGTGCAATGGCAGTGCAAAAAAATAATAAGTAAGACAATGTCAACAAGTGGTATTTACAAAAGGGGCAAATGGTCATATCAATATCGTCCTTCTTCCATTTAATGACAGCTGGCACTTGGCCAAGCCTGACCTTCTGCATCCACCTTCTGTTACGGGTTGCTTATATTTTTCTTAAGTATGATTACAAATCACCTCTGTATCCTGGGAGCAGTAAGACTTCTTTTGCCGACGTCTTGTAAACCACATATTATAGATGATTCTTTAACCAGGAATTTTATTGTTTTTCTAATGGTACACTAGGCTACCACTTATATTTGTTGTTAATGATATGCCCAGCCTCTCATGATTTTATGGAGATTCACAATCCATGAAGCTAAGTTATTTGATGGTAAGTGCCATTTGATTAAATGCCTTATTGATCCATCAGTTGCGTGGGTAAGACAAAACCAATAGATCGGGATTTTTTGGTGATACCTAAATACTGTGTTTGTCAGTCAGTCCCAACTCAAGCCTTAATGCACTATTGACAGTGCCTCTCGGGAGGCCTAACCATCTTTTCCAAATATTCATTTCAATGATCTGGAGGCGATCAATGTTTTCCTCGAGAAGGATTTCGCAGCCATAAAGCAGCAGATTGGTTATTTTTCAAATTGTAGGTTTCTCGCAGGACTTTGATTGACTTGTGTCCCCATACGTAATCAATTCTTTGTAATGAGCCTGCAAGAACGTTTGATCTTAATTCCTGTACGTCGCTGTGAGGCTTGAAGTTAAGATTGTATTTAAGAGGAGGCCAAGATACCTGTTCTCTTTTCTACCTCCAGTTGCTCTCCATTAAGCCACCACTTTAGGTATATTTTCTCAATAGTTATATTAGAGAGTACCATTTTTTTGCTTTTAGAAACATTAATAATCAATATAAATTGCAGCATAATACGCTGCAAAAACATTTAAATGCCTCTGAAGGCCAACCTGCATAAGATCCAGTAGTACTGTGTCGTCCACATAGAACAATGAGTAAATTAGATCACCTCCCAGCTTTGGTGGAAATGAACGGGCAAACCTAAGTGTTATTGGTGCAACTGCTATGTACATAGAAAAAAGGAGTGGGGCAAAAATACACTCTTGCCTTAAACCATTGGGTGTATATATTTTCCTAGACACCGCTTTGTTACTCCCCAATTCATTTCTGATCCAGGACCCTTTGTGGAGTTGCATCATTAGTTTCAATAAGCCTGGTAGTATCTTCCAATTTACCATATTTTTCCAAAAGTGGGCATGATTAATAGTGTTGAATGCCGTAGATAAATGTAGTTCAAGACAGGCTGATTTCTTTTGAAAGCTTAATCCTCTGCCAGCCTAATATTAGACATACATCCCACGTTGAGTACCCTCTCCTAAATCCAAGTTGTGTCTTTGAAAGAACCACCTCTTTTTAATACATTCTCCAATGCTTGTAAGAGATATTTGGCATATACTTTGTGTGGGATGCTCAAAAGTGTTATCATGCTGTAGCTCTTTGGGAGCCCTTTTTACAAATCGGGACCTCTATACTTCCTTTTCAGGATTCTTGGAACTCATGTAGACTTATTACTGCCACTAACACAGGGGTGAGGACTTGACCCCACAGAGTAGGGTTAAGTTTTATTATATCAGCAGATAGACCATCTAGGCCTTGTGCCTGCACACATTTTAAATTCTTTATAATTTACTTGCTTCTACTTGCTCAGAGAAGCCTGATCCAAAATGGTTCTGTCGGGTATTTGGCCTTTCAGGATCTTGTGGCACGCAGGTTATTATTGGTTCTGTTTTTTCAATATAACTCTGATATATACTTAATTCAGTCGTCAGCGGATGGGATTGCTTCTGGTTTCCTCATTCCTCCACCGGGGTTTTAAACACAATATCCCAGAAGGTCTTTGATCTGCCTTCATGTAAGGCTGTTATGATCTCAACCATACTTTTTCTTTGCCAGTCCAATTGATCTGTTTTTTTCTCCCTTGTAAAATCATTCCTGTGTTGTTTTATTAAGGACTCTCTGTTAAGTCAACTTTAAAATATCCCTTGTTTTCTTATTTAACCTAATTTTCACCATCTCCTTCAATGACCAAGGTTTTACCTTTGGCATCTTTCCATTATTTAAGGCCTTAAATGCAGTGTCTCTCACTGAGTGAACTCATTTTTCATATCCCTCCAGTATTACTTTAGGCAGTAGCAGGCTGGCATGGCTCGCGGGTGGGGGGTGGGCATGGGGTCGCTCGGGGAGGGGTCATGCGAGGAGGGGTCACGCGGGAAGTGGGGGATCAATAATAAATAAATTAAAAAAAATTAAACCTACTTTTCTACCGGCCCGGGTCCCTCGTCTGCACTGCTCCTGCTCTCCTGCCTCTGACAGGAACAGGAAGCGGGCAGCCTCCCTCCTCTCCCCTAAGCCAATCACAATGCTCCACTGGAGCGTTGTGATTGGCCGGGACGCCGCCCAGCCAGGGGCTGTAGGGGATAGCATGTTCTCCATGCAGGCTGCAATGCAGCCTGCATGGAGAAGTGCAGAGTGCGCATGACTGGTTTGGGCGGCCCGAGAGGGCCGACCAAACAGTCTTTGCGCACACAGGAGTGGGCAAACCACTCCTGCCCTGCCCGGGCAGCTCCGCCCACCCGCCCGCCCACAATGCGCAAAGAAACATAAAATGGTAATAACAAAAAGTTATTACCATTTTATGTTTTGGCTTTCTCGCACTGCGAGAAAGCAGTGGGGTGACGCTCCTCCGCCCTAGTGGAGGAGCCGCCCCTGACTTCAGGAGTGCTGCCCTTATACCCTCTCAGAAGATCACAGATCTGATTTATCGTTTGGGTGTTCAGTTTTGCTGACCATATAATCTTGCGTTTATTCTCCCATCGGATTTGAAGGCTGTTCTGCCAGATGTCTCTTGTTTGGCCTGAGCAGTTTAGTGATAACAGAAGGTGCTTATGATCACTTCCTGTAGAGTCCCCAATTTTAAGGTCTCTTACCAGATGTACATCTTTGGAGGAGATTATAGCATAATTGATAAGTGGAGACGTTCTCCCATTATCAATGGTATGCCTCCCCGGCTGATGTCCTTTAGCCGTGCCATTTGTTACTGTTGTATTCAAAATTTCAAGGTTGTAGCCATTTTTTTTTTACCTTTGACATTTCCAGGATTATCAAAAAGGATCTGACCGGGCATACCCAAACCTTTTTCCTTTTCAACACCCAGCTAGCACACTTCATAGAAACCAACAGCATCCTAGACACCTCTCAATCCGGATTCCGCAGCAACCACAGTATCGATACCGCCCTCATAGCCGCCACCGGTGACATCCGCGCCCTCCTCGACCAAGGCCACACTGCAGCCCTCATTCTCCTGGACCTTTCAGCAGCCTTCAACACAGTCTTCCACAGCACACTAGCCACCAGGCTCCATGACGCCGGCATCCAAGGAACAGCCTTAGACTGGATACGATCTCTCCTCTCAGGCAGAACACAGAGAATAAGACTTCCACCCTTCCTCTCAGAACCGACAGGGATCAGATGCGGAGTACCCCAAGGATCCTCCCTCAGCCCCACACTCTTCAACATCTACATGGCCCCCCTCGCAACCATCGCCAGAAACCATGGACTCAGCATTGTCTCTTACGCCGATGACACCCAGCTCATCCTCTCCCTCACCAAGGAACCCAACATCACCAGGCGCAATTTCCAAGAAGGGATGAAAGACAACGCAACCTGGATGAGCAACAGCTGCCTGAAGCTCAACTCGGAGAAAACAGAAGTCCTCATCCTTGGCTCCACCCCCTCTGCATGGGACAACACCTGGTGGCCTCCCGCACTCTGAAACCCACCCACCACAACAAACCATGCACGCAACCTCGGCATCATACTCGACTCTTCACTCACCATGAACCGCCAGATCAACGCCGTGTCCTCCACATGCTTCAACACCCTCCAAATACTTCGCAAGACCTTCAAGTGCACCCCCCCCCAAATCCAGGAAGACTGTCACCCACGCTCTCATCACCAGCAGACTGGACTACGTAAACGCTCTCTACGCCGGAATCAACAAAAAACTCCTCCACAAACTCCAGACCGTCCAGAATGCTGCAGCCGGACTTATCCCTGACATCCCACGACATGACCACACCACCCAACACCTCCGTGACCTTCCTTGGCTCCCCGTCGAAAGAAGATTAACCTTCAAACTGCTCACACACGCCAAATAAGCCCTCCACAACACCGGACCCCAATACCTCAACGAACGAATCTCCTTCCACGCCCCCAAGAGAAACCTCTGCGCAGCCGAACTCGCCCTAGCCACCGTCCCTCGCTTCCACAGGGCCAGAGCAGGTGGCAGATCCTTCTCCTACCTCGCAGCCACGACCTGAAACGAACTCCCCCTTCACATCCAACGAAGCCCTACACTGCACCAGTTCATAAAGGACCTCAAGACCTGGCTTTTCAAGTGCCCAACGGAGCTGCTCACACCCCCTCCTCTAGCACCTTGAGACCCTCACGGGTGAGTAGTGCGCTCTACAAACCTTGATTGATTGATTTCTAATTGGAACTCATTTGCTGAAGATCGTTTGGTGATTTTTGCATGTAAATCTCCAAACAGGAGAAATGGAACCATTGGGAATTTCAAGATGGTTTTTCCAGAAAAAGAACCATATTTTTCAGTTGTCTTTCATTGGTTTAATTTGGGTGGGAAAATATGTATTTACTAATATTAGATCTATAAGGGTATTTTTCAGTTGTCCACAATTATAATTCCTCAATCCTGATATTTTTATGGTTAGGAATTTTGTAAATTCATTAACTATTCTTGCACTCTTGATTTCTTTTTTCACGACTGCTCAGAGTGCTAATCCGCCAACTGGCCTATCAAATTTCCCCTTAAACACAATCAGAAAATAAACCAGGTAATCATCCATAACCACATCCTCGATTTCCTGTAACGCTAAAATCTCAACTTTACATATGTACAATTTGACCTGGATTTGAAAACTGACTTCCCACATATTTTAGGATTGTGTTAATTTAATATTCTAATTCCAACCCCACCATGTTTTAGGGCAAGCTTTTAACAGCGGAATTAGGGGCAGATTGGATATTTTGTACGAGGATATTTACTAAGGTCGAGATTTCAGTAGACTGTGTTTTGAAATGTAGAATCTATGCTTTCACATGCTTCCATTTGTATTATCTAGCCCAATGGTACTTATGTTACTGACTTCGGAATGATGCAAGAATAAGCTAATTTAGCATTCAAACCAGTGACCTTTGGACAGGGCCACTGGAATTATGCGGCAGGGAGCGCCAAATTATGCGGTGTAATGATGCACATTTTGTGATATTATTACTCCATTATTTTGTCATTTTAACTCCCATATATAGCAATAAGCAACAGAAAGAAACTTAAAAGAAGTAAAAATGTTAGCGACTCCCATGAGTACCACTACACAATTGTTCCCCAAGTGCCTCCCAAAGAGTGAGTGAAGAGAGTCAAGATGGTGAGTGGAGAAGATGGCGTGAGGTCGGGTAGGTGATCGGGCCTCGCATACCTACGAGAAATTGTCTTGAGGATACCTTACAGCCGCATCTCATGGGGTATTTCTCCCTTACTTTATAGAATACATTATCATTCTCAGTGGCACTAGAACTACGAATACAGGCCACTCACTATCCTTTTTACACACTGCACCCTTTCATGGTCCTGACGAAGCGCTTTGGATCTCCTCCTGAGACCAACAGGTAGCGCGAAACATGTTGACCACAAAACATGTCCATTAGGGGCATGTTACTCTTTCTTCAGCTACTGAGGGCCATTACTCCCCTCAAAGCAGCACAACCTTCGGGTTTTTTACTGATGGCAGAGGGATTTTTTCCTTAATAAACTGTATAGCTAACCTCTAGTCATCTTTTAGATATCACTTTAGGACTTCACTGCCACTCACCCCCACGCACCCATACGGCTTTATCCTGAAAAGATCTCCGACAAAGTGACCCTTCGGGGGACCCGTAGGGCATTGCAGCGCCGGCCCGACGAGGAGCACCGCCCAATGATGAAGCATGACATCCTTCGGGGTGTGTGAGGGCATCACGATCAGGACACACTGTCCCCAACAACCACAGTATTAGAACGACCATAGTCTCTCTCTCTATCCTTCTTCTCTTAGGAACAGTGACTCCAGTGGGATCGAGAAGAGGAATAGACAGAGAAGGGGGGTGTTTAAGGAGTAAAAGGCATGAAGAGCCAAGCCACCAAAGAGAGCAGAATCTGGGAACAGAATTGATATATTAAGGTCAAGAATCAGAAAGAAGAACAAAAGAGAGTTATTAGTATATTTACTTTTGTATATTTACTGCTACAACTTAGGGCCTAATTACAATGTCGATCGGAAGCCTCCCGACCGCTGATCGAAGGCTTTCCGACCGACATTGTAGCTTTAAACTCCAGCCGCCCTATTACAATGATGGAGGTCGGAGTTTAAAGCGTCCGGGGAATCCAACTTGGTTCTGACGGGCTCAAGGAACCAGTTGGCCAGTCGGAAAGGCCTCATAATCCCTAAAGGATGGCGTTTTCGCCGTCGGGATTATGATGGCACTTTCCGACAGCAGTTCAATGTCGGCCTTTCCGACATGAAATTGCTGTCGGAAAGTGTCTTTGGGGGCCCCGAGCAGGGCCCCCTTCCCCTCTGGCCCTCCGCATGTGGCCCTGGTGCCCCCTTCACATCCCTGCACCGTGTGGTGCCTGCCACACGGTGCAGGGATGTGTAAAAACTTCAATTTTTCAATGTGAGCTTGTGCTGCGGGCGGTTTTGGCCCACCGCACAAGCTCCCATTGCGAAATGGTAGTTTGTGACCGAACCATGTGTGGTCGCATCCTAATTGCGGTGTCGGAACCGCCGACCTGAGGTCGGTCGGTTCCCCATCCGCAGTGATGTCGGTCGGAGGCAACTCCGACCGACATCGTAATAAGGGCCTTAGAGTACATCTACAGTTTTTTGCTGTTCACCATTATCGACTGTAGATTTATACCTAAGTGTAGACTTACATATCTCCACCCCCTTAAACTAGGGAGTGGAGCCTCTTGCAACAGGATTTAATGTAAAGTTACAGTTAGTGTTTAAGAAAACCTTATGGTAAACCACAGAATATCCTTTATTCCGGTGGTACCCTAGACTTAGATAAAAATACTGCAAGGTAGTTTCTGAGGATGTTTGTGGTTACTATGACCTTTACGTACCTCTGAAGTGCCGTGCCAACATGTTTCTGCCCTTTCAATAAAGCTTAAAAAAGGTCTCGGGCATTCAGCAGGGCTGAAAATATGTAACCCTAGAACTTATTATTTTTAGTAAGGGATACAAGGGTAAATGTAGAGAGGACCTACCTCTCTTAAAGTAGTCACCAGGTAATAGTACTTAATGCTCGGGGGCATTTTGCTTCATAGTCTGCTCTGGGTGGGCGCCTTCTATAGTCCCACTTTCATCAAGGTAATGCGTCCACAACTATCTCGAAGATGTGTTGCTCAGCAGAAGTGATGCGCCGGTTCTGAGATGTGGCGAGGCTGCGATGCGAGGGCCTGCATTGTCATTGAGGATCCTGTCAATGGGGTTTGAGATGCGAAGTCTGGGGTCGAGGATGCGGCACGCAGTCAGGGCGACGCATTGGTTTTGGGGAGCTGCAAGGCTGCGATGTGCTGTCTGTCGTGGTTGAGGGGGCCGTCAATGAGGGATGTGATGGCCTGTGCCAAATATGCGTTGCGCAGCAGCGGTTCCGAAAGCATTTCGGGCTGTGATGCAGGCATTTGCGACTGGTCCAATCCACGCAGCTGCGGAAATGCACCGGCTCTGCTCGGGGTTGCGCCGCGCAGCAGAGGAGATGTGTTAGTTCTGCTGGATCCACAGAGGCTTACAGACTACCTTAAGACCACTTCCAAGAAATCAGGACTGGGGTAACACCACTTGGCAGGGTAGACTGATAGATGGCAGAGTCCAGGTGCAGGTGTAAGGTTGTTGGAAGCATGTTATATCCCTGAGGCTTCAGATCAGGAGGCCAGCCAACTATCACTTAGACTCACTCTAGGTTCTTTGTTCAAGAGATGCAGGTCCAGTCCTTCTCACCCAAGCAAGAGGGTAGCAGACAGCAGGTCAGCACAGCAGGGCAGCAGTCCTTCAGAACAGCAGTCCAGCTGAGTGGCAGTCTTTTCATTAGCACAGCAGTCCTTCTTCCAGGCAGAGTATCAACAAGTCCAGAAATGTACTGAAGTGGTGGTGTCTGAGGTCCAGTTTTTATACCGAGTTGTACCTTTGAAGTGGGGAGAAGCATGCCTTTGAAATGCACAGGTGCCCTGGCTTCCTTGTCCTGTCTTCAGACTAACTAAAGGGGTATGCAGCCCTTTGTGTGGAGACAGGACACAGCCTATTCAAGTGTAAGTGGGGCAAGCCCCAGCTCTTCCCTCCCATCCTGCCAGTGATGACCCATCCAGTCACGCCTCAGCTCCCCATTGTGTGTGGCTGTTTAGGAGGAATACACAAAGCCCAACTGTCAGCTACACCCAGTCATGTGACCCAGAGGCAGGCTACAGGCAACAAATGTCTAAGGCAAAAAAATGCAAACTTTCTAAAAGTGACATTTTTAAAATTGTGATTTAAAATCCAACTTCACCAGTTAGGATTTTATGTTCAATTCCAGAGACAACAAACATGAAATTGTTACTTGGTCGCATTTGGAAATTCCACATAGAACATGTAATAAGGTAACGCCAATAGTATCCTATGGGAGAGGTAGGCCTTGCGGTAATGAAAAACTAATGTAAGAGCTTTTCACTACGAAGACATGTAAACCTCAAAAGTACATGTCCTGCTTATTGAACAAATAACACCCTGCCCTTGGAGCTGTCCAGGGCCTACCTTATGTGACTTATATGTATGAAAAAGGAAGGCTTGAGCCTGGCAAAAGGTTTACTTTGCCAGTTTGAAGTGGCAGTCAAACTGCACACACCAGCTCTGCAATGGCAGGCGCTAGACATGTTGAAAGGGCTACTTAAGTGGGTGGCACAATCCGTACTGCAGGCCCACTAATAGCTTTTAATTTACAGGCCGTGGGCACATGTAATGCACTTTAGTAGGGATTTATAAGTAAATTAAATATGCAAATTGGGTATAAGCCAATGTTACTATGTTCTGAGCAGAGAGCACAAGCACTTAAGCACTGGTGTGTGCAGACTTCTAAGGCTAGCAAAAAAATGAAGTCAGTGAAAACAGGGGGTCTGAAGGCAAAAAGTTATGGTAAAACCACGCCAAGGATGCCAGGTCTAATAAGGGGCTATGTCATTTCTTTATAATAGGCAACTGGGTGCATCACAAGTCACCTATTTTCAACAAATTGGAGATGGGTTATTATACAGGGATTGCAGAATCCCATGTATTATAAGTAGATAACATGAGCACTTTATTTGGTAGATGTCTGATAGAAGTACAGTATGTATAATCAATGTGGGTACTTGTTCCTAAGTGAGAAAAAGCTAGAAAAGGGCGTAGAAGTAACTGGTTGGAATCTATGGTTCTGGGGGAGTAGGGGGCTTTCCTTATTTTGACGTGTTGCCCTCACACACCCACGTGGGTGTCCTGCTTCATCATCGGGCCTTTTGCTCCTCGTGGGGCTGGTGCTGCAATGCCCCATGGGCCCCGCGAGAGGGCTCTTTGTCTGAGATCTTTTTTTGTATCAGCCGTGATGGTGTATGCGGGTGTGCGGAGCTCTATATTAGAGGTGGAGAGTGTGATCTAAAATTACCTCAAGGAAATTCAATCAAACTTTATTCAAAGATCCTTGGGTAAGGTTAAAAACTAGGTCAGGGTAGTGTGCGCTGAGTTAGGAAGCGCCACTACACAGTGAATGTGATGTAGTGAACTGTCGAGGTTTCACTATTCAGGTCGACATGTTTCACGCTTTGTTGGTCCAATACTGGATCCTCAGCGTTTCTTCAGGACCAAAAATTGTGCTCCCAAACCCTCTTTCAGGGTGGGTGTCTAGAGTGTTGTTTTACGTAATCCGTGGTTATGGCACATTAGATCCTATGTATCTATATTATGCTCACCCCAGTAGATATCGATAAATCAACCTACAAGAAAGGAATAAAGTGCAGAGAAAAGAGACTTGAGACATCCAAACAATGATTGTTTCTTGTGGACAACACACATAATGCGAGCCTGGTTTCTGCATATTGTCAAATCATGCAGTGCCATGCTGTGTTGTCAGAGCTCTAAGTTAGCTCTTCTGTCAGTGAGTGCCACCAGTGCCTAGATCACTTGTGTTATCACCGTGAAAATAAACAGATAATCATAAAAACGACTACACATATAGGGGCACACAAAATACAATGTCATTGTTACAGATTAAAAACATCGTCATTATTCTGATTCTCATGAGGTAATCATATATCTTACCCCTACTCATATGCCATAATGTGCCTTAGGTCAAGTCAGGGGACCACGAGATGTTTGCGGTTCCTGCAAAACAAAAATCAAGAGAGGTGGTGCTCAATGTTTTGTTTCACCTGCAAAGTACTCATGTGCCGCTCTCCTCTCGGCAGCGACTGCCATACTCACAGTTCCATGTGCGGTCTGCCGCCCGTAACCAGCCCCTCGTCCTGCCTTCCTGTAGATGGAGTGCTTGTCAAGTGGGAAGCAGTTGAATGTTACGAGTCTCACCTTGGGCCATGACCCAGAAGTGGCTCCAGCCTCAGAATGTAATGCTGGTATGTGTATGACCCAAGTGGTCGGGGCGTACTATGGTGGCCATGTTGGATTGGTTAGTAGGATCTCATATCAACAATGAGACTCCAATATGGTTTATGTGTGCAATAAGACAGTAGATGATGGCATGAGATCGTTTCTTTTTTAATCCTGGTGTTGCATGATCATGGTAATCATCTCATTAACGTGTTTGGCTTAGTGGTCAATGCCAGTATGAGTGTGACCCAAGTGGAAGGGGCATACTGTGGTGGCCATCTTGGAACAGTGTAGAAGTTCTCATATTCCCTACAGGACTCCAGTGTGGTTAATGTGCTTAGTAAAGTACATAGGCAATGGCGTGGAATTATCTCTCAATGGATTGTGGATTTTGCATGATGATAATACTTTTCCCATTCAGGTGTTTGTCTTAGTGGTCAGGCAGAGTCAGTGGAAAACGACTACCAGTGAGTTCATATAGTACCATTGGGGGCTCCTCCTCTAAGGCGGAGGAGCGTCGCCCCACTGCAAGGAGCAGCAAAGAAAGGAAAAAATAAAATGATAATCACAGAATGTTATTATCATTTTATTTTGTTCTCCTGCCGCGGCAGTGCGTGAGGGGGCGGGGCAGAGCTGCAGGGGAGGAGTGGTAGAACAGTCCTGTGCGCAGTAACTGTTTGGTTGGCCCTCTCGGGCCGCCCAAAACAGTCATGCGCACTTCCCTGTTCTCCATGCAGGCGTCATTACAACCTGCATGGAGAACATGCCCACCCCTCCAGCCTCGGGCTGAGCGCCGTGTCACGGCGCTCAGACCAATGGCTGCCTGCTTCCTGTTCTGACCCGGAGTCGGACACAGGCGAGCAGGAGAGAAGACGCGGAACCCAGCGGCAAGGTAAGTTTTATTTAATTTTTTTTTTAAAGCAGCCCGCGACCCCCCCCTTGCGGCCTCCACCCCACCCGCAAGCCGTGCCGGCCGCCCCTGTATAGCACAGCCTGGTAATAATGCGCAACAGGAATGTTGTAGGTGTACTCAAAACGAAAAAGGGGATGTACTCTAAGTTCCTATAGTACAGCCCGGTAACAATGCGCAATAGGAGCATGGTCAGGTGAGGAGGGTATGTACTTTAAGCGGTTACCCATTAAATACGTGCTGTAAATACTGGTGGATCAGGGATGCTCCTGGTCCTGTTTATCATACATAAGTTGCACCCTGATTTCTCAAGCTTGGGAGGGAAAGCAAGGTGCTCATGTGTGTCATACCCATGGTGATCGTCCCTAGTGCCATCACCGGGGGGACCTGTCCGTCGTGTCCCTGTGTCTCATAAAGGGAATGGATACACTTGTGATATATTAACACTGAAGTTTCCACTGTATTATTAAATGTTACATTCAAGCCAGGGGATTTCATCATTCAATCCATGTACGTGACTTTTCAGACGGAACACCCATCGTTGTTCTCTTGTAAAAAGCGACCGCTGGTCCCAGTGGTTGTTTGCTTCTAATATTGTCCATCTTATGTCATCTGGGGCGTGGTTGATGTTTACAAAATGTGTTGACATCTTAGTCGTGATGCGTTTACAACGGATGTTGCTGTGGTGTTCCGTGATTCTGGTTTTGATGGGTCTGGTGGTCATGCCTACATATCGTAGATCCCATGTGCATGTTATAAGGTAAATACAGTTTCTTGTGTTACAATTGGTGTGTCCTGTTTGAACCCATGGCCGAATTTCTCCTTGGTTGATTTCTTTGCTCATTTTTGTGAGTTTGCATACTGCTCAGTTCCCGCATGGATAGTGTCCTTTTATTGGAGGTAGTCCAGGGTCTGTTGGTTTGTTTTCTTCAGCGTGAGTGGACGTGTGTGGATCAAAAGATCCCTTAGATTTTGCGTCCATTTGAATGTGAACCTGGGGTCTGGAATGTTTAGTGTTCCGCTCTCAAGGATCGACCACGGTCTCTTTATGATCATCTGGATCTTGTTAGATGAAGGTGTAAAAGTAGTTAGACAGGTAAGGTGAGTGCTCCTACTCCCCCTCTTTGTGATAAATGATAGAAGTACAGACCATGTTGATCAAAACATGATAGAGTGTGTAGGAATAATATTAAGAAATATAAATGGATAATAATGAATTACAGGGATATTTTTCAATGCGTGGTTCTGCGTGACATTAATTAAACAACAAGAGCAAAACTCGAGTTGTTTATAATGTCACTCAGAACCAAAACATCCCCTTATTTCACTTTTTTACCCATCTACAATTTTATGTTATGTATTGCCCCGCAAATCAGATGACTCTCATTTCATCACCTTCCCTGCCTTCCTGCCCCTCCTACAGCTGTGCTTTCTGCTTTCAGTCAAAGCAGACAAGCCTCTCTGTGCTGACAGGCTCTCAGAGAGTCCTGGCAGCCTGGCCTGGAAGGCCTTTGTGACGTAGCAACAGTGGGTAACAAGTTTTCTTACCAACTGGTACCACGTGAATTAACCAGATTTAGAATCTGGTATAAACAATAGAGGCTTCCTATGTAGGGTGACCAGATCTTGAGAAACAAAAACCGGGACAATTGGGGAAAATAGAAGAAGGACTACACTTTTTCATCCACGGAATGGCGCAGAATGACAGCTGTCATCAACATAGGATCACAGAAGATGCATTAAGAAAGTAAATACAATGTAATTTCTCCAATCAAAATCATACCTATTAATTAAATTGCTTACTTATAACAGTTGCTAACTAGCAAAGCTTTAGAACACCCAAAAAAGTGCCTCACCCAAAAGTTCAGTCAACCCCTTCTAAAAACCGGGACATGAGTCAAAATTGCCGAAATCTGCCCGGACAGCTGGTGAAAAACCGGGACTGTCCGGGCAAATCCGGGACGTCTGGTCACCCTATTCCTATGGAAGCCAAGCATAACAAAAATAAGATCAGAGTATGTCAAGTCAGAAGAGCTGTGTGGAGCAATTCAACCAATAAAACTGAAGATTTTCCAAACAAAAGACAATACATAATAAAACACAAATCATATAGCTATACTATTCTTGGAAAAACAACTTAAATAATATATGCATTTCTCAGTTCCTGGCTGTAATGAGAGTGGATAAAATAGTCAAAATGTTTGTTATGCAGGCAGGGGCTGGAAGAAAGATGTCCTACCTAGTCCAGCGAGCTAAGTTGGCTGCCAGTATTCCGAGAAAGAGTACGTACTGTGGCTGATGGGACAGTCAAAGGTGCAGAGGCGAACAAACAGTAGCGGCCGGCAACATTAAAATATGGTGTGGCACCATACCCAATAAACTCACCATATTTGTTGCGCTGGCACGCAGGGTCATGTTGCTCCTCTGCTCTTCTCGGAAGTGACTAGAGGCGCTCTGGCGGAAAGGGAAGGACTTCCTTTCTTTGGGAAATGAAACCAACCAATCCTGGAGAATTGGTTGGAGCAGGCTAACCCAGTGCTTATTTTGAGGCCCGGGGCCTGCAGCTGCAACTCCTCAGCTGTTTCTCAGCCCTGGGAATGCTAGCTCTGAAGTGCACAGGTCAGATTGGCCGGCTGTAGGCAGCCGGCCAATCTGACATGCGCCCTGGCAGGGGGCTGAAGTAATAGTGCTCTAATCAACCCCGCCCCCTGTCTTCGCGCTGTAATAGCTCGAGCCTGGAACACATTATAATAAAATGGTATGAATTACCATTTTATTATGAATGTGAGTGTCTCCTGCGCTCGCAGCAGGCGGGACAATGCTCCTCCGTCACAACGGAGGAGCGGCGCTGCGAACAAAGGACAAGTCACAAAGGTTTCAAAGGTTTGCGTTGCTGGAGATTTCACAGGTGAAGCCAAGAACAACAAAGAACGGGATATAGGTATAAACCAGGGGCTTATGAGTCGTGGAAGATTGGTGAAATGGACAAAAGTGGAACAAAATATTGCAGACGGTTGTGGAAGAGAAGGGAAAAAGATGGTAAAAACCATTCAGCCTAATAGAAGTTCAAAAAATGGCAGAGTGAATGAAAAAATTGACTTGTCCTATTCTTTATACGTAAGTATTAGCTATTCTTGCTGTATGAAACCCACAAGAATCCACCTGCAATCATATAGGAATCTGTAGGATAAGAACAATATACAGGCGCTTCAGTAGTGGTAAAAGGCATTGAAGCAAACATGTAAAAAAATGACAGGTCTCTGTTAAAGTATTTTAAAAAATATTGCTAGTTACACAGTCAAGTGCAAGTACGGGCGTTCACGTTTCTAAGTATTACTGTAGCCCCACAGGCACAGTGACACCGTGGGTTAAGAAATGTTCCTCCTGTTAATCGTGCCGTGAAGTACGTGTGTGATTTATGAGTTTACTTATGCCATGGTAGGTTAAATTGCATTCCGTTCTGCTGAAGACTGAAGTCCCCGGTACTTTGGCCACGGCATTGTAAAGAGCGGCTAATAAATACATGGCGTGCAGTATAAACCTTGGGAGCAGGGGAGGTTTGCTGCACAGATGATGACAGGTTAACAGGGGTGCACATCTGTTAATGAACAGCTGTGCGCCTCATCTGCCGGCGCCTCGACGTCAAACAGCAACAGCATGCTCAGATGATGAGTCCCCTGGTTTACACATTGGCATAAATGATTAAGAAAAGGAGTTCTCATTCTTGTAGTAAGGCTCCTTGGACTCCTTAACAATCTGTAGGTCTGGCTTGCAAGCGCAGCTGTTGACAGACATTATGTGATCAACCTGAAAAAGGGCTTTAAGTAGCACTACCCGGAGAGGGGCGTTGGTCACCAGGAGTACTTGCTATGATTAGGCAGAAGCTGTGTGTTTCCTCAAAAAAAGTGCTTGCCTTCCTGCAAATGTGATCAATTTGTCAATTTATCCAGCTCCCTGAGCTTGAGCTTTCAGGGGCAAGGGACACACATGCAGACCTGCCAACTCACACGGTCCCACGTGTGACACACGATATCGGCTCCCTTCACATGGTCACCAGGTGAAGAGCCAATATCACAGGGTGGCAGGAAAGCAAGCTGAAAACCACTGTAAGCGGTGGTTTCAGCTCGTTGGTGGAGGCTTTGAAGTGCCGACGACAATTAAGGGGTGTGAAAACACCCCAGGACATCAGCACCAGCCTCAGCAAGCTTTTTTTTCCTTCTTTTTGGAGAAGGGAGCTTAAGGTCGGGCGGGAGCAAAAGTGACTCTTAGGTACTTTTCGGCAGGAGGCACCGCTGCTCCAAGGCCCCGCCCCCCTCCTCACATGGTGAAATCTTTATTTTAGTCGGCAGGTATGCACATGTGACCTTGTAATGCTATTTAAGTGTCTTAGATAACTAAGGGCCAGATGTAGGTAACTTCAATTTAGCGAGTCCTTAATAGCGATTTTTACCGAATCGCTATTAAGGACACGCTAAATGGAATGTAGGTAGGAATCGCTAAAATATTAGCGATTCCTTAACATTCCATAATAACGAATCAGTAATTGAGATTCGCTATTAAGGAATACCTAACCATTCATTCCTAAGGGCTAGGAGGCCCTTAGGAATGAATGGGAAGATATTCACTATTAGCAATTCGGTATTACCGAATCGCTAATATCGGGAGAGTATTTCAAAGGGTGCCAGGGTGTCCAAAGGACACCCTGTTGCACCCTGAAATGTGCATGTGAGCACATGTGGCGCACATACATGCCCTAAGGGCATGGATGTGTGCCACATAGCACATTGAAAAAGCAAAAGTGCTTTTTAAAGGAAATCGCTACTTACCACCAACTTGAAGTTGGTGGTAATTACGATTCCTTAAAGCTCAAGTGCACTATTTTTAGTGCTACGTACATTGCATTTAAGGAATCGGTATTTCCGATTCCTTAAATGCAAAGCAAAATAAGGAATCGCTATTTTGCAATTCCTTATTTGCATGTAGGTATGAACTCACCTACATTGCACTCAGCCAAATACCGGTCGGTAACGCTGAAATTCTCCGAATTTCGGCGTTACTGACCGGTATTTCGCCACCTACATCTGGCCCTAGATAATTTATTTCTCTGTCTACATCTCATTCGGGAGGAGGGCCGTCATTAACTTTAGACTTCAGAGTGCAGTTTTGTGTTTGAGAGCCCAGGGCAACACTAATCTACATGGATTTTTAGGTCTGGCTTGACAGTGCAACTGTAGCCTGACCTTTCGTGATTAACAACAAAGAGCTTTTAGAGTGCTGCTAAGAGAGGGTCTTGGGCTCCTCCCACAGCCCCGAGTACAGGATTTGTTTAGGCCAAGTTTGTATGCTTGAAATAAAAAGACTGGTTGTATTGCGCTTTTTATGGCCTGGCTTTACAGCACAGCTGTTGTCAGACAATTATGTGAGAATTACTATATGTTAGGAGCCAGGATTACATGTTTTGATTGGGCAAATGTTGTGCACTTCCACAAAAAAGTGATTGCCCCCAACGCAGCTGTGATCATGTTGTTTATTTTTCCAGCTGCATAAGTTTTTACTTTCAGGGGCACACACATGACATTGGAATGCTATTCAAGTGTCTTAGATAACTAGATAATTTATGTTGTTTTTCTCTGGCAGCAGATGGGATAGAAAGAGACGGGAGGAGGGCTGCCATTAACCTTCGTGTATTTTTTAGCCTGCCTTGACAGTTCAACTGTCACCTGGCCTTTTAGCCAACACCAATGCAGTTCTTTGGTTCCACACAAATACGTATCTATTCCCATGCTATTTACTTGTAATGCTTCACATTACCATACAATATTCCTTTAAAGCCGGACCCATTGCCAATGCTTGTTTTAGCTTGTGTGCAAAGTGCATACTCAATATAGCAGGAGTGGATTGGTTATGATGGCAAGCCAATAATCCTGGCTGTACGCCTGATCTGCGTATTATGAAATGTTATGATAAAGGCACAAGGCCTGACATATTTTTTGTGAAAAATGTATGTTGATAGGCATTCTAGTGTGGGCTGTTATTACTCTATATTAAAGCCTACTATATTAATTCAACACTAATCCTGTTTGGGTTCCAGAGTAGTGTGCTACTCGCCGAAAAGCTCTTTGATGCATCATCAGGGATACCGAGCGCTATATAAATCCAAACCCTTCCCTCTTCTATCCTTCCACTATCCTTTTTCAATCCAAATAACAGACTCACATGTCCACCGCTCAAATTAATTTCATATTTCCCTATACTAATTCACCACTAATCATTTTTGTGTTCCGGAGTAGCGTGCTACTCGCCGAAAAGCTCTTCGACGCCTCGTCAGGGGATGTAAGCACTATATAAATGCAATTATGATTACAATTACAATATTTTGTTACATGGAATCTCACAGATTACTGAAGTAGGTAATAGTTTTGGTGTTAGTCACCCGTGTGACGAACCGTAGATATAGAATATTTGTTCTGTGAGAATGCTTGTTATCCCGTCATAGTGGATATAGTATTTAGCTTAGCCAATTGTAATTTTGTATACCTTTCTAATTATTATGACTCTATGTCCAATGGGTGTCCTGTAGAAAAACATACGCTTAAAACTGTAGACCTGAATTAGTTATTATAAAAAGCTATATACCTGTTTAGTGCACAGGAAAAACGTTATGTCCAAAGCCATACGTCTGGCCTGCTTATTAGGAAACATTATGACCAAAGTAATTGATCTAAAATGTTAATTGTGAAAAGCGTATGTTAAAACCAGTAAGCCTTTAACAGTTGTTATCATATCATGTTACAGGCTATGGACAGATATTTTGTTACATGTAATCTCACAAATTACCGTAGTAGGTAAGGGTTTCAGGTTTGGCCAACGATTCTGACAAACGCTGGGGCCTTCAATGTATGATTCTTGTCAGTCCTTATTGAGAAGGGTTGTATATTGTTTTGCAAGCTGTATCATTCCACATATTTGGAATTTTATAACTGTATGCATGGTGGTTGACGTGTGACATGAACACATGCACTTGAAGAGGCCGGTCATGTGTAAAGTGTAAAGACAATATTAAAGGGTAAAGGCTTCATTGCTTCATTGTGGAGAGTCATGTCTGATTTCATATGTTTGATCTATTTATTATGAAATGTTAGTCCAAAGCCAGTAGGCCTGACATGCATTAAATACAATGGGCTTTTAAGGGTGGATTGTTCTTACTATGTGCTAAGGCCTGTAGGCAGGCATTTTGTAACATTGAATTTCACATTTTACTGTAGTCAGCAAGAGTTTTGGTGTTGGTGCTCCACATGAACACCTGTGGGGGTAGAAGATATGCACTACAATAATCCATGTTAGGCTCTCTTAGGAGGGAGAGTATTTCGCTCTGCCTCCTGAAATTTTGTATACATTTGTACTTTTAGGATAGTATGGCTGACTTGTGGAACGGTTGCGCTCAGTACAAGGGCTTGAGCTAATTATGGTGATAAGCCAATGATAAAGGCTATGTGCCTTATTTTAAATATGAAAAGTTATGAGAAAGGCAGTAGGCCTCACATATTGAATGTGGAAAGCATATGTTAAAGTTAATAGGCATTTAAAGGTGGATTGTTAATACTCTGATTTAAAGCCCACAGATAGATTTTTTGTAACTGGAATCTCCTAGTTTTGATGTTCGTTACCCCCGCTAACAAACCATGAGTGTAGAAGATTTGCTCTATGTGAATCCTTGTTAAGCCCTGCCAGGAGAAATAATATTTTGCTTTCCCAAATGCAATTTTATATACATTTGCAATTGTTTGACTGTATGCCTGATGGTTGCCGTGTGGGAAAGCTTACGCTCAGAACTGTAGGCCTGTATTGGTTATAGTCACTAGTCAATAATAACAGCAATAGGCTTGATTAGTGTACAGGGCAGTGGTATGCCTGATGCCATAGGTCTGGCCTGTTTAGTATGAAGAGTCATTATAAATGCAGTAGGCCAGGCTTGTTTATTGTGAAAAGCACATAGTAAAGCCAATAGGTCTCTAACAGTGGATTGTTATCACATAATTTTACAGATTGTAGAAAGGAATTTGGTTACATGTAATCTCACAGATTACCGTCGTAGGCAAGGGTTTGAGTGAATGAATGAATGATGAAATTATAGAGCGCATGGCTACTCCATGAGGTGTCCCGGCGTTAGCAGGCGTAGCCCAGGCACGCAACCCCACAGCAGAAAACGTACTTCCCCCCCGGAAAAAAACAAGTTTGAATTCCGGAAGATGAGCTCAGAAGCAATCAAGCGCAGTTCTCGAAGGAGCTCATTCCAAGCCTTAGCAGCCAGGAAAGAGAAGGTTTTGCCACCCCTTCGAACACGCTTAAAGCATGGGATAACCAAAAGTGAAGCACAAGCAGAGCGCAGTGCTCTGGAGGGAATATACTGAGTGAATCTCTCCGCCAGATAACCAGGGCTGGAAAGAAACACTGCCCTGTGAACCAACGCTAGTGCTTTGAAAATAATCTGTTTCTTAATGGGCGCCCAATGCAGTGCCTTGAGTGCAGCTGCCATTGAAGAGCGCTTGGCTGGCGAAGATGTAACCTGGCTGCCGCATTTTGGGCCACCTGCAGGCGCTTCACCTGAGCTTCCGCAGCCCCTAAATGCAAGACATTCACATAATCCAGATGCGAAATGATCAAGGCGTGGATCAATACTCTTCTAGCCTCCAAAGGAAGGAGTAGTTTTGGTAACCCACTCTGACAAATCCTGGGAGTAGAATTTCACTGTGATGATTCTTGTTATGCCCTATTGAGAGGGGTTGTATATTGTTTTGTCAAATGTAGTTTTGTCTATATTTGTAATTTTAAAAGTGTATGCCTGATGGTTGCCAGTGAATCCTCACTTCAGTAGGCCTGGGTTATATATAGTTTTAAGCCATTGGTAAAAGCTGGAGGCTTTATAGGTTCACTACGAAAAGTTATGTCCGATTCCTTGGGTGTGCGCTGTTTATAATGAAATGTTATGGCAAAGCTATTAGGCCTTATTTACAGATTGTGAAAAAGCAGTAGGCATTTAAGGGTGGGTTGTTATTACATTGTGCTAAAGCCTGTAGGCAGATTTTTTTCTACATGGAATCTCACAGTTTACTGTAGTAGGCAAGGGTTTTGGTGTTGGTGACCCACCTAAGCAAACCATGGGGATAGACAATGAGCACTATGGTAATCCTGATTCATTAGGAAACATATTTTTGTTGCAATAGGTTTGGTCTGTTTATTATGAACAGTTATGATAAATGCCTTAGGTCTGACACATTGATTATGAAAGGAATATGTCAAAATCAATAGGCATTTAAGGGTGGATTATTATTTCTATGTATTAAAGCTTATAGATAGTTATTTTGTCACATGAAATGTCACAGATTATCTCTGTAGGGAATAGTTTTGGTGTTGGGTACTGTCTCTGACAAACCCTCAGGGAGAAGATTTGCTCTGTAATAATTTTAGCTAGAATCCAGCTCTTGGCCTCCTGCAAGGACCTCATACTACAACAATCATTAAATAACATTTAAAAAAAAATATATATATATATATGTATATATATCCATATATATAAATATATATCCATATAGATATTTTCATATATATAAATATATATCCATATAGATACATACAGGACCTTTGTGTCAGCTGGTTCCTTCCATTGGTCTGTCTGATTGCCATTTATACTCTCCATCAATGGCAGCGAACTGAATGGGCTAATGGTTCTGTCCCCATCAGTCAATGGTTCTCTTGCCCTGTGAATGATGGCATTTTCTGATCACGTGTATATCCACCTGAAAATGAGCGTCTTTCAGTGTTGGGGCTGGTTGGTCAGTTCTTTAGTTCTGATTTTTTTTCCCTTTTATAGATCCTCTTTAATTTCACTGTTTCTCCTCTTTTTATTTTAATTGTTTTTTATTTTAGTGTAATGTTTTTATTTTAAGATCCTGTGCAGTCCAACTTCCTTACTACATAAGATTTGCCTGTTTACAAATCATTACCAATTTCTTATCATCGTCGTTGATGTTGTCTGCATCTTGTTCGGTTTTTTTAATCTCAGAGGAATTAATTAAGTGGCCTGTTCTCATTTATTGGTCCTGCTATTCAATTGGGCCCCATTCCCATCGACACCTTTTTCCATTGGTATCTAACATCAGGTATGTTACATTTGTTGCTTTCCTGATGAACGCTTTTGGGTCGCCAAAACGCATGTAGACTCGATCCCATGAAGATTCATCCATAATCGAAGCCACTCTATTGTCTCTCAGTACGAATACACTCATTGAGATATTCTATTATTCATTGTATAAATGTACAAAAACACTACCCTTGTTAACTATGAGTTGTGACTCCATCAAAAAAATTTCTTCATGATTGTAAAAGTTGTACTTCAAGTATAAAACAGTATCAGTTTACATCTGCATTTTGAATCGATATTAACTATACTTGACCATGGTATGTTTATCCTAATGAGAGACATTTGTGTTGTGAAGTATTTTGTTTTTAACCTGTCATGTAATTGTACAGACACTGTATATCATTGATATTTTGATAAAATAATAGTATTTTATGGTTCGTTTTCATGTGTACACCTAGCCTTCTTTAGAATCAATTAGCAATTATTCTACATAATGCAAAGTAATATAATAGTTGCCTCGGGATTTGTTTTGTACAATCATGATTCGTTAACTACCACACTCAATCAAATAGCTCCTCTCAACAAATCTACGTCTGTTTCCTCTAGAAGTCATGCTCCATGGTACTCTGACACTCTGCGTCAGGAAAAACTAATTTGAAAACATCTTTAATGCAGATGGGGTCTTACTAAGTCCTCTGAGGATAAAGTAGAATATCGGACCAGGCTTGGGAACTACCATAAAATGATCAAGGCAGCACGAAAAGCACATCTAACTTCAACAATTGCCAATGCGGGCAATTCCACTAAAGAGTTATATAAAAACCACGTGCCTGTTCCTCCACTATTTTGGCTTTCAGGATCTCTGTGACGATTTAGCTGACTTTTTTTGAAATTAAGATTAATTCTGTAAGAACTTCCCAGCCAGCCCGGAACGACCTGAAAGGGAACCTGATTTAAGTCCCCTGCACCCAGATGCCACGGCTAGCTTGAGCGACTTTGAACTCTGCTATGTGGGTCAGGTACAGGATCTGCTTGCCCTTCCAAATCTGTCTCTTCTCAGGACCTTTGTCCTCCTAGGACAACGGCCAGCTTAGCGAACTGTCTGGCACCAGCAGTTAGGGAAATGTTCAAACTCTCATTGGCTATAGCCAAAGTTCCAAAGGAATGAAAGTGTGCCCAAGTATCTCCACTTCTTAAAAAACCCGCAGCAAATCCCAATGTCCTCTTCAACTATAGACTGATCTCATTGTTACCTCTACTCACAAAAGCTCTAGAAAGATACATCAACAAACAGCTTTTATCCTTTCTTGAAGAGCATCTGATCTTAGACCCCTCTTAGTCCAGTTTCAGAGAGTTACACAGTATTGAGACCGCATTGTTGGCCGTTACTGATAACATCAGGCTCTCTCTAGATGCCGGAGCACAGGTCATGTTAGTGTTACTGGATCTATCCACGGCCTTTGACACGGTCTCCCATTCCATCCTAATCTGCCGACTTCATGAGGCAGTCTCCATGGCAAGGCGCTACATTGGCTCAGGGACTTCCTTGATAACTGCACACAAGATGCCTGCCTTGGCCCTTTTAAGTCAAGACTGATGTAAATCAACAAGGGAGGGATCGAGCTTGAGCCCAACACTGTTTAATATCGATGTGAGAGCATGCGGAGTGGAGATCGTGTGATACGCTGATGATACTCAACTTCTCATCTTTTTGGCCCCGATCCAGATAAAGTGAAAGAAAAATTTGTGGGCTGTAGGAGGAAAATCACTGTCTGGATGAATAACAGTTGCCTCCAACTTAACAGTCAGAAGACGGAAATTATGCTATTTGGCAAACCCAACGAGCTATGGTCAGCAGACTGGTGACCCCCTGAACCTTGGTCCAGCCCCGGCACCCAAGCAGATGGTGAAAAATCTTGGAGTGAAAATAGACCAATCACTCTCCTTGTTGGATCAAGTTAATGCCACATGTGACTCCTGCTATGTCACAATGAGGCGTCTAAAAAAAGCTTTTCCTTGGCTTCCAGACTCCTCCAGAAAAACCCTTGTCTAGGCTCTCATAACAAGTTGCTTGGACTATGGGAATGCTTTATGGGTTGCAGTAAATGACACTCTGCTGACCAAGCTGCAAGTAGTGCAGAATGCAGCAGCACAGCTGATCTGCAATATTACTGCATGCTCATCATCCTCCGCTATCTTAAGGAAACTGCATTGGTTGCCTATCAGAAATTGGGCCATTTATTAACTCGGCTCTCTGACACAAAAGGCCCTTCACAAGGCCCGTCCAGCCTATCTGTCTTCACGACTCAGTTACTACCTGCCTTCCAGAAGACTAACATCCAATCGCTTCTGCTGACCCCATGTATCCGCACCTCAAGATTTGGGGGCAGATCGTTCTCCTATATGAATCTTGCGCTATACCAAGACACTGAAATAAATAAATAAATAAATAAATAGCTGTTGTATCAGAGGGTGAATGCAAGAATAAGTCAGTGGATTGACGAATGGATGCGTGTGCAATGATGAGTGACAGAGTGCATGTACGATGACTTATTGAATGCCTAAACCCATCAATGACACTAAAAGCACTTTCATTCATACGTCAGTTCTACTGGCATTGCCACTTCTCGGTACTTTTCTATTTTTGCTACTATGTATTATTGATCCCTGGCCAGAGGAGTACAGCATGCATATCTCTTTAATAAAATCAAAGTAAATTTGGAGGTCACCGCCTCCTGCCCAATGTTAGTTAATTGGTTATGCAGAACTTTATTTGTGGGACATGTGACTTGTTGGGCAGGAAGAACTGCCTCAAAATATGGTGGCCCACTGGATGGACATAATCAGGTTACTGATGTTATGTTTGTCCTAGTGAAAAGGAAATAATGTGGCAGGAATCAATCTAGTAGTATGCGGTTAACAAACCATAAGCATTTCTCTTTAACTATTTGATTAGTATTATCTGTTAATATAGAATCACACGCAAAAGTGTTCCAAAAGTAACTGGTTAATTTAAAGAAAAAGTTAGCTAATCATTGAACTGGATCACTGACACGATATCAACAACAAAAATAGCATATAACAAAAATATTGTGTTAAGAATATCGTTTATAATAATATTGTCTCTATACTTATAATGGTAAGTACAAAAATATTGAAATAAACATTGTTTCACACTTATATAAAAACATACAAAACTATATATATTTTTTAATATATATAATTTCAAATAGTCAAATTTTTAATATTTTAATATGTAGCATTAATATAATGTAAATTCAATAAATGTAAATTATATTTAATAATTTATATAAATATATACTTATATAAACACACCAGTGGCGGCTCCTCCGCTATGGCGGAGGAGCGCCTTCCCCCCAAAAACGCCAGTAAAGGAAAAATAAAACAACACTCGTTTTATTTCTCCTTTCCTGTCCTCTTGGGGAGGGCTGGGGGGTGACAACACTGAGGGGAGTGATGTGTGCACTCCCTTCACTGCACATGACGGTTTGGCTCACATGACGGTTTGGCCGGCCGTCTCAGGCAGTGAAGCTCTCTCCAACCCCAGCTGCATTGCTGGGGTTGGAGAGAGCAGGCACAGACTCCCATTCTGTCCTCGAGCACTAATCAAGAGTGCTCAGGCCAAACCTGAAGCTGCTCTCATTCGAGAGCAGCTTCAGGATTGGCCGCAGGGCAGGCTGGGAGCCTGTGCCTGAAGAAGAGGAAGGAGCAGAGGATCACGAGGCAGGACGCGGGACATGTCCGGCTGAAGGTACTTTAAAAAAAATTATTTTTCTTTTTTTATTTCCCCCTCCCATCCCAACCCCTATGCCCCCCTCACCTCCCCCCCCCCCCCACCGGCCACTACTGAAACACACAGATATAAATAAGTGTGTATATATATATATATATATGATTTGGACTAATGTATATAATAGCAGCATTGTTCTTTTAATATTTTCATTTATGTTCGTTTTTATTTAAATGTGACATATGAGATAAGATCTGGCGGCACAGCGTTTATTATCTACAACATTCCCACTTATGGTAGATAACTCTCTCTATTTAAATATGCTTCCTCCACCGCAAACAGCAACATCGGTATAATTGTTGATTTGCACTATGCAATTAATGTATTTCTTGTTATACACATGTTGGTTTACCTGCCCCAGTGCTAATACTCTATTATAGAGAGCATTTAATCATGGTGGGTGGAAAATGGAAAATGTATGATGCATACTTATGAGTCTGTCATCTATGTCTACATTTACCTTAAGTGGGAAGGGCTATATATATGATGTGAATGATGGCGCCAAATAGATTGAACAAGCATTGGCATAGCCAATAGGTCTCGCTTTTGGGACCTTATAAGTATTTAGTTATGCAGCACAATATCCTTGGTGCAACAACATCAACTGTTGCATGGCTAAACACTTATAAGGTCCCAAGGCGAGACCTATGGCTATGCCAATGCTTGTTCTAGTAGCCAGCAAGCATCGCTTTTCACCGACTAATGTGCAGGTAGGCGTATGCACCGACTAATGTGCAGGTAGGCGTAGGCACCGACTAATGTGCAGGTAGGCGTAGGCACCGACGAATGTGCAGGTAGGCGTAGGTACCGACGAATGTGCAGGTAGGCGGAGGTACCGGCGAGATGTGCAGGTAGGCGTAGGTACAGACGAATGTGCAGGTAGGCGTAGGTACCGACAAATGTGCAGGTAGGCGTAGGTACCGGCGAGATGTGCAGGTAGGCGTGGGTACCGGCGAATGTGCAGGTAGGCGTAGAGTACCGACGAATGTGCAGGTAGGCGTAGGTACCGGCGAATGTGCAGGTAGGCGTAGGTACCGACGAATGTGCAGGTAGGCGTAGGTACCGACGAGATGTGCAGGTAGGCGTAGGTACCGGCGAATGTGCAGGTAGGCGTAGGTACCGACGAGATGTGCAGGTAGGCGTAGGTACCGACTAATGTGCAGGTAGGCGTGGGTACCGACTAATGTGCAGGTAGGCGTGGGTGCCGACTAATGTGCAGGTAGGCGTAGGTACCGACTAATGTGCAGGTAGGCGTAGGTAGCGACAAATGTGCAGGTAGGTGCAGGGACCAATGCATGTGTAGGTACCGATGAATGTGTAGGTACCGATGAATGTGTAGGTAGGCGGGCAGTATCGTTCCCACAAAGCAGAGCTCACTCGAACACATTTTAAAATCATGTACATCGGAATCCTACCCGGCGTTTTCTGATGAGGTGGCTGCGCTAGGCAGAAAGCCTGTCATCAGCACATGCCTTGGAGGAGAGAGGAGGTAAATAAAGCCATGTGACTGACGCTCTTTATTTCTGTCAGCCTAGTTTGTTCTGCCACTGGGCAGATTTCGTGCTCAGAAATCCTGGCCGTGCCAGTCAGCGGGCGGCTGGCAACTGGGCGGAGTGCACAGCAAGCGAGAATAACTAGGCTGTGCCCATTCCCCGTGGGTTCACGCAGTCACTACAACCTATTCTTAGTACAACCTGAAACCCTGCACCCACCTGTGCAACACACACCACGGGCAAATTACGTAACCCGGGAAGCGACATTAAGAAATATAATGCAAATGACAACCGTCATGGCGCCGAGAGACCGGCTGGAGTCCACAATACAAAAAAAAGTCACCCCACCTGCGCCCAAGCACTACAATGGACCATAGCTGCAAAAAAAAAAAAAAGGCAAATAACATTCTAAAAATGCTTGGACTTAAATTTAAGCATCCAGTCCAGAGCACAAAACGCAAGCTTTCAGTGCCAACATCTACAAGCATGCTAACGATGCACAGAAATAAATACCATATTTTACGGCGCAAAGAACTGCAATTGTGTGAACCTGACAACCACGACTTTTACAGCACAAACAACTATAAAACACCGAGCAAATAAACACAAATCCAAAAAGGTACAGGGCGAGCCCGCCTGACTTTAAACCGACAAAATATTAAGAAAGGCGCCAGAAACTACAGGTTTGAAACGCTACAGTCTAGAATATGACAAGTAATATAAGCGTTATGCTGCTGTGAAACAAAGCTGAAAGTTTAAAAGAACGAGCGAGCGCGGCAGCCTGCTCAGCTGACCAAACGCTCGTGCGTCATGGCCTTTTGCCGGCATGTGTTTACAATTATCGCGCACGCGTCTGGGCACGATAATTGGAAACACATGTCTGCAGCAGCGTACCCATCCCAAAAGGCCAGCCACGACGCACGAGCGTTTGGACTGCTTCTGAAAGTCACTTACTTAAAGTCTTCGCCTAGCAGCGCTTGCGCGCTACTCGAGGCTCGACCTAAAAAGGCTTCCTGAAAGCCGAAACGAGTATCTCTTATCTCAGTGATTGAGGGTGGACCTGAGAAATAAATATTTGCCACATCTGGATTACCCGTGTCCGTGCCTTCGTCCATGGAGTTTTCTGTGGGAGTTGGATTGTTTGTTCATTTGGTTGCAGCGCAGGCGGTCTTGGCGCTGCTCACGGACCACCAGTCGTTTGTGGCTCTCCTTTCGGACCGCTGTTTGTTGGAGGAGTACGGGAGTACAAGTGGGGGAGCCCCTAACTCGACAGCCAGCAAAAGGAATGAGGATGACAGCGGTGGAATACTAGGGTCCTGGAGCGGGCGGTTTTACAACTGCCAGCACGGGGTCTGTGTCTTCCCAGAACGAAATGCCTCACCCAGGAGACTGGCGCTTGTTGGTGACTGGGCACTGCTGACGCCAACGCCCGAGCGGTGAGGCTAGTCTTGGCATACATATCTTTATACATCGGTCCCCTTCAACCTCTGTGTTTGGATTGAACTTATTTTTGCTGCCTATTATTTTAGACTATGGCATTTCCTGCCTCCAGTCCGGTTTATTTTCATCAGCGGTGTTGATCCCTAGATGTTAAACTGAACTACGTTTCTGTATTCCATCTTTGATCACGTTATATCAAGCAGCACTATGGGATATGTAGTTTTATGCGCAGACTCGGAGGCTGACATTTATGTCGATAGTTCACACATGGAGTATGACCTGACCCCGAGGTGCGGATGCCAGCAATGTGTTTCCCTGCCTGTTAGATTACTAATCTGGTATCTTGCGAACTGGTAACATTGTAGCAGTTTCCAACATCCTCATCGCAGATGTATGGTGACATGAGAACGGTGTTTATTTTATCGGCTCTATTAATCCTTCAGGGATCGAGGCGGACTTGATTTGGACTAATGTATATAATAGCAGCATTGTTCTTTTAATATTTTCATTTATGTTCGTTTTTATTTAAATGTGACATATGAGATAAGATCTGGCGGTACAGCGTTTATTATCTACAACATTCCCACTTATGGCAGATAACTCTCTCTATTTAAATATGCTTCCTCCACAGCAAACAGCAACATCGGTATAATTGTTGATTTGCACTATGCAATTAATGTATTTCTTGTTATACACATGTTGGTTTACCTGCCCCAGTGCTATTACTCTATTATAGAGAGCATTTAATCATGGTGGGTGGAAAATGGAAAATGTATGATGCATACTTATGAGTCTGTCATCTATGTCTACACTTACCTTAAGTGGGAAGGGCTATATATATGATGTGAATGATGGCGCCAAATAGATTGAAAAAGGCTTCCTGAAAGCCGAAACGTGTATCTCTTATCTCAGTGATTGAGGGTGGACCTGAGAAATAAATATTTGCCACATCTTGATTACCTCGTGTCCGTGCCTTCGTCCATGGAGTTTTCTGTGGGAGTTGGATTGTTTGTTCATTTATATATATATATATATATAAGTCCACAGTTGCAAATAAGCACGCGCTCTCAGATTCCTATTAAAGGTTTTTAATGAAGTTCAAGGTTACGCGTTTCGAGAGCAAGCTCCCTTGATCACACACTGAACCAAGTGTACACCGAGTGAATACATAGACTCAGTACAGGGGAAATGAAATCGACAAAGGACTGCACGATACCCAGCTACCAGCGTGGGAGTGGCGGCCATATTGGAGTGACTAAAGTCAAATTAGATGGCACTATATTAAAAGAAATCATATCAACAATTCCTTAAAGAATAACAGCAGATATGTTATACCAAAACGGAAATCCATTTCAATACATGGTAAATCAATATCAAACTAACTATAATAAACATAAATCCACATCATGCTGAAATGCAGCTAGCTCGAGACCAGAGGGCATACCGACAGAGCGTGTGAATTTCATTGTTTCTGGTCGCCAAGTGGCAAGAAAATTTCAAGTACCATGCAGTACAGTAGACCAATACTAACGTCAAGTGACATAGTCATACAAATCCTTATACTGTACAATAGTCAAATATCAAGCGTGACTGTAAGTGAAAAAGTAAGAAATTCCAAAGCAGGAAAAGGAAAAGGAGAGAGAAAGAGAAAGGATAAAAGTTATAAACCATCTTATCTTTAAAACATTAGTGCTCTAGTCGTGGAGACGAAGAAAAGGTTAGGAGGCCCGTGAAGTGTCCGCAAGAATGTCGGTGGGCCCCTTCCTTTCCTCCTGTGTAGAAAAATAGAAAACACAAGAATATAAAAAACATAAGATTAAAAATGTGCAAACATTTTTTAACAAATTACTAGACTGTTCATTAGTTGCTTATATTAACCAAGTTACCTTAAATCGCATGCAAAAATTGCTTGTACAGTCTAACTTATGCAGCTTGCTGATCCGGGAAAACAATATCATAAAAACGTATGTTAGTGTAAGCCAGTTATTCTTCCATAAGGTGCGTTGCTAATTCCTCGTCCAAATTGTGCCCATTCGGGTACCTCGTCTCGAGCTCAAGTATCCATTTAGATTCTTTTTTTTTTTTTTTCTCAATCTGAGCTCCCTGTTCCCCCTCTAAAGCTAGTTGTCACTTGTTCAATAACAAAGTAGCTGAGAAGTGAGCTGTTAGCGAGGTGAAAATCGGCAAAGTGTCTCGCGATAGGATAATGCGGATCCCTGTTGTTTATGGCCCTGAGATGTTCTAGGACCCTTTTCTTAGCCATATGTGTCGTACTGCCAATGTATCTTTTGTTACATGGACACACTAAAATGTAAATGACATGTTGTCATGGTTGCGATAGGTTCCGTGAAATCACGAGCAACAAATGCATCGTACTCCATGATTTCGCGGAACAGACTTGCCTCACTTCCGCCAAACAAAGGTCCGTGGTCTAGTCCTGGGCACCGGAAGCCACTGCCACGCCACTCAGCACTTCCGCTAAAAGCCGCTTAAAACCTCTGCGGTTCCGCCAGGTCAGCGCTTCGTATTCAAAGCCCTAACCGCCATCGGACGCCAGCCCTTCCCGGACGCCGATTTCAGATTCTCGGAACGCCTCACTGGAAGCCGCCGAGCCGCAGGTAACGAACCGCGCTAATGCGCCTTGCTGATTTTGGCTGCTTATTTTTGGTTTCTGTCTCCCGCGCTGGAGCGCTGCTGCTTCTTGTTGTCTGTTTGTTTGTGCCTTATTCCGCGCTGGAGCGCTTTGCTGATTTTGCTTTCTGTTCTGTTTGTGCCTTGAACCGCGCTGGAGCGCCTTGCTGATTTTGCCTTCTATTTTGTTTGTGCCTTGAACCGCGCTGGAGCGCCTTGCTGATTTTGCCTTCTATTTTGTTTGTGCCTTGAACCGCGCTGGAGCGCCTTGCTGATTTTGCTTTCTGTTTGTTTGTGCCTTGAACCGCGCTGGAGCGCTTTGCTGATTTTGCCTTCTAATTTGTTTGTGCCTTGAACCGCGCTGGAGCGCCTTGCTGATTTTGCTTTCTGTTTGTTTGTGCCTTGAACCGCGCTGGAGCGCCTTGCTGAATTTTTCTTTAGTGTATGACTCAACCGCGCTAGGGCGCCTTGCTGATACTTCCCTTCTGGTGTGCCGGAATTCAAACTAGTTCCTGGCCGGTGTTACTTTCTACCAAATTGGAGGTGTATGTATACAAGGTGATCTATTGTACCTCAAGAACTGCTGTACTAGGGAATGGGGGTTTTGCGTGTGCCCATGTAATGGGGTTTCCCTTATCTCCCTTCATTAGACGGTACACTAGACCATCTTACTGAACTACGGATGATATCCTCTTTGTCGTCTGGACACCAACTCCATCACCTCTAGCCTCCTTCCCCGTTCCCAACGCCATCCTAGCTAGATTACGCGTTCTACTGGGATAAGGTGGAGTACGGTGGCGGTGGGTCATGTCGTCTCTGCAAGACCGCTTCACAAGCATAAGGTAAGTCTTGTGGGGTGTCTGACAGAATACGAAGCCCAAGCATAAACGTCTTGCCCGGACGACATGAGCAGCCCCGAGATCACCCTGCAAGATATAGCGGCCATGCTCACCCAGTATACAGGCCGAAAACCTCAGCCTGCGCCAGGACATGACAACCTTACAAGGCCAAATGGCTGCTGGTGTGACGGGACCCTGGGGTCAAACACCCACATCTAGAGCGAGGCAGGAAGGGCTATTGCGGCCACCGACGTTTACCTTTGGGGGTCCCTCTTCCTCCCAGGACACCTCCATACAAGTAATAGCTCCACACACCGTGCAACTGGCACCTCCTGAACGCTTTTATGGCGAAAGTGCCAAATATAGCGTCTTCTTGCATCAGTGCCATCTACATTTCATGGCTCGAGCAACTGCCTTCCCGGATGGCGCAGCCAAGGTCGCCTTTATCCTTTCCTACATGAGGGCGATGCCGCCCAATGGTCCATTTCGTTAGTAGAAAACGATGATCCGATGTTGTACAACTTGTCGGTATTCAAGGAAACCATGAGAAGGATGTTCGCCCGCCACACCTTTGTCCAAGCCGCTGACAATGAACTACTCAGTCTGAAACAAGGCAGCGATGACCTACTCCATTACATCACCACATTCAACAGACTCGTCATCGAAGCTCGCTGGCCAGAAACCAAGAAGATATCCGTGTTCTACAGGGGTTTACGTGACGAGCTGAAAGACCTGGTGTCACAGATGCCCGAACCTCCAGAAGAAATAGGGCCGTTCATTGATTTAGTAGTCAAAATGAACTACCGGATACAGGAGCGAAGAACCGAGAAAACCAAGACGGGCGACAGTCGGTTCTTGGCCTTCAGGAAAAAAACCAAAAACGAACCAGACCAGTCTAGCGAAGCATCGGAACCAATGCAAATAGGCAGCACCCGGGGCCCTCTTACCAAAGAAGAAAGGGAGAGAAGACGGAGTCAGAATCAATGTTTGTACTGTGGCAAGAGCGGCCACTTCGTTAGGGACTGCCCAGTAAAACCTACCCGTACTAGAGGAAAAAACCGTTTGCCTTTTCTATGTCCAAAGGAAACAAGTCGGGAAACGAAGAAACCCAGTAGATAGTGGGGTCCAGCTACTGGGTTCGTCGTTCAACAAGAGAATGACCCCTGCCTGTGTTGGTAACACTCAACACTTAGGAGTGACAGTCTCCTTACAAGCACGGACAGGCCAGACATGGCAGATATCTGCCCTGCTCGATTCCGGGGCCACAGGCAACTTCATAGACACCCAGTATCTGGTGAATCTGGGTATGGCCACCATACCAAAGGCTAAACCTGAAACCGTAAAAGCCGTGGATGGTACAGACCTTACCTCCGGTCTTATTCGCTTCCAAACCGAGGACATGGAGATGACTTTCGACAACAATCACACTGAAACCATCGCCTTCGATGTCATCGATGCACCCCAGTTCCGGGTGATATTGGGTCTCCCATGGCTAGTGCGTCACAATCCACGGATAGACTGGGCATCCAGACTGATGGTCCTGGATTCGGTTGGTTGTACCGCTTCCTGTTATCCTCAGACGGCCATTTCCGGTATCAAAGCCGTGCAAGTCCTCACCCTACCCTTGACAGGAACTGGTGTGACTACACAAAGTGCGGTGCCAGAAGCATATCAGGACCTCGTCGCAGTATTCGACAAAAAAGGCGCCAATACATTGCCTCCTCATCGTCCCTTTGACTGCAGAATAGACTTGATCCCTGGTTCAACGCTTCCCTGTAGCCGGGTCTATTCCCTCACAGAAAAAGAGAACGACCACCTCCGCTCTTATCTGGATGAGTTCTTGCGCAACGGGTTCATCCGCCACTCCAGGTCTCCAGTGTCATCGCCTCTTTTCTTTGTGGCCAAAAAGAAGGGGACCTTAGGACCTGCATCGACTACAGGGCAATAAATGCCATCACCATAAAGAATAGATACCCCCTTCCTTTAATATCAAACCTGTTGGACCAGGTCAAGGACGCCTCCATATATACCAAGCTGGACCTGCGGGGGGCCTATCATCTCGTCAGAGTCCGGAAGGGCGACGAGTGGAAGACCGCATTTCGGACCAGGTTTGGTCTCTTTGAATACCTGGTCATGCCTTTTGGACTCTGTAACGCTCCCGCGGCCTTTCCAGTTCTTCATCGATGAAGTGTTGAGGAATTCATCGACCTTTTCTGTATTGTGTATATTGACGATATACTGATCTTCTCACAAACCCCTGCAGAACACGTCCGACATGTACGAATCGTCCTGCAACGACTGGAACAAAACGGTTTGTACGTCAAACTAGAGAAAGCGTTTTCACACTACAACTGTCGAGTTCCTGGGTCATCTCCTTTCCCCTGCGGGTGTTGAAATGGACAAAAAGAAAGTGGAAGCCATACTGCACTGGCCATCTCCGAACTCCGTGAAACACGTCCAGAGGTTCTTAGGGTTCGCAAATTACTACCGGCGTTTTATCACAGGTTTTCCGGGTTAGCCACCCCCATCACCAAACTGCTGCGCAAAGGGGCCTTGTTCCACTGGGATTCTGTGGCTGAACACGCCTTCCAGGAATTGAAGAAAAGGTTCGTCACGGCCCCCATCCTGATACACCCCAACTCAGAGCGGCCTTTTATAGTGGAAGCTGACGCCTCTACAAGACGCTCTAGGAGGTGTGCTGTCACAAAGAGATATTGACACAGGTCTGTTGCACCCCGTGGCCTTCTATTCCCGTAAACTGCAACCTGCCGAACGCAATTACGCCATATCGGACCGTGAACTACTCGCTATCAAGGCCACGTTCGAGGAATGGCGCCATTACTTGAAGGACGCCAAACATCCTGTGACCATTTACACGGATCACCGGAATCTGCAATTCCTCCGCTCAGCTCGTGCCCTTACATCTAGACAATTGCGTTGGACTCTGTTCTTTAACGAGTACGATTTTCGCATCACGTACCGACCCGGCAGAGAAAATGCCAAGGCCGACGCATTATCACGCCTAGAAGGAACAGAGGACACCGTAACCACAGCTGAGCCGGTGTCTATCCTACCTGAGCGTTGTTTCCAGGGAGTGGTTCTTTCCTCCGCCTTTTGACCCAACTACAAAGCGACGTCAACCAGATCGACCAGGTTGCCTTGATAAAGAACCATAAAGGGGTTTCATCACAGAACGGATTCATGTACAAAGAGGGCAGGTATGTCCTACCCTTGGTGGCTCGCCAACAACAGGCATTGTACATGTGTCACGACCACGTACTGTCCGGACACCCTGGATATCATAAAACCATGGACCTGTTACAACGACGTTTCTGGTGGCCTACGCTGGCGGCAGACGCACACACATACGTAGCTTGCTGTGCGGTCTGTGCTCGAGGAAAGAATATGCCGGGATCCACGGTGGGTTTATTACATCCTATTCCGATTCCTCCCTATCCTTGGCACACCATCTCCATGGATTTCGTTGTGGACTTGCCCGCCACCAGAGCGGGATACACCACTATTCTTACCATCGTAGACCACCTCACCAAAATGGCTCATTTTGTACCACTGAAAAAACTACCCTCTGCGGCGGAGCTGACAGTTATCTTCCTGCAACACGTGAGTACGCCTTCATGGCATTCCTTCTGTGGTGATAACCGATCGAGGGTCCCAGTTCGTGTCCAAATTCTGGGGTGAAGTGTGCGCAGCCATGGATCTGGATGTACGCTTATCGTCTGCTTATCACCCCCAGACCGACGGGCAGGCGGAGAGGGCGAATCATACCATGGAACAATACCTTCGCTGCTTATTGATAACGGTGGAGAAGGAATGGGCGGACGTGTTGTGGATGGTGGAATACGCCTATAACAACAACCAACACTCAGCCATTGGTATGTCTCCTTTTTTTGCCTCCAGGGTCGGCATCCACGGACGGAGGCCTGGGAGGAACAACGGGACAGTCCCTTGCCCACGGTTCAGGAATATCACACCATGCTTCGTGATCTGTGGCAGCGGGCCCGGTTCGAACTGGCCAAGGCTAAGGAAACCTATAAACAGTACGCTGGCGAGCACAGGGTCATCGAACCCGCCTACAAAAGGGGCATAGGGTATGGCTCTCCATACGGAACCTTAATGTACATGGCCCTAAGAAGCTGCTACCTCGCTTCGTTGGTCCCTACACCATTGACAAAGTAATCAACCGCGTTTCCATGAGACTTGCTCTGCCCTCACGGATGAAAGTACACCCTGTGTTCCATGTGTCCCTTCTTCGTCCTGTTCATCCTGAGAGTTCTCTCTCATCTCCTCCTTCTCCGGTTCTTATTGACGATCACGTGGAATATGAGGTCAGGGCTATTCTTCAATCCCGTCGTACCCGGGGTCGGCTCTTCTACCTGGTGGACTGGAAGGGGTATGGTCCGGAGGACAGGTCCTGGGAGCCCTTGTCTCATGTCCGTCATGCTCCCCGATTGGTACGTGCCTTCCACGTCGGTCACCCTCTCAGCCCTCGTCCTGCCACCCCTGTGTGAGCTGCCGGATGTTGGCTGGGAGGGGGGCTCTGTTTTGGTTGGGGGTGCTGTCATGGTTGCGATAGGTTCCGTGAAATCACGAGCAACAAATGCATCGTACTCCATGATTTCGCGGAACAGACTTGCCTCACTTCCGCCAAACAAAGGTCCGTGGTCTAGTCCTGGGCACCGGAAGCCACTGCCACGCCACTCAGCACTTCCGCTAAAAGCCGCTTAAAACCTCTGCGGTTCCGCCAGGTCAGCGCTTCGTATTCAAAGCCCTAACCGCCATCGGACGCCAGCCCTTCCCGGACGCCGATTTCAGATTCTCGGAACGCCTCACTGGAAGCCGCCGAGCCGCAGGTAACGAACCGCTCTAATGCGCCTTGCTGATTTTGGCTGCTTATTTTTGGTTTCTGTCTCCCGCGCTGGAGCGCCTTGCTTCTTGTTGTCTGTTTGTTTGTGCCTTATTCCGCGCTGGAGCGCTTTGCTGATTTTGCTTTCTGTTCTGTTTGTGCCTTGAACCGCGCTGGAGCGCCTGCTGATTTTGCCTTCTATTTTGTTTGTGCCTTGAACCGCGCTGGAGCGCCTTGCTGATTTTGCCTTCTATTTTGTTTGTGCCTTGAACCGCGCTGGAGCGCCTTGCTGATTTTGCTTTCTGTTTGTTTGTGCCTTGAACCGCGCTGGAGCGCTTTGCTGATTTTGCCTTCTAATTTGTTTGTGCCTTGAACCGCGCTGGAGCGCCTTGCTGATTTTGCTTTCTGTTTGTTTGTGCCTTGAACCGCGCTGGAGCGCCTTGCTGAATTTTTCTTTAGTGTATGACTCAACCGCGCTAGAGCGCCTTGCTGATACTTCCCTTCTGGTGTGCCGGAATTCAAACTAGTTCCTGGCCGGTGTTACTTTCTACCAAATTGGAGGTGTATGTATACAAGGTGATCTATTGTACCTCAAGAACTGCTGTACTAGGGAATGGGGGTTTTGCGTGTGCCCATGTAATGGGGTTTCCCTTATCTCCCTTCATTAGACGGTACACTAGACCATCTTACTGAACTACGGATGATATCCTCTTTGTCGTCTGGACACCAACTCCATCACCTCTAGCCTCCTTCCCCGTTCCCAACGCCATCCTAGCTAGATTACGCGTTCTACTGGGATAAGGTGGGTACGGTGGCGGTGGGTCATGTCGTCTCTGCAAGACCGCTTCACAAGCATAAGGTAAGTCTTGTGGGGTGTCTGACACATGTGTGGTACTGCATGTCAAAAATTGTGAAATGGTATTTTTCTTCATAGAGTGTGGCACACTGTATTCTTTCACCATATGACTATTTTTACAGGCTTTACAGTGTCCACAAGGGTAAAACCCTTTGAGGTTGTGTGTGGAAGTCTTAGGAGGTATGGTGATATCCCCATGCATTAGCAAGTCCTTCAAACTACGACCTTTGCGATAAGTAATTCTCGGTCTGTCGCTAAGGGTGGGGCCCACAATGCTATCACTTTTAAGGATGAACAGGGGGGAACAGGGAGCTCAGATTGAGAAAAAAAGAATCTAAATGGATACTTGAGCTCGAGACGAGGTACCCGAATGGGCACAATTTGGACGAGGAATTAGCAACGCACCTTATGGAAGAATAACTGGCTTACACTAACATACGTTTTTATGATATTGTTTTCCCGGATCAGCAAGCTGCATAAGTTAGACTGTACAAGCAATTTTTGCATGCGATTTAAGGTAACTTGGTTAATATAAGCAACTAATGAACAGTCTAGCAATTTGTTAAAAAATGTTTGCACATTTTTAATCTTATGTTTTTATATTCTTGTGTTTTCTATTTTTCTACACAGGAGGAAAGGAAGGGGCCCACCGACATTCTGCGGACACTTCACGGGCCTCCTAACCTTTTCTTCGTCTCCACGACTAGAGCACTAATGTTTTAAAGATAAGATGGTTTATAACTTTTATCCTTTCTCTTTCTCTCTCCTTTTCCTTTTCCTGCTTTGGAATTTCTTACTTTTTCACTTACAGTCACGCTTGATATTTGACTATTGTACAGTATAAGGATTTGTATGACTATGTCACTTGACGTTAGTATTGGTCTACTGTACTGCATGGTACTTGAAATTTTCTTGCCACTTGGCGACCAGAAACAATGAAATTCACACGCTCTGTCGGTATGCCCTCTGGTCTCGAGCTAGCTGCATTTCAGCATGATGTGGATTTATGTTTATTATAGTTAGTTTGATATTGATTTACCATGTATTGAAATGGATTTCCGTTTTGGTATAACATATCTGCTGTTATTCTTTAAGGAATTGTTGATATGATTTCTTTTAATATAGTGCCATCTAATTTGACTTTAGTCACTCCAATATGGCCGCCACTCCCACGCTGGTAGCTGGGTATCGTGCAGTCCTTTGTCGATTTCATTTCCCCTGTACTGAGTCTATGTATTCACTCGGTGTACACTTGGTTCAGTGTGTGATCAAGGGAGCTTGCTCCCGAAACGCGTAACCTTGAACTTCATTAAAAACCTTTAATAGGAATCTGAGAGCGCGTGCTTATTTGCAACTGTGGACTTATCTATATGCCGGCATTGCTCTACCGGCTTGATCGCGCCACCGCACTACGGGCGGAGTTCCCAGGAGGAGCAACTCGTTTGAAATATATATATATATATATACATATATATATTACCTACTGGCGGTCGCCAGTAGGTATAGTTAGGACCATGTTTCTATTCAAAAAGCGTTTTTTATTTTGCCAATATCTTTGGCGCCGTTTGACGAATCTTCGCGAAATTTTCAAAACTAATGGGACGCTCCGGTCAGCTCCTGTCTTGAAAGTTTCGGGGTAATTCGTCAAGCGGGGGCCGAGAAAAAAGGGGGGTCCCAAAACGCATTTTCTCCATGTTAATTTCCATAGGAAATTTTAGACAAAGCTACAGCCCGAACTGCTAAACGGAATTACACCAAATTTGGAAAAAAGATAGCTCTTGGTTCAGAAAGCGACCTTTTTTTAAATGGTGTAAATCCGTTCACTAGTTCCTGAGAAATTAAAAAAATAAAAAATATCAATATCTGGTGACCGCGGTGGATCCGTGAACCCTCCCGAGCACAAGCTGACTTCCGATTGGCTGCCAACACTCCAAACCAACCGAGTCACAAGAAAAAAGGTGAAAAAAAAGAAAAGGGGGCAGGGTAGAAACACCCTGACCCCCTAGGCCTGTTCCAAAAAAAGCATTTTAATTTTTTTTTATTTCAGTGGGATTCACGAATCCCGCAAAAAAACAAAAACAAAGCACGGGCTCCCGCGCTTCGTTTTAATGAGCCCCCGGGTGGGCCAGGTCCCGAGGGCAATGCGCATAATATATGCGGGGGCTGCACGGGCCCCCGCAGCCCCGGGGACCGCCACCTCTCCGGGGCTTTATTAATAATGTGCGGGGCATGCGGCCTCCCGCAGCCCCGGGGACCGCCACCTCCCCGGGGCTTCATTTCTAAATAAAAAATTGCGTGGGGAGGCTCCTGCCCCCAACACGCAGCCCAGGGGACTGCCACCTCCCCAGGGCTTGTTTTAAAATGATAATGTGGGGGGGCCCGAGCCCCCCCACACTGCCCCGGGGACCACCACCTCCCTGGGGCACTAATTATTTAAATGCTGGGGTCCGTTGCGGACCCCCGGCCCCGGGGACCACCACCTCTGCTTTAAATAAGATGGAGGGGGGCCACACGGCCCCCCTCCTGGAGCCCTAGATGGCCCTGTGGACCGCCACCCCCCAGGACCGGCTCCAGCAATGTCCCGGGGTGCCCAACCCCGGGACATTGCAGTTTGCAATGACAGGGCGGGAGCATGGCTCCCGCCCTGTCATTGCAAACTCCTGCTCTCGCTTCCACAAAACAACGCAGATTGCTTTTGGACAAGGGGAGCTGCATGTCAGTAGCTCCCCTTGTCCAAAAGCAATGCCGGCTCCCGCAGGAGACGGGGAGCCGGCTGGGACCGCGGGGGCATTGGGGCTCCCCCCGCGGTCCCCAACATGAGGCCAGGCCTCGGGGGATGGGGTCCCCCGGGCCAGAAGTGGCCCAGGGAAGGGGGACCACGCGGCCCCCCACCCGAATATTAATTTTTAAATTTTTTTTTTAAACGAGGCAATGCCCCGTGGGATAGGGTCCCCGGGAGCGATAAAGGCCTCAGGAGGGGGGGCAGCGTGTCCCTCTCCTTTAAAAAGATTATAAAAAAAAATATGTGGCCATGCCCCGGGGATGGGGTCCCCGGGGCCGAAATCGGGCTCGGGACGGGGGCCATGCGGCCCCCTTCCCGTTTTTTTAATAAAAAAAAAAAAAATGGGTCAGGCCCTGGGGGATGGGGTCCCAGGGCCCACAAAATATTAAGAGAAGGGGGCCACACAGCCCCCTTCCAATAAAAAAAAAAAAAAGAAAAGCTGGCATCTCGCTGGAGGCCCCGCCCCCTCCCTGCACCACTCTGCAAACGCACCTCCTGGCACATTCTAAGTTGGGGGATTAAGTCCCCTTGAATCCTGAGGGTACCTGGGGTCCAACTAGCCCACCAGGTACCTCTAGTAAGCCCCACACAGTGGGATTGCTGAGAGGTGGTCCAAGGCCACGCCCCTTTTTACACCACTCTGCAAACGCGCCTCTTGGCGCACTGGTGGTGGGGCGATGAGGTCCTCTTGTGTCCTGAGGACCTCAGGACTAAAGTGGACTTCATCCCCCAAGCAGCAATGCGCCAGGAGGCGCGTTTGCAGAGTGGTGTAAAAAGGGGGCGTTGCCTCGGACCACTCTCAGCAATCTAGCTGTGTGGGCCTTACTAGAGATAACAGGAGGGCTAGTTGGCCCCCAGGGACCGCCAGGAGGCAAAGGGACTTCATCCCCTAACCAAGAGCGCGCCAGGAGTCGCGTTTGCAGAGTGGTGCAGAAAGGGGGCGTGGCCTGTGTCCACCTCGCAGCAATCCCACTATCTGGGGCTTACTGGAGGTAACAGGTAGGCTAGTTGGCCCCTAAGCACCCCCAGCAGCGAAGGGGACTTTCAATCCTAGTTCCAAGAGCGCACCAGGGAGCGCATTTGAAGAGTGGTGGGCAAAGTGGGCGTGGCCTGCTATGTGAACTTACCAATGCTGCTGTGTGGGACTTACTGGAGGTAATAGGAGGGTATTTGGCCCCCAAGGACGTCCTTGGGGGCCAACTACCCCTCCTGTTACCTCCAGTAAGTCCCACACAGTGGTATTGCTAAGAGGTCTTTGGAGGCCACGCCCTCCTTTCTCCACCACTCTGGAAACGCGCCTCCTGGCACACTACGGGTTGGGGGATGAAGTCCACTTTACTCCTGAGGGACTTTGGGGGCCAAGAAGCCCTCCTGGTACCTCCTGTAAGTCCTACGCATCGGAATTCCTGAGCGCTGGTCGGTGGCCCAGCCTCCTTTCTACACCACTCTGCAAACGAGACTACTACGTTATAGTTAGCTTTTAAAAAACCTTAGAAATTCACTGAAAAAACCATAGGTTTTAGGGAAGTTATAGTTAGTAATTAGCATTTAAAAAACCTTTGAAATTCACTGAAAAAACCATAGGTTTCAGGGACGTTATAGTTAGAAATTAGCATTTAAAAAACCTTAGAAATTCACTGAAAAAACCACAGGTTTCAGGGACGTTATAGTTAGTTGGACAGTTCACTCGTACAAAACCAGAGAAATTCGGCCGTTATAGTTAGTACCTGGTGGGCTAGTTGGCCCCCAGGTACCCTCAGGATTCAAGGGGACTTAATCCCCCAACTTAGAACACGCCAGGAGTCGCGTTTGCAGAGTGGTGCGGAAAGGGGGCGTGGCCTGTGTCCACCTCTCAGCAATCCCACTATATGGGGCTTACTGGAGGTAACAGGTAGGCTAGTTGGCCCCTAAGGACCCCCAGCAGCGAAGGGACTTTCAATCCTAGTTCCAGAGCGCACCAGGGAGCGCATTTGAAGAGTGGTGGGCAAAGTGGGCGTGGCCTGCTATGTGAACTTACCAATGCTGCTGTGTGGGACTTACTGGAGGTAATAGGAGGGGTAGTTGGCCCCCAAGGACGTCCTTGGGGGCCAGCTACCTCCTGTTACCTCAGTAAGTCCCACACGTGGTATTGCTAAGAGGTCTTTGAGGCCACGCCCTCCTTTCTCCACCACTCTGGAAACAGCGCCTCCTGGCCACACTACGGGTTGGGGGATGAAGTCCACTTTACTCCTGAGGGACTTTGGGGGCCAAGAAGCCCTCCTGGTACCTCCTGTAAGTCCTACGCATCGGAATTCCTGAGCGCTGGTCGGTGGCCCAGCCTCCTATCTACACCACTCTGCAAACGAGACTACTACGTTATAGTTAGCTTTTAAAAAACCTTAGAAATTCACTGAAAAAACCATAGGTTTTAGGGACGTTATAGTTAGTAATTAGCATTTAAAAAACCTTTGAAATTCACTGAAAAAACCATAGGTTTCAGGGACGTTATAGTTAGAAATTAGCATTTAAAAAACCTTAGAAATTCACAGAAAAAACCACAGGTTTCAGGGACGTTATAGTTAGTTGGACAGTTCACTCGTACAAAACCAGAGAAATTCGGCCGTTATAGTTAGTTGAGCTAACTATAACTCGTGCCCCCGCAAAGCACTGCTGATGTCACATATTACATCACTCATGACATGGTCAGTGACATCACTGATGACATCTCAAATGACATCACTGATGACACCATCCACTTAATATCTGATGCACCTCCTCACACCCTAATATAACCTTTCATACACCCACTCTAAAATACAGAGTACCATTCTCAAAAAAAAAAGGACCACTCCTGTACCCTCTGGGCCACCCCTGCTTGGCAATACATTCCTGTCCCTGTTGATTCTCGAAGCCTCTGTATGTCACTACTCCAAAGGCTGTGGCCCTGGGCACCTCAGATTCTCTTTTAGTTCCAACACAGATATCACCTACAGAGTCAACCATAACACTGCACTAAAAGCTATTGATGCTGGAACAAATTATTTGTATGTTTAAAGAGGAAGTTAAGGCAAACCTTAACAGTGTCCCCTTAGTGAAAATCTTTCTAGGGTTTCGAGATTCATTAGGATGGAAGAGATGTTTGACCCGGACTCAAAATATACAAAAAAGTGATGCTTAATTTAATCTCAGCCCCACTTGGGGTTGCAATCCAGTCAATCATTATTTTGCACACCATGCATATGCAAATCAGCCTTGAACCTGCTCCAATAGGAACAGGCCAACCCGAACTGCCAGGCCAGGTCCTCCCTGAACCAGAACACAAGCAACCTAAGACTGGTTTTGTCCTCATTAGAGCTCTTAAGTCGGCTGTAGCTTGGTTCCAGTGGAAGAGTGAGCACAGGATCCACGTCTGGGCATACCAGTCGCATTTTGGGTGTTGCACTGAAGTATACAAAAAAATGATGGGTGTAATTTTTACTTTCATCTCAGCCACTGGTAATTACTCAGGGCATCCTTATATAGATCTAGAAGACCATTCCATTTGTGAAGAATCGAGCACTGCTCAATGCATAGAGGCATGTCAAACTGCCGGAACAAACCCCACTGGTACAGGGCGGTGGTCCATTAGCTGTAAGGTCAAGGCTATCCCTAAGATGTGACAATAGAGCTGGATGATCATCGTAGAATATATTTTCCCTTAGGATGAGAACCCAGATGTTATGGTACTCTGGGGAAGGCCAAGAGGAGCAAGAAAGAGAAGAATACGATGCTGAAGTACCAGGAGAAGAAGGAGGCGAAATCTGAGCATGCTGACTCTTTTCAACTTTTTTCCTCTCGAGATCCTTTTTTCAAGAAGATCAGCTAAGGTTTCCTTCATAAAAGGTTTAAGCTCCGCTTTAGAAAGTAAGCCCCCTGCAGCAAGACTGGGAGATTTTTCTTAGCGCTTGCTATGCCTCTCTGTACTACTCAGAGGACTCCAGACAAGGTGTCCGAAGACACTCAGACTTAAAGAGAAGTGTCGCTAACATAAAATTGCCACAATCCCAAACCAGCCCAAACAAACATGGTGCCTAAATACGCGAATTGAATACATTACTTCATTCAATAGCTTCTGTAGGTCACATCCCTCGTCCTTGCAGCGTCCTCTGAAGCCCGAATCCAGAATATGGGGAGCTATGGCCAGGACCAGTAATAATAATAATATTAATTCCTATTTGTAAAGCGCGAACATATCACCCTTTTTTCAAGGCGCTGGTGGCTTGAGCCCTGAGCCTTGCGCTCCGGAGTCAGCTGCTCTGGCCGCTGCACCACACCTCTCCCTGATATCCCAGAATGAAAATAAAATAATGAACGGTTGACCCCACAGTCGGGAGTCTGTCAACAGAGAGACATAAACACAGGAGTTGGTGATGCTGTGGTCTGTTTACCTGGAGCCTCTTCTATTGAGGTAGGTGGTCATGGGGCGCCTCTCTGAGCGGTGGGCAGGCACTTTTGATTTCGTACGGACTGGTATGAGGAAGTGGACGAGGTGGTCATGAGCAATAGTGCCTGTAATGAAAAGGACAATCGGGCTGCTCTGGAGGGTCAGGGAGTTTCATGATTACAGGGCGTGAAATGCTAGGTAAGAGGGAGGACATTTACTCACTCCTGAGAATGTGCAGAGGTTTCATTTATAGCACAGGTTGGTGATCCCTGAGTCACAGTCACAGAGGAGAAGCTCAGGAATGAATATTAGCTGATTAGTCAGCGCATTTTTTGTTGTTGCCAAGTTTGCACTTTTTTTAGCGTTTCCAAGACTGCACCTCACCTGTTAATCTGTAACTTGCATAAACAGTGACCACCTGATTCAAAAGGCCCCAGGTGCAAAGTGTGTGATCTGGTCCTGTAGAGTTTACTCGTGCATTCAGAGCAGATTTCTGATTTCAAGGGAAGCATAAAGAATCTCTGGACTAGTTCAGTGAATCTATGACAGTGTATAGCAGTCACATATTTTCTGGGGTATTCCATTCTATAAAATGTATGCCGGCACATTCCCAGGGGTCCTATTATGTAAAGGGCGCACTTTTCCTGTTTGTGCCCAGCGCACCTTAAAACGGGTGCGCCAGGCGCAAACAGGGAAAGTGCGCCCTATTACATGGAATGCGCGGCCCCATGGCAGATCATCCCTGTGAAAAACTGAGCGGCTGCTTTTTTTTTGTTGTTGCAGATTTATATAGCACAAACTCGACCCGAAGGTATTGGAGCGTTTTACATGAGCACCAGTTACGTTACACAAGGACACATTCATTTCTTGGTAGGCGCGGGGGAATTAAGTGATTTGCCCAGAATCACAGGAAGCTGAGCCGACACCGAGGTTCGAACTTGGCGCCTGAGCTCCAAAGTCGGCAGCTCTGGCCGTAAGGCCACAACCTCTCCCCTTTGAAGCTTTGAAGCCGCTCCGTGTTTTCACAGTGCAGGCGGCAACCCGCCTGCACTTTTAAAGGGAATTAGAGATCCCCTTGCAGGCAGGTGCAGTCAGTGACTGCACTTGCCTACAAGGGGATGTGTGGGGGGGTCCATGGGACCCCCTTTCCTCTTCAGAGTGCTGCCATCAGGGGGCGCACTGACAGTGCTCCACCTTTTAGATGGCACACTGTCAGAGCGTCTCCTGAGAGCTTTGTTGCCTCTTCGCCCGTGTCTGTAATACGGCGTGGGCGCAGAGGCAAAGGGAATCCCTCATTTGCATGGGGCACGCCCCCTGAAGATAGCGCTGGCGCTTTATGTGCGCCTGCGCTATCGGTATTATAGAAGGGGCAGCACAAGCATCTGCGGCCCCTTCTGTAATACCAAAGTGCCCCAGGGGTGCATAAAGCAGGCGCAAATGCCCATTGCGCCCTCGGGGCACTTATGTAATACGGCCCCAGGTAGTAAATTCCTCTTCCGTACGTAAAGTGAAAATGTGCATGAGCACAAGTAATCTTACAAGTACATTAAATATGAAGGTGTTCCCTGCCTTTTTCCACCTTGCAATGGCATTTACTTGTGCCTTTGACACAAGCAAACTTACGTATGTTTTCGTGGTGGGAAACATGCAAGTGGGAAAGTGACTACCTCCAAATAAATGATGTCCTGCTTTTGGAGGCGGCAGAAACACCTACAGTCCTACTTCTTTCTCTAAAATTGTGAAAGTGGTGATCCCAAATGACTCATTTTATGCATTCACAAGTCCACCCATCAAACGTGACATTGCAGCAATCATAATTCTTTGACTCTTTGTTTACCTTAGTCTTGTTTCTAAGACACCGTTGTAGTAGGCGGTTTATCCGAGCCAGCTACTTTATAGGAGAGATGTCACCCATATTTTTGAAAAGATTGAGCAGCACATAATGGGATTTAGGCCTATAATGTATACGCTGCTTATCTTTAAATATCCACAACTCTTCCTACTTCTTTTCAGTTGCAAGAGGAACATCGTCACCAAATTTCTTTGCATTGTTTGGCCTGGTGGTCCATTACCGCCTCTAGCAGGAAAGTATTGGAGGATATTTAAAAAAATTGACTAGATACCAGTGAGTAGGTGCAGTCATCACATATTCTTGATTTTTCAAATAAGTGTTTCCATTCAGTGTAAAGTGGGCAAATTTATCTCCGCTCTCCAAGTGGCGGCTTTGCATCCTTGCAAATCCAGGATCAGAGCCAAGTGGATTGCCCCTAAAGTCTACAGGGCAAGGCTTTGCAGTGCTTAATTTGTAAAACGATAAGTGCCAGGGCTCTCGTCAGGAGACCGCTGTAGCTTGCACTATCCATTTCCCCTGCTAGCACTGCCCATGACACAGTACCAACACAATTACTAACCATCACACTCTTACAAGTGTGACAATGCGGACTATTCCAGGCCTCCAAAGCTATAAGAATGGCTTGGGTGGCAGGTATTAGTTATTGTTAATGTATATTGAATTAATAAACAGCTGTTGTTGTGCTCGTCCATAATTTAGGCAGACAGCACCACCATGTGGCAGGCTGTCATAAGTGCCAGTGCTGAATATTAAGTTCTGGTGCCGAGCACGGAAAACCACCAGCTCAAATTAAGCACTGAGGCTTTGAGCTCAGTTTGTAGCTTTGGACCACTCCCTGGGACAGTCCTGCTACTAGAGCCCAAAGAGAGGACCGGGACTTCGGCGATCTCCCTCGGGACTCTGATCACAGGATGTGGCTGAGGTCCCTATCCTGCACTAAGTCCTTGTCCCCCTTATATCTTGGTTTCTGACAGTGCTGCCATTAATCCGCTTCTAAATCAGCTTTTAAATCAGTCGATTTGACTAGCCACAGTGCCTAGTGGTTAGAAATAAGCTAAGATGATTCACTTCTAAAGAAACTATTGGCTGACAATCTTGCCAATTACTGTCCTATCTCTCTGCTTCCAGCCTTCGCCAAAATATTGGAGAAGCTTATTACCTAACAGCTCTCTGCCTTTTTACAGCAGAATAGGCAGCTCCATCCCTCTCAGTCGGGCTTCCGCCGGGGCTTCAGCACCGAGTCTACTTTGTTGGAGGTGGCAGACACGATCGGGCTAATGGTGGATCAGGGGAAGCTGATCGCACTGGTTCTTCTAGATCTATCTGCAGCTTTTGATACGGTCTTACATCCTACTCTCCTGCAGCCTCTCGGTGCAGTAGGCGTTGAGGCCCAGCCCTGGCGTTGTTGTGTTCTTTTTTGGCATAGAGATCGCAATCAGTTTGGGTGGCCCCTTTCACCTTAGAACCCAAGCCATTGGGTTTTGGAGTTACTCTGGGGTTCGCATTGAGCCCCACATTGTTCAATCTGTATATGACCACCTTGGCGCTCTGATAGAATCGTTTGACTTACAAATTGTTTTGTACACTGATGATACGCAACTATTCCTTACATTAGATCCCAAAAAAACAATGCACTGAGTAATTTTAAGGCATGTATGACTGCCGTGTTCCAATGGATGTGTGACAGCAGCCTCCAATGTAACTCCAGCAAGACAGAAATCTTACTTTTTGGGTCTCCCCCCACCTGGGACAATGGCTTTTGGCCACAGGATGTTCCCCCTTTGACTCCCCCCGGCCACAGTAGCGCATACTTTGGGGGTGAAAGTTGATAACACCGCCTCTTTTGCTCCTCAGGTGGCAGGGGTAGTAGGCACCTGCCTTGGCCTGTTGAAAAACATATTTGTGTCTGCTTCCTCTCATGCAACAAAAAAACTGTGATCCAGGCCTTGATCACCTCTAGGTTGGACTATGCCAACCCACTCTATTGGGGGCTGCCTGCCTACCTCCTGAGGAGATTGCAGCAGTGCAGAATGCCGCTGCTTGACTCTTGCCGCGTCTCCCCAGGACAGTTCACATCCAGCCAGTAATAGAAGACCTGCACTGGCTGCCCGTGAAAGAACGTGTGAGGTTCAAAGGCCTAGTTCTAACTCATAGAACTTTAATCGTAAAGCCCCCCAATACATGTCAAACAGATTTACCCCGTAACAACTGGTCAGGTCACTTTGGTCCTCCAACTCCCTGCTTGTGGTAATCCCTCAATTTAGAAGGAAAAAATGGGGAATCTGGCTCTTCTACTACAACCTTGTGCCACTGGGGACATTTTGCTCTTCAAGAAAGTTCTCAAGACTTGACTCTTTGGGTCAGCCTTTTAGTTCTTTCTATTTGTTGAGTTTAGATTTTGCTGTTAGCGCCGGGACACTCTTTGAGTAGCTGTCACGCTATACAAATCCACAAATAATAATAATAATAATAATTAAGTGATTTGCCCAGATTTACAGGATGTTGAGCCGACACTGAGACTTGAACTTGGTTCCCCAGTTTCCAAGTTGGCAGCTCTGGAAACAATGCCACATCCACTCCCCAGGTAAACAAGGAGGTGGCTGATTTCTGTAAAGCAAGAGAAATTGGGTGGTGCAGCATTTAGACATCTCATATAAATTGCAGCTGTTATTTCGGCAGAAAGATCATTTGTCGGTTTTGGTGAACAAGATGTTACTGGCGAAGGTGTCAGAGGTGTTGGAAAAGTGGGTGAAGCCCGATGAGGTCAATAGAATAGGCCACAACGTTGGGGGCAGAGAGAATACCTCAGGGGAGGATATTTCTAGTGCCGGTGAAAGAGAGCTCAGTACAAGACAGGAAAGCAGTTGACAACTACAAGACGAATGGAAATAGATATGCCATAGCAATTTCAGGGTGGGGCCGCCAGGGCCTAGTGCGGACAGGCAGACAAAGCACAGGACGATGTGGCAAGGACACAAAAATAGGAAAGTAAGTGCTAAAGTTGAAATTCTATAAAATGGGTGACGGGAGAGTCTGAGGGGTGGGTAATTTTTCGGGGTGGTGGGTAGGGTGTAGAAGTTCTTTTGTGAACATTCGAGAGAAAGTCTATAGTCCCATTATTGGCAACACACCCCACCCAACCATAACAGAGTATGCATGCATAAATAAATACACAACACAACTTTTGTTTGGGAAAATATTGCTGCAGGTTTATTCCATACAAAAGTATGCAAATATGGTGGGTTATCTTACGGGCGATCCAAGGGCAGGCAGCTGTACCACTCTACGCTGCCCTGCCCGCCTGATGAGCCAAGCACTGTGGAGAATCCAATCAGCGCTACCCTTATGGGGGTGATCCCCTTACTGGATCACGTGACACATTGGTCCCTTATTACTCACGCCCTTTCGGGGCGGAGCGTAGCAAGGCAAGCCCCCGGTTGTTCAGGCCCACAACCGCCTGAAGGACTAACGGGCGCCGACATAATTGTTCCAGGACCCTCCCATGAGGCTCCTGGGATTTGGCTCTGGCACCCCTATTGTGCCCACGCAGAGGTACCCTTCTGTACCCATCTGCTTCCAGATCGCCCTGTAACTCCGCCAAAGCTCTGGAGGCGGCCCCCGTCGCCTAAAGAGCCCCCACCAAAACAGTTCCTTTCTCACTGCAACCTGCAATTTCCCGGGCCTCATTCATGTCCAGCAGGAACAGATCCAAGCCCACTTGTGCCAAGTGCACCCCACTTTGTCAAAATAACCTTTGGTGTTCGCCCGGCCTAGCCCATGCCTGATGAAGCCACAGCCCCTTGCTCTGCGAACTTGCGCATGGAGCGGTTTATCCTTCTCTGGGAATGTACCAGTGCCTCGCATTACCTGCAATAATGTGATGGCCTCCCAGGAGGGAGCTCTACTTTTACACATCGCTATATTACCCTTCAAGCTGATGTGGCTCCCACCTCCTGCAACCTGTAGTTGCAGTCATTCTAGCATTTCGTGCTTCCTAACACCTGTTTCCCTAATTTATGGAACAGCAGCACACTTGCTTAGAAGACCGCTTCCGCAACCAGCCTATATGCTCTGGCTATGCAGACGGGCATTTCCTGCATCACTGAAGCAACCCGTAACCTGCCCTGGGAGCAGAGTGCACCTACTTTGTTGAAGTTGACCAGACATGTGCACAGACCTGCAATTAATAAACCCTCGCGAACAAGACTGTTCGCATTGCGCACACTATTGCAGTCACAGCAACCATTTGGAGTAACAACTTACGCCACCTACCAGGCTTGCCAACTAAAGCTCGATCACAGATACACACATACCTGCTAACCAGCTGTGACCCTTGATGCTCAACCCAGGTAGTGAACTAGTATTTTGATATACCAGGGAATATTGCCTTCCATAAGATCAAGCTGCACCTGAGCATATGGTCTTCACCTACTGGGCCGAGGTGCAGTGTGTGCTCTGAAATGGTCAGCGATAGAGCTCCAACACATTTAAAGCCGCTCTTGGAGCCACGGCACACATTCTGGCCTAACCAACTGATGCATGCCACCTGGCTAACTTGCCGCTGCGAGATTTTGATCTCAACACCACCCTCTTGGGGTTACCGGTGCACACCATCTGTAGATACTTGCCCCCACTCTATTTGTGCAGATACCTGCAATGTACCCTTCTGCCCCTGTATGGGCAGGAAAATTCCTGTAACATTGCAAATCCCACAGCACTCACATTCTCGGGCAGTCCGGTGGGGGAGAGAGGTCCTAGAATTGGTTCTGCTACATTGCCTGGCCTCCTAGCCCGCAAGCACCCTCGTCTGACAGCAGACTATCTGCCGTGTCGCCCGCGCAATGTCTGCACCCTGGCGCAAGACGTCACCGTTCTATACCTCTGCTAACAGACTACCTTCAGTGAAGCTGGAGTGAACGGTTGTATGTTGTGCATCTGACCATAAGAACCTAGGTTTGCTTTGGCCGGGATCAGATTGTTGCATCTGCCGCACTCACAATGGTGGCAACGTGCAGTTCTTTTGCATTCTACACTGCAGAGTGTGCCTGGACAATCCTAGACACCCCTGTGTGCCAACCCGCTTTGACCCAAGATGCAAAGCACTCGACCCGGTACACTTGGTTACCCCGGACTTAATTGCCCTCCACCGAAATCCATGTGTAAGAGTAGCTGGTCCCCGATTTAATTCCTGGTGGTCTATGCGTTATGCCATACTCCTTTTATGCCTTTTTCAAAGCAGTTAACCCGCTCACACACTAGACCCGCTGGTAGCAAGTTCAGTATAACCTGTACATGGAATTTAAATTCTTCGAACAACTGCACTGTGGGCAAACCACACTCACTGCTACTGGTGTCTGACTATTCGGCCCTTGGAGGCTGTAGCAATACTGCCCGGTCAGCAAGTATGCCCACTGTACAGTTGTAATTTAGTAACTCATGGCACTGACAACCGCAGGTGCCTAGTACCGGGCTGTCTGTATGCAGCCCAGGAACCTGGGCAATAGGCTTGGTGTGGATGGTTTGGTAATGCCAGGCATAAGTGTGATACCTTTGACAAACCTCTCCTGACCAGCATCTATATCATTCTTAAACATATTTACTGGTTTTGCCACATGGCACCCTTCTGGTTGGTGATACGGAACCACCTACCCAGCGTAAGCTGACAGTCCTGCGTTGCCGTCACACCACCTGTGTCCCTTTAATCACCCTCCATCTTCCTGTGTCACCTGACCTTGGTTCTAGAGTGCACTTACTTCGCCCGTTGACCAGACAATTCCACAGACCTCTTTGATTGCTAGACCCTGGTGAACACATCAATGGTGTCAAATCTGGTTTGAAACAATATATGTATTGTGCCCGCTATTGAAGACAACTCACCCCTTCGTGGAGTGACCACTACACAGGAGCCTACACAAGGCACCCAACAGACAAGTTGACCCAGACTACCTTGTGTTCGAGTGCCATATTTGGAAGGAGCCTAGCCTTCACTTGCTGCCCCTGGGAAACACACAATGCCCGTGCTCTGGCCGCAACGCGGCGATGCCCTTGTGTAGCATCGAACCCCTGGTCAAATAAGAGTGCCAACTCCAACTACTTAAACCTGCACCTTGACCATGGGTGGAGTCTAGCTGTCCCCAAACTTCTGCTGGTGCAACCCACGGTCACGCCTCCTGTTCAGTTCAATTTAGTAATTCATGGCACTGACCACCACAAGGGCCTAATACTGGGCTGTGTAACTGCGGCCCAGGGTGACCTTAAACAATTGGCTTGGTGTGGATGGGTGCTAACATTACCTGGCTGAAGTGCAATCCCTTTGACAATCACTCCTGACAAGAAGTGCCAATGCAGTTAGAGGGTTATCCAGCCCGACTTACTTCCGGTCCCAGAATCTGAGTAAATTAGTGAAAGATGCACGTCTGAACTGGTAGCTGATACTGTTACTTACGCCTGCAAATGCTCTGCTCAGAGCAGCCCGTTAGACAATGGCTTCCATCGAAAGGCGGTGTCAACATACCTCCAAGCACTTAAGGCGGTACCTCTGAGTAGGGCTCCAATCTAACAGATGCCCCTTGCCTCGGATACCGCATCTGGCTGAAAGCCTCTCAGTGCTACTGATGCCTTGGCGCTTCCTGCCCCACAGCCAGCTTACCCTGATACAATACGCTCGTGACTGGGACTAAACCGTGCGGCGAAAGCACGAGGCATCCTAGCCCGACCTTCGCTCTTCACCAGGCTCCCACACAAGAGCCCTCCACAAACCTTGTGCCCTACAACATTCGCCCTGTGGGGCAGTTGCGAACGGACTGCAAACAACTCCTAGGCATTCTCTACCATTGTTGTAGCTGGAGTTTCTGGTTGGCTAGGGTATGCACCTAAGCCTGTCCGAACCCACCTCTCTAGTCAGAAGGGAGTACACTTAAGCTGCTACCTGCCCACCCCCTAGGGGGCTAGGCAGAGACATGGCTTATCCCAGGGGCAGTGTAAATTTACTGTGCCAACCGCACATCCACAGTGGCACATTACAGAAGAGACTCCATACCATGTTATTTTGATTACCCTTTGTATCGTCCATACAAGAGAAACTAGTTCCATCTGCCCCTATTACCCTGTGCTACCAAACATTTAATGGGCAACAACCCGGTTTGCGCCCACCTTAATGTGCCATGCTGTGAGCAATTGGATACCCCACATATCTCTTCCCTATGAAAAGATTAAACAAACCGGCCAAAGCACAATGCACGGGCAGTGCGTGTGCCCACTGAGTCACCCCCATCTCTGTGTGATACAAACCCTACCACACCGCATGCCAGATTGTACATATCATTCTGGGGTGACTAAGCCCTAATGTGCCCTTTTCCCTGGATGATCCCCAGTACGAGGGTACAGACTGATGACCAAGTGCTGCGCCAGCCCATAAACATGTCGACGTATGTAAAACCCAGCCGTAGCCAAACGAAACCACTAGAAGCAGTTTGTCGGGGAAATGTGGAGACCACCTGAGTCCCTCCGCGCCCCGCGTACTTCCACAACAGCCAGACAGGTCACCTGCGCGCATGCCAGGTGCCGAAACCAGCAGCCCTTTTGAAAACGGAATGGCGGAGCACAATCACCGCGTTGGAGACAAAATTGACCTCGTTATACCACGAAAGAAGCACGTGCGGCACTCGAATGAGACAAAGTAACTATTCTTTGCAAAAGCAGAGCCTGTCCGTAACTATTGTCTATCTTGGGACAAAAGATGAACCGTGATCCTATCACTGATCAAGTCTGTGATGTCATATTCGCTACCTCTGGCATATTCTCATGAATCGCCATATAAGACCGACACCGCAGTCATCCTATGCTTTGTGTGATCTTGGCCCACTTTTAGTGTGAGCAGAGCCCCACGAAGTAAACTTGGCTTCATATCAGAGCAGGGTCAATCCACTGACCCCCGCCAAAAGGCTGGGGCCTATGTCCAAAGCCAGCATATCTCGGAGCCCCCGTCATGGTAACATATGCCGAAGCCCACGAGCTGAAGCTCTTCACGTCGCCATTGTCAGAAAACGGCACGCGAGACAGGGCCCGAACACACACTGGCTGCAAACCCTCAACCCCTGCCACCGCCGCCCCATACCGGTAAGGAGCCTGGCAGGCAGCTCCGAGGGCAAATCAAGCCAGCTCGACGGTCCCCGGGCTCGCCCCGCAAAACCCCAATGCTGCCCGCAGGCACTTAAGCGCAACTCAATGCTGCTCAGCCGGAACCCATCGATCAGCTTGTTGCCCGGCGAGGGTAGTCTCCCATGGGGGCGCTGCATGTAGTCCGCAAGACACAGCGCGACGTACAACTACCAAGTGCGGCAAGGGTGCAGTCACTGGATGAAGGACGCCATCACTGGTGCTGTGAAGACACCGCCACACTCTACCCTCGCTGCTAGGCAAAGCACGGACACACAGACCGTTCGGCGATTAGCCAGTAGAAATGCCGGTGGTGACTGGGGACTAAACCCGAAACAAACAAGCGTCACTGACACTAGGGCCGTCACTAATACAGTAGCTAGACAATGCGCCGGTGGAAATAGGCTAAGATTTCCCTCCTCCGGTCCGGAGAACCCGCAATCGTTGATTTATTGGACAGCTTCCAATAGTCTATGCCCTCGGTCGGCCGTTCTGGTTATTAACCACATCCTTTCCCCCCATGTATAGCGGCCTGCAGCGCAGGACAGGCCTCACGGCCAGGCATAAAAGCCACCTCAAGACGCCCCAATCCGGTCACACCGCGGAGACCGGCCTAACTCTGCCCGGGTGAGCCGAGGTAATGTGCCCCCATGGCCCGCTTCAGAAGGCAAGCCCCAGTCGCATGTCAATCTGGCCATCTCCGATAAGACCCTCCAATTGTCTAGCGGCGCAAGAACGCCACAAGCTGAACAGCAGAGGCCGCACTACAAGACTGCCTCCTCGAAAACCTGAGGCAAAAGTGCTTACAGCCTGACCAAGTACGTGACCGGTGGCCCTTGGCTGTATAATCCCCACGGAGAGTGGCAAAACCCATAATTTGTCTTCCCAAACCAGAGAACCGAACAATGCCAAACGTGTGTTACAAGCAGGTGAGTGTTCTAGATGTCCATTCTTGAAATACAGGCTATGGCACTCGTCTGTGTGCCCCCATGCCGCGTTAAGATGTGTGCTAACCCATTCAACAGACTGCTCACTCAACGTCGTCACTGGCATTGCAGCAAACCCTTTGACAATAAGCCGATTTTAGAGTCATAAATGATTTCCTTGTCACTGTCGGCATGATCATTCTCGCTTCTGAGGCGAATGAATAAGAATGCCGGGGAAAAGCAAGTGTGCCACTCTTTTCTGTTCTCCCGCTGCATGGCGCTCAGCCATGCATGGCCTAAGCACACAGAGGCAGGGCAACCCGCCCAAAAGGCACTGCCAGGGGGCTCTGGAATAATCGAACTTTAACATTACAGGGCCCAACTCCAAAAAACATGAAGCGCCGCGCCTTTAAAAGCTGTCCTGCATCGCCAGACGCCACCAGCGACCCTTATTCACCCTGTGTCGAGCCAGACTGATCAGCCCTACCCCGCCACCGCGTTCTGTACTCATTAATCTGAAATGCATCCTGGAGCCACCCCATCCGCACTACGGGATGCTAGGCAATCCAACCCGAATAAGCCCCAGAAGCTAAGCAATAGTGTGCCTCGGGGAGAGCTGCGTACTGGTGCACAGCGCCCATGAGGGCATAAATTCCTCTGGCAATCTCTTGTTAAGGACATCTAAATGTCTACACACAAACCAGTGTCGCCGCTTTAGGCAAGAAACAAATCCCAATACTAACAACATTTGGGTGCAAGAAATATGCCCCATAATATGTAAATGCAAGAACGGTTTGGACTGAAATGTAAATGCCCAACACCAGCAAAAGTAATTAACGTCTGAGTGCATTTAGCATGCCCCAAGATGTTCAACAATTTAGTATGGTTTGGGTGCACGCAAATACCACATCACCAGTAACAGTAAGAAGTGTCTGGGTGTAACCCAGTACAAATAAAAGCAAGAATGGTTTGGGTACAAAACAAAAAGTGCGGTTTGAGTTGCAGAATCGCTGCCCCGTCACCAGGGACTGTAAGAATAGATTGAGATGCACTGAACATGCCCCAACTCAAGTAAAGGTAAGTAACATTAGGGCAAAACATAACACCTACAGGAAGTAACAGAAAGTTACAGAAGGTGCAACCTCACATCCCTCGGTCTGAATCCAAGGATGACACTCAAACGTATGCTATCATGGCATTACCAATGCATGCAGGCAGCAGTTCAGCATAGTAAAATAAATATGCTAACTTGGCATTTTAAACGCATGTACTAAGCATAGCATAAATAATTAGGCATGAAATCATGAACAGCACAGAAAAATATGCTAACATGGCATTACAACAATCTCAAAATGGCACTGAACATCACTATAGGAGAGAGTTTTAATTCTATGTACAGGACTCTGTGTAGCCTCCTAGAAATATTTTGTGAGAAGGAAAGAACCTGTCGGACTGTGCCGAAACCCGGGATTGAACCAGGGACCTTTAGATCTGCAGTCTAACGCTCGCCCAACTGAGCTATTTCAGCCTGCCAAGTTAATAACGCATGGAACATAACGTAAGACGCCCTGCATCCCCAGCTGGGGCCGCGAGCCAGCCTCATGCCGCTCCAGAGAGAACCAATGATAGCCTCAGTGCGACCTCCCCCGCCTCAGCATGCTTCTGGCAATGCCAGGGAACATGCGGCACCCACATACCAGTCCTGTATGGGCCCCTGAACGGTCTAATTCCCATATGAATGACAAAGGGGGGGCAACCTCGGCTGCTTCATGGCGGGTCAGGCAGTCCCTCTCGAGCCCAAGGGCGTAACGTACCGCGCCGGAGGCCAACCCCCCCCCCGCCACTCGGAAAACGAGCCTGTCCACTGTGCGGGTCACCCAGTGTTAGCGATAAGGAGACGCGCAGACCGGTCCTCTGCCAGCTGGGCAAGCTCCCACATGGAGTTTCAGCCGTAAATATAAACAACCACGCACCACATTCAAAACCATGCACAGGGTCTTCAAAGCCCTATGGCAGTGCTCCAGGGAGCCCGACCTGAAAACATACCCCGGCGCCTCCTAGTCCAAGCCAAAGCACACACAGGGCGTGCCCTGCGGTCCTAAACCCATGGCGCTCCAGCCCGTGCACACACACACCACCAGGCCTGGACGACCACCCGAATCCCCACCAGGAGGACAAAGCCACTGTGCTGGGGGGGTGGGGGGATTCGTTGTGGGCAGATACTGCCCCTGACCCAGAAACACAACCGACCAGGGACACAATAGCGCAACCCGCAGGAGCCCGGACCACCCCCGCAGCACCGAGGCGGCAGCGCTGGCCACAACACTCCCCCGTCTCCACCTTGATCGCCTGGAGTGTCACACCAACTCCCTCAAGGCACGAGCAACCACAGAGGAGGCCACCCTGCCCCCACCCGCAGTCACGGGCCATAGGCCAATGCGCAGCGTCCCGCCTGCCAAACGAATACCGGAAAAGCGTGGACACACTGACACAGAAAGTGTCGCTGTGCCGGAAAGGCAGCAGCATCTGAGTATCTTAACACTATCTCCTCATTGCGGCGCAGCAGGACAGCCGAGACCCTCCTCCAGGCAGTGAGAACGAAGCGAGATCCCACACCCACTGTGCAGCGAGGGCCGTGCCAAACGGAACAGGGCACCACGCCCGTAAGTCCGCAGTAGGGAACGTGACCAGCCTCTGCATCCCCTGCCTACCACCACAGCTGGTGATCCTGACCTTAACCCCCTGCGCCCGTGTATAAACACCGGAAGCAAGCAGTAACAACTCAGCGGTCGCAACCACTGAACAGGATGAAAGACTTTGGGTGCAGGGGGGGCGATTAATACCCCGGCGTGTCCGGCGCAAAGAGGACGCCAAGATGGCCAGGGGAGGCATAAATACCTCCCCACCTCCTCTGCGTGCCGGAAGTGACGCGTCTGGAAGGGGGCTCCTCCTCGAGCCCCGCATTCTGAGTGGGGGTGGGGAAGTGCCCAAATGGCACTAAAGGGGCCGCCCGTTTAGGGTGGCCCCCTGCGGGGGCCGCGGGCAGTCGCAGAGTGAGTGGCTAAGCCGAAGGTTATAGGCACAATTCTGCTTGCTTCCAACAGAGCAGCCTTTTCACTAAGCACAAGATGTCTGGAGTGGTTTCTCACCTAAAGGGAAACATCCCTTACTCCGCATGCGTTACAACGCATGTCATTACCCCGCATAATTTACTCCGCAAAAACTTTTACAACGCAGGGCTTTACACCGCAACCCATTACAATGCATTCCCCATTACAACGCCCCGGTGGAGTTAGAATAGTAAATTGCATTGTAATGGACAATGCGTTGTAATGGATTGCGTTGTTAAGCCCTGCGTTGTAAAAGTTTTTGCGGAGTAAAAAACGCAGGGTAATGACACGCGTTGTAAATGCGTGCAGAGTAAAGTGTCCTATTCTTACCCAAAGTGTAACTAGAACGATGCCTTCACGTTTCGAAAACAGAAATGTAGCGACACTTTAACTCAGTTCCTGTGATAGAAACTACTTTTATAGACTGTGACGATGCTTAGAAGGACCTCTGTCAGCATCATCTTCTTTGTAAGGCCGTGGCAAAGGCTCAAAAGATTAATTTCTGGTATTTTTCTCCTCACACTTCACAATTAAACATAAGTAAGCAAAATTTGGGTAATTGTTTTAGGAAACATTTGTATGTGCCCCCCTTTTCGGTTATTTTGTCAACGCTCATTCATCCCCATGGATGTGTCAGAGATAGGGTGGTTGGTCTTGACCCAGATGTGGCAGGGTGCCTTCCCCTCACCAGGCTACCGCCGTATAACTATACACGCCCACCAGGGCTGGCTTTAGCGCTGGTGGCGCCCTGTGCGACAATGTCTGTTGGCGCCCCCCAATGACCACCTCTGCCACGGATTCCCTCACCAGCACCCTTTAACAGTGCCTCTCAAGTCTCCATAACCCCTGTCTCTCAGATTCATTTAGTTTTATAGCACCACTCATACCAGTGTAAGATGTCAGAGTACTTTACACCACACACACATTGCACAGAGACAATCGTGTGTAAATCAGTATATAGGAAATGTTACATCAGACAATACTACAAGGTGTAGTGTAGGAGTGTCATGTCATCGATACTGGTAGGCAATATAGTTAAAGTTCTTATTCAGGAAAGGCACAAATTCAGAATTTAAAACGTAACATCATTGTTAGGGGTTCTCTTTCATAGTAAGAATTGTTTTCTACCCAAATGAACCCTTTTCACAAGATTAGGATAATGAAAGACTGGGCAAAAAAACGTATAGCTCTAACATATATCTTGCAGTTTGCAGCAGCTCTAGGGTGACAGTTAATAGCTCAATGTTCTATATTAGGATTTTGACTTATAAACGACAAGTAACAAAAGGATCTCTCTTACAGAAGCAGTAACCCACTGACCTATTTACATTATATGCACTTCGTTATCTGCATGGTACACGTTCTTAGCAGCAGGCATTTTAACCCTCTGCGCTACCTTAGGATGAGTCAAAACTTCCACTAGACAAACCTCTGGTCTCTTTCCAGAAAGACGATTAATCACCGGACTTCTCTTGACATTTTAATTGATGTCTGAAAGTTGCTGGAGGCCAGGAACGAGGCAGCAGGTGCTTTTAAAATGATGATACACATTTTCAAAAATGACGCCCCCACCCCAAGTCAATGCCCGGTGCGCTCGCACTGATCGCACCGCCCTAGAGCCGGCCCTGACGCCCACTGACTCCAATGAAGGCACACCTACACTGGGTGACGGTACGAGTGAAAGACCACGTGCGGTCTACGACCCCTTTATTATATAGCCTCTGACCACGCCTGGCCAAAGGCTGTACAACGATGCACATCCAGGGCAGTGAGCTGCCGCAGGAGAGTCCGGGTGGCTCACTACACCAGACAAGGCTGTTTCCAGTTTCTGAAGGCTGACTTTTGTGAATCAGGACACTTTCCTCTCGCCTGCGTGTGTGATTACTGAGAATGGAGTTTGTACCAGCGCAGCTAATATCAGGTCAAAGTCTCCTGCTGTCTCAAGACTCCATTGGTGGAGCCCGCCTTCTGACGACACAGAAACTAAATATAGTTGAGGTATAAAACCCCACAGTGCACGCGATTTGAGAAAGCTGTGGTTGCTGCGACAGCAGCTCTTTCTACCAGTGCCGTCTTAACGCATGGACACGCTGGGCAGTTGCCCGCGGGCCCCACGAGCATAGGGGCCCCATGCAGACCAGAATTAAACACTAATTTTCCGTTAAACATTTTTATTCCTGTGAGTGGTTGTGTAGGCAGGGCCCAGTGCACTGCATTGCCCGGGGCCTATAATGCTGTTAAGACGGCCCAGCTTTCTACCAATATGTCACCGAAAGGCCATGTCTTACTGAATATTGAGTCTTCCTGCTCCCCGGAACGGGCATGTGTGCTCCGGCTGCTGTGGCCGCGCAGGGGATGCTGGGAGAATATCTGTACTCATCCGAAAGTAAATGAATAATACTGCAAAGGCTCCAGTAATGGCCTGCCTAGACTTCATTTTCAAATGTGAATGGCCCAGGTATCGCTGAGACATGCACACTTTATTTGGAGCAGAAGTCTTGCTTGAAATTCAAGTTTCATGGTATTATTTTTACTGTCAAATATTTGGACGTGTACACTTTGTGTCATACCGGTGAAAGTGGCCTAACAAAAGTTATTATTTTTAACACGTGTATTCATTAACACACATTTGCACATTTATGACTGCAGTGCAGACAACCTCTAACTAGTTTAAGAAACCATTGCTCGCCGTTTTAAATATTCTGTGAGACAGTCCCTGGACAGAGGAAAGCAACATGGCCAATCCACACAGGAATTATTTTATGAGATGTTTTTCTTACTGGAGGATGTGAACATTACGGGCTTCCTTGGATTTCATTCCTACTTCATATCTTTACGTAAAGCTCGCATGATCATTGGTCAATGACATCACTTCAGTCCTGATTTTCAATGTGTCTACCTGGCTTCGATTTTTACAGTTTTGGATTTTTAATATTAACTTGCTCCCGTTAACGGAGTGACAGTGGCCGCATCATTAAAGATATATGGAGCACAGTAGAATTTTTCCAGTTCGAATAGGTATCCTGCTCGGCATAGGATGACCGGCATGTTGCCATGGCAGTGTGAGTATCGTTACCTTCAGTATCTGCAGGGCATCTAAGGCTGCCATGCTGTGCAGGAGCTGCACAAAGAACATGGCCTCTGACCGGCATGTTGCCATGGCAGTGTGAGTATCGTTACCTTCAGTATCTGCAGGGCATCTAAGGCTGCCATGCTGTGCAGGAGCTGCACAAAGAACATGGCCTCTGGCCATGCTCTCCGTGTAATAACTGCCTTACAGTATTCACATGCAAAAAGAACAATTGATGAACAGGATGCTGAACAATGTCTAACACTCACCTCCAGTCAGAGATCTGGGCCTAAATCTATCGTTTTTTTGCCCACCAGGCCATTCCAATTTAAACCCAGCCATATGCAAATCAGTCTTGACCCTGCTCCCTATGAGAATAGTCCAGCCCGAACTGCCAGGCCAGGTCCTCCCTGGACTGGAAACAAGCATCTTGGGACCTATTTCGGGGTATCACCCCTCATCAGCAAGGCTAGCTTGACTCCAGTGGCATGGAGAGCACTAGGTGGGAAGGGTATGCCCAGACGTGGGTCCCGTGTTCGCTACGCCACCAGATTCAAGCTAGCCTGGCTGATGAGGGGTGATACCCTGAAACCGGTCACAGGATGCTTGTTTCTGGTCCAGGGAGGAACTGGTGAGGACCTGGCTTGGCAGCTCGGGCTGGACTGTTCCCATTGGTAGCAGGGCACTGACTGATTTGCACATGGATGGGTCTAAACTGGAATGGCGTGGCGTGCAAAAAAACGATGCATTTAACCCAGATCTGTGACTGAGAGTGATTGTTTGATTTGTTCAGCATTCAGTCCATCATCTGTACTTTTTGCATTTACAGTATTCACAGTGACCTACTCAAAAGAAGTCCATCGGTCATGTCCTGTACGTAGTGCCCCTCCATGTAAGTACTGCGGACATTGCCATGCCCTGGGTGGCTCAATAGCTGCAGAGCAATGCCCTCTGAAATTAATTCACAAAAATAGCACGGGTAGCAGCAGTGCCAATAGGCACCCTTAGACACACCATGCCATCACAGGGTTGACCAATTGCCTCATAGAGTTATCCAATCAGCGACCTTCTACTTGATGTTGATGGTCTAGGGGGAGGACAAAGATTGGAGGCTACAGAAAGTAAACATGGATCTAACAGTCTTGTTTACTTTCAGTTTATTCTGGTCCCATTATGGCTCCTGATGTAAGGGGTACATAGGACAGTGCTCGGGGTACAAAAGGGACCAAAAGGACCAGCCCTGGTTACACACTTTTAATCATTTTAATGTCTATGGCTTCTGCTGCATGGATGCTGCAAATAAGCAGTATCTCTGTGTGCGGGCCCCATTTCAGCATTCTATTTTTTTAAGGTCTTTTTATGCAGATCTCAGAAGGCAATTCTACATTTTAAGCCACCTAAAGTGAATAATCATTGTCTAAATTTGTATGAACCTCAGTTCAGGTCTGTGGACTCCACAGACTAAATTGTGCATTTCTTGTCTTAATAAAGCCCTTGTATATTTCTTTTGAGCACTCTCAACCTACGCATGGAGCCACTCTACTGGCTGACAACAGTATCAAAATTCACCAATATGCTGATAATACACGACTCTACTTGAAAGTCTCCTCTGCTTCGTGCATCCAATGTTTCAAATGCTGCTTGCACACCATCAAACTTGGATGTCCATCTGTCTGAAGCTCAACCCAACCAAGACAGAATTCTTGTTATTTGCAAAGAGCAATAAACAAGATGCAATATAAACCTGGTTCAATGACATGAACCTTGCTGGCTTTGAACCCCAACTTTCACTGAATGTAAAGTCAATTTGATTCACCCTGGACATCAATCTCTGCAGCAGGGAACAGATTCTCTCTTCTAAAGAAAGACAAATCATTTCTTCCAGAAAGTTACATCAGAACTGCTGATCGCATCTGGGTAGTTATGCCTTACTTCATGGCCTTACTCCACACCAGCATCCTTTTGGGGCATCCTACACACTGCATCACTTCTCACCAAGGGTCTAAAGAAATAGGATCACATCACCCCTATCCTGATGGAATTTAAATTGGCTTCTACTGCCGGCCCGCACCATCTTCAAAACCAGCTGCATCATTTACAAAACTATTATGACCAGTACTCCCGCTTATCTTGCAGACAAGCTCACCATCTCTGGTAGCTCTTGGTACACCTGCAGCCAGGACACCATCAGACTGCAGACTAAGCAGCGTACAAAAGTAAAACTTCCAGAATAAGAAGCATAAAAAAGTAAAAACAGTACATCAGGCTTTTTCCATCTAATTACCTAGAACCTGAACCACCATCCTTGCATCAATCAGGACAACCTCAACGCTGCACCAATTTAGGAATCAGTTGAAGTCTCACCTCTTTAAAGAACACTACATCCCAATGCATTAATGCATTAATAATCCATAACCCAGCTTCCTACCCTCTTACTCTTGGACTTCATGCTTGCTTTTGACCATGTACAGCACTCCGCTGCCTTTTGTCTACTATATACATTCATACATACATACATTCTCTGACCACTATGCTCCAAAAATATAGCTTACAGCAGGATAAGTCTCTGGATCCAAGATGGCTGCAGGAGCAAAGATCATCAGCTATTCTCAGTCAAGCAACTATCTAAAATCTAAAAAAAAACATTTTAAGCCCATTATTTAGTTTCTTTTAAAATGCTGTGCGTATTTACACTAAACTAGAATAGCATTTAAAGTTTGGGTATGACTTATGGTCCACGTTTAGTGCATGCTGCTCTGAGGCTATCTTCTCTAGGCAATTTTAATTGAAAATTCAGCTTTTGGGACTCCCAACGTACCAGTACCAAACTTTCACTGTTCAGACTTAAGCTGTCATTGTGAAAGATACAGGCATTTGTAATCCCGCAACCAAAATTACTAAGACTGCGGCACAGTAATTCTGAGGTACACGATTGTGGGCCATTCCGAGTTTTTCATTCAGTGACGTGGAATTACAGTGGGAACTGGCGATTGTGCATCATTTCCCGCATACTTTTCCTCAATTACTGGCATTGTTTCCCCACAGACATTTCTGCTGAGTGAGTGGATCTCTCAAGAACAGTTCCCTCACAACTCAAAATGCTGAGATGTAAACACATATGTATGTCCGAATCAGTATTACAGTAAATCATGTTTTAGGGCAGCATTTCCCAAACTGTGGATCTCAACCACATGATTTTTGATAGGTTGGGAAAGTCTGAGCAATAAATAAAGATGCTTTACATTCTGTATTTATCTTGTCAAATTGCTTTGCTTTAAAGACTGAGGTCAAATGTCAGGCTATTTCTTCTGACAAATTGCTGCTTACTCTTTTAACATTGGGATTGGTGTTTTCTTTCTCTGAGTGCAAAGTGAGAGGAGTTTAAAACGTGAATTATGTGACAATCTTGCTGGAGTACAGGGAGAGTGAAAGAAAAGTCTGTAGGATGTTGGTTTTTTTGCAACGCACAACAAAATGTAAATACCTGTAAACCTGTAAAATAACTGTATGAATTCAGCAGTTAGGAAAGCAAAAATTAAACAAATTATTTTTTGTAATTCTGAAGTGTGCTGGAAACCGAGATGTTAATTGGATTAAAACAAACCAAAACCGTTCACTTGGTGATGCACAAATGATGAATATTCACAGAAACCCGATTTCCACGCATTATCATTTGTGTCCTATATAGTTTTATCAGTAAAACTGTAGGCCTGTGCAAAGTTAGTCAAAAATGTGCTGTCTGTAAATAACAATGCGCTACCACATGATGCTTTAGTTACATTCAAAAATCGCCCCGCCTCCTGTCCATTAAAGGTAGGTGGATCGCTAACGTTTGTTGTTCTAATACATGGGTTGTGGTTCTGAAATGTCTTGGAAGCACTGTTTTAGGACATGAATTTTGTAAATGCATATCCTGGAAAATTATGTGCAGATTTGTGCCAAAGTTGTAATTGATCCAAAATGGTCTTTTAGTAGTAAATTAGGTGAGACCATTAACTATACAGTCACTGTTGCCAATTCTTTATTAAGTTTTGTTATTGGTATTTGTGTGGCGTTTAAAGCTATAATGGCATAGCACTTTCTAAATCTGGACACTCTTACGCGGATCTGTCAATCAGTTGTGACTGGTGATTGTGGATGGTGGGTTGTGTGAGGTTAGGAGAGAAATTATTTGATGTTTCATTTGACATTGGTTTCTATAGGTTAGTGTAAAAGTAAATGAGTTTGAGCTTTGAAGGTGTTTGTGTTTATTTATGACAAGTGGTACAGAAGGACCCATTGCTTGATTGTATTAAAGAGAATTTTAAATATATATATATATATATATATACACAATCGAAGTAGGTAATTAAGATGTAATGTTGGTCAATGAGAGTGTGAATATTTATGCTGGGTTTATCTGAGTGGTAGCGGTAGTGGTGGGCGAGCCACTGAAACCTCGAGCCAGGCTTGAGACTGAAGCCTGGCTCTGGCTAAGCTCGAGCCCAAAATGAACCGAGCTTTCTTGTGGCTTCTGTCTGCTACCCTCACTCCAACCAGGGTGTGGCATTATGGCCAGTGCTGCCGCCTTTGGAACTGGGGAACCAGTTTTTAGTGTCAGCATCAGCTCAAAATCCTGTGATTCTGGGCAAATCACTTCATCTCCCTGTGCCTATAAACAATGCATGTGACTTTATGTAATGTAACTGGTGCTCATGTAAAGCACAGCAGTGCCTTCCGGTCAAGTTCACGCTATAAAAACTGCAGAAAAATGCACAAAGAGGTAAAAACAAAGCCTTAACATATAGAAAGACAAATAGATATCCAATTTCTGGCTGATTTGTACAAAACCTGGAAAATCGCGGCTTCCCTGCTTAAATTGTGTGATCTTAGGCAAATATTTTAATTCATCATAACTCTTTTTTCTTCATTACGGCATAAGAAAGCACTTTCAAATATGTGAGTTCAGGATACCAGTTGTACAAAAAACTATTATGCTTGATTTATTAGACTATAATGTTGCTCTATGATATTCTGGGTCACGCACAGGGTTTATTTACATGACAATTGTCTGGCCTCTTAGTGCACTAGAGGTTTATGTATAAAAACGTTCCTATTTTTTATAAATATTGTCCCCATCTTTCTGTTGGCAGCAGTACCACAGCGGTATTAAGCTTTCCCCCCACGTGCTCATCCCAATCTCGCTATCCAGGCTCACAAACTAGAAGTCTCACTGAAGCCAAGTTATTTCCTGTTATATGAGTCGTATCTTACTTTCAAAGTGCGACCCCGAAGAAACGTGCAGAATATATCAACTCATCGGAAGCAACACATGCGTCCGCAGGGTTCCTTCCGGGCCACGGGGTCGTATCAGGAGGACTCTCCCTCTCATTACGTTTCTGGATGCTGATTAACCAGTTTTTGCATTAGATCCAAACAACTATGCAGGCGTAGAACAATAAAATATCATATTGTTGTATCTAAATGAGATATGCTTGAGTTTATCTACAGTGTTCATTTACTGCCACCATGGTCACAGATTTACACACTGAAATGTGCCCGGACAGAATGTTTGTTTAGTGTCAACGAAAGAACACTGGCTCCCTCTTCTGGGCAATTGTATCACCTGCAACTATGAAGCGCGCAAGCTGCGAAGTCAGGAGAGGGAGTCAGCGAGACGTGCTCGCGGGTGGATAGACGGGTAGACAGACAGTTTTGCTGCCAGGCAAGATGCACAAATGGATGTAAAATCACACAGACCTACAAATGGAGTGTTCGGTAGATTTATGGACAGACAGATACACCAGTTGTATTGATTGGTAAATATTTGGGCAAAATGTATGTGCATTCAAGTGGATTGATTGGTTGGAATGTACGTTGGCATAGACGGGTGGGTTGATGGATAGAGGAATGATAGACGCATTGATGGACAGATGCACAGACAGAAGAAAGAGTATATGGAAAAGCATTTGAAGTTAGTTGGCTGGATAAAGACGGGTAGTTTTAGAGCTGTATAATGAGTGGCAGTCTTTCATGCACTCTAACAGCATCACAATATCCAATTCAGAGAAGCAGGCTCGAGCCTGAAGCCTGGCCCTGTCTCAGATCAGGGTCCTGCTGGTACCTCGAACATAACTAGACGAGCTTTCATGTGGCTTCTGTCTCCCACCTACACTCTACCCTCAAGCACAAAATGATGAAAACAAACATTAACATTTGAGCTAAAAGGGAGAGACAAATAAATACAAATTTAGTGGCTGATTTGTACAAAGTGAAATCAGAAAACCTGGATTAATCATGGCTTCCCCGCTTAACCAAATTGTGTGATCTTATATTTTTTTTTACCCATCTTCATCTTTCTTCACTATGAAACCACCTTCAAATACTCGAGTTCCGAGTACCAGCTTTAAAAAACCTATTCTGTTTCAGTTAAAACACTATAATTTTGCTCTATTTATAAAAACTGTGGGCTGCATAAATGATTCACGTGACAACTGTCAGGCCAGGACTGGTTCTAAGTTCATGTTTAAAAATTATCACTTTTAATAAATACTTCTCAGTGCTGTGCTATAATGTGGCATATATATGTTAAAGAAATACACTTTCTTGAAGAGACTTTATCATATTTTAAGTGATGTTTGGTGCATGATTTTCTTGGCAAACATTTTCAGGGCTCAGCTCGTGCATGGGTTCTAAGAGCTAGACCGATGACTCTGCTCGCCCTGTTAATTTGTTGGCTCGCTCACCTCCATTTTAACCAACTGAGCTTTACTCTCAGAACAATGGATTTACCATGGATCAAGAATGACCAAATTATGTGACAGCCTTGACTAAATTATGCAGCAGTAAAAAGCAAATTGTGCAGCATAATGTAACTCTTTTTTGTGTTGGTATTCCTTCATTATATTGCCATTTTTACAAATACTAATACTGTATGGGCAAAGGTTTCACCTCATTAGTACCTGTTTAACCCCCAAAGGGTGTATATATATGTTGAATGTGATGATCATAGTTGTGCTCCTATCATGTGGTTTGGCTGCTCTTATGCATGAATTTGAGGTGAAAAGGAGTGAGAGATAGGTTGCTCTACAGTAGATTGATTCTAATGTATGGATGGATAGAAGTGTGTGAGTGCCTTGTGGCATATGTTTGAACTATTTTGGTATGAGATGAAGGGTACCAACCTTCAGAAGTGCAAATCCGGTGCGTTGAGCAGTTAAAAGGCCAATAAGTTCATCCAACCCCCCTCAAAGCAGCTTCCGTAGAAGGAAAATGTGACATGCTCTTTACAGTCAACAGGGCTTACAGCACACATGATACACTTTGCTAAACACAACAATTACCTGGAATTAGAAGAGCGGGTGGACAGTTAGGGCTGGGCCTTTAAATAAAGTCATTTATAGAACCTTATGACTGAATATAACTTTTTTTCATTAAAGATTCTGTTTAAATGGTGCCTTATGTTATGAATGGTTTTAAGGGGCTAAGAAAATAAAAAACAGCCATTAACATTTATATTCTCTCATAAATATTTAGGTAACTGCTCATTGGGACATACAAGGGTTAGGAAAGCACCATAGAAATGTCAATATAATAATATAATGTAACTGTCTTGCTCATTTATATTTCAAAGGAAACTTGCATAAACTCTCCTTTGTAGTAGATAAGAGTGTGACGAGGTACTACTGCTGTGTATTTGCCAACGGGGAGAGATATGCTAATGGAGCCATTCATCCCTGTTCTTCTGTCCACACCAAGTCTTTAATTAACACCTTGCAAGCAGGGCTGAAAAAAAGCATAAGACAGCAGGGGGCACAATAAGCAATTAAAAATCAAAGCCTCCTCTACTATTAAAAGGCCTTTGAATGACCTATGAAGTACTGGAGTCCAGCACGCTTATCAGCTAAGAATCCTGTGTCATCTAACCTGGAGCAGCTCGGGCTACATCACAGTAGGCGGGTGGAGCAGGGATCTGAAGCGGGTGGAGCAGGGACCTGAAGGGCATTGCAGTCTTGGTTAAGGGAAAAGAGATATGCTGAATTTAAGTCAGCAGCTCGTTTAAACGTAATTCATTTTTCAGTCCTCATGATTTTAATGCACTGAAAAATGAATGAAGTTTAAACAGGGACTGCATATCTATCTCTTTTTAAGCTTCAGGGTCATTTGTCCCCCTCGTCCCCCCTTCCCTTGACCCCTGTGTCCCCTCACCTCCACAATCTGGGGGATAAATCCCCCCCCCACAGTTGGTACGCCCATATCTCTTTAAACTGGCATTATATCTCAGTGAGTGCTCACTGCTGACATCCTCAGTGTTCTGATGGTCCCAAGTTTGAATCCTAGTGTGAGAAATTGGGTTGTTGGTTGAGGAGGGTGTGAGCCTTTCTCAAGCAACAGCCACAATCCTTGTTATGGTGAGCCACAAAATGTCACTAAACCCTCTTGTAGCTTGGCACAAAAGCAGTCAGAATTAACTTAGAGCACTGTGTAAAGTATTAATGCAGCACACAAACAGTAATAAAGTGAAGACGCAACACAAGAAAAATCCTACACTAATGTAGAAAAATAGAGTACATTTTAATAAATAAAATGAGACCAAAACGACAAAAATACAATTGGTAAAACCAGAGATATGCAATTTAAAAGATTTAAGGTAAGTATAGCTCCTAAAAGCACAAAAGACCACTTATTTCGGCATTTGTGAGACGGGGTGATAGTCACAAGTTCAGGCCGACTGTTATAGAGCACAGGCCAGATACAGGGGCCAGGTTACTCCAGCTGAAAGAGTTACCTTCTCAAAGTCTAGTGCAATGAGTTCAGTTCGTAGTAGAGGAGGCCATGATGAGCAGGGAGAGCATTGTGGATGGTCATTGCTGTAGAGTGAAGAGCAGGCCAGTCATCATTGACGGTCATCACTGTCGCGCAAACATCTTGTTGGTCATTGTGGATGGTCATTTGCTGGAGTTTCGCGTTGGCAGCCACCGTGGGCTGTAGCACAAAGTGTAGATCTCATGCTGCTGGTCATCGCTGGTGATCACTGTAGCGCGAAGAGTTAGGTTTACCGGAGCTTTGTGTTGGCAGTTAGTGAGAGAATGGGCCTGCTTCTGGTCACAAAGAGCTCAAAACTTCAGGATTTCTCCTATATGTTCAGAGTAGTGCACTCCGATGCGAACATAGGCCCTAGGCTATGAGGAGGGACTCACTCTTGTAGAGGGCAGCATGGCTCAAGCAGGTCCAATTGCATGTTCAGGCAGGTCCAGTTGCAGCAGGTCATCAGGGCAGTTGCAGGGAGGTTATGTCCCAGTAGCCTGTAGGTCTGAACAGGAGGTCAGTCAGCCAACACTTGGAGTCACTTCAGGTAGCCTGGGCTGAAGGAAGCTTATTTAGTCTTCCTTCCCAGACAGCAGGGCAGGCCTCAGGCAGCAGGATAGTCCTCCTTCTGTAGTATCCACAGGTCCAGAAGTGTACTGAAGAGTTGGTCTGAGGGTCCAATATTTATACCTGGTGCCAGCTTTGAAGTGGGAGAAATTTCTAGACTTTTCCTCACATCTGGTTCTGGAATTTCCTTCCTTCCCCTGTCTTGCTCTGAGGGGTCTTAGTGTGAAGTCCTTTGTGAGTGTGCTGAGGCAGCCCCTTTGGAGTGCAAGTGTGGTAAGTGACAGCTATACCCCTCCTATCATGACAAGATGGCCAAATCCTCACAATACCTAGTCCCCTTTGTATCACTGTCTGGGTGGAATACACAAAGGCCAACTGGCAACTACACATAGTCATGTGACCCAGGGTACAGGCTGCAGGCACCAAATGATTAGGACTAGAAAATGCTAGCTTTCTAAAAGTCGCATTTTCAGAATTGTGACTTACAATGTGACTTTACCATTAAAGAGGATTTTAAATTACAATTCTTTCAAACTTGATATTTCTACCTATTTCCAAACAAAAGTCATCACTTATCAAATGTTTTAAGGTAACCCAATGTTATCCTATGGGATAGGTACGCCTTGTAATGAAAATAATCAGGAGGCTGATAGTAACTTTCTTGCACTAGAATCCCTGCCAGACTGAACTTCCTTTTAAAAATGTGGAAGTTAGTTTACCGACTTACTTGTAGGGGCAGTTGCGTCACTTCGCCTCCTGCTAGTGCCTGCAAGTGGTATCCTGTTTGCTACAAATGTCATCAGGCTTCAGTAGTCTGCCAATTGTGGAGGCCAGGGAAAAGGGAGTATACCAAGACTAGTAGTGGTCACTCCTGGTAGGGGAGAGTATATGTGCTCTAAGACTTGCATGACTGTGTGTAGTATAACTGAGAAAGACTGAAAATTCCTGTCAGACTTGGCGGAATCATATTCTTCAGAACACAAATCAAAGACCACAAAACCTCAGCTATGATTCATTGCTGCCTAGTGATAAAAGCTTGCCACCCAAAACCAGATTTCAGACCAATTAGGAGTGAAATACCAGCATCAGTTCTGGAAAGAGACAATCTCCCTGATCCTTGTCAACACTTGTTAAAAATGCACATCATATCCGACCTTGCACAATCACAAGTAATTGTAACCTCAGTGCAGGCCCCATTAAGAACCCGGATAGTGATGTCTAGTAATTTATCTGAATTTTGAAAACATTCCCCATAGGATGACATTGCTTCCACAGGCTGCCATTGTTCTCATTGCCTAGCATTACATCGATTACTGAATTAGTTTTATGGAGTAGTCAACTAATGACATTTCCATTTTCATTATCATGAACTTTTATCCTTATAGCCTAACATCCTCTTGCACTTCTGAAATGTTGTACTTCGCAACATGTTGCTCCTCACACCCCTCAGAACTTCCCTCAGAGTAAGTCTTAAGCTCCAGCAAAGAGTGAACCGAGTCTAATTTAAGGAACTACTTGGATTCTCACTTTGCTATCTACTTGCCCATGTGGTTGGTGAAACATTGTGAGACTGTGAATCATGTTCTTTTGTTGCTTTTCTCCAAAAACTGGCCAGGTAAGTTTCTTTCAATGGTTGAACCATTTTTTCCAGGAAAGGGTGTTGTTGGGAGTGAGAGGTGAAGATGAGGCTTTAGATTTAAGTATTGTTAGTGTGCTTTTGATGGAGGAGGAGGCCACTGACACTGGGAAGACTGTGGCAAAAAGTCTGTTCGCCATTTAAACAACACAATTACATCCACTAATGACTGAACCTGCAGTTTATCTCATCCTGACCAGTGTTACTATTGCACCAGCACATCAGTAGGGTAAAAATAACGTCTCACACAGTGGTTTAACTCTAGCTCAGGTTCCTTTTACATCAGTGAATTAATGACGGATTTTATTCTCAAATAATGGATCTTAGAGTGAAATTGGGAACAAGTGGTCACTCCAGCTATGCATCTCAAAATAAAAAAAATATGACACTTTGCTGTATTCAGGGTGATCCACTTACTTACTAAAAATGGCCAGCGCACAGGTGTTCTAAGCATGTCATGAATTACAATTACAGTATCCAGTGCTGAGGGCGAGTCTGACCTGTTGTTGCTCTGGGTATGTATTGATGGTATGAACTCAGTGAGAAAGTTAAAGCTTTCTCTTGCCTTTCATAAAAACAACCTTATCCTCGGCCCTGTGGAAGCCCAACAATCTTAAAGAGATTAGAACTTGGAAAGCTAAACATGACATTTTGTGGGAAAGGGACAGCTTAATATTATTTTCTTGAACATGGGCATCAAACAGGTCCCTGTGGCCTTTGTAGGGTGTCAAGCCCCACCATTCATGGAGGACTGCTTGCACAAGGGACTTATGTCTATGAGGTGGTTTAAATGAGTGCATGGCGCTGCCAGTTCGAGAGTGACATCACAGGTGTCCTTGTCACATTATCCTGCTCATAAAAAACGTTTGCGTTTTTGTGAACATTCACAACAGGGACCCCTTCCCATTTGGGAATGGCTTACCACCTACTTTAAGGAGGTGGTAAAATATTAATGTTTTGTGACCGGATTTCGGTTGCAAAACATTAATATATCCCTAAATGAATCAGTATTTGGAAGGGAGGCCCTTAACACGCCCCTTCCAAATACTGATTCGTTATCTATTCCCAAACTCCTGTAGCTATTGGTAATATTCAGTAACATATTACCGAATCGCTACTTGGGTTTGGTGAATTTTAAAATGCCATTTTGCAATCGAAAAGGCTCTGATTTTGCAAATTAGAGCCCCATTGACTGTAAAATTGTCATGATACATGAGGGCTTTAATGTTTTATATGTCCTGGCAATGAAAAACCTTCAAAGTCATTTTTCACTGTAGCAAGGTGGGCACTCCTATAGGAAAACATTGAGCTATATTATAACAACTTATTATGCTCAGTTGCGGTCTGAGTGTAACTAGAAAAATGATTTAAGGACCTATTTTAATAGTATTTAAAAATCCAACTTAATGGTAATGTTGGATTTTATATTACTCTTTTGAAAATGTCACTATTATAAAGTGGTCATTTTTCTGCCTAAGCCAAATGTGGTTTTCTGCCAGTTGACCAGTGTCACCTGGCTTGTGAATGGCTCCCCTGTGATAAGATGTGGAATGCTCCTAGACAGTGGACAAAAGGTTTGGGTGTGGAGAAGTGTTTTCCACCTTGAGTAGGATGGCCTGGGGCTGTTTCCTGCCCCCTTCTTGTGCTTCAGGGGCTGCTTACCCAGTCACTGGCAGATCTAGCTTAACTTAGGCCTGCCTCCCTTTGTCTTCTTACTCATCTTGGCTCCAAACCCAGTAGGAGAGAGGAGTTGCTCCATAACTGGTCTGGAATGACCACAAGGGAGGGTTTGCCCATTTCCATATCCACACCTCTGAGTGGGCACTATGAGCCCTTACATGGGGAGAAGGGTCTGCCATGTTGGATTTAGGTAAAGAGGGGAACTAAAGGATAGCTTACAATAAAACCGACAGGAAGTGCTGCAAACATTGAGTAGGGTCACCCTGAGAACATTTATCCCATTGGTTAGGGACTGGCCAGGAGTTACTTTCTCCCGAAGGCTAGCACTGGGCATACAAGTAGACACCACAGACCGGTCCTCACATCACTTCTGGACCTGTGGAAGGACAGACCTGCTGTCTTTGACCTGAGAAGAGCCTTGAATCTGGGACCTACTCTTCCTCTTGTACCTAGGATGAAGAAGTGGACTCCAAGGGTCATAAGGGTGACCTCCTATTTCGGCTACAGGGAAACAACAAGCTCCAGGAGGCCTTTTTCCTGCATTCCCAGCTGCCAGTTCCAACTGGACCTGCACAGGACCCTCCTGCTGGCTTTTACTGGAGTGAGTCTTCACCCCCAGCCACTGTCCCCAAGGTCTAGGACTCTTGGCTGGTGTAAAAGTGTACTCCTCCAGACGTTTCCTGAAACCTAGGGCATAGAAACTTTTTGCCAACATTTTGCTCTGAGAACCAATGGAGGACCGGGACCAAGCTGCCAAGCCTATCTTATGAAGGAGCATCACCCCTGGGCCAAACAAGGTTGCTCCTACTATGTTCTTCTCTGCAGCAGCAAATCCACTCCAGTGGGACCTCGTGGATAAAGCTGTCCGGCTTCGTGAAGCCCTCTTCAGCTACAGCCTGCAGCTGTGCCCCACTGGAAGAATCTCAGCCCTGAAAAAGTGACTAAGTCCAAAGATAGAAATCTTCACTGGGCGAAGGCATGAAAAGTATTCGGCCGGTGAGGGACTTTCTCAAGGAGCGAAATTCAGATTTCTCCCGTTCTGACCTTCCTGACAAAAGTCAACAGCTTCACTGAGACCTCATCCAGCGACTACACTTCACAGTCTGCAGTTAATAATTTTCAGACACCGACAATTTTTTTTAAAGGGAAACAGGATTGCTCTAAGTTAGTTGCTCAGACTGAGGTACAACCAAAGTTTCTTTCAGATGGAACCTTTGACACAGTGGTTCCCAATCTGTGCGCCGCGGCACCCTGGTGCGCCATCAAAACTAGCCTGGGGCGCCGCGAGCACTAATGGGAATTCAGTGCTTTGAAGGGGATATTGAGGCGCGTGCATGACTGAAATGAAATGGCGCAGCAACAGTTCTGTGATGGCAGCAACTCAAAACTCATAATAAGACCACAGGAAAGGACTGGGTGCCTGGAGCCGGCAAACATAATCTGAATTCCAGGACTAGGAAAATCGCTCAGTCGTCTGCTCATCCGACGAGGCCACACGCATAGAAGCTGCTCATACACTTGCGGAGACACTCTGCAGTGCAGCAGATACCACAGCAGTGGTGGCAAAGCACAGGCGGTCCCTCATCTCACTGCGCCAGTTGAAAGGGAGACCTTCACCCTTGCCACATGCCCTTCAGGCATCAGTGTAAGTAAGAAACTACATCAGCCTGTGAACATAGCCGCATTCTCCACAGCTATAAAGTAGTTGCTTCGATGGCTCCGCTAGTGGGAAGAGCTGCTCAGTTTAAGCCTTTAGCCGGGGTAATTTTTATGTCAAAAGGCATGAGTCACTCGTCCAACGAGGTCATCCAAATCCCGGTAACAAATGTTTGTAAGATAAAAGGGCAACATAGGACACTGAAGCTTTGCTTCAGTAACAGAAATAAGGAAGTGTGAGCTCTTTGAAGGGTGCACACGTGTGCTAGAGTTCTGGGGAAGGCAGAGTATAAATACCTTTGAAGCAGGGCCAAGCCGAGAGTGGCCATATTTTACTCAAAGGCCACTAGCCTGTCTGGCACACAGTATGTACAAGAAGCCTTTTTTTTGCAGTTTTATTTTTTATTTTATATAGAGCGAACTCGACCCGAAGGTATTGGAGTGCTTTACATGAGCACCAGTTATGCTAAACAAGCACACATTCATTTTTTGATAGGCACGGGGATATTGAGTGATTTGCCCAGGTAAGGAATGGAATATTGCTGTGCCTCCGTCAAACAAAATGCATTAACTACACTTCCTGTCAACACGTAGTGATGGCTCAACTCCAGCCAATCAGAGCAGCCGGTCTTCAAATATGCCTGATAACTAATAGAGCCTACTGCAGTACCTTAACTGAGGAGACCACATTCCCCGGCTTACAAATAGAACATAATGAGGACTTATACTAGACCACTCACTGAGTCAAGGTATGTGTGCAGCCACCCTTTACCTTCCAACTACTACTTGCTACATGACCCGGCGCTCACCTACCCAGTCACTCAATGCACGCTTCACCCAACACACAGACAACGCTGGTGCTGGTCGGGTAATCGCTGCGGCTACTGGATGCACGCCCCGCACAATTCTCTATGTAGCCTGTGTGAGAGCACTTTGAAATACATGCCACGATTACGGACATTTTGTTCCCCGCAATGTGCCCATAACCTCCATGCTTCGCAAGTTTTGATTTTTGAGCATCCAGGGATAAGTTATCTTCACCTTTGAAAGCGGCGCTGTTTACGCTCTGGGGCTCCACGAGCGAACTGTACTTGACATATTTCTCGCTGTCTAACACTGTTTGCCTGGAAGCAACGGTGTGCAATGATGCATGAGATGACGAGCACTGTACATGCCTCTTACCGGTATCTCCGCGTCTAGATAAATCACACTCTGGAGTTCCCAACTTGCCGTCCCACTATTCCTGTGGCATTTGATTGTCCCTCCAAACAGAGTCGTGGATAGCACCACAGCAGCTATCACAGGCTGTTTGAAGGACTTTTCAAATGTACAAATACAAATGTCAGACTCGCCGAATCCAACAGAAAAACACATGTAAATGATCAAACAAAATCTTTGTAATTCCCATACCGAGCACAAATCCATCTATCAATCTATCTAACCTACCCTCCCTTTCAGACACTACGACTAATAGGATGACATCTACGATTATAATACCTTCATCTGCTTCATCTCAATAATTTTCAGGGAGAAAATGGAAGTCTCCCGAGGCCGGGCTTACACCCCCCACCCACCAAAGAAAAGTAACTTAATGGGGAGCCACGGCCAACGGCCAATGAGTCAAGGGAGCCGCTGGTCTAAAAAGTTTGGGAACCACTGCTTTGACAGATTAAGAGCATTAGCCCTTGCCTCGCATTGTACCAGCCATATGTTATTTACATAGAGATGGAAAGTGGACTGTTCCTAATATAACTTTTTTATTAAGGATACTCTTTTCTATAAGTAGGCTGTTTGGTGTTGAATTGAAAACAGTGGTAAACAGATCTTTTAAGACCCAAAAGCATACACAGCACCTGAATCAACTTCTATTGAAAGGGAGAGTCTCTGCCAGAGAACGTTTCAAAATTCAGAGAGATCTGTTAAACGTGCTTTCTGTTAGAGGGTTTGTGTTTTCCAGCATTTTTTTGGCAGAATCTTATTTCTTTTCGTCTTTAGGCAGCTACTCTATGATTCCCTGGACACAGATTCAGCTGCGACAGGTAGTATGTCGCATTTTACATCGGTAGACTCCTGCCCTGAAGGTGTACATCGCTACAGAGGCTGTAACTTAGGACAGTGGTTCTTAACCTGTGGTCCGAGGACCCCTTGGGGTCTACGAGGCTTACTTAGGGGGCTCAGTGATTCTTCTACAAAATTAAATAATATTAAAATTAATAAATTAAATTAATAAATAATATACAAATAAAGAAGCAAAACTGAAAATGTGAAAACTTTTTTCTAGGTTTGATTGTGAATTCATATTTTCTTTAAATATTCGAGCATTTGTTTGGTGTGTACTTGTTTTTGTATTTCTGTGTATTGTTTTGAGATTCTAATCTTCGAAATTACATCGCCTGGGGGTCCCCGGCTTCCAATAATGACGCAGTGGGGGTTCCCGGATTCCTGTTATGATTTACTGGGAGTCCACAGTAGTCAAAAAGTTAAGAACCGAGGACTTACGAGATTCAGCACAAACTTCAGTGGTGGCTGCTTCATTCAACTTTAGAAACAAAGGTCATTTCCCACATCTGGATGCAGTGCAATTAAAGATGGATACCAGTTCACTAGGTTGAGGAGCTATGGGTGCAGACCCAATTTAGGGGCTTTGGCCAATACAAGACAGACCACGGTCATTCAATTGTAGAGAGATGACAGCAGTGTGGGTAGCTCTTCGGAGTTTGTGGAAAGACTGAAAGAGTCTGGAGAGGATGAGGCTTAAGAGCTAGAGCAGCTGACTTTGAAGCTAGGGAACCAGGTTCGAGTCTTTGCGTCGGCTCAAACAGCCTGTCATTCTGGGCAAATCACTTAATCTCCCTGAGCCTACAAAAAAATGAATGTGTCCGTCTGTAATGCAACTGGTGCTCATGAAAAGCGGTCTGATACCTGTATATAAACCCCTCCCCCCCCAAAAAAAAGTAGTAGTGTTGATGGACAATATGGTTACAAAGGCGTATCGGCAATTTGGAACAGGTTGTCTATCACTAAGTCACGGTGTCACCTCTCTTTTCAAATTTGTTCTTAGAGGGAACAGAAGCAGTTTGTTGATCTTTTCCCGTGGGATATACAATGTGCGGGCAGATTGCTGAGTTAGAGAGCACAGAAATAGCTTTTCACTCAGTCCATGAAGAGAGTTGGAGAAAGCCTAGCTCATGATTCTATGCGCTGCAGTAGTTGAGGAAATAGACATACTCCATGTTCATCGAGGTATTACTTTATTGTCACTTTGTATATAGCTGTATAGTGTGAACAACAAGGTAAATACTTATATTTCTTAATGAAACATTATATATATTTGGTATACTTTCGATTTAAATAACATTTTTATTGTTTTAAACCACGGCTTGAAAATGCTCAGATGAGGGGACAAGCAAGTATTTTTGTTTCACGTACTTGAAGTTGTTTTGTAAGGCACACACTTGTTGTATTAAAACTGGTCACACGGGGCGACGAAGTGATTGTATGCGCCAAACGATTTTCCAAGTTACATCGTCGATGTTGTTTTGTGTACTTTGAATAGCTGAAGCGTTACTGCCACCTAGTGAATTTTAAAGTGAAGTGCTGACTTTGTGTCGTAGGTCAGAATATTATTAAATATTTGTGCTCTATTTTTAAATAAAAATATCTAGACATAGCATGTTAGACAATAGTAAGGATTAGTCATAAAAAATGGCGGCTTAATAAAGTCCACAACGGCTCAAATGAGTGTTTTTGAGCCTGATCTCATTAAGCAACAAACCATCACCACCAGGGTTGTGAAACTGTGGAGCATTGAGAAGCCTGGAAGTGGGCAAGCCAGCATTTTAATCGAGCCAGAGCCGAGCGAAGGGTCTGGGGCTTGGCTAAGGACCATAGAAGGAAGTAGGCTATATTAATATTTGGTATGCATACTGTACATCAGACGTCATGTAAAATATCATTTGTAATAACATTTCTAAATTCAAAAGAACATATTTCTTTAAAATTTGGAAGCATGTCACTCTGGTACTATAGACTGTAACACTACTGCACTCAGTGGCATTTATTACAAATGATAGTTTGTAAATGTGAACTTAGACACACTCCTGGCCCACCCCCGTACCCGGACGACGATGCCAATCTGTGCACCAACAGGCAAGTCACTTGTTATGTGACCTCTGTAAAGACAGATCCTTGTGCAGTCCTGACCTGGAGAATTTGAAAGTGCTTGCAAATATGATGATCAAGGAAAACGAGGCAGTAAATTCATTCTCCACACAGTTTGCACAAGCCTCGACTCTAGGACTGATCCCAGGTTTCCCACTTAAACATTGTGCATTTGTGCCACAGAATGGGTACTTCCTTCCCTCTTACCTTTTCCACCAAAGGTCAATGCTTTATGTTTAATTCTTTGAGGACATAAATCAGTGCGCTGCATTAAATAAATACACGCATTACAAGTTAAATTAAGCTGACACAAGAAGTCTTTCTTGAGGAAAAAGTACAAAGTTAAGGGAAGGCAGGGTATTCCGTTTTATGTTGCTGTCACTGACTTCCCCAGCTTAGCAAAGAGGCCAGTTTCAGGACAGGCTCAACATCTCAGTGACAATGAGCAAAACAAAGGGACATATTTACAATAAATTGGCGGAGCGCGGGTTAGCTCCAAAATTGCTACTGCTGCGCTCCATCACTTTAGAAACGCAGGGATGCACCGTACTTACAATAATACGTGCACCCCTGCGTTTCTCCCTGCGCTGGTGCTAAATTAAGCTGCTTAGCGCCAACGCAGGGACCCGTGAACCGTAGTGCAAGGGTGAATGCGTTGGAAGAATGATTGTTTATGTGCAGGAAGGTGTCCCTTTCTGTACATAATCCAGAATGGCGATTTGAAACTTCTCTGTGTGCTGCACAAAGCAGCACACAAAGAAACAGCAAAAACGTGGAGAAATAAAGTATTCATTTTGGCACTGCCTCCTATTTACACCACCCTTGTAAATAGGGGGCAGCGTCAAAATCAATGAGTGTTGCGGCCCACCCCTTTCACGCTAAGTATAGTGTGAAAGGGTGCCTTATTTACAAGGCGGCTGCCTTGTAAACATGGGTAAGCACCTATCAACACAGGAACGTCATAAAAAGTGATGTTCCTGTGGTGATAGGGGCTTGTAAATATGCCCCAAAATGTCTAGAGAACCCACTGAGGTACAGTTCTATACTATGACACAAGTGAAGTGCAAAACTTTGCTGCAGACAGACTTCTTCTGAGAGCGTACATTGTCATACGTGACTTTTACCTAGTTGATTGCCCCTCACACAGGGTGATTCAGATAGCTGATGAAGAAGACTGTGAATGCTGTGAAAGTGTGTGGAGAACGTAACTGGGTAATTTTTCAAAGTATCAGATCACACAACAGACCAGTGCTTCTTTTCAGCTGGGTGTTTCCGGTGCTTTGCACCGGCACTTAATTCTCAGCACAAGGTGGCGCTGCCTGTCTAATTTTCAGATGAGCGCAACGTTTAATAATTCAATATGCTTAAAAAATTAATAATTTCTGCTACTCACGCCTTTCTTATAGCCATTGGTGTCCTTGAAAAGTCTGATTGGCACACTTGTAAGAGTGTGATGGTCAGCAGTTGTATTGGTACTGTCCTTGGCAGCGTTGGCAGAGGCAGCGGGTGGTGCAAGCTGCTGTGGCCTCCTGAGAAGGGCCCTGGTACTTTTACCTTTTTACAAATTAAGCACTGCAACAGACTGTTTGAAAAATTACTAGCATAACATCCCTCTTAACTCACTTTCACAGCACTCCATGACCTCTTCATTGTAGGTTCATTTATACCATTGATACTCAAAGTATGGCCTGCGGGCCGCATGCGGCCCTCCTGACCTTAACATGCACTCCCTGGTTAACAGCAGCACTGGGCTGCTGTTTACTTGACTCAGCACTAACATAAAAAAAATGCTAAATAAACGGGCAAGAATTTATTTAAAGGTTAATTGAAGTTAAAGAAAGGAAGTAACTAGGGTGACCTGTAAGCTAAACTTTAGAAACACCTTCATTTTTAAAGACATCTTGCAGCAAAAGTGTAAAAGTATGATAAAGTCTTTTCAAAATTAAAAAAGTATATTTCATTAACATGCAGAACCGTTTCACCTTAGTACATCAGATTATATCAGTGCGTATTTTTGTAAACGTGATAAAAGCCAATAGTGAAGTAAGAGGCAAATCAGTTATGTGAACTCTTTGGGTGGCTTGGGTTTCTATTATACATGCACATTATATTTTAATAAATTAAACATAGAAAAGTTTTGTAACACAGCCTGAAGTCATGTATGTGATAATGAAGAAAAAAGAGGTAAAGTGAAATAAAACAATTCCCTAGGACCATACAATTTGGTTAAGTGGAGACACTAGGATTAATCCCTTTTGGTTTAACATTATGCAATGCAGAATCTATATGTATATGCTTCGCTTCCCCTACACCCACCTTGCCACAAACCCCCCTTTGCCCACCACTCCCCAACTGCCACCCTGCTGGCATCAATGCAGCCCTCAGTCACATTACAGACCAAACTTTGTGGCCCCAGGGAAAATGTTTGTGAGTACCCATGATCTATACCCTCCCCAAGATGGTAATAAAAATGTAAGAAGACCACGCGGTGCTGGCCACCACTGCCTCTACTGCTTTTGGAAGGACTTTGAGAAGGAGGTGAGAGTGTGGGCGTGGATATGAAAGCTCACCTAGTGTTTGGCTCTGGATTCCATGGCTCGAGCCTTCAGTGACCTGCTCAATTCTGTATCCATTGATAAAACTGTTTGTCATCTTGGTGCAAATGCTATTTTTTTAACCCAGGCCACCAAGTCAGCATATATCTTTTGTGGTGAATTGACTACAGAAACATCAATAAAGCCTTTTTTCAAAACTGGCATAATAAATGCTGCCTTCTAGCCACAACGTATCCTGCCACGGAAAAAATGCAGTTAAAAAACTATAAAAAAGGAGGACACCTATTAGAGTATTTTTTCAGAAGGTTATTAGACGGGCCATAAGATGGAGAAACCACAGCCGCTTTTTGTAATTTACAAGATTACTCAGTACTTCTGTAGTACCTGTGGGTGTGCCATCAGACGAATAGATTAAAGCAGTGGTGGCCGACTCAATCAGACATGTGCACTTAGAAGTGCACACCACTCCTCCCTTCCATGGCCTGGCATGGCCCCTCCTCAGCTAGCAGGTGAAAAATAAAACGATAATAAAATATAATTTTATTTTTCAGCTGCTGGCTCTGAGCCAGTGGGGCGACGCTCCTCTGCCATTGCGGAGGAGCCGCCGCTGGATTAAAGCAACAGGAACAGGATCAGCCTTAGATCTATATACATGTGAATTGCTTAAACAAAAGAAGCAATTCTGGCTGAGGTGGCAACTTGTTCCACAAGGGAGCAAAATAGTCTATCACCATGGTGATTGTTCACCATAGTCTGCCAGTTCTAGTGAGCAATAAGTTTCTTCATATATTTGAATAAAATGTTCAAAGGCTTTTTGGCAGCTTTAACACTTTTAGCAGCAAAAGGAGGAGTTTTGGCCCACTGAGCGTCTGACCTTATGCAGAATGGCCTGATGGCGCAGCGGTTCTTTATTGAACCAAAGGCCACTGCTAGAAATTGTGGGGCTATAATCAATGCTGTAGATGCTATAGTAATAATGACTATATGGCCAGAAATTCTGAGTCAGGGCAGACCCAAAGATAGTCTTCAACCACAATGCTAATACCCTTGGGAACCAAGCTGTTACCTTCTTTGTACTCAAATTAATTCAAGAAATCAGCCCAGACTCAGATTTGAGTAAGGGAGCGCGAGGTGTCTAGGCCGACAGTCTGAGACTACATCAAAACCTAGAGTAATTTTCTTGGGCAAATGGTTACTATTGCAGTGGTCCAATATTTCAATTTTCTTACGCACCAAGAAGGATTTACCATACAGAAAAACAAGATTGAACAGCGATTGATTCCCAAGCCTTGTAAAGTTGCAGTTCATCAGGCTACCCTGCGTCTATTTAGCGAACATGAATCAGCCATTCAGTATACTGGCATAACATAATGCCACATGACCTTTTTTTCCTCACATGCTGGGGATTCTAAAAATATCCAGAGTTAGTTAGTTCCCCTAGAGGGAACGGAGACGGTAGCAAAATTATAGCAAACGTTTTTAAACAAGCAATGGCAAATGCAATATGTTTCGCCTATGTGATTAATAATAAGGTTTTTTTTCTAAGTTTTAGCTTGGTGAGCAGTTGTGCAATATAAGTTAAAGAAAGTCTGTAAAAGTGTCATGGCTTGTTTTTTGAGAAAGGCAATTTATTGTGCAGTACTGGTGGTAATATAAAGTGCTCCTGTACCTTTGAGTGATGTGGGCGCTATATAAAACTTACTCTAAAATAAAATTGTGAAAAGCAGGTTTAAATGCGGAGGCGATTAGTTACCTGTGTGCTTGTATGAAGTAACTGATGGTAATATAAAATGCTCCTGTATCTTCGGGGGATGTTGGCACTATAAAAAAGTGCCTCTAAGATGTATTAAATAAAAAAGCTGATAGAATAAGATCTTCTCTGTCTCCTGTGCAAGTTCATAGCTAGAAGAAGATATCTTCTATGTCTAGCAGAACCCCACAGGCCTGTAAACATGGATGTATCTTTGTACAAACAGCCCACAACAGCAGATAGTTATTGCCTCATTTATTTAGAGTGCAACCCCATGATATGCAAGCAAGGAAGTGTATGCAGCAGAGTCGAACTGATAGGTTTAGAGTTCTAAAACTAATCTCTGTTCACTGTCATGGAAAGTAAACATGCATGCCAACCACATTTTGAAATCTTTAAATTCATAGAGGGAGATTTGATGTGAAAAATATGGAGTTTTTACAATTCTTTTGGAGTCTGGCATTTTTTGTTTTGGGTATAGGCAAGGATAGGTCGAATGGATGGTGTCAACCTTAAAATCCTAGCAAAATTAAGGGAGTGTTGGTCAAAACGGCGACTGTTCCTCTGAAATAGGGAGAGTTGGCGGGTCTTGAAGTTAAAACTGTGGTTTTTCCTGAGTGCCACAATGAGCAGTGTTTGGGGTATATGGAACCTTGCGTGGGGATTTTGTTGTAAAGAGAAACCTCTTTTGCATGGCAGCTTTGAGTCTGCAGGGCCTTCTCATCAGGCCTTATGTCTGTTTACGGGACAAGCTCCGCAGCCAGACTCAACCAGGCTGTGCAGCTTGTCCTGCCCACAGCCCAGGACCTGTTGATAAATGCAGAGGACCCCTGGGAGTTGGAAGGCCCGCTTTGGCCTGTCTCTTTCGAGTGAGAGACTGCTGTCACTTGGGAGCAGGCCTTGGGTTAGAGGGATCCCCTAAGAGGCTGCAGCACCTTTTGTAAAGTGATCTCCTTAAAGCACATTCCCAAAACTCCAAGAAGGAGGTGAGGAAGGGCCCAGGGCATCACTGCGGCCAGGCAAGGCTCAAGCTAGTTAATGGGGCTTTAAGCGGAAACAGAGGACTGGACTGGGATTTGAGTGCTGAAATCTAGATCACAGTTTACCAAAACAACCTCTCGACTCGACTTTTAACATGCTGTCAAAAGCAGAGAGGGACACCACCATGTGGGAACATCCTGCCTGCACTTGTCATAGAGAGGCAGCTAGTTAGCCTTTGGAATTTCACCCCACCACCTTCTGATATCAGAAGAATACTAGTCTCTCAGGGTGGGTCTCCTGTTCCAGGGGAGCTTTGAACTGCCAATAGAATACTTAAAAGGGTAACTCACCAATTCAAAGCATCAGATCTATTAAGGCTGGTTCAATGAAGCATGTTCAGTTTTACAAATGCATATAGAGTACAACTAACCCTGAATATGTGTTTGTGAAATTTATAGGAAATGTTACACATTAACTACACTTTAGGCACACCTGTACAAAGTGTAAAAATAGTTTAAATACTACAGACTGTACACATCAGTGAAAAACGAAAAAGGGCACTTACTTTTGGATTGTCAAATGAAATACAAGGCCTTAGCAGGCTATTGCCAATTTGCTCTGGATCTCCTCTGCCACAGTTCCCTCTGTTTACATTTGTGGACCTGTGTCTTATACTTGCCCACGTGATCTCTTTAAAATACTGAGCAACTTGAAGGATTGCGAGACTTAAAATAGCCTTGCGGAAATCTGATTATTTCGATAGATGAAATGTGTTGACTGACAAAAGTAATATTTTGTTTATCTTTGCATATTGTGAAGAAGCAAATTGAAGAAATAAATTCAAATTGAGATGGAGGAACTACAAAATGACTGACATCCATGATTTCCAAGCTAAACTGTTAAATCTAAGCACCTGTTCATTCTTTGTATTTGATATTATAGTCCAATTTATGATTAGAGCATGTTCACATTTCCTAACTTTTCTGAAATATCAACTTGGGGATCCTCAGCAGCTGGGCCAGTGTTTAATTTGGGCCGGTGGTTTCCGGTGCTTAATCATCAACACTGGTGCTTTTAATGAGCACCAGTTAAGGACACATTCCTTTATGGTAGGCACAGGGAGATGAAGTGATTTGCCCATAATCACAGGATGTTGAGCCGACGCCTAGACTCAAACCTTGTTCCCCAGCTCCCAAGTCGGCAACTCTGGCCATTAAGCCACATCCTCTCCCCACTTTCATGGTTAGTAGTTGGTTCTGTTTTAGGCGGCGCTAACAGGAGAAATGGGCTGGTGCAAGCTGCCTCCTGACGAGAGCTCCGGCACTTATTTTTTTACAAATTAATCACTGAGCTGGGATCTATTTTTAGGCTTCCAATGAGTCCTGTAGTTCTTGAGGAGACTGATAGAGGTAATTAATGTTTCAGCGGCTACTTGTAGGTTGGTCATTAACTGTGTCAGGTTGGGTCAGACACACAGTCTCTCCTGTAACCTGTATCACATGTGCACAGACCTGTGAACCTTCTCACTTCCCTTTACCCCAGATACACACAGCAGGTGTCCTTATTCTAAAAGGGAGGCACTGATAGTTGTAGCTCTAAAGTTAGAAGTTTACTTTGGGTCAGACTCTATTATGGAGGCTGCCTCACAGATGAGGTTCAAAAATCGGAGGTTCCAAAGGTAAAAGGAACCTGAGGGTTTTAACAGGTCAGAATCTGCTTTCCTACACTAATGTTACTTTTTTATGCCTCACTTTATTTCTGTCAGCTTGCCAAAACTGAGCCTGTTCACATGAAATCAAATCTTTACTGGGGCTTTTTCTAAGTCTAACTTTTAGAACATATTTGTAACTTTATTTCCTTGTTGCAAAAATTCTTCAAACTTTCATGAAAGTTTCTAAAGTAAACGCACCAGTCTATAGTTTGAGTCTGCAGGAAAGTTTCCCACAATTCACCCTCCTTAAGTACCTAGAAAAAAGTGTCCAGTTTCAACTGGTTCCTGTCATTTCTCTGCTGCATAATCATCTTTTCTCCAGAAGACCTTCTATAATCCTCAGGCACAGGGAGGGTTTCCACAAAACGAGGCAGTAAAATTGTCATTTGCAGATAATTGACTGGCGTTCTGCAGGGTGCCACACCTCCCACGGTCTCCGGGACCATTTTACACCACCCAGCCTCCAGGGGAGATGTCCTGCAGGGTCAACCGAGATTCACTGCAGGACTGGGACTCTTCTTCCTTGAGGGTGAGGAAGAAATCAGAAACACTGTCTCTCAGAACAGCCTTCCAAATCCCAGAGATTCTAATCTGACACAGGGACAAATATCTCCCCAATCTCTGTGAAGAAGGTAGGAATTCATCAGTGTACCCAGCAGTAGTGTTCTTCTTTCTTCTTTGCTTCCAGTTAAGGCTCTGTTTGAATTGAGTGAATCAGGCCTATTTACAGGGCAAAACCAGACTGTTGTAGGCAGAGACTCCTAAGCAAATGAGAGTGCAGTTCTCATGCTTGTCCTCCAAAGAGTTGCAGCCCTTTGTCCAATGATATGCTCTCTCTCAAACTCTACCCGTGGTCCCTTTCACCACAGAAGGACAGAATGCAGCCATTTTGTTTCCCTTAAGTCTAGTGCATGTCTTTTCCTCTCCCACTAGCAGTACAGTTACTGCCACCAAGAAAGTATCTTCCTCGCAGGTCACTTCAGTGACAGGTCCCATGCTGTTTTTGCTTTTACTTGTTTAGGTAGGTCCCCTAGCTAAAGTAAAGGTTTCTGCAGGGGTCTCAAGGAGCCACTAGGAGATGTGGATTTGAAGCCTAAATGGTTATTAGATGTGAATCGGGAAAGGCTGCAGGTTACAAATACCTTTGGGGTGGACTAGGGTGCAGTCCATTCTAGGGGCACACAATAATGTCCCTGAAAGGCACCGGATCTGCAGTTCAGAGGCTCCGAGGGGGGCCACACAAACTGCCAAAATGCAAAGGTGCAGGGAAACAGCTAGGGCTAAGGAATAAATGGAGGGGTTGGCACAGTCACAGATTTTTTCTCTTTGACTTTCATTTCATCTCTATAATGACCATGAAGATTTCTGAGTCTCAGTGAACAAGTGGGGTTGGGAGAGCAAATGACCAATGCTTATTTCGAACTGGTACACCTACTCTAAGAGGGTGAGTGTGATAAACTCAGGTAGGTGTCCTAGCTTTCTTCTTTCTAGGACTCTGGTGGTGGAGCAGGCAGGAAGCTGAATAAACACAGCACCTGACTCCGAAATTGGAAGTAGTGTTGGATCAACTGCCCTCATGGACTTATCCTGCTCTCTGAATGCACCCCCTCAACAGAGCCATGCCCATCATCCTGACGTGCCATCTTCTGCTAGCAGGCTGAAGGCAGTTACTGCATTCAATCCTCCTGGAGCTGATGAACCCAAGTCTAGACTATGACATGAGTGGCCGAACGCTACAACCGCCTAGTCCTCTAACGATTACAACAAACAGGGGCAGCCCTGTAACCCAAACCTGGGGCTAATAAGCAGTGTAAATGCTACAGTGGTTTGGGCTCCTAAATCAAAAACAAAACATTTGTAACTTCAAATGGTTAAAAGAAATCCCATTCAAAGAAATCATAAAATAATTCAGTACCCTTAAACAATTATAATCAAAAATATTTTTCATTAATAGATGATACAAATATACACAAATATCAAAGGTGCTCAAAAGGTTACACAAACATATGTCAATAAAAAGGGCAAACTAAAGTGTAAACACAAATAATAATCATGACAAAAAGGAAAAGAATTATATACAAAAACAGGTTTGTGGGATCACAAAGACAAACAACACTCCATGCTTCCTCTTATTTTTGCCAAGGAAGGCGTCGACGGTGTTTCAACCATATTCAATTATCTGGTCATCATCAGGACAAAAACAATTACGGAGCAACCATCAGTATTTCAAACAAGGCTGATTCATCCTAGACCGCAGAAAAGTACAGTTAATGTACTGCAAGTCATTAAAGTTATAGGTCATGTAGGGACAAGACAATTTTGACGTAGCAGAGGGAATCTTTAGGAATTGAGTTGCAAAGTCCTTCCGAGATCCAATCCAAATAATTAAAGTTGCTTGAGAAAAAATATCCACTCCTGAAGTCAGTGCATTCCAAATTACGCGGAGTTTGGATTCCTTCTGCTACGCCAAAATTGTCTTTACCCTCCATGATCTATAACTTTAATGACTTGCAGTACATTAACTGTACTTTTCTGCGGTCTAGGATGAATCAGTCTTATTTGAAATACTGATGGTTGCTCCGTAATTGTTTTTGTCCTGATGATGACCAGATAATTGTATATGGTTGAAACACTGTCGACGCCTTCCTTGGCAAAAATAAAAGGAAGCATTGGGTATTGTTTGTCTTTGTGATCCCACACACCTGTTTTTGTATAAAATTCTTTTCCTTTTTGCCATGATTATTATTTGTGTTTACACTTTAGTTTGTCCTTTTTATTTGACATATGTTTGTGTAACCTTTTGAACACCTTTGATATTTGTGTATATTTGTATCATCTATTAATGAAAAATATTTTTGATAATAATTAAGGGTACTGAATTATTTTATGATTTCTTTGAATGGGATTTTTTTGAACCATTTGAAGTTGCAAAGGCCTAGTCCTCTAACAGCAGATGACCTTGAAGTCGTGTTGTTGAATAGGAGCCGGTAAAATGGAGTCTGAGTGTGTCCGTCGCACCATCGAGCCTCCTGTGTTGTGGCAATCCCCTTTCATTATGAAGCATTGTTGGCACCATTAGGCATAATGGTACTCTACACCATTTGACTCTGTATTCATCTTCTTTTTGTTTGCACTTTTTCTGCTTGCTTTTATATTCTCTTCTAGGGCTGTCTTTTGCTTCAATCTCTGTTTTATCTGCCCTGTTTCTCTTCTCATTTCTGCAAGGTTCTGCTCTGTTCTAGTCTTGTGTCTTGGGTCCTGGTTGTGCAGCAGGGCACTATGCCATGTGCTGAGAAGTGGTGAAGATAGCTGCTGTATTCTGAATTCAGGTTCAGTCTGCAAAATGTATTTATTAAAAGCAGTGATTACAAAAATCGAGTTTGGGTCCACCCGGCAGTTGCCAAGTAAGGCGCTGTATGGGCTACGGCAGAACACACTTTTTTAGCAATTACAGAGACTTCCAGGTTAGGGTCACATGACTTTATGTTTCAGTCATCTAGAAGCCTGTACATGCGTGAGATCATGAGGGCCACAGAAACTCACAGTGGGTGGTGTTGCATGGTTCTGCATACACAGCACTTTTTGACAAACATGCTACTGGTGCCAAGATACAAACCTCGTCTAGTTGTGAGACCTAATAAATTAGTAAGGCCTAATTATGATGGCTACTCCAGGCTACACATGAATAGGGTAGAGGATGTGGCGTTACGGGCTGAGCTGCTGACTGTGGAACCGAGGACCCAGGTTAAAGTCCACAACTTGGTTCAACATTTTGTGATTCTGGGCAAATCAATTTATTTCCCTGTGCCTAAAAAATTTATCTGACCTTGTGTAATGCGACTCATGCTTATGTAAAGTGCTCCAATGCCCTTATTCCGGGTTCTTATAAAAATTGCCAACATAAATAAATAATTAAAATGTATGCACACATACTCAAGCACCAAGGCACCAGTGCTTGGTCTCCTCCCTCAATAATGTTGAACTGGAGTTCCATTGTACATGACTGCTAATTAGAAACGTAAATGGATAGATTTTCCCACTGTTTACTCCTGCTTAGATCGGTTGTAATTAATGTTTTCATTTATTGCTTCTCATTTTATCATTACAGCTTTATACACCTGGTCCCCAGCAACCGAGTGGTGTACATCGTTCATTACGCAAATAAATACAACGTTTACCTTACTTTTCACTCTTCTGTAATGCTCATGTATAGATTAACTGAACATGTGTGTGTAATGTGACAATCCTTGTTCTATGTCCAATTTATGTCCTACTCACATCCAATTTGCTCTCTTATTTATTTCCCCAGCCTTGGTTCTGTCACCTCATTATTGTCTTCTCTTCAGTTGAAAAGCTGCTGCATTAGGAACAGTTCGCATCACTCCTTCCATTACCCTAATGTGGCCATTAGCATAAAACACCTCTCTGCTGCAGCTTTGTCCCATCATGCACAGGACTAACAAGCTGTGTAAATTGGAAATTAAAATGGAGTCCCTAACACCGGCTAAACACCGCGCGAGGTGCCCAATCACAATCCGTTCTATGGCCTCGCTGCCGTAGGCAGAGACTGCCTTAGCAACGATAGCGCCCCGCGCAACATCAAATTAGTGCCCCTCCTGATCCCCTTCCCCTCTGCCCTCCTGATCCCCTTCCCCTCTGCCCTCCTCCTCTCCTCAGTGTTTTATACCAACCTCTTCTAGGTGATGTATACAAGAGGAGTTTCTACTGCGCGTTAATAGTGCCTCTGCTGTGCTAGACCTTTTCCACGTGAATGAGGGAAGCTTGGTCTGCTGCCTGATACTGTACTACCCACCATGTCTGCAAGAGGAAAATACGTACACAAGGAAGATACACCTCTCACCTTGTCGTCTACTAGTGGAAGGGGATGTTTAAGGAGCAATGCAGTTGGTGGGTAAGAGTTATGAAAAGTCTGCATCCTCCCTTTGGCTTAGTGGGGGGTAGAGTTGGGGGCGCTTCTGTGTTCACAGGTCAGGTCCTCTCCTCTGCCCTCACCTGAATTACCTATTCAGATGCTAAATTAGAGGTGAGACACCAAGGGGCATATTTACAACGGTATTGCGCCACCTTGAGCGTCACTTTTTCCGATGCTCTGGTGGCGCAATGCCCTGCTCCATATTTACAAAGTGCCGCTAAGCCACTGTGCGTGGCTTAACGCTGCCTTGCAAGTATGGCACTCCTCGCCGCAGTTTTCTGCTGCAAAGGGGTGTGCAATGGGTGATGCAGGGGACGTTCCCACGCAACACCCATTGCTTTTTGACCCCTTTGAAAAGGAGGCATTAGGGTGGCGCAACAAAGAAAAATACTTTTATTTCTCCTCGTTGTTTGCTCCTTCTATGTGTGCTGCATTATGCTGCACACATAGAAGGAGCAAAATGGCATTAATGATTGTTTTTGTGCAGGAAGATGTCCTTTCCTGCACAAACACAATCAAGCCTGCAACGCAGGCATCATTGCCCCATGGTGCAAAGGTGCCTGGGCTGACGCTAGGCAGATTTTTTAGCGCCACGCAAGGGAAAACATAGGGGTGCGCCGTATTCTTGTAAATAAGGCGCATCCCTGCATTTTTTAAATGACACAGCGCAGCTACATTGCTTGCAGTGCCGCGCTGCGCCATTTCGTTATAAATATTCCCCCAAGAGTGAAGGGGAGGGAAGATGGCTCAAAGGTGAAGTAAGGAAGGCGGAACAGGAAAACAGAGGGAGTTTAAGGGGAGGGAATATTCGTGCAGCAAAGAACAGATGACGGCAGCCTGTAATAACAAGAGGTCAAACGCTTACGCTCGACCTAAAAATAAATGAATTAAAGCAGTTTTAGAGGCAAAGCCAGAGCTCCCCTCTCAAACTAGGCGCCCTGGGCCCAGCTTGCCCATGCGTGTGCGTTTCTTTTTCCCATCTCCAGCTCATACATTAAGTGTAAAATAAATCTCCGAACTAGTGCATGGGCTGAAGACAGCGGAAGTGGCAATTACTACCCTGTGTGAACTTTCAAGTTTAGTGTGTGCGCTAGAAACGCACGCAGAACACTTGTGCAAGGGCGCAGACAGACACCCCCTTCTGCGCAGGCGCAGTGTATAAAACGTGAACATGATATGTCCCTGGGCTTGCATCCTTGTCAGGGATCTCGGCGTAATTCTTTATTGACTCAGGACAATGAGAATCCAGCCTCGTACACCCGGCCCTGTTCTGCGGAAGGCATGGATTATTTATGGCGGCCATTGTGCGCAGATATTTACATAGACAAGCTGTGGGTTTCACCTGAACTCGCCCGCCCGCGGCACCCTGTGCGCTTCCTTGTGGTGTGCTCGGTCCCGGCCCTGCCTGCTTCCTTCACGGTACTAGCGAAGGCATAGGCAGGGCACCTTTGCCCGCTGTCACCTTTCTTACGGTTATCCTCGAGTTGTATTCATGTTTTATTCACGCATCAGCCACCCGTGGCGATCAGCTCTCGAAGTGGTCGCCCTGGCATTAGAGGAAGAGGCTGATTGAATCCTTTTGCCTGCTAAGTAACCTGACGCCTTTGCTGCTTCTAAACTTGAGCAGAACCAAAAAGCATAACTGGGCGCCTTGAAACATAACACCTGAGCTTCGGAGCACTGGAGAGCTGCGTTCATGCACGCCGTTTATTGCATTCCTCCACATACGAAATAGCTGCAATCTAGACGTTGTCCCCCGATTCACAAAGACATTCACGCAGATATTTATTGAGCATGGAAGTTAAGCTCCAGGACATTCGCCGCAGGGTAGCCATCTTTCCATTTGCTTACATTTTGATGTTTTGCAACAGCCAAAGTTGGTTTTCATGTGCAGAGCCTCTTCACGAGCAGATGTTGCCAACACTGACTTCTTCAGGCAGAAGAAGTCAAAAATGGCTGATCACATTAGAACTAAAGTGTACATTTGCAAAACTTGTGCTCCCTCCCCCCCCCACACCTCCCCACCCCCATCTTCAACTCTTTCTGTGTAGGAGAATGCAGAGAACCATATTTATCTAAATCTGTTACCTTCCAGGCTCAACATATCCATATTTGACATACTGAATTTCATCTGGCGGTTACTCCATGTTATCCTTATTTTTAGGTTGCACACACCAGACAGCGCTAGCTGTCTGGTTGCCAGAGACATTTTCTGGGCTTACTGTTAACGTACAAGGGCTTGCAGCCAGCCCATGGCTCACCATTGGCTTTACTGCCATTCTCATTTGCTTGCTTTCTATTCGAGGGCTTTCCTTCTTTCAGCCTGTCCATTTTGTTTTTCTCCCTCCCATGGAGCACAGCCTCTTAATACATCTCTTTGATTGGCTAGCTTCCATGGTTTCTCAGCTCGCTTTTAGCAAACTACTTTGTAGGTTTCGTCTGCACTACGCTTCAGAAATCTATTGCTTTTAATATAAACTTAAAAGGGACTTTCTTTATTCCCCTTCTTTTTCTTTTCTTTTCTTTTTCTCTTCTCTTTTTCTCTTTCTTTCTTCACTTTTCTTCTTTCTTGTTTCCTCTATCACTCATACCTTTCTCTTACAATTTTTCATTGTAATTTATTTATAATGTGTTTATTGGATTATTATATGTTCTCTTTTTCTGTAAACTTAATAAAAATTATTGAACAAAAAAAAAAAAAAAAAAAAAAAGGGACTTTCCTCTCTTTCCTGGCTACTTATTGGTACCTGTGCGTGCTACTTACTTTTCCTCTGTTTCTATTGGCTGTAGCATATTTTCCTGCATTTACTAATGCTTGTTCCTCATCTGCTTCTCTTATCAGTTTCCCGTAGCCTAAATAGTGTTAACATCCACTTTGGTGGAACTATTTTTTCATAAAGTTTTGCCTCTTTTTGCTTCTTTTTCTTGCAGCATATTTATATAACAATGTATCACCCGAGAGAATAAGTGATTTGCATAGAATCACAGGATGTTGCGCCGCCGAGACTCGAACAGGGATCCCCAGCTCTCGAGTCAGCAGCTCTGGCCGCTGCGTAACATCCTCTCCACTTCCGTGTTATTTGTCAGGGAACTCTTTCCTTCTTCCGGACGATGATTGATAAAAACAGCTCTTTATTCATCGCATATGCAAAACCGATCCATTACCAATGCTTGTTTCTTTTTGTTTAAGCACTCCATCAGTGGCGTAATAAAGGCCCCTGCAGTGCGGGGGGGGGGGGCCTGAGCTCCAAGGGCTCCCTCAGCACAGTACCCTGGCCTGAGAGCTCCTGAATGAGTCCGGAGGGGGGCCCCCTCCATGTACTTTGCTGGGGGCCCCCGCAAGTTTCGTTACGCCACTGCACTTCATGAGAGCGCATGGGTTTTCCAGCTGTCTCCCTCGTGTGCTCTTCTCCCCCAAAGATGTTGCTTTCTTGTCCATTTGCTTCTCACTCCCACCCGCTCTCTCTCGCTTGTGCACTTCTCCACCCTCTGGTCCTCGTTTCTGTCTTCTGCCCGTGTCTTTCTCCCTTTGGCCCATTTTCTCTCCCTCATATTGCATGATCCCCCCTTCTCCCCGACAGCCATGTTGTTTGTCCATCCACCTGCTGTGGGGCTTCAACCCGCCCCCCACCCAACCCTCATCTGTTTCAATTTTCCTTTAAAGTGCTTTCACACTACTTTTTTTTCTAGTATCTAATCCATCTTGGATCGGTAAATAAAAAGAAAAAAAAAACCTGCGTCCTTTTGTAGGTGCAGGCATGCATTTTTAACGGGTGTACCTATAAAATGACACAGTGGGTGAATCATTGCTCCTTTTTTTGCCATGCTGCACAGCAAGACATGTTTGCTTTGCCACTGCTTGTTATAGCTCATTGTTGCCACCAAGTGTCTTCTGCATGGGACGAATTGCTGAAGGTGTGCGTGGTTCTGAGAGGTGCTCCCTATTGTTTCAGTGAATTGGATGCTGCCCGTCGTCATGATGGAGTCAGGAGATGTAGACAGATATATTTTTCAGAGGCTGACTGGCTCCTGGTTCTTGTCGAGGTTTTTAGGATTAGTTGATGAAGAGTGTGGATGCAGTGTCTCCTATGAAGTAAGTGGTGGTGAAAGTGCACAAGGTTCTGAGAGGTGCTCCGTGTAATGCTGCTGGATGTCGTGATGTAGTCGAGAGAAGTGTGAGGTGTACAGACGTGTTTGAGATGCTAAAGTCCCTGTGTAGGTTTGCAAGAAGGTTTTGTTGTGAGTGTTGACGCCGTGTCACATATGAGGGCAGAATTGGTGAGATGTGTGTGCTTCTGAGAGGTGCTTCCTAGCTTTTGCAGTGAATATGATGATGCAGGTTGTCATGTTGTAGTTGAGAGAAATGTGAGGTGGACAGACGTGTTTGACTTGGTGCCTGACACTGGGGTCCCTATCTAGGTTTAATGCACGGTTGTGGTGTCTACTGTGTAGGAAGAGTTGGTGAGATGTAGAAGGTTCTGGGGCCCTATTATGTAAAGGGCGCACTTTCCCTGTTTACGCCCGGCGCACATTAAAACAGGTGCGCCGGGCGCAAACAGGAAAGTGCGCCCTATTACATGGAATGCACTTCCCCGAGGGCAGTAGTGAACTCATGCTGCCCTCAGGGCAGCGCATTCATGTGAAAAACGGAGCGGCTGCTTTAAAGCCACTCTGTGTTTTCACAGTGCAGGCAGCAACCCGCCTGCACTTTTACAGGGGATTAGAGATACCATTGCAGGCGGGTGCAGTCAGTGACTGGACTCGCCTGCAAGGGGATGTCTGGGGGGTCCATGGGACCCCCTTTCCACCCTCCAGAGGGCACCTTCTAGGTGACTCACTGTCAGTGCGCCCCCTGAGAGCTTCTTTGCCTCTGCGCCCGCATCTATAATATGGCGCGGGAGCAGAGGCAAAGGGGTTCCCTCATTTGCCGGGGGCATGCCACCATGCAAATGAGGGAACTCCCTCTGAAGATAGCACTGGCACTTTAAGTGCGCCAGCGCTATCAGTATTACAGAAGGGGCCGCACAAGCGTCTGCGGCCCCTTCTGTAATACCAAGGCCGCACAAGCGTCTGCGGCCCCTTCTGTAATACCAAGGCCGCACAAGCGTCTGCGGCCCCTTCTGTAATACCAAAGAGCCTCGCGGGCGCAAACGCCCGTTGCACCCCGGGGGCACTTTCATAATATGGCCCCTGATGGGTGCTCAGAACATGTTTCTGCTAAGAGGTAGGCATGAGGAGGAAGAAGTAGGAGGTTATGAATGATACAAGACTTTCATGTATACATTTATGGATGTAGACGGTTGCTGGGTCAGTGGTTGAAGATGTGGCCCTGCAGTTTAATCCTGGCATGGACAAGCTGCTGTTGGCGGCACCACCTCTCCACAAGCGATGCCTTGTGAATTCAGTGCTGGAATATCAGCTTTACCAGAGAGCAGTCATGTGGTTTACTAAACCTTCCTGTTTCTTTGTTTATTCATTGTCATGATGTTGATTGTATGATTTATAGTAGTATATATTATTATTGACATCAAATGTATGTTATGATATGCACACACATAGCACAAATACAGATATAATCAATTTTAGGCACTTTCAATAACTAATAACGGTGAAATGCATGGGTATTATTTTGCTTTGGATAACATTTTCGTTAAACTGGCATAATCTTGTACAATTTCCGGGATTTTGCATTACACTCATTAAACAAAATTCCACCATTAGGCCCTGTCGCATAATTTTCAGTCCGTTTGGGTAAAATGCTATTGCAGGAGCATGGGAACAATGCAGGCGAACAGCATGGGAGTGACTGTTGTTTGCAGCACTTTTCTTTGCTCTTATTTTTAGTGTGCAATGCATCCTGCATCCAAAATGGAGGTGAGGATACATTTTGCGCTGAAATAAATATAGTGCTACATGCCAGATTTGCATTTCACATAATTTGGGGACATTTTTTTGAAATTTCACATAATTGCACAAAAGGGAATTACACAGATTTCGCAAAACACAATAATTAATGTTCGAGTAACTCTGTCCTTGTAGTTGTGCTGTTGATAACATCAGCAGTAAATATATTTTTGATTAGGATGCAAGCCCACTCCTAACGTAGCCTTCCATCTGTGTATGCCTCAGCTCACTGCCATTTAATTAGATGTACTATGGCAAAACTATTTTAAGTAATCCTGCTCAGCTCACGGGGTCTCTCTGCCTCCGTTCCTGCCATGACACTCTGTTCTCATTTATTAGCAGTCATTTTCACATAAGTGTCATTCCCTGAGCACGGCCGTCTTGTGCATTGGAAATGGGAACCTGTCAACACCGGCTGTTGCTGAGAAAAACTGTGCTGTGTTTTCAGATAGAAAAGCCTTTAATCAAACAATTTGGGAATGAATGGTAAGGTAGGACTGAGTTTAGATAAATGACACACGTGGGAGATGAACATAATATTAATTAAGTTAAGGGGATGTTCTGAAAACTGAAAGAGTGATGCCTTAGAGCAGGCGCGGTCGGTGGTAGGAGTGCCGGTCGGGCGGTGACGTGGGGCGGGGGGTAGTAAACTACGGATTAAGGCCTAATACAGGTAAGTAAACATTTAAATAAATAAAACGAATTTCGTTGAGCGCGCACTGCATCGCATTTGGCGATGCAGCGCTCACAACGAAATTCGTTTTATTTATTTAAATGTTTACTTACCTGTATTAGGCCTTAATCCGTAGTTTACTACCCCCACCCTGCCCTCTCCCCGCCCCACGTCACCGCCCGACCGGCACTCCTACCACCGACCGCGCCTGCCTTAGAGTACATGGCACCTCAATAGGCTATTGAGAATTTTTTTTTTTAAGAGTTTTTATATAGCGCGAACTAGACCCGAGACATCGGGTATCAGAGCGCTTTACATGAGCACCAGTTTCGTTACAGATGGACGTATTCATTTTTGGTAGGCACGGAGAGATTAACTGATTTGCCAAGAATCACAGGATGTTGAGCGTCGTTGCCGAGACTCGAACCCGGTTTCCCAGCTTCGAGGTCGACCGCTCTAGCCGTAAGGCTACATCCTCTCCCCAATTCATATGCAGCTGCACATGTCCCTGTGGGCAAGCTACACTGGTCATATAGGGCTGGATTTAGTTTGGCGGAGAGGCAATGTAGTACCCTCTTCTCTAAACTCATGGTCCGCCCACCCGATTTTGAGTTGGGTGGACTGCCAGGTTTACGCCGATGAGGTAAAATTTACTCCGTTGATGTAAAGCTTCCTCTGATGGACCGACATAGTGGGGGCAATTGGAGGTAGCACATAACACTGTCCACCCTATTTAGGATGGATCGGATTTTGTGGGTTTTTTTCCTGTACCTGGCGGTGAGGGACAGGAAAAAAGAAAGGAAAGCTCCCATGGGGTGGGGGTGTAAGAAATTGGATTACTGGTTGAGGGGGTGACACCCTACTCAAGCAGCAACCACAGTCCTTGTTAGGGTGAAGTCACAAGCAAACCCCAAATGAACCTGTGCTCAACACTCTGGTAGCTTGGCACAGAGCAGTCAGGCTTAACTTAGAGGCAACCAAACAGTAATAGCATGAAAACACAACACAAGAAGCATCCCACACCAAATTAGAAAAATAGAGTCAGTTTAATAAATAAACCAAGACTAAAATTACAAAAATCCAATCAGTAAAATGTGCAAGTTTAAAGATTTCAGTGAAAATAGTGCCAAAAAGCTCAAAGCTCCAACTGTGGTTATCTGGTTGCGCCAAGCTGGGAGAAAGTCACAAGTTCCGGCCATCTGTAATGGAGCGCGGACTGGCTACAGGGACCTACTTAGGTCCGCCGAGCATAGTACCTCAATCCTGCTTGCGAAGAGATGCGGTGTCCGGCCTTCAGGATGCATCACACATTATAAGCGAGGAGATTTTTTGCACAGCTACGGTTCTGGGGAGCTCCAAAGTGCGATGCAATGTCCGTGCGTAGGAATGCATCGCGCAATGGCTGTTCCGATGGGCTGCTTTGGATGAGGCGATGTCCTTGCTTGGAGATACCTCTTTCAGTGTTGATTCCGAAGGACTGTGATGGCGATGCAAGTCCTTGCATTGGGGAAGTCCTCGCCGTGGAGGAGATGCATCGGTTCTGCTGAATCCACAGATGGGCTGGCAGAGAACCTTCAGGCCCACTTCCAAGGGTCCAGGACTGGGGTGGCACCACTTGGGAGGGCAGGACTTACAGGTGGAAGAATCCAGGTGCTAGGTGCAAGGGAGTTGGAAGGCTGTTCTGACCCTGAGGCTTCTGATCAGGAGGCCAGCCAACTAGCCCTTAGAGTCAATCTGGGGTCCTGGGTTTAGCGATGCAGGTACAGTCCTTCTCAACCAGACAAGAACAGCAGAGCAGCAAGTCAGCACATCAGGGCAGAAGTCCTTCAGGGCAGAAGTCTAGCAAAGTTTCAGTCCTTTCAGCAGCACAGCAGTCCTTCTTCCTGGCATAATCCACAGGTCCAGTAGTGTACTGAAGGGATGGTGTCTGAGGTCCAATATTTATACCTGGGCCTTCCTTTGAAGTGGGAGAAGCTTTTAGAGGTTTTCGTTTGAAGTCCATAGGCTTCCTGCCTTCCCTGCCCTGGCTCCAGTTTTACTACAGGGTGTATGCAGCCCTTTGTGTGGAGGCAGGACACAGCCTATTCAAGTTTAAGTAGGGCTGTGCCCAGCTCCGCTCTCCCATCCTGCCAGTAATGGCCCATCCAGGCGCACCTAAGCTCACTATTGTGTGTGGCTGTCTAGGAGGAATACACAAAGCACAACTGTAAGCTACACCCTGTCATGTGACCCAGAGACAGACTGCAGGCACTAAATGGCTAAGGCAGGAAAATGCCAACTTTTTAAAGGTGCCATTTTCAAAATTGTAATTTAAAATCCGACTTCACCTTAAGTAAGGATTTTTCATTAAAAATCCAAAGGCACCAAACATCAACTGGTTACCTGTTCCCATTTGGAACTTACAGCTTATTAAATATAATAAGGCAACTCCAATGTTATCCTATAGGAAAGGTAGGCCTTTTCAGTAGTGACAAACAAATTTAAGAGTTTTTTTACTACCAGGGCATAAAACTTAAAAGTGCATGTCCAACTTTTTAAATACATTGCACCCTGCCCTCTGGGCTGTCTAGGGTCTGACCAAGAGATGACTTATATGTTTCCCTTTGTTAGAGTGCCCATGCAGGGCTTTCATGATGTGCAAGTTTAGTAAGTGCCAGCCCCTCCCCCTCCTTAACTCAGAGTGGCCCATCCTGCCAACACCCATTTTCCCTTTGTCTCACTGTCTGGGAGCAATACACAAAGACCAACTGCCAGTTACACCTTGCCATGTGACCCTGGATCAGGCTGCAGACACCAAATGGTTATGACAAGAAAATGCCAACTTTCTAAAAGTTCAGCGCTCCGTCCATAATCTCATTTTCAGAATTGTGATTACAAATCTGACTTTACCGTTAAAGAGGGCTTTTAATCAACTCTTTAGACATCAAACTCGACCTGTCCACTTGCTCCGAATTGGAAGTTACAGCTTCTTAAGTGTAATAAGGTAACTCCAATGTTTCTCACTACCAGGACATGTGAAACTTAAAAGTACATGTCCTACGTTTTAAATGCATCACACCCTGCCCTCTAGGCTGTTCAGGGCCTTCCCAAGGGGTGACTTATATGTATGAAAACGGAAGGTTTGGGGCCTGCAAAAGGTTTATTTTGCCAGGTCGAAATGACAGTCTAAAACTGCACACACAGCCTGCAATGGCAGGCCTGAGACATGTTTGAAAGGGATACTTAAGTGTGTGGCACAACAAGTGCTGCAGGCCCACTAGTAGCATTTAATTTGCAGGCCCTGGGTATGGGTAGTACCACTTTACTAGGGACTTACAAGTAAATTAAATAGGCTAATTGGGTGTAAGCCAATTCTACCATTTATTTAAAAAGTTTTATAGAGCGCTAGCTTGACCCGTAGGTATCAGAGCACTTTACATACCTAGGGCTAATCGTATATTGTGCTAATTTACTGTGCTATTTGGCTTGTAACTTGTGTAGTTCGACCTCTAGCCTCATAAAGAGACTATTGGGTAGTGTTTAGTAATAAATACATATATTTTATATATATACCTGGTGTGGTTCTCCTTTCATTTGGTCATTCATGAGATTATAGACTGGTAAAACAAACAGCTTAACACTCCTTCAAGACTTAGCCTGAAGGCTGCTCTCCATAGCTACCACTAGGATAGCTTTCACTAAAGGATGTCTTTAAACCTATCATCAATAAAGGTCGTTTGGACTGGTGCAAGGTGCCCACTATAACTAGTGGACAGCATATGCCAGGCCAACTTCTCACATTGGAGGAGTTTTTTTTTAAGGAGAGAGCACAAGCACTTTAGCACCGGTTAACAGTGGTAAAGTGTGCAGAGTCCTAAAGGCCAACAAAAATGGGGTCAGAAAACAGGAGGATGAAGGCAAAAAGTTATGGGATTACCCTGCAGACAGGGCCAAGTCCAACAGAAGGCTATTAGTTTTTTTATTTTTTATTAAAAAATAACTCCCAATTTGGAAGTTTGTTTTTGAAAAATAAAAAGCTTTGGAAACGTTTGATTTGGTGCTGCCATCCGTAAAACTTTTCCAACATTGACAGGAACCACCATCATGGTGAATCCTGCCAATGTATAGAGTAAACATAAACAATGTTCACAAGAGACTCATTTTTCATACAAATTGATTGGTTATTGCAGCAATTAATGTAACCTGCTTGACTCAAACAGACCAGACAGATAAAGAATTAAACCTTAGCTCAATAAGGTATACCAATTATTCAACAAGATAATAGATTAAAATGTTAAACGCCCATCGAACGAGAGATTTTTAATTAGTCCTCACTTCAGCCGAAGTGAGTATTATTTATTTTGCAAAGCAATATTTAACATAAAAAAAGCATAAATTATTTACTGTCTTTGTATTTACATTATATACATATTTCACATTTGAAAGTGATATGTGAACCCCAGTGAGGTGACCATAACCAAGCTCGTGAAATATCAATTGTGATATTGAGGAAAACTGGTGGTGGTGGTTATTGGTAGATAAAAGGGGAGCCAATATAATCAATTGTTCCGGGACAACTATATAATTTGTTAAGGGCTCTCCCTTTTGGATAGTCGACGACGTTTCGACCCTCTCGCGGTACGGGGTCTCTTCAGGACAGAGATTCTGGGGACGAGTAATACAATCATGGTGCTTAATGGCAGGAACCTTCTTAATATATTCCAGGGTGCTTCTCAAGGCTGGTGGATACTTAATTCCCTTGGAATGAAAGCCAAGGCTTGGCTTAGGTGTAACTCACAGTAACGGGGTTGGCTGTATGTCCTAAATGAAGTGTGAGTAATACCACAAATGAGGGCAGCACTTCAATAACCCACTAGAGGTCCCCTGGCATTAATGAGCGCAACCTTGCCGGCGCCAGCTCTCTGCCGTCTTGCAGATTAGTTCGCTGATGGTCATCTGTCATATCCGGCACCGCGTTCCTTGCCTCATACTATTGAAGCGGAACCACGGCTATTATGCCTCTAACCAATTAGTAAGATAAATTCCTACTGACCTTCAAGACGGTTGTGCTCATTAATGCCAGTGGACCTCTAGTGGGTTATGAAGTGTTGCCCTCATTTGTGGTATTACTCACACTTCATTTAGGACATACAGCCAACCCTTACAGCCAAACCTTATTGAGCTAAGGTTTCATTCTTTATCTGTCTGGTCTGTTTGAGTCAAGCAGGTTACATTAATTGCAGCAATAACCAATCAATTTGTATGAAAAATTAGTTCCTTGTGAACATTGTTTATGATTACTAGCAATACCCAGTTCGCAAGGACATATGGGTCGCTCTTGTTTTGTTGTGAGAAATGTATAGTGTAAAGGCAGGGTGGTAGACTTGAGTCCTTCGCCACCCTGTCTGCCTCTACCCAATGCTCCAAACCGTAAATCAGGCCCAGAGTTTGAATCAATCAAATTAGCACTAAGTATAAACCATGCAAGGTAATTTACTAGAATTCAAATAGAAACCACTTGCGTTCTGCAGAAAGAGCTTTCTTTTTTATGCAATTTAATTTAGTGATCTCTTTATTATATACTGGATCAAAATTAGACCAACATTAGTAGCTTCACAGCCATGCTATCCTTCTGAGGATGACAAATCAAGTGCCATTGAACTGAGTAATGATGATAAATATATTGACGCTACTGCAGTGAAAATAAATGTGGCCTAATGTGTGCAAATGTCAAATTCTATCCTCTCATGTCTGTTATTCAACATTTGCACAATGCTGATAACAATACACAAGTAGGCTGACAATACCCAAGTCTACATTAAAATATCAAACCCATCCCACATCACCACCCTAAAACTTTTAATGGAAAATCTTTTATAATTTAGGAAAGCTGAATTACTCCTACTTCTCTCAATGCCTCACCAAAATGCTAAAACTAGTTACTATATCTCACTGATTTTGACATTATTTCTACTGTGGTCCCCACTGCAAAGTGTTTGGGATTAATCATGGAACAAAATATGTTTTTACGCACCTGTTAATGGTGCACCTAATGTGATTTCACACCTAAAAGTGATTTCACATATTAGTAGTGTTAGTGTTTTTACACACCTGCCTGTGTAGCACCAAGCTAGGATTTGCACCTGTGAGAAATTGGGTTGTTGGTTGAGGGGGTTGTAAAGCCTGCTTAAGCAATAGCCACAATCCTCATCAGGGTGAACCACAAAAAGTCACGAATTTAACCTGTGCTTAACCCTCTGGTAACTTGGCACAAAAGCAGTTAGGCTTAACTTAGAGGCAATGTGTAAAGTATTTATATGCAGGACACAAACAGTAATGAAGTGGAAACACAACACAAGAAAAATCCCAAACCAATTTAGAAAAATTGAGTATATTTTAATAAATTATTTTTAAAATCCAATTAGTAGAACAGAAATATGCAATTTTAAAGGTTTAGGCAAAAAGAGTCCTTAAAAGCAGAAAGTTGCAATTGTGGTTATCTGATCATGCCCGACCGGGACGAAGTCACAAGTTCAGACCGACCACAATGGAGCATGGGCCAGATATGGGAACGATGTTAGGCTCACTCAGAATTGTACCTTATGTCCTTGATGCGGGTGTTGCGCTGTGCAGCGGTTCCAAGGAGCGCTGCGGGGTCCTGTGTCAAAATATGATGCGCAGCATCGGTTCTTATAAGCAATGTGAGGTCTGTGTTGAATTGTGTTGTGCTGCATCTGCTCCAATGAGGAGCTGCGAGGGCTGCGATGTGAGGTCTGCATCGAGTGACGTTGCGCTGCATCGGTTCCAACGAGGAGCAATGATGTTGTGTCGGGTTGCGTCGCACTGCACTATTCTGATGGGTACCCCAGCTGGGCTGGCAGATCACATTTATCTCCACTTCCAAGGGTCCAGGACTAGGGAGGTTTCCGGGGGAACTCACAGCAGGCAGAGTGCAGGTGCAGGATGAAGATGGTTGGAGCCTTTTCTGTCCCTGAGGCTCCGATCAGGAGACCAGCCAACTAGCCCTTGGAGTCACTCTGGTGGTCCTGAGTTTAAGGTGCAGGTCCTCTTCCTCTTCCTCAGGAAGCAGAGCAGCTGGGCAGTCCTTCTTGAAGCAGGGCAGGAGAGCAGTCCTTCTTCTGAGTCTTTCACAGGTCCAGAGTGTCCCTTGTTTATCCCTATGGCCTTCTTTGAAGTGGGATAAACTTCTGGAGGCTTTCCCTTCCAAAGTGTCTGGAATATCCTGCCTCCCTGCCCTGGCTCCAGGCACTATGGGCTAATGTGAAGTTATTTGTGTGAGAGCAGGGCTCAGCCTATTAATTTGTAAGTGGCGCCGTGCCCAGCTCAGCCCCTCATCCTGCATGAGATGGCCCATTCAGGTACACCTAATCCCTTTATTGTCTGGCTGTCTGGGAGGAATATAAAAAGACCAAGTGCCACTCACACCTAGTCATGTGACGCACAGAAACAGGCTGCAGGCACTAAATGCTAAGGGCACAAAAATGCCAATTTTCTAACAGTGGCATTTTTACAATTATAACTTAAAATCCCACTTTACCATTAAAGAGGATTTTGAATTCCAATTTCTCAGATACCAAACATGACTTTCCTACCTATTACCAATGAAAAGATATCATTTATTAAATGTAGCAATGTAACCCAATGTTATCCTATGGGAGTGGTAGGCCTCACAGTTGTGAAAAACGAATTTAGATGTTTTTCACTACCAGGACATGTAAAACTTATGAGTACATGTCCAACTTTTTAATTACAATGCACTATGCCCTATAGGCTGTTTTGGGCCTACCTTGGGGTGACTTATATGTATTAAAAACTGAGTTTTAGGCTTGGCAAGGAGGTCATTCTGCGAAGTCGAATTGGCAGTTTAAAACTGCTAGAAGGTTGCAATGACAGACCTGAAACATGTTTTAAAGGGCTACTTAAGTAGATGGCATGTTAAGTGCTGCAGGCCCACTATTAGCATTTAATTTACCGCCACTTGGTATATAGTATGCCACTGTACTAGGGACTTTAAAGTAAATTAAATGTGTCAATCAGGTGTAAGCCAATTTGACCAGGTTTTAAAGGAGAGAGAACATGCACTTTAGCACTGGTTAGCAGTGGTAAAGTATGCAGAGTCCTAAGGCCAACAATAACAAATTCAGCAAAACAGGATGAGTGAAGGTAAAACATTTGGGGATGACCCTGCAGAGAAGGCCAAGTCCAGCAGCACCTAAGTGTATTTTTTGCTCTAACACGTTATTTGTGCTCCTAAAAGTCCTCCCACACGCCTGTTGATGTTGCACTAATGGTTATTTTGCAACTATATGTCATTTTGCACTTAAATAAGTTTTTGCTGTTTTGTATTCCCCGGGGCTACCGTGCTGGTGCCATGCAGTACTCCAAGATTGGGAAATAGAAAAAGGGCACAGACATAGAAAGCACAGAAAGAGAGATGTTACAAAGAGACAGAGCTCAAAATGTCTGTGCACATCTCTTTGAATGCGCTAGACTTTTAAGCTAGACCCATTGGCTTTGCCAAAAATTATTTGGACATTTGTCACTGGAGTTCTACTATCATTTTGAGGTTCGAGGGGCCCACAGTCGCTAAGAGCTCTCAACACTGCTGATTCCTTTGAAGGTTGGTTTCAGTGGGGGACTTGCTAATACCTTATCCTCTGAACTCAACAAAACTGCATACAGGGGAGAGACCTGTTGAACTTCTGACATATTGCCTCTCTTTGTACAGTGAGCCTAGTGGTATAGCCAAAGTTGGCAGTGTTACTCCAGGAACTATCCGCAAGCGGAGTGATGGCTGCTTGCCATGAGTCTTCCAAAGAGCCCTCGTAGGCGTTCTGCTGCAGGAAGCCAATGGACTGTGTGGCACATATTCAGCAGCAAGAGCTTGAATGTCAACAGACAGGGACGTAAATGACAGCCAATTTAATAGGAGCAATACTCAACATTTTATGTTTACATAATAAATTAAAGTTGGCTGAAATTGAGCAGGGACTACAGTAGCTTCCAAAAAAATTAAAATAAACATAGATACTGGTAAACAAGGATGTAGAAATCTCTAGAATGAAAGTTCCAAAAACCATGCAAAGCAATTTGTACCATTAATAATAATATAGGCTAGCATTAATAAAACCCTAGTGTAATTGCCTGTTCCTTAATTATATTTTGAAGGAACATAACAAAGGTGCAGAGAAACTCATTTTTGTGTGGTGTTCCTAGATAGTTATGGGACTAGGAGTACTGGAATAGTTTCACTCTGGGCACTGGGGCACTACTAATAGGTTCCCAATTAATATATTCTGTATTTTGAACATGGTGAAAAATTGCCTCCTTCTAATTCATGTATTCAGCATTTATGTAAGACCACAGTAAACGTGTTTATAAAGTGCGCCAGTTGTGTAAAAAGTAAATGTCACATGTGAGTTGCAGTGTGCATGTATACTACCCAAATGAATGACTTTAAAGTCCTATCTTAAGTTTTGCTATTACAGGCCTGGACTTCTGTGAGCAAAGCTGTACCCACCCCATGTCTAAAGAAACCATTTTGACATGTTTAAAAACCTAGGGCCTTAGAGTTTGGCAGACGGAGGTCCCATCACAAACATGGAAGATGTCCTGTCTCCCATTGACTATAAGGCACTTGTAAGGTGAAAGATGGGACATCTGCCACGATTGTAATGGAGTACCTTGGCTGCTAAACTCTAACTAAGGCCCTATTTTTTAGATTAGCTAAGTCGCCTATAAGTACCGGCTTTAAACATGCAAGGATAAGGTGCATAATGTGCAAAAGTGACTTATGCCTACTATGTGGATTATTGGGTCACTGCAATGACAGGCTACCAACGCTTGTTTGCACTGCATAAGCTAAAACAGCTTTACCTATAGTAAAAGTCTGTTTGTGAATAAGTCATATTTGTCACAAATAATCCATATTTTGTAAAGTGCGAACATATCACCCCTTAAGGTTTCAAGGCGTTGGGGGCCGTCGAGGAGATTAAGCGAGCTATTGCCCAGAGTCACATGATGCCGAGCTGAGCTGTTGCCGGCGATCGAACTGTGAGCCCCGTGCTCCGGAGTCAGCCGCTCTGGCCGCTGCACCACACCTCTCCCCAAAAGTCAGCTTAGGAGCTAGCTAAAGACTTCACCTGTGCAAAGTTATATAAGTAATCAATAGTCTAATTCAGTGGTAACCACTGGCCACAAATACAAAGATGATTTTGCTAAAATATTCTTTTCTCTACTTGAAGGCATGGGCAGTAGGTCTTCACAGCTGCCAAAGCCTGACAGCATGCGATCAATAGGGCTATTATCATTTGCCCCCAAATCTCACCCCACTCTGGCAAGGAACCCAAAGTGTCTGTGTCTCTGTTAGACACTCTCGCTTAACTGAGAATGCAGCCAAACCATCAGCAGTTAGTAAAAGCATTCAAAACACATTCTGATTGGCTGGGCCAATCTCGGCATTCCATTCAGGTGGCGTATTGGTATATCTCCATGTCCACACTGGACTAGCTGCTCTGATACTGGTGTCCATCTCCTGCAATGCTTCATTTGTTATAAAAAATAATAATAAGGGCAGGGGCCCAAGGTTTACCAAGGAGCCCAGCACTGCCATTTCAGGATTGCCGAACAGTAAGACTGCCTAATACCAATGTTGTCTGGTTTTGATTCCACCTCATGTCTCTTCCACCACCCTACACTTCCTGTGTCATTATCTCACTCTTTCAGATTCTTGTCCATCCCTGCCTCCTCCCTTTTTCACTGTTCTTCTGTTTTTCTCTTCTTCTTTCTTCTGTCTTTTTGTCTCTTGTTCTGGGTCAAAGTCTGATGATAAAATATAAGTCATGTTGTCCAAAAATATGTTTTGGTACCCATAAACCGCAACCATCGACACAAATTAAGCGCTGATGTTTACCATTCTGTTGCCACAAGGCTGTAGGGAGATGCCAAACAAACCATCAAAGAAAGGAGCTTCACTTCCAAAAGGAGTTTTAAATACCTGTTATGCTTGTTGGTCATGATGCAAATATGTACCGATAATCTGTCTCTACAGCAATCTCATCAAATGATTTTGTCATCTTGTCGCATGTTTGACAAGTTCTGCAGGGGCAAAGCAATCTTGAGAGCTTTGGTTGCATTTGGAGTGTCAGTATAACATGAACTTATTAGATAGCCTTTATTACATTGTGGTCTATATACAGCGCTTGTTACTCCTGAAGGGTCTGTGAAGCGCACTGATTTGCGTTAGGATCTTGGGTACCGGTTCAAAGTTAAGGTTAAAACAGGATTTTGGTAAAGGGGTGGTGTCGGGTGAGACACTTGAGGGTTGGGAGACATGAACTAAACATGGTGAGGTAGCATGACCACTTTTAAGCAATAGGCCTTGCAGTGGTGGCTCCTCCGCTAAGGCTAAGGAGCGTCCTCCCACTGCTCTTTGAGCAGTGCAAAAAAGAAAAAGAAAATGATAATAACAAGATGTTATTATCATTTTATTTTTCTGTGTGGGACTCGGAGCCAGGCCGCGGCCGGGCTGAACTCCCAGAGCAGATGGAGGAGTGGTTTGCACTCCCTAAGTGCGCATGACTGTTTGGCTAGCCCTGGTGGGCCGGCCAAACAGTCATGCACACTTAGCATGTTCTCCACCGGGCTGTGTTGCCCAGGCTCCCACTCACTGCCTGAGGGGCTCAAACGTTCCGTCTATCATCCCCTTTTGTATCGCTTTGGTCGCCCTAAGTTGGCGGGGGTATGCCCAGACGTGGGTCCCTTGCTCACTATGCCACTGGATTCAAGCAAGCCTGGCTGATGACGGCTGAAATGCCAGAAACCGGTCCTAGGATGCTTGTTTCCGGTCCAGGGAAGACATGGCTTGGCAGTTCGGGCTGGACTGTTCCCATGAGGCACAGGGTCAGACTGATTTGCATATGGCCATGTCTGAACTGGGGTGGTGGAGTGAGCTAAAGAATGATGATGGATTAAACCCAGATCAGTTGACTGGGGGTGAGTGTTTGATTGGCTCAAACGTTCCGCTCATCATCCCCTTTTGTATCGCTTTGGTCGCCCTAAGTTGGCGGGGGTATGCCCAGACGTGGGTCCCTTGCTCACTATGCCACTGGATTCAAGCAAGCCTGGCTGATGACGGCTGAAATGCCAGAAACCGGTCCTAGGATGCTTGTTTCCGGTCCAGGGAAGACATGGCTTGGCAGTTCGGGCTGGACTGTTCCCATGAGGCACAGGGTCAGACTGATTTGCATATGGCCATGTCTGAACTGGGGTGGTGGAGTGAGCTAAAGAATGATGATGGATTAAACCCAGATCAGTTGACTGGGGGTGAGTGTTCGATTGGCTCAAACGTTCCGTCCATCATCCCCTTTTGTATCGCTTTGGTCGCCCTAAGTTGGCGGGGGTATGCCCAGACGTGGGTCCCTTGCTCACTATGCCACTGGATTCAAGCAAGCCTGGCTGATGACGGCTGAAATGCCAGAAACCGGTCCTAGGATGCTTGTTTCCGGTCCAGGGAAGACATGGCTTGGCAGTTCGGGCTGGACTGTTCCCATGAGGCACAGGGTCAGACTGATTTGCATATGGCCATGTCTGAACTGGGGTGGTGGAGTGAGCTAAAGAATGATGATGGATTAAACCCAGATCAGTTGAGTGGGGGTGAGTGTTTGATTGGCTCAAACGTTCCGTCCATCATCCCCTTTTGTATCGCTTTGGTCGCCCTAAGTTGGCGGGGGTATGCCCAGACGTGGGTCCCTTGCTCACTATGCCACTGGATTCAAGCAAGCCTGGCTGATGACGGCTGAAATGCCAGAAACCGGTCCTAGGATGCTTGTTTCCGGTCCAGGGAAGACATGGCTTGGCAGTTCGGGCTGGACTGTTCCCATGAGGCACAGGTTCAGACTGATTTGCATATGGCCATGTCTGAACTGGGGTGGTGGAGTGAGCTAAAGAATGATGATGGATTAAACCCAGATCAGTTGACTGGGGGTGAGTGTTTGATTGGCTCAAACGTTCCGTCCATCATCCCCTTTTGTATCACTCAGACCAACCACGACCCTGCTCATGCAGCGTCGTAATTGGCTGGGAGAGTCCGGGAGCCTGGGTGCTTCCGGTGCTGAGAGAAGAGGACGGAGGAGAGGCATGCGGCGGCGGCGGGGATGGTAAGTTTATTTTACTTATTTTTCACACCCGCGCCCTACCACCCCTGTTCCGAGGCAGCCGCCACTGAGGCCTTGAGGAAAAATGTGCAAAAATACACATTTGCACGTGTGCAGTCCTATCCCTTTTGTTCTTAATTATAACATAGTTCTTATGGGCATGGGCAGAGCTAAATTGTCAGTGCCCCCGGAATTCAAGATGGTTGTAAATTACCCTTATTCTTCCACAGAATTCCATAACTTAGCTGCTTGGGCCGAGAGGGAGTCTCCTCCATCATGAGATATGTTAAATAAATACACAGCTAGGAGAGGAGCCCGCATGGAATGAAGTGCTCCGGTTTGATGGCACAGTGAGGTGTGCACATCACTTTGAAGGAGCTATGTCTAGCCACTAGGAGCTGGAGCAGGACTGGAAGCTGATCTGATTTTAATGGGTAAGGCGTTACCTCGCAGCTGTGTTCTGTATTCATAATCCGGGACTCTTGAGGTATCAGGGAGAGGTATATATCCATGATCCCTCCCAGACTCCTGTATGTGGTATTTATTAGGGGTGGGCGGAATTTGCGTAGTCGCCCTACGCAAAGCTCCGTGAAACGGTAAAAAATCCCCGCGAGCACGCAGAGTTCCGCGAACATGCGGAATTGCTTGTTCGGCCCGTTCGCGATGCTTTTTTCCTGTTCGCGAACGCTGTTTGCGTGCTCGGGGGGAAATATCTCGCGAACACGCATTTTGAAAGCGCGAACAAGCAAACAATTCCGCGAAGACGCAGAATTTTTGGCAATGCCGCGTTCTCCGCGGAACGCGAAATTACCCAAATTCCGCGAGCGGAACGGAATTTACCGCCCAGGCCTAGTATTTATATTGCGCAAATTTATCCAGGAGGCAACGAAACATTCCTTATTAGGAGTGATGGGTTAGATTCCATCACAAACATGGCAGCCCCCAAGTGGCTAAAGTGTTCACATAGTTGTCTGCATTGGAAATGTAGATGCTTCCTGGGCATTGCACTGAGAGTGTTACCCGAGCAAACTCAGCCATTGTTGAAGACACATCCCAAACAAACCCTGTGGCAGGCGCCTAAACTTCCATCCAAACTCCTGCTGAAAACGGCTAAACATATGAAGGATACCTGCACTTACAGCAGATGGCTACATAACTGGAGAATAGATACCAGGATTAATAATATTGAAAGTAAGTCTCAGGGGTGCGGCTGCTTTCCTTGATGGTCAGTTTAGAATAAATGGGATTCCGCAATACTTGTATAAAAACCTGTCTTTAATTTCTTTATAATGGGCGACTTGTGACACACCCAGTCACCTACTATAAAGACATGATGTTAGAACTCCACTGTAATAAGTTATTACAGTTGAGCTCTGATGTCACAATGGCTGCTGCCAGAGCCAGCAGACGAGGGGGAAGTCCTGTCAAGACATGGAGCATAATTAAAGCAGATGTTTAAGGATCAATACTAAACATTGCTTTTCTTTCTTTGGCTCTGTTTTTTCTAGCTGTAAAGTGGCAAGCAGAAAGGAGATATTCAGTGCTTAATTTGAGCTGGTGGTTTCCGGTGCTTGGCATCAGCACTTAATTGCCAACACTGGTACTAATGACAGTCTGCCACAAGGTGGCGCTGTTTGTCTAAATTAAAAATGAGCACACAACAGTTGTTTATTAATTAATTAATCAATCATTTAAAAGGACTAATACCTGCTGCCCAAGCCATTCTCACATGTTTGGAGTTCTGGAATAGTCTGAATTGTAACCCTTGTAGGAGTGCTTGGTTAGTAGTTGTGTTGTTACTGTCACTGGCAGGGCTGCCAAGGGCAATGGGTGATGCAAGCTGCAGTGGCCTCCTGAGGAGGGCCCTGGCGCTTCTTTTTTTTTTTTTACAAATTAAGCACTGGAGATGTTTATGTTTATTTGTTGCACTCCTTGAATAATTATAGAAAAGTTAGAATCTTTGGGCATGTTTCTACACATTACAAGCTACTCCACGTTTTTTTTAAACGTGACTTGTATTAAACTGATTGTAATATATTTTTGCAAAAAATATCTTAACAGTTTTTTATGTGTTTAATTTTGCACTAGAGATTCTATTTTGATTCTTCATATTTGCAAACATGCTCTCTCTTTCATATGAAACAGCTATACACCAAGGATTTAAGTGGTTTATGTGAAAGGTGATTGTGTGACTATGTATTATAAAGAATAAAGTACCCCATCCCATACATGCTAGGGATATTGCAAGTAACCTTGGAGTTCCATAACCTTATAAAGGAAGTTGGCCCACAGCCTCGTTTTTCTATATGGTCATGGAACTTCTCATTGAGTTGCAACATCCTTATAATGTACGGTAGGGGGTATTTTATCCCATATATAATAATAAAATGTACAACAATAATAGGAACAATACATGTTGTAATAATTATTAATATATGATCATAATAATCTGTACTTAATTTGAGCTGGTGGTTGCAAGTGAGGTCCAATAACACTCATTTTTGTGGACCAGGACTTTTGTCAGAATCAGATTTTAATCCAGAACAAGAGCCAGAAAGGCAGAAAAGAAGGAAAGGAGGAGAAAGAGAAAAACAGAACACAGTGACAAAAGGAGAAAGTAGGGATGGAAATGAACTTGTTAGAACAAGAGAAATGAGCAGGGAGAGTAGATGAAAGGGGCATGAGGTGGAATGAGAATTAGAAAACCTTGCTATTCCTCAACCCTGACCTTCGATATAATAGGCTGCGAGCCTCTGAGGTAAACTTTGGGCCCCTGCACTGATTATTTTACCAGTTAAGCAGATAATAACATAATTAATACTAAGAGTAGCAACAATTGTAATATTAAGAATCATCAATGAAGAAAGTCAGAGTTATGTGTTCTGCTGTATGGAAAACCTCAAATACCTACATAAATGTTTTTTGAGAGGAACAATTGCCCGGATGGCTGTAATCCAGAAAGTGGCGGTGTGAACCCAAAAAAAAAAAACACGAAATACAACGCACCATCAGTGAGTAAACACGAGACTTGCTGGGTGAAAATAAATTGTTCCACTTTGTGTACGAAAAGTGCTGAGGGCCACCCGAACGCTCTGGTTCTGCCACGGGGCCGGCTCCGCGGCGAGCAGCCCCTGCTGGAAGCCTCGGGTCCCGGGCACCCGTGCGGGAGCGCCCCGCTTCCAGTCAGGTGCACAGAGCGCCACGCGCGCGGGCAGCAGCAGGCCCCGGACCCGGGCGGCGCGTGCCTCCTCCCCTGTGCGCGGCGCCTCCCTCTCCCGCCCGGGCTATTTCGGGCTGACAGCGCCGAGCAGCAGCCCTGACAGATGAGGATCCAGTGACACGGGCCGGACACTTGTTGCTGACGCCGAGCCGCCCCAAGAGCCCGCGGGCCGGGAGCTGGGTCACTGCGGTGAACTCCAGGCGCGTGCCCTCCCAGGGCAGGGAGTTATGTGAACATCTGGAGAGGCAGCAGGTGCCCCGGCTCTTGCACCCCTGGACTTGGTGCAAGGAGGAGAAGGACGCTCGCAGCTGCCCGGTGGAAGATGACAGACTTCGCTGCTGCCAACGGGGAGGTGAAGGACCCCGACATCGAGCTGTTTGTCAAGGTAGGTGACGCACCCACCTCTGGGGGCACCTGAGATGCACCTTTCGGATCGTGGAGGGGGTGTGGCAGTGCCGCGACCTTTTATTTTTATTAGGCACGTGTTATTATAGCGCTCAGATCGGTGGTGGTATCGAAGCACTGTCTGGTACCAGCAACTAGTGAGATCGCTCACTGGGTTTATGCGCCTGCTACAAAACTCTTTCAGCGCAATACAGTGACATTAATCCGAACGTGTTTTTTTTTTTTTTTTAACTTAGCGCTTCTTACAGCTCTTTCACCGTTTCTACTTTCTAGGAGCTGTAAACAGCAGATGTTGATCTTTCCCGTGTGTAGCGTGCTGAGAGCTCTGCGTGGGTTCTTGCCATTGAGCTCTGTGCTTGAAGGTCTGCACATCAAGCAATGCATAACCCACTTCCCGTTCCCCGAGGGAATAGAAGCCCCCACGCCCCGTCTGCACTTGAAAGCTCCCACTCACCATCACTATGCTGTCGCCTGCTCTGTAACGCACCCTGCGCGTCCTCTTACCGCAGTTAGATTCCTCCTGCACTCACTAATGATCAAAACAAACAAATAAGCCCCACTGCCTTTCACAGCCCCGGGTTGTTAAACGTGTCCACGAAGTCTGCCAGCACAGCCGGTCTGTACAAACTTTCTAAAGTGCCTCGAGACTTCAGAGTTGGTCTTGTGTGCTGCAGTATTACATTTTTAAAGCGTGCTTGTATTTCTAAGTGTTTGTGAGTTATGGAGCTGTTGAAATCAGAGCAACGATTCCCAGTGGAAAAGAACGCACAGTGTTAATGATAATTTGTATTATTGCAAGACCACCGTGTGGTGGTCTGCGACCACCCTACATTCCACATCACTGCCAAATACGGGGCTATTCAGGAATGTGAACACTGCGACCCTGCGGTAGCCCACCCACTGTTTGGACTTCCAAAGATGGTTCTTGAGTGTGTCTGTGCAGCAGGGAAGAAAATCCAAATATACCTTCACGTGGTGATTAAGCATGGATGGGCCAAGAATTATTTTCATTTACACTTTTAAATACAGAAACGCTCCATTTTAGATCAAATCATTCACAGCCAGGCTGCTGACAAAGATGGTTTATTTTTGTATAGAACGCTGTGAACTGAATCACCTTCAGACACTAGTAAATGTTGAAAACAAGGGAAGCCGGGCACAGGAATTGGAAGTATTTTGTCTAGGCTCACACAGTTTGTCATAGTGGGGAGCTGTGGTCTGGGAGGACTTATAGTCAGAATCCGGGCTGCATTGGGGTAAAGGTGATTGGTGGGTGCATGTTCTGCTAAGATGTGCTTTGAGGAGACAGACGGTTCTTCTACTTGTATTTGGTTGGCTCTGTGTGCATGTTTTAGGCGCGCATGGCCCGGACTGGTGACTTAGTACACTAGTCACATGTTCGAATCCCTATAGTTCTTCCACTCAGCCTTTCATTCATTCGAAGTCTATACAACAAATCCCAGTGACATAGCTAAAAAAAAAAGGAAAATCCGTTATCTATCAATAGCGCTCCCTCTAGGGGATGAACGGTACTACAGATACCTCTGTTTGGGTGTGTAGTTATGTTCACTACGTACAATTTACACAACTCAGGTGCTTCTTGGAGTAGAACAGAGTTGCTTTAAAGGTCGTCGGTCAAGGCCATTCACGCAGGCCCTCCTGACCGATGCGTTAAAAATCATTTTACATTTTCCACTCGGAGAAAGCGGCATTACTGCGACGAGCCTATCCCTCTCGAAATGAGGGCCCTCCCTGGTGTGTGTTCACCGTGTGCTCAGCTGCCCGCTTGAGGCGCCGGTGTTGTTTACTAGTGTTCCGTGGCTTTTCCCTCCTGCTGCAGAGCGTGGTGTGCAGTCGGGCGTTTTACGTGGCCCTTCTTGGCCGAATGCGATCCATGCAGCATCTCCACCACGTGTGCAATATCTAACTGTATATATACACACACGTAACACACCTGTAGGCGCCCGTAAGACAAGCACGCGCTGTGTGAGCTTGGGCTCCGGCCCGTTTGCATGCCCAGGTGCTGTAGGAGCAGATGAGCGCGGCGAGGTTCCTGCAGGCCTCTAGGGCTGCTTGTTTGCTTTGGGGAAGTTACTGCCAGGTGCCCGGGGGATTAACACGCTCACGGCTTCCATGCAGCTGCCGGCTCCTGTCTGTAGCAAGCAAACAACTGCTGGGAACGGAAGAGCCCGCCATTGAGCACCCGAGATGGATGGCGAGGAAATAAAGGTGCTTGTTAGCAGTGCCTCTAAGTAATTAATGAGGCTAGAATAATAAAAAAAAAAAGAACGCTTTTTGTTTTTTTTTATTAAACAAAAGCTCTTTTGTTTGTCCACCCACCATTTCGCCTCCGGGCGCTGTACTGTAGCCAGTATCTACACCTAGGAAGTCAGGTATGACCTGTTGCTGTATTTTTTTCTGATATGTCAGTGCCCAGTGACAGAGCCAGTGTGGGTGAACTGCACTCCGGCATGGAAACACAGCAGGAGCCCTGTAACCGGATGCCCAGTAGATGTCTCGTGAAACAGGCTGCGCCTCTTCACCCAGGCGCCGACAGAGCGGCTGCCAGGCTCTGATATTCACCAGAGCCCCTCCTCTTCGGGTCCCTCCCTTGGTACATCTGGCAGGCCCCGTGGGGTCGTCACCAGTGTGAGGAATGTCACCTGCGGGTGCGATGTGCTGCCCTCGTTATTACAGAGGCCTAGAGGTTCCTGTGTCAGCACAAGGGCTCCCATGGGCGGATACCAATACTGTTTGTACTTACCTCGGTGCACGAGCAACCTTGGCCGATGCCCGGTGGAGCTGTCATATGCATCTATAGAGGAGTCTGGCCCTGGTTTCACCCCCTCGGCCATCACCTACCCAGCTGGTGATCTGACATTGTTTTCCTCGTTTCCCTGTTGTGTTTCCTTCCCTCCCCCTCCCTCCGTGATTCTTTGATTTAATTGATGTAACTATGTAACCTGTAACTTGCTGATCCTCTTGTAAAGCGCTCTGATACCTCCGGGTCTAGCCAGCACTATATAAAACTTTTCAAATAAATTTCAAGCATGAAGCACAAACCCAGAGAGGAAGGGGCTAGCCAGCAGCGTGCCCTGGGAGCAGGAGTCAGTGGCCTGGCGAGGCTGCCATGGGCCCTTATGCAAGCAAGGAACATGGCCTCCCATCCCCTGGTTTGATACAGCTGACGAAGTGCATGAAAAAATAGGAACTCTGACCTTTAGTGCAATGGGGCGGGGTCAGTGAGTGTGGGGCAGAGTCAAAGGTGTGACTAAAAGAGGTTTATATAGCGCGAACTAGACCCGAGACATCGGGTATCAGAGCGCTTTACATGAGCACCTGTTTTGTTACAGAAGGACACATTCAGGGCCGAACTGGCCGTAGCGGGCACCAGGCGTTTCCCCGGTGAGCCGCCAGGTTGGGGGCCGGTTTTAGGCCCCTGTAGGGCCATTTTTGTTACCGGGGGCCAGCAATAGAGGCCCCCTGTAACAAAATCGGCCGAAACCGGCCCTAGCAAACAGCTCGGCTGGGGGGCCGGCCGAGCAGTTTGCCAGGGCTAGTTTCGGTTCCCACTCCGGCTCTGGACACATTCATTTTTGTTAGGCACGGGGAGATTAAGTGATTTGCCCAGAATCACAGGATGTTGAGCGTCGTTGCCGAGACTCGAGCCCGGTTTCCCAGCTTCGAGGTGGACCACTCTAGCCGTAAGGCTACATCCTCTTATGTGGCTCTCTGGTAACACACTGCGACATTTTCAGTGATCGAATTAACTACCAGAAGTTTTATAACCTAAAATAATACATTTTCAATGGATTAGTTTAACTTGCATTTATTTTCCATTTAAGGTGTGTGCGTTATTTTATATGGAGTTACCTGAAAGTGAAATATTTTGTTGATCTTTTCACTTTTAGGTAACTCCATATAAAATAACGCACACACCTTAAATGGAAAATAAACGCAAGTTAAACTAATCCATTGAAAATGCATTATTTTAGGTTATAAAACCTCTGGTGGTTAATTCGATCACTGAAGATGTCGCAGTGTGTTACCAGAGAGCAGTGCTTTAAATGGGAAAAAATAAGTGCAGGTACTCATTAAAATGAGGTGGAGGTGTGGCAAGTGGGCGGGGCTATGAGCGGGGCTAAGGTCAAAATATGATGATACATAATTAGTTCTATACCAGTTGCTGCACATATCAAAACACAACAGAACTGCATTTATGTTAACAAAACAGGTTAAATCATTACACAAAATGAAAGCCAAACAGGATAATATGTTAAAAATGTCATTGTTTTGTAATATTTGCAACTTTTTAATGTCATACCGTTATTTGTTGTTGTTTGGCACAATGCTATATATCCTCAAGCGTGCACACACACAAAGAAACAAGCAGACGTACACAAAAGCGGCTGAACTAAGGACTACAGAAGTTCCTTGGCTGTCAGAGACAGCTTCTTCTCGGACAGCCTAGTGCTCACCAGCACTAGCAGCCAATGAGCTTACCTTTCATGAGTACTGGTACTCTCCTAGGCAGTAGCGAAGTGCCGGTATTAACATTGATAAAAATAAGAAGTGCCAGTACTCAGTACCTCTGAGTACCGGCCCATTTACAGCACTGCCTCATCTCTTTTCCCTTCGGCCAGGCTCTTCCTGTCTCTTTCTGGTTCAGTGTCTTTACATCCACATCTACTCTCCATTCACGATGTGCCTCTAACCTACTCTCCCTGGTTCTGCCCCTCTTACTGCCACCTCTTGCTTACTTTCTCCACAAGTCTCTTACATTTTGTCGCTGTTTTTTCCCCCACTTGCCTCCTCTTCTCCCCTCCATGATGTACCCATACCCTAAATTTGCCTCCTGGCCAGTAATTTGTTATCCTATAATCAGGGCATGAGTCGGGGGTACACGCGGGTGGACGGCGTCCACCCACTTTTTTCACAGGGTGGACGCCGTCCACCCTGCCAAGAAGTTGGGCCCCACTGAAAAAGAGGCTGAATTCGTCCCGGTGTAATTTCCAGACACCGGGACACTTTCAGGAGCGCCTGCACGTTGTCTGCTTGCAATCAACAACAACGTGCAGGCGGGGACGGGATGGGGCTCTCTTATTTTTGACTCCTGCTGGGCCCATAACAAAGGCCGAATGTGAGGGATAATCATGCCTCCTCTTGTTCAAGTCTCCTGGCTGGCAGCAGTCAGGAGCCTCACACCTAGAAGCAAATGTGGCAGAGGGGAAACAAAGGAACACACCTTCTTAGCACTTCACACATTCTTAAGAGAGGCAGCTTTTCACTTTGTTCAGGCTCTGTTTAGGAGATATGCATGCACTGTAAGAATGTCAAATGTGTTGATCTTTCCCAGTGTTGGCACAAAATAAATAGCATTTATATAGTGCATACTACCCCTGAGGAGGCGTTGTAATAATTTAAATATCACTATTTTTTCTTTTAAAGCACCATGGGTAGAGGAAGCTTTACGCTGACAAAAGGCAACATTGGTTTATGTGAAGCTTACAAAAGTGTGAATCTTCTACCTAAATTAGGAGGGTTTGCAAGTATACTCGAAATGTGCTCAAATGTACTCATGATAGACCTGCTACACATATATGTGAGGGCTTAAAATCAGATGTCACTTCTTGTGATGCCACTTCCTGTGATGTCACGCGCTGTGATGTCACACGCTGTGATGTCACGCGATGTCACGCGCTGTGATGTCACGCACCGCGATGTCACGCGCCGTGATGCCACTTGCATACTGATTAAGTAGGTTAGTCCCCCCACTTCTTTTTTTAGGACTTGTGCCCTGCCTATAATTCATTTTTTGTGTTGATAGAGCACGCTTACTGTTGAGGCCTGCATTTTTAAATAAAGGCTTGCAAAAAAAAAAACTTGCTAAATCAGGATTGATATTTTTTCCAGTAAATAAAAGCATAAATCATTTATTCACTTCAAACGTACAAAACTATTTCCAAGCTGTGAAAGTGTGTGTGTGCGTGTGTGTGTGCATGTGTGTGTGACTGTGCGCGTGTGTGTGAGTGTGTGCGCGCACGCTCCGCCGCGCCCTGTAAATTCTGCAGGGCAGCGTTTCAAACTAAATTTCAGGCTAATGGTTAGTTCAGTTCTCTTGATCAGACTGCTTCCCGGCATTAAAAGAGGCGATTCGATTGAAATTGCATGTGGTTCATCAATAGCTAAACCAATTACTTCAAGAAATACAGCAGATTTGAATTTGTGTGAAAATACAATTCCTAAGCACCCATTTCAAAACTGAACAAATATCTGGTGTTTTTATCTGAAAAAAGTGCCAATCCTAACTTCAGCTGTCACCTCACCTTTTTACATCCCTCCCTCCCCCTTCCTTCTATGTTCATCATCTCGTTTCCCCCCAACCAGATCCATTTCCAGTTGTCACGGGAGCTCATTTCTGGAGTGCGGCAGCGTTCCCTGCTATGCATTGCTCTTTGGGCGGGGCTACTTTCACACCCATGGATCCCTCGCTTTTATCATGTAAATGCAGCCATTAGTTTTGATGGGGCACACAAAGGAAAGCAGCTCCTGTGCTGAAAAAAACAAACATAAAAAAACGGCTTTGGGAAAGATGGACTGGATTACTGACCGGCTGCCCCAGGCCAGGCCATTTCACGCACCTGACAGAGAGGGGGAACGAGGGGGGGGGGGGTAAAAAGCACTTTCAGCAGGATGGTTGTTGAACGCCTAATCAACAGTGCAGGGTCTGCCTAGACCCTGTCTTGTTAATCACAGCGTTAAGCAAGCCCTCCCCAACCCCTGCAGTGTGGGGAAATTCTAATGGGCGCTACAGGACGTTAGCAGCATCTCTACAAAAGGCTATTCAGGGGCTCAGTGCGATTGCGAGATCCAGAAGCAGAGCGGCATTTGTTCCGCATTGGAGGCAATACCAAACCTTAGCCTGCCATGCCATCAATCAGGGTACCGGTACTCTCCCTGACTAAAGAAAAGTGCCGGCTAGAAAATTTGGAAGTGCCGGTACTCAGTACCGGTGAGTACCAGCCCATTTAAAGCACTGCCAGAGAGCTACATAACTGAATCCTGGTTGGGGCAATGGGGAGTAGGGACTTGTGTATTTGTAGTGCTACGAGTTCCCAGCCTGAGACAGAAAGCACTCTGAATACGTAAGCCATTATTTTAAACTTGCATTACATACAGCAGGATTTTGAGTGGGATGAAAAAACTGGGGGGGTCTCTCAAAGGGGCGTTGCTGATGTAATTAGGACGTGGCTTAAAAAGTAAGCTAAAAATCAGTGCTTAGCATAGGGTGCCACCCGACTGGTAATTTGCTGCTTCTGTCATTGCATCCAGATATATAATGCATCAAGTAAAATTACACCTACAACAAGCCAGGACTATTGGCTTTGCCAATGGTTGTTAGTTGCATAAGTTAAATAAGCAACAACTATGGCTTCGTTGTATAGAATATTGAAAATGCTTCAGTTCTAAAACGAAGAGACTGTGAAAGAACTATAACATGCCTCTTTAAAGTTAAATCAAAGGCATTGGAGGGTGGGACTGCTGCAACGTAAATATTTTTTTTTTTCATTCTAAGGGCAAAAATGGAGAGCCCGATAGGAACTCGTCTCAGCACTGGCTTTTTAGAACTGCCAGTGCAGTCTCTGCACATCGTCTAGATATTTTTGCTCACATACCATGTTTGATTAATGATTATGTATTATATGGTGTAATGAATTATTAGTTCTGCATATATGTGTGTATATGATCAATCACTGTATTTGATGGATCTACTGAGAAATATGACATAAAATCTTTTTAAATTATTCAAAAAAATCATATATACAACAAAAATATATCTATTTATAACAAGGAAATGTTTTTGATAAATTTGGAAAAAATGGAAAATAAATAACTTTTGATATTAGTTAAGGTGGTAATTGTATGCTTTTTTTAGCTTGTTATTTTCATTGCCCTAGAGTTTTTTTGCCCGCATAATTTGTTAAATACCTTTCCCAGGTGTCTTTACATTTCTTCTAAGCATCGGCAGGACCTGGCCCTCTTAAAGCCTTGACATACAGTATAAAATGTGCAAAAAGATTTAGGTTTCCAATAACAAATTGCTTTAAAAATATAGATTTCAGTAATACCCAATAAGATTGTACCTATTGCAAACAGTGTTATAAGTGTCCAATAAAAGCACACACTCCAGAACTCAACTGGTAACACCCTTATATTGCTTCTTATCAATAAATCTTTATCATCAGGAACCTTCAAGTGACTCTGTCAGTTAAAGCCAATACTGGTTTCCAAGCAGAATTACATTTACAGATTAACCAGTTGCACACATTTACATTTCTTTCAGCTGCAGGCACCCTGGCAAGAAGGCTTGTTTCTTGTTTAGCTCTCTGTGCTTCTCTCATCTTCTTAGCACAGGAGTCTTTCTTTCATTTCAGCTCAGGTATCTCAGCTGCTGGAATTCACCATACTGTAGCAGTGGCCTTTTAACAAAAAGTAGGGCAACTCTTTTTATTAAATAAAAAAAGTATGGGCATGTCTGCCCCAACAGATCCCGCCCACTTCGACCTCTGGATTGATAGCAAAAACAGCTTTAATATGAGTGTGGTGGGCCCCTCATACCTATGAGGCCTGGTGCCAGTGCACGTGCTGCATGATTGACAGCTCCGCCCCTGGAAGTAGAGACCTAAAGATACTTTTCCTAAAGATAGACGTGGGACATTTAGTGCCCCACATCCTGCGAGGAAAAGTAAATATTTGTCAGGAGAACTGAGGATGAAAACCTCTGCATCATTCTAGGAGATCTGCAAGAAAAGACGGGAGGACAGCACATTACTTCTATGCGTTTTTCCAAATTCAACACGGGCCCTGATTCAGAGGGGGATATTTACAAGGAAGTGGCGAAGCACGGAGTTGCGGCAAAATTTGCAGCACCACGCTGTGCCATTTCCTAAATGCAGGGATGCGCCGTATTTACAACAATACGGCGCACCCCTGTGTTTTTCCTAGTGCTAAAAATAGCTGCCTAGCACCAACATAGACACACTTGCGCCATAGTGTAGGGTGCCTGCATTGCAGGGAATGATTGTTTATGTGCAGGAAGGTGTCCCTTCCTGCACATAAACAATCAATAATGGCGATTTGTTACTTCTATGTGTGCTGCATTCTGCAGAAAAAGAAAAAGAGAAGTAATAAAAGTATTTCTCCTCTTTGCACCATTCAAATGCCTGCTATTGCATGGCGTTCATTTTTGGCGCTGCCTCAAATTTACACATCCCAGGTTAATCTGGGGCAGCGTCAAAAAGCAATGGGTGTTGGATAGAATGCCCACAGCAACACCCATTGCACGCCACTTTCACACAGAAAACTGCGTGAAAGGGTACCATATTTACAAAGCGGCATTAATTTACAAAAAGTGTCTTAACGCCACTTCCTAAATATGGAGTAGGGCTTTGCGCCACAGGAACGTAGGTAAAAGTGACATACCTTTGGTGCAATCCCCTTGTAAAAATGCCCCAGAGTTCCCAAAATGGAGTGGTTTTTTTGCGTCAATTTATGATTGTGAGTCATGCGTTAATTGCGCTTGAGCTGTCAACAGTGCATCGTGAAAATTCCTTCTGACCTGTGCCAGTGTATTCTTGCTTCTGGACTGTGGCAGTTTGTGCATGCACACTGCTTGGCTATGGTGGTAATTTTATGAATTATTATGGACAGTATACATGCAGTATGTTCCAATCAATAAATCAATCGATCAATCAATCAATCAGTATTTATATAGCACAGCTAATCCGCCAGAGGGGTATCCAGGCACTTTGCTGCAGGTCTCAGTTGAGGAGCCAGGTCTTGAGTTCCTTCCTGAAGTGGTTCAGCGAGGATGAGGTGCAAAGGTGGAGGGGGAGGGTATTCCAGGCTTTGGCGGGAGGTGGGAGAAGGATCGTCCTCCGGCGCGGCTGCGGCGAATAATGTGTCTGAGTGAGGGCGAGATGTGCAGAGCGGAGGTCTCTTGTGGGTCGGTGGAAGGTCAGGCGGTGGTTCATGTCGTCTGGTCCTTGGTTGTGGAGGGCTTTGCCATTGCTATTGTAGTCTGCTTGTATGCGGTGCCACAAGAAGCTACAAAATGTAGTAAATCTGCACCCATGAAGGACGCCTGCACATGGATGCAAGATTTACTTCCTTTTGTTATACAAAAATATTCCCAGTAGTATGCCTTTAAACCTGCAACAGGCGTAGGCATCAAGGCATACTAGTGAAAATATCACGTGACAGCTCCCCATGGCTCCTATTTGCCCTCTGCAAAGTTACACATGGGGGAATGGAACACACCATGCAGATGTAGATTTTGTTTCTCCACAGAGAAAACATTTTTCCCAATGTAGACAACTCTTCCACTACACTCCCTCCAGATCTGAGCGGGGTCCATTCTCCTTCCCGTCCTAGAAGGAGAGTTACACGAGCCCTTCATTGGAGTAAATCTCCTACCATTTCCAATGTGGAAAAGGGTCAGATGAGAGTTTGAGAATCCCCACAAACATACAAGTGTGTGTGTGTCTCAAACTTACAAGCCTAACAACTCTTTGTTGCACATTTTCCCACTCCCTGCAGGAGTTTACTACTGTGGATTTCTCCACACTTTTAGCGGAGAAATCTGCTGTAATCAAACCATTTACACCTGCCAGCATTACTATTGTGAATTCACAGCAGGCATAAATGTAGGTGTTTTGTGCACAAACATACCTTTACTTTGTGAATTGGCCTCTCTCTTTAAATTCATGAGTGCGGTTTAGAGGAGTCTTTGCCAATTCAATGACATTTCTCCTGTCTTTCTTGATTTTCCTAGCATAGGTGTCCATAGTCCATTAATGAGTTCAGGCAATGCAGTACTTTCCTCCTTTGCGGATTCAACATAGACCGACATTCCAGCTATTTGCAGTCTGCACCATCATTCTGACCTTCTTCATTAGACCTCAGCTAAACACACCTTCCCTCCAACTTCCCTTACTTTTTCTCTTAATCAGGTTATTTTATGTATACTTTTGACCTTACCCACTTCCTTCTACCTTAACCTTCAGCCAGCATTTCCATCTCTTTTTAGCTTAGCAACAAGAGCTGATTTGCTCTGCCTCAGGACCATATCTTGTCATGGAAGGCTTCATACTTAGCTTGCCTACTCACTGCACACAGGTCGCGGCTGGCATAAATTGGCACACCAGTGGTCTCAACCCCTGCCAGTTAGGACTCCTGTAGAAGTATTTTGGATGGTAAATTCTTCACTTTCAATGAGAGTGATCATATGATATCAGTGAAATAGGCTCTTGTGAAAGCACGCACAAAGAAACCTGAAAGCAATATTGACCTTCTTGCCACCATGACCTGATCTCCTAAAATCCTTTTTTAGAAACATACTCTTTCTTCTCAGAAACCTGTTCTGAGGCTGCAGGCTTCTGTGGTGTCATTCAGTTGGGTTTAGACCCTGCTTAAGTGCTTCAGTATGAGTTTGTGTGTTGGATGATCCAGTCCTGGTAAAGGACGGTGACTGTATTTAACTAACCCCATATCATGATGGATCACTGGACTGATGTCGTCGAGGATCCAAATACTTTGTAACAAATTGCGGGTACCGTGCTCTTTCCGGGATTGACCGGTCTGTAGCCTGCCCTGTGTAGATTGTTTTTAGACATCATCGCTAGCCAGCTTAAAAGGTATGAATGATGTTGTGCAGGAGTGCTGTTGAGTTGCCAGATTTATGCCTCTAGTGCCGTGGTCTGCACTTAAACTTGTTTTAGGGTGGCAGTGGTGTGTGCTATTTGGTTCCTGAATAAGCTGAATTACATAAAATTGTGTTGATGTGGGTCACGAGTTCTGGCCAAGTTGTCCTATTGGTTGTTAATGTGTGGCGTGTCATGGTGCTGTTGTGTGCACAGTTATAGGCAAGTATAGGGAATACTTGCGCACTGTTAGACGTATATAAGATGCTCAGTCTGGAAGTTTATGCATTTGTTGCTCCGTGTGCCGTAGCATTCGTTAGTGTTAAGTGGCAGGTCCTTGGGTTTCTTCCATATTTATAGGTATAGCCAGGCACCTGAGGGCTATGGGTTTTTAAAAGTCGCCTAAACCCACACGGCTCAGTAATCCAGATGGTAGTAATCCAGCTGATAGTAACCGCTGAGGCCATGCAACCTTTCTGAAGGCAGGGAAAATGCCCAGTGGGTAACATTATTCCAAATAAGCCGCACACCAGTTGGAGTGGCAATCAAAGTTAGTGGCAAGACCCGTGCAAGGTTTTAAAGGTAGGGTGTCAGGAATCCGTGTTGTGAGATCCCTGGACAGGCAAAATGTATTGAGCCCCAATTGTAACTACTGGGGTCTTTCGCTACCGGTGTCCTGCGGTCTGTACTGTGGAGCCCTTAACTGGGCACCAAGTACCCCTTTTTAGCATTTGACTCGCCTGGCAGTGAGGCAGAGTTCAAGGATTGCTCAGCAGAGGTGCTGTTGGCTAGAGACTCAGCACTCAGAAATGCAACAAGCAACAATTGATACATCACTGTCCAGTCACTGTTGTTTCTTAAAAAAATGAAAAAGTGATTTATTACGCACTCTACTAAATACAGCACACAAAGTACAATTATATACAGAATGGCAGGTGGAACTGCCTTGTGCAGTGTGACACCCGCTAAAGGGCCTCACAACTAAAAATGAGCACACACAAACGACAGGTCCCACAGATAAGACAACACCCTAAATGTACCCTGTGCCCATGCACACCAGCAACCCCTGAGCTCGAAAACCTGAATACTCCCCATGTGTATAACGTAATACAGTGGATGGAGTCAATAAAAAACAGGCTTACTGGCTATGTCAGGTTATCACCAGAATAGGCAAAATTGCAAAGGTCAAAACACAATGCAGGATAGTACCATTTTTCATTAATATTCAACACAATGTGTACTGATTCACTGTTGATAGTGTTACTGTCAATACATGTTACAAAGTTTATTCTATGTAGTCTACTGAATCTTTCTTTCTAACTTTACTCTTGAGTCTATGAATCTTTCTTCTAGCTTTACACTTGCTGCAAATCTGCCACAGAACCTAGAAACAAAGGTCCCTGTACCTCAAAGCCATGAGACTAAAAGTTTCAGCTCCAGGAGTGATTGAAAAATCAAGAAAATTCTCACTGGCCACTCTCGCCGTGATCTAAGAGGTGTAAAGAGGCAACCACAATTTCACAGTAAGGCTCTTGTGGGGGCTGCTGCCATCCTTGCAGCCTCCAAGTGTCAGCCAACACTTTTCTGGTGAGCCAGCCACAGTGGTCCCTTTGAAGCTGCTGTGGCTTCTCAGCTTTTTGAATTTTTTTCTTAAAAAAAAAAAAAAAACACAATGCTCTATCAGGCACATTCTTTTTTTTCCCAGTTAACTTGTGTGCCCGGACCCCGAGCGGGGTACCCATAAAAGGTATGTTGGAGGCCATGAGGGAACCCCACAGCCCTCACTGTCCCGCCGGCTCCCTGGGCCCTGCACAGCTGACTGGAAGCATGTACAGGAGATGGCCACCTCTCACCTCTCTCCCCACGTCTGTGCTGGTGGAGTATTGTGGTGCAGAGTGAACTAAGCTTCCCCACACACTGGCCTGGATAGCGGGTGAAGCACCTTGCAATGATCCAGGGGCTCTGGCCTCCCCAAGGAGCTCCTTTGGTGCAGAGTGTGGCGGCACTCCACACTACCGCAGGGCGTCCCGAGGGAAATTTCTATTATTGAATGCAAGGGCGCCCGGCACCTCTTCCTTCCCCGGGCACTGGCTCTCCCTGAGGGCATAATACTGAAATAAGGGGGAGTCCCACATGCCCCTCCACCCACCAGAAATCTCCTTCCTTTCTTGGAGCCTGGAACTCCCCAGAGAATGTAAATAATCCAAGGCAGGAGATGCCACATGCAGTCCCTCTGAATGGTTCCTCTAAGGGACCCTCGCTGTTGCGGGCTTCCTGGGTGCTTGTTCTAGGAACCACTTGACAAGGTTAGAGCTTCTTTGGTCTTCCGGCTTTGGTGACCTGCTGGGTAGCCTGAAATTGAGCATGTAAGTTAAATGCAATTTTGTCTGACCTGGGCCAAATTGAATTGCCTCTAAATTTCTGTATATTTCAGAGAGCTGTTTTTCCACTGTTCTCCATCCAATGATGAGAGTTTAGTCCCTGCCCTCCTGCCCTGTTAGCTCCACCTGGTCCACTTGAGGCCTTTCCTGCAGCTCCATCACCTAGCTGCCTCTACCCAGTAGCAGAGGCTGCACAGGACCCAGCTCTTATGTCTGCTTCTCTGTGTAACAATGTTATAGTCGGTACCTAGGATATTATTGTGTGCTGCCGTTTATGTTCCTCAGTATGTGCTTCTTGGTGGCTTTTGACCCGTCTCTCGCCTATACGTCTACATGTCTACTATTGATATCAGTCATTGTACCTGTCACGATTGTACCATGTTCGGCCTTAGACATGTGCATTGTGTTCATACTTTCACTGTTTAAATTTAATAAAATATTTGGAACAAAAGAAATACTGTTCCTTCATCGTGGGCCCCTTTTATAGTATCCCAGCTCTTCTGTCTGCTTCTGTGTGTGGGTTTCTGGTGCTTTTCCTTGGTCTGGGGTACTCTTCACCAGCACCCCATGGCCCCAGACAGATCATCTACCTACCTGCATGCCCCAGGCTTCACGGCCCTATGGCTGCTAGTAGAGCAGCTGTGTGTCCCGGAGGAATCAATGGTCCCCTTTTAAGTGTTGTCCCCCTCAAACCAGTTCACAGACGTTACAGGGGAGCCCTCTGCTCTAGCATCCCCAGTGAGCCCACCACTCTACTGTCCCTTAGACGGAGTGGGTAGGCCACTGTTTCTGGAGATAAGTCTTAGTCCCTGGGCGCCAGCTGAAGTCAGAAATCCTTGAGTCCTCCTTGTCCACCAGGACTCAGAAGCTCTTGAGTCCCGCTGTTCAGCAGCAGTCGGAAGTCCTTAATTCCTTTTGTTCAGCAGGGGTCAGGAGTCTTCTATCTTCCAGGCGGACCTTCTTCTTCAGCTGTAGTTTCCAGCAGGTTCCAGAATGTTCCTAGAAGTCTCTCACTGGTGCATGTTTTTTTTTGTTGAGTGGGGGTGGAAATTTCCCAAAAATTGGCTTCTCTGCCCAATCCAAAGTTGATTCATCACCACTCCACCCCTGTCACATCCCTCCTGCACAGCATCTTGGGACTTTCCAAGCTGGCAAGTGAAGTGGTCAATGGTTATAGTTCTGTGAGAGCCTTAAGCTCCACCCCTAACTGAAACAGCAGCTTGGTTCCTTCACTCCAAAACGTCAAAAAGAGAGCTCTTCCTGTGAGTGATGCCAGGTTTCTGCCTGCCTCCCTTTGTTTCTCTGGGGATGGGCATACCCAGGCTGTCAGTCAGTGTTAGTGCCAATCAGCCTTTGCAGTCTGCCCACCCTCTCCCAGGAACAGGCTTAATTCACTCCCGAGAACACTTTCATCTACCTGTTGCCCAGCAGAGTAATTAACCTGACCCTGTTGGGTAGTTCAAATCCCAAATCTAATTAATGAAGGGCTGACTCAGAGTACTCAAAGGAGTGCAAATATTGCCAAATTAATATTATATTTGCATTTGAGGCCTTTGTTTACCTAGGAAAGTACACGTAAAACTGCTTTCTAGGTCTAACCAAAGCAGAGTTGTTACTTTGATGCAGCTTTCCCTTGCAGCGTAAGTCCAGTCGAGCACTACAGGCTTTCAATGAAGTACTACTGTCTCAAACTATAGTCAAAAAGACAGGGGCATTTTTTTAAATACGGATTTAAATTATAAGGGCTACACAGGCCATAAACAATTTATTAATGGTCCCATCCGGCTATCTGTGCGCAGATACCAGGCTCAGTGAGACAGTAGTCCCACTCACTCAGCTCATAAACCTGTGCACATGCGTGTGCGCATATGATCTAGTGCACCCAGCGAGAGTCTCTTACCCCAGATGCTCAGCATCTGACTTTTTTTTTTTTTAAATGGTGAGCACTGGCGGTTATGACTTAAATAAATGCTGCCTTTGTTTACAGTGAGTGATACTTAGTGAAATTCACAGCAGAACCCAAAACCCAGTTGGTTCAAAAGCAAAAAGTCTATGGAGGCAAAATGTGTCAGAACACACGCTTCACACAGTGTCAACTGCTGTACACTCATGCCAAATGAGCAAAATAACAATTGAAAAAAGCAGTCAAAGTTGGCAACCGGATGAGTACCTTCACAACCTTTTAAAGAGCCAAATTTCCCCTTCTCCACCTACCTTGAGAGAGTCCCAGTTCCTTTCATGCTCCCAGTGGCTCCCAAAGGGAGGTTGTCTCCTGTCCAGTAAGCAGTAGTCTGGGCATGGCTCAAACCCTAGCTAGAGTGCCACTCTGCACATAGGATGGTGAGACACAAAGCACTTGGTGGGTTGCTCTCCTGACATAACAGGACTTAATCAGTATGTCTTGCACTACCCCTTGCTGTGTCTTGTTTACATGAGTTGACGTTCTCCAGCATTCCCACAATTAATGTTTGCCCCCTTCTATGGTCCTCGGTGTGCCATGATATGGGGTATTTTGCTTTAGACTGAACACGCTTTCCCACATTACCTTCAGTCACGGTGAGAGCACTATCTTTCTGTGCCCTTTTTCGTCTTCTTTCAATAGATTATTTTTGCAGTGATGTGCCGAAGCTATGGGACATGCTTTACTTCCAGCTGTTTTGTGAAAAGAATGCAGCTCTTTGAAGGGTGAGCGCATTGACTGGGTCAAGCGTATACCTTTCATTGGCCGCACTGGAATCCAGCAGTTGTTGGTGTATCCATCACATTGTTACTGATTGCCAACTAGGCTCTATACAGGTTCTATAGCTCCAGTGCTAGATCTAGCTAGAAGTGGAAAGCAGCCAGGCCCTGAGAACATTAGGTCCATTCTTGATCGCCCAGTCCACAGAGTTGCGTTCACAAGCAGAGTGGCATGAGGTAGTGAGTCCCTGCCACAAACTCTCAGGTACAAGCAGAGAATTCAGCTCTTCAGTGTGGCGAGTGAAATTCATATTTAACTTCCAGATTTTCTCTAAGTATGAGTCATTTCTAATGCTGTTTGTATGTTTAAGATTTTCAACATTGCAACTTGCTATAATGTTCTCTTTAGTGGGCGTGAGATGTTGCATGGGCATGCATGTTGAGTGAGTGTGCGGGGGGGATTGCATTACCCGTCTTTGCCTGTCCTTTTTCAGCTTGGCTTTTGTTAGAACGTAGAAGGATATTACGCTACCGGGGAGGACGTTCCAGGGTGGCAGATGGATGCATTGCTGGGAGAACTTAGAGAGAAACTTTGAGTTTTTGTGGTAGTGAATAAAGACTCTTACACCTTTCTCCAGAGCCTTGATCTTTTTACACGTGGTCCTGATGAAGCAGTGACTAATTATCAGCCCTGGGGTTATGGTGTTTGTCATGGAACACATGATTTCACCATCTATCATGATATTCCTTCTCCCACCTCCCTTCTCGTTTAACAAGCTAACTAAAGTTTTTAACTCCAGGGCACGCATTCTTGGGACTGGCACAGAATATCCAATGCAAAATATCTTGTGACAGAAATAGTGTGTCCTAAATATTGTTTACAAAATATCACCCCACTGGAGTGAATAATAGAAAATCTGCATCAAATGGGAAGATATTTAGGACACAATATTTCTGTCAGACACATTTTTTGCTAAAGATATTCTGCCCTATATCCCATTTCTCAGTCCGTGTGTCCTTCACATCATTGAATGTGAGGTATTTCTTAACAGCCGTTAGCCCAGTCTGCTCTTTCCTCCCTTTTAACTTCAAACTTGATTGGTCTGCAGGAATGTTCCTAAAATCATTATATCCATTATGTAAGAATTTTAAGAACATCTCTATGGAGATTATTTAACCTGCCCCTAGTTCGCCTTATGTCCATGTCTTATGAATAATCTTGCTGCCATTTACCCCTTTCCCCTGGAAATGTAACACTTCTACCCATTCCCAATGCTCTTACCTTCAATATTGTTCCCGCAACGTGGGCTCCTTTTATAGTATCCCAGAAGTCAAATCTGCTTCTCTTCTGGTTGCTCTGCTTTTCAAGCCACTTTAAGATGCCACATATGGCAATGGTCTTTAGTGTCACCAATGAGGTGCTGATGTTCTGAGTCTTTATTTCAGTTGCCTCTCTTTTTCAGCTCTTCCTCGTATGCTTCATTAATCGGACTCTAAGGCTCAGAGGGATTAATTTGTCTCACATCACATATTATCCTCCAGAATTTAGAAGTTATTGACATTTTCATATCAAAACTCCCAAGTTTTGGGAAGCTAGGACCTTGTCTCATGTCTTCTTTATTTTGCAGTTCCCATATGGAACCATTGAGCTCACCAGTGTACAGTTATCTTCACTTTCGTAAGAAGTCAAAGCTTATTCATGTTCAATTTTTATTTCTTTTTTTGAGGCTGTTCTAAACCTAGATTTTATTTTATACTGTTGTAGTTGTACTTGCTTTGCAATATTATATTTTTCGATGCATTAAACGATATTTACTTTTTTTTATGTATCACCAGCAAAGGAACGTGACAGGTATGGAAGAACCACTGCCCAGCATTGAATACTTAGGCTTTCTTTTCAATTTTTCTTTAATTATTTTTGAACGTGATGATACCCCTAAACAATATCGTTTTTTAAACATATTTTTTTACACATAATAAAAACATTCTAGACAATCATGTCTCCTAATCCTCCTGGACCTATCTTAGGCATTCGATATGGTCAAGCATGACAACCTACTAGAACTCTTGGAACACCGCATGGGGCTATTGGGAATAGTCCTTAACTGGTTCACCACTTACCTCCATAACAGGACTCAAAAATGTAAGGTTAATCACTCACTATGGCAGACCACTCCGGTCACTTTAGGTGCCCCTCAGGGCTCCTCACTCTCGCCTACTCTTTTCAACCTGTTGATGGAGCCGCTAACGGAAGTTGTGAGTTCATGCAACATCCACTACCATGTGTAAACTGACGATACCCAACTATACTAAAAAGTCTCCTCCCCTGAAGACATCAGAGCCCTCAACACAACTCTACAGATAACTCAGAATTGGCTAGCATCTAATCACCTCATACTAAACAGTCAAAAAAACAAATTCCTACTAATCGCCCCACTCAGCCAGTCATTGAAGATTGGTTAAAACACTTTACAGCCCGCAACTTCATTCCTCAGGTCATTGACTCAGCGAGATCACTAGGTCTAACTCTCGACAAGAGCCTTAACATGCAGAAGCACATCAGTGCCGCATCCAAAGGAGCGAACCACCAAATGAACATTCTAAGAAACTAAAACCCCTCCTCCTCCCCAACGATTTCAGGCAGGTAGTGCAAGCTTTAGTGATTCCTAGGTTGGACTATGGAAGTGCTACCCTATCTGGATTGCCCGGATCCAAACTGGCTCCATTAAGGGCCTCGCTCAACGCTGCTGCAAGACTCATCACCGGCTCAAAAAGAAACAACCATATCACCCCAGATTTGAAATCCCTCAACTGGCTACCATACAAAGCAAGAATTCAGCTAAAAATTGCATGCATGACTCTTAAAGCCCTCCACTTCAAAACCACCAGGTATCTTTCTCAAACCTCGTACTTTCTGGCGGCTCCAGATCCTCCAGAAACTTCAACACTCTTATCTTGAAAACACAGAAATTCCTCAAGAAGAAAACTTACAACTGATCCTTCTCTGGGATGGCCCCAAGAATTTGGAAAACCTTGCCCCCTGAAGTCAGAATGAATCCATCATCTATTTCCTTCAAGAAAGAAGTCAAAGTACTCCTTATGAACAAATTCCTTCCCTAGATTCCTAGATTCAACGACACTCTTGACTACTTTCACTGACGACCTCTTGGTTCTCAATTATTCAATTCTGACTCCATCTTACCATTTACTGTAATACTGTTTACTAACATTGCTCTTACTAAACGCTACTTATATCCTTTTTTGTTATTTCACCTCTACTCCATGATCCTGTAAAGCATTCCCTCCCTTCCCTGGTTGACACCTATACATTGATATTGATTGTATTACTATCACTGTGCGGATCTCTGTAAACCTGTAAATCTGTATAGCGCTCTGATACCCGCATGGGTCAAGTTTGTGCTAAAAAACTATGTAAATAAAATAAATATTCTGAATAGTAAAAAGTGCAGTATGCCACCACAAAGACCTGGTACCGATGTCAGCTCTAGAATGAAGTAGTTGCTAATGATTGACTAACTAAAGTAGGATGCCAATCCTTGGCCAGAGACCAGAGGCAGATTCTGTGAGTATTTGGCAGCATCGTTCTAGCATGTTGTGGATCAACTGAGATTGTGAATACCAAGATTCGTATATATAAGCTGGCCTCTAGTTTACTGTGAAGGCTACTGTGAGAGCGCAGTATTTGACACCGTAGATCACACTATCTTCAAAAAGAGACTAAGGGAAGTAGGAATTCAGGGCAAAGCCATGGACTGGCTGGCCTCTTTCTTGGAGAACAGAACCTTCCAAGTGATTGAAAGGGACTGTTTCTCAGATCGCCTCCCAATTACATGTGGTGTCCCCCAGGGCTCATCCCTTAGCCCTACTCTATTTTATATCTATGTACGACAGCTTGCCAATGTAGTACAGGAATTTGGCATATCAGTGGTGTCATATGCTGATGACACCCAGTTGGTAGTGTTTCTGACAAATGGCTCCAATCCAAGCAATCATCAGCTGATCCACTGTCTTGAGAAAGTGGTGAACTGGATGTCAAACAGCTGTTTGAAGCTGAATGGTGGGAAAACGGCCCTTTTGATACTGGGAAATCTGGCCATTCACGCACCCCTGACACAGTGGCCCAACTGTATGGGAGATACACCTACCCCTAAACCACCCATAAAAAACCTGGGAGTCTGGCTGGAGGATACGCTTACAATGGACTGTCAATCTAGGAAGTTATCAGGAATTTGCTTTTCGCTTCTCAAAATGCTAAGGAAGATTATTGAAGTGATTCCTGTGCACCTGGAGAAAACTGTGATTCAGTCCCTTTTAATCTCACGCTTGGATTACGGCAATTCGCTGTATCTGGGTTCGCCCAAGTATGTAACAAAGAGACTCCAAGTGGTACAGAACGTGGCAGCTAGGCTCTTATTAAAAATCCCCAACTGCGTATCTACTAAAGAAAACAGTGGTTGCCCATCGATGCCAGAGTCAAGTTCAAAACCCTCTGTATGGCACATAGGGCCATCAATAATAAAGGTCCTCTAAAGCTTAGTAAATTGATATCTAGGTACACCCCGACCAGACACCTAAGATCCTCCCAACAACAGCTCCTCAAGACAACCAGAGTCAAAAGGGCTAGATGGGGTGGCAGATCATTTGCCCATCGGGTACCAAAGCTGTGGAATGCCCTCCCACTTGAAATCAGAGCCCTACCGAATGAAACCTCCTTCAGGTAAAACTGTAAGAACTGGCTGTTTCCCCGCTAAGTACTCGTAGGCTCATTGCTTTACAAACAGAATCTCTCTAGCTCTGGGAAGTTTTCGGGCAGCCATGCACTTTACAAATCCTAAACCTTAACATAAACAGTGAATATATCAAAGTAAGAAGCTTCTCTCTGCATTCAGCAGCCTTCTTCTGACTGGCTGTAACCTCATTGTCGATACTAAGAAAGTTCTACGCATGGGAGGTTCCCACAGTCGACTTTAGGAGAAATCAATGAGATTATAAAACTTGGCTACCATGAGTGGATGTGTCCTGCTGATCATCCTGTTCTCTCTCCAGACATAGAGTTGTCATCAAGGTCTTATATTGATTCACGTCAGTCAGTATTCCTGCTCTCTTACTTCCACCGGTGCCTTTATTGAGGTCATTGGAGACACAATTTAGTGATGTGTGCTGGCTGCTATTAAACAAGACACAGTGCGTCATCAGCATACTGGAGACATGGTAGATAAATGTCTAATGAGGTAATCACTCAGTGGACCATCATGCACAACAGCTTACAGGATTGAGGGACCTTAAACTATGGTAGACATCTGGTGACCTGTGGGTCTCAGGATGACCTATTTATCCCTCTTTTGCTAAGGAGACAACCTACAAGGAAACTACCTCAATCTCCTTTAGTACCTCCTTGTAACCAATGCCCTGTGATCAAACATGTCGAAGTCCACTGGGAAGTCCAGCATTAAAAAGGCAGAAAGACATTCCCTGTTTATGGCTCTCATACAGTTATAGGTGCCACAGTTACATGGCTGTCCCTGAACTGAGACTCAAAGTGACAAAAAATGAGCTTCTTCTCAATAGCTCTCTAGGTCAGTGAATCCTATCTGTAAGTAGCTTAGCATATGGACAAAACCAAGATCTGCGTTCTTCTGGATTGTTGCACCGGGAACTGTTAACTGCAAAAGTGACCAACAACTTCCTAAGAGAACCTGTTGACCACTTCTACAAAAATGAATACTCCTGATTTCACATTTTCATCGTCAGGCTCCTGGAGATAAGATTTTGCATTGCACGTGATCCAGTTAATCCCAGATGTGAGCTGCAGGCCGGTTCCTCTCTATTGATCAGGCTAGGTATTATTTGAATTCCTCTCTCCACCTCCTTACCACTCTTATGATTTGGTGCGCCTTACTCATCCATGTCCACGTACACACATAATAGAATGAATAATAAATATGGCAACTGAAGCCCTCCTTCCAAGAGGGCCAGTTATCAGGGCTCAGGCATAACAGGGAGTTTGCAACTGATTCAGGATTACAACTTCTGCAGTAATACTACATACTTTGCTGCAAAATCTTTGAAAAGTAAAACCTGATGGAATTTGTGTTGTTATTGTTAATGGCATTTGTAAAGCGCAACTGTTACCCAAGGGTGTCCTGGCGCTAACTACAGTCCTCCAATAAAGCGTACATCTGAGATCAAGATTATCCATCATAAAGCCAGGTTCTTAAGGCTTTCCTGAATGTCATTAAATCATTACTGTTTCTAATGAAGAATGGAAGGTCATTCCAGGCCCTGGCTGCACCGGCCACAAAACTCCTACCTCCCCAGCTGACTTTCTTTGAGGTCGGAATTCTTACCAACTTTGCTGCAAGGGAGCGGAGTGGTCTATTGGGTACATACCACTGAAACTGCCGCTTCATGTGGTCTGGGCCTACGCCCTGAAGGGCCTTGTAGACAGTGCAGAGTGATTTAAACTGCACCTGTCTCTTAACGGGTAGCCAGTGTAGTCTTCTAATTACCCCCGAGACTGAAGCAGATTTGGCAGTACCAGTAAGCAGCCTTGCGGCCGCGTTCTGTAGAAGTTGGAGTCTGTGCAGAAACTGCTCCTGCATGTTAAGGTATAGACCATTACAATAGTCCAACCTAGACATTGTTAAGGCAGTGATAACTGTACGTTGGCTATCCTTAGGTAAGAAAGGCAGTATTTTTTTTACATGTTCTGAGCACAAATGACGTGGCCGAGACTACTGCATTGACTTGAACACCAAAGTTGAGTTTTTCGTCGATCAGGACTCCCAAGTTCTTTACTTTCCTAATGGGAGTCGGGAGAGAACCCAAAGAATCCGGCCACCAACTTGGGGTCCAAAAATTGGGATCATTACCAAACAGGGAACCTCCGTTTTACTGGAATTAAGCTTTAGACAATTTTGGGACATCCATTTGCCCACCGCGTCCATGCAATCATGGAACCGTTTTGCCGTTCCAATCTCCTGCCCCGGTTGCAGTGACACCACGATTTGAGTGTCGTCTGCATAGGAAGTCGGACAGAACCCAAAGGATTCAATAAGAGGGGCAATGGAGGACACATAAATATTAAAAAGTGTAGGACTGAGGGACGACCCCTGCGGTACACCACAAAGCAGTGAAAAAGGCTTGGAACAAAATATGCCAAGTGAGACCGTTTGCACCCTATCCGAAAGGAAGGACCTCAGGAGTTCCCACGCTTTGCCCTGGACTCCACACACCCGCAACCTGTCCATCAACAAATCATGATGGACCGTATCGAAGGCTGCGGACAGGTCCAGCATAATCAAAGCAGCCTTACCCCCTCGGTCAAGTGCCGCCCTAATCTCTTCTGTGGATTTTAAGAGAGCGGACTCCGTGCTGTGCCCTTCTCTGAACCCATATTGCGTGGGATCTAGCCCTTGCGCTTCTCGTAGGTAAGCACTTAATTGTGCATTCATACTTTTCTCTACCAATTTCGCTGGGAGTGGAAGCCGTGAAATGGGCCGAAAACTGTTAGGATCCGTGGGGTCCAGACTGGGCTTTTTTAGCAGCGGTAATATTGATGCAGTTTTCCAGGCTTTAGGGAAATATCCTTCTGCAAACATGCTATTCATCAGAGAGGTAAGCGTTTGTACAATAAGTTCCGGAGCCAGTTTTAAAACCGCAACTGGACAAGGATCATAGGGGGAGCCCGATTTGGCCAACATCAGAAGCTTATGTATATCTGTAGTAGATAGAGGTGCGAACTCCTCAAGAGTAGAATGAGGGCTGAGCCCTGGTTTATATCCCTCCATTAAGTCTAGTGTCCCGCCTGTTGTTGGACCCTTAAACGTGGAGTAAATGGCTTCTACTTTATCAAAGAAAAATCCAGCCATTTCATCGCATAGATCCTGACTCATAGAGATCTTAGGTGCACTGGGAAAATGACGACACATTCAGAGATTTGCAGCTTGGAAAGAGAGAAACATACAGTTTTACCACGTTACCTGGTATTCTGAGGTGTTGAAATCCCGATAAGGAGGTGTTAGACCTGGCATCCTCGGCGTGGTTTCCCTCTAACTTTTTGCCTTCAGACCTCCTGTTTTTGCAGCCTTCTTTTTTGTTGGCCTTAAGACTCTTCACACTTTACCACTGCTAACCAGTGCTAAAACTTGTGCTCCCTGCTCAAAACATGGCAACATTGGCTTATATCCAATTGGCATATTTAATTTACTTATAAGTCCATAGTAAATGCACTACGTGTGCCCAGGGCCTGTAAATTGAATGCTACTGGTGGGCCTGCAGCACTGATTGTACCACCCACTTAAGTAGCCCATTAAACATGTCTCAGGCCTGCCATTGCAGAGTCTGTATGTGCAGTTTATACTGCCATTTCGACCTGGCAACGCAAACCTTTTGCCAGGCCCAAACCTTCCTTTTTAGTACATATAAGTCACTCCTAAGGTAGGCCCTGGACATCCCCATGGGCAGGGTGCAGTATATTTATAAAGTTGGACATGTACTTTTAAGTTTTACATGTCCTGGTAGTGAAAAACTCTTAAATTAATTTATCACTACTGCAAGGCCTGTCTCTCCAATAGGATAACACTGGAGTTGCTTTAATACATTTTACAAGTGTCATTTTCAAATGGGAAGAGATAACTGGTTCCTGAATGGTGTCTCTGGAATCCTACTTTGTAGTCCTAACTGCAGGACCTGCATGTGCAGTTTACTGCCAATTTGACTTGGCATTTAAAGTACTTGCCAAGCCCCTACCCCCTTTTATTGCACATAGGTCACCCCTAAGCTCTCGGTAGCTCCATGGGCAGGGTGCTGTGTAAGTAAAAGGTAGGACATGTGCCATGTTGTGTGGCATGTCCTGGTAGTGACAAACAGCCTATTATGTTTCTCACTGTTGTGAGGCCTACTCCTCTCATAGACTAGCATTGGGAATTCCCTTATATACTTTTACGTGGTAATTCCTGATCTGAAAGGAGTGGCGTTTCAATGTTTGGTATGTTAAGAATGGTAGTGATAAATCCTGATTACTTGCGTAGTTGGATTTTACATTACTATTTTAGAAATGGCACTTTTAGAAAGTAGGCATTTCTCTGTGCTTATGACTCCTGTGCTTTGTAGCCTGACTCCAATCCACATCTGGGCCTGTGTGAGAGCTACACTTCGTGCATACTTTCCAGACAACCATTACACAGGAATGGCTGGGTGTGACATCTGCATACTGATGGTCTTTCTGGGCTGGGAGAGGGAGAAGGCGTTCACACTTTGCAACTGTATAGACTAGGTCCTGCCCTCACACAAAGGGCTGATTTACTGCTTACTGATGTATGGAGCCAGGGCTGGGTTGAAAGGGAGAGTTGTGCACTTCTAAGGTTTCTCGTGAAGTCACCCCTTACATCAAAGACATTTTGGAGTATAAGTACAGGGGATCTGACCCCATAATTTGAGACACTGTGAGGGACTTGTAACCAGAGGCTTCTGGCTCTACAGACTGCACATTGCCAGAGGACTGGTGTGCTACCAGGAGGAACTGCCATTTGGACTATTTGCTTTGTTGGGCTGGCTTGCTTGGCTGCTGGGCAGACTGCCACCTTGCATTTGGGTTATTGTACTGGACTGCCTGCCTGCTCCTTGCTTTGTGCCCCAGTGATCTCAAGGGGCTTGTTTGTTTGCAGCCCCCTCCCTGTTCTTTGGAATCTCAGGGAGCAAAAAGGATTCCACCAAAACAGCTGTGGGACTCGTGAGTTCGGCACAGGGATTTTTGAACAACTCAGTGCGTGGGAAGTGCTGGTCTTTGCTCCCTGCTGTGGCAATAGAGCGCGGGCTGAGCACCTTATTCCTTGTGGTGAGCGCTTCATTTTCATTCCCCTTTGACCAGAAACTAGCACATGGTGAGCGCTTCCTTTTCCACTCCTTGACAAAGTCAGCATGTGCTGAGCTCTTGATGACCGTGTGAGGAGCAATGCCTGAGGAGAAGAGGGGGTGCGGTGCTCACTCTCAGCCTTGTCTCCGCGTGTGAGCAACCTTTGCTGTACACGCGCCTGGGAGTTGGTGCTTCTCCTCCATGAGGAGTGTCCGGGACCGGTGTGTCCTGTTTATGACTCGCGCCGCATCAGCAGGGTAGGTGCGAGTCAAAGAGCTGCCTGTGTCTCTGGGACATGCGCGTTGCCTGGCCAACAAAATTACCGGAACCCCGTCAGTTGTCTGCTGAGCAGACGCAGTCAGACGCTGCACTCTTTGTTGGGGCCCCGGGGGGAGTTTGGCAGCCATCCCGCGCTTCCTTCACGATTGGCCCTGTTCTTTAAGAGGAAGGCTGCAGTGGTTTCAGCAGCTGCACAGCTCACGCGTGGGCAGCTGCCTTTCACTAAGCTCTCTGCCAGAGTCCGCATTGTGTGGACCCACCACCCCAGTTGACATACCTTGGGGGCACTGGATCTTGTTGTTTTGGGGGCACTGGATCTTGATGGTGATATATGCCGTACATGGGGGCATTCGCTCCTTGATTGTGCCTGACAAGGTGAGTCCTCGAAGGAGTCCCCCGATCAGGAATTTGTTGCACACGGAGAACTACAAATTGCCATATTACATGTAGTAGGCACGCAGCCATTCTTGGGCCCTACCCTAGTCCCTAATGTACTTGTTTCAACCAGGCTCCTAAAAATTATCATAACCCCACTAATAGGGGTGCAGGGGTTCCTGGGCCTATGTGGGCTTATTGTTACTGAGGTACTACTGGTGATATATGGTGAGTTATGTGTTTTTCCTGTAACCTTAATTGGCATTACATGCACTGATGTTGTAATGTATGTTGATTTGATTCTTGCAGTCAGGATAGCGAGTACTATCACAGGATTGCATAATATGCACAGCATTTATGATTCATGTCGTTTTGGTCTATGTTATGTACATTATGCTATTTTTATATAACCATGATTTTGGAGTCTCAGCTAACACCACTGGAGATTGGATTAGCAGGACAGTGGCAGTACATTTTGCCAGTGCTGCTACAGAATAGCTGCCAATACTGTTCTTTGTATAACAGGAACTTGTTCTGTACCTGCCCATGCTGTATCTGTGTTTTGTTGGTGAAACTTGGAAAAGTTTTTTCAATTCAGAAAAGCCAAAACGTGTGGCATTGGTAGTGTATTTTTTTCAAATAGTGTCACGAGTTACGAATAGCATCACAGCAGGATGAAAATAAAACAAACAACTACTAAGATATAAATTGATTGTATGCATATTTTCTATTACTTTTTTTGAGATCGCAAAATCCTATAAGATTGTTACTGCCAGAAGCATGGCCACTTTAATTATCCAGCAAGGGAGGACCGGATTATGCAGCAGGGTGTACTAAATTATGCGACAAGAAAAGGCAAATTATGTGGCCTGTTTTGATGCCGTATTCACAATTTTCTCCTCTTTACACATGTTAACACTGTATGGACAAATGTTTCACCTCATTAATATCAGTATAATACCTAAATACGCCAATATGGAGGTGACCTGCATCTTCGTGACAAAAGGCCTACCACCTCATGGCAACATATGTGGTAGTAGTTTTTTAAAAACCATTAATCTGCTTGAGATAGAATTTGTTTTTTAAATCTGCAAATTATGCCGAAGATGATGGACTAGGTGGCAAGTGCGGCCAATCCATAATTATACAGAAATCATAACATCCGCTGAATCACAAACTTCCAGCAACTCTGGCCATATGTCTTCTCTTAAGTACTCTGTAATGGGATACTTTTCACGTGTGAGTGTGTGTGTGTGTGTTAACAACCACCATCCCCACGAACTTCACACCTGTCCCGAGGCACTTCAAGTAGCCCACTGCATTGGTGTTTGCCATGGAAGTTAAACAATTAGGATCAGAAAGTGAGCCTGCAGGCCAACGTGGATCACAAAGGAAAAAACAAAAGATGATTTACACTTGTTTTCGGGTCTTGGGTGGGCCACTGGGCTACATTGGGAGGGCCTGGCCCACCTGGCCCCTCTGTTGAAACCGGACCTGGACCTCTCAGTCTTCATTTGCTTTAATTGAACCTACATAACTAACTCTCAATGATTTTTAAAATCATTTGAGCTGTAAATATTGTGTTCTTCTAGTGTTGAGTAATGTGGCAGCCCCATGAAATTACACTGTTTGATTGTTGTGTCTTGTGTAGAGATGTGTGCGAAAATAACACTTTGACTATAACAAAATAATACTTTTAGTTATACTTGTGAAGTAATGAAAATGTATTATTTAGAATGAAACATCCGGTAGCCATTCCGGTTCTGATGACCACCTAAGTTGAACACTAAATGCCTTTTAAGGTATTAGGCAAACAGCAAGCCCAGGGTTTATGGCATGGGTACTCGCAAACAGTATCCCAGAGGCCAAAATGTTTGGTCGCTGGTAGGACCGAGAGCCGCACTGATGCCGGCAGGGTGGTGGTCAGGGGTTTGTAGGGGTTGTTAAGATGGGTGTGGGGGAAGCGAAGCATGTACATCTAGTGGCTGAATTGAATTGAACAAAGTGGAATCAGAAAACGTGGGATCAATCCTGGCTTCCCCACTTGATCAAATTGTGTGATCCTAGGAAATTGTTTTATTTCACTTTCAATCATTTTCTTCATCACCACATATAAGAGGACCGCTGTACAAAACTTCTCCTGGGTTTGATTTAATAAACTATAAGGTTGTTCACGTATAATAGCAAACCCGGCCACCCTAAGAGCGCACATATAAGCTGACTTGTCTCTTATTTCACTATTGGCATTGTTGTCAGGGTGAGGAGAGAAGCATAAATGTTTCTAAATTCACATTTGGAAACTATCACTTTTAAAATAATAATTCTCAGTGCACTGACTTGATCATATTTGTACACTTTTGCTGCAAGATGTCTTGATAAAAAAAATCTTTTTTTTAAACCATGCTCATCAAAAACTACTCACAATCAAAACATCTTTGGTGTCATTGTGGTATCATGGCGGGTACAAAGCGTGAATCACAGGTTACACTGTCATTAGTACAATTACCAAGGGCGCCTTTACAGCCCATTTGCAGCGTGCTGATCCCTGCACAGTCATTAGGTGTCGCAGACCTGCGTTGCAGCGAGCATGCGCTGCTCGCTCTGCGAGGCTTATTGTAATTGAGGAGATTTCTAAAGTGGAGTTGAAGCCCCGCCCATCATTCTTATTGGCTGGCATCATCGTTTATGCTAAACGCTGGCTTTCGATTGAAAATGAGGCTTATTAGTCCCTCCTTGTTACCGCCCTGTCTCCTTTTGGGACGGCCCATCCGGACTGGATCTTTCACTTGCGGCGTTACACTGTCTCCTTTATTAGTGGGTAAGCACTCTTTTGTGCTCATTCTGCTTTAGCAAGCCCGCTTGCGCTTCACGTTATTGTCTAATGCTTATTTTATTTATTTATTTACTTTGTTTTTCACTTTGGCGGCACACGCGCTTTACCTTCAGCCATGTTAAGCTAAAGCGCGGGTGCCGCGATATTGAAAAGTAAAGAAATCGATTTTTCTATTTATTTACTTTTGCTACAATCGCGGCACCGCGCTTTACTTTAACATGGTTAAAGGTAAAGCGCGAGTGCGCGTTGATGAAAAGTAAACAAATAGAAAAAAATCTATTTCTTTACTTTTTCAACAATCGCGGCACCCGCGCTTAACTAAAGTAAAGCGTGGGTGCCGCGATTGTTGAAAAAGTAAAAAATAGATTTTTTCTATTTGTTTACTTTGCTACAATCGCGGCACCAGCGCTTTACTTTAACATGGTTAAAGGTAAAGCGCGGGTGCACGCGATTGTTGAAAAAGTAAACAAATAGAAAAAATCTATTTCTTTACTTTTTCAACAATCGCGGCACCCGCGCTTAACTAAAGTAAAGCGCGGGTGCCGCGATTGTTGAAAAAGTAAAGAAATAGATTTTTTGTTCTATTTCTTTACTTTTGCAGCAATCGCGGCACCCGCGCTTTACCTTTAACCATGTTAAAGTAAAGCGCGGGTGCCGCGATTGTAGCATTATCGATTCCATGTCTGCCAATACGTTGTCAGTTTCCAGGCTGAAGCATTCTGATTGTGTCGGTACAAATCGTCAGGCACGGTACGTTTTCGCAGTGTGGGTTTAGTCAGGTCACATTTTAAGGCGTACGGAGGCTTGCGCATAGCCTGAAGCATGGGTGGGGGTGGGGGAGGAGAAGGGGTAGGGTGAGTGTTGCCGTTGTGCATGACCTGCGATTTGCCCCCTGGACAGCACACTTTCACCTGGACCGAAGCGGGAAGGCTTCAGTGCGTCTTCCCTCCCCCACTGCTTGTCTGCCCATACATGTTCCAGCCTATGGTAATTGAAGTTGAAAATGTGACCGCATTTTGTTACAACAAAACGTGCGGGTGTCTGCTCGCTGCCTAGTAAAACTCGAGCGGGAGTGGCATAAATGCGTACTGTAAAATAACATCCCAGAAGGTTTATTAATGGCCTATTTTTTGTGTTTTACTGTGTGTGGTGTTAGGCATTGCCTCGTTGTGTTTTGCTGTGTGTGCTGTTAGGCATTGCCCCGGGTTTTCGGTTTATTAATTAACTATTTTTGTGTTTTACTGTGTGTGGTGTTAGGCATTACCTCGTTTTGTTTTGCTGTGTGTGCTGTTAGGCATTGCCCCGGGTTTTCTGTTGTGTTTCTTGTTTTGTTGTACTTTATGTTAAGTTTTGTGTTATGTTGAGTTGTTTATTATGTACTGTTTGCATGAACTCACATACCCCCACTAAAGATCAAACTGAACTCACATTAATTTAATCTGCCACAAAGAAACTAGATGCATTGCTATCCTTGGGAGCACAAAACAGAAACTAATCCCAACAACTGATGGATTAACTACTAAACTTGCAGTGTGCTGGACAGCGTAAATCGCTTTGATGCCTCATCAGCAGGGATTTAAGCGTGTCTCAGGCCCGGTAGTAATTAAAATGACAATGCCTTTTATTTATGTTTTAAAAACAAAAATAAAAGACATTGTTATTTGCAATGTCAATAGCTCAAATTCGCGTAAATGCGAGACCTATTGCATTGCAAATGCTTGTTTTTGGATTGGGTTAGCGATTAGCTCCTTGGAATACGGGCTATGTTTCTCAATTTCCCCTATATGTTTTCCAGGCCCCTCATACCCTCACCCACTTCTTCGGGCACCCCCTGCCTGATATGCCACTTTTTCTGCATTTTGGCACCAATCCAAATCTGATTTCCAGTCCCTCAACCTTGGAGATTCAACTTTCCCCTACAGCCTAGTGTTGCATTTGGCCACTGCCATGGCCAACATAAGCCAGAGTTTCTGGTACTTAGTCCAGGCTTCTTCCCCTGAGACTATCAGTAGCAGCCATCTAGCATCAAGTGGGACAGCGGTTGATAGCATTATGGCCTTGACCTCAGGTATGGCTCTCCAATACCCCGGAATCTCGGGGCATTCTCACAGAGTATAGAAGTACGTGCCCTCTTGTCCGCACCCCCGCAGGTAACTAGATGTAGATGTTCTCCCAATTTTTGCCAGCCAGGTTCGTGAATAGTAAGAGCGATGTAGGATTCTGAGTTGAATGTGTTCCTAAAGTTAAGCAGTGTGCAACATCCTAGTTACTTTTTTTTAACTGTAATTAACATTCAAATAAATGCTTCCCCGTTTATATAGCATATTTTAATGTTAGTGCTGAGTCAAATAAACAGCAGCCCAGTGCTGCTGTTGACCAGGGGGCTACACATAACGGTCAGGAGGGTCGCATGCAGCCCCCGGGCTGTACTTTGAGTATCACTGGTTTATGGGTACCTGATAGAAGGCCCAATATCGGATATCATACCAGAAAAACAGAAGTTCATAACATGGATTGTTCAGACCTCACTGGCCCTACCTCAGTGCCATCATTTCACCAGAATCCTAGGGGTTGTGGAAGGGACATGTCCTCCCCCCTCCTTTTAAGGCCAATCCTTTCCTGTCTCAAAGACATCCTAGATGGGAACATCACATAAATGTTGACCCCAGGTGACGAGCCAGGGACAGATTCTAGGTCTCGCCTGCAACAGCACATGCACTGCATGCACTCTCGCTTGTGAAGATATTGTATACAACAAAGGGTTTGCAGCCCGCCTATTGCTTAACATTTGTTGGCTTCATTGTCACTCTTATTTGCTGCCTTCTAATTGGCCAGCGCGTGCTGGCTTCACTTCCTCTTCTTTTGGCTGCTGCATGAACCAAGTACGGATTGCATCAGTTTGTTGCTGTCCTTACGCTGATCTCGCTGTGATTGAGGAACTATGTTTATTTTTTCTTCTTCCCTGTCATCTTTTTGAACCTCTTGGCATTAGTAGCTATGTTTTAATGTCCCACACACACAACAAAGAAGCCCTTTTCTCCTTTGAAATGGAAGTTTATTGTGACAACAGATGTTATCTGCTGCCAAATGAATTTCTACTAAGAAATGGACATCTGCGCAAATGCTTTATTTATGTGATATGATTTTTAGCCAGATATCAAATTTGTTTTCTTTTTCACACATGGAGAGATTAACTGATTTGTTAATAATCATAGGGGGGGTTGTGCCGAGACCTAACAAGCATCTGCAAAACCAATAAGTCTAGCTTTTGAGACTATTGGCTCTCACATTGCCTTTTGTCCATACTGCACAACAGGGGTATTGCTGACTTTGGCAATGATTTGTAGCCATGCCGTGTAGCAGAGTGGCTTCTGTGCAGCATGGGAAAAAAAAAAAGACTATGAGGCATCCAGCACTAATGCACTTTAAGAACAAAAAATGCATTAGCCCTGTCTGCATCAGAGCTCTTTCTTAAATTAGTTTTAGCCACACTGCAAAGCATCCATGCTGCTGTACAGCATGGCTACAAAATATTGCCAACGTCAATAGCGCTCATAGGCAAGACCTGTTGGCTTTGCAAATGCTTGTTTAAATAATCTTGATTACAACTTGAGGATGCAGCATGTTATATGGGTTGATAACAATAACTAACAGTTAACTAGTAAAACTGGAAGGATCTAAAGTCACACTTACTCTCCAAAGACCAATCACCAGATTACATTGCTGAAATCACAGGGGCTGCAAAGCAGCAGCACTGCCGGCAGCTGACAGTCCTTTCTCCATACAAGAGAATGTAGGCACTGTGAGAAGCCGTTGATGATCAGAACAAAGGCTGGAGCAATATAGCATTCTTAGAGGATGTGCATTGAATTACCATCAGAGGCCGTGGGCACTTAGGTATTACAGAAGAGGCCGCAAACACTTGTGCGTTCCCTTCTGTACTATCGATAGTGCTGGTGCACATAAAGTGCCCGCGCTATCATCAGAGGGCGTTCCCTCATTTGCATGGGGGCATGGCCCCACGCAAATGAGGGAATCCCTTTGCCTCTGCTCCCGCGCGATATTAGAGACGCGGGTATAGAGCCAAAGAAGCTGTCAGGAGGCGCACGGACAGTGCGTGAACTAAAAGGTGGCGCACTGTCAGTGCACCCATTTGATGGCAGCCCTCTGGAAGGGTGGAAGTGGGTACCATGGACCCTCCCAGACGTCCCCTTGCAGGCGCGTGCAGTCACTCACTGCAACCCCCTGCAAGGGGGATCTCTAATCCCCCTTAAAAGTGCAGGCGGGTAGCCGCCTGCACCTTGAAATACGGAGCTGCGTCAAAGCTGCCGCTCTGTTTTTCACATGAATGCGCTGCCCCCAGGGCAGCAAGCGTTCGCGGCTGCCCTGGGGGCAGCGCATTCATCATAATTTGAAGCATTTTCCTTGTTTGCGCCGGGCACACCTTTTAAAAGGTGCGCCCGGCCCAACCAAGGAAAATGCGCCATATGTATGATTCAGCCCCAGGTCCTCTGTGAGTCTCTTTGAGAACCTGCATCTTTTTTTAGGTATCATCCCATGATTGAAACAAAGTTTTATTTGTGACTACTCAGTGGTTTTATGAATGGCCTGCGCCTAACAACTCATGTGTACATTGTGAGGCCATGTGGATTGTTTCAGGTAGTGTGATCTCCAGGGGAAGGTGTGTCAGTCATGCTCCCTGCGATGAAGCCTCCATGCATAGGTGTTTTAGAGCTGGCAGCATTGTGCACTTTTGGTGCTGATCTAAATGGCCAAGGAAGAACAGGTATCTAAAGCAGCTCCTAGGCCTTTCACTGTCTCAGGTTTGGAGAAAATAGGACAGAAGGGTATCCACAGCTGGTCCGTCATGGGATACTGTATCTATAAAATGCTGTAGCTGTTTTAGAATTACTCAGAATCCAGAAGAGACTGTATTTAATCAGGGCAAATTTCGTTCTTTTGTGGAGATGTTTTCAAATAGCACTTGCTGGTCACTTTCATGGCTAAAAAATGTTTTTTTTTTTTTAAATGAATGAGGGTCCAACCAAGTATGTCAGTAGTTAATAAAAATGGCAGCTTTCTTCTGATAATCTATGTATTAATATGCTGCAGCACAATTGCGTGGCCTTTAAAAAGTGCAGGTCTGGAGAATAATGACCTCTCTGATCCCCTGTCCCACCCACGTTCTGGAAGTCCTCAGTCCATCAAAGTAGAAATCTGAAATAAACTTTACTGTTCTCATCAGAAGGATTGAACTCAATGAAGTAGCAAAATCCATTGAACCCAGAAGCACCGCCACTGTGGACCTTGTGTTGATCCTCCTGGACACATTGTTGTATCCCCAGAGCAATGCCGAGGGTGGCAGACAGGGTAGTGACAGAAAGTAAGCAAGCAACAAAGATGATATCTATACATATCAAGAGGGTGACTGCATCACATCCATTCCCGCACATTATTAGGCTATAAATCAACTCCTCAGACTTCTGGTGACGTCAGAGTTTTACCAGCCACATCATGATGTATAAATATTATTCTATTTTTAATACCAAAACTTAACCAAAAATTATATATTTGAATAAGAGAGTACAAAAAGAGGGGCCGGGGGGAGTATGACTGCAAATGTCTTCCCTATTCACAGGAAACAAATTGTCACATAAAACATATTTTCCTAATTTTATTATTTGCAAGCATAAAAGAACGCGAGTTTTTAAAAAAAGGATCCGCAGTTGAGAACAAGGAAAAAGCTTTTCTAGATTAAAAACCCCCTCTCCTAGAATCCTCGAGACTGTTTTCTGACTCACGCATTTAATACTAAGCCGATGTTCCCTCTTCTGCAGCTTCTGCACATGCAAACGTAGTCATACATGCCAACATTATACATGTGCAAAGTGGGTGATTTTGAAAAAAGATTGAGGGAATGCATTTTCCCTACTGACATACACTGAGGCAGAGGCAATTTCAGGCGTGAGACAGGTAAAATAAAGCCATTTTTGGCTTAAAAAAATCGGGACTCTTGAATTCATAATGTACGCATTGACATGCCCGTATGTTTATGTTTCCCACTTGCCCAGTGTTGCAAGTCTTCTGAAAATACACTTTCCACACCATTGTTGTGCTGACGAGAACAGTGTAACAAACCTCTCCTCTGAACACAGCCCATTCGTGCTCACAGTGACTCTCAGCTATCACTAAACACTACTCTGTGTGCTTGCTTTGCATATTTGGAAACCATTTTTAGGTCTCGCCTGCGTTGCAGCGCGCATGCGATGCTTCGCCTTGGCGAGATCTAATGTCGTTGGTTTTGTGTCCGGCTTCTTTGGAAGCGGGGTTGGTGTCCACCCTGTCTCCCTTAGGCCCCGCCCACCCTGACTGGAGATTTTGCTCGCGCACGGCATCAGCGCAACACAGGACCTTCAGGCAGTCTCGTAACACGGTCCGCCCTCACGCCCGCAGCCTGCCCAGGCCGCCGCCTACTCACTGCTGTGTCCCGCGTGTGCAGCCAAGTCCTCCGGCAGTGCAGCAGGTCAGCCGCCGATGCCCTGGAGCAGCGCTTCCGCCGCAATGGCGACAGCTTGTTTTAGATACATATTGCTTTCACTTTCAGAAGTTGTCTCTCTCCCCCAGCAGATGGAGATCTGCAGAGACACAGCTACTTGCGCCGCCTTTATGCACTAGAAGCTTCTAATTACTTTCAACATGCTGCGCTTACTTAAAGTGAAAGCACGATTATGTTTCAGTTTAAGAAAGGCGACACACGCCTTTCTTTCAACACAGCGTGGGTTTTTAAAAATGTGTAACAGTCACTCGCTATCGCCATGGCTTTTAATGTATTTATTTCATAAGGAGCCCGTAACGCCTGTTGACAGCCGTAATGCTTTCCTGCAAATAATACCCTTCCCACCTCCCAAACAGCATCGAAGAGCAATCGAGCGCGTCGGCGGGTAAGCAGTGCGCAAATGCACAATATATAGGTGTTCGTGTTGTTTAGTCGCGCATACACCTCTTCCGATCTCATGTATAAATTGTGCAAATTTGATGCGAAAATATAGTTAAAGAGCATCTAGCGCAATTAAGGCTGCTCTGCATTGATCGCAGCCCCAGGTAATTTAGTCACTGCCGACCGGGCTTGAACTTGTTGCAACGATGACTGTACCAGGAGGGGTGTCACTTGAAACATAAACAACAGTAAGCGCCGGCCCAGCTCCTGTGGATTCGGTGCCTCCTGTTCCTTTCCGGTAACGCAGCAGTTGATGGGTTTGAGGAGGCAGAAATTCTATAATTCTCTCTTTCTATGCTGCACAGTGGACTGTGTGGTGGTCCAGGCAGTAAGATTTGTGGGCTTAGTCTCCCCTGCTTTGTGCCACTTTACTACAGTGTCCTGATGATTATCTTGGCGCCATGTACAAGATGAGCAGTCTTTACTTCAGTTCTTCCCTCCAATCTAATAGTCTCCACACTACAGCAGGCCGACCTGTCCCAGGCGTGGAACGAGTCGGACTGCTCCAGCGCACAAGCAAATACATTACTTAAGTGAATCCTTTGCACTCGGGGAAAAGCAGGGGAATTGGATTAAAAAGAGGATGTGGCATTACTGCCAGAGCTGCAGACTTTGGAACTGGGGAACCAGTTCAAGTGTCAGCGTCGGCAAAGCGCCAAAAGTGACCCGAGGCGCTTTTACAGCACAATGTAGCAGCTGAAACCAACCTGGTCTGATAATCTCAAATTCACCCCCTGTGCCTTACCAAAGTGAGGCATTGGAGACTGTCTGTGTAGTTCCTAGAATTCCAGTGAACCTATTATTTTTAAATACTACAAAGCCTGCTTATTGAGGCCGGCCTGCCTCCCTCACCACAGAGTCTGCTCTCTGTGTCATCACTACTAAAATATTGAGACAGAGGTTCGACTTCTCCCAGAGCTTTATTGGGTTTACTGCAGCCAATGCCTGGCTACAATTAAAAGTACAAAAAACACAAGTGTGTGTGTTGGGCAATGACATGGTGGGTTTAGAGACAAGTAAAGCTGCGCTGCGTGGAGGCACGTTTCTGGGGAGGCGGTGAATCCCAAAAAGATTTTTTAATGAACAAAATGAATGTAAATGTTCTTCTTTTCGCTGCCGTCAGACTCATAATTTAGGCCCATCCTGTTTCCTTTGAATCGTTGTTCTCTTTGTGTGGGTCATCTACGACATACTTTACGTTCACTAATTCTTCAGGTGCATATTCAAATTCTATGTGGTCATAAAAACTCTGATCATATTGCTGCTTACTTAGCACAGCTTTGTTGGCTACCTATTTTTTTGTTTCCAGTTTTATAATTATTTGTAGACAAGATGTGGCCTAATGACCTGATCTGTAGACTTTGGAACCATGGAGCCAGGTTAGAGTCCTGATGTTAACTCGCCATCCTGGGATTCTGGGAAAAATCACTTAATCTACCCGTGGGTAACAAACATGATCTTGTGAAATGTAACTGGTGCTCGTTAAGCACTCCAATACCTTTGGGTCGGGTTCATGCTAAGTAAAACTACAAAACGAGTGGCTTTTAAAAGATTCTCTGTTCTGCAGTAGGGAAGGACATAATTCAGCATCGAAATGCTGACATTTACACAGACGCTGTCGGACATACACCTAGATTACACCATGAGCAATGAAAAACTTCCTTCATCCTCCCCGAAAAAGTAAAGGAGGCCATTTTTGCGGTATCATACAAATGATATTGTTCATAGCAACATGGCATGCAAACAGTAAACTCGCATTTTACTTTGAAATGTGAATGTTTTCGTGACACGCTGTAAACTTGCCTGCATGTTTCACATTCTAATAGGTATAATTAGCATAATACTTAGCACCCTTGGTTTATTAAGGGCTAGGAGTCATCCTTTATTGAGTATGAGTAGGGGACAAAGAGAGGCAGAGAAAATGAGCAGGGGGTGGACAAAAGAAGATAGGAATACGTGTGGACAAAGGAAAACAAGCATTTGCAATACAATAGGTCTCACATTTAAGAAAGTTTAAGCTATTGGCATTTTAAATAACAATGCCTTTTATTTAAGTTTTAAAAACAAAAACATAAATAAAAGCATTGTAATTTACAATGCCAATAGCTCAAACTTGCATAAATGCGAGACCTATTGCATTGCAAATGCTTGTTAGAAATGTGGTGTTAGCATAACTCGACCCTCGCCGGCGCAGTCACCAGTAGGCGATGCCATCCTTGGTCGTGCTTTAAATTAATTGTGCTACTATTAATTGTGAACATCATAACTGAGGGACCCTGGCATAGTGCTTCACGGACTTTAGAAATATTTGGCAGGGGTGTGGTGGAGCCAGCCAATGTGTGTGTCTGTAGAACTGTCTCTCTTCGAATATAGAAACCTGCATGCAGTGGGTCACTGCAATACTGAAACATAAATACCTCACACAAAGCTCCTTACATAAGTGCTCAGTATGTGAAAGACAAATTGGCGTGGTGCTACCACAGATTACACCCCTGCTGCAATGAGGTGTGAATGAGTTAACTGCAGGAGCAATGACTACTACAACATAATAATAAAATCTAGAGCACACAAAAAAAGTGTAGTCATTTGAAATTATGTTAGGATATTAAGAGACTTATTTTATTTCAGTCTCAATAGAGATCATAAGTTTCTCACAATATTACTATATTATTCAGTACTTGAGCATATAACAATACCACATTTGACACAGTTATATAGCTTTGATATTGATCCATGTAGTACGATACATTGAGATATATAGTATCCTAAGATGAAGACTGCACAGCCAACACGTGTTTCGTCAGAAGCGACTTTCTCGGGGCCGTTGTGGTGGGGTGCCAGTAATGGTCACCGCAAAGATGGTATAAGTAACTAGTAGAAGCACAAGTGGTATAAGAATTGGTCAAGTGTACCGTACATGTAGATGATTATAGGAAAGATTCCATTGGTCCAAGGTAAAGAAATATCACATAGGGAACTGGGCAGTAAAAGGTTCGTCAAAAAAACCCTTGATAAGGGGTATAGATCGTGACGTGAAATACGAGGGGACGGAGCTCAAGCCTGGAAAGCAGGACACGTGGACCAATGGAATCTTTCCTATAATCAACTACATGTACTGTACACAGGACCCAATCTTATGCCACTCATGCTTCTACTAGTTGCTTATAATATATTTAACGGCACCACACCATAACGGCCCTGAGGAAGTCGTTTTTGATGAAACGTGTTGTTTGTGCTGTCTTCATCCTAGGATACTATATATCTCAATGTATAGTACTACTTGGATCAATATCAAAATTGTATAACTGTGTTAAATGTAGCGTTGTTAAATGCTCAAGTACTGAATAATATTGTAATATTGTGAGAAACATATGCTCTCTATCGAGACTGAAATAAAATAAGTCTATTACTTTACTAACATAATTACAAACGACAATACTTTTTTTGTGCGCTCCAAATTTTATTAAGACTGAAACATATCTTCCCCTCTCTCCATTGTATTATCTAGTTTCCTGTTACCTTCCCCACCCTTTCCCTCTCTCCTTCTTTCCTAGAATATCTCTAGTAATAAAAACCAGAGTAAGACATACAAGCTTCTCGAACCAATAATTTCTTTTTCCAGAACAGTTTGTTGGACTCCACAGTTTGACAACAGCGACTGGCGACTTTTGTTTACACGAGGATTCAATACAAAATGTTATCAAAGGAAAAACCTTTGCGTTTCTCCTTTTAAAAGTTCATTGTTGGTGTCCAAGGGGGAAATCAAGTCCATGCCGGTCTACAGGAAATGTGTTAAATAGAAAAATATATAAAATGTGAGAAAAGCTGAAAGCTGCCAGGTCTGCCAGTCTTCCTGTTTCCTGTCTGCTTGTTTCAAATGGCCATGCAGGGCATACACTCTTTTTTTTTAGTTCTCTGCCTACTTGAACCATAGCACAATTAAATACACTCACAAATCTTGATGTGAAATATATACTTTTGATGTAACTCGTTGGCCTCCCAAAGGTCCAGCCTCACATGTTGAACTCTGGTTCTACGAGTCGCCTTCCCTCGGAAAAGTCCACCTCTTACACTGTGCTTATTCCTTCTCAGAATCTAAATGTCTATGTTGTATCCATCCTTCACCAATAATGTATGTCTATCTACATTCTAACAATATGCGCTCCAGAATGACGTCAGGTGCAGACGTGGCTTGGCCATGAAGCTCTGCCTGTTTCTGCAAGCTGGACAGAGCTCCGTGGCCTGGAGAGCTAGGCTCCTGGCGCCCATGTTCTGCAGGGACTTTTGAAGGTCATGTACTCCTTCCCCACCAGGGACGTGGACACTGTAACAATAGATCCCCTGGAGGTTTTGAACCTTAGCTGCTGCCTCATAGACTGCTCTTACATTTCCCATTAATGTCACTTCATTTTTTGCCAAGTTGGCATTTTTTTTTTCCAGTACCCAAAAAGGCATACTTTAACTAGGCCACCAGCTCCTCAGCGTTAGCATGTATGCACGCATGACGCAAACCTTTAGAACAGCATGTGATACAGGCATGGAGGGAATCTGCTGCTGATACATAGCAAAAGTTTACAGTTTCATTTTTATAAACTAGGGAAGACTTGATGGACATGTTCTCCTTAGTTCATGAAGCCTTCTTCAGAAAGGGGCCTCAGGATTCTTGAACTGCACCATTAACACCTCCCTCTCTCTTGTAGCACTACTTGGATCCATGGTGTGACCACATACCTTTCAGACTCATCAGCTGCAGTGATGCTCGTGTGGGGAGGCTTACGGCCGGGATATGGTAGGAGTAAAATCTGGATCAGTATAAAGGAAATCCTTTTTACGCAAAGCAAGTTCCAGGCGTGCCATCAACCTGCTAACTGCTTTCCTCAAACTTTAAAGCCTGTGATAGATAAGGGAAAATGGTACCTTTTTTCCTAATCAACCATATTCAGAAATATTAAAGGCCAGGTGATTCATCAAATGTGATCATGCACGTGATGTAGACGACATAGAAATGCTGGTTTATGCTAATGGCAGCTCAGGTAACTGCTAGCGAAGACTTTTCTGAATAATATGCTTAAAGTATAGCATATGATCGAGAATAACGTAGTATGGCGAAGGTCTATAAAGAAATTTTATATAACAATAATTTTATGTAGAACAGGGACAATATTAACTACTCTTAGGTTGCCATAACAAAATAATAAATGGCACGTAAGCTATATGTTTTGCTATTGCCATTTTAAAGCAGCAATTGCCCATGTAATACTTTTCGAATTTCCCAACAGAATCAGGGCATTGGCTAGGCATATACAATAGAGAACATTTACATGTGGTCAATTGCACTTGCACATGTCTTCTCTGAGCTCCTGGCAAATGAGTGAAGGCTTTGCCTTTGCTCCCGTGCTGTATTACAGATGCGGGCACAGAAGCAAAGAAGCCCTTGGGAGCTGTACTGGTTGCTCATCACTTATAGGTGGAGCACAGTCAGTGTGGCCCTCAAGGGCGCCCCTTGTGAGGGGAGAGCGAGAGCACCAGGGATTCCCTAGGGATGCCCCCACAACCAGATGCAGTGAGTAACTGTGCACATCTGCGGGTGGAACTCTGCCCACTTGGAAACTCTGGTCTGGTCTTCACCTGCAGCGAAGGCAAAGAGCCAGTGCTCCTCACACATCATGTGTGGGTTTGTATCTGCACTCCGAATAAGGCACACGGTCCCGTCTGCACCCGGCGAACCCAGTTAAAGGTGAACTGAGGCGTAGAGTGGGGTGGTATGTCTTATAGTAAATACAGGCCTGTGGTTATCGCTCCATCGGAGTCTGATGAGACCTGTCTATTGGTATTCACTGACTCGCTGTCTTTGAGCAATGACTGATTCCGTTTTCCAGAAATGTTTTCACTGGATGATTTTCTGTACCTCTCGATATCCCAAGGAGTATTGCATTATTGTAAATGCTTCTTCAATATATTTTGCATTGTGCTCCGTATATCTAGATTTTGATTTGTTCTGCCGTCCAGGGCCGAGACCCTCGTTTCTACATCCAAACGTCTGTCTCGCAGCATGTCACAGTAGTGTAAGGGTTATAGCTAGTGTATGGATATTTATTATCATCAAGTTGAAGGTGTTTCAAGACATGGTTGGAAGGTCCTGGTGACAATGTGTTATGGGACATGCTCGTCTGTTGAGATGTATTAATGGATTTGGCCATTGTCACTGATTCCTCTTTTTATATTTGATGGGGTCATGAAAGCGCCATGATGGGTACTCTCCTTTTATTACGTGCAATAGGAAGTGTCAATCTCCCTCGTATTTGTGGGTGCTGTAGACTGATTCACCATATGACAAACCTCTGTTTCTCTTCAGCAGAAGATCTCTTACTGCTTTGTCCCCTACTACAAGTGTCATAATTCTGAGGGTTCAGTCAATCTGTGCACTTGTGGGGGCATCTCAATCCATATCCCATGTCACGGTCGAGTGACCATCAACACAGCCCTTTCCACACACTAGTAAAGAGGTGCTGAGTTTGTCTTTGGATGTTACTTCAGGTGTCATGATGTCTTATCACTTAGTTTCTTTGTGGGTTTTAATTTTTTCATTTATTAAATTTCTGGTTCAGGACGTTCATACCCTCATGTTGCTTACGGCCTTCGCTGGGTTACGTAGAAGTTAAGTATGGCTGCCACTCATATGTAGCCCAAGCCACCTCCGGCCCAGCTCGTTCAGTTCATAGAGGGCGCTCCCACCACTCACTTACCTGGTCAGTGTGGGCCGTTCCAACGTCGGAGCAGTCAGAGAGTGCGTAAAGATCTGCCCTCAGTCTTGGCCGGCTCATTTATTGTGTGGTGCAGGAGTTGTTTTCTGACCGATTCCAATTCCAGCCCCTCCCATGTCTGAATGGAATCGTATGTCTCTCTGCTGATTTTTAACTCTTCAATTCATCCATAGCCGCAGTCTTGGGAATGGGGATACCTCCTTTGGCCTATTTAACACCCCCACGTGCCACCTACCCTGCAGGACAATCACGTTCATATATGACCTCTGTTGACCCTCAGCCACACCTGCACCCCAGTGTGGTTTTGGAGTATCTGGCCATCAGGAAGTCAGGTCACTGACCAGTCCATGTAGCACCTATCAACCACTGGTTTGGATCATACAGAGTCTAATCTTTACTTGCGGAACCGTGGCTACGCTCTAGGGTGGTGTGTCTATCTAGGCGACCATCTTGGCTCTGCCTCCCCTTAGCTAATATATGTGAAAACTGTGCTGGTAAAAAACACTCTCAAGATATTGAGTTTGCACCCTTTGTGCCCTTACTAGATAAAGTACATAGTAGTATTACAAGGTATCTGGATTTCTTGGTCCAGGCACACTGCCTCTTATAACCTGGCAGTGTGTTTTATTTAATACCGCCGGGTAGACATTCCTTTCTCAACATAAGCGCCAAACCCACAGGAACACAAACATACCTCCCGAAACCCAGTGGAGAAAAACTGGTTTGGGAGAGGTAGAGATAAAATAGGTTTTGACTTCCTCTTTCTCACCCAGATCTTGGAGCTGATTGCTCAGACTTTTTTTTTGCCCAGACATGTGGATTTACTTTAATTAGAAATAATAAAAGCGGCACCTTCTTTTGAAAGAACTGTCAATTACTGTCAACATTCCATTGTTGTAAGTAATATGACAATACAGTGCTTTGTAAGCACTGGAATCCTACAGATCAGTGTGAGTGCTGTAATACTAAAGTGCACTAAAGAATGGTAATATTATAGTGCACTGCAAGTGACCTAATATTACACTGTACGCTAGATGCTCAAATGCTCTGGTGCAGTATAAGTACAGCGTGGTAATTCCAGTGTATCAACTAGGCGAAGTAAACAACCAAAAGCATTATATCTTCATTTGCATAATTGTTGATGACATAAAAATGCTCGACAAATTTGTCCTGAGAAATTTGCAAGTCTGATTAGAAGAAAAGAACACGTTTGACCCTAATTCTAAGTTGCTTTTGACCTGGAGAGTCAATTGTCCAAATCTCTGTCCTCTAAAGAGTTACCTATTAATTGCCTAAAAATAGTAGATAATGCTATATTATAATTTCTTGATTTCCCCACAGCCTTTGACCGGTTGGGTACATATCCTCGATCTGAAAACAAATGAGCAGTAACTGACTAAAATGGCAAGTAATACTATTCCTCGCAGACCTGTCGGAGTAAGGTGTGGGAAGTAGATCCAAGACGCGAGGAAGCTCTCGACTATTACTGGAGCCCACTGGGTGCATTGTAGAACCAATCCTCTTCAGTCGCTATGCAAATATGTTTCTCTCTTTCCTCCGTGAACTGACTGGAGGGTATTTTGCACTATGGTGCAAGAACGTTCACTAATGGTTTATGGAGATGACTCTGTCGTACTGGATACACCGCCTGATGCTTTCTAGCAAGTTTGATTACCACGGACCACTATTGCAATTTTGGTCAAATTATTATTAGCAACACAAGTCTACGATTATGGCCCACGGGACCGAAAAGACTGGCTGATGAACAACATTTTTTGTGGGAGGCTCCTGTGACAGCCAGTACGCAATGCAAAAAATCGAACTTTTCCCATGTCTACAAGTCACTCATGACATAATCGTATAGACCAAAGGTCCAACAAACAAAGCTGAAACAAAAGCAAAAGGAATCTTTTTGACATTAAGTTCAGAAAACAAATATCCCTTTCCTCTGTATGACTATCGGAAGTACCACATCATAGGATTGAAGTACGCTAGTAAGGTTGTAGCATGGCATTTGGAGTGTCGATTATTTCTTATGCTAACGACACCCAACTAGTGGGTCTCCCTTTCTCCAGGAACAAATTCACACCAACAACTAGCCCCGTGGTTGGAAAAAGTGCAAGATGGATGGCGAACTGTTCATTCAAGCTAAACGAAGATAAAATGGAGTTGATGTTGCTAGGAAACAATCCGATGCCACAAACAGGCATCGAATAGCCGAAGTGCCTAGGAAGTCCAACCACCCCCTCCTCTCCCATAAAGAGCCTAGGAATGTGGATAGATAGCTCTTTATCTATGGAGACACAGATAAAAAAAATGAACAGCCGCTTGTTTTGGTTTGATCAGAATCGTACAGAAAATCCTAGACCTTTTACCCCCACAATCTAGGAGGTCAGTGGTCCAGGTGTAAATTCTTTCCCGTCTGGACTACGAGAACTCTTTTTATTTGGGCTCACCTAAATATATTATTAAGAGACTCCAGGCAGTCCAGAATGCGGCTGCTAGGATCCTTCTCAAATTTTCCAAGTACGTCTCTGTAAGAAATGCATTGGCCTCCTTGCATTGGCTTCCTGTGGAGGAGAGGATCAAATTTAATGCACTTTATCTGGCACATAGGGGAATCAACTTTAAAGGGCCCTCTTTGATCAGGAACCTCTTAGTCCCTTACACCTGTAGTAGGACCTTAAGATATTCCAAGGCACGGCTACTAAATGTATCGCGAATACAAACGGTCAGATGGGGAGGCAGATCCTTCTCACATTTGATACCAAAGGTGTGGAACTCAATGCCCCAGGAGTTGAGATGCAAAATGAATGAGCTAAGGGTTAATACCCCCATTAACTCGAGTCATCCACTGTCCTTGCAGTTTGCATGGTCGCTGGTACTAACTCAGCGTTGGGAAGTCTTCGGGTAGCTATTCGCTTTATAAATCCGTATAGCATAGCATAGCATGGCCGTATGGAAGAAACTGAGGAGCATTCCCAAGTTTAGCCCAATAGACAATGCATATAAACCCACCAGTGTCATGAGCACGGGAATACTGCCAGAAAGAGTGAGGCAAAGAAGTATCCTGAGATCCTTGGTGAAGCTTTTTTGAAGCTCAGGTTACTATCCAGCCTTACCGGCATAGGACATCCACTTAATTCTGGGCCAAAAAGTGTCAAAAGTAAGAGTCTACATTTCATGACTGAAACCAGTCTTCATAACCCTTTGCCTGAGTTCACCTTCAGCCACTTGCTGCCCAACTATTTCCAAACCTCCTCCATGGATTATTGGGATCTTGCCAATATGGCAGCCAGACCCCCATCGACTGGAACAGAATCTGGATGCCACCTACATACATGCTTAAGTGAAATCTGACCAAGTGAGCAAAAAATATGACGTAGATATTAACCGTCTCCTAGGTTTGGAGATGAATTAGGGCAATAGATAAAGACTGAGTCCAATGGGTAAAGCCGGACCTAAAACACTTAAACACAAATTCCCTCAGCCCTATTGAGAAGAATTGTTCAAACAAGATAATATGGTCAACTGTGTCATATGCCTCAGAATGGCCTAATAAAATCATGACGCTGACACCTCCACCATTAGAGATGATGCAGAGGTTGTCCAGTACCACTAACAACGTTGATTGAGTCCTTCATGCTGGATATACCTAAGCGGCAGTCAGCATCAAAAGGTCTTGGTGATCTGCACTGGCTTTCATCAGAAAGGCGCATATCGTTTAAGGCACTCTGCATTGTTCATAAAGCCCTCTAATCGGCAAGTCCAGCGGGATGGTTTGTACCAGCCAGAAATCTCCGCTCTGCAGCTCGCAATCAGGTGATCGTTCCCAGAGTCCGCAAGAATAAATGGGGAGGCAGAGCCTTTTCGGTTGCGGCTGCCAGGCTGTGGTACAGTCTACCCATCTATCTTACCTCCATAAAGCCACATCTTCCTTTTGAGAAAGGCGTTAAAAACTTGGCTCTTTACACTTTAGTAAGACATAGGAGATTCTGGGAATCTTTTCTCATCTCTTTCCCTTTTTCAGCTTCTGCCTAGCAGCCTAGTAAGACTACAGCACATTGATGCCCATGGACATTTGTTGCGTTCTAGAAATTTCGATCATCATCACCTGGAGGACAGACAGGAAAACAACTGGTGGATTCTAGTTGGTTCTCAAGCACCATCGCCATGTCAACTATAGAAGATATAATGCTTCTTTAAAGCAAAATGGTCAGAAAGCATAAGTTATCACTTTGGGCCCAAGGACGGCTTCTTTAAGAGCGGAGTAACCTTTGTAAGCTTAAATTCGAGAGATTGGTCAGAGATTGGTCCTGGGTACAGACAAGAAAACGTTGCTGCTTCAAAATTGTTATATTAATATCCAGTAAGGAAGTTCTAAAGTTATAGAGGACGTAAGGCTCCTTAATCATATAGTGAGGTATCAGTGCGGTAATGCCATTGTGCAGAGTAAGTGCATTTAAGATAACGATCAATAAAAGCTATAATACTATGTTGCAGTGTAAGTGTGGAAAAACTATATCGCACAAAAAATATGCAGCAGTGCAGCATTAACAGTTACATTTGTAGTAATGCTATAATGCAAAGTGTTGTCATTATGTAGCCAGTGCAAGTGCTCTAATGTCATAGTGCAGAATAAAAGCTGTAGTGCTCACAGGGAGAAGCTGTCAATGATCTGAAAGCAACAGGTTCAATGTCTTATAAGTGATGAGGAAAAAAAAACCTGGAAGCCATACTGTGGGCTGCAATGCAATGCAGGATGCACATGGGCTCTATGTAGGGAATATTGAGCATGGCATAGTGGACTGTATTTGGCCGACACAAGCCAACAAGCATTGTCAAATCCAACAGGCCTGGCTCTTGTTAGGGGAAAAGTTTGGTACTAGTTAGGTGATTTCTTGTGTGTTGCCCCATATGTCTTGAAATGAAAATCTTATATTGAAGCAACATTTTGGGCTACAACTACATGTAAGCCGGGAGTAGGTCCCTTTTCCCGAATGTACTGCATGATCAAGGTTACGCTGTAACATGAAAGAAGAGTGTTATGAAAAGGAGTCGGAAGATAAAGTTTGTATTCTAAGTGGTGTATACACAATAAATATTGCATGGTAGATACCGTTGACAAAGGGACAGTTTTTTCATAGCATTTTTAAGAAAGCCTACATACCTGCATATTTTTACTCTGTGAGCAAAAGCTGTAAATCACAGCAGAAAAATAAAATAAATGGGTGATCAGTGAGTAACACTCTGTATATATAACATGCTAAATCATCAAACAAAAAGCCATGCACCAGCAATTAAATTATTGTTGTGTTAGCAAAGAAATTACATCAAAAAGAACACATTGGCTCTAGTCTAATATATCCACTGCTTGAGCCCTATTACGAAAACTGAATGGGAACTCAAATGGTACACTGTAACCATTGACACAATGCCATGCCTTGATAGATGGTCCATCCAAGCATTGACAAACAAAAAAAAACACATGAAAATGGCTGAATGTATTTTACCCATAGCCAACTCGCTTTGTGCACTTCGTATTGTACTTTTTGAGGAATTGATGAAATGAGGTCTGCCGGACAACAAAAGCTTTCTGTAGCCAGATCTGAAAAGGCACCAACTCAAGATAATATATTAAAAAGTAATGTGTTTAGACTCCCTGTTAAACTCATGTAAGTCGGTTATCTTTCTCAACTCATTTAGTAGCTGCTCTTGTGATCTGTAACATAAGGGTCTTGGTGTAAAGGGCCTTGTAAGTGATGCAGCTGATCTTGAAGATGATCCAGGCTTGCATGGGGAGCCAGTGTAGATCCTTCAGCACAAGGGCGATGTGATGGCTTGATATGAGCTAGATGATATTAAGACTAGCCTCACTTCAAGAATTGACCAAGTATGTAAAGAAGAGATGAGAATGTTAAAAAAGAAGTGGCGTGAATTACTGGTAATAGATTTTGGGAACATGTGAGAAATAGATTAAGAAACTAGTAATGTAAGTGCCGCAGTGGTAGAGAATATAGTTGATGTACCGTTGAGTAACCCTGAGATTCAGGATGAAATGATTTGGTTAATCCCTTTTTCAAAATCTTCTGAAATTAATGTAGGTTGTTTTTCATTGTTAAGATCATTGTAGCAATTTTTAGGTTATATTGCTAGTGTGATACCAGAATAACTTTATCCAAATGACGTCTGATATAAATATTGTGTTGTAAATATTGTTTACAAAACTATTGTCTCATGGAAGCTAATAATACACCAAATCGGATGATATTTTTTGCAATAAAAAAAATATATTTTTATGACACAATATTTATGTTAGAGGTTTCTTCTGCCCATGGTGTTATGAAATGCAACAGAATAGATATGTCATTGTTTGCAATTCAAACATGATTTTTAAGATTATGTAAAAACCTTGATTAATACAACTGAAATAAACTTAATTTGAACTTGATTAAGTGGGTTCAGGGCTATGTTGTTTTATCACTCTTTGTGCTAAATCAGACCACCAAGAAGCTTGCTCTGTTTGTTTGTTTTTGTTTTTGAGAGAAGAATGGGACACACTTTCTTCACAACAGGGCCCTCAAAAAATGTCTTTCTGTAGTGGATAAAATGTACCCATTGTACCTCCATGAACTACCACTCTTCATAGTTCTCCTGCTACATCATCCCCAGTATCTGTGCTCCACTACCAACCATCTACAAACATGAAATTCCGAACCATCCTGCACTTTTCCCACTGCAGGTCCTTCAACCTACGCCGCTGAAACTCATTCTCGAGCAGAACTAAGTGCAGCTGTTAGACTGCTCCCCTGATCAAGGCACTACTAAAAACCCATACACTTAAAGCCTGTCCCACATCTTACCCTCAGGTACATCAACAGCCCCCCACCCTGTAAATATGTAGCTGTGGTATTTTACTTACATATTTTTCATTATCTCTCACCATCACTCATTATAACTTTTGTATCGGGGTCTCCAACTAGTAGCTCAAGAGTTACTGGTAGCTCACAAGCAACTTTGAAGTAGCTTTTTCAAAGGTGTATCTAAGCACAGAATTTCATTTAAAAAGTTTGTGAATATTAAAGAAGGCAGCACTGCTCATCTCAAGACTCTTAGAATGACAGCCAGTCAAACCAATGACACAGCCTCATGATAACAATCAAACACACACTGTGTTGGCGTATGGGGTCTGTAATAATACCATCTGTCTCCGCTCTCAATCCAGCTAAGTTATAAGGAGACTACATGTTGTAGGCGCTGCTCTATCAGTCATTCAATGTGTGTGAATAGTGGGCCATGAAAGAAGAATGCCAGCAGTAGACTGAGCAGTAAACAGCGCAGACTCACCAAATTGTGGGACTACAGGAACAAGAGTCAAAATGTGTTACTTGGCTTCATGATCAGTCGAAGAGCTGAGGACAGCCGGGTATGGAAAAAGAGGTGAGACAATTAAGACCCCCATCTCTGTGTGTATGTGTGCACATGTATGTGTGTGTGTTTGTGACATTGTATCCTTCCCAAATAAACCGTATTGTTCCCTAGAAGCAATGTCTGGTGTCAAGAACCATTAACAGTATAAGCTAGCCCCCATCATAAAGGCCTCATCTCTGGCACAACTGTGTCAGTTCAAGTCATAATAGTGCCATTGGAATAATAATGTGCATCCTTGACTATTTTTGCCATTCCTCGTTACTGTCACATTGGCATAATTGACATGTAAAGAGCATGATTGGCCTACTTATAGGCATTCATGGCATTGGTGGCCGACCACAAAGAAAAGCTGGTACGCCGTCGCGTTCAGCATCAAGCCGCACAGCCACTCATATGCCCAATGGCATCAGACGTGAACAACAGTAAACCGAATTCATCCAAAATTGTTAATTTAATCCAAAGTTCATCAGTGTTCATCATGAAGGTTATATGATTCACAACTTAAATGTGGTAGGGATGCCCATCCAAGCCTTCTCCTACGGCATGTTAGAATCAAATATTCTTCCCAGGAAACCAAGATCTTGTTCACCCAATGCATTTCGGGCCTTCTGCCCTTCGTCAGGGGTAACTGGAATGTGAGAACCAACCGTTACTAAATATAATAATACTCAACAATGTGTGACAGGATACATAAGTGCCCTTTATGAACTTCCAATTTTATGCTTAATCAATCATGCTGTGACCAGCAAACAAACAGTGAGCCCCACACCCACAAACAACGTGTTAATCCATGCTACCAACATGATATTAAAGTACCATAAGTACTGTATACTTCTTATAAGCTTACGGTTTTGTGCTCAAAAAACGTACTATAACCATCATGCAAACAGTGATCCCCGTGCCTGAAAACAACATATCAGTTTGTACTGCCGACATGTCATTAAAGTAACATAAATACCGTGTGCTCCTGCCGAAAACGTGCTTCCCCCCAAATCAACCGAAACAGAACAAAAGACGGGTAATAGCCCAAAAGTAAACTCAAAAATAAATAATAATAAAACTCAAAAATAAATAAACATGCACTTACAATCGAACAAGTGTAATCCTCACTGCCCTTCATCGTGACTCCTATTAAACACAGAAAATCCACGCAACGAAAATCGTGCTGAATTTAACTTCCCTGTCTACTCCACGTGCAACCAATCCCCTATGCGTATTGCGGTAGATAACCCATGTGACCACCACCCAGTCTACTAATAAACATTAAAAAAACCCTTCCTACCCCACCGATCCAATAATCTAAACAAAACACTACCCTTCCCACCCTACCTCATCGACACATGCTGTGTATAATACATACAATGCAAACTCATCAAATGCCTGTATATAAATAATTATAAAATATAAAATACAACAAGCAGTGATCTATGTTTAAATCAAAACTAATTTGTCCAAAAGTCCGTATGTCCGGAGTGCAAATACCTCCAGCCTTAACTGTCCAGAACATATGAAATATTGAGTTTTGTTATGCAAAAATAATTCCCATATTTGAACTCAATCCAACTATTGGTTCCCAGGAAGCTTCATCATTAAATTCTTTTTCTTGATGTATGGTGAACATATGTGGCTTATAATTGTAATATCTGGACATGTGAGTTCTTAATGAAATGATAAGCTGATGTTTGGGGACAGTGTATTTCCTAGAAATAAAGAGTGATATTTTGAAGAGAACAATTATGTTTTTACAGAAAAGTTCTTTCTTCTGGACAATTGAGTTTGTTTGTCAAAAATTCAAAGTGGTATTTGATAGAAAAATATGTGTATTTTCAGAAACTGATATGTTGATGAAGACAAATGGTTGCAATTCCCAACACATTTAAAGTTGATAGTTAAATGATAATTTAAGCTGAGATGTGGAGGCCTATTTCTGATGTTATGTTCTTTGTCCTGAAGGCAAGTGATGCTTTGGCTGTTATTTCATTCGTCAGGCAGATGGAATTAATACTGATAATTTATTTCCTGCCGTTTCTGCTGGTAACCTCACCTGAATTGATAGGGTGGTCACTGCTAATAATCTTGCTTAGGGTGTTCATAGTGTAATGTTAACCTATGCGGTCACTATTTTACATGATAAAATGTGCTAGTAGTTCGGGAGGACTTTCCTTGAGCAGCAGTAGCTCTCATTACAGAAAAGGTTGGAGACCCCTGTTTTATATGTAACCATCAAAGAGCCATTTTGTTGTATGATCTGTGGTATGCTCAGAACTTCTTTTCGAAATTCTCATGACCGATTTCAGTACACAATAAATACCTTTAAGGAGTGAGCCCCATATTTGGTTCAGGGGCTCATGCTCCAGTATGAGGGGGATGCCAGGCACAAAGTTCTATCATATGTTGGTGTTCTTTCAAAGTCAAAGATGAAATTTGCCTTAATATACAGAGAACGGGGGGCTTATTTCTCTTAGTCTTAGAGGCTTCCTTCAGGACTTTCTTGAGAGAACTAAATTTCACATTAAGCCCCAGACTGTTCCTCCAGAATATGTTTTGTAATTTTACTCTGAAGCAAGTGGAGGCTAAGCTGATATATAGGCCTCAAATAAATCAAAATGGAGTCCAAACTCAGGGTACAGAAAAATGAAAGGTTTTGGCATACAAACCTGAAGGGATCCCCAGTGGAGTGCGATTTGTGGATATTGCAAATTCGCCAAGGTGAAGACTGAGCTCCTTTTTTGACACAAAAAGAACCAAGCATTGGCAAAGCCAATAGGGCTCACTTATGCGAGCTATTGGCTTTATCAATGTTTTTTGTGTTGTTGTACAGAAGCATGGCTGCTGTGCAGCATGACTGAAAGGATTCAATTAACAAAAGTGCTATTAAGCGGCCAGCACTGTCTGCGTCATATCGCTTTTTAAAAATTTCTGGCAGGAGGGAGGGGCAGAAGGCATCTCAGAGAGAGGGAGGGCATGCAACAGAGAGGGTGTAGATGCCTAGCCAGCAATAAAAAAACACAGCCAATACTTTGTAACATTCTCCCTCTGTTGTAGGAGATCCTCCAGATACAGGCACCCAGAATAAATGTGAAGTTTCTATTCTGAAAAGAAACACATTGATATGCAGTTCACTATTAGTTGTAAAGAAACAAAATGCTATGTTATGTTAAGGTAATTTGTTATCGCACACAAATCACCCTAGGAGTGGTATCTCGGCGCAGCAGAGGATCGCCGGCAGGAGCAACACAGAGATTAGAAAAGCACTGTTTTGAGCATCTTTCTAAATTTGCAGTGGTCAGAACATATCTGAATGTAGTAAGGCAGTTTATTCCAGTACAAAGGGGCCTGATAGGAAAAAGACCTGCCTCCTGCTCTAGTCTTTCTGATACGTCGAACAGTGAGCAAGGCTTTGTCGCTGGATCTCAGAGTCCTAACTGGACAATAGGGTTTAAGCTTCTGGGTAAGATACTTGGGACCTTTGCCTCTTAGGGACTTGTGAGTGAGGCAGCAGATTTTGAAAACAACTCTTTTTAGGTCAAGCCTGGGCAGCGCATGCGCTGCTCTGCAAGGCATGCTGTATTGAGGTAGGGACTTGAAGCTCCGCCCTACTCTCTGCCCACATTTTTCATTGGCCTGTGTCATTGTCCACTGTAAACTGTGGCTGTTCATTGGTCAAAAGGCTTAGTAGTCCCTCATTAGTACCCCCTTGTCTCATTTTGTAACCTCCCCTGGCGACACCCCCTGTTACGTATGTTGTTGCTCGGTAGGCTTTAATTACAGCCTCCGAGCACTATTTTCTCAAATAGCATTGTCCGGCCTGCTGTTGTAGACAGGACACGCTCTCGCCTAACGCTTTTTAAAAAGTTTTTAGCACGCATTTGCAATGCAATAGGTCTCGCATTTGCAGAGTTTAAGCTATTGGCATTGTAAATGACAATGCCTTTTATTTACCTGTTTTAAAAACAACACAAATAAAAGGCATTGTCATTTACAATGCCCACAGCTCAAACTCTCATAAATGCAAGACCTATTGCATTACAAATGCTTGTTCTGACAGTCAGTTAGCGCAGAGATTTCAGAAGAGGAGAGGATGCGGTCCTGGAGGAAAGGTTACAAATAAGATAATCTGCTGTGTTTTGTACAATTAGAAGCTTCGAAAGTAGAGTCTCATTAGTAGAAGCCATTATAGCGTTGTTGTAGTCTAATCTGCTTACAACGAGCGATTGTACCAGTGTTTTCCTGGCCGAAAGAGGAAGAAAAGGAAGGGCCTTCCTCAGCAGGCGCATCATATGGAAACATGTACCTACAGTGGACAGAACCTGGTCTTCCATAGTTAGAGTCTGGTCTAGATGGGCACCGAGGTTCTTAATCATCAGTTTGGTAATTAAATACAAGTAATTAAATACAAGTCACTTTCAAAGATGGCTTAAACTCCTGTGGTAGTATACATGCAGATTTTTCTCGTACTGTACTGAATTTTAGCAGGCCATTAAATAAACATGTTATCGTAAGTGTATTGTTACCCATTAATGACTAGCAGTTGTTCAGAGCAAAGGAATCTGCAAAGCTGATTGTCCCTTTAACTGTGGGTCCGATTTAGAGTTTGACAGGCAGATTGCTGCATTACAAATGCCTTATTACAAGTGCTACTGGATATAATACACTTGTAATAAGACAGAGGGGATATCCATTATGCCGGTGATGTCCACCAAACTCTAAATAAGGCGCAAAGTGTTTACATGGCTATTGTTATTCTGCTTCGGAGATGCTTTAAAAACGATTTGCTTCCTCTAAGAGCAGGCATTGCGATGTTACAACTCGAAAGTTAAAACTTATGACAATCGGGTAGTGATGTCAAATTCTTAGAAAAGATGATTACTAATGCCACATGTTTATGGATTTTTTTTACATAGCATAAGAAGCCTTCTGTAATATAAGCATATTGTACATCACTGGGGAGTCCTGTGGCCAGATAGAGCAACAAGGCGAAAGGCAGAGTTCCTTCATAATGTCAGAGAACCCTGAGGTGCCTTGGAATATCCTTGTCATATACAGCAGGGAGGATTTTATTCCGTGTACTATATGGTCACACAATCACCTGTACACAAACTCCCTTTTATACATTGAATCTCCTGCTTTTTGTGAAAAAGATCCCCTTATTGCAGACATGTGGTGTAAATGTGAAATATGTATTGTGTAAATAAACATGCCAATATGCAGTTTATAATTTGCTAGTAAGATATTTTAATCAATTGAATATATGTCACTTTTCAAACCCCACCGTGGTTTAGGAAGAGTGGTAACATCTACATTTCTTCTTTTATGAAATACAGTCCAGCTGAACTGCACAATAAACAGCCATTGTGCTATGAATGTTATCTTATTAACTCATTACTGGATTTACAGGGCATAGAATTTCAGAAGAGACATAGTTGAAAGGCTTCATATTCCTTTACTTGTTAAGCATCAGTTTTATTTCTGCACAGTGACTTGCTTTTTACACTGACTAAATGCTGGCTCTGGTAGTAGGCAGAGTGATCTCACTCCTGTAAATCATTATTAGGGTAGAGTAGCGTTGTAATTGCCTTATCACAGGTGGAGTGAGATGTTACAATGAAAGAATATTAAAAGGAAATTTGGTATAAGTCTTTTTACTACTAATGCATAGTGTAAGTGGCCATTCAGACCATCAGATAACCCTTGATCACACAGTTAAAAGACAAAAATAGGCTAAAATTTGTCATTCCAGGTCTTGGCAGTGATGTAGGAGAAGAACTGGCCCCCACTGCAGCTGCCATGGATGCGGGGAGGTGGGAGAGGGCGCATGAGGAGGACCGCAGGAGTCTGGAGGGTTGGTAGAATTTCAGTCAATGGTTGATGTAGGATGGTCCTTGATCGTGTAGGGCTTTGTAGGTGTGCGTGTGGATTTTGAACTGGCATCTCTTCTGGATGGGAAGCCAGTGGAGGTTTCTCAGGTGGGAGGTGATGTTATATTTCTCTGTGGAGACATAAAACACTTAATTGAAATATAAAATTTATAAAAGTGAAGACAAATCTAAGAAGCAAATGTAAAATCATATCTAAAAGCATGAAATATCGAATATCCTGACATAAACATAGAGGAAAACAAAAGATGAAAGCCTACTAGATATGCAAAATACTGGTCTGTTTTAATTCCTTTATTTGGGACTATACAGCTAACGCATTGGCAAAGCCAGCACGTCTACCCTTGGCTAGTTGGTGCAATGTTTATTTATTTTTATTGTTAGCATATTCTACAAAAAAAAATCTAAAATAAAGAAAGGAAATATGCATCCACCTAAACGTGGGAACCATAAGCTTGCCATAAAAGTTTTACATTTAAAAATATTGTACGTAATTTTAATCTAACAGTATGGGTGCTTCCTACTGTACTTAATGCACATCTCAGGCAGGATCATTCATATTGGACGGAAGGGTACTATTGATGTTTAATTGCTGTAACGTCAAGACATATTTAAACTTATAAGACTTACTACCAAAAAAAAAAAAAAAGGACAGAAAAGAATGAAAAAAGCTTTAGCATTAGTGAACCACCAGCCCTGGCACAGACGTCTTGGTAAATCCCCTACTCAGCAGCTACTGCACTCTCTATACGTTCAGCAATTGAATGAGCTCTGACCTTTGGCCTGAAACACAGAGGTCAGATGGAACTTTTAGGAAGCCACGGTGTATTTAAAGAAAGTTGCAGATAGTTGAACTCGAGGTCAAGAACTGAATTGGGCGAGTCAGCCTATGCAAAGAACAGGTGAGGTAGGGCTATATTGATGTAATGGAAAAACGCGTCACCTGGAGTCCTACTGCCCAATGAGGAACTGTGCCTTTACGTTCATATCTCATTTGCATTACTGAACTTCACCCCCTACAAAACTTAAACAGATGGTGACGTCTGTACAAAGCAAGCAGTTTTACAATTCCAGAAAAGTGCAGTTTAGCTTCTGAAGCATGGCATTGATAAATATGGTGCTGATCAAGGGAACTGAACACACAGAGACATATGAAGTTGACGAACGTATGGGAACAATACGATCCAAAAGGTAAAATGCACGAGAATTTGCTTTTGCATTTTTGTTCAATGAGGATTCAGTGGGGTCAACTCCGCTCAAGTGTTAGATTGTTCATCGGTCAGTGTTGAGTTCTAAATTTTTCATCATGCTAAAAGACAACTTAAATGAAAATTTGAATTGAGGCAAAACAATAGATACTTACATATTTCGAAGGTGCTTCAAAGATGTATTAAGTTTGATAGAGTGACGTAAATGCGAACTTCCGCAGAATGCAACATTGTCTGGCTCAGTAGACACTCCAGAGCTTACAATTAACTGAGCTTTAAAACTTTAATAAGCTCTGAAAAATGTACATAGGAACTTTCTGGACGAGAAGCAGAGTAAAAAAATTGCTCTCCAACGAAAGGGTAAATTAAAAAGAGAAGCTTTTATAATCTGGAGTTAACGATTTTATTGAAGTTTAAAATTGTCTGAAATTTTGGGAGGAAATTTACGTTTTTTGTAGGTCTAAAATAGTTTGACTAAATGACTCCACTAGAATAGAAAGAGAGAAAATAGTTTCGCAAAGGTCAATGGAGATCCCGCCTTTAGTAATTTTTTGCAGACTAGCTGCAGACAGTTTTGTAACCAATATTTAACATGCTTAGAGTGGGTCAGCCCCTTGCTCATGCATGGATGGCTTTCTTGTCTCTTTAGCTTTCTGCTCCTGATTGGTTCGCTGTTTCCCCTTATCACGTCTTGCCATGTTTTGATTGGATAAATGTCTTTTTCCACTGCTGACATCAGAACTATTTTGCCTTCCAGTTTTCTCATACATTGAACTTAACAGTCAACACAACAACAGTGACATTCACATTGTACAGTGCAAGGTAGATGGATACAAAACAGCCCTGCAAGGGACTATATACAACAATCCAAATTTATAGTAGAGAATTTGGTCTAAACATAGTCCAATAAGTAAACCCTAATATAAAAATTGAGGTAAAAAAATAATTATTTAAAAAAAATTATTTCCTTTATTAATTTCCTAATTGAAAACATAAAACCTATTGAATTCAAATGAAAGGCCAAAGAACAAATAGCCAACAAGTGTTTCGCAATTTGTCTTTTTTTAAAATATCGCTTCATTACAGTTGATAATGCAGTGTGAATTTTTAGGTGAATTTGCAGTAGTAAAGTACGATCAACATCCCATGGGCATAATAACCCACATGGGGTTCAGCCATTTTTTTTAATGCCGGAAGCCCATGCTTCAAGACGGTTATTGTGCCCAGAGGATGCTGATTAAGGCTGTGCAAACATCGCATTATACTGCTTTAATGGGGCCCCTATTATAGCCTTAGAGCCCGCCGTAGCGGGCTCTACTGGCCATTAAAGGCCCGCTCCATCGTTAAAGGCCCGAGCCTAAGGCTATTAGAACATTCTGCTTCTAGAGGGCAGAATGTTCTAATTTGTAAAAACAAAGGCCTAACGGAGCCCGAGGGGGTTGAAATCCCCTCGGGCTCTGTGAGGCCTTTGTTCACTGCAAGAGCTGTCAACAAAAATTGGAATGTTCATGCTCCGGGCATCTACCAGCCATTAGAAGCCCAGAGCACTCAACATTCCAATATTCTAATTTGTAGTGGAAGCATTAAGATGACAAGTAGGTAAATGTCGTCTTCTGGTTCAACGAACTGTGTGAGTGTGGCTATTTCAATGTGAAACAATTTGATGGCATATTGGTAAATGTCTTCTGGTTAAACTGATTGTAGATTATGGACGCAGATGCATAGTTTGACCTGAATACTCAAACAACGAATTGAATTGGAAGATGAAGCACAACACAGGGAAATGCAATAAATGTGAATGTGATGTGCCAGTCAGACCATTATTCATACTGAAATATCCATATTTACAAAATGCAATAGTGTTTGCTTTTATTATCCAGATTCTTGCATTGTTGTTGTCTGCTTGTGTTCCCTCATTGCCAGTTGTAAAGTCCTCTTCGGCGTGGCCATTTGTAGATGAAGAGCTGTCATGTGGGTGGATATGCTAGTGAAAGTGGAAGGACTGAGACATGTTATAGGAAATGTATTGAGGAGCATTCCTGGGCTGGGAGTGAAGTTTAACATTTCAGCAAACAAGAGACAGTGTAAAGTTAATATTAGATTACTTCAACCTGGTTAAACAACATGTGGGGAGAGTAAACATGCATAATGAGAGGTACATTAGAAGAAGCATAGGGGCCGAATATGAATATAGGGCATGTTGTCCCAAATTTATACCCCTAGTAAAGATCATATCCGGAGTTTCACTTCCGGGTCTTGAGGTCAGTCTCCAGACAATATATAGACAGATTGGAGACATTCCAGAAATGATCCTTCAGAGAAGTGTGGCATCTATGCCCAAAGGGAGGGGAGGATTAAGGGGTGTAAAGTTGTGCTTTGTTTTTTTCTCTTTGTTAACTTGGAAAAATTACCAACACCTCTGTTTAAAAGTGACACTTTTGGCCCTAACATTTTCTGCTCCAGCTGTGCCATGCTGCTTTCTCTGTGTGATATAGTTCTGGTGTGAAATAGTGGTGCATGTCTGTTGGCAAAAGCACAGCCGAGGTTTTTACAGAAGAATAGCTCTGAAGGCTGCTAGCCTGCAGTGAAACCCAGGGCTATGGACTCGTCTGCATGTTTCACTGTGTAAGAGGTCTGTGCTGCTTCAATGGAGCAAAAATCTATGGCAAGCAAATTTGCAAAGATGGCGTTAGTTAAAATTGACACTGTAAAAAAAATGATGGCATACTGGTGGAAATGTATACTAATCTTTGGTATCTTTTCAATAAATGTTCTGAAGTTCCTTGCCCAATTCACTGGGGTTTCGCCGCGCACACTGGCGATGTCCAGTTTACTCCGGTCCTCTTTTCACAAGTATAACCTGCTTGCGACTGAAAGTGCAGAACAGACAAAGCAAGTGTTGCACGACTGGGCTGTCCAGACATGATAAAGTATCGGACTCGTGCCGGGTACGTTGTGAGGCTTGGCTGCTGGAGTGCCCGTCAGAGGGAAGGGCTAAAGGGCCAGTCTTGGAAATGCAAGCTTTTCATTTCCAGCTTTAAGACAGGGTTCGATGCAGATGCATGCAGACCCCTTCGACGTTCAGGGGTGGGCCTGCACTAGGGTGACCAACTGGCATGGGTGCAAATTCAGGACAGTGAGTACAAAAATTCAGGACAAAGGGTCAAAATTCAGGACAAAAATTCAGGACAGAAGGTCAGAATTCAGGACAAAAATTCGGGACAAAAGGTACGTTTTGCATACACATCAGAGGAGGTCACGCAATAGTGCATAAGTAAATAGACAACCAACACAAGCACAAGTCTAAATAAGTTTATATTAGGTTGAGAGAACCTTGCACTGCATCTGTTGTGTATGGGAGTGAAACTTGAACACCTGCGTTTGCATATTAAAAAAAAAAAAGTGAAGAAAAAGATCAAAGCTGAATGCTTCTCAGATCTTACATGCCCCCACTGAAAAAAAGACACCCGATCAGAAATGCTGTCACTGGGCAGAGAGGCCCATTATCATTCTGTATGTGATGATTAGGCCAACATACAGAATGATAATGGGTCTGATAGCAGTCTGTGCCAGGTCGGGGAGGTGCTGCTGCAGGCCACAGATCACAGCAGGAGCGTGAGCTGGCCCCTGCAGTGAGAGTTACAGGCTGCTTGCAGGGGGCAGCTCACGCCAATGTCTGAAATTACGGACAAAAGGCGTCCGTGGAAGAAACCCTTACGGACACCGGACAAGAGGCCGAAATTACGGGCAGTCCGTGAAATTTACGGACGGTTGGTCACCCTAGCCTGCACAGGTACCTCCACTCCTCTAGGCCGACCCCTTCCCGCATATTGTGCCCAGACCTTGTCTGCCCCGGCTCAGCTTGAACTGCGCAGATGCCGCCAGTTTTCACGTGCCAAAAACCTTGGGCGTGCACAAATTGAACACCATTTACAAAGTGCAGCTATATTTTTCGTGTGCAGACTGGAAAATATTTGTGAATCCTGCCAATAGTTGGAATGGTTTTCTTGTGGCAGTTCTTTACTAGAAAAGTGTAACATAACAGTTTTTGGTAAGGCGCACAGCATTCTGAACAAAATAATTGGATAATGTGAAATTTATGTTCCTGTCTGTGGTCCAATATATAGTCTCTCACATGTATCACACGTACCAGTTTGTAGTCAGGTTCAAAAACCCAGCAAACTGTAGAAGTACAAACTAGTTACCTGTAACACTCCAAGCAGGATGCACGGCACTTCACCCTAGAAATGGTATTGTTAATCATTGATTATGTTGCATGTTTTAAGATATTGATTGTCACCTGAAAACAGCCTGTCATTGTTCCTGACCAGCCTGAATGTCATTCTAGAGAAGAACACAATTTAGGCTCTCTAAAGTTTGCACTAACTTACTAAATTGGTGGTGAACGAAGAAAAGGCAAAGAGAATTGCAGATAGATATACTGTGCTTATATAAAAGGTGGATATAGAATTTTTCCTCCCCACTTTCCAACCCAAATGAGGCTATGAAAGGACCTGCAGTATATGGGCCTAGAGCAGAACATGAACTTAGATCCAGACAGTTCTAAAGAAAGTGTAGGCCTTGTAATGGGTATTGCACTCTTTACTTTTCTAGATTGGTCTTGTCAGTTTAGTAGTGACAGATGTTCTCCAACATTGTTCACAAGCACGGCTTCTTAAGGCCTACTCTTACACTTACTATCAGTGTGACCAAACTCCCACCTCTGGCCTCTTACTATGTGTAGTTGATGTTAACCAGAACTTTCTAACTCTTCTTGATTATACTGTAAATGAAAACAATAATCTGAGTTTTAAAAATGTTGGCCGATTTGCAAAAATCATATTAGGGGGAGTAAAGTAGGACTGCGCACACCATAAGTGTACAATTGTAAAGTTGTAGCGTGCTCCTGGGGTATCACCCTCTGGTCAAGGGGTGTGAAGACAGTAAGAAGTGAGCGTCACCTGTATAGGGAACGTCCCCCTGGGCACAAGCGAATTACCACAATTTTGTGGGTATGAAAAAGTTTGTATGCACTTCAGTGTCAAACAATGGATAAATCCAAGATTTGAAGTTGAAATGAATTATTTAATAATGAATGTGGGTCATTGATATTTCATGATTCATATAATTCCCATCCAAATGTGTATGTTCATCAAAGCTTCAAACTAAACATTTTGGAATCCCGATGCATTTCGGGCTATCAAAGCCCTTCGTCAGGGGCAAATGATCTAGGAATAATAAGCAAAGGATACAATAAAAACAAACGGTCCGTCCAGCAAGTATAAAGTAAGCATATGCATGAACAAATATATACAACAGGAAATACGGTATTGATATAAGTAGTGAAGATATAAGTGGTGAGGTGAAATGAACCAAGCCGAGTCAAGGACTAAACAATAAGAAACATCCGAATGTGAAATGACAACCCATACGTGCAAGGCGTGTAAGCGAAAAGCGAATCTAAAAAGTGCTGCGGTGATGAATGATATGAGAAAGGAGAGTGAATGTTACCCAAAGTGAATGGGCTTAAGAAAGCGTCTTGTGAGTTAAAAATGTAAATATAGAGCCCAGTGCCTAACGTTAAAACCAATGTCAGTGGCTGTACTAACAAAGCGGGTGACACGAAATAGGAAATGTTAATGCAGTGATTGCTCGTCCGAAACAAACGGGGAACGGAAAAAACACTCACCGGTGCTCAGAGAAGCTACCGCGTCTAAACACGCTAATCCGAAATGTAAGAGCGGCCATGCAAGGTGTGTTCTTATATCAATGAAGAACGGACTCAAGCGCGAGCCAAAATGTAAAGAAAGTGTGGCGGCCATCTTAAAACGTCCGAGGGGCGCGTGCTGCTGTAAAAAAAGCTCGAGTCGATTGAACATGTCAACATGGTCATCAAGTGAAAACCAAGGTTAAATGAAAAAATGAATGAAACGGTCTGACAGAGGTGAAAAATAAGAAATAAAGAATGCCGGCTAAAAATAGTGATAAGGTGTAGGAAACATGAATAAGGGTAAAGAGTAAAACAACCGGTGTATAGGAAAGCAACCACCATACAACTAGGATAGTTATAGAATGAAAATGTGTAACATGAAAGAGAGTGGTCAAAAGTGTGGGATAAAAGAAATCTGAGTGTACCAATTATATAAAGAAAGCGATGGTGAAGAATTTGACAAAGGTGTGAATAAGTGACTCAGCTTGAGTCCAAAGAGACCAGGGAGCTAGAGATAGCAAGAAAACTCCATTCTGTCGTTTAAACCAAAGGGTTTGGAAGAGTTCAAAGCCTTGATCCAATAGTTCTCTCTCTGTAGTAAATAGTTGTTGTTATTTCTGCCTTCAACCTTCTCCACGGTTTCCAGTATAAGGAACTTTAGTTGGCTGATGTTATGATTGTTGTCAATAAAATGGGTGGCAACTGTAGACTTGATATTTTTAGTTCTGATGTTGCTTTTGTGCTCATGGAGTCTAGTCTTGATCTTTCTTTTAGTCTTACCCACGTACGGCAACCCGCATGGGCATTTAAGCAAATATACCCCGTTGGTGGTGTCACATGTGGCTGTGACTTTGAGGTTGATACGTGTTCCTTTCATGGGGTGGGTCGTCCATGTGCCTCTGATGACATTATTGCAATTACTACAATTTAAACGAGGTAAAGTACCTTTGTAGATGGGCGTAGGAATGTTCATTTGAGGTTGTGTTAATAATTCCTTCAAGTTCTTTCCTCTGGTATAGGCGAAAATGGGTTTGTTACAAAACAACCCCTTGAAGTCAGGTTCCATTGCGAGAATAGGCCAATGTTTGTTGATGACATTTTTGTAACGTTTGCTCATGGTCGAAAATTTGGATACAACTACCATGCGGTTCTGGCACGGTTTATTTGTTTTTGCTAACAATTCAAGTCGGGTTTTTGATGCATCGTGTCTTGGCTTGTTCTAAGATCTTAGAAGGATAACCCCTTTCAGCAAATCTGTTGAGCATACTGTCAATCTGTTTTGAACATGTTTCAGATTGAGAAACAATGCGCTTAACTCTCAATAATTGCGAATAAGGTAAATGATTCTTCAAGGGTTGTTGATGAAAGCTGGTGAAATGCAACAGATTATTCCTGTCTGTGTTTTTACAAAATATGTCTGTCTCCAGTCTGTTAGCAGTTCTCTTGATGAGCACGTCCAAGAATGCCATGGACTCGTGGTTGATTTCAAAGGTAAACTGAATCCGTTCATTAATTTGATTCAACTCATCTAGGGCAGTTAACAATTCTTGGTGTGATCCGTGCCATAAAATGAAAATATCGTCAATGTATCGTAAGAAAACTCTCGCATGTTCAATCCATGTATTCTTGTTCAAAATGTATTCTTCTTCAAATTGTTGCATGAAGATATTCGCGTACGCCGGAGCTGCGTAATTGCCCATTGAAGTGCCCGATAACTGTAAAAACCATTGCTCTTCCCATTTAAAATAACTTTGGTATAGAGTAAAGTTGAGAAGTTCCATGAGGAACAGTTGTAAGTTGAAATCTAGATCAGAATTCAGGAGCGCATTTTCTATGGCCGCTATGCCTAGATCGTGCGGTATCGAAGTGTAAAGTGATTTTACATCTATTGTACACAACCAAAGTTCTTCGTCTTCTTTTATCTGAATTTGACTCAGTATGGAAATGAAGTCGGTGGTATCTCTAATGTATGTTCGCATGTTAAGTACAAAAGGTTGCAGGTGTCTGTCAAGAAATTTGCCCACGGGCTCATGTAAACTGCCTCTGGTTGACACGATGGGTCTGAATGGTGGTTGTTGAATGCTCTTATGTACCTTTGGTAACATATATAAAGTGGGTGATTTAGGATCTGGTTGTAAGAGGTATCTTTCAACTTTTGCAGTGATGACGCCGTTGTCGACGGCCTTTTGGAGGAGAGCTTTCAAAATTATTGTGAATTCATTAGTTGGGTTATAATCCAATAAAGCGTAAGTATCTTTATCTAGTACATGATTCAGTACCTGTTGCTTGTAAAAGCTGGTGTCCATTATCACGAGAGCACCTCCTTTATCTGCGTTTTGAAAAGTGATGGCAGTGTTGGGTGCTAGATTTTTTAATGCTTTCTTTTCTTTCATGGTCATGTTGTGACACTTAGATTTTCTCTGGAAATTGAAGGACTGTAGTTCATGTTTAACTAGTGTTTCAAAAGTGTCAAGGCTTTTATGGCTTACAGGAGCCATATACGTGCTTTTTGTTCGCAGACCTTTTAGGAGCGGATCTTCTTCCGGCGCTTGTTGTGTTAGAATGTTGTCAAAGAAGTTTCTTAAGCGTAAATTGCGCATCAGGCGAAAGAGACTGATTTCAAGTTCTAGTGCATTGGTGTGGTTGGTGAGAACAAAGGATGAGCCTTTTTGTAAAGTCTTTTCTTCGAATGAGCTCAGGGGATATGTAGAAATGTTGATCACCAAGTTGTTAGGATCTAAGTTTTCTTCCCCTTCCCTCTCCTCCCGGTAGTTGGAGGGGCTTTCGGGTCCGAGTTGTCTTTTTCTTTTTCTTTGGGACCTCCTGGGTCGTCTTTGTCCTGTGTACCCTCTCTAGACTTCTGGCTATCCTTTGTTCTCACCAACCACACCAATGCACTAGAACTTGAAATCAGTCTCTTTCGCCTGATGCGCAATTTACGCTTAAGAAACTTCTTTGACAACATTCTAACACAACAAGCGCCGGAAGAAGATCCGCTCCTAAAAGGTCTGCGAACAAAAGCACGTATATGGCTCCTGTAAGCCATAAAAGCCTTGACACTTTTGAAACACTAGTTAAACATGAACTACAGTCCTTCAATTTCCAGAGAAAATCTAAGTGTCACAACATGACCATGAAAGAAAAGAAAGCATTACAAAATCTAGCACACAACACTGCCATCACTTTTCAAAATGCAGATAAAGGAGGTGCTCTCGTGATAATGGACACCAGCTTTTACAAGCAACAGGTACTGAATCATGTACTAGATAAAGATACTTACGCTTTATTGGATTATAACCCAACTAATGAATTCACAATAATTTTGAAAGCTCTCCTCCAAAAGGCCGTCGACAACGGCGTCATCACTGCAAAAGTTGAAAGATACCTCTTACAACCAGATCCTAAATCACCCACTTTATATATGTTACCAAAGGTACATAAGAGCATTCAACAACCACCATTCAGACCCATCGTGTCAACCAGAGGCAGTTTACATGAGCCAGTGGGCAAATTTCTTGACAGACACCTGCAACCTTTTGTACTTAACATGCGAACATACATTAGAGATACCACCGACTTCATTTCCAGACTGAGTCAAATTTAGATAAAAGAAGACGAAGAACTTTGGTTGTGTACAATAGATGTAAAATCACTTTACACTTCGATACCACACGATCTAGGCATAGCGGCCATAGAAAATGCGCTCCTGAATTCTGATCTAGATTTCAACTTACAACTGTTCCTCATGGAACTTCTCAACTTTACTCTATACCAAAGTTATTTTAAATGGGAAGAGCAATGGTTTTTACAGTTATCGGGCACTTCAATGGGCAATTGCGCAGCTCCGGCGTACGCGAATATCTTCATGCAACAATTTGAAGAAGAATACATTTTGAACAAGAATACATGGATTGAACAAGCGAGAGTTTTCCTACGATACATTGACGATATTTTCATTTTATGGCACGGATCACACCAAGAATTGTTAACTGCCCTAGATGAGTTGAATCAAATTAATGAACGGATTCAGTTTACCTTTGAAATCAACCACGAGTCTATGGCATTCTTGGACGTGCTCATCAAGAGAACTGCTAACAGATTGGAGACAGACATATTTTGTAAAAACACAGACAGGAATAATCTGTTGCATTTCACCAGCTTTCATCAACAACCCTTGAAGAATCATTTACCTTATTCGCAATTATTGAGAGTTAAGCGCATTGTTTCTCAATCTGAAACATGTTCAAAACAGATTGACAGTATGCTCAACAGATTTGCTGAAAGGGGTTATCCTTCTAAGATCTTAGAACAAGCCAAGACACGATGTGCATCAAAAACCCGACTTGAATTGTTAGCCAAAACAAATAAACCGTGCCAGAACCGCATGGTAGTTGTATCCAAATTTTCGACCATGAGCAAACGTTACAAAAATGTCATCAACAAACATTGGCCTATTCTCGCAATGGAACCTGACTTCAAGGGGTTGTTTTGTAACAAACCCATTTTCGCCTATACCAGAGGAAAGAACTTGAAGGAATTATTAACACAACCTCAAATGAACATTCCTACACCCATCTACAAAGGTACTTTACCTTGTTTAAATTGTAGTAATTGCAATAATGTCATCAGAGGCACATGGACGACCCACCCCATGAAAGGAACACGTATCAACCTCAAAGTCACAGCCACATGTGACACCACCAACGTGGTATATTTGCTTAAATGCCCATGCGGGTTGCCGTACGTGGGTAAAACTGAAAGAAAGATCAAGACTAGACTCCATGAGCACAAAAGCAACATCAGAACTAAAAATATCAAGTCTACAGTTGCCACCCATTTTATTGACAACAATCATAACATCAGCCAACTAAAGTTCCTTACACTGGAAACCGTGTAGAAGGTTGAAGGCAGAAATAACAACAACTATTTACTACAGAGAGAGAACTATTGGATCAAGGCTTTGAACTCTTCCAAACCCTTTGGTTTAAACGACAGAATGGAGTTTTCTTGCTATCTCTAGCTCCCTGGTCTCTTTGGACTCAAGCTGAGTCACTTATTCACACCTTTGTCAAATTCTTCACCATCGCTTTCTTTATATAATTGGTACACTCAGATTTCTTTTATCCCACACTTTTGACCACTCTCTTTCATGTTACACATTTTCATTCTATAACTATCCTAGTTGTATGGTGGTTGCTTTCCTATACACCGGTTGTTTTACTCTTTACCCTTATTCATGTTTCCTACACCTTATCACTATTTTTAGCCGGCATTCTTTATTTCTTATTTTTCACCTCTGTCAGACCGTTTCATTCATTTTTCATTTAACCTTGGTTTTCACTTGATGACCATGTTGACATGTTCAATCGACTCGAGCTTTTTACAGCAGCACGCGTCCCCTCGGACGTTTTAAGATGGCCGCCACACTTTCTTTACATTTTGGCTCGCGCTTGAGTCCGTTCTTCATTGATATAAGAACACACCTTGCATGGCCGCTCTTACATTTCGGATTAGCGTGTTTAGACGCGGTAGCTTCTCTGAGCACCGGTGAGTGTTTTTCCGTTCCCGTTTGTTTCGGACGAGCAATCACTGCATTAACATTTCCTATTTCGTGTCACCCGCTTTGTTAGTACAGCCACTGACATTGGTTTTAACGTTAGGCACTGGGCTCTATATTTACATTTTTAACTCACAAGACGCTTTCTTAAGCCCATTCACTTCGGGTAACATTCACTCTCCTTTCTCATACCATTCATCACCGCAGCACTTTTTAGATTCGCTTTTCGCTTACACGCCTTGCACGTATGGGTTGTCATTTCACATTCGGATGTTTCTTATTGTTTAGTCCTTGACTCGGCTTGGTTCATTTCACCTCACCACTTATATCTTCACTACTTATATCAATACCGTATTTCCTGTTGTATATATTTGTTCATGCATATGCTTACTTTATAGTTGCTGGACGGACCGTTTGTTTTTATTGTATCCTTTGCTTATTATTCCTAGATCATTTGCCCCTGACGAAGGGCTTTGATAGCCCGAAATGCATCGGGATTCCAAAATGTTTAGTTTGAAGCTTTGATGAACATACACATTTGGATGGGAATGATATGAATCATGAAATATCAATGACCCACATTCATTATTAAATAATTCATTTCAACTTCACATCTTGGATTTATCCATTGTTTGACACTGAAGTGCATACAAACTTTTTCATACCCACAAAATTGTGGTAATTCACTTGTGCCCAGGGGGACGTTCCCTATACAGGTGACGCTCACTTCTAAAAATCATATTAGAACATTGGAATGTTGAGATCTCCTTGGAAAACGATGGAGGGGTTCCGGGCCAATAATGGCTGGTTCAGACCTTTTGCTCCAACATTACAATGTTTGTCTTTCTGCTTCTCCTTTTTTTAATTTATAACATTCTAGCCCCAATGGATGAAATGTTCTGATAGCCTCATAGCCTTCCTGCCTCGAGCTATAATGCTTTTTAAAGTCTCTTGCCCTTGTTGTTGGCCCTTCGTTACGGCTCAGACCCATAACTTGGGTTTGGGGCCTTTGCCTTCTGCAACTGTCTATGATGCTTAACTATAACATTAGACTGTTGAGAGCTCCTTAGAAGACAAAGGAGGGGCTCAGGGCCAATATTCCAATGTTTGTCTTTTGGTTTCGCCCTTTATAAGTGGGAATATTTTACCCTGTATAGGTGGATTGTTCTAATAGCACTATAGCCCATCTGCCTCACGCTGTACTGGATGTTAAAGGCCCTCTCCCTCGTTATAGGCCCTTGCCTTCGACTTGAGCCTATAACTCAGGTTCAGGGCCTCTAAGAGACATTTTAGCCCTCAGCAATAGGCTATCATGCTATATTGATAACTGTGGATTTCATATGTTCTGGTGGCCTAGGTGTGTTAGTTGGTTTCAATCCCTCTGACGTCTACATTCACTATCAATCTCTTCCCTTGATCCCAAAGTGTTGTGATTGTTCTCTGTAAAGCCCCCAGGCCAAGATAACAATTCCGTTTGTTTGTGTGTTGCCTTGTATTTCTTATTCCAGAAATTTGTTCTTTATCTCTTTTTGTGGCCTCTCACCAAAGGAGAAATGTATGTGAACATGCTTGGGTTCTCCTCGTAATTAAATGTGAGAATGCTACAGAATATGCCAGCTGTGCTGAGAGTATTGCCTGTGGGTCTGCCCTTCATCTATCCACGAGGCAGCAAGGGGAGATTTCCACACTGCAATGCTCTCTAATGATCCACACCCCTTCCTTGGATCAACTGCCGGAAGTGGTTGAGATCACACGACATTCGGCATTCTACCATTCGTGCTGACTCTTTGGGTTGGGTGCCAATGAGAAAGAACAGGCTGCTTAAGAAACACAACAAATTGAAGGGTTCACCGAGGAGCTAAGGGCTTCACAGAGTACTTTACAGACCGCTCCTTACTTCTAAACCATACATCCTCCGTTAGGATGCATTTTCTCTAATATTGCTTTTCTGGAAAACCTCTTAATGGTATTTATATGGATGAAAAAGGAAAAGCTTTGTGGCTAATTATATCACAAAGCTGAGAATGTATTCCCTACCCTTTGCTGCCATTTTAGAACCCTCAATACACTAGGTCATTTTGACCTTTAAATTCTATGAAGCGTATCTGGAACACCGAGGCCATGGAAACTTTCCAAGATGGCTCTGCGTGGTGCAGTAAGCCTAGCTGTCAAGTGGCCCCATGCCATGTCTGACACCTTTAGCCATTCCTACTGTCTTTGTAGCCAATACCATTTTGCATGCTAGGATTTTCTGAGGCCATATAACCAAAGTACAATAAACAAATGAAGGAGTATACCCCGAGGAGAAAAGAAATCAATGAACTGTCCATTACACAGTAATAACTAGAGCTGTGTGTGATTGTTTATTTGTCTTCCAGATTTTTTACCTTTCACAGAAGGCTGAAAGGTTGTCATACCTTAAGTACACGGTATGGGTCATGTGTGACCCAGGGACGGGTGCACCTTAGCGTGTGCATATCGCTCGGGTCCTTTCATAGGTCCTGAAGAAAACCTAGTAATATCTTTGAAAGGTTGAAATATGTAGACCACAACTTTATACAGATACCTTAGGTCAATTTAACCTGTTTAGGTATCACACCTTGCTTTTAATCTTGTCTTATTGCTCCATATTAAACTTTAGGGAGAACAATAAAGACATTTTTAACTCACTATCTCACTCACTTGCACCATTGTTGCGAATAAAGCCTGCTCCGCTGTAATCAGGCGTTGAAGCACACCCGGGCGGCATTCAGCTGCTCGGGTGGGACCCCAATGATGAAGCATGTCACCAACTAGGTTGGTGAGTGAGGGGTCTTCTTAAAAAGGAATAATTTTTCCTTTTTTTCCTCCTCTACATATCTCGTTGATTTCTTTTCTCCTCAGGGTATATTCCTTCATTTGTTTATTGTACTTATCTCAAGGGGACTGGGAGTGTTCCCTATGAAAAATAACCCTTTCTCTCTATTTGTTGAATATAGCCATATAACCAAAGCCTGAAACTGCAAGTACCAGAAAATAGCTTACTCTTGACTTAACTGTCTGGATTGGCTGGAGATGTCAGCAGTGGCACCAGGCCGCATGGCACCTGTCCCAAAGGTAACTGCCTAAAAGCTCTTTCAAAACCGGAATATCCTTCTCTTCTCATTAACTCTCCTTTGGATGCCTTGCTATATTATCCTAGAGCAAGCACCCAATGTGTTTGGTAGTTTTTCCCCTATTTAACACTTTGGTTCATTTTCTTGTAATTGACGAGCATTTAGGATCATAGCACATAGCATCACCATGTAGTGTAGTATCTACATCTGCCTTCTACCCAAATCCCTAACAAACTACAATGGCTCTGTCGGGGAGCGCCAATCACTTTGTTAATAAGTACAAATCATTAAGAATATGGAAACTTATGTATACTTAAAGAGTCCAATAGAATGAATTAGCGCGCGCAACACAGGAAAAACAAAGACACCTCAGATAAATATGAAGGACTCAAAAGTATTTGCAAAACATTTTTGTTATTAGATTTTTCAAAGGTTATTTTAACAAAAATATATACATATAGTTAGGCTGTCCACATAAAAAATTAAGACGTGTTACACAGTGACAAAAGTGCTCAGTGGTCGTGACAAGGTGCATATATACAAGTGTGGAATTATATACAAAAATATACAATTTACAATGATGGTCAGAGAAATAATTTGGCAAGTCTCTCTGGTCAAGACTAAATTATTCAAAAAATGAGACACAGAGATACTTGAAAGCTGAACCAAGGTTAAGCATCGACGTTTCGACCCTGACAACGTATAATTGATATGTCGCGGCGGGTCTTCATCAGGACAAGGGACAGCCACAGATCCAAGGAGGCTTTTGGCAATGTCGGGGCAGCCAGATAGATCTGCCAAAGTCAGGAATACGCAACCGCAACAATGCGTGCAAAATGAAAACATCCAGGAGAAGCTTTTGGAATAAAGCAAATGTCCTATGACTCGGAAAATTCTGGGACAATTCAAGTTTGCTCGGGAAATTCTGGATAATTCCAGTTAGGAAACGGATGAATTGATCAAGGCCAGCGACCCCATAAAAAGAATTCAATTGTCCTATGGCTCAGGGAAATACTGGAACAATTCCAGTCAGAAAAACAGCACGAATTACTCAAGGCCAACTACCCTGTGGCTCGGTAAGGAGTCTGAATAAGGCCAGCTGATTTAAGAAGAAGGGTGATCCAGGCAATGAGTCCGTGGACACCAGGAACCGCTCTGCAGTCCAAATCCCATCGGTAGATTTTCTTTACTGCCGTTGCCTTTGAGTAAAGGAAGGGTTCCATGAACTAAGGTTGTATAGTAAAGCAGTCAGTGCCTTTTTTACACCAGCCACTTTGAAACATAACATGAGTTTTGCACTTGACTGTTGTACTAATCACCTGCAGCAAAAAACTATAATTTTTAGGTGGTCATAAAGTTCCTACCTTATTAATATATATGAGGCAGGATTTGTTTGGTAACTCCCAGCGAATGGCTGCAAATGCAGGGATGGAGGCCTGCGAGGGATAATGGCCTTTATGCCTTATTCTGTGTTAATTAAATGCCTGCATTTTTTCTTATTAAGCCACAGTCCCTTAAGGATGCAGGGGACACACAGCTGCCTCTTATATGCCCCCCCCTTGCCTGCAGCTGGCATTTCCAAATTGAAAGCTGTCTTTCACAGACATCTTTAATTTGTGTATGGCTACCAACTGCGTTGACAAGTTGATGTTCCCCTAATGGTTTGCGACTGGAACCACAGTTGTAGACTGTTGACGCATACAGCTTCAAAGTGAGAAGAAGAGGGGGGCTCAACTTTCCTGCCCCCTCCTCTTTCCAATTCACTGTTTGTCACAAAGGACATTTTGCAAGTCAGAAAGACATTTCGTGCTTGCAATATGTCCAGTGAACATTGCAACATTTATTTTTAAGGCTAAAAAGCATGTGATTTTGCAGATTGTATGCTTTTCGATGGCAAAAAGGCTGGATACATCCGTGTTGGACCTGACATCCTTTGCATGGTTTTCACCCAATGTTTTGTTTTCCAGGCTCATGTTTTTACTGACTTCATTTTTGCTGGCTTTAGGACTCTGCACACTTTACCACTGCTAACCAGTGCTAAAGTGATCTCTCCTTTAAACATGGTAACATTGGCTTACACCCAATTGGCATATTTAATTTGCTTGTAAGTCCCTAGTAAAGTGGTACTACATGTACCCGGGGCCTGGAAATTAAATGCTCTCCGTGGGCCTGCAGTACTAATTGTGCCACCCACTTAAATATCCTTTTAAACATGTCCCAGGCCTGCCATTGCAGCCTGTGTGTGCAGTTTAAACAGCCATTTCGACCTGGCAAAATGAACCTTTTGCCAGGCCTAAACATTGCTTTTTAATACATATAAGTCATCCATACGGTAGGCCTTAAACAGCCCATAGGGCATGGTGCAGTGTATTTAAAGAGTAGGGCATGTACTTTTAAGTTTTACATGTCCAAGTAGTGAAAAACTCTTGCATTTGTATTTCACTTCTGCAAGGCCTACCTCTCCCATAGGATAACATTGGGTTTCTTTATTACATATGTGATAACTTTAATTTGGGAGCAGGTAGACAGGTCGAGTTTGGGGTCTGAAGAATTGTAATTAAAAGCCCTCTTTAATGGCAAAGTCTGATTTTTAGTCACAATCCTGAAAATGCCACTTTTAGAAAGTTGGCATTTTCTTGTCCTAGCCATTTGCTGGCTGCAGCCTGTCCCTGGGTCACATGACTAGCTGTAGCTAGTATTTGGTCTTTGTAGATTGCTCCTATACAGTGAAGCAAATGGAAGATAGGTGTTGGCAGGATAGGCCACTCTGCCTTAACGAAGAGGAGGAGCTGTCACCTACCACACTTGCACATCACAAATGCCCTGCCTGAACACACTCCCAAAGGGTTTGTCATTATTCTTTTGTGTCACCAGACAAGCTGGGGCCTGGGAAGGGAGGAAGGGAATGTCTGACACTTTAGGGGGTGGAAAACCTCCAGAACCTTCTCCTTCTTCAAAGTGAGCAGCAGGTACAAATTATAGACTCGCAGATTAAACTCTTCAGGATACATCTGGACCTGTGGAAGACTCAGAAGAAAGACTGCTGTGCTGCTTTGCTGCAAGAAGGACTGCTCCTCGGAACTGATGCTGTACGATGCATCTCCGACCAGGCCTCACATCGCCTTGGCTGCACGATGCCTTCTCGACGGGGGACCTCGCAATGCTCTGAACTGGAATTTAAGGTACTCTTGTTCAGCTGCCTAACTGGGCCCTTGTAGCTGTCCCACGCTCCATCTCGATTGGCCTGAACTTGTGACTTTGTCGTGGTCTAACTTGACCAAATAACCACAGTTGGCGTTTTATGGTTTTTGGTGCTATTTTCACTGAAATCTTTAAAATTGCATATCTCCGGTTCTACTGATTGGATTTTTGTTGTGTTGGTCTTAAATTATTTATTAAACTTTACTCTATTTTTTGGAATTGGTGTGGGATTTTGCTTGTGTTGTGTTTCCCTTTATTACAGTGCTGCATAAATACTTTACACATTGCCTCTAAGTTAAGCCTGGCTGCTTATGTGCCAACCTACCAGGTGGTTAAGCACAGGTTAATTTGGGGTTTGCTTGTGTCTTCAACCTGACAAGGATTGTGGTTGCTGCTTGAATATGGTTTCATCCCCATCAACCAGTAATCCAATGTCCACCAATCCAGCCTTATAATTCATGTGTCACTGTAATCGTGAAATTCACCCAGATTGGGTTGTTTTAGAAAGTATCAGGAGGCTGACATCCACTCAGAGCTGCGATGATCATCTGGGAGGAGGGAGTTTGTTGCTACTTCCACTTTGTCTGATTGTTTATGGCGATGGCAAGAGCACATTTTAAGTGCTACTGCTGCTTTCGTCCAAAGCGCAGTATTTTTAGCACAAAAAATTTGGATGCTGAAGTTGTTGACATTGCTACCGTTGCTCTGTAGCACGTGGAGGATGCTCCAAACATGATGTCAGACCTAAAACAGAAAGCAGAGCACTGCTAACAGTATTTAAGAAGCAGGCTCTGTTTCTTAACACATCCAGCATCAAGCATAAACCCTGACATGGGAAACGAAAGACTGCACTCTACCAATGAGACCTGTAAAATGTTACTCTAAGAGCTGTATAAGTGCAGTGACTCTAACTAGCTACACCAGATATCTACAGAGACACAGATTACCAGAAGTCACCCCAACTGTGCCCTTTTTTTTAGCAGGGGAGCATGTGCCAAAGCAGGCAGTGTTGTTATACTGTTTCTCTTTGCAAGGAAATTTCCAACAAGCATTCAGCAGGCAATGGTATATTTTTTCGCCTCACCATATTTATTTAACACATTGAGGTGATGCAGTTACATGAAATGATGTGTTTTGTGAGGGTGTTATTCTTACCACTGGTCGTGATTATTATATAATTGAAGAGGTTCCCTTCACATGGAGTGATATTCTAGGCAGAGTAGTAACTTTTCCATGATTTGGCATTTCAGGAACCTATGATGTTATTGGATTTTCCTTGATAGATCTCGGTCTAAGTAAAAGGCTGCAGGCAAATAGTACATTAACATTTGCCACAAATGTGTACCCAAATCCATACTTGACATGTCTGCGCTCTAAGCCATTACTTTTGTGAGCCTGCTCCTTGCAGTGCTGTGTTTATAGGGATGTTGTATGAAAAGAATATTTCTCTTAGAAGGTTATTTGTTTTTGTTTTTATTTGTAGAGTTTTATATAGCGCTAACTCGTCCTAAGGGCATCCGAGCGCTTCACGGTGTATATATGGTAGCAAATATGTGCTTTACATAAAACATATCAGGGTAGACATACAGGCAAAAAGGTAGTACATAGCCGACATATAAGGAGGTGTAGAATCAGCAGCAAAACATTTCTGAGGTATACACAGTTTATGACTATATAATTTGTTTCAGAAGTGCATAGTAGCGGTGCCTATTGGGGGTAGGCATAAAAACATCATGGCAGTACTCTGGGTCATGCACAGAAGCTAATGGGCCAAAGAGCTCTAGTATCTCATTATATTTGGACCATCTCATTATATATGGACCAGAAACATGCCAATGGCCTGCTCTCACTTGATCTAGCAGTGAGGAGGAGATCAAGGTCCAAATTGGAACAACCTAAACTGACATGTCCAGGCTGAGTGGAACTATTTATTTTAGAAGACTCCCGAAAACTGAGCTGTTCAGATTGCATTTCGAATGTGTACCTACCACAAAAATGGCGAGACCAGGGAATGCCGAATTGGTGGTCAGTGCCTGCATCGGGCAGGATTCCATCTTTGTAACACTATTCTTTTTTCACCATGTCCTCTGTTGCTCAACTGAGTGCTATGAAGGGGTCTGTGGCAATGTGGGATGCTATACAAAACTCAGCAATAAAAAAATAAAATCATTTGTGCTCTTCATTTCGCGGGAGATGAATGGAACACAAATTTACACGCTATGGTGCTCCTGTCAGTCCCTTTCGATAGACAGGCAAAAAGTAAGAGTCAACCTACCTGAGATTCCATGGATATTCACGTATCCGATCTGTATGTTCGAGGCATATGAGCTGCAGATCACACACTGTGCATATATCGCCATCTGGTGTTGGGCCCAGATGTTTGCACTTGTTTTTGTCTTGGAAAAGTCTTTGGAAGTCACGAGATAGGTGACTCCTCCTTTGGATGATAGTGCGCATGGGCATCGGCTCCATCTTCAGATTGTTTTTTTCCGCCATCGGGCTCGGATGTGTTTCTCGCGCTCCAGTTCGGTACCGTTACCGATCCCACTTTCGACGCGCAGTCCTTCACCCTTTTCTCCGGTATTGTTTCCATCGCGATCCCTAGTTGTCGCGCATCTCTCGAACTTCGAAGTCCTCCATTCCGGTCGTCGACGAAGGCCTTCGGGCCTACCTGGGCCTTTACATCTGGCTCATGGAAAGGACTCCCTTTAAAAAGTGTCCTCAATGTGGGTCGAAGTTTCCCCACACAGATCTTTATGAGGTGTGTAACCTCTGCCTCTCACCGGAGCACGAGGCCAGAGACTGTCCAGCTTGTTCCTCTTTCCGCTCCAAGAAAACCATTCGGGATCGTCGAGCTCGAAGAACAATGGCTCGCTCGTCGGCATCTATTCCCGATGACATCTTCCAGGAGGGCGTCGATGTACCAGAACAGGAGCGGGTCGAAGAAGGCCTCGTCAGCGCCTCCGAAGCCGATGACTCCGACGTCGAAGAAATCACTCCTGGGCAGCGGGTCGTAAGTAGTGACGTCGACCCCGACCCCCTCCCCCCACCACCCAAAAAGGCTTCGGTCACACCTTCACCTTCGGGCCCAGGTGCACACCGAGACAGTACTTCTCATGCCCCGCCTCCGGGCCCGGCAAAGAAGTCAACAACTAAGCCTTCAGGCAACTCGGGCTCGAGTCAGCCTCCAGTCGGTACCGAAACCCAGTCCTCGGCACCGAAAAAGAAACCGTCCTCCGCCGTGCCGACCACTGCCTCCGCATCCAAGCACTCGGCACTGAAACACCCCTCGACTCCGAAAAAACCATCGGAACCGAGCAAGAAGCCGCTCCCAAAGAGTACAGACTCTCAACCTTCGGAGCCGAAAAAACCTTCGAAACCGAAAAAACAACCGGTTCCGCAGGCTCCTGCAGAGACTATAACACCTCGCGGTTCGAAGCCTAAAGAGCACAAAACAGTTCTGGAGTCGGTGCCGCGCAAGCCTTCGGGAACCCACAAAATCGGTGCCAAAAGACCAACCTCCACCAGAAGAGCTTTTTAAACCGGATCATACCCAAAAAACTCTTCTAAAAGACCCAAACACTGGTCAACTAACTCTCAGTTCTAAAAAGAGACCACGGAACACGTCTCCATCGGCTCCACCACCTAAAAAGAGAGACATTGCAACATCTCCTCTCAGGACCCTTCTCCACCTCCTCCTCCTCCTCCACCTCCCCCACCACACCACTCTCCTACACCATCTCCTCCACAAGTGGACAATGATGACACCTCTGATGACACGGGGGGTGCAAACGATGAGCCACTAGGGGATCCTAGTCCACCTTCTACCCCAGACCCCTGGGACGATTACAACACACCATATGTCCCTAATATTCCACAAGATGACATCTACCCCTCTAGACCTTCCCCTCCAGAGGACACCATGGGTTTCAACCAGCGCGTTCACAGAGCTGTACAATACCACAGGGTTGACTTACACACAGACCCTGTGGAAGACGATTTTTTAATGGACACTTTTGATACTTCACAAAAGTCCACCTCTATCCTACCTATGCTAAAAGGGGTCATCAAACATGCACCTGAGGTGTTTAAAGATCCCGTTAGGGCTAGGGTTATTAACCCCAGGATAGAGAAAAAATACAAAGCTGCCCCAGCAGACCCAGTATACATTAAAGGACACATACCATTGGATTCCTTAGTAGTCTCCAATGCTAGGAAGAGGGCTAACTCTCAGACGTCAGGGGACGCTCCACCTCCGCACAAAGAGTCCAAACTCTTGGACGCCTCTGGTAAACGCACAGCGTCACAAGCAGCTAACATATGGCGTATCGCCAACACTCAAGCTTTGTTAGCTAGGTATGATAGGGCACACTACGACGAACTAGAGACCCTATTGCAGCACCTTCCAGACCAATACAAAACCAAGGCCAATGACCTCATACAGGAGGGTAAGCTCATTACCAACACCTCCATTCGTTGCGCTCTAGACGTGGCAGACACCGCCTCCCGAGCCATCAACACAAGTGTTCTTCTGCGTAGACATGCTTGGCTACGCATTTCAGGTTTTAAACCTGAAGTACAAACTTGTATCCTTAACCAGCCATTTGATCAGGAACACCTATTCGGACCTACCGTGGATTCATCTCTAGAAAAGATGAAAAAAGACACTGACACGGCTAAATCAATGGGAGCCTTCCAATTGCAAGCTCCCAGACGTTCCTTTCGTCGCTCCTCTTACAAGGGCACCTCCAGAGGCTACTCCTCTGACAACCCATCCACCTCTTATAAGGCCCCCACCCAGACCACATTCACCAGAGGTTATCAAAGAGGAGGCTACAGAGGCAATAATAACAAAGGTAGAGGCAGGACCAACAATACCCGCTCTGCCTCCACCCCTACCCAATGACTTCCCTCCCCTCCCCCCGGACCATTCCACTCCGGTCGGGGAAGATTGCTACAGTTCCTTCCTGTCTGGAACAACATCACCACAGACAGGTGGGTGAGACAAATCGTTCAATCAGGTTACTATCTAGAACTCACCTCTACCCCCCAAACATACCACCCAGACAGCGTCCAATGTCACCAGAACATTTATCGCTGCTAAAGCAGGAGGTCATCTCCCTCCTACAAAAACATGCAATAGAACCAGTCCCCCTGCATCATCAAAACACAGGAGTTTACTCCCTGTACTTTCTTATTCCAAAGAATATCGGCTCTCTGAGACCTATCCTAGACCTCAGACCCCTAAACCTGTACATACACTCAGACCATTTTCACATGGTCACACTTCAACAAGTCCTTCCTCTTCTCTCACAAGGTGACTTCCTTGCCACTCTAGATCTCAAGGACGCCTACTTTCATATTCCCATTCACATCTCTCACAGGAAATATCTCAGGTTTGTAGTGGACGGTCAGCACTACCAATTCAAGGTACTCCCTTTCGGAGTCACCACAGCACCCAGAGTATTCACCAAGTGTCTGGCGGTAGTTGCAGCTCACCTAAGAAGACAGCACATTCATGTCTTCCCATACTTGGACAACTGGCTCATAAAAGCCAACTCATACAATCAGTGTGTACATCACACTCACGCCACAATCCAGCTACTCCACGACTTGGGGTTTACAGTAAACCACGTAAAATCTCACCTACAACCGTCCCACATACAACAATACCTCGGTGCCACAATAAACACCTCAAAAGCACTTGCATATCCCAGCCAGGATAGCAAGCATACAAAGCCTCATAACCAAATTTCAGCCGCTACACTCTCTTCCAGCTGGAGTGTTCATGCAGCTCATAAGGATGATGGCATCTTGCATATTCATAGTACCTCACGCAAGACTCCAGATGCGTCCTCTGCAAGAGTGCTTAGCAAGTCAGTGGAACCAAGCTCAAGGTCAGCTGACAGATCTGGTGTTGGTGGACGGCCGCACGCATCGCTCTCTGCAGTGGTGGAACACCCAAAACCTTTCCAAGGGGCGACCGTTCATAGAGCCAGTTCCACAGATTGTGCTAACACCGGACGCATCGCTCTCCGGCTGGGGAGCTAATCTATTACATCACACCATACAGGGCAGGTGGACACCTCAACAAAAGTTACTCCACATCAATCACCTGGAGTTACTAGCCATATTCCTCTCCTTAAAGTCTTTCCAGCAACAAATATCAGGCAAAGCTGTCCTAGTCCGGACCGACAACATGACAGCAATGTACTACATACAGAAACAAGGCGGGACACACTCCCTACAGCTTTCGCAGCTAGCACAAAGCATATGGAGATGGGCTATTCCTCAGAACAATTTTCTCCTAGCACAACATGTTCCCAGAGTCCAGAACAACATAGCGGATCTGTTAAGTCGTCAAACGCAACAGATTCACGAGTGGGAACTTCATCCACAAGTCCTTCAACCGTACTTCCACATGTGGGGGCAGCCACAGATAGATCTCTTCGCCACACACCAAAACGCCAAATGCCCAAGCTTCACCGCCAGATATCCACACCCATTGTCCAAAGGCAATGCGATATGGATGAATTGGTCAGGCAGATTTGCGTACGCTTTTCCGCCTCTCCCACTCATTCCACTGGTGGTGCGTAAACTGCAGCAACACTCACTCACTCTCATCCTAGTTGCTCCAACATGGGCCAGACAACCGTGGTACACCACGTTACTGGAACTATCATTAGTCCCCCACCAAAAACTACACCTCTCCCCACGCCTCTTAACCCAGAACCATGGAGAGATCAGACACCCGGACCCAGCACAGCTCAACCTAGCAATCTGGCTCCTGAGGTCTTAGAATTTGGTTACCTTAACCATCCCCCTGACTGTATGAACGTTATCAAAGAGGCAAGACGCCCCACCACTAGAGCCTGCTATGCAGCCAAGTGGAAAAGATTTGTAATATACTGTAATAACAACAACATCAATCCTTTAGATGTGTCTATTCAACACATCATATGTTATCTACTACATCTCCAAAGGTGTAACTTAGCATACACATCTATTAGGTTACACCTTGCTGCCGTAGCAGCCTACTTACAAAATAGACAACACCTGTCGCTAATCAGGGTACCTGCCATCAAAGCATTTATGGAAGGCCTCGAGAGAATAATTCCTCCCAGGGTACCACCCTCACCTGTATGGAATTTAAACATTGTTCACACAAGACTAATGGGTCCTCCATTTGAACCTCTGCACAAATGCGAGCTACAATTTCTAACATGGAAAGTCGCTTTCCTGGTGGCCATTACTTCCCTTAGAAGAGTCAGTGAACTACAAGCACTAACTATTCAAGAACCTTTTTTACAACTCCATCACAACAAAGTAGTTCTCAGAACCAATCCGAAATTCCTCCCTAAGGTTATTTCTCCCTTTCATCTCAATCAGTCTGTAGAGTTGCCAGTATTCTTCTCGCAACCACAAACAGTTGCAGAAAGAGCTCTTCATACTCTCGATGTTAAAAGAGCACTCCTTTATTACATTGAAAGAACAAACCCTTTTCGCAAAACAAAACAACTTTTCGTGTCCTTCTCACCACCACATAAAGACAACCCCATATCAAAATCTGGTATTGCAAGGTGGATTGTAAAATGCATACAAATTTGCTATCACAAAGCAAAACGTACATTATCTATCCCTCCTAAAGCCCACTCTACCCGAAACATAGGGGCTTCAATGGCATTTTTAGGGAACATTCCCTTAGATGACATCTGCAGAGCAGCTACATGGTCTACACCGCACACATTCACAAAGCACTATTGTGTAGATGTGCAAACAAAACAACAAGCTAGTGTGGGCCAGCCTGTACTCAAAACACTATTTCAAACTACTGCAATAGATACTGGTGGTCGCCGCTAAGGAGGAATACTGCTATACAATCTATGCACAGTGTGTGATCTGCAGCTCATATGCCTCGAACGGTAAATGCTACTTACCAGTATGCATCTGTTCTTGGCATGTAGAGCTGCAGATCCACACACGCCCACCCACCTCCCTGGCTACCTTTATCTGTTCCAGTATTATCTTATTTAGATACAGCATTCATGGGCATCTTTTCTGTTTCTCACAAAACTCCATCATTTCCCTGCTGGCAAAAAACAATCTGAAGATGGAGCCGATGCCCATGCGCACTATCATCCAAAGGAGGAGTCACCTATCTCGTGACTTCCAAAGACTTTTCCAAGACAAAAACAAGTGCAAACATCCAGGCCCAACACCAGATGGCGATCTATGCACAGTGTGTGGATCTGCAGCTCTACATGCCAAGAACAGTTGCATACTGGTAAGTAGCATTTTCCTTCATCAGTATATTTGCCTCACTTCAGAAGATTGCCGAAAGTCAAAGCTGAAACAAGGAATTTCTTAGGATGTTAAAAATATTTTGATATGTTGCCCTTTAAAAACTTCCAGATATGGATTCTTGTTTTCATTAGAAAGAGAGGGAGAAGGGAGGAAGATATAGCATTCATGTAGAAGGTGATTTAAGTATAGTTCAGAACTAGGAAAATCATTTTTTTCATTAAATTTACCAAGGTTTCCAAGGAACATGAGAGTCGCTTTCCAAATAGGTTTGAATGGGTAGAGGACATGTCACTTTTAGAAGTTAAAAGCAAAAGACTAACTTAAATGGCAATTCAGAAGCTTTGTCTTGTACACCGAATCATCTTTGAGTCAGCCCTGCTCTCACACTATGTTCAAGCAGTCTTGGTCCCTTGATGGTACCTCATTTGATTCGAAGAGAATGGGTGGTCATTCCTCATCGGTACTGGCTCCCATCGCTATTCTGTTGTCCTTTTATACAATCTAGCATCTCCTATTGTTTTGCAAATGTCCATTCTCCAAATATCAACTTGATTACTTGGATCTGTTTTTGCTCGTAACCTCTATGCTTATCATGATACAACACAGGCACGTGAGCACATACATGCACACTCGCCAGAGAAGCATTCTCTGTGCCTCTGTCTCTCTCTTTGTCTTGGTTTCTGTCTCTTTCCCTCACTCTGTCTAAGGGAGACCATGCATCTAAAAGGAAGACCGTTCACTCAAAAATCAAAGTTATATCCTTGTGACATATCCCTTCATACTGCTTCCATTTCTCTTTCTGGGGTCCCCACTCTCCCCCTCAGCCTTCATTTAACCCCTGTGGCCCAGATGGTGTAGCAGCCATGCACCCACAGAAACTTTGCAGCAACTAGATGCAGTTTCTAAATTCACTGACATGCCTTTGCTGTGGGAAAAGGATTTTTTAATATCTCTGATTTGGTGCATTGTTGTTAGTGGATTTTGTTAAGCACCTGTATAAGGTGCTTTTTATCACCGTATTGCTAATGTACCATGAAAATTGCAATCCAAACCACATACGTTGACCTAGGAAATGATCTAGGTCATGGCTGACAAGTATAGCTCCAGCACAGAGATCAAATAGATTTCAGATTTTTAGGATAACTCTGTGGTGCTGTGTTATACTGGGTATTGACACATCCCCTAGGAGAGAAATGCAGTGTGAGGATTGTGATGAAACATATATGTTCACAAAACGCTTATTGATGCTGTAAATATGGTCTTGCTCGTTCATGTGAGTGATGTGTACCCACACATTGGGGCCACTTTTATCGCATGTGATATATCGCATGACAAGAATATCACAAACCAGTACATCGATCACACCACTACATCACAAACTAAGTATAATGTAAGTGGGGGTCGAGTGAAGAATAATAAATCTACACTTGCCTTTTTTGGTGTTGTTTTTTGGCCTACACCAGGCAATGAAGTGGATGCAATAAATTTGCAAGTCAATATTAACAAATTTGATAGAGTCTCATAAAACTGCACTCACATGTCATGTTCCATTATCCCTCCGAAGAGCACAGGAATGTAAAATTACATAATATACACGTCATAGGTGCTGCAGCATTCCCAAAATTAAACATGCTGGTGTTTAGAAGGTGAATAAGTAACAAAGATCCCTTTTAATTTAGTTTTTATCTTGTCACATTTGCTGTGCATTCGAAGACAGAAGTCAACGGTCTTCTGACAAACTGCTGCTTACTCTCTTAACATGGGGATGAGTGTTTACTTTCTCTGACTGCAAAGTGAGAGAATTTTATAAAGTGAACTATGGGACAATCCTGCTGAGGTGCAGGAAGTGGGAAAGGAAAGGCTGTAGGATGCAATTTTTAATGACACTCAACAAAATTTAAATACTTATGAATGAACCTGTACAAATATTTCATAATTTATCAGCAGTGAGGAAAGCACAAATGAAGAGAGCCTTTTTATATAATTCTAGACTGAGATGGAAACAATATTTTAATAAGATCAGATCAAATCAAGACACTTTACTTGAGCAAATGATAAATATTCACTGAAACTCGATTTGCGCACATTATCATTTGTGCGCTGTATTGTTTTATCAGTAAAACTGTACGTCTGTGCAATTTTAGTAGCCATTTCAAAGGAAAGTGTGATGTCTGTAAATGGCAGTGCGCTGCCTGCCACACCTTGCTTTAGTAATAAATATTCGACCATGTGCTCCAAAATGAACCACCAGCTACATACTACACCCTTAACACTCTCCAGCATTTGCAACAGATGTACTTTGTGTGGCACTTGGATGTTTCACAATCCCTATGGCTTGAATGATGTAATGATCCCTGCCAAGACCTGGAACAACCTTCCTCTGCAGCTTCCTACAGCCCCCTTGCTGGCAAACTTCAGAAAGAGACTCAAGACCTGGCTCTTCGATGGAGACACAGCGCCCAGATACCCCTAGGAGTGACAGTTTTGCGCTTCACAAATGCTGTTTATTGATTGGTTGATTGATGTAACATTGATGGCAGCACCCCATCTTTAAAAATTGTTCCATCTCTGCTGGTTCACGTAAAGCACTCCCTCCTTTGCCTCTGTCAGCCTAACTAAATGATGTCTCCTGTTTCCAAATGAATGACTGTGATTGGGCAATGAATGTGAGACCAGGCTTGGTTGTAGGCCCTATGAAGGGCATGTACCAGACCATTTCTGGAAAGCTTTACTCTTGTAATCAGAAGAGTCAAGGAGAGGTATGTAGATATTACTGACATTAATAGAAATAAAAGAGATATGTGCATTTTGACTTGCACAATTCCCTTAGCAATTATGAAAGATGGGTAAGTCTATTTCCTTAAAAAGATGGAGTATCCTCCCTAAAGAAAGCATCATGTCTAGTTGTTAGAAATATGCACCATATCAGGTTCCCATACCTGTTTCATATTCAACAAATAATTACAGACATGTCCCTCCTCCAAAACAGGATGTACTGAAAGCTGAAGTACTGAGTGTGTGGGAAAAGTGCATCTTGGCATTGTAAAGCACAGAAAGTAAATCATGGTGTATTCTGCATTGAGTACAACCCATTATAAATCTTTCTGATTGTTCACATTGCGATTATGCGTGTTAGCACAGAGTGGAGTTTCTTTCTACCTCAATCCTTTGATATCGTGGGAGTTTCAGTGGCTGCTGAAGCTGCTATGAGTGGCATGTGTGTACACCACACATTGCTCAGGTATATGCACATATTAAAAAATCCTTTAGTTCTGTTTGCTCTTGGAACTGCTTAGTTCACACCTACACTACAATTGTTTTGCAGCTGTTATTCGATCAAAGGAAGGTTTACAGTGAGCAAATACTCTTTGCTAGACCTTTCGGATGGTCAATCTGTTAGTTGACATTCCTGTACTTAAGGATCCGGTGTAAACAGGGGAAGAGGTGTAGGGTATGTGTGTGAGCTTGCAATACAAGCTTGAATTCTACAAAAAAAGCTCTTTGTTGTATTTATCACGAATCTTCCATGAAGAGGGATCTCTGACTTCATAGATCCTCCTTAACTTAAGGAAGAAATTAAGAACATTTGTTTTTGAAATTTTTGGAAGAGATCACAGTTTTTAGATTTCTTACTGGTGTGTTGTACCCTGAAGCACAACAAGAAATACCATCAGAACTAGAAATGCAACATTTTGGTAGGTGCTACATCTTCTCTAGCGCTTCTACATTCCTGGAAACAGATTGTGTTTGTCACGTGGCCGCTAGGGGCATTGTCGACATCTTTAAGTTAGCATGAGCACGGTAGCCATGATGCGGCTTTTGCGCACGTTACTACATGTCTTTATTTTTGCTAGACTCTGTTTATGCCTTTCACATGAGAACTCTCTGCTGTGCTAATTCTCTGCCCGTTCCTGGAGTTTAGTCTGAACATTGTGAGCAAGGTCGATGAACAATGCCCCTTGTTATTCTGTTCTGGTCAGGCCCTAGCACCTAGACAAAACATACCAATGCAGCTGTTTTTGATGGAGACTCATACTTTGATATTATGGGGATGCATGCTTAGGAAACACACACCTGGAGAGGGACCTTTCCAGGGAGAAGAGCAACACGCACCTGTGATGTAGAAATACAATCTATGGCCTGAGGTATGGGGTCTGCTGACAAAGCCCAGAGATCTTCTATTATATAATAATACTTCTTCTTACCAAGGGGAGGGAGCATAGGCACCGTAGTCCTTTCTCCATAGTCTTTGTATAATGACGTCTCCCTTCATGATATATGGCCTTACTGCAATGCTAATGATATTGGTGTTATGCATCTTTATGCTTGTTGTGGCACGTATACTGCATTTTAGAGCACGTTAGTTAAAATAAATATTTTAAACTATCTTCGTGTCTCTGTCAGATTTTATTGTGGACAAGTACGAGAGTGTGAGCGAAAAGGTGTGTCTTTATTACCGCGATTCCTGAGATATCCGGGAGTGTTGTGTTCTGGGGTGTCTAATCATTGGCTTCTCCATTTGTGAGTAGGAGAGCGAATGAGACACTGTAGCTAGTCGGTCCTGGGCTCGTGGGCACTAAGGTGGTAGGAAGGCTTAGCCCCTATACACCGAGGTCCCATAATCCTGCGCATAGTTCTGTGTATGTGCAGAATCCCTGCAACATGTTGGTCATGGGAATGCATGATGTGCAGCTTACAAATCAATTGATTGGATTTGGTAATAAGTAATCATTGCTATTACAGTTCAAGCCCTATGTCTTGAAATCTGAAGATTTCAAAATGCACAAGTGCTATATCTAGTGCACAGAGTAAAAATACAGATTATTTTTGGTGAGAAAAATAAAGTCACTAAGTTCCCTAATTAGCTCTGTAAAAGGGTTTCAAATGGCCTCTGTCTCCATTTTAGACTTCCTACTAGGCGTTTTTTGCTCTAGGCCACATCCCCAGTTGTGGGTCAGCTTTCAAGCATGTGATGAGGATAATATGTATGGAACAGTCAAGAGTGGTAGGTTGGCCCTACATATACTTACAAGTACAACATACAACAAAACCACAACAAATTCAGGGGCGTATTTATCAATCTTTCACACAGCGCAACTCAGCAAGCCACCTTGCTACGCTGCGTGAAAGGGCAGGAATGTGCTGTGTTTAACATTATGCTGCACAGTCCTGTCCTTTCCTAGCTCTGGCGCACTTTTTGCTGTCTAATGCCAAATGCAGGCACCATTGTGTCATGTTGCAAGGGTGCCTGGATTGTAGGCACGATTGTTTTTGTGCAGTAAGGAACACCTTCCTGGACAAAAACAATATTGAGTCATTTTCCTCTTTCTATAAGAGAAAGAATGCAGCACACGTAGAAAAAGGAAAAAACAAGGAGAAATAAAGTTATTTCTCCTTGTTATGCCTCACCTGGGGAGGCGTAGCATTTTGACGCATCCCCAGGTCTACCACTAATGGTAAATCTGGGAGTGTACCAAAATCCATGGCTGGATGTGTGGGAACATCCACGCTCCACCAATGGGACGCCTCCCTGCTGCAAAGTAACGTAAGGCAGCCATTTTTGCTGCCTTGCGTTACTCTAGATTTATCAAGGCATGGAGGGCCACGCAAGGTGGCCTTGCGTGGCTTGATAAATCTCACTTAGGTTTTGCGTCACCCCTGTGCCCTGTTGCGTGGCGCAAGGGCGAAGCAAAACCTTGATAAATATGCCCCGGAGTTTCAGAATTCATGCTGAGCTTCACATGCTTGTCTCATCTAATGCTGTTACACCTTTAAGCTTTTTTGATATTGAGTTGCTTTTGAACATTTGTCCTTCCCCCACGTGGACAGCAGGAGAGATGTTGTTTTTGCCATCATTGGATCCAAGGTGGGTTACAGCCCCGCAGTCTGTCTTCCCCTCCTCGAGTTCGTTCTTGAACGACTGCAAATCATCTGGACCACGGCTTCCAGAACTATCTTGCTCCCCTAAAGTCTGCATGCAACTACTGTCTCCCTCATTCTCTGCAAAGGCTCCCCATTATGGCTGGCATCTTCTCTAAGAAGCTGTTCCTTGTACACCAAATCATCTTTGGGTCAGCCCTGCTCTTCATGAAAAAGCACATCTGCAAATAGTCGCCCGCGCTTCCACTATGGTCAAACAGTCTTGATCCCTTAATGGTACCTCATTTGCATCGAAGAGAACGAGTGGTCATTGCTCATCGGTACTGGCTCCCATCGCTCTTCTGTTGTCCTTTTATACAATCCAACATCTCCTATTGTTTTGCAAATGGCCATTCTCCAAATATCAACTTGGTTTCTTGGATCTGTTTTTGCTTTCAACCTCTATGCTTATCATGATACAACACAGGCACGTGAGCACATACATGCACACTCACGCAGAGAAGCATTCTCCGTGTCTCTGTCTCTCTCTCTCTCTTAGTCTTGGTCTCTGTCTCTTTCCCTTGCTCTGTCTGAGGGAGACCATGCATCTAAAAATCAGAGGAATACCATGCACTCCCGTCATACTGCTTCCACTGTCTCTTTCTGGGGTCCCCACTCTCCCCCTCAGCCTTCATCTTAACCCCCGTGGCACAGATGGTGTAGCAGCCATGCACCCACAGACATTTTGCAGCAACTGGCTGCAGCTTCTAACTTCACTGACATGCCTTTGCTGTGGGAAAAGGATTTATTTAATATCTCTGATATAGTGCATTGTTGTTAGTAGATTTTGTTAAGCACATGTATACGGTGCTTTTTAGCACCGTATTCCCATTGTACCATGAAAATTACAATCCAAACCACATACGTTGACCATGCAAATGATCTAGGTCATGGCTGGCAAGTATAGCTCCAGCACAGAGCTCAAATAGATAACAGATTTATAGGACAACTCTTGAGTCTGTAAATTACTTCAATTTCGATGTAATGTATGGACATTTAGCTCATGTAGATTGCTTCACATTTTTGTATGGATCTAGACTCCTTAGACCTACGTTCAGTGGAGACCAAACGAGATGTAGAATTAGGGCATTGTTAAATAACGTCATCTCTCTAAAGGCACAGGGAATATTTGACAATGTTTCTTTAAAAACACAAAAATGCTGCCGGAAGAAAAGCCTTTGGTGGGCCCCTTTCTTGCTTATTCTCTGTCTAACCTTTTTCAAGTTTTGTCCGGTGCTGCAAAAAATACCATAGGCTAAACAATGTTTTTTAACTACTGTTAAATGTTTTAATGAGTTCTGAGTCTTTCACTCTGCGTAAGCCTTGGTCTGCCCGACTTCATTACCCTGAGGGTCAAGTGCCAAAGGGGTGTACTTGGTGCTAGGTTTTGGGTCAAATAGCAAGGTAAAACCCCAGGACACCAGTGGTAAAAGGGTCTTGTTACTGCCTGAACCCAGTAACGCCTGTCTTACCTGGGAATCTTGAAAAAGTTCCTGCAATTCACAACTTCTTTAGTTCAGCCTGTGAAAGGTGTTTTGATATAAGATGCACTTCTTTTAACAGTATGTAAACTATCAATGCTGTACCTTCAAGAAGTGAACACATTTCCATTTGTTTCAAGGTACCTGAAATTTCCCAGGAGTAGGCAGGAAATGCAGATGGTGTCATATAGCTTGCATCTCATGACAATTGTCCCACACTGGTAACACATGCTACTTGATGTGCTCCTTCCGAAAAGACCACACTGTGGCCTCTTTCTTGCTCTTGCAATGTCTTTAACTCTCGGTGGAACAATTTGAGATTGCCCCGAAGGACATATCGCGATACTCCACCACTAAAGTTTGTCGGCTGCAATTCTACCAGATGACAGCCAGTACTTTTTTGTGAGTATTGTTCACGCCCCACTGGGTGGCCAAGATATATCTGTCTCTAAGTTGTTCCACAGCCTGGCCAGTTTCTTGTCCGAACCATCGGTGGTCAAAGGTATCTTGACTTATTTCATGCTGCCCCTCGATTGAGATGTCTTCAGTCTATTGTGTCGTAGTAGTATACGATTCACGAGTCCACACTTGCTGGATGCCACTGGTGCAGCCAGTACAAGGACGTCACCCAAGTTATGTGATTGCAGTGATGGTGTAGGAGAACAACACACATAGCACACCATGCACCATTGTATTCTCAGTGTTAATTTGACTGCTGAGCCTAGGTGCCTCCGATAACGCCTAGTTGTTTCTTCGCTTATCGTAGAACCTCCAAACCTTCCATGCTCCGCAAAGCAAACATCACATAGGCCCATACACATGCAGACACACACACCTTCCTGTTATGCCCACAGCTCACCTTCCACACTCCTTCGACTTAAAAAGACCCACACAAATACACCTTCCTCTTAGATATAGTCACACGTGTATTCTAGTATTTGCACACACACGCCCTCATACGGCTGATCTCACATTCTGGAGAAAACCAAAACAAGGCCAGCATAGTTGCATAAGAATAATACTTAAAACATAAATATGCTGCATATAAAATGCTCTGGATTAAATTATATAAATAATAACAATATATATATATTATTTTGAGACACTGAAACTACAGCTCAGGAGACGGAAGACGTAAACCTATCGAAGGAGACGTTTACTTTATAAATTCATATTCTACAAGGAAAACAATGCTTGCACTTTTTCTGAAATCAGTCACTGGGGACAAACTGTTTCGGAAAATTACTGTTTACTTTTTATTCTGTATTCGTATAGAGACAAAGTAGGGTGTTTTACAGATGTTATCTCGCTTTTTTTTGTTTTAAGCATTACCAAGTTGTATACACCAAGCGTGCTAGTGGAAAAGTCCCTAGAGGGCCACATACAGAGGCAACGTGCCCGCGGTCCACCCTCTGTGTATTTATAATTCCTCCTGTGACCACTTCGAGCCTGTAGGGCTTGGAATACAGCTGCGCTTCATGACCTGGCTCCCCTCCCAGAACATGAAATGTCACCGGAATCATTCCAGCGAGGATCCTAAAATACAGCGAGAGAAACACCGCAGACTCGAGGCCTTCTGTGATGGCGTTAAAGGCAGTAACTGTCGCTTCGCAGCATTATCGGGGATCAAGTTGATACCCCACCGATGTTATGCCATGGTACATGGTGTGAGGTTATGTGATGTAAGGTTATGTGATGTGACGTTATGTGATGTAAGGATATGTGATATGATGTTATGTATTATGACGTTATGTGATGTGAGGTTATGTGATGTGAGGTTATGTGATGTGAGGGTATTTAATGTGAGGTTATGTGATGCAACGTTATGTGATGTGAGGGTATTTAATGTGACGTTATGTGATGCGACGTTATGTGATGTGAGGGTATTTAATTTGAGGTTATGTGACGTGAGGTTATGTGATGCGACGTTGTGTGATGTGAGGGTATTTAATGTGAGGTTATGTGATGTGAAGTTATGTGATGTGAGGTTATTTGATGCGACGTTATGTGATGTGAGGATATTTAATGTGACGTTATGTGATGTGAGGTTATGTGATTCGACGTTATGTGATGTGAGGGTATTTAATTGGAGGTTATGTGATGTGAGGATATTTAATGTGACGTTATGTGATGTGAGGGTATGCGATGTGACGTTATGTGATGTGAGGGTATTTAATGAGAGGTTATGTGATGTGACGTTTTGTGAGGGTATTTAATGTGAGGTTATGTGATGTGAGGGTATTTAATGTGAGGTTATGTGATATGAGGTTATGTGATGCGACGTTATGTGATGTGACGTTATGTGATGTGAGGGTATTTAATGGGAGGTTATGTGATGTGAGGATATTTAATGTGACGTTATGTGATGTGAGGTTTGTGATGCGACGTTATGTGATGTGAGGGTATTTAATGTGAGGTTATGTGATGTGACGTTATGTGAGGGTATTTAATGTGAGGTTATGTGATGTGAGGGTATTTAATGTGAGGGTTTAATGTGAGGTTATGTGATGTGAGGTTATGTGATGTGAGGGTATTTAATGCGAGGTTGTGTGATGTGAGGTTATGTGATGTGACGTTATGTGCTGTGAGGGTATTTAATGTGAGATTATGTGATGTGACGTTATGTGATGTGAGGTTATTTGATGTGACGTTATGTGAGGGCATTTAATGTGAGGTTATGTGATGTGAGGGTATTTAATGCGAGGTTATGTGATGTGAGGTTATGTGATGTGACGTTGTGTGATGTGAGGGTATTTAATGTGAGGTTATGTGATGTGACGTTATGTGATGTGAGGTTATTTGATGTGACGTTATGTGATGTGAGGGTATTTAATGTGACGTTATGTGATGTGAGGTTATGTGATGCGACGTTATGTGATGTGAGGGTATTTAATGGGAGGTTATGTGATGTGAGGGTATTTAATGTGAGGTTATGTGATGTGAGGGTATTTAATGTGAGGTTATGTGATGTGAGGTTATGTTATGTGATGTGAGGTTATGTGATGTGAGGTTATGTGATATGATGTTATGTATTATGACGTTATGTGATGTGACGTTATATGATGTGAGGGTATTTAATGTGAGGTTATGTGATGTGAGGTTATGTGATGCGACGTTATGTGATGCGACGTTATGTGATGTGAGGTTATGTGATGTGATGTTATGTGATGTGAGGGTATTTAATGTGACGTTATGTGATGTGAGGTTTTGTAATGCGACGTTGTGTGATGTGAGGGTATTTAATGTGAGGTTATGTGATGTGACGTTATGTGATGTGAGGTTATTTGATGTGACGTTATGTGATGTGAGGGTATTTAATGTGACGTTATGTGATGTGAGGTTATGTGATGCGACGTTATGTGATGTGAGGGTATTTAATGGGAGGTTATGTGATGTGAGGGTATTTAATGTGAGGTTATGTGATGTGAGGGTATTTAATGTGAGGTTATGTGATGTGAGGTTATGTTATGTGATGTGAGGGTATTTAATGTGAGGTTATGTGATGTGAGGTTATGTGATGCGATGTTATGTGCTGTGAGGTTATGTGATGTGACGTTATGTGATGTGAGGGTAATTAATGTGACGTTTTGTAATGTGAGGTTATATGATGCGACGTTATGTGACGTGAGGTTATGTGATGCAACGTTATGTCATGTGAGGGTATTTAATGTGACGTTATGTGATGTGAGGTTATGTGATGCGACGTTATGTGATGTGAGGGTATTTAATTTGAGGTTATGTGACATGAGGTTATGTGATGCGACGTTGTGTGATGTGAGGGTATTTAATGTGAGGTTATGTGATGTGACGTTATGTGATGTGAGGTTATGTGATGCAACTTTATGTGATGTGAGGGTATTTAATGTGACGTTATGTGATGTGAGGTTATGTGATGCGACTTTATTTGATGTGAGGGTATTTAATGAGAGGTTATGTGATGTGACGTTATGTGATGTGAGGGTATTTAATGTGAGGTTATGTGATGTGAGGTTATGTGATGCGACGTTATGTGATGTGAGGGTATTTAATTTGAGGTTATGTGACGTGAGGTTATATGATGCAACGTTGTGTGATGTGAGGGTATTTAATGTGAGGTTATGTGATGTGATGTGACGTTATATGATGTGAGGTTATTTGATGCGACGTTATGTGATGTGAGGATATTTAATGTGACGTTATGTGATGTGAGGTTATGTGATGCAACGTTATGTGATGTGAGGGTATTTAATTGGAGGTTATGTGATGTGAGGATATTTAATGTGACGTTATGTGATGTGAGGTTATGTGATGTGACGTTATGTGATGTGAGGGTATTTAATGAGAGGTTATGTGATGTGACGTTATGTGAGGGTATTTAATGTGAGGTTATGTGATGTGAGGGTATTTAATGTGAGGTTATGTGATGCGACGTTATGTGATGTGAGGGTATTTAATGGGAGGTTATGTGATGTGAGGATATTTAATGTGACGTTATGTGATGTGAGGTTATGTGATGCGATGTTATGTGATGTGTGGGTAGTTAATGTGAGGTAATGTGATGTGACGTTATGTGAGGGTATTTAATGTGAGGTTATGTGATGTGAGGGTATTTAATGTGAGGTTATGTGATGTGAGGTTATGTGATGTGAGGGTATTTAATGTGAGGTTATGTGACGTTATGTTCTGTGAGGGTATTTAATGTGAGGTTATGTGATGCGAGGTTATGTGATGCGATGTTATGTGATGTGAGGTTATGTGATGTGACGTTATGTGATATGATGTTATGTATTATGACGTTATGTGATGTGACGTTATGGGTTGTGAGGGTATTTAATGTGAGGTTATGTGATGTGAGGTTATGTGATGCGACGTTATGTGATGCGACGTTATGTGATGTGAGGTTATGTGATGCGACGTTATGTGATGTGAGGGTATTTAATGTGACGTTATGTGATGTGAGGTTTTGTGATGCGACGTTATGTGATGTGAGGGTATTTAATTTGAGGTTATGTGATGCGACGTTGTGTGATGTGAGGGTATTTAATGTGAGGTTATGTGATGTGACGTTATGTGATGTGAGGTTATTTGATGCGACGTTATGTGATGTGAGGGTATTTAATGGGAGGTAATGTGATGTGACGTTATGTGATGTGAGGGTATTTAATGTGAGGTTATGTGATGTGAGGTTATGTTATGTGATGTGAGGGTATTTAATGTGAGGTTATGTGATGTGAGGTTATGTGATGCGATGTTATGTGATCTGAGGTTATGTGATGTGACGTTATGTGATGTGAGGGTAATTAATGTGACGTTTTGTGATGTGAGGTTATATGATGCGACGTTATGTGATGGGAGGTTATGTGATGCAACGTTATGTGATGTGGGGGTATTTAATGTGACGTTATGTGATGTGAGGGTTTAATGTGAGGTTATGTGATGTGACGTTATGTGATGAGAAGGTATTTAATGTGAGGTTATGTGATGTGAGATTATGTGATGCGACGTTATGTGATGTGAGGTTATGTGGTGCAACGTTATGTGATGTGAGGGTAATTAATGTGACGTTATGTGATGTGAGGTTATGTGATGCAACGTTATGTGATGTGAGGTTATGTGACGCGACGTTATGTGATGTGAGGGTATTTGATGTGAGGTTATGTGATGCAACGTTATGTGATGTGAGGTTATGTGATGCGACGTTATGTGATGCGACGTTATGTGATGTGAGGTTATGTGATGCGACGTTATGTGATATTTGGTAAGAATCCCGTGGTAAACCAAAAAGGTAGTCTTGCGCGAGTGAGACCCTGAGGGACATGCAGCTGAGTGAGACCCTGAGGCACATGTAGCCGAGTGAGACCCTCAGGGACATTCAGCCGAGTGAGCTTATTTAATGAATGGTAATTTCTTAATTTTTTTACTACCTCTTAAAAAGTAGGTTTCTTTATGCAAGAGAAGAGACAAACTGTTACACAGCAGAGTGGCTTGGATGACAAAGCATCCCTCCTATGCTTGATACCCTGTGCGGACACCTACTAATAACCTTTGTCTGGTTTCAGTTGACCTCTGTGGAGTGTGGCTATGTCCAAGAGCTCAGAACAGACAATTTGTGGTCCACATGGCGCTGTGGGCCAAAGCGAGTGATTTCAGTTTTACTGTCGTGTTCAAAGTGATACAATTTGACATGGGCTCATACAATATAGCCAAAAGTTTAAGTTCCTAAAATTTTTTAGGTGTTAAGAGACCAAGATCTCAGTCTTTCCTGTTTTCAGTTTCAGGAAATTGATTCCTCCACATTCTGATCACGGTAATACCTTGTTTGATGCTGGCCGCATGGACCTTTAGCTAAGAAACTATTTTGCTGCTTTTTGATGTCACTGGAGTGTCCACTAAATGGTTAGTAAATAGCAGAAGAGCTGCAATCATTGCAGCAAGATGCAATCTCATTACACAAACATGCTGTAGGTCTGTTAAAATAGGTAATATTGCAGAAGTGGTTTTTCAAACACTGGTAGAGCTTCACATTAGAAAAATACTGATGGCTATATCAATAGTTAATCTGCCTCTCCATTGTCTTCACTGGAGCTCCAGCATTTCAGTTATTTCATATAGTTTTAGAGCCCGCTTCGGGCTCTACTGGCCATTAAAGGCCTGCTTCAGCTCGGGCCTTTAACCAGGGAGCAGGTCTTTAATGACCAGTAGAGCCCACTATGGAGGGCTCTAGAACATTTCGCCCTTAGAGGGCAGAATGTTCTAATTTGTAGAACAAAGGCCTCACGGAGCCCGAGCGGGTTGAAATCCCCTTGTACTCTATGAGGCCTTTGTTAAACATTGGAATGTTGATGCTCCGGGCTGATACCGGCCATTAGAAGCCCGGAGCATTCTATTGCTTTCATTGGAGCTCCCAACATTCCAGTGTTCTAATATAGCATTACAGTCCGCTGTCGAGAGCTGCACCAGTCATTAGAGACCATCTACCCGAGTTGTAGGCCCAAGCCTCAGAATTAGGTCTCTAACTCTGGTAGGCGGAATTTAACAACCAGCATTGACCTCGGCAGTGGCTGTAATGCTATGTTGTAAAGCGCAGATAAACAATTTAACTTTTTTGTGTGCTTTATACTTTGATCTTCAATGTTACTATTGTTGGTATAACATGATGAGCAAAAGTTATAGGAAAGACTCAGGTATGCTGCAGTAATGTTTGAAATCAAGGCTGTTGAGCTATTGCTCATGCCCAATATTTCGTACCTAATTTCTGTAGAACGTCACATCTTACTCAGACGTCTGAACAACTCAGCATAGAAAGGACATTAGCCACTGGACTTATAAGTAGAAAAAGGATCAAATATTATTTCTATTTCAACTTTCTTAACCCTTCCTAGGTCTCACCTGATAAAGTGCATGTGCTGTTGCTTATCATACATTTTGTTCATCTACAGTGGGCTTAGAGGCCACCCATTGGTTAGCTTCATTGTCACTCTCATTTGCTTATGTCTTATTCATTAGCACATGTAGCATTAGCATCTGCTTTTTGTGTTTGTCCCTCCCCTGGAGCATGACCGAAGTACTTGTGACCCTGTTGCTTTACCCCATACCCTCCAACCGACCCCCCATTGTGCACCCCCCTCTGTTACTTACCTCCTCCCGTCCTACTTTTTTCTTTTTTATCGATCCAACTCGTATCGGCAAACAAGATTAAAAAACAAACCCTTGCATCATTTTGTAGGCACAAGCATGCTTCGTATGTGTGTCTTCATACACCCATGTACACATATTTGGTTATACAGAGACACCCTCAAACAAAACAAGCACTGGCAAAGCCAATAGGTCTGGCTTTAAAGGAAACACAGGCATGCTCAAATGCAGTTTGCTTGAATCAGTACATTAGAACCAGACATATTAATGTTGCCAGTGTATGTTTTTTTTTTTTTGCTCTGCTTTGGAAGAAAAAGGGCATTTTGTAGAATGTGAAATAGTAATACAGTAGTGCTACTTCATGCACTCCAAAATGCAATTAACCAACCTATGGCAGAACATCTCCGACTCTGTCTCTCCAATCTTTTCTATATAGAAGTTTCTACACATACACACATATATATATATATACACAGATTTATATATATCTATACGTATATAAACATATATCCAACTGCTGCACGATGCATGTAGATGAACGTGCACTCAGAACGGTAGCTTTAATGCAGTATATCCTTTATTGTGAACATTGAGAAAAAGAGAGTTGTAGATGGGTTTTTATATATAAACACACATCTATATATATATATATATATATATATATATATATATATATATAGATATACATATACGTAGATAGATTGTAGATATATTTAAGTTTAAATATCAGTATGGTAATGAAAATAAATACACTTAAATTTTAAATAAATTGAATTTTTTAATTAATTTTATTAGTTTAGAAAATGTAATAATTATTAGAATTATTTAAAAACAGCTATAAACAAGTTTGTTACAAATTAAGTAAAAGGTTTAGTGTGGGTAAAAAAGTTTAATTTTAAAGTACTGTACAAATTTCTTTTTACAAAAATTAATATATTTAAATTCATTTAGAACTTAGTACAGCGTTAATTTTAGGAGACAGTGTATTGGCTGTTTTTCTCTAAGCAGTCCTAGGTTATATTTGTGTAAAATTAGTTTACATTTTGGTTTACATTGAAATATTTCTTTGTTTAAATAAACTGTATGAAATTTCCCAATATTTTCGTATGAGGAGATTTTCCCCGTGGCGAAGATCTCCACAATCAGGTGGAAGTTGTCACTGGTAACTGTACCCTCACACAGTGGCGGCTGGTGACATTTGAAAGTGGTGAGGTGTAAAATTATTGTCATACTGCACCGCAGCGAGCGAGAGAAGCGAGCGAGCCGGAACAACCTATGGGTGGTTCGGGGGGGTTTCCCCCCCGAGAAAATTTTGAAAAAAGAGTGGACAAATGGTGCATTTTCAAGCAAATTTGAGAAAGCAGGAAGGTTAATAAAGCAATTGTGAAAGTGCAGTTATTACATTAATAAAGAGATGTCATATAACATAGGTAGCTGCTTATTCAGTATAACCACAGAGCTTCATAACAGACTTTGAGATACAATACAATACAGTGCTGAGTACCTCACAGATGTTTTTTATTTAACAAACTACTAAACAGGTTGCAAACTAGCAGCATTCAACATATTGCAAGAGGGAGTTGGGAACTGAAAAGTGAAATAAGGCAAGGGGAGAGTAAGAGAGAAAAGTGGGAAGGGAAATGGAATAGTAATGAAAGTGTGGAAGAGCTAATGAAAATATGGGGAAGAAGGTAGAAATGTAAAACAAAGCAGTGAAAGAAAATGAGTGATGAGGAGTATGAATAGGAAATAATAGAAGGCAATAAAATTGAGAGGGAGAGAGTGGGCGAAAGTAGGATGAGACTAACAATGAGGGAGAAGGACAGAAGGAAAAGGGATACAAAGAGATGGAGAGTGAAATCGAGAGTTGAGGAGAGGGACTGAGTGGCAGAATGACTAGGAGGATAGATAGATAGATAGATAGATAGATAGATAGATAGATAGATAGATATTGCACACTATACAAAAAGTTATTTCTAGGCCCTCACACTGATAATGTAGCCTGTGAGGACCAGAGTTAGAACAGGTTAGCTTTACGACTGGTCTTGAAGATATAAAAACTTTTCCTGTAAGAGCTTATCTAACAGGACTTTCCACCACCAAATCCCCAAACTTCCTAGTCTATGCCCTTTGACAGTAAAAGTTAAAAACCCTTCTGGCATAGGAAATTGCTGCCCACTGAAAGCAGCACTCTGCTAGGAAGGTACGCCCACATTTTCATTCAATGAAGAGGATGGGTTCCCTCTTAGCTTTTAGAGAGCACGCACTAGCGCTTTAATTGAATTCTAGTGCCTGCAGGGAGCCAGAGAAGAGCTTGTCTAACTGGTCTGTTTTAGCTGATCCATAGACGCAGCAGACTCCTGCCTCTTGGCTTTTTGAGGCTTTGAGGCTTTTCCTAACAAAGTGCTAATAGAAAGCATTAGTGTGACCTAGAAAATAGGTAACCACTGCACCAATCAAGATGGCTCTAAAACCTGGTGGAAGGAGGGATGGTGCCCTTTTCAGGCTGGTGGAGAGATGACAACCACAGGGCAGAGAGAAATGGAACGAGTGAACAATGAAAAAAGGTAAGGGACAGAGATAAAGAAAGAAGGGGGAAAGGAGAAGATGGAGGGTGTGTGTAAAAGAGGGGAATAAGTGAAAGTATATAGAAAAGAAAGCAATACGAGTGAAAAGAGGGCAAGGAAAAGGAAAAGGAACATGAGGGGTATGCAGTGATAGGAGGGGAAGAAGTGGGAGTAAAATGGAAAATAGGAAAGGGGGAGGTGTATAGAAAAGACTGAGGACCAGTAGAGAAAAAAGATGATACGTTGTGAAACGAGCGGAGGAGGCAGTCAAAATAGATGAAGGTTAAGGGTTACAGAGGAATACGGAAGTGGAGAAGGACGTATAAAAAGGATGAAAAATATGGGACAGAGTGGAAATAGAGATGGAGAAAGATAAACCGAACAGAGAATGAGAGTTGAAAGTGAGTAAGAATTTACAACAGAGAAAAAAGTCAAAAAAGGAGAGAAGAATGGAACAAGGAGAAGAGGTATGAGGAGAAGCGGAAAAAACATACAGAGAAGGGCAAGATAAGAAATCGGGGGACTGGAGAGTGGTACGGGCTAAAAAAGAAAGTGGACGTGGGACAAGGTAAATGTGTGTCTGGGAGCAGGGGAGAACTCGGTAGAGGTAGCGATCGTCTCACAGTTACGAGAAAAATAATGTATGCACATTTCGTATTTATTTTCTTTTCATGCTTGGCAGAATGATGTCCCTCGTGGACAGAATAAAATGCAGAATTATTCAATCGTGTTTTGCTGACATAGTCTCACAGTTTCACAGGGCTGTAAATAACTGCTGCTATTCAACTCTATTGTACTAATTTTACAGACCTTGAAATCTGATACCACCGAATAGTGAGACTACAGTTTTGCATGTACTTGCGGCTCGAATCGCAATACTCGCGGGGGAGGGTGGGGGGGTCACGCAGGGGGGGCCGGGGAATTAAAATTTAAAAAAAGAAAACTTACCTGACCGCCGGTCCGCGCCGCCTCTGCTTGACCCTTGGCGCCTTCACTGGAGTGGCAACCCCACAGCCAATACTGGCGCTGCAACAGCAGTGCCAGGATAGGCTCAGAGCAGGGTTACTCGCCGCCCGCCTGCCCATTGGGAGACCGAGGGTTGAGCCTTTGATCAACCCTCGGTCTCCTAATGGGCATGCGCCAGCCAGAGCACACACTAGTGCACATGACTGGGCACGGCGGAAAAATTCGCCGACCTTCACCAGTCGTGCGCACTTGTGCCCCTGGTGACGGTCTGACAATGCATGTCAGTCAGCATGACGCCGGACCGCCCACCCCCTTCAGACTCTGAAGGGGGTGGGCGGTCCGACGTCATGCTGACTGACATGATTGTCAGTTCTCCCTCGGCGTCTGTGAACTTAAGCAGTTTTCTTAAGTTCACAGATGCCGAGGGAGCTGCGGGCGCAGGCGGCTTATGGGGCAACGCCCGAGCGCCCTAATGGACGCACCGCCACTGTTTAAAACCACCCCATTGCAGCATTAAAAACGTAAAATGAAACGCTCCAATTTGCTTGTATTCTTCTTTTACCAATCATGTTTCTTCAAGACTGAAGCTGATTATTTTCTTACAGTCTTTGTTCAAAAGCAGCTAATGTCTGTGTTTCCTGCAGATAGGAGTGCCCGGCACCAATGGCTGATTTATGATACCACATGTGTTCTAGGTGCAAGTTTGTTTTACGGATACTTTCAAATCCTTGTTAAAACGTTCCCAGATCTGGAAACCAATCTGGTGCATAATCAAAAGGTTTCTGGCAGTGTACTTTGAAGCCTCTGAAACATCGTTGGACTTAGAAGTCCTAAACAGACTCACAAATCCCTTATCATTATTCACTAAAGACATAATAGGAGCATTGCTGGGCACTGTTCGACATTTTCAGTTGAACCTATTACTAATGATATGCATCATTACACTGAGATTCTTAGTGCAAATTAGTTTCTTTGAAAATAGAAACGCTCCGAGCAAGGTTAAATATTTTCAAGAAAAAGACAGTTATCTCTGGAGTTCATAACACACTTCAACACTGACTTTCAACAGTCTGTTTCAAAATGCTATTAAATCGATCTGCAATGAGCATGCTTCATTATGGGGAGCTAATCGCACTTGCTTCAAAACAGGCTGTATCGTAAATGACAGAAATCCACCTTTTTCTTGAGGATCGTTCCTATTGATGCTGTCCTGATGTTTCCCACAGATTTTCCCTGTCATCTGCTCGCTGAACAAAGTTTCAAAGCAGGAAGATTATGCTATTAACTGCTGTAAAGCTAGCCGGGTGATAGGCTCAGAGCAGGGTTACTCGCCGCCCGCCTGCCCATTAGGAGACCGAGGGTTGAGCCTTTGATCAACCCTCGGTCTCCTAATGGGCATGCGCCAGCCAGAGCACACACTAGTGCGCATGACTGGGCACGGCGGAAAAATTCGCCGACCTTCACCAGTCGTGCGCACTTGTGCCCCTGGTGACGGTCTGACAATGCATGTCAGTCAGCATGACGCCGGACCGCCCACCCTGGGCGGTCCGACGTCATGCTGACTGACATGATTGTCAGTTCTCCTCGGCATCTGTGAACTTAAGCAGTTTACTTAAGTTCACAGATGCCGAGGGAGCTGCGGGCGCAGGCGGCTTGTGGGGCAACGCCCGAGCGCCCTAATGGACGCACCGCCACTGCTCACAAATTCAGTCTTAGTAGCCTCCATGCCCTCATTTGAGAGGATGGAGGCTCTTATGTGTACATATAGGTGTAGATCTCCACTCAGAAACAATGAATTGCAAAAAAGTGGAGTTTTACACCTGGTGTAGGTATAGATCTACATGTGAGTAGGTCTACACGTTGAAGCTTACCTTTGTTAATCGGGCCCTGAGTGCTCCTGTCTACGGGACAGGAGCGCCTCATTGACTGTAACAAGGATGAGCAGGGACAGAAGTTATTAAAGGAAACACTCTGAAATCGCAGGCAAGTGAATACCTACCAACTTTACAAAGACTTTTGGGCCAAAAGACTGACGTCACAGGTTTAGAATTCATGATCCGTACCCGCATGAAGAGGAGAGTTAAGGCATTATCGAGTATAGTTTAAAGTGTTGGTAACTCCAAAAAACTGACATACGAGAAAGACGTAGCGTGGCCTTTAGATACACCATCACATTTTATACCTGGGTGTTCTGCTTTCAGAACAGGGCTGTCACGTCTAAGCTTTCTGGCTGATACGTTTTCACGTTGGTCTGATCAATTATTCAGGTATTCGGAAAAAGTCTTTTCATACAATCATCAATGGAGTCAGAAGTGACGTCAACGATAGAGGCCTACGGGAGCTTTCTCTCTACAACAGCAGAGGCAGCCAAGCAGGCAGAAGGCAAGACAATAAGATAATAAAAGATGTGCAAAATTAGGGAATTTGGTATCCTGTGTGTCTCACGAAATTGTGCCCACCCACAGTTTAACTAGGCTAGTGATATTGCAGCATTTCGCAGGCGTGAAATTTGTGAGTAAAACCCATGAAATGGTTTTTGTGGGACAAAAGTCTGAAAAAGTAATTAACGAAGAAGGCGAACATTATTTTAAAAGTTTCAAATGTTATTAAGACGTTTTAACAAAATCTAGAATTTGAAGCTTATTGCTGTGAAATTAATTTAGCTATTAAAAACGAGACGAACATTCGAGGTGAAAGTTTATGAAAGTTATTCACAACTTTATACCAGCCAGCATGTTTTAAAGCTGGCTAAAGTATTGAGTTTTTAAAAAAATGTTTGCTTTGTAAAAATGTTTAAACATACTTCAAGACTTAAAACAAAGCAATCTCACTGCAGCCGGTTTATGAAGAGAATATGCAATGCCAATATGTCCTGTTTTAAAATTTAAAAATAGTTAGATGCATCTGCAACTCCAGACAGCTCCATTGTAGTCACCGGGCCTCATGGGGGTACACAGTCCCCGGGTGTCTCTGCAGTGGGGGTACACAGTCCCCGGGTGTTTCTGCAGTGGGGGTACACAGTCCCCTGGTGTCTCTGCAGTGGGGGTACACAGTCCCCTGGTGTCTCTGCAGTGGGGGTACACAGTCCCCTGGTGTCTCTGCAGTGGGGGTACACAGTCCCCGGGTGTTTCTGCAGTGGGGGTACACAGTCCCCGGGTGTTTCTGCAGTGGGGGTACACAGTCCCCGGGTGTCTCTGCAGTGGGGGTACACAGTCCCCGGGTGTTTCTGCAGTGGGGGTACACAGTCCCCGGGTGTTTCTGCAGTGGGGGTACACAGTCCCCTGGTGTTTCTGCAGTGGGGGTACACAGTCCCCGGGTGTTTCTGCAGTGGGGGTACACAGTCCCCGGGTGTTTCTGCAGTGGGGGTACACAGTCCCCGGGTGTTTCTGCAGTGGGGGTACACAGTCCCCGGGTGTTTCTGCAGTGGGGGTACACAGTCCCCGGGTGTTTCTGCAGTGTTTTGAGGTTGTCGATTTACTGCTTGGTCAGTCCGAAATGTTCCTGTGCCTAATGTTATGTGCTCCATACCACACTGTTTGCCACTGAACTTTGACAATGTTCTTTTTGGGGTGGAGAGGGTTTCCTGGTATACACATTTAAGTGCATTTGCGACCCTCAGTAATAGGCGCTGGAACTAGGGGTGCTGCTGTTCCCCCAAAATAACCAATCTGGGGTTCCGAAGGTGAATGAGTATTAAAGATGACTTTGAATTTTGTTTTTATCTTGTCACATTTGCTATGCATTCAGAGACATAAGTCAAATGCCATAATAGTCTTCTTTCAAATTCCTGCTTATTCTTTTTACATGCAGATGGGTGTTTACTCTTCTTTCCCTGACTGCAAATTTAGAGGATTTTTTAAAGTAAATTGTGGCAATCTTGCTGGTGTGAAAGGAAAGACTCTAGGATGTCATTATTTCAAACACACGACAACATTTAAATACCTATAAAATAACTGTACAAATATTTCCAAATAAATAAGCACTTAGGAAAGCACAAGTTTGTTGTAACTTTTAAGTGTGATGGAAACAAAGATGTTAATAGGGTCAAAAGAAATCAAGACACTTCACTTGGTGATGCTCGAATGAATAATATTAGCTGAAACCTGATTTCCACACATTTTCCGGTGCTCACTTTTAGAGAACTACTTTTTTCTTTTTGCTTAAGCACACCAGAAGAGTGCATGTGTTTTCCAAGCTTCTCTGTTGTGGGCTTTTCTCTCCACATACTAAATGTTGCTCTCTCTTATCCGTGTGATTCTCCCCCACGCTATGTGTTTCTCGCTCTCTCCCACATGCTTCTCTACCTCCCTGCACTCTGTGTTGCTCTTGCCCATTCTAAGCGCGGTAAATGACAGATGTGACTATCACACAATTCAAGGCATTCAATTTACTGACTTTCAGATGGAAGACTAAGTTGGTATTTCTGGGAGCCGAACTTGTGATCTGCCACTTACCACTTTACTCTAGTGCCGAATGCTCAACTCTTTGCGTTATCCCTTGGGTTATTTCAGCAGTGGTCGAACTGTTGAGTCCTGAAGTTATACTACAGTTCATCAGCTGCATGCCGGGCATTCATTTACCATGACACCCCTTACATCTTTCCAGTCACATGTTTGGGAATTTCTGGCCAAGTTTAATTATGCGCTGTTAGCGGAATAGTATTTTTAGGCTCTCAAATATAGTAGAATGTCACACTGCCACATTTGATTGTGGTGTTTATACTACTGTTACATCCTATTTGTTGCATCTAGGGCAACCCTACCACAATAAATGATCAAAGGCGTCTTCAATGTACGGCTAACAAGCTGCCACCTGGCTGTAGAATTATAATCCCGAAATAAAGCTGTTGCAATAGACCAGTGGACTAATCCATCCATTGGAAAGATCTGTGTAACATCCTGAAGATCACAAGTTTGAATCCAAGACGGTCATCTTCGTTTATTGAGTACCACTGAGAAGGATGCAGAGAAAGAGAAGGCGGGTGGAGACCAAGAGATCTGGGAAGTTGTGACCCTTCAAATGATGTTCTGGGTAAACACAATATTTCAGTTGAGTCTAGCGTTCGGGAATCCCTTCCAGGATGGGTGGAAAGTCCCCCCATTTTTGAGAAGGTGAGGGGTTCTCTTTGGACCTTTCTGAGGGAAACAGAAGGAAATCAGAAAATGGTTACAGCTTGTGGGTTATCTGCAACTTGATGCAGTCTGTGATTGCAAGCAGCTGGGACAGCAGCACATGCTTAGTAAGGAAACCGTCTGTTTGGGGCTTTCCAGCCAGAGTGGTTGTAGTGGCGGTCATCACAGCGCAGTTCCAGGTAGGCCCTTTGCCCCCTCACCACTCACACGTCTGCTTAGGCACTAAACTGTAGAGCACAAGACATGAAGAGGAGAAATGCTGAATCTTATCGCCCCTCTGGATGGATATCTCTGATTGAGTATAGGCTCCTGGCTTTTGCCCCATGTTCTCCACTCCCCTGGCGAGGGACAGTTGTGACATACTAGTCCGCAGGTGAGGCAGGCTAATCTTTCCAACTGTGCCCATTTCAGGGCGTGCCATAAACCGGGGTTGAATGTTCTTTACAGCGTACAAATGAGACTCAGAGAAGCTGTGTTGTGAAATATGGCTCTAACAGACATGGAAGCTTCTGGGATTTGAAGAGAGCAAACATTTGAGTATATGAACTGTCGATCAAAAGGAAGCAATTTAAGAGTAACAACAACACTTCTGCCTCAGGGAACAAGTGCTGTGGATCTAAGACAATTCGGCTCTTTATAAGTGTCATGATTGCACCCATTTTCTCCACCAGGAAGCACCCTCACAGCTAACTACTAGGGTTGGACTGGGACAAACCAACCACCAGCCCGTGCACCAATTAAAAGTGGTCCACATTCACATTTTATGGGTTTTCACAATATGTTGTTTTATTGGCATCTGGGTGGCACACGTTGGGTAAATTTGCAGCAAGTGGTGCATTTTGATGCATACTGGGCCAGTAACAAGCAGACACTGATTGGATTTTAATTTGTCTTTAAAGAGGTTATTAGGATTACTAAAGCACTAGAGACATTTGGAAAAAATGCAGCACCTTATGGCACTCATAAGGTCGCCCATTCCAAGATGGTGGAGAAATTTGGTGGCATGGGTGTTTGGATGTGTGTGTATGTGCACATGTGTGTGCGAGCATGCTTCTGCTGTTACTGTAATAATGCACTGCCCATTAATAAACTAACCTGCTTTGGCTACTCCCAGTCCATACTGGATAACAGCTGGTATTTAGACAGAATATCGGAAATAGAACTATCGTGGACCAGATTATTGTGTCAAGAATATCGAGGACACAAATATAGCGAAGGAAAGTTTCTATAGGTGACCAAAGATTTCCTATTTATAACTCCACATATATGTGCCTTGATAGTATATATATCTTCAAGGTATGTAGATGTGGAGTTAAGAATAGTAAATCTATACTTACCTATTTGCACTTACCTCCTCGAGATTTTGGGCCTCAATATTTTTGACATTCTGTCAGTGATCCCTGACAATTTACCATTTATGTACAACTGGGCACTCTGAAGAGGCTGCAAGATTACATATTTCATTCTATACAAATGTCATCAAACAAATGATTAAATGAAGCAAAACAGTTAATAAATGAATTAATAAATATACAGAGGTCGAGAAATAGCAGGTAAATGCGGCTAGCAGCAGTATTGAGAACTCATCCTGGATGGCCGTGTGGATGCGGCTTTTACTGCAGTACCTGCCAGACCAGTGGCATAACACAAAATGATGGGGCCCCCCTGCAGAATGTCACGAGGGGGCCTGGTGTCTTGCAGATCGCACAGATATTCTTGGGCTCAGTTGGGGCCCCCCCTGAAGGGTTGAGTCCACCCCTGTGCCAGGAGGGCCTTCATTACGCCTCTGCTAGGGACCTTTTGCTGGGCCTCTGCCTGCCAATGTCACATGAACAGTGTTGCTTTTCTGTGTTTTTTAGGTCGAGCTTGATCGACCTGTTATATCTCTACAGTGGGGTTTGGAAAACCCACCGATTGCCATTGGTTACTATCTGTGGCAATCAGTAATGCTGGCTTCTTATTGGTGCATTTTTGTAAAAGTCCCACCTTTGTGTGTTTAGCTCTCTTTCCGGCGATTTCACTCAGAGAGCATTTTGGTGGGCCATCACACAGTACAGCGTGTGAAGGCCCCTCCTCCGTCCTCCCATCTGGCTATTGCAGGTCAGGCATTGTTTTTTTTTGTAGTTTTAGATAGCGCGGACCGAAGGACATGTTCATTATTTGGTAGGCATGGGGAGATTAAGTGATTTGCCCAGAATCACCTGATGTTGAGCTGACTCCGAGGCTCGTTCTTTTAAATGATTTGCAGGGTGCCCGCTTCACATTACTTTTCTCTGCAAGGGCGCCGTGCTTTATATTTCAGTGCGTTGCCAATCTCGCCAACAGTCCGAGCCGGCAGTAAGAAACTGAAAACGAATGAACTGTCTGTACCATAAACTTGCACTGACGTGGTAAGTGTGTCGGTCACTGAAAATGTCAAACTAATGATCTGCACTGAAACTTTAAGGTGTGCAAATCACTGAAAGCAATACTTGGTGTGCTTCTTTTATTTTGCCAGTCGTAGTAAAAACGTGCCAAGCGCTGTTGGCACTTCTTTTAATTAAAAAAAAATGCCCATCATGACCAGTAGATGACACTGTCTTCTTTAGGAAATGAACAAGAGACAGTCGATCTTCATTCAGAAGCTATTCTTCTATGGCAGATGCTAGTGCTGCGAGCTGCTACCAGCACCTACAAAGCACTGTAGATTATGTGCGGCTGCCCGCGGCCCCCGCAGGGGGCCACCCTAAACGGGCGGCCCCTTTAGTGCCATTTGGGCACTTCCCCACCCCCCAATGATGTGCGGGACTCAAGGAGGAGTCCCCCTACCAGACGCGTCACTTCCGGCACGCAGAGGAGGTGGGGAGGTATTTATGCCTCCCCGGCCATCTTGGCGTCCTCTTTGCGCCGGACACGCCGTCGAGTGGCTGTGCTATTGTCTCCGTCGTGTCTAGCTCGTTTAGGCCACGGGCCAGCGTAAGGGGAGCCCGCCCCAGAATTTCCCTCTGTGGATGAGCTTGCCCAGTTCGGTGGGGTGCTCGGTACAGGCATCATGCTGGGGCTGGTTGGCCTGGTCATCGTCGTGGGGCCGATTATTTGGCGGGCTGAGGTGAGTGCTAATTCAAGCTTATTGCCTCCGGGCCGGCTGCTTCAAGCCCGCTTCACTCTCTAGGGTAGCGGGTGCTACCACTGTGTCTCTATGGTTCCGGTTGGGCGTTGGGGGCCGAGCTGGTCAGAGGTTGACCCGACTGAGCGCTTGCGCGTCTCGCCTCGTTCCCCCACTCAGCTTTGCCGCAGACCACATGTAAGCGGAAGGGTGGGGGTCCATATGCACCCGCGGGGCAGTGTGGGGTCACAAGCTCCTGGTGCTCGCTCCGCCATGGGGGCGGGGGGTGTCTGCGCTCCGCTCCTTCAGTTCGGCCCCCCCCGACTTTGGTAAATGTTTCTTGCGGGGCCCCCTTTGGCTGGGCAGCCAGATTTTCTAGTGTTCGGGGCCGCAGGCTTACACCTTCTGCATGCCACCCTATTCGAGAGCGGGTGGCATACATGTGCGGATCAGAGAGCGAGGTCTGGCTTTGTTGTTGGGGTGTCTCCCCATGCGGGGTGCATGGGGTGTTCGCTGTGGTCATGCCCGCACATCGCCAGAAGATAGGTTAGTGATACGCCACTGTTGGCCGTGGCCTGTGGGTTAGCGCGCAACGCTCCTGAGCCCCTCTCTTCCCCCCCCCCTATAGCATGCGGGGACCGAGAGGGTGCTCTGGCCTGCCTGGGTATATTTCGGGCGTAATCAACATGCAGCTGCGTTGGGCTGAGCGGGCAACGACACGGTGGTCGGAGCAAGGCAACCTACTCAAGGGTCGGCTGGTCGGGCTCGGGTGTCGCTTGGGGGCACAGCGGGATAATTAGGCATATTGCCTAAGCTGATGGTCGGCTCGTGGCGCTGTTTACCGGAACGAGCCGGGCGGGAGTCTCAAACATCCTGTGACTCTGGGCAATTGCTCGAGCTCCACCCCACGGCCCTCTGTTCATCCAATCTCCCCGTGCCCAGAAACGAAGTGGTCTGGGCAGTATTAACTTCACAGCCACCCCCTTTCACCACCCACTTCCTTAATTTCCGAGGGAGGGACAGTGTGTTGGTTGCAAAGGGGGACAACCGGACACGCAGTTCCGAGGTCGGGCGATCGCTTGCGCATGAGGTGAGTTGAGTGCGGCATGGTGAAGCAGTCCCTCCTCTTCCCTCCCGTCCCCCAGGCTAGGCTATAGCCCGTGTGGGACCCGTAAAATTGCATTTTCTCTGTCCGACCCCGCAGGACGTCCGCCGGTGTCAGTCCATGCGCGCTGGGTCGCGGCAGGGGATGGGGGGGGCGGCAGGGTAAAGGGGGTTCTAACTTCCCGGGACGTTCTGGTTGCACTGCCGTGGGTCCACGGCCGCCGCCGCATTGTGGGTCTGTCGTTTGACACTGCGGTGGCGCTGGGTGCTGGAAGCTGTGTGGGGAGATCGCAGGGAAGCACAACTTGAAGGTATTGGAATGATGACTGTATTTTGTGTTCTTTTAGTTTAAACGGGCGTTTGGTTCTTTTCCTGAGGCACAGGTAGCAGCAGCAGGGGAGAGGGGCCTGGGGTTGCATTCACATCACAGGCGGCCCGATCTTTGCTTTAGCAGTCAAAGGGAGATTGTTGGCGGCGCAAGGGAAAGAGCCTCTTTTCTTCACACGTGTCGGATTCTGTTTGTTTACAGACATTCAAAAGGCCGAGAAGTTGGCAGGTGTATTGCGTTTGTACAGATGCAGCTGCTTGAAGGGAGGTTGAGATGTTGGCTCACGAGGGAATTTGGAGGCCATGAAGGCGAGGATTGTTCATGCGGTTCAGCGCACGCTTTCCAATTTTCTGCTGACGGTTTTGGTGTTGATTGGTCTCCAAAGTAGTTGGCATTGTGGTGTTTTTGGTCATTCATTCACTGGATTGCTTGTCGACCAACCGGAGTGGAATATCCAATTTGTCCTTGCATGTGCTTTGCGGCGCATTTCCAAGGTGGTCTGAATTTTAGCCCAAGCACCCCTTTTGGTGGCACTGCTCTCGGACGTCCACAATGTGGCGCCCGCCGGCACAGCTCAGCCCTAACAAAGGTTGACATTTAAGCTGTGAACGATTTATAAATAGCAAATTGCTGCGGCGTTTGGCAGACTTGAGATTTTCTGCCTGAAAACCGTGCAGGGGAATTTCATGGGTGGCCCTAGCGAGTCACTGGCCTCCCGTGGCTGGGAGAGCGACGTTTGCACTGTGGAGATGTCAATCCTTGTCTCGGTGTCGCAGCGGGGGACTGGAGCCGGTTTCAGGTGTAGGGGGTTGTCTGTTTGGGCGCCACATGCTCCGTGAGGGCGCAGGGTTTTGGGCGTGCACGGGGCCTTCTTTAGCCATGGTTTTGTTAATCTCAGATTAAGCACGTGGGCCCTTCGGGTCAGCTCCTCTCACCCCCTGGGACTGTGTGGGGCTGGAAGCCCCTGCCAGGCGTTAGTAGCGGGCGTTCCCTGCGGCTCCTCCTCCCCCCCCCCCCTTGCCTTTCTTAGTCTGGAACCTCGGGTGAAGGGAGGAGCAGATGGTTCGCGGCACGATTGGGGCCTGTGCCATGCCGGGTCCCCACGTGAGTTGCAGATGGGGATGTGATTGTGTTTCGCCCACGCGCCTACCTCCTGGAGTGGGTGGTCGACGAGTAAGGGGCCTTGCTTCTCTGTCCTGGTCAGTCTTTCTGTTCCGTTTTGAGCGCATTGAGGGCTTTTCTGGCTTTGTTGCCCCGCGCAATGGAGTGCTGGTTATGTGATAGTTATGTGGTATTGGTAATTGTTATGGATATTTCTCGGTGTCCTGTGTGGACTCATATGCATACTAGTTTTGTTTTCTTGGGCACTCGGAGGGTGGTTTGCATTTTGATTGGCATTGTGTTTTTCTAACACTTTCTTCACTATTCAAACTGAGAGACTAGACACACATCAAACAAGTGATTTCCTGTTCAGCTAGTCTGACCCCAGGTATACAAAATGGGTGTTTTCTTAAATTCCACTAAGGTGAAGGCTTCAGCCACACTGATGTGAGAAGAGCATATTGAGGAGTTAGCATCCTCGGATTCCTTGTGGGTTCTTTGCGGACGGTCACCAGCACAATGTTGGGAAAGCACAATCTTACATTTACTCTGGGCTATGACAACGCAGAGAGGTGCTGCGAAATGTTGTTGAGACTGTTCATACCTTGGCGTAGCTTCATTGCCCAACAGTTTATAGGAGTGTGGTGCCAAACCTGCGCAAGGATCTTCCTTCCCTGTTTTACACTGCTTGGCAACAGGGGTTTTGTGCTCCCCATCGCGGTCAATAAACTGGTTGTTCAGCGCTTCGCTACCCTTTCGGGGGAGTTAAGCACATATGCAAATGTTATGTTTGGCACAGCCAATGGCATCACAACACGGTATGGTTTAGGGATATCTCGCTACAAGGCATCCAGCAAATGAAAATGAAATAGGAACAAAACAAGCCATGCTGGCTTAGGAAAAGCATTTTGACAGAGACTGCCCAATTACGCACATGAGGTCTCGGTAAGTGTGACGGCCAGTCTGTATGCAAACAATATGTGGTATCTTGGGGCCTACAGCTGCACATGGACAAAGGAGGTATACCCCCAAACCCCCGCATGCAATGCGTGCACGGCTGGGTGCATTGTTTTTGGATTCCTGATCCCACATGAGCATGGTTGGGCTATGCCAATAGGCTAGGTTAATTGCATGCTAATTTTAGAGGAGTTTCATATGTGATCCCAGAGGCCTAATGGGTAAGACGTTGGCTTCAGTTTTGGGAGCATATTACCTGCATGAAATTTTGAAGTGAGGCTGCTGAGGTGCTCTAGCATTGTTTGCCCCATTTCATGGCCAGGGATTGTTTCTTTTCAAGGCTGAGGCTCAATTGCTTAGTTACGTTGTGTAGTACTTGGATAGGTTGCCAAAATCATATAACTGCGGTATGCGGCAGTTTTGTGGCATGTTGGAACTGGGAGGTAACTTACAAAAACGCATTTTAGATCTGGGAGTCGTCGCTACAAATGGTTTCGTCTGGCTATGGTTGGGTTTTACACACATTTACCTGTTTTACAGGGGGTATGGTTGATTTCAGTTGATTGGTGGTGTTGATTAGTGTGATGGTCCCATTTGCGGTTGAGCTTGCTATTCATTGAAGGGAGACATTTAATGCAATGTTCAACACATAAAGGTGACAGTCTCACCATTTCAGAATGAAAGCATTTTCAATATGCTACGCAGCCAAGCCAGAATTGTGGCTTCAGTTATCTTATTCAACTAACCAGCATGGTTAAAGCCAACGGTACTGGCGTGTTGTAGGTGTAGTGTGGTTTTGTAGTATATATCCGGAGGCAATGACAGATGCTGCAAAACACCAGCTGGCAGCACACTAAGCTTAGCACGAAACGCCAGCGTACGAGTTAGCCATGCCAGATTGCATTGACCACGCAAACAGGAGGGTGCCTGTGGGGCACTGTGCTGCCAGAGGACCGAGGCTGAGGTAACACAGGCCTTGTGGGAGACAGCCATTGCCCATGTAGAGTGGTCTCATAGGTGGGGCGTGCCTACCATCGACAGTGAGGGCTTAAGAAGCGATGAATGCTTGGTCCTCTCGCATTGGCAGGCGAATTCTAGGTGGGCTTACCCCGGCATGTCACCTTGTAGTGGTTGCACTGACCCTGGTGAATGATACGCACTCTGGCACACGGCGCCTCAGGGTTTGTGTCACACAGAACTGGGGGATGTCTCAGGGGGCACACTCACTGCCTGTGGTCATGGTGCGGGATATTATTGTTTTACTCTAGGAAACTGATCTTATCCCCAGGGTCGGTCTGCCTTTGCCACTGGTTACCAGCCCAATGTTGGGAAGTATAATTTTACACTTATTCTGGAAATTAGAACGCAACGATAGGCGCTGCGAAATGCTGAGCTGCATTGGGCACGAGGGCCTTTATGAGGAACATCTGCTGGCACCATTTAGAGACTGGTACCAGGTACTCTGGGCGGGCATCCCTCTGCAACCATGGGCAGGTTTCAGGTCGCTTCAGTAAGACATTTCCACCCGCGCTTTAGCCAGGGCAGCAGGCGGGTGGTGGTGGTGTCATCTAACAAGTGTGCTGTGGTGCATAAAAAGTTTGGTAAACTGGTGACTCGCATTCAGGGGATGCCCATGGTTCTTTGCGTCGCTAATTAAAGTTTCCAGTACACAAAGACATCCGTTGCTCAAGGCCTCATGCTCCTATTGCTTCAGCCTTGGTTTGGTCATACCATTTGGGGGGCCAGTCACTTACGTATAAACCGTCGGTTGGCTATGTTAGAAAGACTTTTCTCACACCGGAGATTACCTGGAGCCCCTATAGCTGAGTAATTCGGAGGAGAGCTGGACAGACCACTGCCTCCTGGGGGTGACTGCCCACGGTAGCAACAGGTGGCTAGGGCATGGGTGCATGCAGCACATTTGTTAATGGTGCAGGAATTGTTGTTTTACTCTAGGAAACTGGGATCTCATGACCAGGTTCTGTCTTTTGGCCGTTGGTTACCAGCCCAAGGGTGGGAAAGTACAATTTTACATTTACTCTGTGCTGTGTTATGCGAAGTACAGTTCCCACCAGCAACTACAGGGTTGTGCTAACTGAGCTGTAGGACAGTGGCCCGAATGACCTAGTGAGTTATGTAATCCCTGTGATGTCCTGATGAGGTTTGGTAGCACAGGGTAATAGGGGCGGATAGTACTAAGTCTCTTGGATGGACGATATGAAGAGAATGCCTAGGAGCTGTTTGCAGCCCGTTGCAACCGCCCCACGGGCGAATGTTTTAAGGCCACAAGGTTATGGATGGCTCTTGTGTGGGAGCCGGGTGAAGAGCTAAGGTCAGGCTAGGATGTCTCGTGCTTTCGCCGTACTGTTGAGTCCCAGTCACGAGCGGTTTGTATCAGGGTGAGCCGGCTGTGGGTCAGGAAGCGCCTAGGCATCAGTAGCACTCATTTGCAGGCGTAAGTAACAGTTTCCGCTACCAGTTCAAATGTGCATCTTTCACTAAGTTACTCAGATAACTGGGACAGGAAGTAAGGTGTGCCGGATAACTCTTGCTTCTACCTGCATTGGCACACCCATCCACACCAAGCCGATTGTTTAAGGTCACCCTGGGCCGCATTTACACAGCCCAGGATTAGGCCCTGGTGGGGCAGTGCCATGAATTACTAAACTGAGCGAAACAGGAGGCGTGCCCGTGGGTTACATCAGTGCAGTTGGTAGGAGAATTTAAATTCCATGTACAGGTTATACTGGTCCTGCTACCAGTGGGTCTCGTGTGTGAGCGGGTTAACTGCTTTATGAAAGGCATAATTGGTGTATGGCATAACACATAGACTACTAGGAAATTAAATCAGGGACCAGCTACCCTACACATGGATTTCGGTGGAGGGCAAGTAAGTCCGTCCGGGGCAACCAAGTGTACCGGGTCTGTGCTTGGCATCTTGGGTCAAAGCAGGTTGGCACACAGGGGGTGTCTAGGATTGTAGCAGGCACACTCGGCAGGTATAATGCAAGAACTGCACGTTGACACTAGTTTGATTATGACAGATGCAACAATTTTATCCCTGCCAAAGCAAACCAAGGTTCTGATGGTCAGAGGCACAACATACATCGGTTCACTCCATCCTCACTGAAGGTAGTCTGTTAGTTGAGGTATAGAACGGGACGTCTTGCGCCAGGGTGCGGGCATTGCACGGGCGACACAGCAGATAGTCTGCTGTCAGACGAGGGTGTTTGCGGGCTAGGAGGCCAGGCAATGTAGCAGAACCAATTCTAGGACCCCTCTCCCCCACCGTACTGCCCGAGAATGTGAGTGCAGTGGGATTTGCAATGTTACAGGTATTTTCCCGCCCGTCAGGGGCAGAAGGGTACATCGCGGAAAACTGCTTAAATAGAGTGGGGGCAAGACCTTTAGAGGATGTGCACCAGCACCGCAAGAGCGTGGTGTTAAGATCTAAATCTTGCAGCGGCAAGTTAGCCAGGTGGCATGCGTCAGTTGGTTAGGCCAGAAGGTGGCCATGGCTCCAATAGCGGCTTGAAATGTGTTTGGAGCACCATTGCTGACAATTCCAGACCACACACTGCGCCTCGGTCCAGTAGATGAGGGCCATATGCTCAGGTGCGGCTTGATCTTGTGGAGGGCTATGATTCCTGGAATAACAAGGTGCTAGGTCATTAGCTGGTTGAGCATCTAGGGTCACAGCTGGTTAGCAGGTATGTGTGTATCTGTCATCGAGCTTTAGTTAAGCAAGCCTGGCAGGTGGCGTCAGTTGTCACTCCAAATGGTTTCGATGACTGCAATAGTGTGCGCTAGGCGATCAGCCCTGTTCGCCATGGTTTATTAACGCAGAGGTCGGTGCACTTGTCTGGTCAACCTCAACAAAGAGGTGCACTCTGCTCCCTGGGCAGGTTACGGGTTGCTTCAGTTAAGCATGAAATGCCCCGCCCGCATAGCCAGAGTATATAGCCTGGTTGTGGAATCGGTCTTCAAGCATGTGTGCTGCTGTTCCAGGTATTGGGGAAACAGGAGTTGGGGAGCATGAACTGTTAGGAAGGCCTGCAACTTCAGGTTGCAGGAGGTGGTAGCCACATCAGCTTGAAGGGTAATACAGCGATGTTTAAGAGTAGAGCTCCCTCCTGGGAGGCCATCACATTCGTGCAGCGCATGTGAGGCACTGGTACATTCCCAGAGAAGGATTATCCGCTCCATGCGCTAGTTTGCAGAACAAGGGGCTTTGGCTTCATCAGGCATGAGCTATGCCGGGCGAACACCAAAGGTTAATTTGACAATGTTGGGGTGCACTTGGCACAGGTGGGCTTGGATCTGTTCCTGCTGGACATGAATGAGGCCCGGGAAATTGCAGGTTGCAGTGAGAAAGGAGCTGTTTTGGTGGGGGGCTCTTTAGGCGACGGGGGCCGCCTCCAGAGCTGTGGAGGAGTTACAGGGCGATCTGGAAGCAAATGGGTACAGAAGAGTACCTCTGCAAGAGCACAATAGGGGTGCCAGAGCCAAATCCCAGGAGCCTCATGGGAGGGTCCTGGAACAATTACGTCGGCGCCCGTTAGTCCTTCGGGCGGTTGTAGGCCTGAACAACCGGGGCTTGCCTTGCTACGCTCCGCCCTGAAAGGGGCGTGAGTAATAAGGGACCAATGTGTCACGTGATCCAGTAAGGGGATCACCCCCATAAGGGTAGCGCTGATTGGTTACTCCACAGTGCTTGGCTCATCAGGCGGGCAGGGCAGCATAGGTTGGTACAGCTGCCTGCCCTTGGATCGCCCGTAAGATAACCCACCATATTGCATACTTTTGTATGGAATAAACCTGCAGCACTATTTTTCCCAAACAAAAGTTGTGTTGTGTATTTATTTATGCATGCATACTCTGTTGTGGTGTGGGTGGGGTGTGTTGCCAATAATGGGACTATGCGGCTGCCCGCGGCCTCGCAGGGGGCCACCCTAAACGGGCGGCCCCTTTAGTGCCATTTGGGCACTTCCCCACCCCCAATGATGTGCGGGACTCGAGGAGGAGTCCCCCTACCAGACGCGTCACTTCCGGCACGCAGAGGAGGTGGGGAGGTATTTATGCCTCCCCCGGCCATCTTGGCGTCCTCTTTGCGCCGGACACGCCGTCTCCCACCCTACCGCTTACCCGGCGTGGGGTTGGCAGGCGAAATACATAGAACGTTGTAATGTTTTCTTTCTCGTTGCAGGAGGAGTTACAGGGCGATCTGGAAGCAAATGGGTACAGAAGAGTACCTCTGCAAGAGCACAATAGGGGTGCCAGAGCCAAATCCCAGGAGCCTCATGGGAGGGTCCTGGAACAATTACGTCGGCGCCCCGTTAGTCCTTCGGGCGGTTGTAGGCCTGAACAACCGGGGCTTGCCTTGCTACGCTCCGCCCTGAAAGGGGCGTGAGTAATAAGGGACCAATGTGTCACGTGATCCAGTAAGGGGATCACCCCCATAAGGGTAGCGCTGATTGGTTACTCCACAGTGCTTGGCTCATCAGGCGGGCAGGGCAGCATAGGTTGGTACAGCTGCCTGCCCTTGGATCGCCCGTAAGATAACCCACCATATTGCATACTTTTGTATGGAATAAACCTGCAGCACTATTTTTCCCAAACAAAAGTTGTGTTGTGTATTTATTTATGCATGCATACTCTGTTGTGGTGTGGGTGGGGTGTGTTGCCAATAATGGGACTATGAGCACCTCATGCTCTAAAGTTTCTCACAGCCCCGTCGGGTCCACACCAAGCCCCTGGCAGGTAGGTATCCGTTTCCTAGCTTTGGCAATTGAGCAGTGCCATGCTCCGTGTATACAGGCCTTGATCCCTTGAGGATGTTTTCCGGAGCTAGGGCTACCCCACCCTGCGCTGCCAAAAGGTGCGCAGTTCTCTGTGTCTGTCTTTGTGCACCATGATAGTGTCAGGCCCTGGTAGAGAGGCTGGAGCGTGAGCATGCAGTAGCTGGAAGGAGGGTTTCCTGGGTGCAGTCTCGTAGTGCTTCTTACGGGACTATGGTTTCCGGTTTACATTGTGATATTTAGAAATGGCGCTTTCAAAGTAATAAACCGAACTACCGAAAGCCGGCGCTGCACGTCATACCAGTGGCAGATTGTGCGCTTTACAAGTGGCAATTACGAGTAACTCCACCACCTATTCTGAACAGTTCCAGAGGCTATTCAAGAGCGCCGGCCCCTGATAGAGGTGAATGGAAGAGAGAGAGCTCGGAACTTCTGCAAAGGTTTTGCTCTTTTTAAAGCTACAAGTCGATGTGCGAGACCTTCCCGGCCATTTTTTACAAATTATCCTGCAGTTGCCCTTTGAATTGTCAGACCCGAAACTGAATCTTCTACCTGCCCTCCTGTCCGTTAGGGATCCAGTTAGGTAGCATCTAAAGGTGATGCAGTTGGAAGTGGTTGCTATTTGCTAAACTTGCGATGCAGGCTTACAGTCAGGAGTATGTGAATAACAAAGACGATGCTGACAGCGTGTTGTCCATTTCACTGAGCCATGCATCTTTAGCCGGCGCCTTGCAGCATTCCTCAGAGCGCTAGACAGAGGAGGCTGTCGGTTTCCATATTGCAGTTAACAATCTTGCTTTCACAATCCTCACTTTAAAAAATTGTCCTAACCTCACTGTCCTCACAGCACTGGTTGGCATCGTATAAATCTGCAAAAAGACATAGATTAGAATGATGAGCAGGGAATCGAATTTCTGTGCTCAGAGAACTGTGTGCGTGGAGGAGGCCAAGGAGTGTGTGGTAGAAGGCGTTCTTGGTCATCAGAAGGATGTATCTATATTATTCTCGATCATTCTCTGCTAGCCGCTTTATTTACGTTAAAGCACATGTCGTCTCATTGTGAATAAGAAAGTATACCTTGGTTACTGTACTCACTCTGATCACTTTTTATAACACTTTGTGGCGCTAGCATCACAATATTGGGACTTTTGGCCAGACTTACAATAGTTTGAAACTTGCATTCCAAAGAGATTTGTTTCCGTATTACAGGATGTTATGAAGAGCTTAGTAGCACAGGGGGCGGGTTCTTGAAGCAAGCGTCCCTTTTAGATCTGCAATTCTTCTAATGGTGGAGACACAATATGATTGTAAGTATGCTATTTACTGGATAAAACATCAACATTGTTTTGGGGTTTAAACTAGATTGTGCTTTTACATTTAACGTTGGCTAAAGCCTTTGTATTGTTCATTTGGTTGTACAGCACTTCAACACCTTGTCAGGGGTAGTAAGTGCTACATACATACATACAAATACAATTACACATTCATTTTATGTAGGCACTGGAATACTAAATGATTTGCCTAGAGTCACAGGATGGTGAGCCGGCGCCGAGACTGAGCCACTCTACAAAGTGCATCTTTTGTAGCTGGCTCTGTCATTTGCTTTCTCCACTCCCCTCGTACACCTGTCCCTGTTTTCTCTACTCCCCAGTAGTCAAAATGAAAAAAAGCACTATGAAGCGGCCAGCGCTGATTGCATCATAACTCTTTTTATAGCAGTCCTGTTAATCACCCCCACCTGCTCTCTCGTTCACCACCTCCACCCGATCCTCCGTTCACCACCCCACCGATTGCCAAAACCATTAGCTCGCCGATAGGCGAGACCTATTGGCTTTGCCAATGCTTGTTTCTCCTTGAGAAAGCAAAGTGGCTATCCCCACTGTTTTAATGTTTCTTAATCCATGCAATTGCACGCATTCTGCCAGGCCTGCAATGGCGTGCCTTAAGGGCTGAGCCCCCCCCTCCAAAAACAAGGAACCATGTGGGCCCCCCTGCATTGCGAGGACTGAGGAAGCCTCCATTACGCCCCTGTGCCAGACGCACATGGGAAAGTGCCTTATCATTTACAAAACTGAACTTAGTGGTTCTTTTACACGAAAACAAGGGTAAGGGAGGAAATATATTTTGAAATATGAATCATGACAAACAGCTCTGCGTCTTAAATTGTGCTCTCCTGTTTAGTTTGGCTTTGTTCTAATAGTGGTGTTTACCAGGCAGGGTCTGAGAGTGAGCTCATTAGAAGACACGCCTTGAACCGGAAGTGCCTGGTTCACAGGGTTAGTTTACACGCCCTCTTGAGTCACGGGGAGTTTTCAGTCCAGACTCGGTGCTGGAGACACATTGTTCTGAGTCCACACTTATAGTTCTTTGCTAAAAATAGACTGTCTATATTTAAACGTGGCAGGACTGTTCAGTGCCTACCAGGGGGGAAGGCATAACGGGGCTTCATGGTGAAGCCTTTGGACTAAAACGCCTTTGGTTTTGCTGGATTCGCTGGATAGCCAGCACTGCAACAATATATATTGAAAAAACATGCTTTAAATTAGGGGGCATATTTATGTAGAAGTCACGCAGTGCAGCAACTCACCTTCCTGCCTTGCACTGTGTGACGGGGAAAGGGCGGGAATGTGCCGTATTTAACACAATCCAGTGCATTTCTGCCTTCTCCCAGCCCTGGAGCACAATGTGCTGCCTAGCACCAACGCAGGCACCCTTGCGCAAGGGTGCCTGCATTAAAAGCAGCATTGTTTTTTGCTGAAAAGGACGCCTTCTTGAACAAAAACTATCCCCTGAGGCATTTTACTCTTTCTATATAGAAAGAGGAAAAAACGAGGAGAAATAAAGATATTTCTCCTCGTTACGCCTCCCCTGGGGATGCGTAGCATTTTGGCGCTTTACCAGGCCTAACAGTAATGGTAAATCTGGGAATGCATCAAAATCTATGGGTTTTGTGTAGGAACACCCACGCACCACCCATGGAACGCCTCCCTGGGGCAGAGTAGCGCAACACAGCGACTTGCGCTGCGTTGCATTACTCTGGATTTATCAAGCCACTCAGGGCCACGCAAGGTGGCCTTGCATGGTTTGATAAATCGCTGTTGGACCTGGCATCCTTGGCGTGGGTCTCCCTTCCATTTTTTTCGTAATGCCTCCACTGTTGCCGATATGTTTTTGCTGGACTAGATGCTCATGGGCACTTTGCCGCTGCTAATCAGTGCCAAAGTGCAAGTGCTCCCTATCGTTAATTGATATATGTATTAGTGACTCCATGATTGGATGATTGGTTTACTTGTCAGTCCCTAGTACAGTGCACTCAGTGTGCCCAGGGCTTGTAAATCCAATGCCGCTGGTGGGCTTGCAGCACTGGTTGTGCCACCCACAGAAGCGGCTTGTAAAGGTGTCTCAGGCCTGCCATCGCAGAGCCTGTGTGCAGCCTAGGGCTGCCATGTCGACTTGGTGAGTACACCCACTTACCAGTCCCTAAACCTTCCCTTTACTGCATGTTGGTCACCCCTAAAGTAGGCCCTAGGGCAGGGTGCATTGTAAGTATAAGGTAGGACATGCCCTGGTGTGTGTGGCATGTCCTAATAGTGAATTACAGCCATTTTCGTTTTTCACTATTGCAAGGCTACCTGCTCCCCATAGGCCAGAATGGGCAGACTGACTATTACACCTTATAGTCAGAACTGACCCAGGGAACATGGTAGAAAAACGAATTTAGTATGCCTGAACTCAGGATGATAAAATGCATCTTTTAGTGAAGTTGGTTTTAACATTCTGTGTTTGAAAATACCACTTTTAGAAAGTGGGTATTTTCTTGCCTAACTATCCAAGCCTGCCTCTGCTAGGTTGTGTATTCCTTGTCTGGAGATTGAGTGACAGGGGCTGGGGGTGGCTACAGGAGACAGGGTGAGTCAGCCCAGGGCTGAATAGAAAGATCTGCATCCAGAGTGGAGGGAGGAGTTGCACCTGGGTCTGAATAGGGCTGTGCCTGCCTTCCACAATGCTGGCTCCACCTCCTGCCAGGCGGCTGAGCACTCTGCCCCACATTCTGAAAGGAAAGAAGGAGTCAGAAAAACAAAGTGCTCCAGGACTGACCAGAACTGGTTTTGGACTAGGCAGAGGCCTCTCTGCCTCCAGAGAACAAAGAGAATCAGGGTATAAGAGGGGCACCCAGACCCCAGGAAAATTAGATCACTTTTGGGAACAAGAAGAAACCTTTGCTGAGGAGCGGAACCAAAAAGAGACTGAGGAGAGACTATCCCTAAGCCTGAAGTGCTGCTTGGGGGATTGGCCTGCAGTGGTTTGCCTGACTGCCAAAGAAAGGAGAAAGGAACTTTTGCTTTGCTGTGACTTTCATCAACTTGTGAAGGATCTCCAAGGGCTTGGAAGAGAGCTTGCCCCCTGACCGAAGTCCCAGGACCATTGGACTTCACCCCCTTTGTGAATTGCTGCTGGAAACTCTGTTTCAGTGGCTACAGAGGTAGGGAGCTGTGACCGACTCTCACGACCGACTCGGTGTCCTGTAAGCACCGCATCGAAGCACCGTCTCGCCCTGCAACGCACGGCCCTGGTCTCACCGACTCCGTCAACGAGCCGCTGCCTGCACCGCATCGAGGGACAACGCGTCCTGCAACGCTTCGCTACGCTGAATCGAACTGGTCCGACCGACACGGTCACTGCTGCTGAGTTCGAGTCCTGTGACCGCACCGGAGTTGGGCACCGCTCGCACGCTTTGCGACGCACCGCCCGACTCGCACCGCTGTCCGGACTGATCGACGCCAGCTCCTGAATCCGGCTCCGTCGCCGCACCGCAACCTGCCAGCACCGCATCGAAGCACCGTCTCGCCCTGCAACGCACGGCCCTGGTCTCACCGACTCCGTCTCGACGACGTCAACGAGCCGCTGCCTGCACCGCATCGAGGGACAACGGGTCCTGCAACGCTTCCATTTTTGCATCGCGACCGCGACGAACAGCCATCCGGCTCGCACGCCCGTGCCTGCCGCTTCAAGTAAAAGGTACTGTGACCGAGTCTGTCTACGCTGTGTTGTCCCGTCTCGACGCGGCCAGCTGGATTTGTTAGACTCTGTTTGTTCTCAACATCGCCGTAGCCGGAGGAGGCTACCGACTCGCACAGAACCTTGAATTAAGCCTTTTTGATCAGAACTAAGCATTCTTAACAGTATCGTGGATTATTTTTGTCGTTTATGGTCTTGTGATAAATCTATATAAAGTATACCTATTTTTATAAATATATAACCTGTGTGGTGTCCATTTGTAGTGTTGTCACTTGATTACTGTATGTGTTCACAAATGCTTTACACACTGCCTCTGAACTAAGCCTGTCTGCTCGTGCCAAGCTACCAAGAGGGTGAGCAGGGGTTATTTCGGGAGTGTACCTACTTTCCCTGACTAGACGCAAGGGTCCCTATTTGGACAAAGGTACCTACCTCTGCCAACTAGAGACCCCCAAATCTAACATTGGTGGTCAGCGGTGGGATTCTGGACTTGCATTTGTGACTCATGTACAGTGATTGGTGAACACTACTTAGTGAGTGCAGACCAAAACGCAACCGCATACTTTTATAGCATTTTTTCTGGGATTTCCTATTTTTGCAAATGCCAAGTTCAGTCACTATGGAGAAACCAGCATCAGTAGCCTCTGTTGAGTGTGATTGGGAAGAGGAGAGGCTAGAATGCTACACCCTTAAGCAGCTCAAGCAATTCTGCAAGAAGTTCAAAGTGTCCATGACCGGACTCTCCAGGAAGGAGGACCTTCAAAAGGCGCTTAGGGCCTGGGTCGAATCAAGGAGTGCCCCTGTGGAGGGGGCTGAGAATGCAGAAGGGCAGCTGGAGGGGCTATTGGGTCTAGGGGCTAGAAGACTACCTTCCCCAGTAGGTAGCAGTGTTTCTGCCAGAGGACTGTCTCCAGAGGAGTTGGAGGACAGGAAAGAGAGTAGGTTGCACGAAATGGAGCTGACCAAGCTCAAGCTGAATGGGCAGTTAGAATTCCAAATGCAAACTAGGAAATTGGCCCTAGAGGAAAAGAAAATGCAGTTTGAACATGAGAAAGTTTTGAGGGAGTTGGAATTGAAGGCCAAGAGCTTAGAGATTACTCCCTCTGGTGGCAGTGTACCGCCTGTGCCTGTTGAAGCTAGGGTGTATATTCCCAAAGATGTGGTGAAGGAGTTTTTTAAAAATGATGACATAGGGCAGTGGTTCAAAGCCTATGAGGTAGCCATGTCTTCCCACCGGGTCCCTGAGAAGGATTGGGGAGCGGGGTTGTGGGGACGGTTCCTTAGTGAAGGGCGGGATACCTTGTTGGATTTGCCCTCTGAAGTCTATAATTCGTACAGCCACATGAAGGATGCCTTAATGACTAGGTATGGTTTGACCCCTGAGCTTTATAGGCAAAGCTTCAGGAACTGTAGTAAGATTGAAAGCAGTACCTGGGTTGAATATGTGACCTTCTTTTGCAGAGCCTTGGATGGTTGGGTAAAGGGTAGCAAAGCGACTGATTTTCAGGCGCTCTTTGATTTAATTGCCTGGGAGCACTTGTCCGGTAATTGTTTTCCTGAGCTACGCCAGCACCTGATTGATAGTAAGCTGACTAACCCTAGGCAGCTTGCTGAGGAGGCGGACCGCTGGGTGAGTACCCGGGTCCACAAGGGTCACGTGGGAGACTCCGCCAAGGGTGGGCAGGGTCCCCAGCAGAAGAGTGGGGGGACAAGGGTAAACAGAAGGAGTTCCATAAAGGGCCCCAAAGTAAACCCCAAGGGAACCAAGGGAAAGGTTCCCAGCCTCCCCCTGAGAAGAAGCCAGTGGCCCTAACAGTCCCCCCTGTTCCCCAGGGACCACTGGTATGTTACAAGTGTGGCGCCCCTGGCCACAAGGCAAACGATCCTCGTTGCCCTTTGCATGGAAAACCAGCACCCACCAGTGCAGTCCCCCGGCAGTTGACTAGTGTAGCCCTGGGGGAGGAGTTGGGTGCCCAAGGTGGGGGGGGATCCCACAGTGTTTTCCCTTGTCTCATTAGGAGACTCTGAGATGGTCCCTAGGACCCCGCTGCCTGAGAACACTAAGAAATACAGGCAGTGGGTGACCATCAATGGCCATAGGGTGGAGGCTCTGAGAGACACCGGAGCCAGTGTGACAGCTGTCAAGTGTCACCTGGTGTCTCAAGAGCAGGTTATCCCTGATGCATTCTATCCGGTTGTTGCCGCTGACAACACAGAGAGTCACTGCAAGGTGGCTCAGGTTCCCTTTGAGTGGGGGGGTCTCGGGTACTCTTCAAGTAGCTGTGAGGCCAGCCATGCCTGTTGACTGTTTGTTAGGGAACGATTTGGAGAGCTCACCTTGGGCTAAGGTGGAGCGGAGTGCGCATTTAGAAATGTTGGGCTTGCCTGATTGGGCATGTGTGACCACCCGGTCAATGGCAGCTAAAGGTGTTCAAGAGGACCTGGAGCCTGAGAGGGAGGCCCAGGTGCCTGCCGGAGAGAGAGGAGGCAGGGGGCGTGGGAAACCGGCCCCCGAAGTTCCCACGGTCCAGGAGGAGGCAGACCCTGAGGGGGATGCCCTGGAACCTACAGGGGAACAGGTAGCTGAACTGGGGGACCTACCTGAGCTGACCCATTGGCAGCAAGAAGGAGGACCCTCCAGGTAAGAGTTCTGCAAGGAGCAGAACACATGCCCTTCTCTCGTGGGTCTGAGGCAACAGGCCACAGACCAGGCAGCAGGTGATCAGTCTGGATCACATTGGGTTTACTGGGAGAATGGTCTCCTGTATTCAGAGCCTAAGGTTGCTGAGCCTGGGTCAGCCCGTGTGCTGGTGGTACCCCAGCGCTTCAGAGCCTTCCTACTGGGGTTGGCTCATGATGTACCGTTAGCGGGACATCTGGGGCAGGACAAGACCTTTGACAGGCTTGTTACCCATTTCTATTGGCCCCAGATGCGCAGGAGTGCCGCCACTCACTGCAGGACATGCCAGACTTGCCAGGCAAGTGGAAAGAGTGGGAGGAAGCACAAGGCTCCTCTCCAGCCATTCCCTGTGGTCAGCACCCCCTTTGAACGGGTGGGTATTGATATTGTGGGGCCACTGGACCCCAAGACAGCCATGGGCAACAGGTTTATCCTGGTCTTGGTGGACCATGCCACCCGGTACCCTGAAGCCATCCCTCTGAGGACAGTGACGGCCCCCGTGGTGGGACGGGCACTGATGGGAATTTTCTCACGTGTGGGATTCCCTCAAGAGGTGGTGTCTGACAGAGGTACCAACTTCGTGTCCAAGTACATGAAGTCCCTGTGGCAGGAGTGCGGTGTAACTTACAAGTTCACCACTCCTTACCACCCTCAAGGAAATGGTCTGGTTGAGATTCAACCGGACCTTCAAGGGCATGATTATGGGTCTGGAAGAACCCATGAGGCGTAAATGGGACGTCCTCTTACCATGCCTGTTGTTTGCATACCGGGAGGTGCCACAGAAGTCTCTAGGGTTCAGTCCCTTTGAGCTCCTCTATGGACACCCGGTGCGAGGACCTCTGAGTTTGGTCAAGGAAGGCTGGGAGCAATCTCCCAGGAAACCTCCCCAGGATGTATACAGTTACATGCTGGCCTTCAGGAACCAGACTAGGCGTTTCAGAGAGCTTGCTGAGACAAATCTGGAAGCCAGCCAGGAGGAGATGAAGCGGTGGTACGACCAGAATGCCACTCTGGTAGAGCTTCAGCCTGGTCAGAAAGTGTGGGTCATGGCCCCTGTGGAGCCCTGTGCGCTCCAGGACAGGTGGACCGGTCCTTTTACGGTGGTGGAGCGCAAGAGTCCAGTTACCTATTTGGTGGACTTGCAGTCTCCCAGGAACCCCTTGCGGGTCCTGCATGTGAACCGCCTGAAGCCCCACTTGGAGAGGTCCCAAGTGGGCATGCTCTTAGCTACAGATGATGGAATGGAGGAGGAGACCGAGCCTCTTCCTGACCTCCTGTCAGCCCGGGAGCAAGATGGATCAGTGGAGGGAGTAAACCTCTCTACCTCCCTGACACCTGAGCAGCAGGGTGACTGTCGCCAACTGTTGGGACAGTTCCCTGACCTGTTCTCCCTGGTTCCCAGTGTCACTCATTGGTGCATCCATGATGTGGACACTGGGGACAGTCTTCCTGTGAAGCACAAGGCTTACAGGGTGACTGACCGGGTCAGAGCCTGCATCAAGGAGGAGGTCTCCAAGATGTTTGCGCTAGGGGTCATTGAGTCCTCTAACAGCCCTTGGGCCAGCCCAGTGGTCTTGGTTCCAAAGGCTGCCGCGCCTGGTGCCACACCAGAACTCCGGTTCTGTGTGGACTACAGGGGACTCAATTCCGTCACCAGGACTGACGCCCACCCCATCCCCAGAGCTGATGAGCTCATAGATCGGTTAGGGGCTGCGCGGTACCTCAGCACGTTTGACTTAACGTCTGGGTACTGGCAGATCGCCTTGACTGATGGGGCAAAAGAGAGGTCAGCATTCTCCACACCAGATGGGCACTACCAGTTCCGGGTGATGCCCTTTGGGATGAAGAATGCCCCTGCCACCTTTCAGAGGTTGGTCAACCAGGTGTTGGTTGGACTGGAGGATTTCAGTGCCGCCTACCTGGATGACATCGCAGTGTTCAGTGCCCGTTGGGAAGAACATCTGCGCCACCTCTGGGAAGTGTTGATGGCGCTGCGGAGGGCAGGCCTCACAATCAAGGCAAGTAAGTGCCAGATTCGGCAGGGTTCTGTGGTGTACTTGGGACACCAGGTTGGGAGCGGCCAGGTGGCGCCCCTCCAACCGAAAATTGATACCATTCTGGCTTGGGAGCCCCCAAGACCCAGACAGAGGTGAGAGCCTTCCTAGGACTCACCGGGTATTACCGGAGATTCGTCAAGGGGTATGGCAGCATTGTTGCCCCCTTGACAGAGCTGACTTCCAAGAAGCAGCCCCGGAAAGTGATTTGGACTGACGCCTGTCAAAAAGCTTTTGACACCTTGAAGACTGCCATGTGCACGGCGCCTGTGCTCCAGGCCCCCAACTTCTCCAATGAGTTCATTGTTCAGACCGACGCTTCAGAGCATGGTGTAGGGGCTGTTCTATCACAGATCAATGAGGAGGGCCTAGACCAACCTGTAGCCTTCATCAGTAGGAGGTTACTTCCCCGGGAACAGAGATGGAGTGCTATTGAGCGTGAGGCATTTGCTGTGGTCTGGGCTCTGAAGAAGCTGAGACCATACCTGTTTGGGACTCACTTCCGGGTTCAGACAGACCACAGGCCCCTCAGATGGTTGATGCAGATGAGGGGTGAGAATCCAAAGCTGTTGAGGTGGTCCATTTCCCTACAGGGGATGGACTTTACGGTGGAACACCGCCCTGGTACAGAACACGCCAATGCTGATGGTCTGTCCAGATTTTTCCGCCTTAGCGATGAGAACTCCCTAGGGGTAGGATAGTTCTCCCCACATTTCAGCTGGAGGGGACACGTGTTAGACCTGGCATCCTTGGCGTGGGTCTCCCTTCCATTTTTTTCGTAATGCCTCCACTGTTGCCGATATGTTTTTGCTGGACTAGATGCTCATGGGCACTTTGCCGCTGCTAATCAGTGCCAAAGTGCAAGTGCTCCCTATCGTTAATTGATATATGTATTAGTGACTCCATGATTGGATGATTGGTTTACTTGTCAGTCCCTAGTACAGTGCACTCAGTGTGCCCAGGGCTTGTAAATCCAATGCCGCTGGTGGGCTTGCAGCACTGGTTGTGCCACCCACAGAAGCGGCTTGTAAAAGGTGTCTCAGGCCTGCCATCGCAGAGCCTGTGTGCAGCCTAGGGCTGCCATGTCGACTTGGTGAGTACACCCACTTACCAGTCCCTAAACCTTCCCTTTACTGCATGTTGGTCACCCCTAAAGTAGGCCCTAGGGCAGGGTGCATTGTAAGTATAAGGTAGGACATGCCCTGGTGTGTGTGGCATGTCCTAATAGTGAATTACAGCCATTTTCGTTTTTCACTATTGCAAGGCTACCTGCTCCCCATAGGCCAGAATGGGCAGACTGACTATTACACCTTATAGTCAGAACTGACCCAGGGAACATGGTAGAAAAACGAATTTAGTATGCCTGAACTCAGGATGATAAAATGCATCTTTTAGTGAAGTTGGTTTTAACATTCTGTGTTTGAAAATACCACTTTTAGAAAGTGGGTATTTTCTTGCCTAATTATCCAAGCCTGCCTCTGCTAGGTTGTGTATTCCTTGTCTGGAGATTGAGTGACAGGGGCTGGGGGTGGCTACAGGAGACAGGGTGAGTCAGCCCAGGGCTGAATAGAAAGATCTGCATCCAGAGTGGAGGGAGGAGTTGCACCTGGGTCTGAATAGGGCTGTGCCTGCCTTCCACAATGCTGGCTCCACCTCCTGCCGGGCGGCTGAGCACTCTGCCCCACATTCTGAAAGGAAAGAAGGAGTCAGAAAAACAAAGTGCTCCAGGACTGACCAGAACTGGTTTTGGACTAGGCAGAGGCCTCTCTGCCTCCAGAGAACAAAGAGAATCAGGGTATAAGAGGGGCACCCAGACCCCAGGAAAATTAGATCACTTTTGGGAACAAGAAGAAACCTTTGCTGAGGAGCGGAACCAAGAAGAAACTGAGGAGAGACTATCCCTAAGCCTGAAGTGCTGCTTGGGGGATTGGCCTGCAGTGGTTTGCCTGACTGCCAAAGAAAGGAGAAAGGAACTTTTGCTTTGCTGTGACTTTCATCAACTTGTGAAGGATCTCCAAGGGCTTGGAAGAGAGCTTGCCCCCTGACCGAAGTCCCAGGACCATTGGACTTCACCCCTTTGTGAATTGCTGCTGGAAACTCTGTTTCAGTGGCTACAGAGGTAGGGAGCTGTGACCGACTCTCACGACCGACTCGGTGTCCTGTAAGCACCGCATCGAAGCACCGTCTCGCCCTGCAACGCACGGCCCTGGTCTCACCGACTCCGTCAACGAGCCGCTGCCTGCACCGCATCGAGGGACAACGCGTCCTGCAACGCTTCGCTACGCTGAATCGAACTGGTCCGACCGACACGGTCACTGCTGCTGAGTTCGAGTCCTGTGACCGCACCGGAGTTGGGCACCGCTCGCACGCTTTGCGACGCACCGCCCGACTCGCACCGCTGTCCGGACTGATCGACGCCAGCTCCTGAATCCGGCTCCGTCGCCGCACCGCAACCTGCCAGCACCGCATCGAAGCACCGTCTCGCCCTGCAACGCACGGCCCTGGTCTCACCGACTCCGTCTCGACGACGTCAACGAGCCGCTGCCTGCACCGCATCGAGGGACAACGCGTCCTGCAACGCTTCCATTTTTGCATCGCGACCGCGACGAACAGCCATCCGGCTCGCACGCCCGTGCCTGCCGCTTCAAGTAAAAGGGACTGTGACCGAGTCTGTCTACGCTGTGTTGGCCCGTCTCGACGCGGCCAGCTGGATTTGTTAGACTCTGTTTGTTCTCAACATCGCCGTAGCCGGAGGAGGCTACCGACTCGCACAGAACCTTGAATTAAGCCTTTTTGATCAGAACTAAGCATTCTTAACAGTATCGTGGATTATTTTTGTCGTTTATGGTCTTGTGATAAATCTATATAAAGTATACCTATTTTTATAAATATATAACCTGTGTGGTGTCCATTTGTAGTGTTGTCACTTGATTACTGTATGTGTTCACAAATGCTTTACACACTGCCTCTGAACTAAGCCTGTCTGCTCGTGCCAAGCTACCAAGAGGGTGAGCAGGGGTTATTTCGGGAGTGTACCTACTTTCCCTGACTAGACGCAAGGGTCCCTATTTGGACAAAGGTACCTACCTCTGCCAACTAGAGACCCCCAAATCTAACAATCGCATTTTAGGGTTGCGTTGCACACACACCCTGTTGTTAGGTTAAAAAATGATGCAACCTGTACATAAATATGGCCCTTGGCATCTAAGTGTGGCTGACAAAGAATGTTTGCAATGAGTTGACAAACACACACAGTGATGGATGGATGGATGGATGGATTCTTTTGATAGATTCTTAGCATCTGTTTAGTCTGGAAAACTTAACCTTAGAGAAGTAAGCCACCTGCACCTTTATTGGTAAGTGGTTGTCAATGAACAGCCCTGCATTTCTCACTTTTAGTCAAAGGTTCACTTGGCAGTACTGTGGCAGGATATGTATTGCTCTGAAAGGCTGTAGCAAAGGCAGAAGCACTCTATACAAGTACAAACTAGCATAATGTAATGTAATACATGGAAACCGGTAATAACTATGTAAAGTATAATCTTGAATTTCCTTATTACTGTCTAGTTGTGAAATCACTACTCCCTTCTAATAACAAATCACTGTGCTATTCTACTGAAGAGTTCACAGTTGCGTTGTGATGTCAGATGCCTGCAGCTAGATCCAGGAAGCAAGACTCTATCAGCATGTTCCAACCTTCTAATAAAGCTATTTTTGAAAGTGACATGTTAAACTCTTAAATACATTTTGTAATCAACTGCAGGCTGTATTTTTGCAAGTTTATTCTCATAATATAGATTCCACACTAAGGGCCTTATATAAGGTTTGGCAGACTGGTCACAACCATGATGGATATCCCGTCCACCTTATTACAAGCACCTAAGGATATAATGCACTTGCTAAAATTCAGGAAAGCATTAAAGATCTGGATCTACATAATTAACATCTAATGAAAGATCCCTAACAGCTGCAGCAGTTCCTTTATAACGTGCTCTTTAATGCCAAGAGGCTCCTGTGGAGTGATAAATGGACTTTACAAAAACCCAAAAATAAATAAGTAAATAGTAACTAATAATGCAGACGGGATATCTGTCACATTTGTGATGGAGTATACTGTCCACCAAACTGTAAGCCATGCCCTTAGCCTATGTATCTGTAGCCGTCCCATCTCATTCATAAGAAGGAGTATAAAACAAGGAAGTAGTAAAAGGATGATTTTGTGACCGTGTGCTACAAGGAATAAAACATTCACTTTTGTACATAAAAGCATATTGTTTGTCACCTTGGAGTTTTGTGACCTTGTAAAGGTACTCTCCCTTCTTCTGCATGGTCACAGAGCACATAGGTGACTTTCAATATCTTTATAATGGCTGGTGTACTTTATTTCATACAGAGCATATGCAAATAACTGGATGTGTAACATAAGGCTTCCTGCATATGCCAGTATTTGTTAAAGACAGCGCCACCTTTTGGGCAGACACAAGAACAGATTTAATCAGATCATGAATTGCATGTTATGTGAAAGGACCAAATGCATTATGCTTATGTTTGTATATACACCCCTCCATGCAGCACTAGGTTGTTTCAGGGCAATAACAATGGTACTTAATAGCTTTTGCAAAATGTAATAAAGATATTGAAGAAAGGAATAATTAGCCAACAGGTGATATTTGATATGCATTGAGTGATTATTTATGAAAAACCCTTTGATCCTGCTTCTTAGATACCTGGTAAAATACTCACATTAAAATTTTGAAAGTAAAAACCTCAAAAACAACAATATTGTTGTGTGCATTTTTAATGGATAAAAAACCCTGTAATTCAGAAGCATAAAGGCAAGATACTATTTCTCCTACAATATTTTGTTAGGGTAGGCAAGAAAATGTGCTAAAAGAAAAACTGAAGAGAAAGCGGGGTAAGCATATGACAAAATAACCATTATGGACTAAGGTAAAAAAAGGTGAGCATAGGGGTAGCGCTTACTCTGGAGTCTCCATTTTCTAGTAGAGTTAACAAAAAAGTTATGAAACAAATATGTATTTTAATTTTTTTAAAGATACTAGATTTTACTATGATCTTTTTTTATTTCACTATTCTTCAACCGTTGTACGACCACATAGACCTGGTTTCACCTACAGGGTTAGCATCAATGACCCTAACATTTTTCACTGTATAAAAAACCTCACTTGTGTCATGTGAACGTCCGGTGGTTTCCTTGACATGTTCCTTCACTGATGAAGTTGAGCCTTTCCTGAAATTGGTCTCTTTTTTAACTCAGTGGAAGCATGTGATATCAACATTCAAATAGGCTACTCTGCCTTCCCTTAACTTTAACTTTTTTCTAAAATGGCTTCTTACTTTAACATGTAATGTGTGTATTTATTTAACTCAGTGTACTGAAATAGCTTCTTAAAGAATTGACACAAAGCATTAAGCTTTGATGTAAAATAGGAGGCCAAAGAGATACCCATGTAGTGACTGAATTGCACAAAGTGAAACGAGGAGTCCCAGGACGCGCTGTTCGCAGGAACCACCACCGAACCCATGAGAAGGACGATACAGAACTCAGTGACCACTCTAATTCTCATCCTGCCCAAACGGACCCACATCACCCAACACCTGAGGAACCTCCACTGGCTTCCTGTCCAGAAAAGATGCCAATTCAAGCTACTAACACATGCCTACAAAGCCCTCCACGACCAAGGACCAGAATACATTAACCATTTCCTGAACTACCAACAAACATCCAGAAACATTCACTCCACCTCCCTCGCTCTTGCACACTATTCATCCGCCATAGCCACAGCGGAGGCCGCTCATTCTGTCACATCGCCGCCAAGACCTGAAACGCCCTCCCTCTCCACCTCCGAACATTGCCCTCGCTGACGGACTTGAGGAAGAGACTCAAGACCTGGCTTTTCGACTAAGCCCAACAATCCAGCACCTGGATACACTCAGGGGTGATTAGCTGTGCTCTACAAATACATATTGATTGCTTAATTGATCAATCCTGGCTTCTCTGCTTGACAAGATTGGATGAGCCTAGGCAATTACCTTATTTCACTGTGCATCCTTTTCTGTTATTATCACTTTTGTGAGCACCTTGAAATAAAAATATTCAAGATATGCACTGAACAAAAGCCTCTCTTGGATGTGTTATAATGGACTATAATGTTGCTCCATTTATAATAATAATCATCTAAACCACGTGTGGAACACATGACAAATGACTTGCCTTTTGGCTCACTAATGGCATTGCGTGAAGTGGAAGGAATGTTTTCAAGTTCATGTTTAGAAACCTTTGCTACTAGTAAATACCAGGCAGTGCAGCGATGCATTCTGATGTAGTAAAGTGAACTGATTTCGCACTTTTCTGAATTTTGAAGAGTCTTTATCATATTTTCTGAAGATGTTTGATGCCGTGATATGACTCCCAGAGTCAACCCAGACCCTTGGCTCGGGTCTAGCTCGGCTTTCCTGATATTTATTTGTTGACTTGTCCACCACTAGTTTAAGTCCCCAGGTGCACCATGATGTGTAAAACATAAGGGCGTTTGCACCTTTGTTTTGGGGAATATGAATCCGTATTGAGTCAGTTAGTGAACAACTTTGAGACGTGTAGAGCAAACAGGTTTTCTAAAGCATCATATAAATGTGTTGAATATACTGAAAGGGATGACAGAGATGGCTCACAATAGCAAGTACTTTGTCAGACAGGCCTATTGGTTACCCTGAGACCTCGGCACCCCAAAGCACTGATCACACTCACTCTTATAGACTGTCTTTGGAAGCCTGGTGGTTGTACCATGTGGTTATCATTCATAAATGTGATCCTTTATTATAATACCAGAAGTTATTGCGGGTCCATTTCATAATGCTTTTTCTGTAAGTAGTTGTGTCTTACTGCAGGCTTAAGCGTGATTTACTAATTAAAATCCAGGAGTAAGATGCTCTCACTCCTGAAAAGTAAATGTTTGTGAATTAGGTGTGTGAGCAAGCATTCTTTCTCCTGGCCTAGATTGCATCAGCATCCAGAATAATTCACAACCACTCATAGAAATGCTTTCTGTAGTTGTCTTGGAACTTCAAGAGCCTTTCACAACTGTGACAAGTGCAAGATGGGAAACAGCCTTTACAATGAGGTTTTTACCACATTGTGCCTTTACCACGCTTTTTATACCACGCATGTTTTTATCACGTATATGCCTTTACAACGCATGCCTTTACCACGCATCTAAGGTAATTTGAGGAGTGTGGGTGGTCCCCCCACCAATAATTTTTTTTATATATAAAAATATATATAATCAATACGTGGTAATGGCATGCGTTGTAAATGCATGTGTTCTAAGAGAATGCGCGGTAAAAAATGTGTTGTAAAGGCATGAAAAGTATTTCCCTCCGTTGTTCCATCATGCAAGACAAAGCGACTCACAGGACAACCTCAAGGAATCAGGCCCTGTGTTGCCCCAATTTATATTGCTTGCAAGCATGAGAACTGAGTGCAGTGATGGGAGCCACCAGCTAAAACAAATTGTATGATTCATTCAAAAGAACCTTTTAGCTGCAAAAATGTATTTGAGGGCTACCATGATGTGCATAAATCCAAGGTGCAGACAAAGAACCCCACTGTTCCTCCTGCACCCAAATTTCATCACTTCCTTCATAGCTACTACAAACAAAACCAACGTTTCTTTTAGTATTAAAATAGAAATTAAAAACAATCGGCTTGCGTTTTCCTCTTATTCATAAGAGAAAAATGATTACTTCCTGTTTCTCTTCGAAACCATAAAAGTAATATTTTTAAAAAAGTTCCCATTTGTAATGTCTCACCCTGTTTACAGTCTGCCTCCTTGTTCAGTGACCTCTTATTTAAGAAATCTATACGTCAGATAAAGAAGAAATCTTCTAGATGTTATTATAGCAAAGAATATGTGATGTTTGGTTGCAAAGGTCCAACTCATAAGCAAACAAAATCGTAACGGTGGTGTAATAAGAAACCGAGAACGATATCCTTCACTGATATCTGCTAGGGCAAACCTTCCCCGTTTATGAAGCATTCTCCTATGTTCTCCCTTCAGCCACTACTTGACCAGAAATGATTATTACCCCTCCTGTTTGACCGGTGTTACAGCCTTCCAGCATTTTAGAGAGGAATTTACAATAAAACCCTGCTATATAGCGCTTTAGGGAAGTTTATGTGTTTAGGCGTCTTATCACTTGGCAGGAAGTCTGTATGTTTGTGTGCTTGCATGTCTGATCTTTAATGGGAGTGTTAATTGTGCATCGGTTGTTGAGAGTCATAGCTTGATGACGTGTCTGGGTGTCTGATAGCATCTTGCGTCTGAGGACAAATTGTGATGTTTTTTGGCATACTTGGGTGCGTTAAGGGATCATGGGTATCTGATTGTTTGCATGGGTGTCTGCACCCACACTCTCCGATTCACCATTCAATGCGCTTTCATCAACACAAAATGTAGACCTTTTGGCTGTTTCTCCCTCCACTTACGAGCTTGTAAATAAAACTATTTGCTTCTATAAGTTAAACTCACGTGCACAAAAGGCTTTGTGGATCTGGTAGAGTTTGGGGATATGTTTCATGGTGGTTGCACCGTCCTTTGCAGCTGGGCATGCCTGTGTGCTCCTGTTTGTTCTCTCCCTGTGCATTATGCACGAACAACTGGGATTAATACAAGTCACCAATGGCAGGGCCAGTGACACGTGTCTGCCATTGTTTGCTGGTCTTTTTCTGGAAACTGATTCTCCTTTGTGTACCTAGTCACATATTGTGTTACTGCGCTCGGTGTGCACTTGGCAGCGGCATGGGCAGCTACCCTCAGACAGGTCAGCTGGAGTACCCAGTGAGAGCTGTATTGTTTCACGCAGCCCTCTGTTGTGGCACACTTATGTTTATGATTTCGGTGTGCACCCTGAATGTTGAATCCAGAATATCAAGGCGTGCAAGTATCGAGGACAAAATATCGAATCCAAAATATCGAAAGGTAACTGTAGGTTTTCTATACCTAGCACCACATGTATTTGGTTTGATTTCATTATATATGAATCACTGACAAAATATCGAAGGTCATAATATTTACCTACAAAAATATCGCAGCAAGAATATCGAAGTCAAGAATATCGACATCCTATCTACATTATGGTAAGTACAAAAATATCGAAAAAAAATATCAATGTCAAAAATATCGTTGTTAAAAATATAGTTTTTTATTTAACTTAAAAAATAATGTAAAATAAAGTAAATAATACATATAATTAAAATAAACATAGTTAAATTTTTTTTAATGTTTAAAAATTATAATTAATATATATAAAGTAAAAATAAATTAAACATATACATATAATGTATAATATATATACTTACTAATAATTTTAAATAATTATTTCAATAACTTATAATTTTTTTTAAACTATCATATAAATTATACATACATCTATACACATAAAACAATAATATAAATAAAAATTAAATAAATATATATAACAAATCAAAATAATAAAAAATATTGTTAATCTTTTAAATATTAATTATATACTACATTAACTAAAATAATACAACAATTATTTGATAGCGGAGGTAATAAAATAACTATTCTAACTCCGAACAGTGCAACAGTAGGGAAAATGTGGGATAGCGTAGGGGTAAAAATTACTATTCCCACCCCAGTGAGTGCAACAGTAGGGAAAGTGTTGGATAGCATAGGGGTAAAAATTACTATTCCCACCCCAGTGAGTGCAACAGTAGGAAAAGTGTTGGATAGCGTAGGGGTAAAAATTACTATTCCCACTCCTGGGAGTGCAACAGTAAGGAAAGTGTTGGATAGCGTAGGGGTTAAAATTACTATTCCGACTCCAGGGAGTGCAACAGTAGGGAAAGTGTTGGATAGCGCAGGGATTAAAATTACTATTCCCACTCCAGTGAGTGCAACAGTAGGAAAAGTGTTGGATAGCGTAGGGGTAAAAATTACTATTCCCACTCCAGGCAGTGCAACAGTAGGGAAAGTGTTGGATAGCGTAGGGGTTAAAATTACTATTCCCACTCCAGGGAGTGCAACAGTAGGGAAAGTGTTGGATAGCGTAGGGGTTAAAATTACTATTCCCACTCCAGGGAGTGCAACAGTAGGGAAAGTGTTGGATAGCGTAGGGGTTAAAATTACTATTCCCACTCCAGGGAGTGCAACAGTAGGGAAAGTGTTGGATAGCGTAGGGGTAAAAATTACTATTCCCACTTCAGTGAGTGCAACAGTAGGAAAAGTGTTGGATAGCGTAGGGATTAAAATTACTATTCCCACTCCAGGGAGTGCAACAGTAGGGAAACTGTTGGATAGCGTAGGGGTAAAAATTACTATTCCCGCTCCAGGGAGTGCAACAGTAGGGAAAGTGTTGGATAGCGTAGGGGTTAAAATTACTATTCCCACTCCAGTGAGTGCAACAGTAGGGAAAGTGTTGGATAGCATAGAGGTTAAAATTAATATTCCAACTCCAGTGAATGTAACAGTGTGGAAAATGTAGGATAGCGTAGGGGTTAAATTAACATACTTATTAATTAAATAATTTTTGTAAAATAAATAACATTAAAAATTAATTGGCTAAAAAATTAATAAAAAATACCAATAAAATTAAATTAATATTTACTTAAATAACATTAAATTACTTCCCACCCTATTCCCCCATAAACACACAACCCACTACACATAAAAAAAACACAAAAAATGTAATTGTCAATTAATCAATTAATAAAATTAATTCCCAATTAATAATAAATTAACAATAAATTAATTAACAACAATAAATAAAAAATAATATTAAATGAATTATAATTAATATAATTCTAAATTAATCAATTAATACAAATTAATTACCAATTAATAATTCATTAATAATAAATTAATTATCAATAACAATAAATATATATATATTTTTATTAATTAATTCTAATTAAATTACTTCCCACCCTATTCCCCTATAAACCCAAAACCCGCTACACCTAAAAATGAACAAAATGAATTTAATTATCAATTAATCAATTAATAAAAATTAATTACCAATTAATAATTAATTAACAATAAATTAATTTACAACAATAAATAAATAAAATACAATAATTATAATTAATATAATGCTAAATTAATCAATTAATAAAATTAATGACCAATTAATAATTATCAATCAATTAATAATCAATAACAATAAATAAAAACATATGTATTAATTAATTATAATTAAATTACTTCCCACCCTATTCCCCTATACACCCACAACCCGCTCTGATACTAAATCGCAAAATTTACTTTAAAAAATTACTAATTTCTAAACATTTAATACATATATTTAAAAATAATACAAATACATTACAAAAAAATTTTAAACATACATATAAAATACATACTAAAATACATAACACTACTATAAATATCGATATTCGTAACAACGATATTTTTCCTAACGATATTACTTACCTTAAGGTCGATATTCTGGTCAACGATATTCTTGACATCTATATTGTGTCCCCACGATATTAAAAACTCGATATTAGTGTAGGTCGATATTTAAAAATCGATATTTTGACTGCTCACCATATATACACACACACACACACACATACATATATATATATATATATATATGCATATATATATATATACATATATATATATATATACACACATATATATAATATAGATATATTTTCAATGTGCGTAGATGTAATCAATACTTCCGTCTGTGCACTTACCTTAAAGATTTTGTCCCTCGAAATTATTCTTTTCGATATTCAGTAGTACAACCGTGATTCACCTCGATTGCTGCATTTTATTCACATTGGGGTTTTTGGTTTGAAACTCGTCCCAAATAAAGAATTAGTGAACCAATGCTCATGGCACAGCGTTGGAGATCTCGATTTGCCATTTTACAGTTAAACACTTTTAAAGCCATTTACTCTTACTCAGAGTATGCAACACAGACACTGAGCAGTAAGGGCTTTTCTGGAACTGTAACTCATGCAAGGACACGCCATGTCCTTTTCATTTAAATGACAGGTGTCCTTGGTCACCATCAATCATAGGGTATTCTCTAAAGGATTTTTTTTCAAAACATTTGGGTAGAACAGCTAACAATTGGCACTATTTCATTTTTAGGACAAGCTTGACAGCACAGCTGTTGTCAGATGTAATGTGATCAACCAAAAAATGAGCTTTCAGGAGTATCACATAGAGGAGTAATGTCACCACCCACATGTTCGCAGCCAGGAGTACATGTTTTGTTTTGGTAGAAGTTGTGCACTTCCACAAAAAAAGAGCCTGCCCTTCACTCAGCTGTGATTATTTTGTTTATTAAACTAGCTGCCTGAGCCAGGTGTGAGGCTCTTTTTGGAAACTGGAACCGGCACTGATGAAAGCACGATTGCTGAAACGCGTCTGCCTGGCGTTTCCTGGACTTTCAGAATCTCTGCTATATATTTTTTGTGGAATAAATCCTGGTGTGTGTCCCAGCATATGTCGGGCTCATTCTTTTCTTTTTGAGTGGGCATTTGGTTCTCATGTTTTGCCAGTAACGCTAGGCACTGGCTACCGGCATGCCCTCTCGGTCAGGTGTGACACGCAAGCCAGCACCTTTGGATTTGTGTATCAAAATACAACGCGTCACCCCCCCCAAGTGGTTTGAGCAGCACTTGCTTGAAGGTACCACACGGGGAGAGAGGTTGCAGCATTGACTGCAAGGGCCACACCAGGTTCCAGAAATATTATTCCTGTGGCCGAGATCGGATGACTGCGGGTCTGCGAGACACACCACTTGGTGTTTGACAGCCTCTCATTGTATGGGCTGTCACTTTGGACTCCAACGACCAGCATGCCTCTGGTCTCGAGAAATCATGGGAGGCATCACAGCTGCTAGCAGAGGCGGGGAGGAAACATCGAGTGAATGGGAGTGGCCTGAGATCGCCACAGGACTTTAAAACAATCCCCAGGTGTGAGGCTCTTTTTGGAAACTGGAACCGGCACTGATGAAAGCACGATTGCTGAAACGCGTCTGCCTGGCGTTTCCTGGACTTTCTGAATCTCTGCTATATATTTTTTGTGGAATAAATCCTGGTGTGTGTCCCAGCATATGTAGGCTCATTCTTTTCTTTTTGAGTGGGCATTTGGTTCTCATATACATATACATATATATATATATATATATATATATATATATATATATATATATATATATATATATATATATATATATATATATATATATATATATACATATATATATATATATATATATATACATATACATATACATATATATATATATATATATATATATATACATGTACATATATATACACATATATAATATAGATATATTTTCAATGTGCGTAGATGTAATCAATACTTCCGTCTGTGCACTTACCTTAAAGATTTTGTCCCTCAAAATTATTCTTTTCGATATTCAGTAGTACAACCGTGATTCACCTCGATTGCTGCATTTTATTCGCATTGGGGTTTCTGGTTTGAAACTCGTCCCAAATAAAGAATTAGTGAACCAATGCTCATGGCACAGCGTTGGAGATCTCGATTTGCCATTTTACAGTTAAACACTTTTAAAGCCATTTACTCTTACTCAGAGTATGCAACACAGACACTGAGCAGTAAGGGCTTTTCTGGAACTGTAACTCATGCAAGGACACGCCATGTCCTTTTCATTTAAATGACAGGTGTCCTTGGTCACCATCAATCATAGGGTATTCTCTAAAGGATTTTTTTTCAAAACATTTGGGTAGAACAGCTAACAATTGGCACTATTTCATTTTTAGGACTAGCTTGACAGCACAGCTGTTGTCAGATGTAATGTGATCAACCAAAAAATGAGCTTTCAGGAGTATCACATAGAGGAGTAATCTCACCACCCACATGTTCGCAGCCAGGAGTACATGTTTTGATTTGGTAGAAGTTGTGCACTTCCACAAAAAAAGAGCCTGCCCTTCACTCAGCTGTGATTATTTTGTTTATTAATCTAGCTGCCTGAGCCAGCGGCATGATGGCTGCTTGCTCTTGAACTTTCAGGGGCACACACATGACAGTGTAATGCTGTTAAAGTGTCTTAGATAGCTAAATAATTTACTGTGTCTGATTTTCTCTGGGAGCAGCATTGATGGCAGGAAGGCAGTCATGAGGAATGTATTGTAGTCAAAGCACCCACCCCTTCATCATTAACTTTAGACTTCAGAGTGCAGTTTTGTGTTTGGCAGCAGTATTGGAGTCCCAGGGCTACCCTAATATACATGGACTTTTGGATCTGGCTTTACAGTGCAACTGTTGCCCTACCTTATATGATCAGCCAAAAAGAGTTTTCATAGTGTTACTTACTGAGAGAGGGGCTTATGCTCCACCCACGTGTTGCTTCCCCTGAGCACAGGATTTGATTTGGTCGAATTTGTGTACTTTCACTAAAAAGAGTGCCTGTGTTGCACTTTTTGGCTTGTGGCAAAGCTTATACTTGATACACTTGCCGGATTAAATCCTGTCGAGGCAGCTAGGCAGTCAGAATTTCGGGCCCCTCCTCGCAAATTAAGAAAGCTTGATTCTAATTTTCTTTCAAGATCAAATCTATATTCTATTGATTTGTTGTCGCGGGGCCCCTAAAAGGAGTGGGGCCCATAGGCTGGTGCCTACTTTGCCTATTTGGTAATCCGGAACCGTCGATACAGCAGGACTGAATTGGTTATAATGGCAAGCCAATGATCATGGCTATGGGCCTGATCTGTTTAATATGAAAGGTTATGATGAAGGCACTAAGCCTGACGTATTTATTGTGAAAAGCGTATGTTAAAGTCAATAGGCATTTAAGTGCGGATTGCTGTTGCTCTATGATAAAACCGATAGAAATGTATTTTGTTACATGGAATCTCACAGATTACCATAGTAGTCAATGGTTTTGGTGTTGGTTACCCCATGTGACAAACAGCATATATAGAAGGTTTTCTCTGTCAGAAACCATGTTAGGCCCCCTCAAGAGAGATAGTATTTTACTTAGCCAACTGTAATTATGTATACCTTTCTAATTTTATGACTGTGTTTCTGATGGTTGTCTTATAAAACAAACGTATGCTTAAAACTGTAGACCTGAGATGGTTATGGTGACAAGCGATAGGCCTGACTGGTGCATTGGGAAGCGTTATGTGCAATGCCGAAGGTCAGGTCTGCTTATTATGAAAATTTGTGGCAAAGGTGGTGGTCAAGCGTATTTATTGTGATAAGCATTTGTTAAAACCAGTAAGCCTTCAACGGTTGGTTGTGTTACAGGCAATTAACAGATATTTTGTTACATAAAATCTTTTTGCTCTGACGAACCCTAAAGGTTTTCACTGTGATGATTCTTTTGAGGCCCTGTTGAGAGGGGTTGTATATTGTTTTGCAAACTGTATTTTTCCACATGTTTGTAGTTTATACCTGTATATGTGATTGTTGCCAGTTTATGTGAACTTGAATACACCAGGGCCGGGTAAGGTGTAAAGCCAACGGTAAAGGGCGAATTCTTCATCGGCTCATTAGGAAAAGTCAAGGCAGATTTCATAGGTTTGATCTGTTGATTATGAAATGTTGTGATAAAGCCAGTAGGCCTGACCTACTTCTAGTGAAAAGCAGTGGTTAAAAACAATAGGCTTTTAAGGATGGGTTGTTATTACACTGTGCTAAAGCCTGTAGGCAGGTCTTTTGTTATATAGCATTTCACAGATTAGCATAGTAGACAAGTGTTTTGGTGTTGTTAATCCGATGGAACAAACTGTGAGGATAGGATATATGCACTACAATAATGCTTGTTAGGCTCTCTTAGAAGGGATAGTACTTTGCCTTGCTAATTGTAATTTTGTATTCTTTTGTACTTTTATGACTGATGGAGGCCTTATAGAATGCATACCCTCAGTACAGTAGGATTGAGTTGGCTATTGTGACAAGCCAATGATAAAGACTATAGGCCTCATTGTTTTTTTATTTTTTTAACTATTTATTTATCATTTTGTTAACAATGCACAAAGTAATTATGATACATTAATATGCAGGTACATTTCTCGCAGGTCCAGAAACATAATATAACAGGCACATGTAAACGGATATGTCTTCTTCTCCGTTATAGCTGTTGATCATTTATATTGTACGTTTCATGTCTCCCTGCTCCTCTGCCCCTGTGTCCTATCCCTGGCCGTTAGCACCCGTGTTCCTGTGAGTGTTTTTCTCCCGAAACATTTTGTCGCCTTACTGTGGGCTTAGAGCCTGCCAATTGGTTGACTTCATTGTCACTCTCATTGTTCGTGCTTGTAATTCGTTGGTGCGTTTGGGCTTCATTTCTTCTTCTTGGGTTTGCCTCTCCCTTGGAGAATGTATCCATTACTTGTGTCCTTCCATTGCTCCCCGCTTTCAGGCGCTACTTTTGTCTTTTTGTTTAAGCATGCAGCAGAGTGTGTGTTTTCCTGCTGTCTGCTTTTTGTACATCTCCTCCCTTTCGCGCTTGCTGCCCATGTACTTCCGCCCGCCCTTAGGTGCATATCCCATCCCGTGTTGCTTTTACGCACCTGTGCTTCTCTCCCCTCCACATTGCAATCTCTCAGTTGTTTGTTTCCCCCAACGTTCCTCTCTCTCGTGTTCCTTATCCATGCCCTGCATGTTGCTTACCCCCACCCATGCCCCTCCTCTGTTGCTTCTTCCCCTCCATGTTGCTCCACCCCCCTTAATGTTGTTCCCCCCATAGTTTCCCTCTTCCCCCTCATTGCTTTGTCCACCCCTCCTCTTTCTTCCCCCCTCCGTGTTGCTTTCCTCCACCCTTAGTGTTACCTCCTGCCTCATTGCTTCTCCCTCCCCCATGTTGCTTCCCCTAGCCACACTAATTTTGTTTGTTTGTTTACCTATCCAACTTGAGTCAGCAAACAGAAAAAAACATTCACATTATTTTGTACTTGCGCATGTGCTCGGAGTGGCCTTAGGGCCCTGGGCACTTTCCCACTGTAAATACAGTGTGAAAGTGCACAACCTTCTTACACATGTTAGGAAGTGGTGCTGACATGGAGTTCCTAAACATATGTCCTAAACATATGCCTGGGTGTATGTGCACCTGCAACTATGGTGTTTTCAATATGTGACTAGTAGGCCAGAGTGTGCGTGCTTGCGACAATTGTGATTTCAAACATGTGTCAAACCTACCATTGCAGGTCTGTGTGTGTGCGCAATTGCACTTATGCTCAGGTTGGCCTTTCTAAACCACTGACCATCCTTGGGGTATCTTTCACTACCACTTGAGCCCCCTCGGATAAGTCTTAAGGGGTGAAGCCGGTGGTAGGTGAAAGGCAGGGCAGGTACACGTGTGTTCCCTGCCCTGGTAGTGAAGAATACCCATGTGTGTTTTCAGTACCTATGAGGTTTGCTCTTCCCATAGGTTAACATGGGACAATGAGTGAAGCTACTTCAGGCTGCAATAGTGGGTTGCAGTGGAGCAGACTCATCATGTTTCCTATCATTGAATTCACAATGAAAAACCCTCTCTTGTGGTACAGGTGGTTTTGTCATTAAGAGCTTAGAAATGCCACCACTAGGAAGTGGGTATTTCTCTGCTCTAAAACTCTTTGTGTGCCATTTAATTTAACTCCAGTCCACACTGGAGGTTGGGGGAGCACATCTGTGAATTCCCCAGCAACAGCTATAAACCTTGGGCATGCAACTGGAAAGGGTGACCTCTGCCATTTGAGTGCCCAGCTAGATAGATTGGAGGGAGAGGTTTTGACACTTGGCATCTGGGAGCCAGATCATGGCACCACTAAGGATTAAGATCTGCATTCCACGGCCTCATGGCAGACAGGACTGAAATTTAAGGGAGACATCTGTGGTTCAAAGGGAAACCCTCTGAACCACCCCGTACTTCAAAGGCTCACTACAGTATAACTACTGGTGCATACTTCAGCAGGGGAGAGATACACTTGTGGGGACATAGGACCGGAGAACCTGGAACTGCGTGGTACACACTGCCAGAGGACTCTGTTGTGCACAAAGAGGAGTACTGCCATTGAAAGGGACTGTGTGCCCTTCCTGAATAGTGGCTGGCCTGGACTGACTATCTGCTGCTTTTTGGCACCCTGAAGTGTGCTCTCTAAGAGCTTATTAGCTTGCCCCCTGTTCTCTTGTGATGGTCTCAGGGACATGAAAGACCTCCCACGAGGGACCTACACCATCTACCTGCGACATCTGGAGAGCGTTGTCCTCGTAAAGCGCCCACATCGTCTGCTGGATCCCAACTCGTAGCGCGGCATGAGCTTGAAACCAAGAACTGTGCCTGGAGACAGGATTGCTTGGTGCGGAGCACCAAAAGCAGTGCCCGCATCAAAGTAGTGGGCACCCTGCATCATGGGGACCTCAAATCGCCTAAGCACCTTGTTGGTGGTGAGCAGATTCACGGGTTGCCGGATCCAGCGCGGCCCGCTTCGTCGATTGTGCTGCATCTCTCTTGTGCGACATGCCGACTGCATGCTCATTGTGTGCAGTGTCCGATTCACAGGGTGTGAAGTAGTAGTAGTGCCTCATTCTACCTCGTGTGGCATTGCTGAACTTGTGCCTGTGTGTGTGAGAGAGATTGTCTGATGCGACTCATATCATCGTGCACCAGACTTTGTTCCTCATTTCCAGGGAGGCACAGAATTTGCAAGTCTTCGTTGTGTGTGACTGGAACTGTCTGGTGCGACTCGTATCATCATGCACCAGACGTTGTGCTTCATTTCCAGGGAAGTATGGTATTTGCAACTGTTCTTCGTGTGAGACCGGAATTGTCTGGTGCAGCTCGTATCATTGTGCACCGGACGTTGAGCCCGGATTGCTTGGGTCCGACTCTGATCAACATGTGCCTGACGGGGTGCTTCTGTCTTCCAAGAGGCCACTCTCGCTTGATTCCCCCTGCATAGATTGTTCCTTTAAACCCTCAGTGCATCGGACCAACTGCCCTCTACTCACCCGGCCCCGACTACATCGTTTTGCCAGGTAGTTTTGCCCGGAACAGCCCTGGGTAGGGAGAGTGATTGACTGGGCTGACGGAATGCTTCAGAGAGTGACTGGAAGCGGGTCAAGAGACTGTGTGACCCACCCTCTGCTTCGCAGAACTGGGCTGGTGCTTTGAGTGACCGACTATCGCCCTCAACCCGCTTCTGCTCCACATCCTGTGGGTGAGATTCCTGAGTGGTGGCCAACCGCCCCTTTGACGATTGCCTCCTAATTAGCTCTGCTACCTACCCCCACTTCCTTCCCCGGACCCTTACTAAGTGTGACTTCGGCCGCAAGCAGCCTAGTATCTGGGGGAGGTCTGGTTATCTCCAACCTGTGGGCATAGGCTAGTCAGGGTGAGTTGGAGGGCAGAGGGAGGCTTGGGCCACGGAGTCTTTAGTGTGTTATCTATTGACCTGCTGAATATCGTTGGCCCGCTTTACGGTGCTGTGTGAGTGCGTGTGTATGTGTGTGGAAGTGACTGCCTGCGGACCGGCTGGGAGTCCCTACACCGCCTGGCAGTGTTGCTTGACATGTGTATTTCTTGTCAACAGTTTGCTACGTCTGACATTGGGTCTACCCTTGTGGTCTCAGCCCACTGTGCTGATTAAACGTGTTGTAATTCTTTGTATGTACATATTTCTGATTTCGTTTTGATCTGAGGTGCTCCCTATAACTGTGATACCGCATTTTAATGTTTGCCAGGGTCGATCTGGGTTTGGCAACATTTTGCACCGCATAAGGGTGCTGGAAATTAAAGTAGAATCTTCTCGAAATGTACATACTACTAATGTCAATTAACATGGTTGGGCCTAGTACTGCTAGTAATATTTCTAAGTGTGATTTATGCCCAGAGATACATGATATTCGTGTTGTGTTAATTAATGTGTGTGTTAAATATAAATGTTATTTATATGCACCATGTGTGAAGTCTCTATTGTGACGCTCAGTGTATTAATTCTTTGGAAGTGCTATGCCAATGCTTTACGCATTGCCTCTGTGGTGAGCCTGACTGCTCAGCGCCAAACTACCCAAGAATGAGCTGAGGTTATACAGTGAGTGTAATCACCGGCCCCTTACGGGAGTGGTAGGTTCTGCCCGGCTATGACATCGCCTTAGCCAACCAGAAACTGCAAGTTCCAACAGTCACCCACTGTGACAAATCTTGGGAGCAGAATTTCCCTGTGATGATTTTTGTTAGGCCCTAACAAGAGGGGTTGTATATTGTTTTGACAACTATAATTTTGTAAGCATTTGTAATTTCATAAATGTGTATCTGATGGCTGCCAGTTTATCTGCATTTCACTAGGCCTATGTTTTAGATAGTGTCAAGCCATTGGTAAGGGCTATTAGGCCAAATCGCTTCACTGCAAACTGTTATGTCAGGTTCTCTAGGTGTGATCTATGTGTGATCTGTTCATAACAAAAGCTATGACAAAGTAAATAAGCCTTACTTACTAAAAGCATGTGTTAAAGGCAATAGCCTTTAAAGGGTAGATTGTTATTAAGCCCTGTAGGCAGGAATTTTGTTACATGGAATCTTGCAGATTACGATAGTAGGCAAAGATTTTGGTGTCGGTGAACGACCTGAACAAACCATTGGGATAGACGATTTACACTATTGCAATCCCTATTAAACTCTATTGGTAGGGATTTAACATTGTTTTGATAACTGTCTTTTGTACATACTTGTAATTTTGTTACAGTATACCCAGGACCAATGGAATTAACGGACAGGAGAGGACCACATTTTGTGCTAGGGTTGATAAAATTATGTGGCAAGAAAAGGCAAATTATGCGTTATACTACAGCACATTTTGTGATAATATTACCTCATTTTTTTGTCAATTTAAAACTTGTTAACACCATCTGGGCAACGGTTTCACATTATTAGTACCAGTTTGACATCCAAAGACAGCAATAAGAAAAAGAAAGGTTACCAGTCAATCTTTGCAAAGGGCCTATCACTGCGCGGCAACACGTGTCGTATTTTTAGTAATTTTTTATTTGTTTGCCCTAGAAACAAAATTTTTCTTAAAATATGCAGATTATGCAGCAGATGATGGATTATGTGGCTAATGTAGTAAATACATAATTAAGTGGAAAAAGCTGTGGCCACAAAGTCACATAATTCCAGTGGCCCTGGGTATACCTAATGGTTGCCTTGTGGGAAGGCTTATGACCAATACAGTAGGTCTGAGTTGGTTATAGTGACAAACCAGTGAGATTGGCCTGATTGTACAAAGCATGTGTTAAAGTCAACAGGCATTTAAGGATAAATTGTTATTACTACAGGTAAGTAGTTTGTTACATGGAATCTCACAGATTACTATAGTAGGTAAGAGTTTTGATGCTGGTTACCCCCTCTGACAAACCGTGGAAATAGACGATTTGCACTGTCAGAATCCTTGTTAGGCTTTCTAAGGAGAGATGGTATTTGGCTTTTCCATCTGTAATTTTGTATACAATGTACTTATATGACCATATGCCTGATGGGTGCCTTAAGGGTAAGCTTAAGCTCAATACACGAGGCTGCCGTTTATTATGATAACAAGCAAATAATAACAGCTAGAGACCTGATTTGTTCACTAAGAAAAAAATATACTTCTGATCTGTTTATTATGAAAAGTTATGGTAAACACAGTGCAGCTGTCATATTTCTTGTTAAAAGCATATGTTAAAGTCAAAAGGCATGTAAGGGTTGGTTGTTATTCTTCTATAAGAAAGCCTACAGATAGGTATTTTCTTACATGAAATGCCACAGATTGCCTTTGTAGGATTTTGGTGTTGGTTACTCTATAGGGGAATAAGATTTATGCTGCAAAAGTTTGTATTCTTAGCTGTCTGGCAGCATATTGTAATAAAAAAATTAAATAATACATACTTCAATATATATAAATATATATCTAGATTGATATTTAGAGGGCCTTCAGATCAGCTTTGTTCAGCAATTGTTGCGTCCGCTTCCACCCATGACAGAATACTGCATGGGGTAATGGTTCAGTCTACGTCAGTCATTGGTTCTTTTGCCCTATGAATGTCAGCCTTTTCTGATCACATGTGTACATCCACCTGAAAATGATTATGATTCAGTATCAGAGCTGGTTGGCCAGTCCTTTTGTTTTAAATTTTCTCCTTTTATAGTTCGTCTTTCATTTCTTTGCTTCTCCTCTTTTAATTTAAATGTTTATTAAGAGGATATCCCAGTTCTCCAAGCAGTGCTAACAGGTTGCTTGCTTGCCACGCATTTCATTTGCAGTGCGTCACATCCCATGTGGCCACTTCCTCTAAACCAGGAGACTATTATGGAAGGCTGTTGTCCATAGTGTATCATTTTGTCACCCCTCCAAGATGGCCAACATGTTGGTTCTAAATGTAGCGGCCATGCTTGAACTTTAAAACAATGATAGACTATTTATAATACCTCTGCAAGATGGAAACCCGTTGCTATGTTTAGTTGTATTGTTGTAAGCATATGCCTGTTGTGTTTAGACAACAGCATGTTTTCCTTTTTCTATATGTATTCTTTTAATTTATCTTGCATATATTGTGGAATTTATGTGTGTTTTATTGCAGCTGTATCAGAGGGTGAATGCACAAATGAGTCTGTAAATGAATGAATGAGTGCATGAGTGCAAAGATGAGTGACATAGTGCATGAACGATGACTTATTGAGTGCCTATATCCATCAGTGACACAAAAGGCGCTTTCATGCATAAGCCAGACCTACTTGCATTGTCAATGCTTGTTGCAAATGGAAAAATAATAAACTACTTAACAATTTTGCATATGCAAGGGTCAAAGCTTACTGATTGCTAACTAAGTAGGAAATCTGAATGTAACCAATGTGCTAGTAATGACATAGTGAAGAAACATGAAAAAATTTGAAGATTGCAAAAGAGAGCCTGTAACAATTGCACAAAAGTGCATGGATGCATATTAACACATTTCAGACTGTTATGTACAAACCAAAGCGTACACAACTTGGTTGTTGTACTTGTTGATGGGACTAATAAAGGCATCTATGTAAAATATGCCCTTAAATGGCTAAAAATGGAGAACTAGAAAATTATAGAAATTATTTTATGTATTTTATATTTATAAGACTTTGAAAATGTTTGTTGTTATTATGTTGTTTCTTTATTTTAATCCTTAAAAAGTACGGATGTAGAGAGATGAATCTACATTAGTCTTTATTTTTAATTATTTCATGCTCTTTCCTCATTTTAGAGTGACATTCTTGACTTCCCCTTTGTTAAATGTACCTCTTCAAAATGGATCGCCAGTTTTACTATTCTCTCACTTTTCTGTGCAAGGGTGACTTTCCTTGTCCGTTGTCTCTTTTGCTGGCCTTCTCCTCAGCTGACCTTTCGTTGTCTTCTACAGCAAGCTGTATGTGTATTTGCCTGCAAACCACTTCTAAACAAGCATTTGCAATGCAATAGGTCTCGCATTTGCGAGAGTTTGAGCTATTTGCATTGTAAATGACAATGCCTTTTATTTATGTGTTTTGAAAACCTGTAAGTGGAGCGTAAACACACACTTTGTACTTATAATCCTTGCTTACGAGAAGCAAGGCTGGCAGTAACTGCGTCTTTTACTGCCAGCCTTGCTTCTCGTGAGCAATGACTATAAGTACAAAGTGCGTGTTTACGCACCACTTGCAGGTTTTCAAAACACATAAATAAAAGGCATTGTCATTTGCAATGTCAATAGCTCAAACTCTCGCAATTGCGAGACCTATTGCATTGCAAATGCTTGTTCTTTTTCTGAGAGAAGAGCGCACAGTCAGCCTCTTTTAGAAGCTAGCTGCTGCACGCTGCTGTTTAGTGGAATGATAATGCATCATAGCGAATATCGAACCATACCCTCCCCTTCATCCAGCTATTGTCCAAAAGGTCACATAAACCTCTCAAACTCGTACCTTCGTGGTACAGCGTTCTGCCATCCGCCAGAGTCAAGCAGCGCTTATATGAAATTAATACCTCAAATAAACTGACCACATAAAACTGAATGGGCATTCGCATACTACAACACTTAAAAGGGAGTCTATTTAGTGTGTGCACGCTGGGAGAGCAGTTGCTTTCAGCCAAAGCAGCAACGGCCCAATCTGAGTAATATAAAGTGATTTATGGTTGAAAGGCAGAGCTGCACGGTTAGAACACTCCGCTGCCCTGCTTTGAGGGCTCCTCAGGTGGTCCCATCAGGCCAAATGTCTTTGTAAATCAGGGAAGCAGACCGTTTAAGTGATCTTTTAGGGTTCCCTCACTAAATATTGAGGTGGGGGAAAGGGGGTTGATTTGGCATCATTGTGAGTTATTCCTCCTTCCTCACATGTGCCCACCAGCCACATATTCTCTTCAGATTTGAGTAGCTGCAACCCCCTACGCTCGTCTCCACCTCACTCCAGAGTCCGACCCCCCCCCCCCCCCCGTGTGAGGAAGTGCTGAGCTGGGGAATCCGTGAAGGGGGCACAGTTTGTCACTTTCACTTGGGACTGCAATGCGATCCTAGCACATTTTGGGAGACATCGTTGTAAAAGAACTGACCGTAACTGGAAATACGGCCCCCCTGTGAAATGAGAGCCTGCGTTGGAGAGGAAAAACTGGTCTCAGCTCTACAGGCCTTCCCAGCACCATTATTGAAGGGATACTTTCTATGAGTTCCTTCGGGTCTAGTGCTCTTTAAAGAAACCGTATAAATACTTCCTTTTAATTCCCCCAAAAATTAGTTATCTGCAGAAGGAAGAGGGGTTTTCACTGTTATCTTTTGCCGCAAGCAAGCACTCTCTAGTCTCTTAGCGTGTAAAGTGCTATCCATATGCTGATATGCTTTGACGCCTTGTCAGGGACTAGAAGCATTACTTCAAGATCTAGCGGAATTTACATCACGCACCTTTGACCTCCCTAAAGGCATCACTGAGTTGCCCCCTTCTGTCTCCCCGTTTGCTACGAGTTAAACAAGCCGGTGGTCACAACTGTGCATGAGAGACCCTCCTGCCCTCCTGCAGTAAGAGAAACTCATTAAAGAAAATAGTGCTTACAGACTAAATAAAAACATACCGTGTAACAACCGAAGTAAAAGGGCCAGTCCTCTTGGGAGGTTACAAATGAACACAAGGCGGTACTAAGGAGGGACTAACAAGCCTATTAACGAATCAGAAGCCAGCATGTACGAAGGACAATGACACAAGCCAATGAAAAATATGGGCAGAGAGTGGGCGGGGTTTCAAGTCCATACTCTAATACAGCATTAATGGCAGAGCAGCGCATGTTGCCCCAGGCTCGACCTAAAAAAATCTGTGCTTACCCGTTGGACATTATTTTGGTTATTTGTGGTACACACCACGTAAACGGAAGCATTCATTATTGTTTATTACTGTTTAGGTTTATGTTATTTTTACACTAGTTATTATTTATTATGGAATATTTCTAGTGGTTACCAAACAGGGATAGACGTGCAGCACATGCAAAACCACCAGGCTGCTTTAGCACACATTCTGGTTCTGCTGACCACTAGAGTGGGGCACAGGCACCAAAAACTAATATGCTAAAAAAAAACACCAAAGAATACCAGAAGAAATAGAAAACGTTGTTACGCATACACAAGTCAGATCTCTTTGGTCTGGGGCACATATGTGCTAGCTCTCAAGTCCTGAAGGACACGTATTCTTAATTTTGAAGAGGCATAAGGGAACATGTTAGGTAGTGGGAAAGTGCTGTTTAGGCACTGGTTAAGGTGACAACCTCCTTCCAGGGCATAACGGATATTGATTTCACTCTTCAACTTTTGTGTGTTCACCCAATGCATTCTGGGTGTTGTCGTCTTGATTTGGTACGATTTTACTAATTACACTAACACCAACACCACCATAATCTTATCCTGTTCCTCTAAAACGATTGCAAAATTGAGGCACATTGAATCATATTATGTGTAAATAAAACAAGATACAAGTCAAAGCACGCCTTACAATATTCATGCTGGGCTGTGAGCTATTGTGTTGTGCCTGCCTACTAGAGTTGTAATGGTTCCCCAGCATCTCATACAACAAAACATTACATAAGAGACAGATAATGAAAGATGCTTTAAAATATGTAGATATTGTGAAACATGTTCATTGATTAAACACCTACCAGTGCTTATACATGTACCACCTAGCCTCTGGCACACATGAACGGTATGGTCATGTGACTACAGGCATCCCGTAACCTCACCCCCTTTTTTATACCCAACATGATATCTTTCAACCAATCTATCTTTATTCGGCTATTAAAAATAATCATAAAAGAACAGCAACAATAAAATCCATATTGATAGCAGCTAAAATTCCATTCACAAACAGCACAAATCCATTAAGTTAGATAAAAAACATCGTAACATAACATAGTCATATCTTTATTCGAACTTCCAAAGTTAAAACACCAGAAATGGCAATATAAGGTACAAAAAGGCTTAAAAAAGATCATAAAATGAATTGTTTGCGCCAGCGCTGTGCACTTTTTAAAAAGCCTCCCGCAAACAGACATCATACGAAGAAAATTAAATGCGGGTCTGTATTGGCAAAAGCCATAAGTTTTAAGGATAGGTAATAAGTGTCTATGTCGGAAAGGCTCATAGTAATTGCAAAAAATGTAAATTGCTCTAACTTCTGCACAAGTTTTAGAGGCGGCGGCGGCAAAAATCATCGCCAGAATCCCCCCCCCCTCAGCGCGGTGGCAAAAGACAGGGACCGCCTAGCTACGCCACTGCTTCTGCAAGACAAGGGGCAAACCAATATGGATTTCGGGTTGTACTGACCTAACGGGAAACACAAAAGGTTTCTAATTGAGCCTGCTCGAAACTTAGTTAAAAGGGACCTTTGGCGAACATTTTGCACCATAGAAAAGATAGGACTTATCCGCCACTCATTGTAAGGGCTATATAGTTTCTCAAGATCGATTTATCCAGTTCCCTGCACTATGTGGCAGCAGAGACAGACCTCATAAATAGTTCTTTGACCCTGGCACACTCTCCCGTGCCCAGGATGTGAGGAGGCAAATACAAGTCAGGCCTACCCAGCGCCTCAGCAGTACTCTTTGTATAGCCCAGCCACAAGATCTTATAACCAGAGTCACAGGCTAAACTATCCATCAGGTTCGGATTGGTAAGGCGGGCACTCAGGCAATGGCCGAGGGGCCGGTATCGAAGTTCCAGCTGTGGGCTGCTTTTTTGGCAGCCTGGGGGGCCGATTTGGGCTGTGTCTGGTGTGTTCAGAGGTCGCCAGAGGCCCAGTGGGGCCCTGAGTGGCCTTTCTGGAGGCAGATGGGCATCCATTACCTCCCTTTTATCAACGGGCAGAGGCGTCACTCCCTTTCTCTCGCTGGGCCGGCCAATTAATGTGTGCATAGTGAGCGGGGGCAGAGGGCCTGAGCAGAAGTGGCCTCACTTGTTTTCAGGTGTTTATAAAACTTTGCCGAAGCAGTGTTTTGAGGAAAGGCAATATGCAAATGTGGTCCACTTTTTTTAGCGTGCCCGGGCCGATTTCTAATTCCAATCCAACCCTGCTATCCGTGGTCACATCACGGTTGAATGAGGTATGCTAATTTCTCCATACCATCAACCATCGACGGAGTGGAGCGAGTTTTATCTGATCTTAAACATAGGTTAAACCAAACTCCTTATGAAGGAAGAAGTGGGGACTACCTGGGCATACGCCGAGCAGTCTCCTACAAAAACGATTCCCCTCCTGCTGTAGTTTGGAGCAATCACAATACCCCCCCATATGGCGGCCCCAAAAGTCAAGACTGTAAGGTATTTGGTTTATAGACCTCCAGTAAATGCAATTTGGGCTTATTGCCAACACTGGTTGCCAGCTCGAACGCCACCTCAGCCGACTCATTGAAACATCGGTTTGAAAGACAGGGTAGCCAACTGTTTTGTAATTAAATAGGAGACATAAATAGAAGAAATCGCTAACCCATATGAAGCTTTTCCCATTCATTGAAATTGGCCTCATTTTGCAGTTCTGCCTCTCATAGACCATATGATGAGTATTTGCAATATTGGTTTCTAGATCTAAATCATCCATAAACGTAACAGAATTGTCTGTTAGGCCATGAAGACTATTTGTGTGCGGGAGAGCAGAACCGTATCGTCGTCTTAAAGCAGGTCCAGGACATACGTTGATATCACCTTAGAGGTGTCCTTCCCCTGTGAGACTAAAAAAGAGTTTAGGCCACTAATATATAAAAGAAATACAAGGGGGGCCCTGTCGGACACCCCTGGACAAGCCAAATGGTTCAGTGGATTCACCCACTATTCCATATCTTACAGACTCGCTAACCCTGTAGTGCAAAGCATCTAAGAAAATCAACCAATGATAGGGGTAAACCTATCTTGGTTAGGATGCTCCACAATTTGGAGCGGTTAACACGGTCGAAGGCACTGCTAAGATCCATAAAAGCTGACTAAAGCAAACCTTTTTTGCCCATCGTATGTTTCCCTATTTTGAGGTGTAAGTTCAGACATTGTTCCTGGGTCCCCAAACCTTCCCTAAAACCATATTGTACATGGCATCCTTCAGTTTTTTATGTCATGCATTGACCTGTAGTCCTATTCCTTCAATCTGATATGGATGTGACTCTACAGAGTTAACACCTGGTCTTTGTTCATCCTTGTCTGTCTCAACAAATACTATGATTGGAAGCCAACTTTGCCTTTGCTCTATTTTTTTGGGTACCCAAATACTCTCTTCATGACAACCCAAGCTCGACCAGTATCCCTTTGGGATTTAGGTTAAGTGGGCTATTATTTAGGCAGAGAAATTTAACAATGAACTATGGGCTAGAAGTATGAAGCCTTTTTGCATTCTCAAAAGGTACGATTCAAAGAATTGTGCCGTTTGCAACCGCAAAAAGCGTTTTTGTCAAATTGCGTTTCAGTAACACGCTACCAAATCGCAATATGGGTTTGCGACCCAATACTGATTTGGTATTTGGAAGGGGCTTGTTTAGGGCATCCTTTCCAAATACAGAATTGGAATAGTATGTATTAAAGCTTTGCGACCTAAATCCGGTTTCAAAATAACAATAAATGCTTTACTGACTACAAGCCTGTAGTGGTAGCCCATCAATCAATCAATCTATACGTATTTATATAGCGCAGCTTGTCACCCCACAGGGTATCCAGGAGCTTGAAGGATGGAGAGTCGTAGCCAAAGATCCAGGTCTTGAGTCCCTTCCTGAAGTCGGTGAGTGTAGGAGAGGTTCGGAGGTGGAGTGGGAGGTCGTTCCAGGACTTGGCGGCGAGGTAGGCCATAGGTCGCCCATAGGACCCCTTCCCTTTTGTGAATGTTGACAAAAACATTTTTTAGGCGTATCATGGTTTGCATATAAAATAAAAAAGCTTTATTTAAAAGCAATCCCAGATATGGTAGCCTGCTGACCTCAGCAGTCCGCCATTCCTGTGATGGCTGTGATTCATAATGGGTCACAATTTTATGGTGTAGGTTGAATTGCAAGCCACTAGAAATCTGTATTTTGCGAACCGATCTTTTAGTATATAGTTTAGGTTGCAAAATAGCACACTGGTCGCAAAAATACTGGTCGGAATTGTGACCAGTATTTTACAGCCAGTGCTACGTACATCTGGATCGAACCTTTTCTTAAGCAGGCAGTGCCATAGGTTTGCACATGCCTCTCTCCTGTTTCACATTCCTATGCAGTGCAGTGCATCCTAGAGGTAGGATCCGAGGCGAGAACATCTAATGGGGTGAACCTCTATTACTGCACAAGCCTGTGTTTTCTTCCATGACCTTATGCCTGCAATCCTGACACATTTGTATTGTGCAAATGCCGTGGAGACCTGTGCTACATGAAATATTTTGTACCTACCCTCTGCCTTTCATTTTTAATAGAATGAAGCATCACAATTTGATTTCCACAACATATTTCCAGTTATGTTGTTACATTTTCCAAGGTAGTTCCAAAAACTGATTTTTCATCTGGTTAGCCTAAAATGTACGCATGTTACACAATGGTGAACAACACGCACGTCTAGTGGAAAGACATCTGTGAACATTCTCTACAGGTCTACATGCATGTGCTTTAAAAAGCACGCCAGTTTAGCTACTACTGTTTTAAATGTTTTGCCATGCAAAGGGTGCAATTTAAGTAACCATGACACATTCTTTTTAAAAGTAGCAGTGACCGGCCGGTACACTGCACTCTCTCTGGGTTGGAGGCACACTGTCTGGTGTGCTACTGAGGCATACAAGCCTCACAACCTGGCGCACAGTGCAAGTTCTGCAGACTGCCGGGGGTGCAAGTAAAGTAGTGGAATTTCCATCAATTATTCAGGCCAGGCTCCAGTTTCAGCCTGAGTGTAAACTTTCAGCGTCTGGCTGCCATTGTAACCCGCCAGCCTGGTCCTCAGCGCTGTGGGCTGGTGCGGTCCGCAAACTGGGCTGAGATTTGGCGGCAGAGTCCAGCCTGTCCGCGTCGCTGTCCACTGACTGACTTTACCTTCCTTGTAGCAGGGATTATTGTGTTTCACTTCCGGGTGGAACAGACCACGCAAAGGGCTTTGGGTCATTTTACAAGAAGTCCACCCCCGCAGAATTCGTTCACGTTGCACCACGTGCTCATTAGGAGTGGACCAAAGCAGGGGGGCAATCATTGTGTACAGTGAGGTGCCAGCTGTGAAACAGTGGAAAGAATGCCAGGCAATGCCAGCTGTTCATGTAAGACCAGTGTCAAGCAGGCCTGCCAGCTTTGTGTCGCCGAGTGGCACACAGGTTCGTCAGGAGCGTAGCTGCGATTGGTGCTGCAGCAGGTGCAGTGGCAGCGGGGCCCAGAGCCCCGGGGGCCCCATTGAGCCCTGATATTTGCTGTATTTTACAAGAACAAAAGCAGTCAAATGGGTTATTTTCAATGCTTGCACCAGAGCAATCCTGCTATACTACTGAGTTTCATGTTACATTATGCGGCCAGAAGGTGAAGTGGCAGTCACACGGTGAGCTCCAATCACTCACACACTCAAGATTTCCAGTTCTGCTGTGAACAGGCTACATGTCTGGGCTCCAAACCTCACCTGGACATAGAAGGTGGCATCAGATGAGTTCCTTATTGCTGTGGGGAGGGTAGCTGCGGTGGTTTACGGAGAGCAGCGGTCCAAAGCCCCACTCACCCTGGCCTTGTCCACTTACCAAGGCCACGCCCCTTCTATCTGTATACTCACACAGTGAAAAATATCCTTAGGTTGGCAGGCCTGGTCAGGTGAATCACATTGTTTCACTACAGGTGCTCTGTACACGTGGTTGGTAATATCCAGCCCTTACAATGTTCTCTACCACTTGTGATTGATAGATTCCATTTGTGAAACACATGCTACAAAAAACCTGGCTTGATATTATCTATTGGGAACAAGGCTGATGCGTGCGCCGCAAAAGATTTTAGTAACAAAGCTTAATTCTCTGTGCATTCATAATTGTAAACACTATGGGCCCCATTCACAAAGGGCCTCCATACTCATGGTGGAGGCCCCGCACTCGTGATGGGACTTCCGTACTGCAGATACCCATTACGGTGGTCCCGCCACCAGTGCTGGGACCTCCGCCACGACTACGGGGCCTCCGTTATGAGTGCAGAGGCCCTTTGTGAATCAGGCCCTATTTTGTAGGAAGCCAATATGGCCAGTTCATATGGTGCACGTGTCTATTTCTTATTATAAGGCATCCATGTTTTTATGTACAAATTCTCCTGGATCAGTTGACATGTGTTTCGCCGTATCAGGTGACTCACGGGCTCGGGGCTTTTTCGATACTTGGGCTACTTTTTTGTTTTAGAATCTGCTGTGGGTATTCCCCAGTCAGAACTCATAAATGCGGGAAAACCAGTGCTGAAATTGAGCCGGTGGTTTCCGGGGGCATGGAATAGTCTGAATTGTCACACTTGTAGGAGCATGATTGTGGTGCCATTGGTAGCACTGGCAGAGGCAATGACTGGCGCAAGCTGCAGTGGCCTCGTGACGAGGGCCCTGGTACTTTTTTTTTTTTTTTACAAATTAAGCACTGGGATAAACACAACTCCGGCGTGAAGTACTCTCTCCTAAAACAGCCAAGGATTTGGACAACACTTCTGCTATACATCCAAAGTCCTGTACATGATTATGGGGGACACATGATCCCCATTCCCCTACAATTGAACTACTTGGCGACAATTACCCGCGTTTATGAATGTACATAGGATTTAGCTTTGTCCCCTTTGCTGGTGTGACATTCATGCTGGCTTGGTGCTCAAATGTTGGCCACCCTAGACCAGGCGATAATTTACTACTGAAGTCACTAAAAGAGTACAACAGTTTTGTGTCACAGAGCCATGTGTGCATGTAAGACGCGCAGTGGCTTAGCTTATGAGGCAAATTCACATTTTATGAGCACAAAACGTGACTGTTCATGTGCATGTAGATCCATTTATGTCTACGTAAATATTACACAAATTTGGTGTAATAATGAGCAGGAGTAAATCTGGTCCCATGGTCGAAGAATGAGCATTGCAGAGTGGGAAGCTTATATACGCCCACAAACGTAAACATTTGTGGGTATTCACAAACTTTTTCTCAGCCCAGGCCCACCCTGGAAACAGTTGGAGATTTACTTCTGTGAAGGGATGGAGTACTCCGAGGACAGGGCAGACAACACCCAATAAAAGGTGGGGGGCAGGGGCACTGCACACAGTAATTTCCCCGTTTAGAAAAACGAGGCAAAAGTTAGAAGTTCCTATGTTTGCTCGTAAAAAATTACATTCACTCAAGTACTCCCAGGAAAGCTGCACCAGGCGCATTACAACAGGAGCACTCCTGGAAAACGTTGTGAATTACAAAACATTTGAAATTTAGTCCAAATGCGGGAGAAAACCTATGAGAGTTATTTTCTGATTGTATTTGAGAAATTGCACCCAATATTTTCTTGTTAAAGAGACAACCTGGCACCATAATGCTCGCCGAGTCCTCGCAAGCCCCCATCTCTTTCTTTAACCTACAACTTTGTTGTTTAGTTTGTACTTCTTGGGCCCGATTCACAAAAGTAATCTGAGACAAAATCCTAACTTTACAACTTTCGGTATTCACAAAAGGCATTTAGGAGTAGTAAAGTTAGGATTTTGTCTTAAATTTGTCTTAAGTTTTGGTTTTAAGACAAAATCCTAACTTAAGTTAAACTTAAGTTAAACTTAAGTTAGGATTTTGTCTTAAGTTTGTCTTAAGTTTTGGTCTTACCCATACTTCTATTTCTAGTGTGGGAAAATAGAGGGAAGACCCTACATTTGGTGGGCGAGTATGGAAGAGGTTTCTCCTTAGGGAAACATATTTTCTTGGTGGAGAAGAAAAAAGCTAAACTGTGCAAATGCCCTTGTGCGTTACATTTACAAAAGCAGAAATGTAGACGTGTGATACTCCATATGCATACATGTTTACTCCTTCAAATCTGTAGCGCACACAGATTTTCAGGATTACTCCCATAATACTTAGAGGATTTCAAGAAAATCTGACCTTTTTGTTGTTCTCAGCTCTCCATTTGTGAATCAGGCCCTTAGTCTTGATGCATTGTCCATGATGCTGCCTCAAAAAGGTCCATCTTTTTGAATGCCATGTGTCAGCAATATGCCTGTCTTCTCCTTCGAACAAGCACCTAATGATCTTCAAATTTCAATATGTTCTAGCGTGAGGCAGATATTTGCCTGGAATGCTTTGCCTAAGGAACCAAAAATGATGCAGATTCGCCTATCCTTTCGAAAGAGTCTGGAGATCTCGACATCTATGTACCTTGACAATGTAAATGTCTTCATAGTGAATGAAAGTATACTTGACTCTATATTAGTAGTCGCTGTCCTGGTTGTGATATTTTTGCAGAATGATATTTTGTTTCCCCTTATTGTGAAGTATACCTAATGAGACGATTTTTTAGAGAGTGAGTTATCTTAATGAAAACCATTTTTAATATGGCACATCATACCAGGCTTCTGCTTTTCCTGAGCTCTGTAAATAGTAGGTGATACTATTGCCCAATTTAATGGCACTGATGGAGCCTGGGCCTCTTTACTCAGTGACACTCACTTGATGGTCTTTTTGTGTGCTTTGAGTGGTGAGGAGGAAACAATTTAATCCAATATCCAAATACAGTGTAGTCAATGTGGTTACACAATAACTCAGTTCGAAACGAGATCTCGAGTTAGTAGGGTTTATTCCAAATTTAAATTAAAAAACAGATTGATGTAAACTAGTCTAAGTATTGTTGTATAGAAAATCAATACAAACAAGATAAATCCAAATCTTCGGAATCGATTCACTCGGTACAGCACAAAGAAAACCACTAGTTCTATGATGGCAATATAAGTAATAAGAAAGCAGAAATGTACGTCAGATTTCATCAATTAAAGACAAGCATGAACTTCTTCTAGCTGTCCCTACTCTACTCTAACGTGGCAACTCTAAGCTTAGCAAGGATTAAGTAGCAGAAATTTGGTAAAAGAAAAGGTGTCAGTGATAACGCCGATTCTTATCTAATTATCTATAAGAACCTTCTGGTCGCCAAGATCTTTTTACCTGTTGAATAGTGTAAAGGAGAGAATCTCATCTGGTTATATATCAGCATTCATTTTGTCTGAAAGGACCACTGACTCCGAATTCAAGTTTGAGAATTTATTATCGCCAAAAATAACTGAACGTGCAAGCACCTCAACACGAGGTTAAAGAAATAGATGGGCACTAATACAAATAATAATCTACGCAGAAATCTCATCCGACTCAGGATAAGAAGAATAGAAAGTTCTAGAAGGATCAACCAGACTATGATTGCTCCTATTTCTAAGTTGCTCTTCATTGGCCTAAACAAGCTTAAAATCAATTGCTGTCCCTACACTAACGCTAAGTGACATCCCTGCATAACGATTTTCTCAGGCAAGAGTGAATAAAGGTGTCAGCTGTGAAGACTTCCTAAGAAGTGCAATCACATAATACCTAAGCTCAGCTCTGTCCTTCTCTCAGGTCTCCCCTACCTCTTCTCTGGCCTCCTCCCTCAGGGCACTATCCCTAATACAAAACCACAATACAATTGTACACGCCTTGGTCACGCCTCCTTGGCCAGGTCTTCTTTCTTGTGCTTTTCCATCGAAACGGTTACTTCATCCTGGACGGTTGCGATGACCTTGAGTCCCAGGCACCTTCTCCGCCGAAAGTATCATCCCTACATTCCTTTTCACTCCCCGTACCATGCCTCCCTCTCTCTAGCTTTCGAAAACAAAGAGTTAGTCTTGCTAACGAGACATGTGTCCTTGCACCTGCAACAAAAGATACTTTCAACAGAAACCTTCTACTGTGCAAATTAAATCTACCGTTTGTACCCAGAGAGCCTTACCAAGAGAATCTTTTCACTGCCTACAAAATAAGCTAACATAAGAATAAACCAGGCCTTCCCTAAGCATATATGTAGTCAGGCCTTTACATATAACTTTTAAACACACATCTTATGTTTCCCTATAAGCATTTTCATTATGATTCATATGCAAACACTGAATTACATGTGCAACTTTAATATGGTGCACGTTTAAACTACTGCAATTATGTTACACACACGAACTTATTTCCCTATGCATTAAGTTCACACAATTTAATAAGCATTACATTACATCAATATCCTAACACCATTATGCTGCTGATTCGCTTTGTCTCAGCGAACTATTCATTCTTTACTAAACATACATGAATATGAAACTGAATATACGAATATATGTCTGAATACATGTGGGTGCGGCCTATCAGTGATTATGATGCACCCCTACAATTCTCAAGAACATTTCGCTCTATCATCAGCAGTCAGAGACCTCTATAAAAAAGCTCCAACATTGGTCAATGTAGCATAAAGCCACAGAAGCCAAAGAAGAGGTTTGTACATCACAGCGCTCAGAGTCAGAATGCTAACTATCCCTCACTACATATCATTTCATCAGTCGTATTCAAAGTACTTCCCACAAGTCCTTCTGCTAATTTTCCACTCCACCAGCACACCTTGGCTCCTTTCACAAGTCTTCTTTCCCATACGTGATTTCTTTTGGATGTCCTTGGTTTCGTCTCCTTCTCCCACAAGAACTCATCTCCCATCTTGTTATCTTGTCCCTCGTAGCAGTCGCCACTGCACCTGCTACACTATCTACTAAGAACAAAGACCTTTTCTCTATACTAACGAAGCCTTGTCCACCTTCAGTGGGAACACAAAATACATGCAACATTTCTTCTGCAAAGCAAAGTACGAATTAAATGTTAAACTAGAAAACGTGAGCTCGGATCTAAATGCATTTCAGGCCCACAAGTTAAGCTAAGTTAACAAGAGCGCGGGTTACATTCATGTGCACCTTCTACACACAAATCAATTAACATTTCTCAATGTATACTTTCAGGAATAATACAACAGAAGTACGACTTATTTAGTTAAAGTTTCTAAGTACATGAACTTTCTTTAGTAAAGACACCACTATTTCACTAATGTGTTAACATACTCATAAACGTTTCCATGGAATATTAATACCTGAACATCACAATTCTATCAGTTACATCTCTCAGTACACATGTGAATTTCATTAGTGTGCAGGGATATTTTAAATATGCAACACCCTCACTGTCATTTATAACATTAGTCACACAGAATATATGTGAGTGCAGACTACATTCGACTATAATGCACTCCTAACATGTATGTCGGGGTGAAGTAAATTTTTACACTTCTGCAGCACTAAGCTTTACCTACATCATTGGCATGGAAGGATATGTTGTCCTTGATGGCATCCGAGCTTCTTATCTCTAGAGCACATCAGATTTCTGGAGGCACACGTTTAGTCATGGTGATTTTGCCCAAATAGTATTTCTAAAAGTGCAATAATTAGTATTCGTATCAAAAGTTTTTACACTGAATTGTTTCACACAAGGGATTTTTGCTTATTATAATATTCATTGTGTGTGAGGATTAACTTGCTTCTTGTAATGCAACTGCAGGATTGAAGGGGTGAACAGCAATGTACCTTAAAGTACTGTGAGAACAAACATGTATCTTCTTATCTGGTGGGATCTCATCCTGGGCTTGCATAGATATAATATGCTGTTTTTCTCTAATGGGAAGTATAGCATTGCGTGCAGTAAAAGGCGATTAGAATAGCTAAGAAAATAATGAATGTGGAAGAACCACCCAAACAAGAGCATAAGACAATAGGAACGAAAGAGACACTCAGAGTAAAACAAAGTAAACACCTGACGTACTTGCTAAGTACTTAACCTGGCACATACTGCATATGGAAATTACAGTTAAGCAACTCAGGAATGATTCAGTGACAACCCACAGAATGTGTAGCAATCCTGGCAGTGACATTGTGATTCGGAGATGCTTGTTTTAGAAACAGCATTACATGCTATCAGCTAGGACCTGTTATCTGTGTCACTGCCGTTTGCAAAATCTTAGTATGAAACCTAAACGGTAGTAGAATTCCATATTTTTCATGTTTTTCATTGTTGTATGGAGAAATCATAGACGAATCAGACCAGTTTTGTCATGTCTATGTTTGTGTGTACAATATATTACGTAAAGAAAAGATCAGGCATAAAACTCTTGTGTGAACCTAATTCTCCAACACCCGTTCCCCAAGTTCCAGCTTTAGTCACTTGGCACTGGCAGTGCTTAATTTGAGCCGGTGTTTTCCGGTGTCCGCACTGGCACTTAATTGCCAGAACCTGCACTTATGACAGCTGCCTCATGGTGGCGATGTTTGCAAACTTTAAAGATGACCAGAAAAACTGTTGTTTGTTAATTCGATATTGTTAGAGATTGCCCTTTTTGCAGGGTTATCCCCAAACTTTTTGCTTCTTCCTCCTATTTTTTCCTGACCTGCTGTTGTTGGTTTTAGGACTCTGGGCACTTTACCACTGCTATTCAGCGCTAAAGTGCATATGCTGTCTGTGAAAATTGTTATTATGGATTGGTGTTTCCATGATTGGCATATTTGATTTACTAATCAGTCCCTAGTAAAGTGCACTGAGTGTGCCAGGGCCTGTAAATCAAATGCTACTAGTGGGCCTGCAGCACTGATTGTGCCACCCACATGAGTAGCCCTGAAAAGGTAACTCAGACCTGCCACTGCAGAGTCTGCGCGCAGTTTGTAACTGCCATGTCGACTTGGCAAGTGCACCCACTTGCCAGGCCCTAACTTTCCCTTTTCTTACATATTAGTCACCCCTAAGGTAGGCCCAAGGTACCCCTGTGGGCAGGGTGCTGTGTATGTTAAAGGTAGGACATGTACTGGTGTGTGACATGTCCTGGTAGTGAATTACAGTGAATTTCGTTTTTCACTATTGAAAGGCTATCTGGCCAATAGGAAAGCATGGGAGTTAATTTATAACATCTTATAAATATAACTTCCCATTGGGACCAGATAGGAAAATAAAGTTTAGTATGCCTGAACTCAGAATCTAAAGATGCATCTTTTAGTAAAGGTGATTTTTACATTTTGTGTTGGAAAATACCACTTTTAGAAAGTAGGTATTTTCTTGCTTAGCCTTCCTGTGTGCCTCTGCTAGGATGTGTATTGACTGTCTGGCTTTGGAGTGACAGGGGCTAGGGATGTGCAGTGGCTCCAGAGAGTCTGAATGAGTCAGGGCTGGGCTGAATAGAGCTGGGCTGCATTCAGAGTGGTGGGAGGAGATTTCCCTTGCACCTGAATAGGCCCTGTCTGCCTTGGACAATGCTGTCTCCGCCTCCTGCTGGGAAGCTGGGCCAGAGAGGACCAAACTGGTTTGGATTAAGCACAGACACTCTGGGCCCGATTCACAGAACTAACTTACGTCAAAATCCTAAACTTACAACAATTTTGGTATTCACAGAATGAACTTACACATTTGGGTATTCACAGAATGAACTTACACATTTGGGTATTCACAGAATGAATTTACACATTTGGGTATTCACAGAATGAACTTACACATTTGGGTATTCACAGAATGAACTTACTCATCCTAACTTTAGGTCCGCACTCGGGCCGGAATTTCCGGCCCGGAGGTGGAGATTCCGGCCCGGAGGTGGAGATTCCGGCCCGGAAGTGGAGATTCCGGCCCGGAAGTGGAGATTCCGGCCGATGGTGGAGATTCCGGCCGGTGGCGGAGATTCCACCACCGGCCGGAATCTCCCCCTCCGGGCCGGAATCTCCCCTTCCGGGCCGGAATCTCCACCACCGGGCCGGAAATTCCGGCCCGAGTGCGGACATAAAGTTAGGATGATTAAGTTCATTCTGTGAATACCCAAATGTGTAAGTTCATTCTGTGAATACCCAAATGTGTAAGTTCATTCTGTGAATACCCAAATGTGTAAGTTCATTCTGTGAATACCCAAATGTGTAAATTCATTCTGTGAATACCCAAATGTGTAAGTTCATTCTGTGAATACCAAAATTGTTGTAAGTTTAGGATTTTGACGTAAGTTAGTTCTGTGAATCGGGCCCTCTCTGCCCGAGAGGACAAAGGAATTTGGCTATAAATACTGGGACCCAGACCCCAGAACTTTAGAACTCTTTTGGAACCAAGAAGACTATCAAGAAAAAGAGCTGGAGTAGCTGTGAGGAGGGATTATCACTTTGCTGTGTGCTTTGATGGGTTGGCCTGCAGTGGCTGCTTCTGTCTTGGGCCGTGAAAGGACTGGACGTAACTTTCTGCAATTTCTTTTTGTGAATTTCTCCAAGGGCTAGAGGTAGAGCTTGCCCCCTGTTCAGGAAGTCTCAGGAACAGCAAAGACTTCAAGTTCTTCTGCCATCAGCACTGGGGACTGTGTGTTTTGTGCTGCAACAGAAGAAAAGCAACCCAACGCCGTCTACGAGGCCTCTGCCGACTCTGTGTCCTGAAGGCACCGCAGAGGGCAACGCTGCACCGCAACCCTGGTCTCATCGACGACGCCCCCTGCCGACGCCACCGAGCCGCTGCTTGCACCGCGACCTGTGGGCCCCGCACTCCGCACCGCCTCGCTTCACACCGTCACCCTGGTATCCCCGACGACGACGCTCCGCTCCGACATTGATGCCGCTGCTTGCACCGTGGTTCGAGGGCACCGCTCGTAAGTTACACGACGCACCGTCCTCATCCCGCACCGCAGCCTTGGCCTACCGATGCCGGCGCCATCAACTCCAGTTCATCAGCCGACGACAGCCCTTCAGCAACGACAACGCTGCTGCTTGCACCGTGACCTGCCGGCACCGCGACGAGCACCGTATCACTTCGCACCGCAGCCCTGGTCTCACCGACGCCACTGGACGACCGTCACCGAGCCGCTGCCTGCACCGCGACCATAGGGCACCACACGCCGCACCGTTGCACTTCTCACCGCAGCCCCGACGCCTGCCGATGCCGGCGCTCCCGACTTCAACTGGAAGGAGTTCGATCTGCAACGCGTGTGACTTCAAGGGTTCAACGACTCCTACACCGACCTCAGGAACCGACGCCTGCGGACGCCGGCCCTTCAGGGCTCATCGAGAGGTCGCCAACGCCCTACATTTCTAAAGGTACTGTTTTGCGGGTCTTCCCGACAACGAAGCTGGCCCGCGACGCCGCGGTCAGCCAGAACTGTTTGGATTTGTTGTTCACGACGCCGTGATAGCCCCAGACGGAGCTATTGACTTCAAGGAACTATATTTCAAGTCTATTTTGATAACTGAAGATTTCTAAGTACTGTATTGTGGATTTTTATAGTTTTGGTCTTGTTTTAAGTATATAAAATATTGGATATTTTCTTAAAACTGGTGTGTTGTCCGTTTGTAGTGTTTTCACTGTATTACTGTTGGTTATGTGCAAATGCTTTACACACTGCCTCTAAGATAAGCTTGACTGCTCGTGCCAAGCTACCAAGGGGGTTAGCATGGGTTATTTTAGGAGTGTAACTACCTTATCCTGACTAGAAGGAAGGGTCCCTATTTGGACAAAGGTGCAAACCCTTGCCAACTAGAGACCCCCATTTCTAACAGATATACATTAAAAACAATTCATACCTGCCACTCAAGCCATTGTTAAAGCTTTGGCAGCCTCGAACAGTCTGAATTTGCAGACTTGTAGCAGTGTGATTGTTATTAGTTGTGTAAGTACAGTGGCAATCTGTGGTGCAAACTGTGGTGGCCTCCTGACAGGGCCCTGGCACATTTTTGTTTTGTTTTTACAAATTATGCACTGCCTAAAAGCTCTTTGGTTAACTTTTCAATGTCTGGACTCTGTTTTTTTAACAACCTCACCTCTAAGAGGCCTTCGTTCTACCCCAGCCATTTTACTCAAAGAAGTGACTAATGAGGCAGCCTCGCTAACTGTCCACATCACTAATGCCTCTCTTCAACAAGGCAAGTTACCTTGGACTTTGAAGCTTCCACAAATCAACACCTAGAAAAAATAAAAAAAATAACTTAAATCTTTCAGATCTCAAAAATTGAGACTGGTCATAAAATTATTCTTTCTTGGCACATGATTGAAATATGCAAAGACGATCCAGCTAAAATACCATGCTGCAAAGAGCACCATATTTTACTCTTCCCAATGTAAGCACCACCAACAGTGCAGTGCCGAGACAGCAGCCATGATGGAGATTGATGATAAAGCGCTTTGAATACTGTGTGATAATGCCCCACTCTTCTCGGTAGATCTCTCATTGGCATCTGAAACTGTTGACCACGGAATTCCTTTCTCCATTGCCCAATCCCACTTTGGTTAAGGAAGAACAGTTCTGGACTGGTTCATCTCATTCATACGCTGACCAAAACAATTTGGCATCCTTAAATCATCTCAATTCTGCCCAGAGTCATTCATGGTTTCAGTCTATTGCCCTTTCTATTCAGTTTTGACATGGAGCCAGTGACAAATGTGATGATCCTCGGTAGCTGCGCTGGGCCACCCTATGCGGACGACGCCCTCATATACAAGAGCGTCACATCGGGTAATGAAATTAGCAGACTTCAATTGTCTTTCTTTCTAAAACTGATTTACAACTGCACTCCCTCAGTGGAGAGGTGTGGTGCAGCGGCCAGGGCAGCTGACTTCGGAGCACAGGGTTCACGGTTCGATCCCTGGCGGCAGCTCAGCTCAGCACCGTGTGACTCTGGGCAATAGCTCACTTAATTTCCACTACGGCCCCCAGCGCCTTGAGACCCGTAAGGGTGAGTAGCTGCGCTATATAAAAACGGACTTACTTACTTACATTTACTCCCTCAATTGCTTAAAATTAATGCCTTCAAAACAGGGTACCTCCCACTTCAACGTGGAAAAGGAGTATTAACCACCCAAAATTGGCTCACCTAAAGTGCGGCGCCCAGTTATACCAGTGCCCTCCCTTCACATTCCAATTCCCTTAGATTTGCTCTTCATCCACACCTCACATCAAAAATACCAACATTTCCAACATCTGCTGCTTACCAGCTTCACCGCCATCTGAAAGACAAACCAACGATCCCTTCTCATTTCAGATCCACAGTATAAAATGTTCTCTCCTACATAAACGGCCCTTACCACCCCTGGCTACACACTCACACCTGAAGATTCCAACCTCAACAACTTAGCCTGACTCATTTTTTGGGTGGAGAATACAATAATGTCACCCATCGGCATATTGGGCCACTCCAACAGTACATACCGATAGAAGCATGCTGCACACCTACAGAGCAGTGCAGGTGAACCAACGTTCATATCTCACCCAAAAAACAAACTGTTCGCACAGGCCTGACATCAACAAAGGCTCAATGAGCATTCTGGATATCAAAAAGGCGCATCCACTCGACCTGACGTTTTGTTGTGCTGCTCCCTGACTGACTCTGGAACCCAAGCCCTCTTGAAGTTAGACTTTCCTTCTATTTGTTCTTGCTCAGGAAAATCCGAAAATGCTTTCCTTTTCACAGCTTCTTATGCGACCAGCTGTAACCAACTAATTGTAAACTACTGGCGTGTGACTCTGCGTCACTCGAGGTGGAGCATCTGTTATTCTTGACATATTCTGGCTTATATTGTCTCCTAAATGTTACTTTTTCACTATGCATTGCTTCTACATTGGTGTTAGGCACTCTACATCCCCGATGGTTATGTGCACACTTTGTAAACGATATTCACAAATACATAAACAGGAAATAAATTGTCTTCATGTACTATTATCATTTTGTCCCTGTCAAAGGGTCATAATCGAATTACCCCCAAACATCAGCCAGATTTCTCACAAAACATTAATGGAAGAGACGTATATATACAAAAATTAGAACCATGATCCCAGCGAATGCCCAGGAAGAACAAAGCAACATCATGAGGTGTTGTCCTCAATTTAGTGTTAAAATATAATTTCAGTGCTGTCTAATCTCAGGGAGAGGGGAAGGAAAGATCAAAATTTAGGGTCTGATATAGAGCTTGGCGGACAGATCACTCTGCCACAAAGGTGACGGATCTCCCGTCCGCTCTATTTCAAGTGCCTTGGATATAAAATTCACTTGTGATAGGGCAGACGGGATATCCGTCAGCTTTGTCACTGATTAACCCAATCCACTGAACTCTAAATCACGCCCTTAGTTTTGTGCGGTAGCAAGAGTGTAGCAGACGGTAGTGAAAGCTTTGACAGGGAAGATACTATTTACAGTGTAGTGAATCATTTTGGCATAAGATGATAAAGTCCCTTCACTGGCATGAGGAAAATAGTCCCTAGTGATCGCGTAGCTTTTATCAGTGAACTTTCTTGGTATGTTGCGGACCAGGGGATCATATTGCCAATACTTACCCTGCAATTTCTCTTGAAATATTTGAGATCATGCAGTTGCCAGTAACGACCTTGTAATTTCTCTTGACATATTTGATATCCAGTAATTTACTGGTTGCCCCTTTCTGCTTTTCCAGAGATTAGTCCAGAATTCCTAGAATTGAGAAAAAGATTGGAAACTTAAAGACAAATACCTGATCATTATCATACTGATTGCCACATGTGGTGCTCTGTTGCCAAAACTGGGCGGCCATTAAGCAAACCTGCTGCTGCCAGTTAATGTTAATGTTAATTGCGATTTGTAGAGCGCTTAATACCGGCAGGTCTCTAAGCGCTGAGAGAAAAATAGCTACAGTCCCCACGAGTGAATGTTAACCCCTAAATTGGTCTGTGTTATGCCCAGGCTTCTGTGAAGAGGAGAGTCTTCAGTTTCTTCCTGTACGGAAGGAGGGCTTTTTCGGACCGAAGGTGGCCTGGCAGCTTATTCCACAGTTGCGGGATGAGGACAGAAAAGGCTCGCCCTCCTTTAGTCGTGTAGTTAAACCGTGGACAGTTTAGCTGGTCACCCATGGATGACCTTAGGGTGCGGCCGGGGACGTATTTCCCCAGGCGCACTTTGATGTATCTTGGGGCCTTGGCGCCTTGTGGGCGATACAGAGGCCCTTGAATCTAGCCCTCTGTTTGACGGGGAGCCAATGAAGTTTTTGCAGCAGGGGAGTGGCCTGTGTGCGTCTGGGGAGCTTGAAGATCAACCTGGCCGCATCATTCATCACAACCTGGAGTTTTCCTAGCAGCTTGTCCTGTAGCCCAATGTAAAGCGAGTTACCATAATCAAGTCGTGACATGATCAAAGCGGTCACCACTGTCCACATGGTAGAAAAAGAGAGGAGGGGTGATAGTTTCCTCAACTGCCTTAGTAGGCCCACACAGGTCCCGAACACGGTGGATACTTGGTTGGACAGTGAGAGTTTGGCATCTATTTTAATACCCAGGCTTTTTATCACCCGGGCTGGAGACGGAGTGTCTCCCTGCTCTTGTGGCCAGAATTGGTTGGTCCATGGGTTGTTGTCCGTAGTAATGGCCAATACCTCCGTTTTGTCTGGGTTAACCTTAAGTGAATTGGCAGTCATCCAGTTTACCACATATCTCAGTGTGTCTTGCACACATGTGTGGGCTTGTGGGGTGTTGTCAATTTGTAAAATAATTTGTGTGTCGTCAGTGTAATTAAACACCTGGCAGTCCATCCGGGCCAAGTCCCTCACTAGCGGTCTGAGATAGATGTTAAACAGAAGTGGGGACAGTGCCGACCCTTGCGGGACTCCACAGGTTATAGACCCCCTGTCGGACACACAGTCACCCATCTGAATTTTTAGGGTGCGATCTGTCAGGAAGGAGGTAATCCAGTGATGTATCGTCCCACAGATGCCAATGTCCCGGATTCTTGTCAGGAGTTGACAGTGGTTGACCGTGTCGAACGCCGCCGACAGGTCTAGGAGGACCAGGGCGCACGGCTTCTTGCTGTCAGCTGTGAGCCTGATTTCGTCCAGTACTGACAGCATCACCAGCTCGGTGCGGTGGTGGGCTCTAAAGCCTGCCTGCCTGTCCCCTAGTAGTTGATGTTCTTCCATAAACCTCGATAAAGATTTGAGGACATGTTGTTCCATAATTTTTGCCAGAAAAGGAAGTTGGGAGATGGGCCTATAGTTTTTCATGTTGGTGGTGTCTGCTCCCATCTTTTTGAGTAGGGGATTACTCTAGCTTCCTTAAAATTCCTGGGGACTTTCCCTGTTTCTAGCGAGAGGTTAATCAGGGAAAGGACTTCTTCCTCAATCGCAGGGAGGGCTAATTTGAAGATCCTTGTTGGGCAGGGGTCAGCGGGTGAGCCTGACTTGTTTCTGTTCGCAATGTGGAGCAGAGACTCATGGTCTAGCTTTGGGAAGGAGATGATCGATTCTACCATGTCTCTGTGTGGCTCAGCCCTGGCCAAGGCGTGCTGGTTAATGGGGGTATTGTGTATGTCTGCTAGGATGTCTTTTACTTTGTCTAGGAAGAAGGTCAGGAACCTGTTACAGTGTTCCTGGCTGTTGGGAACTTCTTGCATCTGCTTTTGGCTAAGCTCCTTCAGGATTTTGAAGGTTTCTTTTTGTTTATTTCTGCCTCCATAATCCTAGATTCATAGAATTCGGCCTTTCTTCTAACAATAGTTTTTCATAGGTGGTAAGTCTGGACCTATACTCTGTGAGCGCCTGCGGCTCATAGGCTTTGCGCCACTGTCTTCCGTAGTGACGGAGGGTCCGTTTCAGTCCCCTTAACTCTTCTGTGAACCAGGGGGCACCCTTTCCCTTGTTTTCCACTCTTATTTTACGGGCTGGCACCAGCCTGTTGATGGCTGTTACCAGTTGGTTGGAGATGGATTCACTCCTCTCTTCGAGATCCTCTGTCCAAGTATTCCTTGGTGCGTTACCTCGCAGAGTGTCCCCTAAGCTCTTTTCCTCAATTTTGTTCCATCTACGCACCATTTTCCATTTAGGCGGAGGACGCGTGGAGAATTAAATAGTGGTCTGACCACCCACAGGGAGTCGTGTCCACCAGATTAACCTGTGGCTGAGACGACCAGATGAGGTCTAAGGTGTGACCCTTCTCGTGGGTGGGGGTAACCACAAGCTGCTGTAGTCCCAGTGTGGACATAGTTTCCTCTACCTGTTGGGCCTGAGCCTCTCTCGGTTGCTGGTCCCAGTGGTAATTAAAGTCCCCCACCACCAGGAGTTGTTGGAACCGTGAGCGAAGATCGGTGACCATTTCGGTGAGGTGGTTAATGAACCATGGGAGAGCTCGCGGGGGCCGGTACACCACCATTATTGCCATACTTGAGGTGTTGGTATAAGCTTTGGCCATTAAAATATCGTCTCCTTCCGAATTTTCTCCAGCTAATTTTTCTATTGTCAGCCGTTTGTTATACAGTATCGCCACCCCACCTCCTCTTTTCCCGTCTGGCCTATTATGCCATAAGGCATCATAACCTGCGGGTAGTGCTGCGACTATATTTGGCCCTGAGTCATCATCGAGCCATGTTTCAGTGAGTGCGAGGATGTTGGGAGAGTCATCTTGCAGGAGAGTAAAGATCTCCAGGCAGTGCTTTTGGAGTGAGTGTGTGTTGAGAAACATAATTTTTATATGCTTACTGTGGCTAGGGTCTATACCCTTATGGGTATGGGGAGATTTAACTCTCTTCTCCCCCCTCTTCTGCGTAATGAGGAGATCTTCTGCCAGGAGTAGACTCTCTACCTGTGGCTCCAGGGGGACCGCCCTGCGCTCTAGAGCCCTTAATTCTGCCCCGGAGTATGACAGGGTTCGACCAGTCTGCAATGTGATAAAACATGAGGCAATATACCATTTGCAGACCGACATCCTAGTCTGAGAGTATTAGGCAAATTCTTTGTAAAGTTTTGGATTATTGGAATCTTTATTCCCTGAAGGGGACCTTACAATCTTCCAAGCGAGAAGGTCATTTTATAACCAGAGCAATAGAGCATGACCTTGCTTGCTAAGTTTCAATTAAGAGATGTTCTTGAGTATAAACCCAGATTGTGGTAGCACTCTTGCAAAGCACATAAGATTTCACTGGTGACTGCCTTCACTTAGGCTGCTTACAGTAAGTCCCCATCGCATTTTGGTAAATTTAGCCCGTGGCTATTTTGTTATGTTTTCCAGTCTTCATTTAGCAGTCAAATACTGATCAATCAATGCTGTCACCGAGGTAGTCCCCTGACATCATGGTATCATCTTCTTTAAAGCGCTTCAGAGGAATTTAACCTTGTTAAGCAATGCTGGCTTTGAATGCTGCAGAACAAAAACCTGTTCCAACGAGGGAGTAGCCGCCGAAGTAGCCGCCATCTTGCAGACCACTGGACAGCACCACTTGACAAGGGTGAGTTCCTCTGCTGAGCTTTCATAAGAATGAAACCTCATGTTGTCAGGTGATTGATTACCTGTGCGAAAATTGAACTGCGCTGTTTAAATGAAAGGAAATTACTGCATTGAAAATGTATCTGTATTTTACTGCTAAATGAAGATTAAAAACAATGAAACATGTAAGGAATTTGCGTGTTGCAGTTAATCAGGACAAAATAGATGTTTGCCCAGGGATACGTAGGGTTGGGGCATTGTCCTGGCCGTGCTGTTGTTGGATTAAATCTCAGACATTAGGGCAATGCCCTAATATGACAGAATTGCAGACAGTGTGTGTCTTTCCACTGAGATATGCATCATTAACACGTGAAACTGATGATTTTAAAGTTTTAAAAAAAATTGGAACTCTGCCCTTTTCAATCAGATTTGTTAAAGAATTTGGAAAAACGTATGTCATGAAAGGTATGCATTATAAGATTGGAAACACTATGTAGACGTGATAGTTTGTACGGTTTTGGATCTTACAATAGATCAATAACAAATCACGGGGGACAGTTCTACAGATCACGTGAGCGAACCTTTCACTTTTCAAGAAGTAGACACCCATGAAACACCAATTGTAGGTGTGGTCATTTTGTGTCTACTTTATATCTGTCCTAAGATTAATAAAGGACATCTTTGATGTTCCCTGAAGCACAGGCTCATATAATAATTATTGCATACTAGAAGGAATTAAAACTGGTTTACTATGGAAGACTAAAAACCTTCTGAACCCTCTGCTGATTCACTCAGCTTTAACCTCTGTGTCTTGAAAATCGATAAAAAAGGATTTAAATGAAAAATATATTGAAAGGGATTAACCTAGGAATGAATGAAGAATCACTAAAGAAAGCCAGTCGCCATTTGCAATATCACACGGACCGAGTGTGGGAAGTCAATAAGGTGACAATGGTGTGGGATCATGGCAGGTGCTAGCAGCTGGCCAATGCCTAATGAATGTTGATGCCAGTGTGCTTTACTACTACAAGTTTAGAATCTGCACCAAGGATCTTTTACTTCTCTTTTTATTTATTTGTTTTTTTAAGAGTCCTCATACCCTAGCTGATATTTTGTGGTGTGTAAAGTTTTAAAGTGTCGTCGCCCAAGCCCAAATCCTAAGATTCGGGCAGTAATCCCAGGTCTCGGAGTTCTGTGGTGGGGTCTCTCCGCTACTCTCATTATTAGTACACGCCATATCTTTTCACAGTACGCAGAAAAACACATGTTAAGCATGGGTGCTCTAAGTTTCATATATATGAGCGTAACCTTGCATAGTTAACAACTATTGGCCTACCCTTAGTTCCTAGGTGCCTGCGTAGGCTTCTTTCGAGAGTTTTAGATGGTCCGGCCACTCGCAAGCATTTTGTAATACCGTCACCCACGCAAGTGCGAGTCTTGCTTATCTTTTTCTAGCGACTCCCCTGAAAATGTCAGCTGTCCGCACTTTGAATGTGGGTTGATACCTTGCTTAGCTTTTTCTAGCGAATTACAAAATACACTCACAAGATGCTAGCGAAATTCTCAATTTATATGCAAAAGTCTGGTGCAGGTATGTAACTTTGGTAGAGGGAGGTGGATACCAGGCAAATAACTTTGTATTAGGAGGCTGCTTGGTGTCCTGTCAGTGAGAAAATACACCCTTAGCTGTTACTACTAAGCATTTTGTATCCTTCAGCAACGCAGTGCAGCTCAGAAGTAGCACAAAAGCTATCTGCTGCATGCCACAGGTTAGTACTTGATAGAACAGAAAGATCTTTGTAGTGGCAATAAGGAGAGACTGTCTTGCAAAATGGTTGCCTACATTGGTCTAAGGGGAGGCAGGCTTGTTTTCTGTTTCTTTTCTCTAGTTTAATGTTCTATGTGGTATTTAAGGTAATGGGAATGAAATCAGTAACTCTGTTGGCTAGGGTTGTGTCTCGCAACAAACCAAAAAATATGCTGGGATATGAAGCACCCCTATAATTTACTCTACACTGTCTGACGGAAGCTAGCCCAGGACAGCATTTCCCGGTCTGTGTTCGACATAGGACGCAGACCCTCTGTCCCAGTATTGGATCCAGTGACTACACCCATTAAATTCTGTCTGAGGGTGACTTGTCAAGGAGCTTTAGTTTGTTTGCTTCTCTCATCCACACACAATACCTGATGTGATTCAGCAATGTTGGTTCTCTTGAGTCACATTCTTCCAAGCCCATCATTTAGGTCTAGTGTGCATTTTACTCTTTTGGGAATCTGAGGCATATCTAGGTTATGGCAACTTTTCTCTGGCTGTAGGCATTGCCCAGTGTCCAAAGCAAAGACAAGGAGATGATGGACGGAGCGCTGAAACTTTACAGATACTCTCCCCCAGTCACAGATCTGGGTTGAATCCATCATCGCTCTTTAGCTCACTTCGCCACCCCAGTTCAGACACAGCTATAGGCAAAGCAGTCTTGACCCTGTGCCTCATGGGAACAGTTCAGCCCGAACTGCCAAGCCAGGTCTTCCCTGCATTTTACTCTTTTGGGAATCTGAGGTTATGGCAACTTTCTCTGGCTGTAGGCATTGCCCAGGGCCCCACCCACCTAAAGGAATAGAGCTGTTTGTGTAGCTGCAGTCAGGGTATTTGTGAGTTGGAATACTGACAAGGAAATCCCAGACAAACATGTTGTTTCATATTGTCATTGGCAATAGCTGTTTGTGCTATATTTTAATGATTTTTGTGTTGCTGGTGAACCTTGATATTGCACAAGGGAGCATAGATGTTTGTCCCACACCATCTCTGATAACTTACTGCAGAGGCACAAAGTTAGTGCCACACAAACGAGGGAATACTTTAGCTCCTGTATCTGCTCCCTAGCACAGAAGCAGATGTACATTCAAAGAGGTGCCAAAGGGACCACCAAAGAAGGGCGCCCAGTTACTATGTCTCCGAAGACATCATTTTAGAGACTATGGCACATCTTGCATGTGGCCCCTGAGGATGACTTAGAAACCACCCCTTCCTCGCCCCAAAAGTCAGGGTGCCACTTACACAGCAACAGCCAGCAGCAGTTCGACCGCTGCTTTGTGTTTCTATTCGCAGGTGCCTGCATTGCATGCCATGATGACCTCACCTTTATAGAGCATTGGGGCGCACAACTCCAAGCTATGCATTGTGCACCCATGGTGGAGGTGCAGAGGCACAAACCAGTGTTGTACATCCTTTCTGCAGTATGTCCCTCATCACAAGGTTTCACACTAATCAGAGTATCCACTCAGGACCCACTGTATCACAGTACCACATACCCTTCCTGGATGAATGCAGGTTTGTTCCAAACTTCAGCCATCTGTGGCTCACACAACACCCTCAATCTCTCAATGTAACAGTAGTCACCTCCTCAAGCTGGCAGGCTTTCACCACAGAATGTGTGCTCATATGCCCATTATTCATTGTATCCATCCAGATAATGCTTCTAGTTTAACCAGCTTATCATAGTCCTCTCTGGCTTTGTACCATTTAGATATAAACAATGCATTTATGCAAAGATTCTTGGGGGCGATGAAGGCTTCCACACGCAGCCTCGAAGTCTGCTTGTCGGAATGTTGCCCCAGATTCATATTTACCGAGCCATGTAGTTTCTCCGTGTTAGTATTTTCTGCAAAATCACAAAGCTGCTGTACTCATTCTCACAAGCAGGGGTCGCGGGTGCAGCTATACGGCCATCAGAGAATCTACCACCGCAGCCTCAGAAGCTGCATAGAAGTGAAATGAAAAAAGCTCACATCAGACACACGGCAGCTCACAACGTTTTGTTATGTTTTTCTGTGCTACATTTATGGAATACTTTAAAATATCGTTTATTTGTGTAAGAGAAAAAACTCGCTTTAACACGTATATTAGAATATTGTTTATGTTTGTGAGAAGAAAAAATGTGTAATTTGCGTTTAGGTTTGGGTGAAGCTACCCAGAACTGCAGTTTAGGTAGGCATCAGCATGCGGGAAAAATTCCTACTCTGCCATACCACACTGACTCGCTCAATAGTTGCTTTAGTGGCTGCTACTATAATTTACCTTTTTCCGGTTTAGTCTTTGTTTCTTTATGATGCTAATAAATATTTCTTTAGCCGCCATTGGTGGTTATTTGTTCAAGAGGGTTCCTCCTGTATTTGCCACACTGGAGTCGTTTGTGGCAGTCTAGACAGATAGACTAATGTCTAGCAAGATATCCAGATGGCGTACGCGTCAAGTAGGCACTTGGTCCACTTAGATAAAGTTATCTAACTGACCTATATTTGAATGTGGTTAGTGTCTGCTTTCTGTCATGGCCTGGCCTCCAGCCGCCATCTTGGTTTTACCAGTCGCTGTGCTGCTCAGTGGATGCTGACCTCCTTTCTTCGCTTTTCTAGGCCGGCATCGATGGAGAAAGCATTGGGAACTGCCCCTTCTCGCAGCGGCTCTTCATGATCCTCTGGCTCAAAGGGGTCGTCTTCAACGTCACCACCGTCGACTTAAAAAGGTAAACGACTTCTACTCATTACTTACAAAACCATTCAGTGTGAGACCAAAACATAATTATTTAAGAAAGCAAAAGTGGGACATAGGCTATTATTGAAGGATAATAATCAATAAAAAAATTGAATCTGCTTTAAAGCGTCATCAAGTGGAAAGGGGAGTTGCATTTGCTCTGGACTAGGCAGGGGCGGATGTACAATGGACTAACTTTGCCATGAACAGAATCACAAGCTTTTCAATGCTCTGTTAAGGTAACATGTACTTCACCTGTGGGATCCATCAGTTGGAAGGACCTAGAAGCCAACAAATGCACAGTGAGTGTGTAACCATCAAGTCAAACATAAATACAAGAAGCAAAGGGAAACAAGTTTTAACAGGTCATCCTGTAAGGTCTTTTTGCTGATTTTTTAAGTGTTTCAATCAGCATATAGGATTTGAGCACAGAGTTCAAGTAGATATTCATGGGTCATGAGCATCGCTGAGTCGGCGATGCTGCGAGTGCAAAGTAAGTGCTTTTATTTATTTATTTCTTTACTCTCCATTTTCCGTTGTATGTCACACTCCACTACCCCACCCAGCCCCACCCCGCCTCACCGCCCCACAGCGTTACCTGTGCGAGCTGCCACTGCTTATAAGTGTGTTACGGCACTGGAAAATAGGTGGTGTAAAACCTAGTACCTGCCCTAACAGGGACCTCTCGGCGCTGATCAGGATAACCAGAGCCCTCAATCTCCCAAGCGTAACACCCATTCCACCCGTCAATAACTACCTGTTGTGATGCTTTGTAAAGATCAAGAAAGTCCATACAAATAAAACATAACCTAATAAATCCCCTTACTCCCCCTACCTGCTACCCTGCCTCGTGAGCCAAAGCATGCTTACCCCCCAACTTGCATAGTGACTGTCGCCCATAACACAACATAGATAAATCGGGGAGGGTAGCCCATGCCAGACTGAAACTATTGAGAGTCAACAGGAATGTTTATTGATACATCTACAGGAGACCCTATTGAGCGTCTCTGTGGACAGTGCCACTTCTTGAGATCAGTCCAGCAAGGGCATTGCAGCGTTTACCAACTCAACCTATACCCAACCCAAGCGTGAAGTAGACATCAAGCAATCAATGAATATGTTTTAAAGTCAAAGTGTATGTCAGCAGACAAAAGCTCATAGGGACTATGCTCATATGTCCACCAAGTGATTTGGTGATCGGCGCTCTTCAGGGGAGTCATGTCGTTCCGGTACTGCCTCAAGTCACGAGTTCCTTTAGCCCTGCTCCCTTTCCGATGTGCAGGGCACCAACCCTCGACCCAGTTCCAGGCTTCTTCAGGAGAAGCGAAGTGCCATGTCTTGCCTTCATCAATGACACAGAGCTTGGCTGGGTACAGCATCATATATTTGATGGTCTTGTCGCGCAGGGCTTTCTTCACTGCCTCGAAGCTTCGTCTTTCCCTTTGTACCTCCAAGGTAAAATCCGGGAAAAATCTGATCGTCGCTTTGTCGATACAGAGATTGCCGTGTGATCATGCTGAAGGATTGCGTCCCGATCTCTGAAAGTTAAATATCCTAACGATTATTGTGCGCGGTGGGGCACCCGGCCTCAGCTCTATGCACCCGTTCGATAGAGAAAAGTTTCGACAGTCTTTTTGGGCGTAGCATGTTAAGGATCAAATCTTCAAGAAACAGGTCCACACTGGGTCCCTCGGTTCCTTCAGGGACCCCCACCACCCTGATAGTATTCCGACGAGACCTGCCTTCCTGATCAGCTGTTTTGGCAGTGAGTATATCGTTATTTTTGGTGAGATTTTGGACCTGCTACTCCAAGCACTTTGTCGTGGACTGGAGGCTGCTGATCTGGGACTCCGCCATTTTCACCTTGTCAAACATTTTTCTAACATCCGCCCTCAGCAGGTTTACGTCGGTTGTGACTGTGTCTAATTTGGGTTCCAAAGTCCCCCTCAGGTCCCGTATCGCCGCCATTATTTCCAGTAGAGTGGGCTCTTTGTTGTGTTGATGGGGAGAATCGCCCCTTCCTCGGTACGCTGAGAGGCTTCGCCCGGGGCGGCCCTGAGTACTGTGTATTTGTTTAATTTATTGGACTGTATTGGCTTGGCCCCGCGATTTCTGACCATTGCAGGTGAGTCAACCTGGCCCTACCCTCGAGGTCTACTGCAAATTCGGCACCATCTATTGTAATGTCCGTTGCTCTGTGACCTGTGCAGGCCCCACCGCACCAGCCCTCAGCAATCACCAGGTGATAGGCTACAGTGACCTCACTTCGCTACCAGGGCCCGGGCCAGAGCAGTTTCATCTACCATTCATCAGGCTCACTGAGGGGCCGCGCATGTCCGATGCAAACCTGGGGGGAAGCGGGGGCAACCTCCAACCATACCCCTCCACCAGGGCCCGTATTTTCGCTAACAGCCTGTGGGGCCCGTGCACCGCTCACCTCGGGGCGCAGCTCCCCAGGACTCCCAGCAGTGTCCACGCCACAGCGATGTGTCCCGCACCCCAGGAGACACAGGTGGATGCCCGATAAGCCTCCGGGAAGTTGTTGCAGACCCCCGCCACAGGGCGCTATCAATTGCCAAATATGCGTGTGGCTGGATTTGGACCCAGGAGACACGTCTCCGCCTTCAATACCTATTTCACACCCAGGTAGGAACATATGTTGTGTATTTGGCCGGTCTCGCCACTCCGGGACCGGCCCGCAGGAATCAGCGGGGTGGGGGAGAGGGCCCACCGGAGGCCCCGAAGGAACCCGCACCCTCAGCCGGGTCCCACCAGCAGTCCGCCCCGACCCTGCACTGCCGACCACCAGCTCCGCCGACCTTCGCCAGACAGGCACTAGACTGCCCCCTTTACTGCTTCTCCGCTGTCACTTGCAGGGGTGAGGTGCCTCGCTCGCTACCCTGCGGCCGCAGTCCCCCTCTCTCTCCGGCCCGAGGCAGCGTGAACCGCCTCCTTCCACCATGCGCCTAAAGCTGCGAGGGTGGCTTTCTCTCCTTCACTGGGGTCTCAAACGACTGGAGCGCCACCAATCCGGTCCAAAGAGCATAAGCAGAGGGCGTGGTCTGGCCACGCAGGAAGATGGCCGCCTGAAGTGCGAGCTCCGCCGTGGAATGGACCCCTGACAAAAATTACCTCCTTACCTGCGTCCGCAGGGCTTCCTCTTCTCCACAGGGCACCATCTAAGGACATTGAGGCAAGTTTGGCCGGCTTTTTGGTCGGTCGGCGGTAACGACTCTCCAGAGTTCGGCATTGGTGTGGAGCTCGCGTGGGCTCCGGTCCGCCTCACGCTCTTCGCCTGACGTGCTTCTCCAGGCCGCGTCTCTTCTTCCTGACAGGGCTGTACCCCTGCTGTTGCCGTTCACGTTGTCCCCGCCTAGGCCGCGCCTCTTTCTACCACGGAGGCCGTGCCTCCTCTCGACTCCAAGCCCTTGAACATTATCAACGAGGCTGCGCCTCCCATTGCTGACTGGCCGCACCCTTGAGACCGCGCCTGTTTCTCCTTGCGGGGCCGTGCCTCTTCATTCCTGTCACAGCCGCGCCTTCTCATTGCAGTGAAGACCGCACCTCCTAAGCCTACTAAGGCCGCGCCTCCTGTTGTCCTTTAACAGTAATTTTCCCTCAAGTGTCGAGGCCGTGTCTCTTTTTTCTGTTTGAGACCGAGCCTCCCATTACTGCACAACAACAACCCCCTTGGGAATCAGCAAGCATAACAATTTTTTTTTAAAAACGAGTCTTTCAATTTCTTCAGTATTTGTATGCTTTAAACTTGCCTCCCTCCTTTTGAATTCCTACACTCTTTCTGGTATAAATGCATATGGTGTAGTATCAAGTTTGTGGCTTCAGGAGACGGCAAGCAACGATGTGAATCATTAATTATTTTCTTTTCCACACCTCCTTTGGGAATTGAAGCTTTCTTTTGCTGCCCTTTCCACAGTGCTCCCTCAGTGGTGATGACTTTACCACATAAAGAGAATGACTTGAACCCAGGTTATTAACACAAATGGCGTATTACTAAACCCTTTATACATCGAGCACCTAATGAGCAGTGGTATTTAGTTGGGTAAATGAAGGCGCCACTCGGGAGAGATAACACAAATATTTGATATTTACTTGCTGTATTGATCACGGTGCTGCAAGGTGAAGAGAACCACTGACCTCCTCAAAACACAAAATGGCCTTGGCCAATTGACAGATATACAAAGGAATTCCTCAGCACACGTCTGTTATGTCACAATATACATAAACATGCTTGATGTGAGCATAAGTAAAATACAAGTAGGTAAGTTCTTATTTCTTTTTCCTTTTTATTTTCCGATGTTCAGACAGCCGACACGTGTTTCGTCGCTTACATGGGAATTAATCCCGCGACTTTATCAAGGCTATTGTCTTCCTGTGTATAACCCTTATTTCTTAGTAGTTTGATCCCACACACGGACGTCGCTCCTCGTGTTGCCGAGTACGGTGCACCGTACTCGGCAACACGAGGATACACGTGTCGGCTGTCTGAACATCGGAAAATAAAAAGGAAAAAAGAAATAAGAACTTACCTACTTGTATTTTACTTATGCTCACATCAAGCATGTTTATGTATATTGTGACATAACAGACGTGTGCTGAGGAATTCCTTTGTATACCCTTTATACATCGGCTATGTAGTCACCTGCTGCATTATTATTACCAGACTCTTTTTCATCTGATCAGCTATCTCTTATAAACAGTTAGCATACCAACAACAAGTCTTTACGATTTAGCCACCTCTCGTCTGGTGCATCTATTTTACCACATCAAAGTTACTTTCAAGTTTATCAGCTTTGTCTCAGGATCATTCAATCGACTATATATAGTCATCTTATACCACGCCACGCTGCTAAAACGTTACCTCAGAGTTCTGATCAAACGCAACAGTCGAATGTCTACTAATAAACACGGAAATAAGACCCCCAAACAACATCTCTTCACAGAAGTTCTCAAACAATCCAATACCATGCCAACAAAAGGAAATACTTCCTCAGTAACCTGTCCACCTCAGGTCTCGCCTCCTGCTACTGAACACGTACCAACGGAGACTATGGAACGCATTCTGCATGAAATCTCTGAGGTCAGTCGCCAACTGGAAGGTATGATGCCACAATCACATCTCTGGCTGAAGAGACCAAGTCAATTAGGGCAGACATTACCAGCTTTCATACCAGAGTTGAAGGTCTTGACTCTAGAATCCTGACAATGGAAAATCGCCTTGGCTCATTTCAAAGCAGAGACCAGGACCTTCTATTCCTTCGTAGTAAAATCGTTGATTTAGAAGAACGCTGCAGAAGAGATAGCATCCGCCTCTTTGGGTTTCCAGAGCATATCGAAGGCCAAAATACCAGAGCATTTCTTTGCGATATCCTTCCAAAACTGACTGGCATCTCTTTCACTCCACCTTTAGAAATTCAACGAGCTCACAGAGTTGGTCCTCCACGTAAAGACCCTGCAGCACGTCCGAGACCGCTTATTGCCTGTTTTCTTCGTCATGAACAAACAAGACAATTACTGGCTGCAGCTTGCTCACAAGGTTCCTTTTCGTTTGAAGGTCATCTCATCCATTTGGCAGCTGATTTTTCTAAGGAAACAAATGAACGACGAAAAGCATTTCTCTCCATGCGACCTCAACTCCAACAACTAGACATCAAGTATGGACTATTTGAGCCTGCACGTTTTCGTATCACCAAAAACGGAGATTCTAAAGATTTTTATGACCCGGAAGACCTACAGAACTTTCTAGACTGTATGAAGCTTCAGGACATGGAAACACAGCCTTCGCAACAGGATCATCTTCAATCAACCTCTCTTTTCTCCCCACAAATACCGACTCACAACCGACGGAACCTTAGCAACTCTAAACACCGTGGTAGAGACTTGGAAAGACCTAGCCGTTCTCAAGAAGACAAAAACTCAGCTCTACAATCTGTTTCCACTTTTACACAAGAGCCACATAGAGACAAATCTAGGTCTCCTCTTAAATCTCCCTCCGATGCGGATTAAACAATTCTGATTACTTAATCTGATGTTCCTATGTTCAGCTGCAGTTAATAGAAGGCTTCATACTAGTTTTTTGGTCTTCTCTCATTAATATGTATACTAGAACCAGTTTGCCTGTTTTTACATGCAATGTTGCTCATATCCTGTTAGATATACTATAGTCACCTGTATTACTTTGCTTTCTATTTATGCAATTTTGTACTTATACTGTTTCCCTCCTTCATGCTTGTTGCCTACTATCTCCAATATGTTATGCTGCATTGTATTGCTCTAGAATACAGTGTATTATCTGTATTATTCTATTTAATGTTTATAATGCTAGTTAAAAGTCCGTTTCGTACCGGTTTTAGGCTCTTCTCTTTATCTACATATATCCTATGACCACCCTTCATTTCATCACAGGCCAATGATATTTGAGCCCTTTTTCAGTTTTCAGTTTGTCATTGAACATTGTATTATCATATTTTACATTCCTAATGTTTTATTCTAGTAACCCTTTTATCTGTTACTCTTAATATTATAAGTTATATTATATCAATATAGGCTAGACCCTGCTATATTTGTTTCAATATTTGATTATCCGATTTTATATTTATAATATTTAACATATAATGATTTAATATCACTCTCTATCTATCTGTTTATCTATATAATGTATATTTCTTCAAATTAGCCCATGAAACTACTATCTCTTTTTCCTTATTGTCATATACTCCATGTTTCTAATACTTTTCCTCTTACTCTCACTTCCCTATATGTCATCTTATTTTATATCTCTGAAATTAACTAATGTGTTATCATAGGCTTTTATCCTACATTACTATTCACCCTACTAATTTCTTCTTTTCTCTGATGGGGTCCTCCCCCACGGCGGTGCTCCGGTGAGCCCAGACCCGTAGTCAACAGTTTAGCATCCCCAATCTTGTTCTATCTATATTCTCCCTTTTCATCTTTCATTTTTTATATTATTTTATACCCTCATTCCTTCTCTCCCTTTTCTTTTTCTTCTATTCTCAACAAACAAACAACATCTTATTACATTAACTACGCTATACTATATACCTAGCTTCTTTTTCTTCATCCTTGATTGTTCCTACATACTCGCATACTGGTGTCTTTGTGGTGAGCCAGGGTACCTCTTTTTTTACCTCTTCTTTCTTCCTTCTATTATACTTTCTCTGATCTCTTATTCTCTTCATCTCGATAAAGGCATTGAATAATGTTTTATTATTTTTTTCTTCTTTCCTATTGACATTACATTAACATGACGAACACCCACCCTCTATGTACTATTACTTGGAATGTCCACGGTCTCACCCATTACATTAAAAGGAAAAAAGTGCTTTCTTATCTCCAATCCAAACATGTAGACGTGGCCTTACTGCAAGAAACCCATCTAGACACGCTAGAATCTGATAAATTGTGAAGAGACTGGGTGGGCAAGGTCATTCACAGTAGCATCCGAAAGGATGAATCCACAGACGCTGGCCCTATTCGCAAATGTGGAGTTGCAATCCTTATTCGCAAGTCACTTCCAGTCACGGTCTTCAAACCGTGGTCAGATACTGATGGCCGTTATGTGTTTGCTAAATTGCGTATTGTAGATACTTACATTTGTGTAGGTCAGTATATGCTCCAACAGGGACCAAAAAATCGTTCTTCCTCCAGTTGTCCCGTCTGTTAACGGAAATAGATGCCTCACAATACCTCATTGGCGGGGATTGGTATCTGACACAAGACCCCATTCTAGACAAAACAGGTCCATTAGACAGGGGAACTGCTACAGATAGAGCTATCTTAGGTGATGTAATATCGGATAACGGATTAGTTGACCATTGGCGCATTAGTCATCCAACAGACATGGAATGCACCTTCTTCTCTCCCGCTCATGGCACATTCTCTCGTTTGGATTATTTTCTGATATCACAAAAAGTAGTTCAATTGGTCACGGAATCCCGCATCTTGGAAACTGCTTTGTCTGACCACTCTCCTGTCCTTCTGTCCCTTCAGCTAGGACTTTCTAGGCCAGGGCGTAAACCCTGGCGCATGAATATCCAATGACATAGAACTCCTAAGGGTAAATCTCAATTACAATCACACCTCCAAGAATATCTCTCCATTAATCAGGGCTCCGTAACCTCCAAAAGGACTATATGGGCTGCAGCTAAAGCCACTATCAGGGGTCATCTAATGCGCGATGCAGCACTTGCTAATAAACAGAATGCTGCGCGGCAAGCAGAACTTGAACGCGACATTCAATATTACTCTCGCCTGTACACATTAACTCCAACCTTGCAGAATCGTAAATCACTTGAGCAAGCATGTATGGCCTTAAATAGTCTTTTTACATCCAAAGCTGAATATGTGCTGCAGAAAATGAAAGGGCGACATTACGAACAGGGGGAAAAGGCAGGGAGATTATTAGCTGCCCAAATACGCCAAAGAGAAGCAGCTATTGCTATTCCGGCTATCCGAACTGCACAAGGAGACATGCTCACAAAACCTCAAGATATCGTCAATCAATTCACCTCTTTCTACCAATCTCTATATACCCCAGGTAATCAGATAGATTTGGATAAAATGTCTACTTTTCTTACAAAAGTGGACCTTCCCCGTCTCTCTGATGATGGTAGAGCACTGCTTGAAGGTGACATCACCAAAGACGAGATTTCCTGTGCTATTGCTACTCTGCCTTACCACAAAGTTCCTGGGGAAGATGGATTCCCTGCTGAATTTTATCGATGGGCAGAACACGATGCTATTGATACATTGCATGCTGCATTCCAAGAAGCGGATAATGTATCCTCATTGGGGTCTCTCTCTAACAAAGCTGTTATCGTTGTCCTACCCAAACCTGGTAAAGATCCCTTGCTATGTAGTAGTTATCGTCCCATCTCCTTATTAAATTGTGATATTAAAATTTTGGTCAGCATCTTAGCGTTCCGCCTCCGTAAAGTATTACCTTCCCTAATACACCACACTCAAGTTGGTTTTGTTCCAGGTCGTTCCTCTCGGAGTCATCTCCGTACGTTAGCCCATACACTGTGGTCAGCTAAGCACCTTTCAGAAAATGCATTAGCCCTTTCACTTGATGCAGAAAAAGCGTTTGACCGCATTGAATGGGACTACCTCTTTACAATAATGGAACGATTTGGATTGGGTGACCAATTTATAAACAAGGTACGCTTACTATACAACAATCCTTCTGCTCAAGTCAATTGTGGCGGTTTTTTATCTGACACATTTCTGATTCGGAGAGGAACGCATCAAGGCTGCCCTTTATCTCCCCTTCTTTTCCTTTTAGCTATGGAGCCTTTAGCTGCTACTATTCGCCAAGCTGATGAAATTACAGGTATCTCTCTTCCAATTGGACATTCTAAAATTTACTTAAATGCAGACGATATCCTACTTACCCTTACAAACCTCCCCCGATCTCTTCCATCTCTCCTTCAAATCATCAATGATTTCTCTTCCTTTTCCGGTTACAAAATTAATTGGGATAAGAGCGAGGCATTACCCATCTCTGATGGAACTACAAAAGCAGCTATATACGGGTTTCCTTTCCACTGGCAATCTTCACGCCTTAAGTACCTAGGCATTCTAGTCAATAAAGGTTTAGAAGATATAGTTATGGACAATCTTACTCCTTTGATTTCTCAAATGCTGCATGATTTTGACAAATGGAAGGCTTTAGGGCTTTCCCTTTGGGGCAGAGTCCAAGCTATTAAAATGGTCACTCTTCCGCCTTTCATTTACATCCTGGGTATGCTCCCCTCCAGATCCCTTTGTCCACACTTCGATCTATAGACTCCAAAATCAAAACCTTTATCTGGAGTTCGGCTAAGCCTCGTCTTGCCGTGACTAAATTGAAAGCTCACCAACTATATGGAGGAATTGGCCTCCCATCCATTGAACATTATGCCCTCGCATTGCATATTTCTCAACTTTATTATTTACTACCAGGAATTAAAGATGTTCCACAATGGGTTCCTATAGAACGCCATCTTTTATCCACAGATTCAGGTCTTTCTCTTTTGTAAGGAAGTGGTACTAGCAGTTCTGACCCTAAAAACCTGATTCTATCAGCTATGCATAAATCCTGGTAAAGGGGGCATCGCTTATTAGATTCAAATCCACGTATCCACAATAAAGCTCCACTCTGGAATAACTCAGGTATCCGTATTAATGGTCGTTTTTACATTGGCCTTTGTGGCAAGCAGCAGGCATTTACTCTCCGGACCAACTCCTTCATAATGGTGATTTTAAATCATTCTTACAACTACGTGAGGAATTTATTCTCACCACACAGCATTCTTCCAAATACCTTCAGCTCCAACAGTGCTTGAAGAAACATTTTGGATCACCACCTTGGTCATTCCACATCTCTCCAATATTATCCTATTTAACTACATGGGGGAAACTTAAGGGAGTGACTTCTGGTCTTTATAAAACTTTCACGTTCCACCTTTTCTCTCAACCCCTTTCTCATAATCTTCACCTTAAATGGCAATCCTGTTTATCAACCTCTTATACAGTACTGAGTGGGAACAGTTACTGGACAATTTGCATAAAGGAACCCGTGAAGCAAGGCTTAAATTCTGTTTATTTAAAATACTCCATGATTGGCATTGGTCGCCAGTCAAGCTGCATAAAGCCAATTAACTTTCACACACTAACTGTTGGAAATGCTCCAATTCTGGATGTGATACAACTCATATTATTTGTGAATGTCCAAGTATACAACCTTTTTGGAATTATGTTGGTAAAACCTTGCACTTCATAATGCCCCTTCATCTACCACTCACGCCAGCCAATATTATTTTACATGATTTACGTCACTCCCCAAAACTCTCTAAACCACAACATCGTCTTTTTCACACTGCATTGGCCACAGCTAAAATATGTATTCTACGTCATTGGAAATCGTCCTCACCGCCCTCACAGGAAGAATGGTTAGTAGCCATGATACAAACGGCTTCTCATGAACGAACGATTTATAACCTTCAGGATCAAACTGATATTTTTCTCCAGACATGGTCACCTTTCCTGAAAACAAAAGCTGTTACTACTACTAACTCTCCTACTCCTCTCACTGCACCCAATCAAAAAGACTAACTCATTGCTTTACTTCTTTGTCTGTTCTGTTTTTTTCTATTATAATTTGCTCAGTCTCTTTCATTCTCATTATATTCTTTTCTTATTACTCTTCCCCCTCCCCTCCTTTTTTTTTTCTTCTTCTCCCCTCCCTCTCTATACCCTGACTACACTTTTCCACATCCTTCCTTCTATTTTATTCTCTTTTCATTTTCTCTTACCTACATCATTCTCTTATTTTCTCCCAAGTCTACTTTGTCTTAACCTTTTGCAAGGTAAGTATTTTCCTATGATAACACATTTCTATCTGATTATTATGTTAATCTCATATATAGTCATTCACTCATATCTATCTCTGTTTTGTTTATATTCAATTAATCAATAATATATACTATGCCAACTTCTTATTTATGTCATTTATATATTTATTAATTTATCCTCTTCTTGCATTCCCTTTCTCCCCTTATTACTTCAATACTTAATTATTCATGCATAATATGCTTCTTTATGTACCTCATATCCATATGCTTTTATTCATTAACAAATGTCATGTATTCACTGTAATATTTTACCTTTTATAGAATCTTTTATTTATTTAATAACAGTATATTTTTGCCTTTTGTATCCTTATTCTCATGCTGTATTTTCACTGTAAATAATTCAATAAAAAATTTCAACACAAAGAGCATAAGCAGGCTTCACTGGTGTCCCTGCCACCAGCACTGAACGGATAGTGGCGGATTGTGCGGAATCACTACACTGGCTACGTCAGAGCTAGCTCAGTGTGCGGACATCTTGGTTTGCGGTTGGTCACGCCCCCCTGTCCTTGATATTCTTGACCCGATAGGCTGTCCACACGATTTGTTGCACTCAATATTTTGTCCAAACACCCTCCTGCCCACCTTCATAAAAATCTCTTGCTACCCCACTTTTAGAAAACGAACTTAAATGCCCCCTATTTCATGGTCATGTGCCTTCCTGGTCAAACTAAAACTATTTACAAGCTGTCCATTTAATATTGATTTCACTGCACTTACTTTTTGGTTTCTGATGTGCCTATATATATGGATTTTACGTAACACAACCTATGTAAAAGTTCTCTTATAAACTGCTTATCTGCAGTAGTAATTCATTTTAGGCAAAGCGCTCAGATACCCTTTTGGGTCTTGTTTGCGCTGTATAAACTCACAAAAATAAAATAAAAGCTAAATAAATGTACCTATCCCGAATTTGTCAAACTTTCTTTCATTAGTGTATTCACATCCTTGTGTATGATTTCGTATTTTATAGTAGTTCAGAATGTAACAAGTGACTACTCATCTTTAAGGCGCTCTATCACTGATCAGGTCTAGTCTGCGCTACACAAAAACGCCACATAAATAGATAAATGTGAATTCAATTGGAAATTATAACAGTCGCATGTTTTTTTTATAAGGAGATTTAATTAAGATACTGTATATCTCTATTACAACTGTTTCTCCAAAATCTTTGAATCCATTGGTAATTTTAAATGATTTTATGATTTAATAGAACCTCTGAATCTAGAGAGGTTTTCCTCATAAGAGAAGAGAAGATCGCTTTTTTTAACACAAAAGTGTTCATGGCTCTGAAAAAAGCTTGTTTTCAAAGCTGATGTTAGAGGTGCAACAAAACGTAGGACACAGCTGTGTACCTGTAAGGCAGGAGTAACGTCATGGCGGGTGCTGGATATAGACATCTCAATCCAATAGTTCTATCATACGATTCACAGAGTTATAGGTGGACAAGAACAGAAAGTTTGCATCATTCTCCCTGGAGTTAGTTCGTCCTCAGTAGCAACACTCTCCGTAGAAAAATACGCCTGAAAAATAGCTGTATTTCCTTTAGGCTGAATAAGAAATCATGTTGCTGATTATACAAGCACAGAGAAGGTGGTCTCTGAGTCCCCAGTTCACAAAGCAGGTCTTAAATAATTCATAAATTTACTTAGGATGTTTTTTCCTACGTCCGTTATCTAATTCTGCTTAGGTCATTCTTGTTTTTTTTTTTGTAAGTCATGTTTTATTGATTTTAATAAACAGTTGACAATGTCGAGTGAGGCACTGTTCTATCCATCACATGAAATCTACAGCATGGAAATTAAGCCTCTCCTAGGAATCAAGAAAACTGCCTCATCAAACTATGGTTACAACACACTCTCACCCCTGTGAACTCAGTTACTTTTTGTGGCCTGTCAAATATCCATATTATTATTCCCAAAAAATCGTAATAAAGGTAGAACCGCCATACGTGGCCAGTATCCACATCAAGAAACAAGTTCAGAGCACATAGGCGAGGCACAAAATTCTTTGTCAGTAAGCTTTTCGAGAGGATGCCCATCAAAGGATTCCAGGTTGCATCAAACTACAGATGTTCCCCTTTCTTCTTGGATGTCAACCTTCCCATTGCAAGGATATTCCACAGATCCCGAGTAGCAGAAAAGCAGTGATGGTGGATCCTTCTTCTTCCAACACATGCGATAGTCAATTTTGTAGCCCACAAACATTGCCAAATCAAAGTGCTGTCTGAGCGCAGCGTTCTGAAATAAACCTTTGGTCTAAGATCCAATATCAGAGTCCCCAAAATCTTCGGGAAATGGACACCCCACTCTTTATTTAATCTCTTTACACGCTTCTCCCCAGAGGTGTTTGACCTTGGTGCACTATCACCACAAATAAGCAACACCACCCCTTTAGTCACATCCTCTCTAACACCTGGGGTTAGCATTAGGAACCGAGAAGACTGGTTTTAAGACACCTCTTTAACGTCTTCCTGTTCATGAACTACTATCTTTAGAGCACCTGCCTTTACCTTTGGTTGTTGTTTGGTATTCCCTTTTTGCCCTTTGTACTGTACACCTTATTGTGTGATCATTTGACATTTGTATCTGCTGGTAATCCCTTTTGTTGTTTATACTGTACACCGTCTCGTTAAACTGAAACACTTTCACATGTGATTATCTAAAGCGCCTTGCTACCCTGATGGGTCTGGTTTGCACTGTATAAAACCCTATTTATAAATAAATATTCAAGCCCTCAACTCAGAGAAGCCCCACTGTTGTGTGCTTCCTGGAAGATTAGCTACTGCACGGCCATATTATGTGAGCATCTGTCCTGTCCTAGGGACGAGGACTAGCTCAAGGTTCAGCTGACAGGGCTTGAATCTTTGAAGGTCTCCTCCTGTATTATGAAAGGTTCAAGGATGTGTTCAGGCCATCAAAAGACTACACCGCATGGTCCTCACAGCCCATCATGTGCCAAATTTTGTGGGTGTCCATATCACCCAGTCTAGAGAAACACCAGAGTTTGTCACTGTGGATGCAGTTGGTAACTCTGAATTGAGGAATTTGGAACCAAAATAGTACATAATTCTGAACATATTGTATTTGAGGATTTGGGAGCTGCCTAATCATGCTGTTACTCTTGTCCCCAATTGGTGCCAACCAGTGTAGTGTACATCACCACGGGCATAGATGGCCCACCATCAAAATAGTACGATGGCAACCTGCTGTGATAGTGCTAGCTAAATTTGTAGTTGTGTTACCTATTCACTTTTGGATCAGTTATAGGGTTTGAGCGTGATGCTTCAGCACTGGCCCGGATTCCCATGAACAATGGCCTGAAGAAAAAAATGGGGCAAAGAAGACGACCTTTGAACTGCTTAAGACCTTGTTTGCGATTGGCGTACTCAGTGTAACAGTGTAGAATGCAGACTTTTAGTCCTATGAACTTCACTTCTTTAGGCACTAGAACCATTTCTAGAGTCATATCCTTGATTCCTTCTGGAATAAATCTCTTGCACTTGACCTTTGCTACTGCTGAGAGCTCAAAGGGTGTACTTTGTTGTCCATTTGGAGTGCAACAGTGTGTAAGGTCGAGACCATTGTAAACAACTGCACCACCATAGATACTGGGCAGAAATCACTCACTGCCCCAGGACCCAGAGAAAAGACCAACCAAGAGTATGTAATGGCTTGCATTTAGCTTCTTGAGGATCTTCGGATGCCCAATCATCTCCATGACTATACTGTATCATTGACAAGATCTTACCCCTTTTTCGTACCCGATGCAGTCCTCGGACCTGGGGCCATATGTGCGAAGATATTTTGCATTTCCTAATCGTGTTATTTGCAATTTCAGGCCATTAGGAAATGCAAAATGCCATTTCGGAATGTACAAGAAGCATTTTTGGTGGTGCAAAATGCGATTTCTATCCAGTAAAAAATCGCGTTTTGGAAATCGCTAAATAGGAAATCACAAATAGGGATTTCCAAATAGCGATTCGCTAACACCATGTAATCAATCAGGGTTTTGTAAAGCGCACTATTCACCCATTAGGGTCTCAAGCCGCTGAGGGGTGGATGTGCTCAGCTCTGTTGGAGTCATTCGAAAAACCAGGTCTTGAGGTCTTTCCTGAATTGGTGCAGTGTCGGGCTTTGCTGGAGGTGAAGGTGGAGATCGTTCCAGGTCTTGGCTGCGAGGTAGGAGAAGGACCTTCCACCCGCTCTGGTTCTGTAGAAGCGTGGGACGGTGGCTAGGGAGAGGTCGGCTGAGCAGAGGTTTCTCTTGGGGGCATGGAAGGAGATGCGGTCGTTGAGGTATTGAGGTTCGGTGTTGTGGAGGGCCTTGTAGGCGTGTGTGAGCAGCTTGTAAGTTATTCTTCTTTCGGCAGGGAGCCAGTGAAGGTCGCAGAGGTGTTGGGTGATGTGGTTGTGCCGTGGGATATCGAGGATTAGTCTGGCTGCGGCGTTCTGGACGGTCTGGAATTTGCGGAGGAGTTTTTTGTTGATTCCGGCGTAGAGGGCATTGCTGAGTCCAGTCTGCTGGTGACGAAAGCGTGAGTGACCGTTTTCCTGGAGTCGGGGGGGAGGGATCTACTTGAATGTCTTGCGTAGTATGCGGAGGGTGTTGAAGCATTTGGAGGAGACGGCATTAATCTGGCGATTCATGATGAGTCCAGTATGATGCTGAGGTTACGTGCATGGTCCGTCGGGGTGGGTGGGTTTCCGAGGGCGGGGGGTCACCAGGTCCCAAGCGGAGGGTGTGGAGCCAAGGATGAGGACTTCTGTTTTCTCCGAGCTGAATTTCAGGCAGCTGTTCCTCATTCACGTTGCGTCAGCTTTCATCCCTTCTTGGAAGTTTTGCCCGGTGATGTCGGGTTCCTTGGTGAGGGAGAGGATGAGCTGGGTGTCATTGGCGTAGGAGACGATGTTGAACCCGTGGTTTCTGACGATGGTTGCGAGGGGGGCCATGTAGACATTGAAGAGGGTGGGGCTGAGGGAGGATCCTTGGGGTACTCCGCATCTGATCTCTTTTGGTTCTGAGAGGAAGGGCGGTAGTCTTATTCTCTGTGTTCTGCCTGTGAGGAATGATCGTAACTAATCTAGGGCCTTTCCTTGGATGCCGGCGTCGTGGACTCTGGTGGCTAGAGTGCGGTGGGAGACGGTGTTGAAGGCTGCTGATAGGTCCAGGAGGAAGAGGGCTGCTGTTTGGCCTTGGTCGAGGAGGGCGCGGATGTCGTCTGTGGCGGTGAGGAGGGCGGTCTCTGTACTGTGGTTGCTGAGGAATCCAGATTGAGAGGTGTCTAGGATGTTGTTGGCTTCGATGAAGTGTGCTAGCTGGGTGTTGACAGACTTTTCGATGACCTTGGCTGCGAAAGGAAGCAGTGAGATGGGCCTGACGTTCTTGAGGTACAAAGGATTTTCTAATTGCGAATAGTCACAAAATGGCCATTTAGGAAATGCAATTACCATCAATCTTTATCAGGTGGTAACCAGGTGTAAACTATAAAAAGGCACCCAATGCATCAGACTCTTTCAGAATGGCAGTTCTGTATAGCCTGGTGAGGAGTACGAGGATTTTGGCTGGTAGGCAGAGAAGGAGGAGGAGACAGGAGAGGATATTTAGAGTGAGGGTCACTCTTTTTGAACAGACTGAGGAGGAGGCCTCTTTTTGACAATACAGTGGCACAGCCTGTTTGACAGGTCTGCTGGATATACATAGAACATTTGCGGTGCACTTTAAGGGGCTAAGGCAGGAGGCCAACACAATTCTCATGTATCTAATGTCTGGTTGCTGAAAACTCAGCTTTGTTCTGCTAGACTACTGTGTCAGAGGTTGTTGCCGGTACAGACTGGATTTTAGTGTTGGGTGTTGGAGGACACTAGGATTACTGTAGTACACTCCCTACTCACATAACCCGCTTTCAGAGCCCACGTTTAGTGTGGCTGAAAAGTTCAGTCATCTTGAAGATGCTCAAAATGGGTAGGATTAGCCCCATGAACCTTTGCCCCAACAGTTAGGGCATAGCCAGGGGTCATACCCAATCACCAGCTCATGCCAGGCAGAAATGTGGCATCTCCAGGCACCCACTTTAGAACACTCCTCGAGCTGAGGAAAATCAGAAGAGGATGGAACCTGCTGTCTGAGACCTGAAAAGAGCCTAGAAGACTGTATCTGCTCTCCCTCTTGAATCCTAGGATAAAGAAGTGGACACCAAGTGTCATAAGGCTGACCTCTTGTTAAAACTTCAGGGACACAACAAGCTACAAGATGTCTTTTCCTGAAACTGCCTGGTAGCTGCTGGACATTGACTGGATCCTCCTGCTGCCCTCTGCCTGCCAGCCTGCAAGTCTCTAATTCCCTTCCCTGAGGTCCTGGGGGATGGTTAGAGGTCTACTCCTCTGGTGGGTTGGGACTTAAAGGACTAAAGTCAGAAGGTAAAACCTTTGAAACAGGACAAGCTTGGTTTGTGTATCTAAACCACGCTCCATTGTGGTCAGGGTCAAATTGTGCCTAGGTACTGTTCTACTGCGACCATTGACTATCATTGGCACTTTGTGCTTTTTGGAGTTATTTCTACTTAAAACTTTAAAAATTCACATCTCCGGTTCCCCGTATTAGATTTTTGTCATTTTGTTTATAACATTTTAATTTATTTTCCCAATTCATTCTGGGATTTTTATTAAATTAGATTTCAACTTTATTACTGTTTTAGCACAGTTTAAATACCTTACACATTGCCTCTTAAGTTAAGCCTGTCCGCTCTGTGCCATAGCTAGCAGGGGGTTGAGCTCAGGTTAATTTAGTGAATTTAACATAACTGTTCACCTGGGCAAGGGTTGTGGTTATTACTTGAGCTGGATATTCACCCGCCTGCAATTAATACCCCAATTTCTTAGAACTAGAAAGCAGTGGACCAAGAGTCCTGTTGGGTGGAATGAGATTTCTACTACTTTATTTAAAGTTTATCGCTATGTTTGCATTGTTCTCATAAAGTCAAAATAAAGAAATTGGGAAAACATTTATATTTTTCTAGAGAGGGCCCTAAGTTTGCAGCTCACAGATGGGTTCTTGTAGTATACCTAGCTTTGGTTTCATGTTGAAGTGTGGCTTTTAGGAGGCTCCGTTGGAATTTGGAGGGCGGGATCTCCTCAGGCTAGATATGACGACTTACAGAACTGTGGGGTACAGGAGCTGCTGCAAGGGGTCTCCACAGAAGCACAGAAATTAGCAAACATTGGTGCAGAGGAGTCTGTTCATCAGCCCGAGAAACCTCTAATAAGGTAGTTCATTTGCACCTGAAGAAAGGTTATCAGCTCGACTCTCTCTTCTGAGGTGTGTCTTGGATTCAGGCATGATGGGGCAGCTCCTGGGCAGGTATGTTGGTTCCAATTCAGATATATGTTCTGGGTGCAGGCAGACTGAACAACAGGTTGAAGGTCGAGCTGGATATCAGCACCCCATCTTTAGGGGGACACTAAGGCAGAGCTTTAGAGGACTCACAATGAGGCGAGGCTCCTTATTTCATGCTCTGTCCCTAGCAGATGGACCAGCAGCCTACTGACAATCTAGTTCATAGTCTGGGCTGAGCAATGAGGCTGTGATTAGCTGTCTCCCTCTCTGGACAGGCAGATGTGCATTTCAACCCATCACACAAAAACAACTAAAAGGGAGAGAGGATATTTCTGGATGTGCAGGTTTGTCCTGTCCTGCTCTGTTTGAATTCTTTTCTGTGTCGATGTGCAGCCAGACTAATGAATTTCCAGGGAGAGCAGCTCCGTATGGAACCCTCGTTTATTCCAGACAGACGAATGAGTACAGGATGGGGGACCTTCTCAGTTTTTTTTTGTGAAAACAGACAACCTCCATGTTGCACACACATACATACATATATACATGCAATAAAATGCAGTGTTTGGGATGGGAAATAGCACCTTTCCAGTGAGGAGGAAAGCAACAAAGCACCAGAGATGTCTGGACGTATCATAGGAAAGCCAGTAGTCCAGCTGCTCCTTCAAAAACTAGTAATGCTACCATCATCTAGCACCCAGCATCCAAAATTGCGATTTCTTATTTGGATTTGGAAATCATAATTTTGCGATTTCCAAATTAGCAATTTCCTAATTGCGATTGCGAATTTGTAGAAATCGCTTTTAGTGGAATACACGCCTACGTACTTCTTATTTTGCGATTCCCTAATAGCAATTTCTACAAATTTGATATTTGGAAATCGCAAAGCCTTTCTTTCATGCATATGGCCCCTGGTGTCGTCTTAGAATTTCTGTGAGATTTCTATCCACTGAATACCGTATTGACTGACTGATGTCAGGTGGTGGTTCTCTCTGGTAATCCTGCATGTAGAGTGTTGTGATCTAAATATAGCTTTTGCTAAAATGGTCAAGTGCTGAGGGCAGACGTAAATCAAATAACTGCCCATTCATACATTGTTTACAATATTGTTATGCTTTTTCTTATTTACCCTGTTGCTTTCAGTCATAGTTTGTTTTCTTCCTTAAAACTAAGCACAGTTTGTCCCTACAAGTCAGCGGATGGTGAAGGTTTCTATGCTGAAGAACACTGTTTACATAATGTTGCCACCAAACATTTTGGACAACCGAGAGAGAGAGAGTGATTTATTTATCGACAGAGTATACTCTAAATACCCCGAAGACAATAATGCAAACACATGAATAGAATGCAGGCTTAAACTGCCATCTACTGGCTGTATCAAAAATCAAATCTTCTCTTCAGCTTTAGCTGAAGCTCTTCACAGTACATCTGGCACCAACTTTTTCCTTAGTGCTTTTTTTGACAGGTTGGAGAGCACAGCTGTCAGCAGACCTCTTCTTACCAACTCTTTAAAACATACACAGAGTGGGGTTTGGCTCCACCGAGAGCAGCATTACTCATTCTTTCTATTGGCTGTTTGGTGAATTATCCACGCACTAGTCAGGGACTATTTTACGTCTGAAAGGTACAGTGAATCATGGACTGTGTGTCATATTTAATTATGTATCTCCTACATGCATTCTATACAGAAAGCCATCTTTTTTGCTGCTTTTGCTGTAAACGGACTAACGGCTGACCTTAATGTGATAAACAGCATTTGTGCATCCAATGCATGTAAATAACATTTGTGAATGTCTTTGTTTATATACATTTGGCATATTTAAGCCAGACCTATCGGCTTTGCCAATGCTTGTTATATTTATTATATATTATTATTTATTATAGCTCAACCGTTGACTACCATATAAAAGCCAAGAGGACTTTTATTTGATTAATTTTCTTGCCATTAAATTTTGTTTAGTTAAAGGTTCTTCACATACATTAATGTGTAGGAATATGAAAGTATAAAATATCATCCAATCATATAAGAGAACAAGTAAACAAACATTAGCAGTAGAAGTAGTGGTACGGGGGGGGGAGGGGGCTGCAGAACCCCCAGAATAACCACGCTGGAGTTCAGAAGCTGAATGAGCAATAAGGAACCCTCTAAATAATGTTTTTAACTAGTCACATTTGTTATGGTTCAAAGACAGAGGTCAAATGTCAGTCTATGTCCTCTGAAAAATTGCTGCTTATTCTTTTACCTTGGAGATTGGTGTTTCTGACTGCAAAGTGAGAGGATTTTGTAAAGTGAACTATGTGACAATCGTGCTTGAATACCAAGAGCGTGAAAGGAATGGGTGTAGACCGTAATTTGTTTTCTAACACACAACAGCAACGTTTAAATGTCTATAAATGAACTGTGCAAATATTTAAAAATATATCAGCTGTTAGGAAAGAACAAATGCATAACTTTTTTTGTAATTTTTTAATTGTGATGGAAAAAAGATTTCAACAGCATTGAAACAAATCAAAACTCCATGCGTTAGTAATATATTTGTGACAGTGTGTTCCAAAATGCACCACCGGCTACATACCTCACCCTTACCACTCTCCTCCTGATTGGGGATGGCTCATTTACTACACTTGTTCTTTTTGTGACACTTGTGTTTTTAACAACCCCCATAACATCAGTGATGCAACATTGATGGCAGCACACCCACTCCGAATATTATTCCAGCACCACTGTAAACAACACACGGCTATGGAAGATATGTAACATGCTTCTCATTTGCAAAGTCATTTCTGTGCAATGCAACTGCTTTTGTCAACCTAAAGCTACAATTCACGATATATAATTGCACACTGTGGTTCACAGTTGTCATTGCGAGACCCAATACGTGCACAAGGTAAAGGGGCGGTTGCAAAGCAGAGAACGGTTATCAACCGCCGAGGGCAGTGGGACCATTTACAAAGTTAGATTGCTACTTCTCTCGGCTTCCTCTATGGGTGTGCAATGGTGGCAGAATTGGGGGTAGCAGATACTGGGTCCCCCAATATATCTTTTACAGTGTGTCACTTTGTGTCCCTCTGATTGCTGTCCCTTTACTGGCTGGAGGTCGCAACGCCGGCATTCACACATCACTGCACCATGCCAAGGTAACATGCTGTCATGACATAACCAGTTACTATATTTCAGCTGGGTCCTTTTCATTCTTCTATTGAGTCAACACACCTGGGTCACCTGCAGTTTGATCTGAAACAGTTCTTCTGAGAAGGCATCCTATCGACCTTAGGGCCTCATTTACAATGAGGCTGCACCACCGGAGTGGCATTTTGTGCGACGCTCCGGTGGCGCAGGGGCCTGCTTCATATTTACCAGGCAGCACTAAGCCACTTTGTATGGCTTAATGCGGCCTTGTAAATATTGTTCCCTTTAACACAGTTTTCTGCGTTAAAGGAGCGTGCAGTGGGTGTTGCTGTGGGCGTTCCCAGCAACACCCATGACTTTTTGACACTGCCCCAGATTTACACGGAATTGTAACTCTGAGACAACGCCAAAAATGTACGCTTCCCCAGGGGAGGCGTAAGGGAGGCGCAACAAGGAGAAATACCTTTATTGCTCCTCGTTTTTCCTTTTCCTATGTGTGCTGCAGAATTCCTGTGTGTGCTGCATGCAGCACACATAGAAAGAAGAAAACGCCTCTTGTGATTGTTTTTGTGCCGGAAGGTGTACCTACCTGCACAAAAACAATCATCCCTGCAACACAGACACCCTTGCATCATGGTGCAAAGGTGCCTGCGTTGTCGCATGGCAGCCCATTGTTTGCCAGCACAGGGGAAACAGACAGGAATGCGCCGTATCTGATTGATACAGCGCATTCCTGCCCTTTTTGGTTGCCGTAGGGCAGTGCAGCAGGAAGGCCTGCGGTACTGGCCTATGGCAAAATCTTGTAAATAAGGCTCCTATTTTCCAAATCTGGGTTGATCCTGGACTTCGTACTGTTTCTCTTGTTTTTGCTTCTGTATTTTCGTATCATGCTTTCCTATTTTGTAATCCTTTCTATCATGTGCACCCCTTTTTTTCTTTCTTTCATAGCATATATGAAAATGGTGGCTTCAGCACTATACATATTGCATCCGTATAGGTGTACACTACAGGCAATATATAAGGAGAGCGAAAGGCGGAGTGGCTAGGGGTGAGAACAAAGAAAGTACAGCAGCAGAATCTATCAGTGGAAAAGTGCTCTCCACATTATTTCCTCACTAATATGTGGGATTTGCGGTCATAGAAAAGCGAAAAGTAATAGACAGGCTGCTTGAATTATTTAACCACTCAGCCATTCTGGGCCGCATTTCATTCTAATGATGGGTTATGGTACAAGCCGTGGCCAACAGCATGCAAGTCAGTCTTGGCCACACCTCAAAAAGGAGAGTGTAGCCCAAACCGCTTGGCCTCATCCCCTCAGATGCATTTTAGCCACATCAACAGTGCTTAGTATACTGTCATTGAAAAGTGGTTTAAGAAAGAACCGCTCAGCAGATCTGGGAACAAAACCACCAAATTAGTTATAGAAGGTGTAGCGCGGACACAACAGAGCTGAAGAGTTGAGAAAGCAGAGATATAACTTGGCGCTTTGGCACTCAGTGTAAAGAGGGCGATGAGAAATGGGAAGAAAACGAGTGCTATCAGTCATTGCTTAGAATCGAAAAGGATGTTATAACTTTACCATGTATATACTTTAAAAAAAACATAGCATACCACTACACTCGTACCCTTTTTTAGGTCTTGCTTGAAAGTGCTTCTGCCTACTAGACTTATTGTTATTGTGGGCTTTGGCTCCACCTCCGCCAAGAGGAGTATTTTAATTTCAACTTAGGCTATTGTTTTTTTTTTTGGTATGTCATTCTGTATCTTTCGAGGTGCATGCATAGGAATACATGAGGGAGTATCATACACCCCAAAAGTACCTGGAATCATCACATTAAATATTTACCTCATAGAGGCATTATATACAGAAAGCAACCATTCTTTGTTTTCACTGCAGCAGTTTAAAAAAATATATTTTAGTCAGGAGTGGACTCAAAACGAAAGTCAGACCTATTTGCTTTGCCAATGCTTGTTAAAGAATGCACTCGCTGAAAAAATGGTTGCTTGTTTTGACTGTTGTACTTGGGTCCTTCTTCGGCCACGTGGCTCATTTGCATCACTGCAGAATTATTCAGCATACCACTTGTATTTATTTCCCAGTCGTAATGGGTACATTGATGCTGTCAGAGTGTGTAATGACAGTCAGATCTATTCAGTGTTAGATTTTGTAGAGTGGGGAACCTGAGTATCAACCCTCTAAATTAATTCAGATTCATGCGTTCAGAAATGTGAGAGGCCGTGACCTTTCTGAGATGAGGTCACAGGAGTATATCTCCCAAACACCAGGGCCAGTTCTAGGATTTTTGGGGCCCTGGGCAGAAAGGGAATGTGCGAGGCCCCTCTAAATTGCATAGACGTGACACATTCAGAGCAGTTTGCATCTGAATAGATGCCCCTGCTCCTGAAGCTGCAGCCCCTCCCTCTCAGCCACGTACAAGCACCTCAACACCTCATCAAGGGCTGAAGGTGTGAGGGTTGCTTATCTCCAGAGAGGGTTAATACTGTCAGGGAGCCAAACAGCAGGGAAATAGCCATCCCGCTGTGTCTCTGCGTGGGAGGGGGGGTGGAGGCCTAATTGCCGGACAAACCTGAGGAATGTGTCTTCTTGCAACTGGGAATGGGGGACCCTCCCCTTGGGTTCCCCTTGCTACCCATAGCAGTGAGGCCAGGGGAGAGGGGCCTCCTAAGGTGGCACACTTGCAAGGTGGCACCTTTTATGCCGTGGTCTGACTCTGTCGCATTGGTGCGGGCCCCAAGTTGGAGGGCTGACTCCGGGGCCCTGGGCATCTGCCCACACTGCCCATGCCTAGCGCCAGCCTTGCCAAACACTGCTGGTGTTCTATAGTATGAAAGTAGCAAAAGAAATCCAAGGCCCTCAGTTATGAAAATTAACATAAATAAGAAAGATTTTAGGCGTCAGTAGCTCTTCTAATCTAGGATTTCTCTTTGCTTTCTCCTGTTTCATTCATACATTTATAGTGAGATAAACAGGACTACAAGTTCCAGACTGCAAAGCAAGCTCTTGGACTGGGTGAGGTCCTCACACATGGAACCAGGAGGGCTCTGTGTGCAGCAGCTTTACTTCTCTGATGTCTTTACTCACCCAATCAGGGTCTATTGAAAGCCATTACAGACTCCGCTGCCTTAGATTAATCCATGTTGGAGCAGTGGGTGGAGGTAGCAGTTTAATGGACCAGGCCGTGGAAGGTGCCGCCAACTCACATTTGGTCATTTGTGTTATTGTGAAATAAATAAATATCACCAAACCAACAGGATGTCTCTGTCTGATGCAGACACTTGGCAAGCACGTTTTTCCCATCTACAAAAAATTGAACAACGAGACTGCAAAAACAGCTGAATGGAATTAAACCAAATTTGCCAGAAAGCTAGATCTTGGTCCAAAAAGTGTGCTTTTTATGATTTAGTGTAAATCCGTTCTGTAGTATTTGAGAAATTAAGGTTAAAAATGTATGCATATATCAGGCCTTGGAGGATCTGTGGATCTGACAGATCTTAACATAAGATCTGATTGTCTGCCACCATAACAACAAAGATGGGACATCAGCCCTTTTAGAGCTCAGGAACTCAGTCCCCTATATTCTAAAACGATAAAAAAAACATATGGGGGGCAGGGTAGGGATGGCCTGCCCTCCATTCCTGGTGGGGAGAGGGGCCTAGGGCCAAAAATAGTATTTCTTTGACGGGACCGCGGATCCATGGAGGATCTATAGATTTGTTGTCTTGTTAGAAAAAAAAAGAAAGGTGCGTACCCTTTTCAGTTTTACTCCCCGCCTAGGTGAGCCAGGACCGGGACAGTTATTTATATTATTAAGAGAAGGGAGTCATGTGTCTCTCCTCCCCAGGCCATTACGAGGCCCTGGAGACCCTATCCCCTGGAGCCACAACAAATTAAAAAATGCAGTGGGTGCCCCAGTGCCACCCGGGACACCAACAGCAATTGCAGATCATGGGACTGTGAGGGAAGACCCGGGGCCTCTGCAGCCCCTTCCGGCTCCCTTGCCTGCACCCATCTCGATATTCATCTGCTACAGAGGCCTTGAAGGAGCTCCACTGGCTGCCTATCAAGCAGAGAATAATCTTTAAATCTCTCTGTATTGTCCATAAGGCACTACACAAAAAAGTACCAAAACAAACTAAAAAAATATTCTTCTGGCAGGACCCTCCGATCTACTACAGGCAACTATGTCCAAGAGCTCAGATTCCAAAAAGTTGGACAAGGAGGACGTACCTTTACTGTCAATGCAGCTCGGATATGGAATAAATTACCAGCTCCCTTACGATCTCATTCTGACCTGCTAAAATTCAGGAAAGCACAGAAAACCTGGTTATCTCCTCATAGCGACTCGTTTTTCAGTTTTTCGATCAGCTGTTTCCTTACATAGTGGTTTTAGCGCCAGGATATCATTTTTGGTCACAGTGCGCTCTATAAATAACCCATGCATACATACATACATACATACACATCTCCGGTGCAACAGGAGTTGGCTACACATGCTTGCTCCCACCTGGTGGGAGCAGCTTTGCTCAGTTCCTGCCAGGCAGGTGCAAACCTGTGTTCCCTGTCTGCAAAACACGAGTTTTTCGTGCCCATGCTCTTTTGCAAGCAGAACACTGCAGTATCCCGGGGGATGGGGTCTCATGGGCATCTCTGCCATCGGGCCCCGGTGATGGGGTCCTTGGGGTACCTGGATGGATAAAGGAAGGGAATCAACAAACCCTCCCAAAAACATTTTGGCCCAATGGATGGAGTCTCTGGGGCTCTTCTCAAGTCTTAGGAAGGGAGACCGCATGTCCCCTCCCCACCAAATAAAGTTATCCGACCCACGGCATGGGGTTCCTGGGGCCTTCAGAAAGCTCAGGGAGGGGGGGCGCCCCCTTCGGAAATAAAAAAGAACCAGGCCCTGGGGCATGATGCTACAGAACCCTTAAAAGGCTCGGGGGAGGGGCTGCGCATCCCCTCCCTATTAAAGAAAACATTGTGATCGGACCCAGGGGATGGAGTCTCTGGGCCTTCAGAATGCTCATGGAGAGGGCCACATGTCCCTCTCCCCAATTACAAACCAGGGCCGGACTGGCCGTTGCGGGCACCGGGCGTTTCCCCGGTGGGCCGCTTGGTTGAGGGCCGGTTCTGGGCCCCACGGGGCCGTTTTTGTAACCGGGGGCCTGCAATATCAGCCCCCAGTAACCAAATCAACCGAAACTGGGCCTAGGAACAAGCTCGGCCCTCCCCCCCAGGGGGGGCCGGCCGAGCTGTTTGCCAGGGCCGGTTTCGGTTCCCAGTCCGGCCCTGTTACAAACAATTTGAAATGAGCAGAGTAGACACTCATTTCACAGTCACTGCTTCAGCTGAGGAGCTCCTCATAATGCCCTGCAAAGGCTTTATGTAAAAAAAAAGGTCTTTGATGCTGGTCGTGCCCCTAGAAGGGGCAGGAGCATCACAAAGCATTTTTTTTAAATGTTGTGAGGGGCTGCAAGGAAAACAGCAGCCCTCCAACAACATTAAAAAAACACAGTAAGTCTCCTGGGTCATTGAATCCATAATTGTCAAAGCTCTCCGAACTCGAGCTGTATGCTGTTCAGCTGGAGTGTAGGGACACCTTGTGGATGGTTCTATGATTGCACTTTGTGGCCTGAAAATTGTTTAAAAAAAACACTCAAAGAGATGTTTAATTTTTTATTTTATAGAAAATATTTTGTGACAATCATGAGTTAAACATTGTAATGTGGTATTTATAAAATATACATTTGATTATAGGTATTGTTGACATTTGACAAAACCATTAAGTCTACTTTATATGTGTTGTATCGCTGCTTTTTATATGTTGGTGTTCTGACCCTTTGACAAAGCCAGGACTACGTCTGTCTTACTTAAAATGACACCCTTTATATTGTTACATGACAGAGTCAGTCGTGCATGGCTGTGGGACTTTGGGCTCAGGGCCTGGCCGAAACCAGGCCCTGAGCCTAACACCAAGCTTGCACGGCCAGAGGTGATGAACACCTAACACCATACCATGCACAGCGATGGACATCTTACATTACATTAAAAAAACATAGATATTCACTGAAAAAAACTAAGGTTAAAGTGGCGCTATAGTTCGGTGAAAATGTTTGTTAAAACATACTTTTTTAAACAAACAACCCACTGAAATTCACAAGTTACAGTTATCTCAAGTAACTATAAATCATGCCCTAAAGTAACAATAAATCACGCCCTCGCCATGCACTGCTAATTACCTCACATATTACATCACTCATGACATGTTATATGACATCATTGATAACATCACTGTAACATCTGAAATTACATCTTTGATGATAGCACCGTGCATGGAGAGGGCTTGAGCTATAGTTACTTTAGGGCACAGCCCGCAGAGCTCGGCCTACCCCGAGTTTCCATCGCCTGTAATGGCAGCCTCTACTTGTCTTTTCATGTTGCAGCCCACCAATCAGAGAGCTCACGGTCCATCGGGAGGGAAATGACCAACTGGAAAGAGACCCTGCTCAGTCAATCACAACGCTTTATTTCTTAAATTCCTGCTCATGCGTGAGCAAGAATTTAAGAAATAAAGCATTGTGATTGTCAGTGATGTCATTTCAGGCGTGGTATTGACGTTACCACAGTTGTCATCGAAAATGTCATAAGTGATTTAATATGTGAGGTCATAACTAGTGCATGGCGAGGGTGCCAGTTAGAGTTACTACAACTGGTGAGTTTGAGGGTTTTGTTTTAGTTTAAAAAGTTACGTTTAAATTGACATATTCACCTAACTGTAACGTCACTTTAACCTTTGGTTTTTTAGTGAATTTCTAAAGCTTTTTTTTAATGTAAAGTAAGATATTATTACCATACCTAACTATAATATATAAGTAATATTTTATTACCGTAGTTCACGATGCTAACCCTCCACCGTGCACGGTATGTGTGATGCCAGTCCCTGCGCCCAAACCGCCAGCAGGCACCTAATAACTTTAGATCCCTCCTCCTTCTTCTGTTGGGGACGCTGCCCTCCCTTCTGGTGATCCCCCCAGTTACCTACTTGTGGACCCTGGTGCTGAGCCAGAGGTCAGCTTCCTTTGCAAGCTCTCTGGGTGCAGCGAGTTTGGAATATACTGGAGGTTGATCAGCTCTAGAAAACAATTAATGAACGTGATCTTTCAAAAAAAGATTGTACAGCTGGTCATAATTATTCACTTTACTGCTCTTCATCCAACCATCCAGTCCCTTACTGGAGTGCTCCACGAAATCCACCCAAGACTGGTGAGACAACTTTTGACTGTCGCTAAACTTAAGCCTGTATTTTTCTCAGTTAAGACCATATTTTTACAACCAGGGATTTTTTCATCAGGGCATCCTTCATCCGGTCACCCTTTCCCATGGCATGTACAGTATACCACCTGAATTGGGTGTATATTTCCACATGCTAGCCCCCCAATCCTCCTCAATGACTCTGTGCATTTCTACTGCCACCTCATAGGCCTTAAACCACATATCAATGTTATCCCCCATCACATAGCTAGCCAGCAGGTCTTTGGGGATGTGTACACTTTAACCTCATCTAAGCACCGTGATATCATTGCCACCATCCTCACTGGACTCTGGCACCCTCCAAGCCTTGAGGCTCAGTTTTTTCTGACTCACTTTATGAGCCAGTAAGCCTTTTTTTCCTCCAGGACCTTGGCGATGCCTGCCTTCTCCATGGCCAGCCTGTCTTCTTCCATGGCCAGCTTTTTCTCCTTCATCACCAGCTGTGTTTTTTCTCTTCCAGGGCTATCTCAGCATTTGCTTTTTACTCCTCAGCAGCCAATTTCAATTTGGCCAGCTGCATTTTCAGCTTTCTCTCAGGTGTCCTGTCCTCCAACTCCTCAGGGGTCGAGTTGCGGGAGGACACACTCCTCCCTGCACTGGATCAGGCAGGGAACCTAGCTCAAGTGGACCCTCCGCTCTCCTCTGGCTCTGGGGCCATGTCCAGGATATTTTCTCCTTCCTCCTCCACTTCATCTTCCTGTGATGTAGACTGCAGAAGGCGGACCTCCTCCCAGGCTCTTAGGGCAATCTGGTACTCCAGTCTCTTGGAGCCTTTGGCTAACTTATGCCCCCTCTCCTTGCACAAGTTTTTCAGCTCTGCCACAGTGTAGCCTTCAATGTTGCAAAGGTCTCCTTCCATTTTTTCAATAAACAAAATCACAGGTGCAAAGTGCGAGGCAGGAATTGAATTCAGAAAACGGAAAAATGTGCCCAATTAAACATTAGGAGAAATCGATTTTGATGTCAGATTATAAAAAGGGATTTTTGTTTTTACACAAATCACTGAGTACTGCTACAAACACAAGTCCTGAATCCCACCACTGAACACCAATTGTGGAATTCTTTGCCGGACGCTCTCAGAAATAGTATGTTTTTTCTCACCATTCGCAAAAATCTGAAGACATGGCTCATTATTCTGGGACATTTGACCTGCGTCTGCCTTCCGGGTAGCTGTACGTATTATAAGTTACTAATAATAAGAATAATAAAAATGTAAGAAATTGTGTTATTAGTTGAGAGGTGTGGGAGCCCCACGCAAGAAATAAACACAATCTTTGCCAAGGTGAGCCACAAAAGTCACTAAATAAACCTGTGATGAACCCTCTGATAACTCGGCAAAAAAGAAGTAAGGCATAACTAGAGGCAATGTGTAAAGTATCTATGCATCATTAAAACAGCAATAAAATGAAAACACAACACAAGAAAATCCCAAACAAATTTAGAAAAACAGAATAAGGTTTTATAAATAAAATGACACAAAAACAAAAAAAAGCCAGTACGTAGAACTGCAGTTATTTATTTTTAAAGTTTTAGGTAAAAATAGCACCAAGAATCACAAAGCGCCAGTCGTGATTATCTGGAAATGCTGGACCAGGTCAAAACAAAAGTTCAGTCCAATGGTGATGAGGTGTGGGTTAGATACAGGGATCATCTTCTTCCCGGTGGAAAGTTTACCTTCTAACTTAGACCAGTTTTCATGCGAAAAGCACTTGTCAAGGGGGTCATCAGCGGTCGGGCTGCAGGCTGGATCCTGGAAAGGGGCTCGGGGATGGTGGGTTGCTGAAGTCTCAGGTCTCAGTCAGAACTTAGCTTTGGCAGTGCATCGTCGTTGGCATGGGGGGCTATGGGTTGTGAAATCCAGAACCACTGGTTTTTCACTTGGAGTCCATTTTTTGCAGCTTTAGGGTTTGAGGGGCAAGCCATTCGACCAGCTAAGGGTTCAGGACAAAGGGTGTAGTGTAGTTCCTATTTCCCTAATAGGCTCTGCGCATTGGAATAATATACCCTATAGGCTTGACATAGGACTGAGGTCGGTATGTCCCTATCGAGTATATTAAACTTAATTACTTTGTGCCAGCTAGCTCAAAGGCCACTAGAAACTCCTTGAAAACAAGAAGGGAGTAGTTTCTGGCAACCGCATAAACATGACTACTTTGTTTCCCTTTAGAATCAGAACACTTCTCAGAATCGTGGAAACAATAGATAACAGTTTCACTCAGCTAATCGTGCATGCTTAGTTTCCTCAGAGTTACACAGAAAGAATAGACGGGCGTTTCAATAAAAGGTTTTATTGAACAGTCTTGTTTCTCGTGTAAGAGATATGCGCTGTTATGATCACAAGACAGTATGCAAGATATATAATGTACAGCGTAAGCAGTAGAAATAAATAATACTGCGCTAGCATTATCTTTTAGCATATATTCACATACATAAATAACATGAGCTAAAAATGCGAGTACTAATATGATGCGTCTCTAAGCTAGTTCTACCCCAATGTACCTAACCTAGACTGGGTGTAGGGCAAGGTAAGAAGTAGGCAAAGTATTCTCTAGTATGGTATACTAAGAGTATGTTAAGTCTAGTATGCCAAGAGTCCCTCTAGGTTCTAGTCAGCTCCATACCTTCAGAATGAGAGAGGTGGGAATCTCTTTCTGGACTCGAACTCTAACACCCCGCGAAGGGAGTCAGATCACTGGAAGCTGGATTCTCTGCGAGCAGGGATGACAGCGTCTTCTCAGTGCGTCAGGTCGGGATACGGGCTCCTCTGAAGTCGAGGTCTCCTCTAACTTGTTTGGGCAAGGGAAGGTATATTTATACCTGGTAGGTACTTTGGAATGTTAGCATTGACGTGAAGTCGGACAGAGGAAGACGTCAGGAATGAACCCTTAAGGTATAGCGGTTCATGCATAATAGATGAGTTCTTGGAGAAATCAATAATCCTGTGCTAGGGGAACTCCCAAGACCTTAAGGGTCTGGTTTCTAAGAACTCGTTGTGACATTAGGGTGGATGGATGTCGGTGACCATGCCTGTATTTGGAGTGCACGGCTAATGCCTAAATAAGGACTGGGATTCTATGCCTATATATGGGCAATGTGAATTGTGCCTATATAAGGACATGTTTCAGGAAAACCTATATACGGACACCTAAAGCGGAATACAACAAGGGGGCACCTCTTGGAAGGGTCCAGGCAGGTCCAGTTGGTGCTGGTAATCAAGGCAGTTACAGGGGAGACCCCTGAAGGCTTGTTGTGTCCCTGTAGCTCAAACAGGATGTGAGCCAACTGACCCTTGGAGTCTTGAGGTCCTGGGTTAAAGACAAGCAGGTCCAGTCCTCCGTCAGGCTTCAGACAGCTGGACAGTCCTTCTTCTGAGTCTTCTCAGGTCCAGGAGTGTTCTTGTGAGTGATTCTGAGGGACAAAGGGCAGGCAGGCCCAGGTGTGGGCTGCACTTGCCTTTGACTGGCAGGCATCTTGAGAATTCAAGAAGGGCGTGCCTACAGCCCTCAATCTACCCTTTGAAACTCAGAAAGACCTGAGTACAACCCCAAGGCCATCCTTCTCAGGAGAGGAATACCCTTCCCCCCTACCAAGGCCCTTAAGTTCACTCTCTGGAAGGAAAACAAATCAGTCCAGAGGAGAGCCATTGGTAGTCATGGATACTGACAGAAATGCACATTTGGCTTAGGCAGAAAAGTGCCAACTTTCTAAAAGAGGCTTTTTCAGATTAGTAACTTAAAATCCAACTTTATCATTAAAGGAGATTTAATATTAGAATTCAAATAAGTGGAAGTATTTCTCTATATGCTCCCAAACTGAAGTTATCAGTTACTAAGTATAATAAGGTAACTCATTGTTAGCCTATGGGAGAGATATCCTTGATACAGTGAAAAACGACTTTAGGGGTTTTCAATACTAGGACATGTAAAACATAAATAAATATATCTTACTTTTTAAATACCACGCACCCTGCCCTATGCGCTTTTAGGGCCTTCTTTAGGGGTGGCTTATAAGTACTTAAAAGGAAGATTTTGCTCTGGCAAAAGGTTTATATTACCAGGTCGAAACAGCACTTTAAAACTGAACTACAGGATGTAGTGGCAGGCCAGCAGGCTTGAGACAGATTTTACTCTGCTACTTTGGTAGATGTCACATTGAGTGCTTTAAATTTAATTTACAGGCCCTGGGTACATATAGTACCATTTACTAGGCACTTATAAGTAAATTACATTTGTCCATTAGGTGTATACCAATTTTATCATGTTTGGAAGGGAGAGAGCATGCCCTTTACCACTATTTAGCTGGATTAAAGTGTGCCAAGTTCTAATGCCAACAAAAACTGGCTCAGCAAAAATAGGGAAGTGAAGACAGAAATCTGGGGGAATACCACACAAAAGATGGGCATTTCCAACAGTGCTGTACTTGGAAAATACCAATCTTGAATTGAATGCCTTCAAGTTCAATTTGTGATCTCGACCTACTCGTCTGAACTTTTGTCTGTATGAAACATTGCAACAACACGATCTACTGGGAAATGTTCCACAATATCCTTGCGTTTGAGGACTGTTCGTTACAGAACTTCAAACACAAGCGCCATACTTTATTACATGCTTTTGTTGAACAATTAATTACTTGTGTTATTTTCAGTAGGAATCAATTCCAAGATTAGGTATTTTGGAGTGTATAACGTTAGGAACACACAGTTACACGATTACACATATTTGCTTAAAAACAACACACTATTACACAGTTAAAGTTACAAGAGACATAAGGTTGCATAGTTGTAGTGCATTATAGTAACGAGAGCACTGTGGTGGCAGATTGGTCTGATGTTGCCACACAGGAATGGATGGGTTGGGCTTTGCTAAGCTGATAACTGCTGAAGGGCATATTGATGATATTAACGGTATTGCAAGTTAGCGGTATTGTGGTTTTATTTGGTGCTTAAAAAAATCTTTTTACCCATTTCCGAAGCGATTGGCCAGAAATGTAACATATGACATGGGCATTTCCGATAAAATGAACTGTATGTCCTATTTGATGCTGGATCTTGTCTTACTTTAACATATGCTTGCATGTACAATAAAAACCTATTGAATCTTTTAAAGAACCTTATAGTGCATAAATACATATTATCTAATGGACTATGTTGTCCTTCCTGCTTTGCAGAAAACCAGCTGATCTTCACAATTTGGCACCTGGGACTCACCCACCGTTCCTAACCTTTAACGGTGAGGTCAAGACTGATATCAACAAAATTGAAGAGTTCCTGGAGGAGACTCTGGCACCACCAAAGTACTGTAATACTTCTGCCTCTCTGGTTGAGAAATTCAGATGCTGTTGTTATTGTATGTGATATGGGTGATGATACAAATGATAAACAAATGAATCAGGAATTTATTGCATTGTGAATCTTGAGTCTGTCTAAAGGGATCAGATTGATCAACCACCACACAAATTTAATCGATTGCATGCAAAGGAATTTTGATATGATTGATGTTACTAGCCAGCTAAATGTATTTCACACCTGCATGGGATTTGCAAGGTAAGGTTTTGGACTCTCCTTCGTTATTTGAAAATTGACTCTGCAAAGAGCCATATAAAATTTTACAGTTCCCCTATGCAGTTTGGTGCGTTCATAGTATAAGCTCTGCCCCCATGTCTTTTGTTTTGTCCTTGAGACTACGGGGTGGATGATTTCATTGATCAAACATCACTGTTTATCGATGTGTGGATGAATCACAAATCAACAAGGAATATTAACTTTTTACATCTATTCCTACAAATCCTGCCAAGTCCACTTTATTGGTTGGATAGAGCACACCATCAAAAAATCAATCCATCCAAGACCAAATTTGGCAATTTGCCCATGTCATTATGGTTTCTGAATGTTGCATGTGAGGCAGCCTGCCCACTTTTGGCACCTAACCTCAGTCTCTGAGTTTGCGCTTAACTCATACCAATTATTTACAATATCACATAATCTTGCCTAACCCAGCATTGTCCATGGTCTCCAGACTGTACACCGAGATTTCCATCCTTTCTGCCAACATTAAGGGCCTAACTGTGTATGTGGGGCGGCTCAAATGCTATGTCACAGAACTCAGGAGCAATAAATTGCAGGTCTTTTTTTTCTCTCTTAGCAGTTTCTTTTGGGAATTTTCCCCCTCCCCCTTGTTGAACAATTGAAAATCTTATGGCCTTATGAAAATGCATCAAAACATTGCTTTCATCATTATATTTGTATGAGTTTTATCATTCTATTGTCAGTGCTTTGGAACCCACCGGGATGTATGAGTGCTACACAAGACTCTCTTAAGGTGCCATAACATAGTTGTCCACTGACCTTTGTTTACCTTCACAGAGGATTCGCCCCACCAGCAACCTAACACTTTCAGTGAAACTTTCCACAACTGGAATTTATGATATCCACCTCATGATCTACTCATATGTCCTCTGCTAATCTAATGTGTGTAAATAAATTTAAGGGGCCTTGAACCAGTGGTGAATTTGAGCCGGTGGTTTCCAGTGCCCAGCAACAGCACTTAATCATGAACACAGGTGCTTTTCATGCACCAGTTAAGGGCACATTCATTTTTGGTAGGCACAGGGGGATTAATTGATTTGTCCAGAATCACAGGATGTTGAGCCGACGCCATGACTCGAACCTGGCTCCCCAGCTCCGAAGTCGGCAGCTCTGGCCGTTACGCCACATCCTCTCCCCACTTTCATGGTTAGGCGGCACTAGCAGGAGAAATGGGCTGGTGCAAGCTTCCTCCTGCGAGAGCCCCAGCACTTATTTTTTTCACAAATTAACCACTGCCTTGAACTAAACCATGTTGTTAAAACAGTATGTAATTGGATATCGACTGGTTTTGACGTGAGCAGTACTCTTACTGCTATTATAGTTAATACTTTTAAAGGCAGATGTACATATGTTTCCAGTGTGGTAATGTAGAGGAACACTGCCACAATGAGCAGAGGTGTAGGAGAAGGTGGTCTTCCACAAGAAAAATATTTTCTCTATGCGAAAATAATACGCCTTGAAGTGCAATTGCACCGTTGTGAAGTATTTACGCATGCATAAATGTACATCTGCTGCCCTTGCACTTGTGGAGATGCATTTTCATTGGTGGTACTTGGAATTTACAGGAAAATTCCAGAACTACTCCTGGGAAACTGGTACAGTCGCTGCTTCCCAGGACTAGTCCTGGAGCCCTATATGGATCTCAAGAGAGTCAAAATGTGCTTGAAACCTGGGAGTATGCCTGCAGGAGTAAATGCATAACTTTTATTGAGAATTTGGCCTTATGTCTCCTTGCCCAGTGCACATGGGTGGTGTCGCTCTCTGCCCCAGGGTTCTTGTGTCCTCGTCCCAATGTCAGAGATATTCCCACATGTTCATCTAGTCCCACTGTACTTTACTCTCTGCCTCAGTGTACTTGTATTCCTTGATCCAGTGTCGGTGTATTTTCTCATCCAGTATAAGCATATGTTCTGAGCAGCCTAAAAATGTAGTAGCTACTTCACTTTGTACAAATGCACCTTTACTCCATACCAAATAACAAACTTGTCCTTGGTCCAGAACGTCAAACTAAACCACACCGTGCTTGACCAATACCTGATCATCGGTCCCTTGAATTGATCTTTAAAAGTCATTATAAGTCTTTCTTGAGCCTAAGACCTGAAATTACACAACATTTTACAAGGGGGATAGCCAAGCCTCTGCATGTGACAAGGTTCCTCCTCTGCAATCTATTTTCAGCTTTTTATGATTAATGTCAAAATTCAGTTTACAGCCGTATGGCAAATCTGCTCAGTATGTTGTCAATTTTCCTTTTGGTAAAGTGCTCTTTTTCATATTGAGTCTTCTCTTCCTCAGGTACCCTAAACTAGCTGCTAAGCATCGAGAATCCAACAGTGCAGGAATTGATATATTCTCCAAATTCTCTGCTTACATCAAAAACACGAAGCAGCAGGACAATGCTGGTGAGTAGACCACCTACCTCTAACTTGTCGCCTTAATCAGGCAGGTTAGGCATGTGTTGCTGCTGCTAAAAGCCAGCCTCATTAGATGTCCTGTGATATCAATGTATTGAAGAAACCTGCCACCATGAAATACCTTCTCATCAAATTCAACCACAATCATTTCTAACGCAGTGATGGATGTATCAAACTCTGTTGTATTAACTTTTCAGGAACTTTTATCTTCATTATTTTTTTCCATTTTAATTTTTTGTTCAAAGCTAATCTTGTGAATCTATGAACTCTTTTGCCTCATGCACAAGCTCTTTGAGCTTTTTACTACTCAGCGGGAGATAATAGAAAATAGTGGTGCACCACTCTTGCAATGTCTTTGTTGATTAAAGCTATATCCAAAGACAGTAAAGTAGTTGTTATAAAATCTTCTTTTATTGTGCTTCATAAGTATGTGTCAAAGACAACCAGCCAACACGTTTCATCCACATCAAGGTGGACTTCCTCAGGCGCAAGAATTTATTTAAGAATAAACCATTGTTTTCTATTATAGTCTGTTTTCCTAATTTAGGTTGGCAACCACTGGGCAGAGGGTGCTCACAGAGAGTGCACACATTTCCAAGATCTATATTTTTGGATAACATATATCATTCAGGAAGATAACAGTGAGGGTGCGGCAGCTAGTTCTGGTCCACTGCCCATTTTTTCTTTGCATACCCAGTGGGTGAGTTTAGATCAGACTTGTGATCATCTAAGCAGTTTTGAGCCCAAAGACTTAACCGGTACAATCATCCATGCTATTACAGTACATGCTACCAACAACAGGATTGTAGTTTTGATTCTAGGCACAGGAGAGACTTAATAGACTTTAACATCAAAAACTCTTACACCACACGTGGGTTGTCCCATTCAAGAAGATCCCCTGCACACCAGTTTGTTGAAGTAAGAGGGTAGGTTCTGCGTTCAAAAGTCCAGAGCCACTCGGGTAGGAAGTATGTTTCTTTCTTTCATGCCAGTCTCTTAGGTTACAGGTATGGTCCTGCCAGGGCTCCATCCTCTCTCCAGCTGTCCCTATTGGCTAACTCCCACTCCAGACTGCACACCAACATTGTATTACATCATTCACTCTCAGCAGTTCAGACTCCAGCTCAGACATACAGGGAATGGAGACACACAGGATGCAACACAATCCTCTCCCTGCAGGGAATATTCTGCCGCTAGTTAAAACGCTTGCTAATTTTTGAGAAACAAGGTTCATAGGTTGGTTGTTGTAGCAAAATAAGAAGGTTCTTCATGAGATAATTTGAACAGAGAGGTAAGAGAGTTCCCATATTCTAGTACTATTGGGCCATCAATTAGGTTAGGTTCTGCAGAGTGGCTGGCTGTGCGGTCATATTATAATGACTGTTTGATCAGACTTTATGCGGTTTTTATACTATCCTGTCTCGGCAATCCGAATACCTCTAATGTTACTACTGATATATTGGAAATTAGGAATAACAGTTTGTATAAGGAAACGTTCTATTCGGAAATGATAGGCTAAATATGAAAGGTTGCAGAGTATATGTATTGAGAGATACTTAACAAAACCAATAGAATTGTGGAGCACATGCAGAAAAACTTAACATCTCTGGGTTACACTATCATATGAAAATAGGATCACTATTCTGAGTGGTTTTGTATGTAATAATAAAACCTATAAAATATTGCTTACTACTACTGATTTTTGCTGAATCACAGCACTGTATCAGCTGTTATCCATCTGAATGATAATATATTTATTACCCTTGGAATGACGCAGTGCTGATTTTTTTTCTGCCAAGATGCAAGGAGTCACAATGGCACTCTGTGAGGGAGAGATGTCAGAGACTTGATGTGAGTTTTTGACTGATCTCCCAGACTACTCAAAGAGAAGGACACACAACGATAAATACGTCTTCCCGAACAGTACCCTTTCTCACCTTTTGTTGCATAGCCATAGCAAGGCCAGGGAATCTGGAAAGTACTGCAAGGGGCACTCATTATGTATAGGAGAAAGAGCTCAAACATGCTCCCATTCCAGTGTAAGCCATCAGTTGTGACCATGACCATGGGGTTTATTTAACGTGTTGGTTTCTGTTGTATTACTCATTTTCTACATCTCTTCCAATCTCTGTCTGTGTGTTTCCTTATCCATTTCAGAATAATTCGCTATACCACATTCTTTAAGAAGTATTTTCAGAATCAAACAAATAAAGAATGAATTCCCCTATGCTTTTCGGTTCTCCTGCCAATGACTCAATTGATGTATTGTCAAACCTTGAACCTTGTTTTCATGGAATAAAGTGGAATTAGTGGAAAAAGAAGAATAACTGTAAAACCTGCAGGTTTCCTCCTCAACTGGACTACACCAAAGCACGGTGGCTGCAGTAGAAGGACACTTAATGAAGTGTGCACACTTGTCTGTCTATGACTTACATGTGAGCATGTGGTCAGACTACAGCCCAAAACAACAGAATTGGCTTAAAATAAAATCTGGAAACAAGCCTAGTTTAAAACGAATATATGTCGTTTTCCCGCAAGTCATCAACCCGCATACCATCACCCCGCATTTTTGACAACGCAAGTGATGTTACAACGCGATACAATCACCCCGCAAACTTTCACTCCGCATATGCCTTTACTACGCATGCCATTACAACGCAAAGGCATGCGTGGTGAAGGCATAAACTCTGTAAAAGTGGTTAAGCTAAATATATATATATATATATATATATATTTTTTTATATATATATTTATAAATATATATATATATATATATTTATTTTTATAAATATTTTTATATATATATTTAATTATTTTAAAATACCCCCATAAACCCATAATTGTCCATTTGTATCCCAATGACTAAACTCCCCCAAAATTGTTAAATTACCCATACCACCCCAATACCCATACCCACTAAAATCTTAAATTACCCTTGACACCCCAAAACCACCCTGTACCCTAAAATTACCCTGTGCACCCCAAAACCCAAACCCACCCTGATCCCTAAAAATACCCCTGCACCTCAAAACCCTAACCCACCCTGACCCCTAAAAATATCCCTGCACCCCAAAACCCAAACAAACCCTGAACCCTAAAAATACCCCTGCACACCAAAACCTAAACCCACCCTGTACCCTAAAATGACCCTGTGCACCCCAAAACCCAAACCCACCCTGAACCCTAAAATTCTCCCCTGCACCCCAAAACCCTAACCCACCCTGACCCCTAAAAATACCCCAGCACCCCAAAACCTAAAGCCACCCTGAACCCTAAAAATACCCCAGCACCCCAAAACCTAAACCCACCCTCAACCCTCAAATTACCCTCTGCACCCCAAAACCCTAACCCACCCTGAACCCTAAAAATACCCTGTTTACCCCAATACCCAAACCCACCCTGAACCCTAAAAATACCCCAGCACCCCAAAACCCGAACATACCCGTAACCCTAAATTTATCCCTGAACCCCAAAACATATACCCCACCCTGACCCCTAAAAATACCCCAGCACCCCAAAACCTAAACCCACCCTGAACCCTAAATATACCCCAGCACCCCAAAAACTAAACCCACCATGAACCCTAAAAATAACCCCTGCACCCCCAAACCCAAACACACCCTAAACCCTAAAAATGCCCCAGTACCCCAAAACCTAAATACCCCAGCACCCCAAAACCTAAACCCACACTGAACCCTAAAAATACCCCCTGCACCCCAAAACCCTAACCCACCCTGACCCCCAAAAATACCCCAGCACCCCAAAACCCAAACCCACCCTAAAAATACCCTAGTACCCCAAAACCTAAACCCACCCTATACCCTAAAATTACCCTGTGCACCCCAAAACCCAAACCCACCTGAACCCTAAAAATCCCCCCTGCACCCCAAAACCCTAACCCACCCTGACCCCTAAAAATATCCCATCACCCCAAAACCTAAAGCCACCCTGAACCCTAAAAATACCCCAGCACCCCAAAACCTAATCCTACCCTAAACCCTCAAATTACCCTGTGCACCCCAAAACCCTAACCCACCCTGAACCCTAAAAATACCCTGTTTACCCAAAACCCAAACCCACCGTGAACCCTAAAAATACCCCAACACCCAAACATACCCTTAACCCTAAAATTACCCCTGAACCCCAAAACATATACCCCTACACCCCAAAACCAAAACCCTATACTTACCTTATACTTACATATAAAAAACATATGCTGTTACCATTCATGCTTTTTCAACGAATTTCGTTGTAAAAGCATGCGTGGTAAAAGCATATAAAATGTAATGCCATGCATTGTAATGGCATTGCGGAGTAATGGTAGTTGCGTTGTGATGGTATGCGGGGTGATGGTAGTCGTGGTAAAAGATTCGTTGTAATGGGTGTTTACCGTTTAAAACTATTCAAAATGTTTCTACACCATAACTGATTGGATTGTGGTGTTTTGTTATGTCCTGGAGGACATGTTTAAACAACATAACTAATGGTTCAAAGAATACTAATCATACACATATTGGAGGACAACAAAAAAAAACAAGAGCTCCAAAAAGGGCCCCCTCAAATACAAAAAAAAAAACAGGAGGCAGTCCATAAAGTTCTAAAACATGGCTTGACCCTACAAACATCAGAGGACTTGTTCCAGGGAAGGGCAGCACAAAGACAAAAACAAGATAAAGAGGGGTAGGAATGGAAAAGGGCCAACCATGCAGCGTGCTCACTGTGGGAACCTAACCGAAGCAAATGTGTCAGGTAGTTTCTCATAGTGAGATGAGATGTCCTAGAACCATACCGGGGAAAAGGACTGAAAAGAAGAATGTGATTCCTAAAGGGGAAAAAACATAATGTAAGAGGTACACACTAGAAGTGATGGGCTAAACATGCAGAAGGCTCCTATCTAGTCTGTTTAGGGTATTTTTCAACTGTCCACACCAATCACCATGAGCAGTTTAGGGTAATCGAGCCATCTATACAAAACTAAATATTTAGATAAAAGTTAGAATTTCAAAGAAAGAGTAGGATCTGTGTAGCAGAATTTAAGAAAAACTGGGTCAAACACTTTGGGGGGGGATCAATAGTTCAGAGAAAGCATGTGTAAATCTAAAACTATGGGGGATATTCTCAAGAACGTGTGATAATTATCGCAAAATTAGCTTAACGCAACTTTGCACATCGCAGTCTATCGCGGGAAAATAACGTCGTGTTAACGTTGTATTTACAACACAGCGGTACCATGCGATAGTCTCACGCTAACGCGTCAAATGACCGCGATAAAATTAACGTGACGGCAAAAAAACGCGAAACACCAACGCGAAAAAAGTTGCGATGTGGCCAACCGCAATAAAAAAATCTGAGATAACCAGCGACAGGCCTGCAATTCCCACGCGTCATGCGGGAAAATGCACTATAAAAGCACCGAAAAACACAAACAAAATAATTCAAACTGCGTAGCACCATGGAGGAAGCCGGAGCAAGTACAGAGGACGACCAGAACCCCACAAGCCCCCAGGAGGGCCAGCCTGGGACCTTGGGGTCACGGAAGGGCAAGGAGAAGAAGACGAGGAAGACGAGGTTCAGTCCGCAGGAAAACGGGATCATCATCACAGAGATGATAGAACACCACCAACAACTGTTCGTCACCTGCAACGTGTCATTGGCAAATAAAAATGCAATATGGCAGTCCATCCTGGACAAGCTGAATGCAGTCGGAGTGAGGAGGAGGACAATTGGAGAGGTCAAGAGGCGCTGGAATGATGCGAAGCGCAAACCAAGAAGAAACTCGCTGACAACCATCAGGCAGCAATGCAGACTGGAGGTGGCAGTCCAGCGGAACACCAGGAGCTGGATGAGATGGAGGAAATGGTGGCCACAGTCATCAGTGGGGAGACGCTGGCAGGACTTGGGGGTCCGGACACTGCTCGACATGACCTGACACAACAGCACCAGGGTGAGTACCGAACAGGGACTGGGGGGGACGGGGGGAGATGGGCACAATTAAGTAGAGCACACTGCACACCCACAATGACTCTGGATCATGTCCCTGATCCCCTTGGCACACTGCAGCACACATACAAACAGCAAGTAGGCCCCCGTCCACTATGGGCACAAAGGGGTCCCTCCCCACACAGCACCAATCTCACAACCAACCCATGCACACGTGTCAAAACCAGCAAACCTGCGTGTCTGTGAGCCGCTCTGACTATGCAAGTGACACTGCATGACGAACAGCATGGCTGCAGTCCAATTATCATGACATGGTGCACGACACTGAGGTGGCTGAGTGTGGAACACATCCGTAAAGGAGCAGGTCACACTCTGACACATCCACGTGCACAAACAACCCCTGACGTCAACAACACATCTGCGGATAAACCATGCCCAAGAGTCCAAAATCTGAACTAGAGCCAAAATTAGCCAAGTCTGCAACATCTCAGCACTATAGAAGCACAGAAGTCAAAGGCACACCGCCTCAAAGGGATAAGGGGCAGCAAAATCACAGCTGCAGGGGCGACTCTCCCACAATGCAGCACACACACATAGCAATAACAGCACATCATCATTGACGACAATGTGGTACAAAGTGCAACACTTTCACTACAGAACAGAGGACACAACTGGTTCCGCTTGTGCGTAGAAACTGGCCAATCACATCTGGCATAGCAGGAAACTGTGAGATGATAATGTACGTGTACAACCTCACATCTGTGATGTAGTTCAAATGTCCACTGTCCCACATGAAATAGTCAGCTCCTCCCAAACAGTCACAATGTACATTGTCATGCAGTCTGTATGTAAACTTGAACAATGCGTCAACATACGTCAACACAATGTTAAAATGCATCTCCCCTTCACATTGGAGAGGGACAATCAACACCTCCTGCAGAGCAGACCAGACAACTCATCAGTGATGATGAAGAGGACCTCCACACCTTCGACACCGACGCCCTACAACAGCTCATGGACAGCTACAGCAAACCACCTCCAGGAGCAGGGCAGCCCAGCTGCATCGAGGAGACCCCACCCCCTGCACAGACCACACAGCAGGAAGCACCCACCACCACGGCTGGCTCCCAGCACCTCACCGAAGAACACATCGCATTCCAAGGCCATGTGTTAGACTGCCAGAAGGAGGTGGCTAAACAGGTGCGGGTGGGGTTCGACCTCAAGGCAGCCAAACTAGATGACATACGTGGGTGTCTAAGTCCCATCAGGGACCACTTACACTCCCTAACGGACACCCACAGTTCGCTCCATGATGTCCAACAATCCATGCCCAACATCACTGGAGTCATGACTCTGAGAGGAGAACAACTGTCTAGTCAGAGTGGCCTCAGCGATGTCAGCCGAGAGTTGGCACAGATGCTGAGGATAATGGAGAACATGGAGCAGATGCATTCGGAAAGAATGGCTGCCACGGATGCACACCAGCGAAAAGCTGTTGGGATCTTCCATGCAGATCCTCATCATCGCATTGCTGCCACTGAGGCAGTCGCTGATGAATGCTGCTTGTACTTCTACACACACATCTCCGGCCCCTGATGTGTCAGTGGCACACAGTGCTGCAGACCAAACATCAGCACCCACATGTCAGACAGATGACATAGAGGACGAAGATGCGGATGATTCCACCTTTGTAGTAAGAAGGAGCCAGTAGCATTCTTCTCCGCCATATGCCCTGTTTCAGCTTGGTTCTGCCCTCTGCATCATGCCCTGTAACAACACCTCCCACTGTCCCCCGAAACACTCTGCGACACTCACCTTGGACCTCGACATGGACTGCCATATTTTGTTTGCTTACCAATGACACAGCAATCAGACTGCAGACGGTACTCTTCCTCTTCCGATGTACTTGTCAATCCCTAAATGACTCTGGCTGGCCCTCCACTGGGCTACAATGTAATGTGGGGTTTGCATGGCCATGTACTGCTCCAGCTCCGACACTCCACCGAATGTAAATAAATCATTCAAATTCACACAAATGTGTCATGTCCATAATCGATCAAGTATGAACGTATGGATGAATGTAAGGACATTGATTGCCCAAAAAGGTACATCCTGTGAAATGAAAGCAATGCGCATGTTTGACCGTGACACACATAGAAAGTGAGATGACTGGGAATGTGTGCACTAGCTGTGGCCTCATTGCTCTGAAACAACAATCGCGCAATTTCTCAACTTTGCCCCACGCAATGTTAGAAATAGGGCTGGGTATGAAATGTCAGTCGTTGGCAGGCCTAAAGTAGTGTCCACCATCACATTTGACAACAGAACATCTCTTCGCATACCTACTCACACTCAACTGGGTGGAAACAGCCTGTAGTGATGGATCACATTGATCCACATGGCAAGAATATGGACACCATACTCACATTGCTGAAAACACGTAAGAGCACAGGTCTATCGGCAACTATCCCAACCACTATGTCTGGCTCACAGAGGTGGAGCTGCCAATAGGGATTCACCCCTAAGTGAAATGCGTCAGTCAGTCCCTCCCTGTGTACGGACAATGCTAATTGAGGCACACGATTTGTCATTCTAATCAACACTCATCACAGTTGAACACTAGTGAAGTTGCGTAGACTTTATTAGCATGTGCGTGTCAGTACGGGCAAGACAAGGGCCACAACATGCAGACCAATGCATCAGACACTAACAGGCAGCATTCGGTCACGTTACAGTTCCACGTGACAGGCGTTGTGCATGCGCCTGGGATGTTCTGCCATTGCATTGGTGGCTCTCGTAGAACCGGCACTCTTTTGACCTGCGGCAGTTATGTGGATGATATGCCACAGCTCGGAGCAATGAGTCGTATGTGTGTGCAACGTTTGGACGTATGGGTTGTTGTGTACGTAAGTGTCAAGGGCATTCCATGCAAGAGTACCTCGAGCAAGAACTTCTGTTTTTTGGGGTGTGGATATGTTGGTCTTTCATTAGCGCTGTGCGTAGTGTGGGAGTCGTCATCATCTGCTATGGTATCTCTCTCAGGGGGTGCCTGCCGCATGCAAGACCAAGGTCGGAGGTGCAGATGTCCTTCCGCCTTATGTATTGAGACAAAGGAGCTTTCATCCCTAATGTTACTCTGACTACTGCTTGCATTCTGGGAATGTGATGTGGCTTTCGCGCTGCAATTGAGGCTAGGCCTTAGGCTTATGGTGCACCAATAGCGATACACACACAACAGTTGGCATGCATGAGCCAAGAGCCCGAGCGGCCTTGCGCTCCTTGTACAATCCCTTTGTGCGTGGCCGCCCTCCGGGTGCATGCAACATTGCAACATTGTCGATTGCGGGCCGTGTGGCGCAGACACTGCAACAGAGACACACGCATCAGTTGGTTTCCTGTCCAGCCCAGAAATGAACCACACCCAGAGCCCAGGGATAATTATTCACACCCCGACGCTGGCCTGGCGTACGCCGACCCAGCCCACTCGGCTTACGTATAAAGGGGGGGACCAGTTCTTCCCCACTGCCGGAGGTGACATGGCTGCGTCCGCCTGACATATCACGAGACTCAATCATAAAGGGTCCTTGACTTGCCTTGCACAGAGTTGGTGGCACCGGATACACTGCGGCCGGCACGGGCCTACCACCACGGGACAGTGACTTTCGGTGCACTGAGGTAGGGGCACCTTAAGTACTGAGCGGGTGTGCAGCCTGCGATGATGCGCCGTCCTGGCGGTCCGGGCTGGTAAGGATTTGTGTGAGCCCTGCTGGACCGCAGTGTAGGCCTGAGCCAGCGGGCAGCGCGGGACTACCGCCACGTGACGTTGCCTCGCGGTTCACAGAGTTAGTGGCACCTATAGAGCTGAGCGGATGTGCAGCCTGCGATGATGCCGTGTGCACTGATATGATCTCTGCCATTGCGAAATCAAGACCCAGAATCACGTGTGTGACCTGGTGGCCCGCGGGACAAGGCTGCATGATGTGGAGGCTGCCAAGGTCGCGGGCCCCGGGCTTGGAGCTTGCACCGGCACGTGGTGGGCCCTCTTGGAGACACGCTGGTGGCGGAAGGTGAGCAGTGAGGCCTGGGTGCGCAGGGGCAGGCAAACACCGCTGGGCGGCGGGAGGGGCTGGGGTGCAGCAGCCTGTGTGCGCAGGGGCGGCCAAGCGATGATGGTGTGTGCAATGATATGAACTCTGCCATTCATGAATCTTGACTCTGTTTTAGATAAGGGACCTGGTGGACTGCAGTGTATATCGCCACGTGGTTGGAGACACACCGGTGGCAGCAGGTGAGCAGTGTGGCCTGGGTGCGCAGGGGCGGGCAAACACCGCTGGGCGGCGGGAGGGGCTGGGGTGCAGCAGCCTGTGTGCGCAGGGGCGGCCAAGCGATGATGGCGTGTGCAATGATATGAACTCTGCCATTCATAAATCTGGATTCTGTTTCAGATAAGGGACTTGGTGGACTGCAGTGTATACCGGCACGTGGTTGGAGACACACCGGTGGCAGCAGGTGAGCAGTGAGGCCTGGGTCCGCAGTGTTGGCACTCTCTCTCCCTCTCCCTCTCTTCCTTTCACTGTCTCTCTCTCTTCCTCTGTTACTCTCTCTCTCCTTCTCCCTCTCTTCCTTTCACTGTCTCTCTCTCTTCCTCTGTTTCTCTCTCTCTCTCCTTCTCCCTCTCTCCCCCTTTCTCTCTCTTTCTCTCTGTCCCTCTCTTTCTCTCTCTCTCTCTCTCCCTTTCTTTCTCTCTCTCTTTCTCTCTCTCTTTCTCTCTCTCTTTCTCTCTCTTTCTCTCTCTCTCTGTCCTTTGATGAGCGCATGACACACCTTCTTATCTTGAATTTTGTCTTGCAGGCTGTGTCTTACAGATTGTCCAGAGAAGACCCGCCATGACTCTTCCGAATAGTTGTTTTGAGTTAAATTTGAATAAAATAATTTGTTTGGAAATTCAAAGATGAATGAATGATTCTCCTTTTTCTGACCACACATGAATGTTAATTGTTGTACTTGTGCGACATCAGGCGAATTGTTTTGTTCATGATTTCGTAAAGTTGATGTAAAATATCTCAAAACAACAATTTGGAAGAGTCATGGCGGGTCTTCTCTAGACAATCTGTAAGACACAGCCTGCAAGACAAAATTCAAGATAAGAAGGTGTGTCATGCGCTCATCAAAGGACAGTGAGAAAGAGAGAGAGAAAGAAAGGGAGAGAGAGAGTGAAAGAGAGGGAGAGAGAGAAAGGGGGAGAGAGGGAGAAGGAGAGAGAGAGTAACAGAGGAAGAGAGAGAGACAGTGAAAGGAAGAGAGGGAGAGAGGGTGCCGACACTGCAGACCCAGGCCTCACTGCTCACCTGCTGCCACCGGTGTGTCTCCAACCACGTGCCGGTATACACTGCAGTCCACCAGGTCCCTTATCTGAAACAGAGTCCAGATTTATGAATGGCAGAGTTCATATCAGTGCACACGCCATCATCGCTTGGCCGCCCCTGCGCACACAGGCTGCTGCACCCCAGCCCCTCCCGCCGCCCAGCGATGTTTGCCCGCCCCTGCGCACCCAGGCCTCACTGCTCACCTTCCGCCACCAGCGTGTCTCCAAGAGGGCCCACCACGTGCTGGTGGAAGCTCCAAGCCCGGGGCCCGCGACCTTGGCAGCCTCCACATCATGCAGCCCCGCGGGCCACCAGGTCACACACGTGATTCTGGGTCTTGATTTCGCAATGGCAAAGATGATATCAGTGCACATGGCATCATCGCAGGCTGCACACCCGCTCAACTCTATAGGTGCCACTAACTCTGTGAACCGCGAGGCAACGCCACGTGGCGGTAGGCCCGCGCTGCCCGCTGGCTCAGGTCTACACTGCGGTCCAGCAGGGCTCACACAAACCCTTACCAGTCCAGACCGCCAGGACGGCGCATCATCGTAGGCTGCACACCCGCTCAGCACCTAAGGTGCCCCTACCTCAGTGCACCGAAAGTCACCGTCCCGTGGCGGTAGGCCCGTGCCGGCCGCAGTGTTTCCGGTGCCACCAACTCTGTGCAACGCAAGTCATGGACCCTTACTGATTGAGTCTCGTGATATGCCAGGCGAACGCAGCCATGTCACCTCCGGCAGTGGGGAAGAACTGGGACACGTAGCGTCGTCCCCCCCCCTTTATACGTAAGCCGAGTGGGCTGGGTCGGCGTACGCCAGGCCAGCGTAGGGGTGTGAATAATTATCCTGGGGCTCTGGGCGTGGTTCATTTCTGGGCTGGACAGGAAACCAACTGATGCGTGTGTCTCTGTTGCAGTGTCTGCGCCACACGGCCCGTAATCGACAATGTTGCATGCACCCGTAGGGCGGCTGCGCACGAAGGGATTGTACAAGGAGCGCAAGGCCGCTCGGGCTCTTGGCTCATGCATGCCAACTGTTGTGTGTGTATCGCTATTGGTGCACCATAAGCCTAAGGCCTAGCCTCAATTGCAGCGCGAAAGCCACATCACATTTCCAGAATGCAAGCAGTAGTCAGACTAACGTTAGGGATGAAAGCTCCTTTGTCTCAATACATAAGGCGGAAGGACATCTGCACCTCCGGCCTTGGTCTTGCATGCGGCAGGCACCCCTTGAGAGAGATACCATAGCAGATGATGACGACTCCCACACTACGCACAGCGCTAATGAAAAACCAACGTATCCACACCCCACACACAGAAGTCCTTGCTCGAGGTACTCTTGCATGGAATTCCCTCGACACTCACGTACACAACAACCCATAAGTCCAAACGTTGCACACACATACGACTCATTGCTCCGAGCTGTGGCATATCATCCACATAACTGCCGCAGGTTAGAAGAGTGCCGGTTCTACGAGAGCCACCAAAGCAATGGCAGAACATCCCGGGCGCATGCACAACGCCTGTCACGTGGAACTGTACCGTGACCGAATGCTGCCTGTTAGTGTCTGATGCATTGGTCGGCATGTTGTGGCCCTTGTCTTGCCCGTACTGACACGCACATGGCAATAAAGTCTACGCAACTTCACTAGTGTTCAACTGTGATGAGTGTTGATTGGAATGACAAATTGTGTGCCTCAATGAGCATTGTCCGTACACAGGGAGGGACTGACTGACGCATTTCACTTAGGGGTGAGTCCCTATTGCCAGCTCCACCTCTGTGAGCCAGACATAGTGGTTGGAATAGTTGCTGATAGACCTGTGCTTTTACGTGTCTTCAGCAATGTGAGTATGGTGTCCATATTCTTGCCATGTGGATCAATGTGATCCATCACTACAGGCTGTGTCCACCAAGTTGAGTGTGAGTAGGTATACGAAGAGATGTTCTGTTGTCAAATGTGATGGTGGACACTACTTTAGGCCTGCCAACGACTTTGACATTTCATACCCAGCCTATTTCTAACATTGCGTGGGGCAAAGTTGAGGAATTGCGCGATTGTTGTTTCAGAGCAATGAGGCCACAGCTAGTGCACACATTCCCAGTTATATCACATCCTGTGTGTGTCACGGTCAAACATGCGCATTGCTTTCATTTCCCAGGGTGTACCTTTTTGGGCAATCAAAGTCCTTACATTCATCCATACTTTCATACTTGATCGATTATGGACATGACACATCTGTGTGAATTTGAATGATTTATTCACATTCGGTGGAGTGTCGGAGCAGGAGCAGTACATGGCCATGCAAACCCCACATTACATTGTAGCCCAGTGGAGGGCCAGCCAGAGTCATTTAGGGATTGACAAGTACATCGGAAGAGGAAGAGTACGTCCGCAGTCTGATTGCTGTGTCATTGGTAAGCAAACAAAATATGGTAGTCCATGTCGAGGTCCAAGGTGAGTGTCGCAAAGTGTTTCGGGGAACAGTGGGAGGTGTTGTTACAGGGCATGATGCAGAGGACAGAACCAAGCTGAAACAGGGCATATGGCGGAGAAGAATGCTACTGGCTCCTTCTTACTACAAAGGTGGAATCACCCGCATCTTCGTCCTCTATGTCATCTGTCTGACATGTGGGTGCTGATGTTTGGTCTGCAGCACTGTGTGCCACTGACACATCAGGGGCCGGAGATGTGTGTGTAGAAGTACCAGCAGCATTCATCAGCGACTGCCTTAGTGGCAGCAATGCGATGATGAGGATCTGCAGGGCATGGAAGATCCCAACAGCTTTTCGCTGGTGTGCATCCGTGGCAGCCATTCTTTCCGCATGCATCCGCTTCATGTTCTCCATTATCCTCAGCATCTGTGCCAACTCTCGTCTGACATCGCTGAGGCCACTCTGACTAGATAGTTGTTCTCCTCCCAGAGTCATGACTCCAGCGATGTCGGGCATGGATTGTTGGACATCATGGAGCGAACTGTGGGTGTCCGTTAGGGAGTGTAAGTGGTCCCTGATGGGACTTAGACACCAACGTATGTCATCTAGTTTGGCTGCCATGAGGTCGAACCCCACCCGTTCAGCCACCTCCTTCTGGCAGTCTAACACATGGCCTTGGAATGCGATGTGTTCTTCGGTGCGGTGCTGGGAGCCAGCCGTGGTGGTGGGTGCTTCCTGCTGTGTGGTCTGTGCAGGGGGTGGGGTCTCCTCGATGCAGCTGGGCTGCCCTGCTCCTGGAGGCGGGTTGCCGTAGCTGTCCATGAGCTGTTGTAGGGCGTTGATGTCGAAGGTGTGGAGGTCCTCTTCATCATCACTGATGAGTTATCTGGTCTGCTCTGCAGGAGGTGTTGATTGTCCCTCTGCAATGTGAAGGGGAGATGCATTTTAACATTGTGTTGACATGTATGTTGACGCATTGTTCAAGTTTACATACAAACTGCATGACAATGTACATTGTTACTGTTTGGGAGGAGCTGACTATTTGATGCAGGACAGTGGACATTTGAACTACATCATGGATGTGAGGTTGTACACGTACATTATCATCTCACAGTTTCCTGCTATGCCAGATGTGATTGGCCAGTTTCTACGCACAAGCGGAACCAGTTGTGTCCTCTGTTCTGTAGTGAGAGTGTTGCACTTTGTACCACATTGTCATCAATGATGATGTGCTGCTATTGCTATGTGTGTGTGCTGCATTGTGGGAGAGTCACCCCTGCAGCTGTGATTTTGCTGCCACTTATCCCTTTGAGGCGGTGTGCCTTTGACTTCTGTGCTTCTACAGTGCTGAGATGAGACTTGGCAAATTTTGGCTCTAGTTCGGATTTTGGACTCTTGGGCATGGTTTATCCGCAGATGTGTTGTTGGCGTCAGGGGTTGTTTGTGCACGTGGATGTGTCAGAGTGTGACCTGCTCCTTTACGGATGTGTTCCACACTCAGCCACCTCAGTGTCGTGGTGTGCACCATGTCATGATAATTGGACTGCAGCCATGCTGTTCGTCATGCAGTGTCACTTGCATTGTCAGTGCGGCTCACAGACACGCAGCTTTGCTGGTTTTGACACATGTGCATGGGTTGGTTGTGAGATTGGTGCTGTGTGGGGAGGGACCCTTTGTGCCCATAGTGGACGGGGGCCTACTTGCTGTTTGTATGTGTGCTGCAGTGTGCCAAGGGGATCAGGGACATGATCCACAGTCATTGTGGGTGTGCAGTGTGCTCTACTTAATTGTGCATGTGTGCCATTGTGCCCATCTCCCCCGTCCCCAGTCCCTGTTCAGTACTCACCCTGGTGCTGTTGTGTCAGGTCTTGTCGAGCAGTGTCCGGACCCCAACTCCTGCCACCGTCTCCCCACTGATGACTGTGGCCACCATTTCCTCCATCTCATCCAGCTCCTGGTGTTCCGCTGGACTGCCAACTCCAGTCTGCATTGCTGCCTGATGGTTGTCAGCGAGTTTCTTCTTGGTTTTGCGCTTCCCATCATTCCAGCGCCTCTTGACCTCTCCAATTCAATCAATCAATCCATCAATCATGTCATTTATAAAGCGCACTACATACCCGTGAGGGTCTCAAGGCGCTGGGGGAAGAGGGGGGTGGTGCTGCTACTGATCGAAGAGCCAGGTCTTGAGGAGTCTTCTGAAGGCCAGTAGGTCTTGGGTCTGTCGGAGGTTGGTGGGGAGGGTGTTCCAGGTCTTGGCGGCGAGGTGGGAGAAGGATCTGCCGCCGGCGGTCGTTTTCCGGATGCGGGGGACTGTGGCGAGGGCGAGGCTGGTCGAGCGGAGCTGGCGGGTGGGGGTGTAGAAGCTGAGTCGTCTGTTGAGGTAGGCTGGTCCGGAGTTGTGGAGTGCTTTGTGTGCGTGGGTGAGGAGCTTGAAGGTTATCCTCTTGTTGACAGGGAGCCAGTGCAGGTCTCTCAGGTGGGGTGTGATGTGGCTGCGTCGGGGGATGTCGAGGATAAGACGTGCAGAGACGTTCTGGATGCGTTGCAGCCGTCTCAGGAGCTTAGCCGTCGTTCCTGCGTAGAGGGCGTTTCCGTAGTCCAGCCTGCTGGTGACGAGGGCCTGGGTGACTGTTTTTCTTGTTTCGGTGGGGATCCACTTGAAGATCCTGCGGAGCATTCGGAGGATGTTGAAGCAGGATGAGGAAACGGCGTTGACCTGCTTAGTCATGGAGAGGGTGGGGTCGAGGATGACCCCTAGGTTGCGTACGTGGTCGGTGGGTGGCGGGGCTGTTCCCAGTGATGTTGGCCACCAGGAGTCGTCCCAGGCTGAAGGGTTGGAACCAAGGATGAGGACCTCCGTCTTGTCCGAGTTCAGCTTCAGGCGGCTGGTCCTCATCCATTCGGCGACGGCCTTTATTCCTTCGTGGAGGTGGGCTTTGGCGGTGTGAGGGTCTTTGGTGAGGGAGAGGATCAGCTGGGTGTCTTCGGCGTAGGAGATGATGTTGAGGTTGTGCTGTCGGGCGACGTGGGCGAGGGTGCCATGTAGATGTTGAACAGCGTTGGGCTGAGGGAGGAGCCTTGGGGTACGCCGCAGATGATCTTGGTGGCCTTGGATCGGAAGGGGCGAGGCGGACGCTTTGTGTTCTGCCGGAAAGGAAGGATGTGGTCCAGTCCAGGGCCTTCTCTTGGATCCCGGCGTCGTGAAGGCATGTTCGTAGTGTGTGGTGGCAAACCGTGTCGAAGGCGGCTGATAGGTCCAGGAGGATGAGGGCTGCTGTTTCTCCGTTGTCTAGCAGGGTCCTGATGTCATCGGTGGCGGCGATGAGGGCGGTTTCGGTGCTGTGGTTGCTGCGGAAGCCGGACTGGGAAGGGTCCAGGATGTTGTTCTCCTCGAGGTAGCGGGTCAGTTGTTTGTTGACGATTTTCTCGGTGACCTTCGCGGGGAACGGGAGCAGAGAGATGGGTCGGAAGTTCTTGAGGTCCTTGGGGTCTGCCTTGGGTTTCTTGAGTAAGGCGGTGATCTCTGCGTGCTTCCAGCTTTCCGGGAAGGTTGCTGTCTCGAAGGAGATGTTGATTATTTTCCGGAGATGGGGCGCGATGGCTGTACTGGCTTTGTTGAAGATGTGGTGAGGGCACGGGTCTAGCGGTGAACCGGAGTGGATGGTGTTCATGATCTCGCTGGTGTCCTCGTCGTTGATGTTGGTCCAGGAGAGCAGGCGGTTGGTGGTTGTGGGGGCAGTGGTCTTGGTGGTTGCCGGGCTGTCGTGGTGTTGAAGCTGTCGTGGATGTCGGCGATTTTGCGGTGGAAGAAGGTGGCCAGTGAGTCGCACAGGTCTCGCGACGGCTGGATGTCGTTGGTGTTGGAGCTGGGGTTGGAGAGTTCCTTCACGATGTTGAAGAGCTCTTTGCTGTAGTGTGCGTTATTGTCTAGGCGGTCTTTGAGTGAGGCCCTTTTGGCGGATCTGATGAGGTGATGGTGACTGCGGGTGGCGCTCTTGTGGGCGGCGTAGCTGTCCGCTGTCCGTTCGTGGAGCCAGATCTTCTCCAGTTTTCGGCATGTTCGTTTGGAGGCCTGGAGGTCTTCGGTGAACCAGGTGGCTTTCTTGCTGGTGTGGCTGTTGGGCGGATTCTTGAGCGGGGCAAGGGTGTTGGCGCAGTCGTCGATCCACTGTCTGAGGTTGCGGGCGGCGGTGTCGGGGTCGGAGGGTTCGGCGGGTGGGCTCAGGGCGAGGGTTGTGGTTAGCTGGTCTTCCGTGACTCTGCTCCAGCAGCGGCGAGGCATTTGTTCGGTGCGGTGGTGCGTGGTGGGCTTCCTGTAGGTGAAGTGGATGCAGTGGTGGTCAGTCCAGTGGGGTTCGGAGGTGTGGTTGAAGGAGACGTGTGGGCTTGCGGAAAAGATGGAGTCGAGCGTGTGGCCGGCGGCGTGGGTGGGTGTAGTCACGAGCTGTCTGAGTCCGAGGGTGGCGAGGTTGTCGATCAGGGTGGTGGAGTTGGTGTCCTTGTTGTTCTCGAGGTGGAAGTTCAGGTCCCCGAGGAGGATGTAGTCCGTGGAGGCGATGGCGTGTGTGCTGACGAAGTCAGCGATGGAATCGCTGAACTGTGGTCGGGGTCCGGGGGGTCTGTAGATTGTCCTCCTCCTCACTCCGAATGCATTCACCTTGTCCAGGATGGACTGCCATATTGCATTTTTATTTGCCAATGACACGTTGGAGGTGACGAACAGTTGTTGGTGGTGTTCTATCACCTCCGTGATGATGATCCTGTTTTCCTGCGGACTGAACCTCGTCTTCCTCGTCTTCTTCTCCTTGCCCTTCCGTGACCCCGAGGTCCCAGGCTGGTCCTCCTGAGGGCTTGTGGGGTTCTGGTCGTCCTCTGTACTTGCTCCGGCTTCCTCCATGGTGCTACACAGTTTGAAATATTTTGTTTGTCTTTTTCGGTGCTTTTATAGTGCATTTTCCCGCATGACGCGTGGGAATTGCAGGCCTGTCGCTGATTATCGCTGATTTTTTTTATCGCAGTTGGCCACATCGCAACTTTTTTCGTGTTGGTGTTTTGCGTTTTTTTGCCGTCACGGTAATTTTATCGCGGTCATTTGACGCGTTAGCGTGAGACTATCACATGGTACAGCCGTGTTGACAATACAACGTAACCACGGCGTTATTTTCCCACGATAGACTGCGATGTGCAAAGTTGCGTTAAGCTAATTTTGCAATAATTATCACACGTTCTTGAGAATATCCCCCTTATTGTCTATCATTGTTTTTTTAGCCCATCTAAATTGGCTTTCAGTACTCTTTACATCTAAAGCCCATATATTGCTTTTGAAGGATTTCACAACCCCCAGTGCACTGGCACAAGAAATATGTGATTCAATAGCCACTGTCTTTCAAGTGAAATTGAGAGTTTGCTATGTTGGTCACATAATCCACCATCTGCTGCATAACCGCTGCACTTGCAGTGTGAGATACTTCAAAAACTTTACAAAAGTAAATGCCACCGTTCACTTGTTGGTTGCTGTACTCATTCATTAAAGAGACAAGAATTTTGCCCGGATGGAATTAATATCTCCAGTTGATGGACTGGGGGAAAGGCCTAGGTCTGCAGTAGGAAACAGAAACCCAGTATGTTTAAGTCACTTTTTTTTTGCAGATTAGAAATAATGATTTCTTCTTTATAATTAAAATGCTCTTTTACTATTCATAAAAACCATGTTAATGTTACAGTGTTCACAAAGCAGCATTTGTTTCGCGAACTTCAGTTGCTTTGTAGTTTGGTGTCTTGAATCTTAACGTGCATCATAGTGAGACACTTACACGGATAAATATGCAATGCGCAAATACACTTCTGCAGAGCAGTTTCATGTTGAAAAGTGGTTCAAGGTGAGGTCCTAGAGTGCTAACACACAGTAAGTCCGAAATTGAAGACACCTTAAAATGCTTAGGGCCACATGTATCAACATTAGGAATAGCGATTACCTAATTGCGATTTCCTGCGAATCGCAATTAGGTCGTTGCTATTCCTAATGTATGAAACTCCAAGAGTTTCATTTAGCGATTCCTAGGGGGTAGCAAATCGACCTACCTTATTCAGGTATGTAGGTAGGTAGCAATTTGCGATCCCTTTGGAATCGCTAAAATCACGGCGATGGCAGCCTGCAAGGGTCAGCAGACCACCATGTCCGTGAAAGCAATCCTTTTCTTTTAAATGCAGCCTGTTTTCTTTAAAGGAAAACGGGTTGCGTTTAAAGAAAAAAATCAAAAGTTTTCTTTTCATTTTGTAAGGGCAGGCAGTGGTCTGTGGGACCATTGCCTGCTCTTAAAAAACGTTTTCGCCACCATTCCCAAAGGGGAAGGGGTCCCTTAAGGACCCCTTCCCATTTGTGAATGGGTTACCACCAACTTGAAGTTGGTGGTAAAATGCAAATATTTTGTGACCACATTCACGGTCATAAAACATTCATACATACCGCTGTGATTCGGTATTTGGAAGGGACGTCCTAAAAATGCCCCTTCCAAATACCGAATAACAAACCTATTTTGCAATTTGGTAACAAGTTACTGAATCGCAAAATAGGGTTAGATACATAGGAAAAGCCTTTTTTGCCTTCTCAGATGGGCCGATTCTGCGAATTGGCCTGTTTTGCGAACGCAAAATAGGTTCATGCATGTGGCCCATGAAGACATAGCTAGGAGGTGCAGCCTGAAGGGGGCGAGCTCTTCATTATAAGTGTGTACCTATCACCTCGTTTCCTACCTACCTTCCATAACTAGCCTACCATACCTTTAATACTTGCTATACCTACCTACCATATCCAATCTATCATACCTAGCCTAACATAACTAACCTATCATACCTCACTACCATATCTACCAAACCTACCTATCATTCGTACTTCGCATCATTGCATATAATACCTAGCATACAACATTTTCTTTACGTACGCTAATGTAAATTACACTACTATCCCTTCCATTTCCACCTGGGAAACAGCCATTACAACGCAGCTGTTTCCCCGCATACCATTACAACTCAAGCGTTACCACGCATGTGTTGTAACAACGCGTAGTCATAACTACGCATTTTTTTACAACGCATGTGCTTTTACCACGCATGCCTTTACAACGAATTTCGTTGTAAAGGTATGTGTGGTAAAAGCACATACCTTGTACAAAAATATAGGCGATCCACGTCGTTGTGAGGAAACAGAGCCTCTTCCGTATCCTCACAACGACGTGCATTGCCCCTCAGATGACCAGAGGGAACCAGGAACCACGAGGAGAGAGAGGTAAGAGGGATTGGGCCTAGGATGGGGGTTACTTTTTTAGGGTAAAAGGTGGTCGGGTGGGGAGTGTGTGTCGTGCAGGGTACTGTTTTAGGGTTCAGGGTAGGGTGGGGGTTTGTGCAGGATAGTGTTTTAGGGTAGTGACAGGACTGGGGGTCAGGGGGAGGGTCGTGCAGGGTAGTGTTTTAGGGTAGGAAGAGGACTGGGGGTCGGGGTGTCGTGCAGGGTAGTGTTTAGGGTAGGGTCGGGGGGTCGTGCATGGTAGTGTTTTAGGGTAGGGAGAGTACTGGGGTAGCGGGGAGGGTCGTGCAGGGTAGTGTTTTAGGGTAGGGAAAGGACTGGCGGTTGGGGGGTGTCGTGCACGGTAGTGTTTTAGGGTTTAGGGTAGGGTCGAGGTGGGTCATGCAGGGTAGTCTTTTAGGCAGTGGCGGCTCGCTAAGGGCGTGCTGCGGGGCGGTGGGGGAGGGGCAGGGTGGGGGGTAGTAAACTCAGACATACAACGGAACGGAGGAACGTAATAATTACTTTCCTCCGTTCCGTCGTATGTCCGAGTTTACTACCCCCCCACCCTGCCCCTCCCCCGCCCCACCCCACAGCACGCCCTGTGTGAGCCGCCACTGCTTTTAGGGTAGGGAGAGGACTGGGGGTTGGGGGAGGGTCGTGCAGGGGTATTGTTTTAGGGTAGGGAAAGGATTGGGGGTTGGGGGGTCATGCAGGGGTAGTGATTTAGGGTTTAGGGTAGGGAGAGGACTGGGGGTTGGGGAAGGGTCGTGCAGGGGTATTGTTTTAGGGTAGGGAAAGGATTGGGGGTTGGGGGGTCATGCAGGGGTAGTAATTTAGGGTTTAGGGTAGGGAGAGGACTGGGGGTTGGGGGAGGGTCGTGCAGGGGTATTGTTTTAGGGTAGGGAAAGGATTGGGGGTTGGGGGTTATGCAGGGGTAGTGGTTTCGGGTTCAGGGTAGGGAAAGGATTGGGGGTTGGGGGGTCATGCAAGGGTACTAAATTAGGGTTTAGGGTAGGGCAGGGTAATGTAACTTACCTTAGATACTTTTACCAAGAGTATACCTTTACCACGCATGCCTTTGTTGTAATGGCATGTGTGGTAAAGGCATATTCGTGGTAAAAGTATGCGTTGTAATGGTAGGTCGTGATGAATGACTACACATAGTAATACCCGCGATGTAATAACACGCGTAGTATTAGTACGCGTAGTAACGTGTCATATTCTTCTCACCTAGGATACATAACCTATTATACCTACTTACCTCGCATACCTACCATTCCTAACCTGCCATGACTACCTACCAAACCTATCTACCATAATTATCATACCTACTTAATACACCTATAATACTGTTGTAATGCTTCCATCCTCGTCGCCAGAAATTGTAGTAAAGGAGGAATGAGCAGCACACCAGCAGGTAAGTTTCTAGTATAAGATTTATTCCAAGAATAGCAGTAAACAGTGAACACTCCCTAGCTGGCCGGAAAGCAACTGGCAAAACCCAGGACGTTCGAAGAGGATGTGTTGAAATGATCCTGCGCCTCGTGCCAGACTCGTGCAACCTGTGGACATGGAAACTGACACATGTCAGATTCCATGTGCTTCCTTAAAGGGAACGTTCCGGTTTTTGTCAGTTGCTTTCTGGCCAGCTAGGGAGTATTCCCTGTTTACTGCTGTTCTTGGAATAAACCTTATACTACTAACTTGCCTGCTGGTGTGCGGCTCGTTCCTCCTTTACTACAAATACCCTACAAACTATAACTTGCGTAACTACCGTACCTAAAATACCATACACACACTACCATACCTACCTACCATGCCTACCTATCATACTCACCCTACATGCAATACTTAGCCTGCCATACCTAATCTATCTACTACATCTAATCTACCATACCTCACCTACCGTACCTAGCCTAACACCACCCTGTAGTGGATATGCTTATACACTCCCTGAGGTGGACGTTTTGTGTAAAAGAGGAAAGTTGTGCCACTGTCATCTCTAGTACGTCTTAGGTTACCTCAGCCTGCTTCACAGAGCATGTGTGCCTAACTTGATGCATCTCTAGAAAAAGCTTCAGGTACTGAAGCCTGAATCATGGAATTGTCATCTGCAGCTTTTGAAGGGCATGAAAAGATGAATGCCATGCTGCTTTAAAACTAGCTAGATCTGTTTGTTGGCTGTGCCAATGCTTGTTCTAGTATGTGCTGTACCAGTTAGCTATTTGCAAGCCGCCGCACTGTTAGTCGATTGCGCCTTCAAGTTCTATATTTGCATAGCAGCGGCTGCGTGTACTGACTCAACGACAGACTTGTTGGCATTGCCAGGTGGCATAGCTGTGCAGTGTGAGAAAGCCTTATCTAATGTTAAATGTTGCTGCACCTTGTACGTTCTTCACACATCGTGTCTCCATTTTAGAATGTACCTTTGGTCTGATAGGACCTTGGTGAATAAGTTTGTGCTCCATAGCAGTTCTTTTAATACTTCCCTTTTTTGCTCCGATGGTTTACCTTGTGTAGACTGTGCAGGGCAGTGAGCAGCACCTGGCAACATTGTATCCACAAAATGCAAATATTGGAAATGCGACGCACTTTGCATGTCCTTCCATATAACCATGACACCGTTGGATTTCTGCTGATTTTGCTTTAAAGAAACAAACACCAGTTGTTGGAACCACATGATTATAGAAAATTATAAGATCCAGGCTGAGGATGTGGTGCTTCAAACTTCTGATTAAACACTGCCCGAGACAGACGTGGACAGGTTATTTTATTGGTGTCTTTTTTACTCCAAGTCCTCCTTGTCACACGGTTTGCTTTATGAGCAGAAGGCCTCACCCTGAAACCTCTTGTCCCACCAACTCCATATCCAGACTCTTGGTCTGAACGTAGAAAGAAAATTGTTATTTTCTCCCCATCTCCTCTGTTTGCAAAAAAGGGCACATGATTTTCCCACATAGTTCAAAGCTAAGCTGGACTGTACATGGGAGGAGGAGTCTGAGCCGAGGGACAAGCGGGCAGGAATGCAAGATTGTAGTGAGGGAGATTTGGACTAAGAGTAATCAGGCCGTCACCACCCGTCCGGCATTCTTCTTACAGTCCTTACTCCATGAGGATTTAAACCAAGGACATGGCTCCAATGCTGTGCATTTAATAAATACAAGAAAACCAAGTCCCTGAAAACTTCTGGCATTGAGGGTATTACATAAATGCTAAAGTAGTTACTGATGAATGTGTTGTAGGAAATCGAACTTCTTTGCAAGGACTCTGTAAGGGGGAGCCTCTTGATATATGTCTGATCAAAGAGACAGAGGTCACATTGCTGTTTGAGATGCCACAATGCTGATACAACAGACCATTTCATAATCAGCAGCATGTACACATGAATGCCGGCTGTAATCACTGCTGAGAAGTTGCCTTCTCCCAACCTAAAGCTCCGCAGGGGACCCAGACTGGAAATTGAACGTGGAGCACACATCAAGGGCAAGGGTGATGTAGTACTAAGCACATGTGCCTTCCTACAGTAGAATGGACACTGGGCAATGGAGGTGACCTACATTACACCTCAAGTGCCACAACACATCATGTGGCCCCACAATGCAAGCACTACACTGTGGGACTTTACATGGTCCTCTGCTTTAATTTATTCAATCAAATCACCCGAATTCGATTTTAATTAATTTCCTCTTACCCTTCACTTAGGTTTATTACTTAACTTTAACAATGTAATATCCCGCAATGTAGTGATGGAGTGCCTTGGGACACTGTGGATTGGATGCAGTAGGGGTACACCGGCCAAACCTGAGTAGCCCCTTTCGCTGTTGAGCAGATTCTTCAAAAAATTTAAAAATCCCGGGCTGTTCAGGGACTCTGGCAGAGATTCGGCTGTTCAGGGACTCTGGCAGAGATTCACCTTTGACCATCTTGACGGAAAGCTGCACACCTTTAAGATGCTTTCCGATGGTGGCCGATACCAGGAAGACACAGCGGAGCACCCAAGGCCGCCCTTGAAGGGGCACATCCATGGTCATTAAAGTATTTCAGTTTCCTGTTTCTCTGAGTAAAGTTTGTGCCCTCATACCATGCAGTTGGCATAATGTGCCAGCAACTAGCCCATTAAGCCACCCCAGAAAAAAAATTGATTGCTTCCACCAGAGTCAACAACTGTGGCTTAACAATGTGCAGCAACCAGAATTGCTAGGTTACTACCCAAGGCATTCCTGGCAGGGGAGAGGAAAACTCTACCTGGCTCATTTAGGCTAGACCGAACAGCACACAAAAAGTGCAGTATTGTCAGTGACCTGAAGACAGCACTGCTAGGTTAATCAAGTACTTTGACAAAAAAAATAATCAAAGAGATTACCTCACACGACCACCAAGGGGCTTGAAACCTCGATTGCCCACAGAAAGAACGATATATTTTCTGATCAGGGAAGTGAAAGAGGTAATAATAGTTCAGTTAGTACACAAACCTACCCCTCCCTCCACAACATTCATTAAAGATGCCAACAGTGAGTCCAGGATACAGTCAGTAACTCAGAGTTAATATTTAAAAACAAATTTTTTTAAGTTGGGGCTTCCAAAGCTCTACTAACCCCCCTAGGCCTCGGAATACTTTCGAGGTGTGAGTACGTAGAAGAGGGAGTGGCGAGTAGCACCATGCTACATTTGCTAGAATTGAGTGTGGTGAAACATTCAATCATCCAGCAGACATTAACAGTCTTTCCTGGAATATGTCATGCCTCCTGTTGGGCCTCATTCACAAAACTTTCTTTCCATGAATAATTACATCTTACTTCTGGAAAGTCCTGAGTAAGTCATACCTAAAACTGGAGTGATATTGAACTACTCACTGTTGGACCCGGCCCTTTTTGCAGGGTTATTCCCAAACGTTTTGCCTCTAATTGTTTTTGACCTGTTTTTGTTGGCTTTAGGACTCTGAACACTTTACCACTGCTAACCAGTGATAAAGTGCATATGCTCTCTGTCTAAATTGTATTGGTGATTGGTTTATCCATAATTGGCATATTTGTAAGTCCCTAGTAAAGTGCACCAGGCGTGCCCAGGGCCTGTAAATCAAATGCTACTAGTGGGCCTGCAGCACTGATTGTGCCACCCACATGAATAGCCCCTTAACATGTCTCAGGCCTACCACTGCGGTGTCTGAGTGCAGTTTTAAACTGCCATTTTGACCTGGTAAGTGCACCCACTTGCCAGGCCCAAATCTTCCTTTTTACTACATGTAAGTCACCCCTAAGGTAGGCCCAAGGCAGCCCCATGGGCAGGGTGCAGTGTATTTAAAAGGTAGACATGTACTGGTGTGTTTTCCATGTCCTAATAGTAAAATACTGCAAATTTCATATTTTCACTATTGCAAGGACTATCTCTCCCATAGGGTAACATGGGAATTGCCTTGAAATATCTTTAAAGTGTAATTTCCCATGGGAGCTGAAGGAGATTTGGAGTTTGGGGTCTCTGAACTCATAATTTAAAAATACATCTTTTGGTGAAGTTGGTTTTTAAATTACGTGTTTGAAAATGCCACTTTTAGAAAGTGCCAGAGAAAACCACAGTAGATAACCCATAGATCCAGTTGAGAAGTATAGCAATCAACAATGTCTCAACAGGTAATATTTAGTATGCAGTTTCATAAAGTGTAAAACATCAATTACAATTGCAAGGAAAGAAAGGAATGGAGACGACAAAGATTTGTGAGAGACGTGCGGTCTGTATTAAAACAGTACATAAACAGCAGTAGTTATATCAGCACTATTGCATTATATGCTGGTGTAACCCTAACATTCGTGTGCGCATAAGTGCTTGTGCCAAAAGTGAACGGTGCAAGTGACGCGTGAAATAATGTGAAGAACAGTAAAAACAATGGCGTAAAGAATATGATTTGAAGAAGGGTTACAAAGCAGTATAGTGGTAATACAAGAAATAATCCACTGATTTAAGGAACCATGAAAATGCCCAAGGATGCGCTGAGTGGTTGACGGCGTTTCAACATGTAAGTAATTCAGGTCATCATCAGGACCGGGCTACAGAGAGTTCGGTCAGTTGTAATGGGAAAGAGTCCGTGAAAGATAGGAAATGTTTCCTCAACCCAAGTGAATCAGTCAAGGTATCAAAGGTGTGTCTATACGTCCAAGGGAACTGGTTGAAAATTATGTAAGTTCCAGAGCGGTCATCGAATCGCGTAAGATGTGACCAGATGATGGTCAATTAATCATATATTGGCAGTAGGTCGCCTGGTTCTGGCGTCAGAAGGGACAGCATCCGGAGAACCGATATTCGATATGTCGGGGCAGAAGCTGAATGTGAAAGGCCAGCACGAATCTGGATCCAGTCGGGCTGTTGAATTGACACACCACAGGAATGAAGCCTGGGCGAAGTAGTCCAGCGAGAGTCTGGAGCCAGACGGAGCCGCTTGAGACACGTAAGCTCCCTGTGAAAGTGGGCATTTTCTTGATTAACCATTCTGTGCTTCTGCCTGTCTGTAGAATCCACATCTGGGTTAGGATGACACTTGGGCTCTTGTGCATGTGTGACTAGACAGTCACACAAAGGAAGCTGAGGTGGGCCTTGCATATCCTGATGGGCCATCACCAGTCTGAGGGGCCTTCCTGAGCTAGAGTGGTGGGAGGCGTTGTCACTGACACCTGAATAGGGCTGTCCTGTCCTCACACAAAGCTGTCTCCACCCCCCGGTAATGTGACTGGAGCCAGGTCAGGGAAAGGCAGGGTCTTGTGCACTACAAAGACTTTCCTTTGAAGTTTGTCTACTTCAAAAGCAGAAAGGCGTGTAAGTATTGGACCTCTGACACTCTCAAATCAGAACCCCTCTGGACTAAAGGACATCCTGACAGGAAGAAGAGCTGTATGCTGCAGCAGGAACTGACACTCTGCCTGTTGCTTTGTTGTGCTGGCCTGCTGCTTGCTGTTTCTATCCTGGGAGTGAAAGGACTGGACTTTGTTTTCTGCATCCTGCTTCCAAGGGTCTCCAAGGGCTTGTGCGTGCTTGCCTCCTCTTAAGAAATCTCAGGGCCATCAAAGACTTCCCCTACCAGTACCTGGGCTGTTCTGCTGAGAGCCCTGACTTGCCAAGTGGTGCCACATCAGTTTCTGGGCCCTTGGAACTGTACACTGGTGAGAAAATCCACGCAGTGACTCTCAGCGCCTGTTTTCTCGACGCAGCACTGCTGTGCAGCTGAAAATTCAGCGCATCACCGTTGTGCGGCTGAAGAATCGACGCAGCGCCTGCTGTGTGACTGAAAAATCACTGCAACCTGAGTCCCGAGCAACATGTCACCGACGTCCGTTGAAGCCGCTCCGACACAGCCCCTGCTTTGCGGCTGAAGAATCAAGGCATCGCCTGCTTTGTGACCGTGAAATCTACTTAGCACCTGCTACGCCGCCGCCGCATTGACACAGCGCGTCTGGATTTTCAACGCATCATACTTCGACTCTGTCTCTTCATCGACATTGCCTGGCAGTAAGGACCTGAGGCCGCGTGTCCAGAGATCGACACATCACCTCCCCTGACAGTAAGGAACCGACACTGACAGTGGTTAATTTGTAAAATAAAAAGTGCTGGGGCTCTCCTCAGGAGACAGCGCTAACAGAAGAAATGTGCTGGTGCAAACTGCCTTCTGACTAGAGCCTCGGCACTTATTATTCTGGAGAGGACTTGGCCTAATGGCTAGAGCTGCTGATTTCGGAGCTGGGGAGCCGGGTTCGAGTCTCGGCGTGGCTCAAAATCCTGTGATTATGGGGAAAATCGCCTGCCTTCCAAATGAGTGCGTCCTTAATTGGTGCTATAAGCGCCGGTGCCGAGGATTAGGTGCCGGTGCTGAGCACTGGAAAGCACAGGCTCAAATTAAGCACTGCCGACACATCACCTCCATTGCGTAGTAGTAAGGAACTAATGCATCACCTCCCCAGGCAGTAAGGAACCGACACATCACCTCCCCTGGGAGTAAGGAACAGACGCATTGCTTTGTTTTTCTGGCGCCTCACCTCCCCTGCACCTGTTTTCATCTTTTAACGCATCTCAGGTACTTTGTGCTAAAAGTGACCCATCCAGACATTCCTATGGACTAAACTTGTTTAATCTTTTAAAAGTTATATCTTGACTTGTGTATGTTGGATTGTTTTGATCTTGTTTTATTAAGATAAATATTGGCTATTATTCTAAACTGGTGTGGACTCCTTTTGTAGTGTTTTTACTGTGTTACTGTCTGTGTGTGTATTTACATATTCTTTAGACATTGCCTCTGAGATAAGCCTGACTGCTCGTGCCAAGCTACCAAGGAGATGAGCAAGGTTTATCTTAGCTGCGTGTCTGCCTTACCCAGACTAGAGTGAGGGTCCCTAGTTTGCAAACCACAGCCAACTAGAGACCCCATATCTAACACTCACATAAAATGCTTTTTGAAGCAGGCATAGATATTCTGGTTTAAATGATCAATTAAGTCAGGATTAACAACCACTCATAGAAAAGGCTTCGTGAATCGGGCCCATCATCCACTAGGCTGAACCACACGGAATTTGCATGTGCATTTTCATCAAGCATCCTGGGCCGTCCCAGAATAAGTTGGGATGGAGCATCACTGTAAGACTCCAACACCAGCAACAACCAGGGCTAACTAAGCACGGGCACAATTACCATTTCTTCTGCGAATAATCCTTTTATAATAAAAAAAGAAACCAGTGCAATGTGATGAACGTGAATGGAAATGGACAGTGCTGTGTGGATAAAACATCCTCCGTGGAGTAGAACGGGTTCCAGATTGTCCTAATGTAAAGAGCTTTGTTTAAATGAAAAGGAGCAGCATGTTTATTATTTCACGCATGCTCAGTTGAAGCAAATGTCATGCCTCCCACTCTCCTCTATATATTTTAATTGCCCGGCTTTTGCCAGTGGTTTCCAGCTGCAGAGGCAGATAATGAAGGCGTTTGTTGCCGGTTCCTGGCAGCAGAATTGTTCAAATGGCAGGACTCTGTTCATTTGTGGTCTCTGAAGTCGTATATGTGTTAGTGGCTGATGCTCCTGGCCTTCTCAAGGAAGACTAACACCGCGCAGTCACCATTCCTTGTAAAAATGCACACAAATGGGAAACATATGCAGCTCATGTTTTACCACCTCAAATGTGCTTTCACATGAGCTGAGCATCTCCAACACCAAGTTAAATGCGGTAATCTGTGCTGCACCTTATTTAAATATCTTGAAAATTGAAATACTGTTTTGCGTGGTAGGGTCCAGAAATGTTCACAATAAGTGTCCTCTGGGTTGGCATTGTCAAGCAATGCAGGAGAGAAAATGGATCTGCACTGTCAAGCAATGCAGGAGAGAAAATATACAGATCTGAGGAAGGTTTCCGAACCCTGCACAGAGTCCTCTATTTGAGTAGCCTGCTAAATTTGTGGTAATACCTCCAATGGGCGCTTCATTTGAGCTGGTGGCTTCCGGCACTTAATAATAAACACCAGCGATTTTCATTAGCACCAGTTAAGGACACGTACATTTATGATAGATTTAGGGAATTGCCCAGAATCACAGAAGGTTGAGCGGACGCCGAGACTCGAACCTGGTTGCCCAGCTCGGAAGTTGTCAGCTCTGCCATTGCCCCACATCCTCTCTTCTCTTTCATGTTTCTGTTTTAGGCAGTGCCAACAGGAGAAATGGGCTGGTGCAAATCCGTATTTTTTGTAAAGCGCGAACTACTCACCCTTACGGGTCTCAAGGCGCTGGGGGCCGTCGTGGAAATTAAGTGAGCTATTGCCCAGAGTCACATGGTGCTGAGCTGAGCTGCCGCCAGAGCCGGGGATCGAACCGTGAGCCCTGTGCTCTGAAGTCATCTGCCCTGGCCGCTGCACCACACCTCTCCACTGCAAGCTACTTCCTGACGAGCAGTGCTTAATTTGAGCCGGTGGTTTCCTGTGTTCGGCACCGGCACTTATGACAGTCCGAACATGGTGGCACTGTCAGTCGAATTTAGAGATAAGGATAAAAGCTGTTTATTAATTCAATACACTAAAAAAAAAAATGAGTAATACCTACCGCCCAGGCCGTTTTTATAGCTTTGGTGTCCTGGAAATGTCACACATTTAAGAGAGTGATAATTAGTAGTGTGTTGGTGCTGTCATTGTCAGCTCTGGCGGAAGCAACGGGTGGTGCAAGCTGCAGTGGTCTCCTGAGGAGGGCCCCCCACTTATTTTTTTTTTACAAATTAAGCATTGCTGACGATAGCCCCAGCCCCTTTTTTTTTTTTTACAAATTAACCACTGCCAATGGGGTAATTATATTACTGCATCTGGCACATTCAATAGTACCGTAGATTTAGTCCTTTGAACGTACAGGTGCTGATCAGGATAGTACTGCAAATCTTGTTTAGGGGCAAACTCCCATTTCCGCTCAAAATGGAATTACAAATGGGGCGCAAATTGCGTTTTTTTCTCACGACTTGTGGCACATAAAACATGCTCCAAATTACCCCAGGAAATAGCGCACATGTGCTGCATGCAACACCTTGGAATGGAGTCTGTTATACCCCATTTGCTTGTTATTTCCCATTTCGCTCTGTCCAACTTGTCAAAGTCATGTGTTCCTGCTGATTGGTGCACCGCACACAAATGCAAATTAGTAGGTGCAGTTTGTATCCGGATATATGGTGGGTCCATCGTGATTGGATACAGATGAACAATACCAATAAAACTACTGTGCCTGTGGGTTTTTGAACATTCAGATGTGTGGAGTTACCATATAGTATTCAGAGACGTTTTAAGGCATGGTCAAAGTGTGCTCTAGCCCAGGGCCCCAGCATTTTAGGGGGCCCCCTTATGGAGTCAGCTCTGTTCTGCAGAGAGTCTTGCCCTGATGACCTTGAACAATTCTTAAAGATTGTTTTAATTGCTGTTTTCCTTTAATTTATTTTTAATGTGGGTGATGTTTGAGACTCTTATTACTGACATTATGCAGAGAAATATGTTTATTTCATGCAACATCCATAAAAAAAGTTTCTTTTAGATCAAAACAGGACGACACATATGAGAAATGGGAGGGGGTCACAGAGATAATTTGCAGTAATATTATTGAGCTGCTGCTGTGTTACGCTATTGAAACACGTCACTATCCCTGAATATTCGATGTAAACAGTGACCGCATGAAAGAAGTGAAACTGGATCATTAAATTCAAAGCTGTTCTGAACAAGAACCCCCAAAATACCTTTGGCCCAGGGCCACCAAAATCCTTAAGATGTACCTGGTAGTATTAGCAAAAAGCTGGTGTTTAAAAAAACTTTATTTCAGCATTTTGGTGCAGCATTACCACATTTATAATGTCGCAGTAGTTCATTACTCTTAACCCGTTGAATACAATAAATCCACAGTAATTTAATTAATTTCAATTTTGCATTTTTGGGGCATTCCCAATGAAAGCGTCAGTGTAATGTGGTCGTTTCTGAACATGGAACTCCGATTGCCTATATGGGAGGAGCCTATACCCAAAAACAAATGAACACACGTTTTAAGGGCTGAGGTAGTATAACATAGTAAATGAAGCAACAACAACATATTGCTGCCATGTTTTAGATATCACACCATGGGTGGCAACACACAACCATCACAAAAGCACATCAATTCTTTTTGTACCTCTTGCTTCTAATCTTATCCTCCTCCCCTCACAAGGTGCCATCTTGAGAGCTCCTGCACACCCTATTCCTTAATTTGCATCTGTCTCTTTGAGATAAGTATCCCAGATGCTGGAGGGGCCTGAGTTATTTTTAGGTTTCTCCAGGACAGCCTTTAGTTGTCGAAGATCTAGTGTGGGCAATAACAATACTTACAGTGGGCTTTGGGCCTGCCCACTGCTTACCATTGGTTGATTTCTTAGCGACACTCATTTGTGTGCTTCTTATTCAATGGCTTTCCTTTCGATTTTTGTGTTTGTCCCGCCCCTGGAGCATAGCCCCTTTACCGTCATTTTTTTGGATAACTTGCATCACTCACATTCAGTAAACTACTTTTTTCATTTGCTTTTAACACTCTATGGAAGTGCAATTTGTTTCTAACTCTACATGCCTGCTGCTTTACCCCTTCACATCTCCATCCCCTTACACTCTCCATGTTGCTCTTCCTCCAAAAGCTGATCCCTTGCTTCCCTCCCTGCCCCACTCCAAATTTTGGTAAATTTTATCTCCCCAGTTGCGTATTTTAAAAATGTTCTGCCTTTTCTTAAATTTAAGTGCCCACCGTTCATGTACTTTTTCCCACTGTGTGCCCCATTATTTTCACCACTTGGCAGCGTTTACATCCCCACAACTCCTCCTGATTCACCATTGATTCCCCACCCCCCTCCGTCATGTATTTATTTTTATTTTTTTCCTTCTTAATTTTCTGCTGGGCTGCTTCTATTTGAAAATTTGCTTTTGTGCACATTTAACATATGTTTTATTTACTGCCCTAAGAATATTGTTCGCCATATAGGAAGGGTAAATGAATGAAAACAACTTGGAAGTCACGTCATGCCTTGTGCACATGCGTGCCTGGTGATGCTACCACGCGTGTTTGTCATCACAATGGGCTACTGAAGCATTGTGACGCAGACGCATGAATGCATAATGATGTATGCACGTAGATGTCATCACTCATCTGTTTCTCTTTTCGCCAATGCTGAGCAGCATTGGCAAAGTTACTAAGTCTGCATTGACATCCCAAAGTAGAGACCTGTTGGCTTTACCAATGCTTGTCTTAATCATGGTGAGACCAGTAGCGAATAGAGAGCCCTTGTTTGCCTTAGGCTGTGGGGGTTACAGTGTGCATCTATCCTGTCGCCTGCGAGGAGCACACTGAGGTAGATGCAACTAAGCTCATCTCCCGAAGTTAGTTCAGAGCTACCGAGGCAGGGTATGGTGGACCCAAGTGCACCACTCTATTCCCCACTGCCATACTGTATTGAGAAATAGATGTGAAGGAAGCCACTTACATGTCCACTCCATAAATGTCACCAAAGGATGAGCCCAAAGTCTCCATCAACGAGGTGGTCATTTGCCAGATTGACTTGCCCTGTACCCAACCCTGGAAAGCAATACCTATGTGAGCTGTTTTGAAAAGTCTGCTTGATTTTACATTTGACTTAATTATGCATTCATGGCACATTATTGCATGTACTATATAAGAGAAGAATATTTGTTTCATATGTGAAGTTACTGGTTATATGTTTGGTTGAGCCCACATGAGCATCATGTTTATGAATGGAGAACTGATATCTCACACGCTAACTCAATGTCAGGTGTTTACATAGGCGGCCCAATGGCATTGACAGAAACAAGTGCAGTGCCACCCAGGCGTAGGCTATGATATATATGTGAACCATAACAATTCACACTGTTAACAATCTCTCCTATCCCTTTATAATAATACTTTTGGGGTACTAAATATTTTTATTACTCAGCTGATTTACTTTACATTGCTGAGGACCAACCACAATAATAATGTAAATAATACCAGCATTCGCATTCCTGAAAAAAGTAACTGTTTTAATATTTCACGAATCACTTTGCTCTATCCATTGTTTTAATCTGAAGGGCTTACCAAACCTATCTCATTCTCTGATAACCTGTGCTGCAGTCTAAAAAGTGCCAATTCTGCCCCTCAAGCAAAGTGAGAGGTCAGCATGTTAATTAATTTCACCACATTCCTCCAATCGCTGCTAGGCTGTTAGATGTTGCAGTGCCAGACATGGGGAGTGCCACTTAGATTGTATTCACTTAACTCTTATCCCAGGTGTCTCATCTTATTCAAGCCTCCCCTAGAGGTAGAATAGGCCATGAGGTCTCCACTGATGTGGGCGCTGAGGCTTTCCAAGCTATCTGACCCCTCTAAACACTCTTCCTTCTTCCTCAAGGACCTGGTAACTAGGAAGAGACCATTTCTACAGAAGGTCTTGTTCAGTTGGTGAAATTAGCCTCTATATAGTTAAAAAGGTCATCTTTTAGTTAGGTGAACCAGTCTCCAGATAATTAGGAAAATGTCATTATGGAGAAGGTCTCGTTTAGTTGGTTGAACCAGCCTCCAGATAATTAGGAAAATGTCATTATGGAGAAGGTCTCGTTTAGTTGGTTGAACCAGCCTCCAGATAATTAGGAAAAGATCAATGCTAGAGTATTTGTCCTTTGGTTTGGCGAATCAGCCTCATAATAATTAGAAAAAGCTAATTTTTAGAGGTTTTATGCATAAAATTTTAATTTAACTTACCTCCTCGCTGCGTCTTCCTCGCTGGGTCCTCCTCGTCGCACCGGCCGGACCAACAGGAAGCACCCAGGCTGAGGCTTCCCTGAGCCAATCACAATGCTGATTAGATATGTGCCATTCCGCCACCGCATCTCCCCCTATCTGCGGAGCCTTCACTGGTTGTCCGTCAGTAGGAGAATTGAATTTAAGGCACTTACTCTGGCCTACAGAGCTACCAGGGGTCGGGGCCCGGCCTATCTGAGACTCAGATTACAAAATTACCAGCAAGACTGGGTCCTGAGATCAAACCACATGAAATTGCTCACTATTCCTCGTTTCCGTAAGGCCAGGATAGGCGGTAGAGCATTCGCGGTCAGAACTGTGAAGCTCTGGAATGCAATGCCTTGCCACCTCCGCATGACAAAGCAAGAACCGGCCTTCAGGAGAGCTTTAAAAACCTGGCTCTTTAACCTTACATAGCTCTTCTTCCTGTGCCTTCTCGTGTGAATCTGGTACCTTAGCGCCGGGACACCTCCGCCGGAGGTAGCTGTGCGCTTTATAAATTTAATTTATTATTATTATTATAATGCTGCAAAGCAGCGTTGTGATTGGTAAGCAGGGCCGGACTGGGAACCAAAACCGGCCCTGGCAAAGTGCTCGGCTGGCCCCCGGGGGGTTGGGGGTGCGGCCGAGCAGTTTGCCAGGGCCGGTTTCGGCCGATTTCGTTACAGCGGCCGATATTGCAGCTATGCTGCAGAAACGGCCCTGTAACAAAATCGGCCGCCCAGGGGCCCAAAACCGGCCCCAGCCCTGGCAGCCCACCGGGGCAGTGCCCGGTGCCCGCTGCGGCCAGTCCGGCCCTGTTGGTAAGCACCTAGGCTCCCCTGACCAATCACAATGCAGCATTGTGATTGGTCTGAGAGCCGCGTTTTGGCGCTCAGCCAGGGAATGGGGGCCTGGGCATGTTCTCCACGCAAGCTGTACTGCAGCCTGCGTGGAGAACAGGGAAAGTGCGCATGAATGTTTGGCCGGCCCCAGAGGGCCGATCGAACATTCATGCGCACTTAGGGAGTGAAACCCACTCCTCCCCCCCTGCTCTGTCAGCAGAGCAGCCCCGCCCCGCCCCGCACTGCCTGCCAAAGCTGCCGCAACCACAAACAGGAAAAAATAAAATGATAATAACTTTGAGTTATTATCATTTTATTTTTCCTTACACTGCTCAAAAGCAGTGGGGCGACACTCATACACCTTAGCGGAGGAGCCGACAGTGCTCTAAACAGTGTTTTCTCTCCCCCTCTACCCAGACCTAAAATAATTAGCATAAGGGGTTACCTTTGTCTATTAAGATCCTCCAATGCATATAGCCATACAGTGCAAATTATTCTAGAATCATGCAAGGGCATCGAAATGCTGGATTGCTGTGACAACAACACTCGGCACCAAATAATAAGATTGTTAAAGAGACTTCTTCAGAAACAGTGAAAAGACTTTTAAGAAACATACTTTATTTCGTGTACTGAATTGATAGTGGTATGCTCTTGAGACCTCAGGGCCTGATTCACAAAAGTAAACTTACACATTCATCCTATCTTTTTACGTACGGAGTCCTGCACCCCCGCTGCGGAGTCTCCGCATAGGTAAAGGTTACCTTTGTGAATCAGGCCTATATTTTTATGTGCGGAGATTTCTGCCCGGTTGTGGAATCTCTCGCAGAGGTAAACATACTATTAAATGAGAGTTTGTGAATATCAACAAAAAAAATTGTAAACTTACACAAAAGTGTACGTTAATCTTTGTGAATCAGGCCTGTCTTTTTATGCGCAGAACTCTCCACCACCACTGCGGAATCTCCGTAGTCTTAAACTTACTATTAAATCAGAGTTTGTGAGTAGCAAAAAAAAAAAATAGTCAACTTACACCAAAGTGTAAGTTTACCTTTGTGGATCAGGCCTGTATTTTTATGTGCTTAGATCTCTGCCCCGACTTTAGAGTCTCTGCAGTCGTAAACTTACTATTAAATCGGAGTTTTTGAATAGCAAAAAAATAGTAAAAGTTTACCTTTGTCAATCAGGCCCAAAGTGTTTGTGGAACTCTCAAGGCGGATTGCATGTCAGCAGCACTGTCAATGTATAATATCTATAAAGGATTTTTAAAAATTGTACTTATGTGTATGTATCTCTCTAAATAGAAACACAGAAGATAATTGTGCAAAGGCATCATTGCGCTGTATCAGAGAACATGGCGACTGGTGGGGACACAGGAAGGAGGAGCCATTGGGCAAGGAGATAGCATATGTCATCACTGGGAGGTGCATGCTCCGAGGCAGCAGAGTGGCTGGGGTGCAGTTTTCTCAGTGGCTTTTTGTGAAGGGATAGTTCAAGGAGGCCCAGTTAGTCTCAAGCATGCACAAAATGAAGAATATATATATAGTCTTGGATGAGTACCTTAACTTTGGCATTCAGAACAGACATGTTCTTATGGTCTAGCTGCCACTGCAACAATTGTTGTTCTACCGACCCCACTAAAGGACTATGTTGCAGCTAAATCCCATACATAAACAATCACTGGCAAATCCAATAAGACTGTTTTGATTGATTGATTGATGAATTTGTGTGTGTGTAGATGGGTGCCTGGGTCCATGCAACGATGAGCCACTGCAGGTGGCTGAATGATTGAGTGATAGTGCAATGATAGATGAATGGATAGATGCATGGATGAACAGGGGAGCAAGCGCTTGTGGTGTTAAATGAGTGAATGGTTGAGAGAATCAATCAATCAATCAATCACAGAATTTGTAGAGCGCACTACTTACCTGCGAGGGTCTCAAGGCGCTGGGGAGAAAAAAAAGGGGGGTGGGGTGCTGCTACTGGTCGAACAACCAGGTCTTGAGTAGCCTCCTGAAGGTCAGCAGGTCTTGGGTCTGTCGTAGGCTTAGTGGAAGGGTGTTCCAGGTCTTGGCGGCGAGATGGGAGAAGGATCTGCCACCGGTGGTTGTTCTTCGAATGCGAGGGACGGTGGCGAGGGAGAGGTCGGCGGAGCGGAGCTGGCGGTTGGGGACGTAGAAGAGGAGTCGTCTGTTGAGGTAGGCTGGGCCAGTCTTGTGGAGTGCCTTGTGTGCGTGGATGAGGAGTTTGAAGGAGATTCTCCTGTTGATGGGGAGCCAGTGCAGGTCCCTCAGGTGGGGGGTGATGTGGCTGTGGCGTGGTACATCGAGGATCAGGCGTACGGAGGCGTTTTGTATGCGTTGCAGTCGCTTGATGAGCTTGGCCGGGGCTCCCGCGTAGAGGGCGTTCCCATAGTCAAGTCTGCTACTGACGAGGGCCTGGGTGACTGTTCTTCTTGTATCTGTCGGGATCCACCTGTAGATCTTGCGAAGCATGCGGAGAGAATGCATGGATGAATGAATGCGGTGAGCGGATGGATGAGGGAATGGATAGATAAATGAGTTGATGGATGGATCATTGAGTGCTTGAATGTGTGAGTGCTGGTATAGGTGGATGAACAGGTGGATGAGTAAGTGCATGGATGGATTGATGTGTAGATGAAATATTGCATGAGTGAGTCCTTGATTTGCGATATAGATGTATATATGAGTAGTGCCTTACCCCCTGAGCCAACTTTACCCATGTGCCTAGCTTAGGTTATCCTGCGCTTTCACACCATTTGAGTCTATTGGGCACCACACAAGCTCTGAGGCTCCAAGCAGCCCTTCAGGTGCTGGCCACAGTACATGGATCTTGAAAAATTCACAGACCAAGGACTCTTACTTGCATTAGGCTCTTCCATACCTGCTCTATTTCCTACCCAAAGCCTCACACAGAGAAGCCATCATTATGGTGCCTCCTAGTAGCTCCCAAGGTACTACAGAGCCCTATGCAGTGCCCAAAGCATTGAACATGACACTTCCCATACACCATTACAGTGCATCCTCTTGTTATTCGCAGGCTGATGCTGTGGCCCCTGCTATGATCCCCTTCTTCGAGTCTAAAACTCTCTCCTGATACCGTAACAACTGCTTCGTTGAAGCTCACAGACTGTTGCAGGTTCCTTATGTGCTCTTCATCCTTATCTGTAGGATGAGAAGGGAGACCTGCTTGCCTGTACTGACCTGATCCATGCATGTGGTGTCCATTGTGTGCTCACAGGTGGCTTTTGGGCCCCTGTGGTGCCCAAACCTCAGTGTGATAAAATCCAGCTGCCACTCAATAATCTGAGCATGTCTATGTGCAATACTCAAAGGTCTTTTAGGACCTTGCTGCTTTGCCTCTTGCCTAAGACACAGCTAAAGTAAACTCTATACAATGTTTTCAGAGGCCTCAACAAGGTTAGCAACTGCAGCTACAGAACAGAGACAGGGCGGGTGCCCATCTGCGACGAGGTCCAGGGCTGTTCTGTAAAACAGCTATGGGCTTTTTCTGATCCCCATGCTCCTGAACCAACACCCAGAGCAAAACCATTGCATTTATCACAGTGCAATGTAAAAGGTTTGGCATAATCAGGCAGACCCAAGGTTGGGGCAGACAGTTATGGTTGCTTCAATTTGACAAATGCATGTTGGCTTCATTAGACCACTGCAAGGGTTCAGGGGTATCCTTTCATACATAATGTTCTAAGGGATTGAATATAGCGCCATAGCCCAGAGTCCATTGTCTACAATATTTGGCAATACCTGGAAAGATACCTACCTGGGAAACATGTAAGGGGTGAGGCGACTTACCAATGGCTTCAGTTAGGTCTGGTGACAAGTGATGTGCACCAGCAGAGATCTCCTAACCAAGATACTGCACCCGAGGGAGACAAAATTGCAGTTTTTCCTTTGAAGCCCTGGGTCCCTCGTTGGCCAGTTTGGTGAGGAGGTAATTGAGTCTTCCTTGCACTGATCTAGGGTAATAGAAGCCAAAAGTAAAACATACACGTATTGAACTAAAGCAGAACCATGTGGGAAGGCCAGTGTGTCCAGATCTTTCTTAAAGGCTTGGGAAAAGATGGACAGAGCCTTGGTAAACTCTTGTGGGAGCCTTCTCCACGAAAGTTGAGACACTCGAAATGAGAAAGCGAAAATTAATTGACTTTCCTCATGTGTGGGGATAGAAAAGAAGGTGGTAAAGATGTCAACCACAGGGAACTATTTGGCATTAGCAAGAATGCAGGAAACGATGATGGCAGAGTTGGGGTCAACAGGAAAGCCAGGAATAACCACATTATTAATTGCTCTGAGATCTTTGACAAATGTGTATTTATTTGTTTTCCCGCTTTGCATATCTGTTTGAGGTGGTCAGTTATCACAGGGCATTTTCCCACCTCTGTTTCTGGTTTCAACGTTTACTGACGTATTCTGAGTAGTTTCTTCTGGGGGTCGATTTTGATCTTCACCGGTTTCATTGAAAAAATGAAACCCACATCATTAGCCCCTGTGGACCACAATGTGGGAGGTACCTGGGGAAGTAATTCATTAAATCGGGGGACAGTTCACCCTCATTTGAATGGAGCTGACTATTAGGATTCTCACTGAAAATGCCAAACCTTTGTTCTCTCACTGGTGGATTAAACTTACACAATATATCCCTCCCTAAATAAATTAGTGAAAAAGGTAGAGCTCAGTAAGAAAGAATGTTTTTCAGTAAAGAGACAGAGACAGGGTTAGATGTGTGAGGTGGGACTTGTTGGTTAGAAATACCGACTGCATCAATGGACATGAACGCGAGAGGGAAAGTGGGAACCTCTGAAGTATTTAAAGCACAGCAGCTACGGCCCATGCCCATGAGGCAAGTGGTGCATTTGCCATTGATGAGGCAATGTACATAAGGACTCTTTCGATCTACAGGAATGAAGGTATTCATGACACAGTCTGAACCTTTCGGGCTGTCCTAAAATTCAGGGTAAGAATTCTGGGTGATTTGATCAAATTAGGGCAGATCTGCAAGATTGGCCCTGTGTGAGGCAGTGTTAGGACAATATTGTTTCCAGTTACCAAGCTGGCCACATCCAAAACAGTCTTCATTTCCCCTTCTCACTCATTGCCCTCCTAGACCGCCCTTCATCTTTTGTCTGAAGGGCTTCTCTCACTCATCCTAAGCTTTCTATATGAAAGGTACGATGCTCAGGAAAGGGCTTTTTCCCATCCTCGTTAGTGAGTCCCAACCACATTTAGATACTTGCACAGGCTTTATCTTACTGGTGGCACATAGTGTGGTCAGGAGTCCCTTTGGTAGTGGTTCGCTATGTTTAGATTTCCCATCCCTCGTCCTAATTTCTTCTCTCATGCATAGACGAGTGGTTTGCAGGCCTTGTGCCTGCAGCTCATCCTGTGTAGGGGGGGGGGGTGGAAAAAAGGTGAGAAATCCTTCAGTTCGTTTTATAACTGATCTCATGGAGGGGGGAGGGAAGGTATTTTACACTCATACCCAAAGATCCGCTGTCCTTTGCCTTCAGTCATACGCCTGGTGCCGGTGTGGCTGGATCAGAGCACCTCTTTCTCACACACATTCATCCTTTAAGAGTCTGTGCTTCTGATCTTGGAACTCCTGCCAAATTTCCCTGTAATTGCACTATTTCTAGAGCCCGCTCACTCTTACCCATGGACTTTCTCTTTGTCCGTGGACTCCCCTCAATCGTACCTACCCAACCAGTCTATTGCCCTTCATCTTCTCCCCAGACTGCTTTCATCAATGCACTTTCAACATTTGACAGGCAACATAAATACGATGCGAGCCATGGACGCACGCAAGCAGAGTATGGTAAGCACAGTTCGACTTTACCTACATTTGGTGCAGCATTCTTGCGCTGTCTAATCACAGCGCCTGATCCAGTGCTTGACTGCGCCCTGGTCCACCTGGAGAAACCTCTTCCTTACCTTTGGTGCTTGGGGTCGTCGTGTGCAGCCCGGTCCAGTGCCCTCCTGCTCACCTAGCGCGGACGGTTTCCCGCATACAATGCACCATCTGTAAAATAAAACACAGCACTTTGGAGGCTAAAAGTCCAACATGCATTTAATACAAAAATAGCCGTTTTGCCAGCAAAATAATGATTGGCAATTGCCATTTCAATGGATCAGAGCATCCTCTCAAACCGCGTTGGAGCATATGAGGTTACATTTCTATGCATTGCACACTCATTTCTAAACGCTTTTCCTCAATGCAACTAAATAAAAGCAAAGCCATGCGAATGAAAATTATTACTTTAAGCAAAACTGTCTAATGAGCAGATATTAGAATCTTCTCATGGGAAGGACAAGAAATACAAATAAGCGCTGAGTTCATCAGCTTTGACATTTTAAAAACTGGGGTACATCACTGCAGAATGCAGCCAATGTGCAAACTTATGACAATAATTAAACTGGTTTCTACAATTCAGAAATACATGAATCTTAGCAGGCGACTTTAATATACTCATTCATTCAATGTCAAAACGAAACTGAAAATCAAAAGTAAAATGTATCAGAAAATATTAAGACAGTCAAGTGTTAGTGCAATTGAAAGTTAACAAGCTGAATAAAACAAGGAAAGACATTATTACAATTTCTCCTAATTAGCTTCCAACTGTCTTTTTAAATGTATTTGAAATGCTTTTATGATATGTTATGGATGCACCTATACATAAGTACCTTAATTATTCTTTTATTTAAGAATTGAATGTGTTTTTTTCGGTTTGAAGTGTGATTGCAGTATCTTTGCTTGATAGTCAGTAAGGTTGACATCATTCGGCCACTTCCTAAAACATGGAGTCTGTGTGATAAGCCACAATGACATGATTACTCGGCTTTCAATCAGGTAGAAGACATGTTGGTTAATTTGTGTGAAATCTACCTTTGGTCATTCACTCATCAGGGATAAGTTTGCTTTTATGATGTTGGCATCTAGAATTCTGCACATTGCATTTGAGATTGCACTTTTATTGTGTATCTCACCGTAAGGTTCTTTACAAGAAGAGTTAGAGGAATTCCATGATGAGTAAAAATTTTGATTACAGAATCTGCGAACCTAAAAGTATAAAATTCATAGTAAATGCAGAGTTGTGGGCCCCTACTCCCACATGCTAATATAAAAGACAACACCAACCCATGTTCTGGTGGGTATAACTGGCCACGAGCTTGTGCGCCAAGGCCCTCTTATAAACAGGGTTGCCTCACTGGTGACGCCTTTGCTGAAAAGGTGTGGGATGGATGTAAGTACGGCCCCTAGGGAGGGGCAGTTGCATGACGTGTCCAGCAGCACACTGCATTCCTCCCAAAATCCAAAAGACAAGACAACAAGTCAAACCTGTGGATACAAAACAAAAATAAATGGGATACCACGTAGTCCATCAGTCTCTAGAGCATGGACGTCATTTGGAGGTAGTCAGGGGTCGCAGCTGTGACCTCTAGCTTGCTCCCTGCTACTCCTGGCACTTCCTTTGCAACCCCTGGCCTCAGAGGAGGCAAAAGGTTTGTCTCCTGTGAGGCCAGAGATCTCAAAGGAAGTGCCAGGAGTGGCAGGGAGCAAGCTAGAGGTCACAGCTGCGACCCCTGACTACCTCCAAATGACGTACATGCTCTAGAGTCGATCAGCAGGGCAGCATGTGGACGCAGGAACTGATGAAGCTGACTGCAACTGGACATCTCTGCTCGCATTCATACCTGTGTGTGACAGGACATGAACACTGGTTCAAAGACATCCGAAACCTCTGGTTGCATGCCGGCTGTAGTCATGTCCATTGTTTGGAGCTGGTCCACTCTGCTGACGCTCCAGATGATTTGCGGTTAGTGTTAACAGTTCAAAAAGAGGGTGCGTCAAGAGCGTTGTCGGAGTCCATTGCAAAGCTTGCATTGGTGGTGTTGCTTGACTCCTTGAAGACAGTTTTGGCATGTTGCAATCTGTTGAAGTCTCTACTGGAAGGCCTTGGTACCTCTTGGAATCCGTCGGTGGGGCAGTGTCAAATCCATTTCTCGTGCTTGTGGAGGCCCCTTGGAGGGGTTGCCACAGACCTGTGTGTGGTCTATGCTGGGGCTGGGTGAGTGACGTGTTTGGGCTGCTGCAAGACCGCCAAGGCGCCACTGCCTCGTCGCTCATGCAATCGCAGGGGTAGATGGGTCCTGAGCAAGACTCCCTCTCGCCACCGGGATCGGAATGCAGGGAGGGTCATCAGGTAGTCGCTGGTTGACTGATACTTCGAGTGTCACTGGTGCTTCTTATCTGTAAGTATAACAATGATGTTGGTCTCCACTCTGGTTGTTTTATGCTCCATGGGTGGTAGTGATGACGTACTAGACAAGGGCTTGAATGATGGGGTTGCCAGTCGTGCGGTGGACCTGTACGACAGGTGGTGATGAATTGCGGTCATGGTCTCAGGCATTCTTTCTTGGGTCATGGACAACTTAAAGTGATGGTGGCCAGGTGCTTACATCCTTTCCATTGTACAGGTATCTTCATCCTTCAGCACAATGCTCTCAGTTGCTGAGCTGCCGGTTACTGTGTCTGGATGGTTACCCTGGGAAGTGTGGGCAGAGACTCGGTTCATGCATTCTTGCGGCTTACTCTTGGTTCTCCTACTGTCCTTGAGGCAGAGACTTGGTTTGTGTGTGCTTAAGACTCACTCCCAGTTCTCCTGCTGAGCTTGGGGCAGAGGCTCGGTTTGCGCTTGCGGCTTACTGGTGGTTCTCCCGCTGTGCTGTCACCGGGCCATCCTTGTTTCACCTCAGTAGCTTGTTGCTTGTGTCTAGATGCGCTTTGTAAGCAGTTTGTGTCTTCTTGAGTGTGTCATTCATGCTTGGCCTCTCTTGATCATCCCTCTTGGACTTGGTTGGTCATCAGGTTTTCCAATGTGGACTGGCAGGTCACACTTACACGTCCGCCTCTTCTTTCCCCTTGGTGCTTCGACATGCACCTTCCTTCCAATGATGCAGTTGAGACTTCTCATTGCTAGAGTCCCTCCTTCTTCTAGGTACAGCGCATTGCACCTTCTTAGGGAACGGCCAACAGGGCCTCCCAGTGGTCCACAGACTCAGTAGTCCGGCTACAAGACTCGGGTGTTGGGCTCCAGCTTGGTGATGATCAGGGCAGTTGCTGATCCAATTTTCCATAGGGCTGTGTGGTGCTCGGCCACATGTTGCGCGTTCCCTCTTCCAGAACCTTCTTAGAGCTACTCCGTGGTGTTCCCTCTTTGCGGACCTTCTTCCGTGGGCAGTAATGAGCTGTGGTTCTGCCTCTTCTCCCTGGGTGGTACAGGACTTGCGTCTTGAGGTGTTGCTGCTATCAGGCACACTTGATGGGGTGTGGCATGGTGTGCCTTGAGGGTGCGGGCTGATGTGGTCCTAGTGTCTGTACAACAGTTGCGACATTGTGTGCTTCTGCCCACCTTCTGGTCTTGCTCTACTTTTGTTGGGCTTCCCTTGCTGCCTGGGATAACATTTGTATGGCAAGATTGGATGATCAGGAAGGCATTGCAAGGGGTCCTGGCTGAGAAGGTTTGCGAGCTTCAGTCTATGCTCTGTTAGAATTGGAGGAAGTGCTCAGTCTGTGTGCTCCCCCACCCTGCTCCCCTCTCCTTGTTGGGGTAGCAGACTCCTGGCTGCTTAGTCTCTGGAACCGGAGCATGCATGCTGGGCAGATAGAGGCTGTGGTGGGCATTGATGGTACAGTGTCTAAGCTATGCAGCCACCATGGGTTTCTGGGTGCTCTCTGGCTATGATCCGACACGCCACAGAACTGTAGTGGACTTTGGCATGTGACTAAAACTGGTGCAGAACAGGATCCAAGATTTGCTGTTCTAAAACTCTGAACCACATTGTCTCTCAGCTACTGGGTTTGGTCTTCATGGATAACCTCCCAAATTTATGCTTCCGTGTCTAAGTTCATGAGGCACTCTTTTGCCCATTTTAATGGATTGCCCAAATACTGGTACTGAAGGCGTACATTTGGTTGGACGAGCTCTCATCATGGATATGTTTGGCCTTTCTGTCTTAGTGCCATTATGGAGACTTTGGGGTTTGTCACTAGATTCAGGGAACATGCTGCACTGATTGACGATTGAATACAGGCAGGGGTTGGCCTTCTTGCTATGAGCATAGAGTCTTTGTCTATCTATTCATGTGTGTATGCTTTGGGCAGTGTGGGTTCCTTCAAGTCATGGTTTTCCTTTCCCCGCACAGCATTCTTTTATTCATTGTCAGTGGTGGGGGGGACCAGTGCTGATTTGATTTTGGGCTCCTGGATAGTGATGACTCTCACTTCTTTTATTAGCTACTGCACTCTCCCTCTGAACGCCAAGTTTGGATTGCTGGGCTGGACAATTGTGTTGGAATGACATAGCTCTGGTGCCCTCTGGTGGCCTTTAGTCTTTCTGGAGGGTATGTCCAAAAGCTCTTACCTCACACGCCTCATTTCTTCTGGCCTGACGGTCTGCGAACAGCCGCCCTCTCACTGCAATTGCTCCTGTCTCTCTCGTTCAGTGGTTTTGCTGGCCTCAGGGCTTTAAGTGGGATAAACAAAACTGGGGGGTCTCTCAAAGGGGCGTGTCCGATGTAATTAAGGGTGTGGCTTAAAAACACATAAGCTAAAAATCTGTGCTAAGCAAGTTTGCCGCCCGACAGGTATTTTGTTCCTTCTGTATTTGCATCCAGCTATATGATACAACAAGTAACATTACACCTACAAGAAGTCAGGACTGTTGGCTTTGTCAATGGTTGTTAGTTGCATAAGATAAATAAGCAACAACTATGGCTTTGTTGTATATGGTATCGAAAATGCTTCAGTTCTGACACGACGAGCACGTGAAAGAACTGTAACGAGTCTCTTTTGAGTTACATTAAAGGCTATGAAAGGTGGTTCTGCTGCAGAGTTAAGACTTTTTTTCACCCTGAGGGTGAGGGCAAAAGTGAAGAGCCCGATAGGGACCCGTTTCAGCACCTGCTTTTTAGAACTGCTGGTGCTGAGCACTGGCAGGACCTGGCCCACTTAAAGCCTTAGCTGGCCTCATCACTCTGGTATTCACCAGAACGCATCTGCTTTTCTTTTATGTGAGAATGAGACCTGTTTGCTCAGCCCGCCTACCGCTCGGGTCTCAGGCTGCACTACAGATGTTGTCTCCGCTAGTGCCCTTCAGGCTGTTTGGGGTTGCTCACCTTCAGGTTCGTATTGGTAAGGCGGGCACTCTGGCAATGGCCATGGGGCCGGTATCCAAGTTCCAGCTGTGGGCTGCTTTTATGGCAGCCTGGGGGCCGATTTGGGCTGTGTCTGGTGTGTTCAGATGTTGCCAGCGGCCTTGAGTGGCCTTTCTGGAGGCTGATGGGCGTCCATTACCTCCCTTTTATCAACGGGCAGAGGTGTCACTCCCTTTCTCTCGCTGGGCCGGCCAATTAATGTGTGCATACTGAGCGGGGGGAGGGGGCCTGAGCAGAATTGCCCTCTCTTGTTTCCAGGTGTTTATAAAACTTCGCCGAAGCAGTGTTTTGAGGAAAGGCAATATGCAAATGTGGGCCACTTTTTTTTAGCGTGCCCGGGCCCATTTCAAATCCCAATCCAACACTGCTCACCTTGTATTCTTTCTTACACAGGGTCATCAGTTAGTTGAGCAGGCGGTGGGGGCCTGGGGAGCAGCACATGGTCTCCTCCGGCTCTTCCCAGCGTCGGTGGCAGACAGCCCACTAGGGGGTGCACAGTGTCCTCCGCTCCACCCCCTGCTCTTGTGCCAGTATCTTTGAGCTCCTCTGGAGGTGCTCTTTGCTGTTCTCACCTAGGCAGAGAGTGGGCTTAGAGGCAGCAACCCGTCCTGCACTTGGATTCTTGGGGGCTGGTATGGTGCGTGATCCGCTTGAGGGGCAGAGAGTGGGTAGGTTCGGGACTGCCAGCAGAGTCTCTAGCTTCCTCCTGGGCTCGCGTGTTCGGTGCCATACACCTCTCGCTGGGGACCCAGCATGGTGCTGCATGTGCTATCGGGAGTGTTTGCCCACTTATCTTTTATGCCCAAAGTTGGGAGATAGTTTCTGACTGCTTGTTAGCCCACTATAGGCCCTTCTCCCGCTCAGTTTTCCCTCTTTGCGGGTGCCTACAATTGGCGCAGCGAGGCCCCTTATCCACGCGTGGGACGGCGCTAGGCTGCACTGCTGGTGTAATAGGGTGAAGAAGTACCCCCACAGCTGATTGACACCAGATAGGAGGTTTCATTTGGATCAGGATATGGGCTGCTCACTGGGTCTCAACCGCTGTTACAAAAAATACTCTCCACAGCGGCTGACCACAGGTTCAGCACATCAATCCCTGTTTGTACGATTTAAGAGTCCTGTGCATGCGCTTCCGGAACCCGCCGCAGTTGGGCTTCACTGAAATCCAGAAAAGACCAATTCTTTGAAAGTGGAAGGTGCACCAGGAATAGAGTCAAAGCCTTATGAGTGAGTCCATCAAATTTCTTTATTTTTCATTGTAGTAAAAAAATGGGCATTAGCTTGCTACACATAGCCCTGATGAAGTTCCTTCATAGGAACGAAACGCGTTGGCTGATGACCATTTTTTTACTACAATGAAAAATAAAGAAACTTGATGGATTCACTCATAAGGCTTTGACTCTATTCCTTGTGCACCTTCCACTTTTAAAGACTCAACCGCTGTTACAGACTCCTCATGTACAGGCCTGCACGTGGTGCAGTTCATCTCCCACCAACACGAGGTGCTATACCACAGTTCAGGCCACAAGCTGGGCATATGGCAGTGGGTGGCAGTCGGGGGTTAGACCGCCTCGTCGCCACTGTAGAGTTGTGAGCTCTGTGCTTATTTACTAAATTAAAAGACGACACCGACTCACGTTCTAGTGAGTATAACTGGCCACAAGCACGTGCTCTCAGGCCCTTTTATTAATAGGGGCATCTGTCTGCTGATGTCTGTGCTGAAACAGTGTGGGGTGGTTTAAGTACGGCCCCTAGGAAGGGGCAGTTGCATGATGTGTCCAGCAGGACACTACAGGGAGCAAACATCATATCAAGCAGATAGGGCAGATTTATCCAGCTACAAAGTCTTTACCAATGCACACGAAACTGTAAGTCCCATGGACGCAAATAGATTTGCATACTCACATGCCAAACAAGGCAAATGCTGCAGTAGAGCAACCAAATTAATTCCATATAAAACAAATACCTGCTTTGACTCACACACCTAAAAAGTCTAAATTGCAAGAAAATCTTGTTTAACAAGCACTCAATAAACAAACGTTGGCAAGCTTATAGGTTGGGTTTGCATTTTCATTTCTTAAAAAGACAGCTGCAGTGAAAGAATAAAAATAGATTGATTTCAGCATACAATATATCGGTGACATAAAAATGTGTGAGGATTCCGTGGTCCCTCATTCATTCATTCCAATGCAAGCGTTCTACAGGAGGGGGAATACATCAAAAAGCCAATAGCAAAAGGTGAGAGAGAAATAGTCCCATGGGCAGATACAGAGCTCACTGTATGTCTGTTTTAAGGAATTGTTAGCAATAGGTCATGTGGATAGCTGCGCTATCAAGCGAGACCTGAAAATAAACGCCTACAAAGCATTTTTCCAATAACAAAGCACAACGGACAAAGAAAGGTTTATGGAGAGAAGTGTTTATTTTGGACCTGATTCCCAAAACTGAATTTTGTTGTATAGAAAGCAATACTGTAGTAGTACTACTCATATACCACAAAGTGCTATTTACTAATGCACATACAGAGATTGTCCACCTCCACCAGTCATATCTTTTCGGGCGTAGATTTCTGCCACATTTCTGGAGATTTCTGCTCTTGTATATATTTTTTGGTTGTAACTGAGATAGACCAACTGGACTGGACAAGGGGGGATGCTAACTTCTAAATGGGTAGTGTTTAGGGAGGGGTAAGGTGGGATAGAGAGACATGCAAATACAAACACCCATCCCCAAAAGAGTAAGCCAATTGCTATTCACAAACTACACTTCTAAAGTTACTGCAGTAAGAAGGGTCCCAAAACAGTTTGTAAATGTAAACCAGTGCAGCCTTGGAGTAAGTCTAGCACATCACATGGCCACTCACAGGTAATGCAACTCACTCATATAGAAGATAGAGACAGAGACTTGAAATAAAACCCTATAGAAAATAATAATAACTAAGTTACATTATTTTCACTTTTAAATTAACCATATATATCTATAATAGTTTTTGTGTTAAAAAGTTAGATATAATTAAAAATGCAATATTCTATGCTTTTTAATATTCATAATGTTTTTAAAACAATTTACCTAAAATTGTAAAATGATTCAGATTGATTTAAAATACTTAACTAATAATGAAATGTAATAAATATTAATCAAATATAGTAGTGGCTGTGTTTTTTCATGTGGATGAAAAATATTATTTATACATTCATTTAATATATTTTAAATATATAAACATGTAATAAACATTTAATGTAACGACTTGATGTGCTGTAAAATGTTATTTACTTAGTTCTAGATTAATGATAATTATTTTAAATTAATTCATATTTTTATTTTACGTCAATTTTGTAAGATATTTTTTTAAGAATGAATATACTTTATAATTTTTCCTTAAATGTTCCCATTGCCAGTTTCTGTGCAACCAACAAATGGTCATGGCAAAAATTGTTCTGCTTCCTTATTTAGACCATAATATTGGCCACTCCATCTTCATTATGAAGCATTTCCTCTGGTTGGTAGTTTAATGTTGATACCTGGTACCTCAACTTACATTAACTTAAATAACTTGCTAATGCTGAGAAGATTTAGGGATTGGTTTGTTGCTGTAGCTCCTGGGCATCATCTTCCACATCTGTATCTTATAACAGCTTGCTGTGAACACCGGCTTTCCATAAAGTCCTTTTATCTGCTACAGTGGTGTGTTACACCAATTTAACGGCACGCTGGGACTACAGACTGATGTAACATTGTTAATGATAAATGGCCCATGTTTTGTTTGCTGCAAGTTCTTTGTGCAAGTGGTCTGCAAAGCTGCTCCAAGGTTGTGAGGCCTGAACAGTGAAGCAATTCCACCTTGTCTAACCTGCCTAAACATAAGCACTGTTAGACCTGACACCCTTGGATGGTAGTCCCCTAAACTGTTTGCCTTTATCTCTCTTATTTAGCGGAATTCAGTTTTGTTGGCTTTAAGACTCTATACACCTGACCACTTCCAATCGGTGCTAAAGTGCTAATGCTCTCTCCTTAAAACATGGTCAAATTGGCCTAAACTTAATTGGCATATTTAATTTACTTGTAAGTCCCTGGTAAATGGTAATGGTAAATGGTACTACATGCACCCAGAGCCTATAAATTAAATGGCTGGGTCCAAACTGGGATGGTGTGGTGTGGTTTTGCATTTGTCGCCCTAAGTGGGAAGGGTATGCCCAGACGTGGGTCCCATGCTCACTACACCACTGGATTCAAGCTAGCCTGGCTGATGAAGGGTGATGCCCTGGAACCGGTCCCAGGATGCTTGTTTCCGGTCCAGGGAGGACCTGGCTTGGCAGTTCGGGCTGGACTGTTCCCACAAGGAACAGGGTCAAGACTGATTTGCATATGGCTGGGTCCAAACTGGGGTGGTTGGGTGAGCAAAAGAATGATGGATTAAACCCAGATCCTTGTGACTGGGGGTGAATGTTTGCATTGTCCAGCATTCCGTCCATCAATTGTTTCTTTTGCATATGTCGCCCTAAGTGGGAAGGGTATGCCCAGACGTGGGTCCTGTGCTCACTACACCACTGGATTCAAGCTAGCCTGGCTGAGGAAGGGTGATGCCCTGAAACCGGTCCAGGATGCTTGTTTCCGGTCCAGGGAGGACCTGGCTTGGTAGTTCGGACTGGACTGTTCCCACAAGGAACAGGGTCAAGACTGATTTGCATATGGCTGGGTCCAAACTGGGGTGGTGTGGTGAGCAAAAGAATGATGGATTAAACCCAGATCCTTGTGACTGGGGGTGAATGTTTGCATTGTCCAGCATTCTGTCCATCAATTGTTTCTTTTGCATATGTCGCCCTAAGTGGGAAGGGTATGCCCGACGTGGGTTCCGTGCTCACTACACCACTGGATTCAAGCTAGCCTGGCTGATGAAGGGTGATGCCCTGAAACCGGTCCCAGGATGCTTGTTTCCGGTCCAGGGAGGACCTGGCTTGGCAGTTCGGACTGGACTGTTCGCACAAGGAACAGGGTCAAGACTGATTTGCATATGGCTGGGTCCAAACTGGAGTGGTGTGGTGAGCAAAAGAATGATGGATTAAACCCAGATCCTTGTGACTGGGGGTGAATGTTTGCATTGTCCAGCATTCCGTCCATCAATTGTTTCTTTTGCATATGTCGCCCTAAGTGGGAAGGGTATGCCCAGACGTGGGTCCCGTGCTCACTACACCACTGGATTCAAGCTAGCCTGGCTGATGAAGGGTGATGCCCTGAAACCGGTCCCAGGATGCTTGTTTCCGGTCAAGGGAGGACCTGGCTTGGCAGTTCGGTATGGACTGTTCCCACATGGAACAGGGTCAAGACTGATTTGCATATGGCTGGGTCCAAACTGGGGTGGTGTGGTGAGCAAAAGAATGATGGATTAAACCCAGATCCTTGTGACTGGGGGTGAATGTTTACATTGTCCAGCATTCCGTCCATCAATTGTTTCTTTTGCATATGTCGCCCTAAGTGGGAAGGGTATGCCCAGACGTGGGTCCCATGCTCACTACACCACTGGATTCAAGCTAGCCTGGCTGATGAAGGGTGATGCCCTGAAACCGGTCCCAGGATGCTTGTTTCCGGTCCAGGGAGGACCTGGCTTGGCAGTTCGGGCTGGACTGTTCCCACAAGGAACAGGGTCAAGACTGATTTGTATATGGCTGGGTCCAAACTGGGGTGGTGTGGTGAGCAAAAGAATGATGGATTAAACCCAGATCCTTGTGACTGGGGGTGAATGTTTGCATTGTCCAGCATTCCGTCCATCAATTGTTTCTTTGCATATGTCGCCCTAAGTGGGAAGGGATATGCACAAGCGTGGGTCCCCTGCTCACTACACCTCTGGATTCAAGCTAGACTGGCTGATGAAGGGTGATGCCCTGAAACTGGTCCCAGGATGCTTGTTTCCGGTCCAGGGAGGACCTGGCTTGGCAGTTCGGGCTGGACTGTTCCCACAAGGAACAGGGTCAAGACTGATTTGCATATGGCTGGGTCCAAACTGGGGTGGTGTGGTGAGCAAAAGAATGATGGATTAAACCCAGATCCTTGTGACTGGGGGTGAATGTTTGCATTGTCCAGCATTCCGTCCATCAATTGTTTCTTTTGCATATGTCGCCCTAAGTGGGAAGGGTATGCCCAGACGTGGGTCCCGTGCTCACTACACCACTGGATTCAAGCTAGCCTGGCTGATGAAGGGTGAGGCCCTGAAACCGGTCCCAGGATGCTTGTTTCTGGTCCAGGGAGGACCTGGCTTGGCAGTTCGGGCTGGACTGTTCACACAAGGAACAGGGTCAAGACTGATTTGCATATGGCTGGGTCCAAACTGGGGTGGTGTGGTGAGCAAAAGAATGATGGATTAAACCCAGATCCTTGTGACTGGGGGTGAATGTTTGCATTGTCCAGCATTCCGTCCATCAATTGTTTCTTTTGCATATGTCGCCCTAAGTGGGAAGGGTATGCACAAACGTGGGTCCCCTGCTCACTACACCTCTGGATTCAAGCTAGACTGGCTGATGAAGGGTGATGCCCTGAAACTGGTCCCAGGATGCTTGTTTCAGGTCCAGGGAGGACCTGGCTTGGCAGTTCGGGCTGGACTGTTCCCACAAGGAACAGGGTCAAGACTGATTTGCATATGGCTGGGTCCAAACCGGGGTGGTGTGGTGAGCAAAAGAATGATGATTAAACCCAGATCCTTGTGACTGGGGGTGAATGTTTGCATTGTCCAGCATTCCGTCCATCAATTTTTTCTTTTGCATATGTCGCCCTAAGTGGGAAGGGTATGCCCAGACGTGGGTCCCGTGCTCACTACACCTCTGGATTCAAGCTAGCCTGGCTGATGAAGGGTGATGCCCTGAAACCGGTCCCAGGATGCTTGTTTCCGGTCCAGGGAGGACCTGGCTTGGCAGTTCGGGCTGGACTGTTCCCACAAGGAACAGGGTCAAGACTGATTTGCATATGGCTGGGTCCAAACTGGGGTGGTGTGGTGAGCAAAAGAATGATGGATTAAACCCAGATCCTTGTGACTAGGGGTGAATGTTTGCATTGTCCAGCATTCCGTCCATCAATTGTTTCTTTTGCATTTGTCGCCCTAAGTGGGAAGGGTATGCCCAGACGTGGGTCCCATGCTCACTACACCACTGGATTCAAGCTAGCCTGGCTGATGAAGGGTGATGCCCTGAAACCGGTCCCAGGATGCTTGATTCCGGTCCAGGGAGGACCTGGCTTGGCAGTTCGGGCTGGACTGTTCCCACAAGGAACAGGGTCAAGACTGATTTGTATATGGCTGGGTCCAAACTGGGGTGGTGTGGTGAGCAAAAGAATGATGGATTAAACCCAGATCCTTGTGACTGGGGGTGAATGTTTGCATTGTCCAGCATTCCGTCCATCAATTGTTTCTTTTGCATATGTCGCCCTAAGTGGGAAAGGTATGCACAAACTAGGGTCCCCTGCTCACTACACCTCTGGATTCAAGCTAGACTGGCTGATGAAGGGTGATGCCCTGAAACTGGTCCCAGGATGCTTGTTTCCGGTCCAGGGAGGACCTGGCTTGGCAGTTCGGGCTGGACTGTTCCCACAAGGAACAGGGTCAAGACTGATTTGCATATGGCTGGGTCCAAACTGGGGTGGTGTGGTGAGCAAAAGAATGATGGATTAAACCCAGATCCTTGTGACTGGGGGTGAATGTTTGCATTGTCCAGCATTCCGTCCATCAATTGTTTCTTTTGCATATGTCGCCCTAAGTGGGAAGGGTATGCCCAGACGTGGGTCCCGTGCTCACTACACCACTGGATTCAAGCTAGCCTGGCTGATGAAGGGTGAGGCCCTGAAACCGGTCCCAGGATGCTTGTTTCCGGTCCAGGGAGGACCTGGCTTGGCAGTTCGGGCTGGACTGTTCACACAAGGAACAGGGTCAAGACTGATTTGCATATGGCTGGGTCCAAACTGGGGTGGTGTGGTGAGCAAAAGAATGATGGATTAAACCCAGATCCTTGTGACTGGGGGTGAATGTTTGCATTGTCCAGCATTCCGTCCATCAATTGTTTCTTTTGCATATGTCGCCCTAAGTGGGAAGGGTATGCACAAACGTGGGTCCCCTGCTCACTACACCTCTGGATTCAAGCTAGACTGGCTGATGAAGGGTGATGCCCTGAAACTGGTCCCAGGATGCTTGTTTCCGGTCCAGGGAGGACCTGGCTTGGCAGTTCGGGCTGGACTGTTCCCACAAGGAACAGGGTCAAGACTGATTTGCATATGGCTGGGTCCAAACTGGGGTGGTGTGGTGAGCAAAAGAATGATGGATTAAACCCAGATCCTTGTGACTGGGGGTGAATGTTTGCATTGTCCAGCATTCCGTCCATCAATTGTTTCTTTTGCATGGGCCTGCAGCACTAATTTTGCCTCCCACTAAAGTAGCAATTTAAAAACATCTCAGGCCTGCCTTTTCAGGCCACAGTGCAGTTTTACATTTCTGTTTCGATCTGGTAAAGTAAACCTCTTTCCAGACCTAAACCTTTTGTTTTAATGCTTACAAGTCACCCCTAAGGTAGACCGTAACAGCTCCTAGGACAAGGTGCATGGTATTTAAAAAGTAGGGCATGTGTACTTAAGTTTTACATGTCTTGGCAGTGAAAAACTCCTAAAGTCGTTTTTCACTGAGGTAAGGCCTATCTCGAACATTGACTAACACTGGGTTACCTTATTGCATTTAATAAGTTCTAATTATGGATTGGGAGCACATAGAGATGTGATGTTTTGACTCAAATATTTGTAATTTAAAATCCTCTTTGATGCTAAAGTCGGATTTTAAGTCACAAGTCCTAAAATGCCACTTTTCAAAAGTCGGTATTTTCTTGTCCCAACCATTTGTGCCTTCTGCCAGAGTACTTGGTCACATGACTGTGAATGGCCCTGCTGTTGGGGTTTGTGTATTCGTCCCAGAAATTAATACAAAAAAGGATTAGGTGTGGACAGGATAGGCCATCCTGCCATGATGGCTGGTAGCGTAGCTGTGACCCATCCCAATTACAGTTCAAAGGGCTTAGCTTCTATCACACACAAAGGAACCTGACACCAGCCTTTTGTCACCCCAGACAGTTTGGAGCCTTGAGATGGGAAGGGAAGAACAGAACCAGAGGTAGGGGTAGAACAGGGTCCCCCCACACACAAAGGCATACTATTGGACCCCCAAAACCAGTCTTCAGATCTTCTGATCCTGTAGAAGACTCAGAAGGGCTCTGCTGCCCTGCTACTGGAAGGACTGTCCTGCTGCTAGAAGGACTTCCCTGCTGTCCTGTTGCCTGAGGAAGGTTGACTGGACCAGCTGCGCGAACTCAGGACCACCAGAGAGACTCCAAGGGCTTGTTGGCTGGTCGCCTGTGTGAGCTACAAGGACACAACAAGCTCCAGGGACCCTGCACCTTACCTGCATGCTGCTTCTGGTCACTGCTGGAGTGAGTAATATCCCCCAAGTGGTGCCCCCCCAGGTGCTGGATCCTTGGTGTGGTGCTAAAGTGGCCACCTCTTGCCAAAATCCAAAACTTGGGACTTAGAATTTTTATTTAGCAAAAACTGCTCTTTTGTTAGGATGACCTCATGGCAGCAGTGTCGGGCCTCGTGGACCCCTCTTTGGCTACAGCCTGCAGCCTTGTCCACTGGGTGAATCCAAGCTACAGGAAAACTTCTAAGCCTGAAGGTAGAAATCTTCACCGGGCTTGATGAAAACCAGCACCCCCAACGACTCCCCCTTTGGCCTGGAAATCCAGCTTCTCCTGCTTTGAGCTTTTCCCGCCCTCATCGACGGCTTTACCGATACCTCGTCCAGTGGCTCCCCGTTGTTGATGACCAATCCTCGGATGCTTCCTTCTACCTTGCGCCACAGTGACTCTACCTTCTCAAGAACTTTTTCAAGACTTTTTACTAAGTTCAAAGGTATACCGAGACTGGGGCCAATCCACCACTTGTATTCGACCTGTAAAATATATTCATCATCATCATCATCATTGATACTTTATTTCGGCCACTTAGGCCATTAAAGTGCATCAGTAAAACAAACAGTATATACATCTGCATTAAAAAACACTAGATACTCACAAAGGACTTCATATACAGTAATCAACCCACAAAAGAAAAAAACACATAGCACAGACTACATAGATACAGCAGGGATGGAAGTTGTATATATTAAAACATAAACAATTAAAATACAACCAGCCAGATAAAAAAGCGTTAAAAAAAAAACCCATCAAATGCATAAAAATATCCAGACAATAAAATCTTATACTAAAATCTTATGATACAATAAAACTGTGGGACATCAATGGAAGGCCTAAAACCCAGACATAGACCTACTCACCCTACACCAATTCCCTTCAACCCCCAACAATCACTTTAGGTAAGCCCGACGAATGTGCCACATACAATTTAAAAAGCGCGATACAGCAAAGACAATTGGGGGGTGCGTGTCATATTTTAGAACTCTATAAGCCTCTATGGCGCGCACAAACCCTAGGTTTTTGCATAGTTGGATTAACCAACGCTTGCGCGGCAGCCGATAGGCGGGGCAGAGGAACAGAACATGTATTTCAGACTCCACCTTGTATTTGCACGCAGGGCATTCACCAGTTTGGTCTCTCAGCCATTTACTGGAGTATGCTGCAAGTGGGAGGGTCCCCAGTCTCAATTGCATATACAGTTTCCTTGCCATTGGGGGTTCAACAAAATCTAAAAAGGTTTCTCTGCTATATACATCCTTTATTGCTAGAAATTCTACAGTTAAACGACCACTTGAGGTACTTTCTCGGGTGGCCCTTAGCTTGGCTGCTCTGTAAGAATTAACTAGGTCCAACCTTGAGAGCTTGGCACACGATGTCTCAGGCATGCTCCAAAGGTCCGGCTTGCCCATCTTGAGGGCAAGGTCCCTTATATGGCGGAGCCATGGGATTTTCTTTATATTACACATAGATAAAAACTCAGAAAAGTTCAGCCCTAAAAACAGACAGCTCTGGAGTCACCCACATCCTCCGCCAAAAAGTTAGGGGTCTTATGGCAATTTCTTCATCAAGCGGCCTCAATCCGAGGTCCATACGAAGGGGAATTAAAGGGGTGCTGCGGGGTAAGCCTAGTACTTGTCGCATGAAATTATTCTCTACCTTTATCAAGTTTCCACTTGGACAATGTCCCCACAACTCTACCCCGTAAAGTGTAGCACCCCTCGCTTGGGCTTTATAGATTTCCACCACAGGGGCAGCTGGTTTAAAAACGGAGGATCTATACAATTTCATTATACCACCAACTGTCTGTGTTAATCTAAGCCTCGCTTTATCTATTTGGGGGCCCCATTCAAATTTCTCAGCCAAGGTAACTCCCAAGTAGTCAAATATCCTAACTCTTTCTAAGGGGATACCATGCAGAGAAGGGTTTGGCCGGGTTGTATGAGGAGGGTTGAAGACCATATATTTTGTTTTATCTAGGTTGATCTCCAGCCCTCTTAACTTACAAAAGTTTGCAAAACCATCTAAAATGCGCTGGATGCCCATAGGCGATTTCGAAAGCAACAAAGTGTCGTCTGCGAACATCAGCGCAGGGACCTTCCCTGAGGCTAACTTTGGAGCATCATTGTCCACGATTAATTTAAGATGGTTGATAAGATCATTAATAAATAAACAAAATAAAGTAGGAGCTAAAACACATCCCTGCCGTACCACCTTTTGGACTGGGAAACGAGAAGTAAGTTCCCCGTGTCTCCCACAGCACACTTGTGCAAAATTATCAAAGTGTAGGCTCTTAATAGCTTTTAGAAGATATGGAGGAATCCCTAGTTCACTCAAAACCCTCCATAATTTTTCTCTGGGTACAAGATCGAAGGCCGACTTCAGATCAACAAATATTAGATAGAGGCTGCCACCCTCTATAGTCACTGTTTTCCAGTAAAGTAGTTGGAGTCTGAATATCTGGTCAACAGTTGACATTTTTTATCTGAAGCCGGCCTGATAGGGGCTTAGTATTCGCTCTTCTTCCAGCCAACTCTGGAGGCGGTCCAGGAGCACCTGGCCGTAAAGTTTTTGAGGGATGTCAATTAGACTAATCGGCCTATAGTTGGAGGGTGTAAGGGGGCAACCTTTTTTAAATATAGGTACAATCTCAGCCCCACGCCAAGTATCGGGGGGGTTGGATCCCTTCAATACCGCATTAAATAAAGCACACAAATATGGGACCCATATTACGGGTTCTTTACGAAAAAGATCCCCTGGGAGTTTGTCTAGGCCTGGGGCTTTATTGCCATGTAGCTTATTAATGGCATTCCTCACTTCCTCACAAATATATTCCCTTACTTGAGGCCTGAGTTTGGAAGGAAGACCTATCCTGCCACCTTATCCCAGCATCCACTGTGTGGGAGCATGCCCTGTAAGTTGGGAATAGCAGGGCGCTGGCTCTTCCAGGATGAATGAAAAGGTAACCCTTGTATTTCTTTTCCAATGTTCCTTCTAGACCATTACCCCATGATCAACCCTGGCTTCTAGAAGCTGGAGGTCCAGCTTCAAGGGTCTGGCCATGCAGAGGATGTAAAGGGCACAGACTTAAGGCCTCACGTAAATGAGGACAGTAACAGGACAAGGGCTTCACCCTTGGATTCACTGTTTTGGTGGACACGACACCGATAGAAATGACACTCAAGGTGACACCATATTGAGGGTTGCCTCTCTGACGCTGTTTGCAACAGAGACCTATCTCTCCAGGACACTACAGCGCAGACAGAGGATGTGGCGTAACGGGCAGAGCTGCCCACTTTGGAACTGGGGAACCAGGTTCCAGTTTCGGCGTCGGCTCAACATTCTGTGATTATGGGCAAATTGCAAAATTAGAAATCTAAAGTGCCATCTCCACGATGGGAGAAATTTCACAGTGTATCACAGTCATTAGTGGGGGCTTTGTTGAAGACCAACCCCTGCTTCTATGGATGCCATCAGTAATAAAGTTTAGTGATGAACGGTTCACCAAGCCTGCATGGTATGGTAGGTTTGGTGCATTAGTAGGAAAAAATGTCCACCAGGAGGGCGAATACCTTTAAATTAGGAGGTCCAGCCAAGGGCCGGTGTTGCGGAAGTGCTCAGCCTCCCAAGCCTTGCTCACAATGAGACCATTAGTGGTTTCACTATCAATGGCACATCAGCGCGAACCACCGCGGGGATCTATAAATGGAATACATTAGATAACAATTTCTATACCTGCCACAACATGACCAGGTGTATCAGTGATTTCATGACCCAAAAGTTGGCAATGTTAAGAAGTCTGTGGACTAGACCATGAAAAAACAATGAATATTCTTACTCTCTGTGTATTTGTGAATTCACAAAAAGTAGGTACCGGTTGCTTCAAGTTGCTAAATGCTTTTCTCATCGCCTTCTGAAGCTCATAAGTGTTGTGTCTTGTTGAACCGACCCTTGTGCTGACACTTACAGAAACAACCACATAAGTTATACCTGCATTTAAATGTATTTTTTGAAGAAACTTTGTCAAGAGGCAGACTGTTCAATATCTTTGTAACCTACCTGGGAATCATCCCAACCCCCACACATCTTGTTTTGTTTTTGACAGACGAAAGGGTTTTCACAAAGCCCTGTGCCTGGGTATTAAGTGAAACGCCCCCGTGTGGTCTGCATGGCCTAAAACCCCGATTCACTGTTCACTGCACCTTCTCTCTCACCTCTAAAAATCATTACAACTGATGGTCATTGATAAAAACCTGAACTCACCAGTAAGAAATAGTTGAATGCACCTGGTGCTCTCACGAGAAACCCCTCTCTATGTATGTGTTCTCTTTCCAAAGTTTACTTGTATCGTGGCCTCTTTGTTAGTTCTTACTTGTGAATTCCCAAATTGTTTATACTCTAAAATTGAATTCTTATTTGCCTATTGTCTTATATTTGTTTATATTGTCTTCAAAGTATCACGAACCTTTCTTGTATATTTCCTAATCCCCTAATTAAAATCAACTGTATGTACTCGAAACCTACTAAAGGATATTCAGTGCGCGATATGCACTTATTTCAGCCTCTACTGATGTCAGTGTGTTCCGAGTGTATTCGCTCTCCTCATAATGTCGCTTCGTTATATTTCTCAAGTTGTACAGGCTCCAAAACCCGATTGGGTCACATTCACACCCTTCTAATCAGGAGATTTTCTAAAATGTCCTTTGGCACTTGCAATCAATCACCCTATTACGAATCCATAAGGGGTGAACGTTTTTCTTGAGAATAATGTTGGAAGGTTATCCACGGTATAAACATATCCTAAATAAAATTTAAAAAATCATAGATGGGTAACATTTATGTTACCGCAGGCAAACATATGTACATGTTGTCTTAAAATGATCATTTAAACTTTTAAAATAGTTCAGTCAATCAGTAGTTCGTTTTGATAACGAACGCCAAAGAAGGACCACTAAAAGCACAGTTCATGCAACAAAAAATCAGATGGCTGTCTAGGATGCCTTTATATTGTACTACGCAGTGAACTAAAATCATAGGGGCATATTAGCAAGACCGGCGATAAAATTATCGCCGTTTTAGCGGCAGGAAACTGCCGCTAAAACGGCGATAATAGACTTGCTAATATGCGTTATAGAATTCCAATAGAAGCACAGGTTAGATGTGCAGGACATCTAACATGGGCTTCTATTGGAATTCTATAACGCATATTAGCAAGCCCATTATCGCCGTTTTAGCGGCAGTTTCCTGCCGCTAAAACGGCTGATAATTTTAACGTGGGTCTTGCTAATATGCCCCATAGTTCTACTATTATGATCACAAACCTAATTAACACGGGTCTCACCTCAATAGGAACTTATCCGGGGCTTGATATTCAAGCAACTGACCAGCAGGGGTCGCTAAAGCTTCAGAAACCGAGTTAGAGGCCTTGTTTCATTTCTTACACTCTATGCTACTTGATGGTAATGTTATTCAACGTGTTAACAAGTATCTCCCAGCCTAGCGGCAGCAGACTGACCTGAGCCAGACAATGGCTTGCATTCTCTTTTTCTTTATACAAAGTGAGTATTATTTCACCACACACCTAGCAAATTCAGAGCATACTCGTTTAAGGGAACCCGTACTGCGTTGTTACTTCAGCTCAATTTAAACTTACTTTTCCTTATCAGCGTTGCGGCACAAAATGCAACCTGGTATGTTATTTGATGTCTTTTTATTATTATTAAGGGTAATGCTCGCCCCATATGGTCACCTCGGTCCGATAAAAAAGTAACATGTGGTGTGTTTCCCTGCACTGGCTTAAAGGCGGCCTCTAGTGAGTGATGTCATAATATGTCTTATAACACTAGCTGACGTCATCAAACAAGAGAACATTCCTGGCCCCTTTTCTTATTTAAACAAAAGGAAGATACAGTTTAATAAATGGAATGAGTGATACAGGATGAACATTGTGGAGATTGCGGGTTCGATAAAAATGTGTAAGCTTGGGACGCTACAAGCCCCGCCCGAAGCCAAAGGGTTAGTTAGAAGATTAAATAAAGACGAATGTTCGGAAAATTGGAATTTTAAGAGTTTAACCTTTACCTTCAAAAAGCTATAAAAGTCCAGACTAGTGAGATCATATTTTGTGGCAAGAGCTGCAAAAGGAAGCGGATCACAATTAATATCGGATCACAATTAATATGGTAAAGGTCCCAAATAGTCTTAATGCCTTTAGAAGCCCAAGCAGCAGAAAGGTGGGGATCGGAATCAAAGGCAAGTTTTGGGCATTCTTGGCACCTTTAAATGCACCAGAACATAGATGGATTGCAGTAAATATGTTTTAAGGTAGAAAGTCTTCGTACAGGTGTTGGATTTTGTAGAGGAAAGTTTAATTGCATCATTTTCAAGAGAAATTACCCAATTTAAGAAAGGTGTGGGATCAGGTGGACTATAACTTATACAGAAAGAGACATCACAACCAAGTCGTACAAGTTATATGGTTTCTAGGAGGTATGGGATTTTTTTTGTGCTGGTGGGCGAGCTGCGGTAAATGTCAAGGATGGTAAGGTTGGTGGCAGGACACCAGGCCATTTTTTAAAATAGTTAGGCATGGGAGGAGACAGCATTGCTGTGGGTGGTGTGGTGTGGTGTGGTGTGGAAGGATACCAGCGCCAGATTTGCAAAGGTTTCACGTCCGGTTTGCATTGATTTTTTAACACAAAATCCTGCTTGGGTTTTACAAAGCAACACAAATGGCGATTTGTATTGATATGTGACAAAAAGAAATGCAAGGCAGTGCAATGTGCTACCTTGCGTTGCTTTGCAGCAGGGAGGCGTTCAGGGGTGGTGCATGGGTCCCACCCATGGATTTTGATGTAAATTCGTATATACAAAAAATTGTAGACATTTATTTGTGCCAAAATCCTGCGTCTCCCTGAGTCCGGCATAACGAGGAGAAATATTTTTATTTCTTCTAGTTTTTTCCTCTTTGCACACATATGAAGAGGAAATAGCCTTAAAGCATAGATTTTGTGAAGGAATGCATTCCTTCTTGCACAAAAGGTATGCAGACCACAACACAGACATCCTTGCAGTATGGCACAAGGGTGTCTGCATAGGCGCAAGGTTGCTGTAAGTGTGCCAGAGCTAGAGAGAGGGCAGGATGGCACAACATGTTTCAAGATATGACAATGTTCTGCTCTTTCCCACTCACACAACGCAGCACTGCAACTTCACTTGCTGCGCTGTGATGCGCTATTTATTTGTAAATCTGGGCCCAGGTATTTAGGTATTTTGGAATAGGAGGGTAGTGGGGATGGGAGGAAGGACACCAGATACATTCTTTATAATTCAGGTGGGGAATTGGAGTCAGTGGTTGCCATGAGTAGCAGGTCACCAGGTAGAATTTTTAGTATTAATTTATCATGGGGTAGTGTGGCTGTGGGAGAAGCCATGTTGTGCATGGTTCTTCTATGACTTGTCTACACCTGAACTGCTCATCGCAGAAGGGAAAGAGCATGTGGGGGGCCTACATGTCATAAAATTGTAGATGGGTGCCTGTGCATAAAGGGGAGCTTTTCCACTGAGGGATTCGTAGAGACCTGGAATTTCAAGCTTTGCTCTCATTATCTGTTCGATGTTGCTCAAAATCCCTTGGTGAAAAACATCCCTTTTTTTCTTGGATACCCATCTATAGTACTACATATAATTATTTTAAAATTGAAACACTTCCTGCCTTGAAAAAGTACACAGTTATAAGTGCACGGAACATATGAATTTTCCCACTTGGCATTTGTCATGTGCAAGTTTACTTCTGATGATCTGCAACACGACATAAGGCTTATATGTCATATTTTTCTTGTTTATCATAGACATTTCCGTGTCAATATCACCCTTAATTTGTGCACTGAAAGGAAAAGCATAACCGAAAATTAACAAGACTGTGTAACCTACTTGTAGAAGAGGCATATTTTACAAATGGTAATCATCACACATATTTTTTGAGAACTTTGTGAATTGTTTCGTCAGTTTGCAGCTCTAGAGTTGGTGCAGTAAGTGTTGTACCTGGAAGTCCAGATGGGCGTGTAAGAGCAGAATTGAGAGATTTGGCATAACCCAGCGTAGAACAAGTAAAGGACAGCAATGGGAAGCATTATATAGGAAATTTGGAGAGGAAAGAAAGTAATTGTCAAATATAGACTTTGGGTAGTCTGAGAATCTTACCCAGTGGCTACCTCATAGTGAGTAGCCACCCCACAAGAGTGGAGATCCATTTCTTAAGCTTCAATCAGGGTTGCCGACTGTCAGATCTTTAGCCCCTCTGCAAAGATGTCCTGGAGATCAATGATTCTCCGTCCTGCCCCTGAAATCTCTTGGAGCTCCTTGTAATAACAAACTCTAAGAGAAATCCAGAGGAAAATAGTAAGGGGAAGAGAAAAACTGCTGAGTGGTAACCCTGGTTTAGCAGGGATCATTTTCTAGAGATGTGTTGCTATTGGGCAATGAGAAGAAGGTCCCCTCTAAGAGTAAGGAGAGATTTAGTAGGTAATTGACTAGAATAGTAAGACAGTTCTCTATCGTCAATAACATTGACCTCGCTCAAGTATCTGAAAAAACAATAATAACCTTTGCTCAAAAAGCATTACTACATCACCAAGTATAGACAAGTTAAAGTGTTAATACAATACCTGAAGCCATAAACAATCCCGGCGTAAAAAGAAAGCGGCTGTTAACTCTCAACAACTCAGTAATATTGAAATGCTACAACACAACCCTATCATGGTCATAAATTCTTCTAAAATCAAATCTTTCTGTAGATTATTACAGTGCAATCTACTGAAGAATAATCCTTTTCCTCGAGGTAACAAGTTCTCATACGATACAACTAAAAATAGGAGCCACGGGGTACCAGGAAAGGGGTTTCTTGAGGTTCTGCATATCTTCTGTAAAAATCTAACAGAGACGGAGATTCCTTCTCAGCGACTGTGAAGCACTGACAAGATGCTAGGCACTTCCTTATGTACTGAAGCTAAACATAGGTGCCACACCCAAATTCTCATTATAACCTGCAAGACTACCAAATCTCTCGCGATTACAGCTGCCATATTGGATTGGGAATGAGACCTCTTGATAAGATAATGTATATAAAAGAGCACCCTTCATGTTGGTACAGGATACAGTGTCTAGATTTTAGATCTTTCGTTGTCGCTGGTGTTGATGTCTACCATCAACATTTAAAAGAGAACAGAGTATGCATGACATGTGCTAGTGCCATCTGCTCATGTTAGCCCCTGTAACCTGTCCTCTTTACAGTATGATGATGTCTGACATCCATAGCGCCTTAAATGGCTGACTTAGACATTAGCCACTAGAACATTCAGGGTATTCTTCTAAGGATGTGGAATGTGCTAGAATCCATTGCTGCCCTATCCTGACACTCGAGCTAGTCCACATTTTATGATGGGGTAGGTGGTTGCGTTCACAGGCGCAAACGCTTGGTATTATGTGCAAGTCCGTTTTTATATAGTGCAGCTACTCACCCTTACGGGTCTCAAGGCGCTGAGGGCCGTAGTGGAAATTAAGTGAGCTATTGCCCAGAGTCACATGGTGCTGAGCTGAGCTGCCGCCGGAGCCGGGGATCGAACCGTGAACCCTGTGCCCCGAAGTCAGCTGCCCTGGCCGCTGCACCACACCTCTCTTGTGTGATTTTGCATTGTGATTGGACAGTATATTTGTGAATCAACCCCTCATTCTGAAGCAAACTCTTAAAATATTTGGTCTGCACCAGTATCCGTTTTTCCAATTTTCATCCTCACACTTGCAAGAGACAGATTGAGAAACCTCACTGTTTTTTTTTCTTCCCATATTTTTTTCTGTTTTCTCTACATAGAGAGAGAAGGATCTTCCTTACATCCCCTAAAATATGGAATGTTTTATAACCAATTTGTACTCTCACTCCAGCACATTTAGCCACTAAGGCGCTTATTACATGTTCATCATAGTTCAGATGAGATAAGTTTACACCTGGAGCTCCCAGTACCAGGGTCATCTGTAATATGGGGGTGCAGAATGACAGGGCACGTCACCAGCTGGACCCTGAGAAATGGGATTTACCGAGGAAATCTGAATTATTGCACTGCGTTTCAGATGGCACGTATATACATCATCTTAGTGGCACACTACATATGCTGGGTCTTCAAACTCCCTCACTTAAAGGGCACATGTTAAGTCCAGTCGAGCTGCCTGTGGATATAGGAATTTACTTTGTAAAGAAATACTTTTTTTTTTACAGAAATCTTTTTATTGAATTTTGCAAAACACATATATCACAAGCAGTGAGGTGTAAACAGGCCTACAAGAGGGTCGTGCAGCCACATACTTATGAGAAAGACATATGAGAAGTAAAGCAAAAAGAACAATATCCATTTTAAAGGAGTAAAACCACCTATCCTGCCAAAGTTTTTGTCCTTAAAAACCATACCATGCGCTTTACAGACTGCTAACATACCTCACTACCATGCTGTCCTAATTTGCCCGTGCTCCTTCTCACACGGTTTCACTTACAACAGCATAAACTGCAGTCAGCCCTGCTTCACACTGAATTCCTTCTCTTCTGCTCAGCAGCGACTGGGCTAATTGTGTTAGTCTTACTGTTAGGAAAGGATCTGGTTGGTGCAGCACGCAGAGCTCGGGCTTCAGTGGTGGAGATGATCCCCCTGGCTTTGGAGGCATCCCTCTGTGTGGAGACACAGATGGGACCTGACACAGCACCGGTAGCTGCCATAATACTGCGCCGCCTGAGAGAGCAGCGAGTAAATAGTCGAATGAACAAACCGAGACATCAGATGAAATGGTTTAACATGCAATGCTGTGCCCGTCTCTTGAGGATGGAGTTTATCCCAGACTTTTTCCAGTTCTTTAGTTTTAGGATCAATTTTAAATAAGTAACTTTTAATATGCATAGATATGTAAATATAACTGTGGGTGTATATATAAATGCATATATATAGATATATAGAAACATACAAAATAGCGCTTCATACCACTGTTCTACATTTGCTAAGCAATTTAAATAATAGCTGTTACTAATATTGAATTTAATGTCATTCAATGTAATCATCTCATAAGGATGGACAACTGTATTGGCCTTTTAGGGGGGTTCAAACACGTAACCTGTAGACTACTGTATATCTCAGCAACGAGCCTTTATCCCACTCAGGCATCCATGTATACACATTTACATTTCACTCAAAACAGCTTTCAATATGGCATCTTCTCCGAAGCTCTCAAGTCAGACCAAATCATCCCACTTCTAAAAACAAACCTACAGTAGACCCCAATAATCTCCCCAGCTAGTGGCCCATCACTCACCTACCATTCTTCGGCAAGATCATTGGAAAAACAGGCTATGTTCAACTCCAAGACCACATCAGTGCTAACGATCTCCTGCTCGACCTCCAGTCTGGCGTCAGATCACGCTGCAGCAGGGAGAACGCAAGCTGACTGTAGATAATACCCTCTTGATCACAGATGACGGTGACCCCTGCTCCTGATATTGCTGGACTCATCAGCTGCCTTCGACACATTCGACCATGCCACACTCATACGTACCTTAGAGTCTTGAATGGAATTCACAATGTCTTTCACTGGTTCTTCTACCATTATGACACCAGTTTCTTCAGACGGGTTCCTTCAGGTCACATAGGATCCCTATCACCTGTGAAGGGCCCAGGGCTCCATACTCACTCCTGTCATCTTCAACCTTTACATGGAGAGGCTTGCTGCTGTACTCACAGATAACGTGTTACAGCAAAACTGGGGTGAATGTATGACATTGTTCTGCATTCTGTCCATCAATTGTTCTTTTTGCATTTGTCACCCCGAGTGGGACGGGTATGCCCAGACGTGGGTCCCGTGCTCTCCATGCCACTGGAGTCAAGCTATCCTGGCTGATGAGGGCTGAAAGCCCGAAACTGAGTCCTAGGATGCTTGTTTCCAGTCCAGGAGGACCTGGCCTGGCAGTTCGGGCTGGACTGTTCCCATTGGGCGCAGGGTCAAGACTGATTTGCATATGGCTGGGTCCAAACTGGAATGGCATGGTGAGCAAAAAACGATGGATTAGGCCCAGATCTCTGTACTGGGGTGAATGTATGACATTGTTCTGCATTCTGTCCATCAATTGTTCTTTTTGCATTTGTCACCCGAGTGGGACGGGTATGCCCAGACGTGGGTCCCGTGCTCTCCATGCCACTGGAGTCAAGCTATCCTGGCTGATTAGGGCTGAAAGCCCGAAACTGGTCCTAGGATGCTTGTTTCCAGTCCAGGGAGGACCTGGCCTGGCAGTTCGGGCTGGACTGTTCCCATTGGGCGCAGGGTCAAGACTGATTTGCATATGGCTGGGTCCAAACTGGAATGGCATCGTGAGCAAAAAAACGATGGATTAGGCCCAGATCTCTGTACTGGGGTGAATGTATGACATTGTTCTGCATTCTGTCCATCAATTGTTCTTTTTGCAGCAGTACTCACAGATAACAGCATCAACATTCACCAATATTCCGAAGATACACAGCTCTTCTTGAAGGCCTCCTCTACTTCAGACATTCACGCCTCAAACGCTGCTTACACATCATGCGCATCTGGATGCCAGAAATATTACATATTGGATATTCACTACATAAGATCAAATATGTAATAATGCCTTTCAGCTGTGACTAAGCTGTGACACTTTTAAACAAAGTATATTTCTCATGTCTGTTTTGAATTTATTATGCTCTGTGTTCCAGAAATGTTTCAGCTCACTTTTAATTAATTTTTAATTTCTTTTGTTTTTTCTAAAGGCTTGGAGAAAGGTTTGACGAAAGCATTGAAAAAACTTGATAATTACCTAAACACGCCTCTGCCTGAGGAGGTTGATGCTAACAGTACAGAGGACGAAAAGGTTTCGAAGCGCAAGTTCCTTGATGGTGATGACCTGACGCTTGCTGACTGCAATCTTCTACCCAAACTTCACGTGGTAAAGGTAAAACATCATCTGCTATGGAACCTTTTCATTATTTGTAAAGCTCTTCTAAGAAAGAATTCAGATCCACTAACTCTACGGGCAATTGTTTCATGATAAAGTCATCCAGATTTCTCTTGTAAGCTATAATAATTAATCTAGGGACCTTTTTGGTGCTTTTTTGCTTGATGCTGATTCTTCTGCTCCATCCAACCAAGGAGGGAAGTATATCTTCCACCAGTTGCAGTAGAATACCACCCTCATAACAACTGTCTTGAAGAATGATGAGTGAGACATCACTGTCGATTGGCCGAAGTCTACCGAGGTTGTTTCCATCTTTTATTGAGCTTCTGCATCTTACTATGTAATCTAGAAAATGCAACTGCAGGAAATTCTTAGAGCTAAGATGCCACTGCTGCTACCAACGTGTCCCCTAAAAATGCAGTATTAGTGATAGAGGGCTTGATTGCCAAAAGATTACCATCAAGGCCGGCTTTCTTTAGGGTCCGGTCTGAACATAGCCTTCTCAATGATTTAGACTACATCTCCTGCAATGGAAGATATGTCAATGCAGCAATTTTTAGAAGCACTTTTTCAAGGATCTCCACCACAAGCCGAAAGAGGCAGATCTTGTCTTATTAACAATAACAGTCATCAAGTGGTCACACTGGAACAGGCTTGAAAGACTCCATAATAAGAGCTGGCTTGAGTTGAAGACTTTTGTAAATTAAGAACTGTGAACGGGGACTATTCACAGAACCTTTAGAGTGGAACCTATCATTATTGTGCAAGAGTCTGGATGATCTTGCTTGTTACCACCCTGAAGACCTCTGCTGGGTGTTATTTCACACCTTACCAGATGCGGAACCAAAGCACCATTGCATACTTCCTGAGGCAGTCTGATCAATGATGTTTCCACTTCTCTATTTCTTGCAATAGATTTTCAGGTACCTAAAAATTGTAAGGGCATTTATATTGGACAAAGTTGTAGTATGAAAGATGTTCATCATTTGTGTCTGCATAAGGGGGAAGAATAAAGCTGTGCTACTCAAGAGGTTAATTTTTGAACACCAGAAACCTCTTGGTTCAAGGATTTAGAATTGTGCACCATCCTTTCTTAAGAGGTAAGGATGATAATCCACAGCAAATGGGTTCAAACTGTTACACAAATGTATTTTAATATTATCAAATGCTGTATTATGTGTTTTCTAAAAGTACAGCATTAGCTACAGGTAAACTTTTGGTGCTGAGAAACATTAGTGACTGTATGGGAAAACCTATGAAATTTTAGCAATTGGATGGGAAGAGATAATTTTTTAAGGTAGGGCCTCATGGTTGTTCGTATTAATAAGATATGTTGGTTGGCAATTCCAAAGCCATGATGCTTGGACTGCAAAAGCCTTGGTGCCGTCAAGTATCTTTGTGAATTTAAGTACATATATTGGTTACTGGTTTCTAGAACATTACACGCATACTACCCTTTTGTGCCTGATGCAACATACAAAGCACCATGAATCAGATTTATTCCTACAGAGGAAGTCAATGTAATGACTTAACTATTGGTGACACGTGAGCACGTCATTTCAAATGAAACATGAGATATTCGCATCACGTAGTCATTGAGGGAGGGCCAGTCTATAGTCAGGTAGGCCTAGATAAGCACTTTTGGCATCATCAGCACTGTTGGCGTAGTCAGCCTTAGAACCAACACCATTATAGAATGAGCCTTGTAGAGAACACAACTATTTTAAGTAACGTTAACTATTTCAAGCAAGACTTCACAAACATACTTTTTTTTGTAAAAGCGCCCCATACCGCGCTTTCGCTTTAATGGTGGCCACGCCCCTCTCTTTAGACACGGCTCGTCTAAAGAAAGGGGGGCGGATGATAATAAAGTTAAAGCGCCGCATGGGCGTTTTTACCAACTACCATTTGTAATGCAATAGGTGTCGCAATTACGAAACTCACGTAAATGCGAGACCTATTGCATTGCAAATGCTTGTTCCCTTTGTCACTGTTTTCCTATCTTTGTATTTCTCCTTCTTGTTCTCTTTTCTACCTTAATTGCTCATGCTCTGGATCAAATCCTGTTGATGAGAAGTAAATCCTAGTCCCCAAAAAATGAGGGCCCGCTGGCCATCGCTTGAACACTCCAGCCAAAGGACTATAAAAACAGTCAGAAAATGCTGCTGTCAAAAGCTCGTTTAATGAAGTGGTTTTGGCTACGACTATCGATGTGCAGTTTGAAACTGGATTCAAAGATGCTGCCCTCTACCTCTTGATGCAAAAAACTTATGCCAGGAGGCTGTCTATTTTCTCTCCTTATGGCCAAGGTTATCAACTCCCTGCCAATACATTTGAGTTTGCAGGCTAACATCCAACGTGTCGCCCAGTACCAAAAATACGTAAAGTAGGTGTGGCGAGCTAAATCCTTGCCAAATTTTTTGCATAACCTCAGACTCTTCAGTAAGTTCCCATTTAAGGCCACTGTTTGTGAATTTATCTTACATTGATAATCTTGAGTATTTGGCATGGATCTTTCCTTCCTGTACCTACATTGTTAACTCATGTTCCAAACCCGAGACCTACTTTTAATAACCCATTATCTTTAATTTCCATTTCCCAGTAGACCTATGTTCCAGGCACAATGCTGCTAGTTACATCTTTGCCATAAGTATTTGGTTCATTGAGACACAATGTTCAAACCAAACATAACAGAAACAGTGGTGCAGTTAGACCTACTGCCACCCGGGGGGAAGAGGGGCGGCCCCTAAGTTTGCCGCCCGGTGCAGGTAAGAGCGTGGGGGTTCTTGGCAGCCGGTGGACAACTTGTTCCGGGGTGTGGGTGTGGCGGCCGACGGACAACTTGTTCTCGGGGGCGTGGGGATGGTGGTAGTCGACAGACACGACCTGCTCACCTCCCTCGCCCCCAAAAAGAGTGCCCCCCCCCAAGTACACCACTGAACAGAAAACAATACAGCACAGGACTGCAAAACATAAGTCCCCAAGCAGAGAAAACTGAAGGACCTTCAAAGACAACAACAGCAAAACAAATCTTGCACACCATTACCTCTGCCTCTAAATAGCATATGAGTGAGAGTGAAAAGCTGAGCATGTGATCATTTACTCATACAATGTGATCTAGGCTAACCTTCGTAGAGACGTTTTGTGTTACTCATACCAACTGCTTAATTCCCATTGTTTGTACCGGGATTGCGTGTATTCTAAACGAAATAATTCTCCAGGGAAAAATCAAGCAATTACTGATCGATAACTAAATAGAGCCAAGATTAATCAAAGGTCTTATGCCAGGAATCCAACACAGGTCTAGAAGGGTTTGAACTGTGCCAGAGGTGCAGGCATCCACAGAAAAATCCAATTCGAAATTGGTACATAGTCTGTGGTTAATCTGAAAATCTGGCATGATTCTGACGCCCCTGGATCTGCATTTGATGCCCAATCCTAATGCCGAGGTGATTAGTACATGGTTGCTACGGTGCAAAAGACAGGATGACGGCATGCACATTTTGGCATGATTAGCATGTAGCTGGGTACAAGATGTGGTTCATCATCATCAGGCCTTGAATCTGTCTAATTTTCAGTAGCAAATCCACTTTTTTCTGCATAAACACCCCAGATTTTACGCCTTTTTCAGGGCACTAGTTTTGCTGGCTTTAGGACCCTGCACTTTAACACTTCTAAACAGTAGTAAAGTGCCTGTGCTTCCCCCCTAAAACACTTGCTTTATTGGAGCTTCCAATTTGACTTATTTAACATTCCTATATGTCCATTGTAAATGGTGCCTAAAGTGTGGCTGTGGCCTTTTTAAAAAGATGGACACATTCATTTTTGTTAGGCACGGGGAGATTAAGTGATTTGCCCAGAATCACAGGATGTTGAGTGTCCCTGCCGAGACTCGAAACCGGTTCCCCATCTTCGAGGTCGACCGCTCTCGCCAAAAGGCTACATCCTCTCCCCTAAAGGGAGTCATACATTGTATGTAGAGTGCAGTACATATTTGCATCACATACAGATCTGATAAAAATATATTTCTGCCAGGAGCACCACTGAATCTGGCTAGGTTGCGTTTTAAATGGACTGCAGTGACACATGGCAGGGAAAAATGCCTTCGCCATGAAGCAAAAGCCTATTTGTTCATAAGTTACCTCTAAAGTGTTCCTTGAAAACCCATGATGTAGGGTGCTAATATATAAAAATAGAGCATGCTACCCATTGGGAGTTAGAATGTCCTCATTGTGAAAAAAAGCAAAAGCTATTTCACTGTGTAGGCCTGGCAACACTTTACCTAGCTGGGATTAAAATCTTCGTTTTCCACCTCTGCGTATGAAAGAGCTAGAAAAATGCTTCAAACGTACTTGCTGCTTACTTTTTTAAATCTTACTTGATGGCGAAGCTGGAGTTTTGTTTACTTAAGCAGAAAAGTAACTTTGAAAAAAAGTATTTTAGACTGCCCGAGCCAGAACTAGCTTATTACTAGTTCTGCCACTCATAATAGATCCAGACCTGGAATACACAACGTTGTAATGATTCTGGTTCAGAGGGCAGTAGTTTGCCCATGGACCCAGGAAAGGCCAATGGGTATTATCTGGTGACCACTTGGCAGGGATTAGTGGTCAGTGAGTGGGCAGGAAAAGTTGGCAGAACAAAGGGCAGCTTTATCACTAATTATTTTGACAAGGAGATGCCAGGGAGGGAATCTCCAATTCATCCCCAGGTCCCTCCTAGACAGTCAGGCTCCAGCCACTGTAAGGGAAAGCCATTTTAGATCCAGTGAGGTAGGAGAGTGGCCAATAAGCTGAAGACAGACCTCCCTGGTGGCAGCTGGGCCCTGACATGTTAAAACAGGGGATCCTATGTAATTTTGCAGTAAGGCAAAGAGGAAGAGCTACAAAAGGAGGTGGGGGGACTGCAAGAAAATAGTTAGGATTGGGTAGAAGATTTTCTCCAGTGACTGGATAGTGCACAGTATAAATGTAGCTCCTCAACCATCACGTCCGCAGAACATTCCTGGACCTAGGAGACTTTATTTAAAGGAGATGGCCCTGCGGAAAAAAGAATCCTGAGATCTGACTCCTGATTCGGCTAGAAGAAGAGGGCTTGCACAAAGACTCAAGAACTCTTGACTCCTGCTGGCACTCAGCAGCTGAAACTGCTTTCCAAGGGTCAAGTGGTGGGCCTCCTGTTTACCTGCTTCAGGGACCGAAAAAGCAGAAGGACTCCTGACTCCTAGAGGGCCAGTTGACGAAAGAGGATTTGACCCTGCAGTAGAACTGGCTGGAGAGAGACCTAGTGCCCAGAAGCCTGCCCAGAGGAGTGACCAGAAGAAGCTTTCCCGACAGTTGAACACTAGGTCTGAGGGTAAAACATTGGACAGGGCAACCCATTTAGTGCATCCGGCCTCCACTCCATCGTGGTTGGCCTGAAATTGCACCTTGCCCCCCCCCCCCCCCGTCCACTGCAAACTGTTGTTTTTCCACAGTGCTTGAATTTGTCTAGGCACTTTGTGCCTTAAAAGTTTAACCATTCATATCTGCACATTTGGTAAGCAAATGCATAAAATAATTCTGTATGCAGATGATGTCATTCTCTCCTTAACTGAACCAGCTACTCCTACAGGCAGTGGTAGACCAGATGGCTTTGTGCAGGTAAATATGTGGGTTCAAACTCAACCTAGAAACATGTTACGTTTCATGTATGTGATTCCATTGTCTGTGCACCACATCACTTACCTCAGAACATTGTAAGGATTGATTTCCAGGAACTGCGGCAGATCAAAAAAAAACCACGGACATGGGCTACTCATGGGCTTTCCTGGTCAGGGAGAAAAGCTGCAATAAACATGACAACTCTCCATAAGGTTCTATTTATATTTCAAATGTTGCCTCTTCCAACCCCAACCAACACACTCAGAACTCTGCAAAGCAAAATCAATCATTTTGTTTGGGTTGGAGAAGAAACTGTGCATGTCCCTTGCACTTTCTTATCGACGTGCGAGGGAGGATGGCCTTGACATCCCCGACATAACCCACTATTACCAGGCAGCTAGTCTTAGCCCACTAGTGGAGTGGACCTGGGATTGTACAGAAAAACACTGTTGCTTTACGGACGAGCAAGCGGCGGGATTTCATATCTGGAAAGCATCCTGGGTGTGCAGGGAGGACAGACGTTGAGGCCTGTACTCTTCCCCGGGCACCAGGGCCACGCTGAAATAATGGGACTATAGGGCTATAAATTATGGCTTCACAACCTACCCTTCCCCAATCACACAAATCTCCAAGGAAGCTTAAGCAGCCAGGGCCCTGGAAAAAATTGGCTCAGGAGTAGAAGAAAGTCTTGTAGGCTCTTGAGGTTGAGCCAGAAGGAACTGGACCTAAAAGCCTAATGGAATGGGTGGATCGGTGATTTCATGCTGACTTCCACAGGGTACTCCTGATCTCCAGGCCATCTCTCTGAACATATTCTACCAGGTTATAAAGAATGAGGGCCTTAGGAGACAGGGTGCGGCAGTGAGAGAACTCAAGACCTAGCAGTGAGTCTGTCATTTTACTTTGGCTGTTTGTTGCATGCACACAAGGAACTCGATTGTGGTCAGCCCTAAGAAGGAGACCCTGAAAACAAAGGTTGAGGGTGAAGTTTAAGTTCTGTAGTGAAAGTAAAATAAACCAAGGCCTGGCAGCGAGATATAGTGTTTAATTTTGATTACGTGCAACATACGCACTACTAAAGGAACGGTCTCTGGATTGCGGCAAACTGCTAAGTTTTATTACATCCTTTGCAAACTCTGCAGACAATTTGGAAACTTTGCTTGATTTGCAAAGCTTCTCTCGTTGTTACATCCAAGAAAAATTCACAGTGTTTGGGACAATTTGCACTGAAAACAGTTAAAAAGGTGCCATGCAGTAAATGATGTCACAGCCCAAGCATCCACCATCAGAGATAGGAACATTCTGGAAAGTCTATTGTTGGTGATTGTCAGCAATGCAGGACTGGTTAAAGCAAACTTGTTTTCCCTCTGCACTGGGCCCGGGAACCCCCAAAATGGTAACATGGGTATAACACAGGTCTTTGAAGCACCTGCAGTGCAGGTGGGGCCCCAACCATCCAGGGGCCCCCAAACCCTTCAGAGGGGCCACATTCTGCCTAAGGCCAATGATTATGTGTGATTATGGGAGACTCAGCGGCCTCTCTTCACATTCTGCAGGGGACCGTCATCATTTTACCTTATGCCACTGCCTGGTAATCCCTTTGGGGCCGGAAATAGTAGTTTCGCCAGGAGGCTTCGGTTGCTAAAAAGAGCTGAAATCAGAGCATAAAATACCAGGGACTAATGAGGAATATCCAGGGGAGTCAGGACCGGAATTACCAATTCACCCAGTAATTCCTCATTAATGGGGGCCCTTCAGTGTAAAAAAAGATTGCACACCCATACTCTAGAGGCAACCCATGACTAATCCCTTTTCTTTTAATCCCTAGTGGATATTAGATATTTATGGATGATTATAGATAGTGCTGCCATATGTAATAATGTTTAGTAAAGGGCTCCAAGATGGAGGCATTCATAGATCACAGCTCAAGGTCACCCGGTACATGTCTGAATGGCTGCAGAGGAGATGTAAATTGACTATTTAAATCAGCAATGGGAATCTCCCCGAGCACCCTAAACCCTACTATGTGTGTGGCAAATCCCCATTCTCACCAGCAAGTAGCTTTAGCGTTTCCAGTGTGTTTTTAGGTTAATTTCCCCCAGACAGCCAGTTCTGTCTGGCTCCAGAGCCCTGGAATTATTTTCTTTGGTGTCTGAGCAGGGTTTGTGGAGTTAGAGTGAGGTCCCATTTACAGCATAAGGAAATAATTAATTTCATTTTTAAGCGAACGTGTGTGCTGTATACAGAGATTACAGTGAACCTACTCAGGTAAGCAATGAAGACGAAGGAACACAGTTAGCAAAAAAGTAAACTTTATATAAATTCTTTGGGTGGCCTGGTGCAAGTTAGTGTACTTAAGTTAATGGTGCATACCATAGGAAGGCGCGGGGCTGTTTTACAGCCTTTTTAGGCAGCCATGCTCTCCATTGGAACAAGCTTCAAAGGGACTGTGCTGGCTTACATTTCACACCTATGCTTCCCTCCACATCCCATGCGTTTGACCTGTGTCAGCGGCATCCTGCGATAGCCCCTGAAGGCTGAAATGCAACGCAGCGTTGCAGAACATCCGCAGGGCAGCAGCTTGGACTGCCTGTTACACTTACAAGCTTGGCCACACCAGTCACTTGGCCCCGCTGCCATATTTAAAGAACAACCCGAGCACAGAAACTGTGAATTATCCTAATCAGTTAAGGGATGTGGAGTTTTAGTTGAAATTAGCTGTTCTAAATACCATGTGCTGAGATTATTTTCTTCGAATTTAATTTGTTTGAATATTCTGTACACACTTGGTAAAAAGGAAAAGTGGTATTAGTTCTAAAATTAAATGTATAAATGTACTCGAAATTTTGAACTTAACAACGTTCCAAACTACATACAAGGAATCATATTTAATAGAAATGCTTCAACATAGATACCATTGCTCGTGGTACAATATATAGGTTATTTTTAAGCTATTGCAAGATAAATTAAGAGAATAAAAGTAAAAATTACACATCTGTAAAGTAAACGTGACAGGCATATGCTTACAAATAAAAATAAGTAAAATACATAGTGGAATGGTATTGTGTGCTATGTAACATTGTTTTACCAGTCTAATGCGGCAAAGCGCTTTAATACACGCAAACCTAAATACCATGCATAACATTAAAATTATGAGCAGAATTATAGTGATCAAAACAATATACATCGTCTCCTAAGAGGGCCCAACAAGGATTATCACAGTGCAAATCTTCTACCACTAGAGTTTGTCACACGGGGCAACCAACCCCAAACTCGATGTCTACTGTGGTAATCTACGAGATTCCATATAACAAAATACCTGTCTACAGCCTTCCACACAGCATAACAACAATTCACCCATAAAATTCTATTGCTTTTACCATATGCTTTTCACAATAAATAAGTCAGATCTACTGCCTTTGTCATAACTTTTCATAATAAACAGGCCAGACCTACGGCACTTGGCATAACTTTTCCAAATGAACACACCAGGCCAGTAGCCTTTATCATTGGCGTGACACCATAACCAACTCAGGGCTAATGTATTGAGCATAAACTTTCCTGCAAGGCGAGCATCAGGAACACCATCACATTTGTTACAGACTATCCCATCCGCCCAATACTACATCAGGCCCCAAATTGCTTGTCTATTACTGTAATCTGTGAGATTAAATGTAACCCAATACCTGCCTATGGGATTTTACACAGTTTAATGGCAATCCACCATTTGAGGCTAATGGCATACCAAATGCTTTTCACAATGAAGAGGCCAGGCCTACAGTCATTATAGTTTTTTTCATAATATACTGATCAGACCCATCAAAACAATTCAGGCCAAAGCCTTTGTCATTGGCTTTTCATCAGTACAAACTAAGGCCTACTTTATGGAGCATAAGCTTCCCACAAGACAAACATCAGGCATATTGTGTTTGTCATCAGCTTTTCATCTTGTACATGAAAAAATAAACAAGCATTGGCAATGCCAATAGGTCTGACTTTAATGTGATGCACCTTGCACTTGCAAAAGCATGCCGCTCACTTTACAGTCACTGATGCACACCTTTCATCTGCCTCTTACATAGACCCACTGCTCACCCTGTAATCACATGGGTCCACCTCGCATCCTACTCTTATACAGACCCACTGCTCACTCTGTAATCTCACGGCACATCACTCACTCTGCATTCACATGCACCTCTTACCCTGCACTAACAGACTGCATGGCCTGCACTTATACACCTCGCCCTGCACTCTTACACCAAACACTCTGCACTCACTCATTGCTCACCTGGCACTCAACCACCACAAACCTCTCATCCGTACACTGCTCACCCTGCACCCAGGTACCATTCATCACCTCTCACCATACATTCACTTACCAATAAAACACCACTCACGCTAACCACTCACCACTAAAACACCACCTCTACGCTGCACGCTCACAAAACCCTTCACCCTGCACACCTACACACTGCTCACCTTTCACATTCACATCCCTCACCCTCTCTTCACACACTGCTCACTCAGCATATGCACCATTCACGCTACACACTCACATCACTGTGTGCACACACACTGCTTACACACCATTCAAGACACCACTCACCTTGCACTCAAAATGCTTACCCTGTACTTAGACCATTCACAAACCTCTCACACTGCACGCACTGCACCGCCACTAACTTCATTTACGCTGACTTCTCACCCTACGCAAATAACCACTCACCATGCACAATCACTGTGCATTGAGAGTGGTCATTCAGCACTCCCAATTCTTACCTAGGACTCACTCATCTCTCACCCTACACTCACACCACTCATCCTGCACTCACACTGCTTACATACTTCTCACCCTGCTTTCACACACCATTACACACCACTTATGGTGACTGTTCACCCTGCACTCACATACCTCTGATCCTGCACTCTCACAAACTGCTCACCTTGCACACTCCCCTTGCACCTTGCACAAACACAGCTGATCCTACACACTCAGACACTGCTAAACCTGTACTCGGACACCTCTCATATGGCATTAAGACACTTTTACCCTTCACTTAGACACCTCTCGACCAGCATGCTCACCTTGCACTCAGACATCGCTCACTCTGGACATAGTCACAGCTCCACCTGCTCTCAGACACTGCTCATGTTGCAGGCTCACCCTGCACTCAGTACTGCTCGCTCACCCTGCACTCAGTATGTACCCTGCACTCAGACACTGCTTATGCTGCACTGAAATACCCCTCACCTTGCACTCAACCACTGTTCACACACCACTCATACACCTCTCACCCTGCTCTCAATCACCCTGCTCTCAATCACTGCTAACTTAGCATTCACCCACTATTCACACTGCACTAACATGCCGCTTAGACCCCTGCTTGCCACGCTTGAGCCTCGCCCGCTCTCGCAGGCCTGCTTTTTTCTGCCCAGCAAGGAGCAAGCTGCTCCCAATTGTGTGCATGCGTGCACATGGAAAACACGGAGCAGTAGCACTACCTCTGTCCCTTTGCTTGAAGCTTCGGTGAGGACCTGGGGACAGAGACGTGCTGCTCCCGCTTGTGTGCAAGAGCAAATACAGACTACGTGAAGCGACCGCACTGACTACCCCAGCCATGCCTGCTCTAACCATGTCTTCTGCTCCTACCTGCTTTTGCTCTGTGAAGTGTGAGGTAACAAGCTGAGGCCTCGTGTTCATGTAAGGCCTGAGGGTTGTAATTATGCCCTCTCAGCAGTGCAGTGGCCTTGTGTGGAAAAGGATAGAGCAATGGCAATTTGTAGTAGTAAACAAGCTTTATTCGCACGTAGGAAATATCACCCCATCCAGCTCCATCAGATTCCTCCAACTGCCTCTGGTAGAATCCCCCCAACATTCCAGATTCTCAGGAGCTGAGTAGAGTACCCTGCACGCATCATTCCATGTTTGAGGATACCACACACCTTCCCTTTTTAAAATAACAGAATATCTTATACTGTGCATGCACTCAAATACATCTAAGCTAAGCATAAAATATTAAACATACATGGTTCAGGCTAACCATTAAATATAAAATGTACATTGTGTTCCTGGACTTGGTTTCCCTTACCCATTAGTAAAATTTCCTTTTTCTTCTTAACACATTTCCCCCTCAATCATTTCACCAAGCACAAAACCATTAACTCGATGTGTAATCTTTCAAGTATGCCGGAACAACCTTTGACCTTGTGCTCCTCCTCAAAACCTCATCAACTTCCACACATTTCTGATTGGTGACACCATTCTCCTGTTTCAAGGCCTCACTTTCCATGTTATTCTTCATTGGGAATGGGCACAACTCTATTCAAATTCCACACCCTGCGGTCCTTTGCCTTGATTGCATTCTTAAACAGTTTTATCACTCTCATGGGTTTGCTGAACTTAGAACCTCCTGACCCCCCAACCGGGAAGTTTAAGCTTCACCCAACCAACAACTTCCACTTTAGTCACTTTCACACCATTGCGATTATCAAACCCATCTTTCATCTTTTGCATCTTCTCCATCACCTTTTCCTTCAAAGATTCATCCTCCATTCTCTTTCACATGCCGCCGTCTTTCAATCTCCTCATCCAACTTGGCACATAGCACAATTAGGACTCCTGCCTCTAAATAATTCAAAAGGCGTCAATCCAGTGGTGGAATGAGGAGTGAGCCTGTATACTTTTACCTTATCACACACCTCATCCTTCCATGATTTGCAACTTTATTGAACCTCTCAATTATGCCATTGCACTCGGGATGATACACTGCAGACTTTTTATGCACAAGACCTTGTTCCACAAGGAAACTTTCCATCTCTCTAGATGTTAATTGAACACCATTATCCATTAGGAGAACAGAAGGATGCTGTAGTAATCTGCTTGTTAAGTAATGCACCTTCCCTGCCCTTGTTCTCTGCCTGATGCTCTAACAATATGATGTCATTTGGAATGTGAGGAATGTTGGTACTGGTGAGAGGGCAGTTGGAGAAGATGGGCTGAGCAGCCAGGAGGCTGCTCCTGGTGGGGCTTACATTGAGGCGTATATTGGAACTTACTAAGATGTAACTTGGAGAATAAACCACTAACTACAAGAGCTGTCTACGAGACCCCTTTGATTGCTACATTGGCGACGATTAAGAAGCGAGAACCTGCGTGTGTTACTTAAAGAAAACTGAAATTACCAGTGAGAATTCATTCAAAGAAACGTTAATGGAAATCATAGCAAATTCAAAGGTAAAAGATTTGTTTGTTTTTTATATAACTTAAAAGCATGCGTCTAAAGTTATCTGGCTCTCCGCCCCACCAGTGACCCCAATAACGGTCGCTCTAAATCAAAGAGTGCCAGATCCACCTGCGTAGATCACGGCACAGTGCGAGCCCTGTATCAACTGCTGAGGTGTGAGACTGTAAGGAGAAACTGCATTCGGGGGCACTCATCGAGCCCCGTTGTGAATGAAGCGTAAGCAGAAGAGGTCAGGGGCAGACACCGAGCCCTGGTTTGGGACAGTCAACCCGATGTTGAAGGCTATGACCCTTAAGATGTAACAGAGACTAACATCGAGTCTCGGTGTGAAGTGATTAAGCTACTGTGAAAATGGCGAGTGGGGACACGAGTAAATCTGTTACAATCTTCGGGGAATGTGCCAGCAAAAATCTATTGAGAGTTGATGGTGTTGTGTTTACCTACGTTAAATATGTGACAGATATTTTCAACCCCTGCACAGCTGAAAGAAAAAAAATTATGTGGCAATTACTTGACCCGATGTGAAGTTGTTGAAAGTTTGAGCCAAATTGGATATTGGTTCGGGGGCAACGATCGAGCCCCGGTGTTAACACGTTATTTGTGATGAACGGAGACAAACCCCTGAGGTGATGTGCTTGTGCATAATGCTCGGGGCGAGAGAATGAGCCCTGAAGTGTTTTTGAGGCGTGTAAAATTACACAAGGTGAAGTGTCATTGAGGCGTATAAAATTACACAAGCTGGTAATGTGACGGTAATGTGAATGTGTAGTGTACTTTGAGATCGTCATATGAAAAGACGAGAGTAGGTAATTAAGGCAACAATGAGGGAGTTATGACAGTTGAGCCGCTACCATTCAAGTGCCTCTCGAGCCAACATCACGCGCAGACTCTCGTCGCGTGCAACTTACCGAACTTGAGATGCCTGCCTCCTTGCTGTTCAAGCCTCAGGGTTTTGGCTCACGCTGTTGCTGCAAGCCACCCGGCGCGCCGTCACGGTGCGTCCCGGCATCTTGTGAGTGGAGGCAATTTACGGTGTTTGTCCTCGATACGTGAAGTACATGGAGTTTTGATAATCGAGGCACTGAAGTTTGTGGAGTACCTCAGAGTTGGATAAAGGCAAATGTCAATTAACATTTAGTGTGGTTCAGAACGGTGTGATAGAGCTCGTAGAGCTTAAATCTATGAGCTCACATCTTCATCGGCATTTTGATGATACAGTGACTGTAGAAAAGTAAAGGTACATTTTTCTATTTTTCAACGTCTACAGTTTTTACGAAGACTAAATTCACTACTTCTGGCACACATGTCCCGTGTCAGCGACATGTACGTTTCGCTTCCACGTCAAATTCCACGCATCTTCTGGGACAGCGATTACTGTGTTGAACTTAGTGATATGTCTGGCTCTACGACTTATTAGTTATAGTAAGACCGTAAAGGTCAATAGATAAACTGTTGCCTGTTTTGATGTTTGCGGCAGTGCTATGTACATCACCTGCTTTTAATTGGGAAGGTACTATTCGGGTGAGAATTCGCTCACCGGTGTCAAGGTCTAATTTGATATTTAATGTGTATCTTCATTCTACAGTGCTTCAAGGAGAGGTGGTTTCTTCTATTACTATTCAGTATTATTGGGAGGAGGATTCCCCCATAGAGAAGTGCATTCTTCTATTATTATTCAGTATTATTGGGAGGAGGATTCCCCCATAGAGAAGTGCATTCTTTTATTACTATTCAGTATTATTGGGAGGAGGATTCCCCCATAGAGAAGTGCGTTTTTCTATTATTATTCAGTATTATTGGGAAGAGGATTCCCCCATAGAAAAGTGTATTCTTTTATTACTATTCAGTATTATTGGGAGGAGGATTCCCCCATAGAGAAGTGCGTTTTTCTATTATTATTCAGTATTATTGGGAGGAGGTTTCCCCCATAGAAAAGTGTATTCTTTTATTACTATTCAGTATTATTGGGAGGAGGATTCCCCCATAGAGAAGTGCATTTTTCTATTATTATTCAGTATTATTGGGAGGAGGTTATGTACATCTGCTTTTAATTGGCAAGGTACTATTCGAGTGTTATAGTCTGATTTGATATTTAATGTGTATCTTTATTTTACAGTGTATTATAGGGAGGTGGATTCCCCCTTTGGGTGGTTACTGTGTGTGTATGGTTTATAGGGAGGTGGATTCCCCCTTTGGGAGGTTACTGCGTGTGTGTGGTTTATAGGGAGGTGGATTCCCCCTTTACAATGATTTATAGGGTGATGTTAAAGTCTGATTTGATATTTAATGTCACAAGGGAAGTGTTTTCCTTTATTACAGTGTTTTATAAAGTTACTGGTTCTGCATGGGAATGCAGTATGTGAACTGAGTATTATTGCGGGAGTGTGAGTCTCTGATCTTGCAAAAGTGTGCAGAAGGGGTAAGTGTACGGTATATTACAGTGCGTGCAGTAGAGGGCATGTGATATTCCCTGGTTCTGCTATTTGTTTACATTTACTATTTCTATTTTACAGTTTATTACTTGCATTATTATTACTGCATTACTATTATTACATTTTTCATTATTATATTTATTATTATATAAGGAGAGTTTCTTCCCATATTAGTACTGTGTTCTATTACGATTATTTCTGGAATGTTTATCTTCTCTTCCTATGTTTATATATGTGTATACTGTTTAATTTTGTTTAATCATTATAAAGGGGAAGATGTGTAGTAATCTGCTTGTTAAGTAATGCACCTTCCCTGCCCTTGTTCTCTGCCTGATGCTCTAACAATATGATGTCATTTGGAATGTGAGGAATGTTGGTACTGGTGAGAGGGCAGTTGGAGAAGATGGGCTGAGCAGCCAGGAGGCTGCTCCTGGTGGGGCTTACATTGAGGCGTATATTGGAACTTACTAAGATGTAACTTGGAGAATAAACCACTAACTACAAGAGCTGTCTACGAGACCCCTTTGATTGCTACAGATACCCTTCCCGATCAAACAAAGACTTGAGAAACTGAATTACCACACAAGATTTGATTGAGGTCAATATCGCAACCTTCGGCCATCTAGAATATACATCCATGTAGCTTATTGAATAATAATCAATACTTGAAAGATGAATGGGACCCACAATATCCAAGGTAATCTCCTCCCATGGATCAGCAGGTATATTTCTTATAACCATGGGCTGGGTTCTACATTTTAAAATCTTGTCACTTTCCAAGCATTCCACACACTCCCTTACCTTTCTTTCCACCATCATGTCTACTCCTGGCCAACAGAAATCTCACCGGATCCTCATCTTTGTCTTTGAAATTCTGAGATGACTCCCATGTGCTAACAAAATCACACTATCTCTCAAAATGACTGTAGGAATCAACTTGTCACATCTTAGAAGAAAACCATCTTTGACCATAAAGTCATCTCTCACCTCCCAATAATTTCTCCATATCTGATCATGCCGGGGGGCGTGGCCAAGCCGCGGGCTAAGATGGCCGCGCGGTGTTGAAGCTCCGCTGGCTGACCGACGACACATGCGCTTTCCCCACTTTCCAGCGCAGATATGAGGGGGACGAAGGTGTCGGTGCACCTATGAACAGACGCGGAGTGAGGTGTGGGCCGTAGCAGCGCTGCGAGGGACGCAGGAAAGATCCGGGGCGAGATCCACCCGTGGGGAGACGCAAGTCAAAATGGCGGCCTGACACGGCAAAGTCGGGCGAGTGCTCCCCCCGCAGACATCGGAGCTGCCTTCTGCCTTGAGCGGGGTCTAACATTGCGGTGAGTGCCCGGGTGCCGGTCTGGTGGTCTCGGCCCCTCCCCCCCGCACTTCCATATTCAGCGCCGATCCAGGGACGTGACGGAACCGGCCAGGCGCTGATGCGGGATTGCGGCCGCGCTGCCTTCTGACCCCCATAGCCTCCACGGACGGGTGTGTGACGGAGGCGGCTGGGACGGAGGCGGCGCGAGAATTACGGGGTGGAGGTGAGCCTGGGGCTGCCGATTGCCCCCGGCGCCCGGTGTTTCTCCCGCGTGGTCCCCCACCTATAGGGCTGCATCCATAGTGGCATACGCTGGGCAGTAGCTGGCAGTGACGTCGGGCCCTACTTCTTCACGAACATTGCGGGGTCGAGCTCGGAGGCAGTCTGGGAGCATCCGGGTGGTGAGGCTGCCTCTTGCCCCCGGCGTCCACCGGCCCCTGGTGCTTGCTGTGCCATGGCCTTTGAGCTGCGCAAACGACCCTGCAGTCCACGGCCCTAACACGGTGGTGCCACACACCACGCGGCGACCATATGCCAGCGCCGCGCCGACTGGCGCCATGGACCGGATCGTGGTACAGTGGCTAGGATGAGACAGCTTGCGTTCCGAAAGTATCGCTGAGGCATATAGGAGATACTGCATCGCTACTGACTGGATAGATGTCCAGTAGCTTCCACTAGACCTCGACATCCATAGCGCTGCCAGCATTAGCCGAGGAACAACAACGGCGGTTGGTCGGCATCTGGACGTGTCGCGACGGCATGGGCCGCAAAGACCCGAAACAACGGACACTCCCCTTTGAGAAGCTCGCAGATAACACGACAGAGAGAGGCCCTGATATGGCGGAGAGTGCCGTGAGCCCTGCTGGCGACGCGGCTGCCTTGGCCCCTCCAGTGGAGTGGCTGCAGGAGATGAGGGCCGGCTTCAGATCGTTAGATAGTCGCTTTGACGCCCTCGACAAGACGCTAGAATCAATGGGCACGAAGATCCAGGCACATGACAGGCGTCTAGATGTGGCGGAGGCGCGGATATCCGACATTGAAGATGGAACCGCGCAAGCAACTAAACGACTGGACAGAATGGAGCGCGTATTGAAGGAAGTGGTCATCAAAAATGAAGATCTTGAAGCGCGCAGTCGCCGCAACAATGTGCGTATCCTAGGGGTGCCGGAGTCCACAGCGACGGGCCGCCTGGATACCTTCGTAGAAACTCTGCTGGCGGACATGTTTGGAAGGGAATCTTTTACATCTGGCTTTGTGGTGGAGAGGGCCCACCGCACCCTGGGACCAAGACCCTAACCCGGGCCTCCCTCCTCGCCCCTGATAGCCCGGATCATGAACTTCCGAGATAGGGACACGGCACCTCGCTTGGCCAGGGAACGTGGGGACACTACCTGGCAGGGCTCCAAGATTGCTCTTTATCCGGACTTCACGATGATGGTGCAGGAGGCCAGACGCAAATTCACGGGGGTAAAGGCCACCCTCCGAAATCTCGGCCTGAAATACGGCATGTTATATCCTGCACGGCTTAGGGTGGAGGCTGGGGGCCGGGTGCGGTTTTTTGATAATCCAAATGAGGTCCAAGAATTCTGTCGCACCTACAAGAATAACAATGATCAGCCGCGAGACGACAGGGGCGGCCCATCCCCCCCACACAGTGGATCCGTCGCAAGTCTGGAACTGTTCTCTGGCTCCGGTGCTGGGTGACACCGATATGTATTTGTCTCCCCCTTCCTATTTTGTATTTTGAAATATTTGGGGACATACTGTGTTTGATTGCGTATATGTTTCACAGTCGGTTGACTGTCGTGGCGTTGCCACCCCCCTAGGTGGATACCTTGGGTTTGTTTTGATTGCTCCGGATGTATTTGTTCATAGTGGAACTCTTCTGCTGTACAGTTGATTGGTATTCAGCCATTGGTTTTCAGAATGGGGTAGGCCTTGCCTTTTTTGCGGTGGGGCTGGGTGGTGGGAGGGGGTTGGGGTAGGGCTAATTGCTCTCATTATTGATTATGGTTTCTGTTGTCCATGGTATGAGGTTAGTGTTCTCAACATAATATTCATTCTCTCCAGACGTCTTACAACTCACAGATGGCGCTGCCAGGTTTAATTGCAGGCCCCTCTAATTTGTCCCTGTTGTCATGGAATGTCAGAGGTCTTAACAATCAGCGTAAACGAAGGCAGGTGGTACACTACTTGCATAGACATAATATTGACATAGCATTTCTGCAAGAAACACATTTGCCAGTTACAGATGCAGCACGTTTTGCTGCAAGCTGGGGAGCCCACAGGTACTTTGCTAATTTCAGTAACTATGCGAGAGGCACGGCAGTTCTTATACATAAGAGAATCCCCTTTCACTGCAGGTTGGTCATCAGGGATAAGGAGGGTCGGTATACTATTGTGGTGGGGTCCGTGATGGGTCATAGGATCACTCTGGTTTGTGTCTACGCCCCCAATACTGACTCCCCGGAGTTTTTTCATGCACTACACACCCAACTCTCTAAACTAGAACCCGCGATGCTTATAATAGGTGGGGATTTCAATCTTCTTTTGAATATAGACCTGGATAGCACATCCGCCACTCCAGACACCAAACCTAGAGCGCGGCGCGCACTCCGAGACCTATGTGACCAGTTCTCCTTGATAGACATTTGGCGCAGGCGCAATCCTACCACTACTAATTACACACATTTTTCCGGTCAACACAACACGTGGACCAGGATCGATTACTGGTTGATTTCCCCGGATGTGTCTTCCTGGTATCAGGTGTTGAAGACACTTCCTAGAACATATTCGGACCATTCCCCGATCCAACTATGTCTCCGAGTCCCGCGCCCCGAGGGGTTTGAAAGGCAATGGCGCTTTCCCGGTCGTGCTCTCCTGGATGACCTTTTCTGTCATGAGATACGGGAGGCAATTGAGGACTACTTCACAATTAACACTGGCTCGTTAGACTCCTGGGCCGTGTTGTGGGAGGGATTCAAAGCCTACATTCGCGGAGTATGCATTTCAAAACATGCTGGGGTACTTAAAGCACTACGCACAACATTAGCAAGATTAGAGGGAGAGCTAGCTGCGCTGGACGCCGAGGCGTTGCGCGTTCCCCCGGACTCTCTACAAGGCAGGAGGCTGGCCCTCCTTGCCGAATACAGAGAGACTGCGGATCGTGAGATCCTTTATCTAGGCAAATATCAAACAGCCCGTAGATACGGTGAAGGAGATCGCCCAGGCCGCACACTGGCTCAGATCCTCAAGCCACCCTATAGCACAGCATATATCACAGAGATTTGTGACAAGGACGGGACGCTGCTAACGACTTCCACGGATATTAGAGACGAATTCCTCTCGTTCTACGAGACGTTATACACATCCAGACACAGCAGCGACACAACAGCGCAAGAGGAATATCTGTCCGAAATCGCCTTAGTGTTCCTGGAAAAACATGCAGGAATTTATGGCAGAACCCATCACTGAGGAAGAGGTACGTGGGGCTATTAGAGCTATGCGTGGCTCGTCGGCCCCTGGCCTCGACGGTTTTACCGGGAGTTTTATAAGACCTTCGCAGACCTTCTAGCACCGAAACTGATTGAGGTATATGCTGAGGCCCTGGACAAACAAACCCTACCTCCTACGTTAAATGAAGCAGTAATTATTCTCATCCCAAAGCCTGGTAAAGACCCATCTCTTTGCGGATCATACAGACCGCTATCACTCTTAAACATAGATTATAAAATACTCGCTAAAATTGTGGCTAACAGGTTGTCACAGTTAATGGAGTTTATTATTGCTCCGGCACAATCAGGCTTTGTCCCCCATTGCTCGACCTCATTAAATCTGCGAACCTTGTTCGCAGTATTGCATAGAATAGATCCCGGCACTCCTGCGGCGGCTATTCTTCTGGACACTGAAAATGCCTTCGACACACTCGAGTGGCCCTTTCTCCTCGCCATAATGCGTCGTATGGGCATGCCAGCTGGCTTTATAGCCACTACGGGCTTATTATATAGTCGTCCGACGGCACGGTTGCGCATAAATGGTACTCTATCTGCCCCTTTTGCATTAACCCGAGGTACGCGTCAGGGATGTCCTCTATCACCTCTTTTGTTCATCCTTGCCATGGACCCTTTAATACGACACTTCCAGGAACGACATCTCCATAGAGGGCTGCAGTTCAATACGGGCCCCCTTTAGTTTCATTATATGCCGATGACACCATCCTCTATGTCAGAGAACCACATCTGAACCTTGCCCCGCTCATCCGGGAAATCCTCCGCTTTGGGAGGCACTCCGGATTAGGTATTAACTGGCACAAATCGACCATTTTTCCCTTGACCGCTAGTACGACCCCTTGGGATTGTGAGTTTCCATTGGAATGGTGCTTGGATTCGGTTAAATATCTGGGTATCCACATACACTTGAACCAGGACCAGATTATGGCCCTTAATTATGGACAAGCGGTTGAGAAGCTGCAGACACAAGTGGAGAAATGGTTACGACTACCGCTATCCATGGCAGGTAGAATCGCTATAATTAAGATGATGGTCCTACCCAAATTTTTATATCTTTTTAATAATATCCCCATGCCTCTCACCCACAGCTTCTTCGCCACACTTCGATCCCATCTCATCAGATTGATATGGGGAGGCAGACGGCCGCGGGTTCGGTGGAAGGTACTTACTTTGTCATATGAGAGAGGCGGACTTGGAGTGCCGGATTTTTATTTATATTACTTGGTGGCTCAGTGTAGTTACGCCTATGCCTGGTATTACCCAGACGCGCGGATTCCATTTTTGCGCCAGGAAGCGGACTTTGTCCTACCTGAGCGACTGGCGGAGGTCCTACCCAGGGGCGAACCCAGGAGTCCAGTCGACATACAAACGGTCTCGACGACCAGCTGGGCGTGGAGCAGGCTCTCCCGCTATGCGGGCAATTCAGTTTTATACTCATCGGCCCTTCCGCTTCCGAATGCCCGTTGGCTTCCCATCACAGGTGAGAAAATTGTGCAACGCACTTTGACTAAATTTGACATTGTTAAAATAGGCGATCTATATCCGGGCGGGCATGTATTTTCAGCCACGGAGGACACCCGCTTCCAGGCGGCCACGTTCATGGATAAATTTGTTCTCCGGAGACTGCACTCAGCCTTAAGAGCCACGATCCCTGGCTTCCCGCTGGAGCCTGACTCATTTACGCCACTGACTCTACTCATTGAGAATGAGAGTGGAACGCACGTCATTTCCAAACTATATAAGCTATGCGTAGCACAGATGCCGATCGCGGACGACAGGCTACGTACGGAGTGGGAGTCTGATCTGGGACATCCCATCTCGGACGACCAGTGGTCCGCCTGCTGCAAGGTAACAAAGGATGTTTCACTGAATAGCCGCCATAAACTATTACATTATAAATTTCTTCGCAGAACTTATATGACACCGACAACATTACATAAAATTGACCCTGAACGACCCCACACGTGCCGGAAATGCGGCGCTCAGCACGCCGATTTCGTACACTTGGCCTGGACATGCCCCCGCATACACCCGTATTGGATCCAGGTGCACAGAACATTAGGGGACATTCTTGGGCTTACACTGGTTCCTATTCCGGAAGTGGCATTGCTGGGCTACACGGTTAATTTTCCTAAAGCAGTCCGGAAACTAGCATCCCTTGGCCTCCTCTTGGCAAAACGGGAGGTAGCATTATATTGGGGCAACCAGGTTTCCCCTACGGCACAAGGATGGCTGAATAGCTTAGCGCATTGCAGTATAAACAGTGAGATCTACTCTAGACTGCTTCCCAGCACAGCGCGCCCCAAAGATATCTGGGGCCCATATAAGGCATATATAGACACCCTAAGCATTCCTCCCGCCTCCCAGTCTAATTCAGGGATAGTACCCACGGGTATTGGATAGACCAATCTGACTACACATTGATAGATCGGATAGGCTCGACACGGCACTGCGTAATAAATACCCCCACCTACACGCTAAGTCAGCGCCATCGAGCACTCTGAGATAGAGACGATAACGGATAGAGGGCGGGGACCTGCCACTTTGATAAAATTGAAAAGACATTTGATGCACTGGAACGAGTTGTTGAGAATTGTTTGTTAGATATGATGTTGCACACTAGGTTGAGTTTATAACCTGGCAAGACACCTTCGGCTATTACAATGTGACAAGGATGTGTTTCTAATTCATATGTAGTATATGTATCGTGGACGACTGTAACGATGGAACCGTACATTTGCTGTTGATAATAAATGGAGGAAAAATAAAGTTTAAAAAAAAAAATATCTGATCATGCCCCCGCATCCTTGACCAGCCAGAGGGAGACAACACTAGTTAAATCACCTGCTGCAACACTTGGTCCTTCTCCAATTCTTCCATCCACTCACCTTTCAAAATGACTCCACCGGTAACCTCACACACCTTAAGCTCCTCCTCGTATATTTCACCACCAAAAGTGTCCCTTTCCTTGTCACAAGTATCCGTATCTTTACACAAGCGGGAGACACAATCGGCCAAAATATTCTCAGATCCTGGAACATGGATCACCTTGTACTCAATTTCCTGCAAAGCGATGACCCACTTGCATATTCAATTTGAAATAGTATGAATGCTTTTTGATGTGAACACTTCCCTCAAAGTTTTATGATCATTTCACCAAGCACAAAACCATTAACTCGATGTGTAATCTTTCAAGTATGCCAGAACAACCCTTGACCTTGTGCTCCTCCTCAAAACCTCATCAACTTCCACACATTTCTGATTGGTGACACCATTCTCCTGTTTCAAGGCCTCACTTTCCATGTTATTCTTCATTGGGAATGGGCACAACTCTATTCAAATTCCACACCCTGCGGTCCTTTGCCTTGATTGCATTCTTAAACAGTTTTATCACTCTCATGGGTTTGCTGAACTTAGAACCTCTCAGTACCGTCTTGATCACAAAATCAGATCCCACAAAAACTTCCACAGTTTTCTCACTGCCCAAAAAACACCCAGCGCCTCTTTTCAATTACCAAGTACTTCATTCCGGCACCACTCAAGCTTCTGGACATGATTAAAATGGTCCTTTCCTGCCCTTCAATCACCTGCAATAAAACTGCTCCGAAACCCTTTGAACTAGCGTCAGTCATCAACACTGTTTCCTGACCAGGTTCAAAACTTGAAAGACTAGAGATTTCTTTCAATTCTGCCTTTGAACGCTTTAAACTCCATTTCACCCTCACCTTTCCCCAAAAATTCAACTCCATCTTTTGTCAGCACTCTCATACACTTGCTCTTCTCAAAAAAGTTCCCTATGAATTTTCCATAGTATTCAGCCATTCCCAAAAACTTCACCAACTCACCCTTGTTGGTAGGAGACAGCATCTCGCTTATTGCAGTCACTAACTCCTTCCTGGGGCATATACCTTTCACTGAAACCTGATGCCCTTTGTACTCTATACAATCTACATTAAATCTACACTTGCTCAACTTTAGCGTAAGACCACACAGATCCAATTTCCTAAGCACCATACACAACCTTTCATCATGCTCTTCGACCATGCTCTCAAACACTAACACATCGCACTGGTATATTTTGACCACAGGGACACCCTTTAGATCACCTTCCATCATCCTCTGAAATACCGAAGAGGCCAAAATCAGCCCAAATGGCATCCTAACATATTTCAATGTTCCAAATGGGATGATGAACAATGTTAGCTCCTGCGATAATGGATGTAGCCTAATCTGATGATAAGTGGACGTTAAGTCCAGCGATGAAAAATGCTTAGCATCCCCCAACGAGGACAGCATTTCTGTTATATTGGGCAATGGATACTGATCCACATCGTCACAATGATTCAACTCCCTCAAGTCCATGCACAACCTCACATCCCCACTCGCTTTCTTCACTATAACTACCCGAGACAACCACTCTGAACCTTCAACTTTCTCAATAATTCCCTCTGCCTCCAATCTCTCCAACTCATGGGACATCTCATCCCTCACTCGTAAAGGAACACCACCTTACATGCCTTAGGAATTGACCTTGGTTTCATCTTAATGAAATGTGTATAATGCTTCAAACATTCCAGTTCTTTTCTAAACACATTGGGGAGTAATTCCTCATATTTATTTTTCTCAGCTTTCAGTCTTACTTCCACACCAGAGGACTCTCCAACAGATCCCTCATGTACTGGTGAGACACCTGTTTTAACCTCTGCAATCACCTCTCTCAACCTGGTGCATCTCAACCACAGGAGATTGATTTGGGTTGAGATGCACCCCCAACTCTTTTTGATGTATCCAGCTGATTAAAGAATCTCCTCTGATGGATACATACACATTTCAAGATGTCAGTCTCCCTTGAAACAAAAACTCACCCACAAAATAGCCCAGAAGTTTGATGGGTTCTCCCCCATAAACTCTAGGACGTATATCAGGCTTTAAAAGTCTAACCTTTCCCTTCAATTCTCTGTCATAAAATACTTTAGGAACAAGCGTGATCTTGGCACCCGAATCAAATAACATTTTCACCCTTGCACCTTCTACCTGCACCTCTTCCATGGGTCCGTTTTCACACTTATGACTTCACCTGGAGGATAATAATATCACAATCATCCTCCTGCTCATACTCCACTTGTCTTACTTTTGTTTTATCGATACTAGATCTACAGTTTGTTGAGAAATGTCCTTTGCTACTGCATTTTTTGCATGTAGCTTTCCATCCTGTACAGTCCTTACTATTAGCTAAATGCTAAGAACTGTTACAACAAAAGCAGCGGAATTGTTTTTATAATCCTATCCTCGTCACCAGTGTAGAAAAGGACAAAGCAATGGCAATTCATAGTAGATAAACAAGCTTTATTTGCACGTATGAAATATCACCCCATTCAGCTCCATCAGACAACTCCAACTGCCTCTGGTAGAATTCCCCCAACATTCATGAGTAGAGTATCCTGCGCGTATCATTCCATGCATGAGGATCACACACCCTGTAAATAACGCCAACACTCAAGCTTGGGGGGCATCAGTGGGAGGCGTCCTTGCACTCCCTCTTCTGTATCTTTATTAACCCCTGACTCCGCACCTGGCGGAGGGATGTGTGTGTTGAATGGTTTACAGATATAATGCACAGTAGTTCAAGGTTCCACCCAGTGCCAGCTGCATGACTACATCGCGGCCGGATGGGAGAAGTAGGAGGATGCCCAGAGATTTCATAACAAACATAACATGTGTATTTGTAAAGCGCACGTTCACCCCCAAAGGGGCATCTTGGCGCTGAATAACAGATGTTTATTGTTACCCAACTCAATAGTACTCATTTTATCGACCTCAGAAAGGATGAAAGGCTGAGTGGACCCGCCGGTATTTTGAACCTGTGACCATGAGGTCGAACACAGGCCCCTGCAGTGGATGCATTAATCCACTGAGCCACCAGACCCGGACAGGACAGGAAAAAAATGAGCAGCCCGATGATGTGTTTTGCCTAGGGCATCACTGTGTCACTATGTTCGAGACATGGCTATTTTAGGTGAGGAGAATCCCTTGGGACCCAATCATGGTGCGGCAAGCACTTCTTTTTTGACTTGGCAGCATACAACTTCTTCCCAATCAAATCCTGTACTCCTGGCTCCCAACATGTGGGCGGAGCCAAAGTTCCTATCTAGTGATGTTCACATAATTGTCTAGCGACAGCTGCGCTGTCAAGGCAGACCATAAAAGAAGAAAGAAAAAAATTGAAGAGGACCTGTAAAAGGAGAAAATGAAAAAAGTAAAGGACTAACTCACTAACCCTGTCACTACAGCTAACTCATTCAATATGGATGCACTTGTTATTAGGCAAAACGGGCAATAGGGCCATTGGCTGATGTGGGCTGACCTAATGATCCATGCTGTATGCTGTCAAAATATGAATTGAGTTGATCAGCCTAATTGAGAAAGAGGGCCGACCCAAACGCCCCTCTATGTGTGTTTATCCATGTATGTATTTTTAGGGCCTGGCAGACTCAGGGGCAGCTCCTCCACTAGGGCGGAGGAGTGTCGCCCCACTGCTTTCTCGCAGTGCGAGAAAGCCAAAACATAAAATGGTAATAACTAAAAGTTATTACCATTTTATGTTTTCTTTGTGCATGTTGGGTGGGCGGGGCTGCTCTTCTCTTTGAGCAGTGCAGGGGAGGAGTGGTTTGCACACTCCTGAGTGCGCAAAGACTGTTTCGTCGGCCCTCTGGGGCCGCCCAAACCAGTCATGCCCACTCTGCCCTTTCTCCATGAAGGCTGCATAGCAGCCTCCATGGAGAACATGGCCACCCCATTAGCCCCTGGCTGGGTGGTGTCCCGACTAATCACAACACTGGTTGCAGCGTTGTAATTGGCTTAGGGGAGGGTCCGGAAGGAGCATGGCTGCCTGCTTCCTGTTCCTGTTGGAAGCAGAAGCCGAGAAGACGCAGGACCCGGCGGAAAGGAAGGTACGTTTATTTAAAAACATTTCTTTTTAAATTTACCCGTGCCCCCGCCCCTGCAACATCCCCCGCGACCCCCCCCCACCCGCGACCCCTCGTGCCCACCCCCCGCGACCCCTCGTGCCCGCACCCACTAGCAATGCAGACTGCTAACGGTGCTAGGCCAGATCTAATAAATGATGCTTAAAACACATAGGGGCCGATTCCGATCTCGGCCGGTAGGGCTCCGAATCGGATTCGGCTTAACCGGATCCGATTCGGAGCCCTATTTCCCGACCGATTAGTACGCGCGTCCGGGCGAGCGAGTGCGATGCGAGTCGCCGACCGACTCGTCCGGGCGTCCCGACCGCTCCGACCGACTTCGTTTCCGGGTCTAACCGCACCGACCGACTCGCTCGGACTCGACTCGCACCGCGCAATGGAGACGTTCCCCGGCCGGGTAAGTACGATGCGCGCCGCGAGCAGTCCGACCGACACGCGCCGTCCGGCTTGAAAGAGCAGTCGGAGCCGTACTTTGGGGTCCGTGTCGGACCCCCCTGTACGCATAGCCGCGCGGAAGTCGCACACAGGGGGACCCATGGGTCCCCCTACCTGTGCGTGTACGGCGCGAGTCGCCTCACCGCGTACACGCTGTAGGGGGCGCCCTTGTCCACCTCGCACCCATTGAGTCAATGGGAGTTCGCGTTGTACGACAGGCTCCCATTGACTTCAATGGGAGTCCGACCGAATCGAGTCCGATGGCATACGTGCGCATCGTACTCGTTCGGTCGGGCTGCACGGGTCCGATTCGGTCGGAAATCTCTCCGGGTCCGGCTCGGTCGGTGAGATTTCCGGCCCGAATCGGAATCGGCCCCATAGTATTTACACATAAATGCAGGATCACAATAACACAGCCCTTCTTAAATTTCTGACTGTTTGAAATATAATCGATGTTTTTCCTAGCTGAACTAGTCACATATTGATTTTTATAACAATTTCCTATGGCAACATTACATTTTCCTGAAGTTAATTTAGAACGACAAATATGTATGAAGTTAAGTCAGGAAAACTGACCTAATATTCAGGTAAGTGATTGCTGTTTTTGTGTAATTTGAAAGTCCTAGCAAGTACTTTCAGCAAGAGCATCACTAAGCTGGCCAAAAGCTATACTTGTTATATAGAGCAGCGCATAACAGGAAAGCAACACCGTAGCATGTGGTGTATATAATGAAAACAATATTTGTTTATTTGAGATTGGCAATGGAGTTATCATTTGCTCAAGGTATTCTCCACACCGAGTTTCTTGATTGCCATGCTATCATCCGAAAGTGATTTGCAGCAATAGCTTCTTTATTGTTTCTTCTAATGCTTACTGTGGTGTATATAGGTGCAGACTATATGGGACAACCATTCATGGAGCAAAATCATGGATGAAAGAAGATTACTTTGTGGTTCTTTCAGATGTATCACAACAATTGTGTAGTTAAAGTTTTTGTACAGGTTTCATGTTTATCAGATTAAAAGTATTTGGACTTTTGTAATTCATATGTATTCATCTCTAAAACCAGAAATGCTGGATTTATCCATTATCAGCTGTTAAAAGACCAGGCACAGCATTGCCCACATGCATAGAATTATTTTCTTTTAGGCAGCAGCGGACGGTGCAGGTAAGCGCGGTGTGGCGGGGACGTGGGGGGTATATGTCGACGGAATAGGATTTGCTTATTCATTTCATTTTCCCTGTTCCGTCGTCTGTCGGCTTTCCCTCCTCCCGCCCCACAGCGCTTACCTGCACCGACCGCTGCTGCTTTTAGCCCTTGTGCACTCTGCATTCAACCAGTCACAGTGGACTGGCCCGCCCAGCCTATGGGTCTATTTAAACTCTCATTCGAGGGCATCCAGCCTGTGCTTCTAGGTAAAGAGGGGAGAGATTACAGGTGCTTTCCTGTGGTATCGTCCATGTTTGAGCCTGCTAGGGCTAGGAAGGGCAGTGAGCCCACACCCCTACCCTTTTCATCCCTTTCATGCCTTCTTACCATTTCCTGTCTCACCTCTCATCGTTTTAAATCTAGCTCCTACTTCCCACCACAGGTTTACAACTTATGGTCTCCTCTAGTCAATTTCTTAGATGGGTTGCATATCACTGCCTCTTGGTGGATTCATTAAACAATAACCCACCACGGTGGTGTTTGCGGTTATCCTTCGGTTCTCCTTCAGCTGCTCCATCTCCGCTTCTGGCTGCACCCAGTAGTCTACTGTGGTATCTGTGGTTATCCTTGAGTTGAGCCATCTATTCTTTTGGGTGGACCCTGTAAACCCACTTGCGTGGTGTCTGCGATTATTCTTGGGTGATCCCACTGACCCGCTACTGTGGTGTATGTAACTATTTATTTTACATTTTTCTGTAGTGCCACTCTACAACAGGAGTTTTAGTGTGCTTTGCAGAGGAACAGATGGAAAGCCCGAGTTGTCAATTACATTGAAACATTAGGGGAGGAGGTTTCAAAGATTTAAAATTTGAATATTTGTATTTTTTCTTAGTTGTGGGTGGACCCTAGCCCCACTACTGTGGTGGTGGTGTTTATTCTTGGGTTGTGCAATCTCTGTGTCGTACTACTGATGTATTTAGTTGTCATTGGGTTGTGGTATTTCCAATTCTTGGTGGGCCCCATATTTCCTCCATGGTGGTATCTATGGTTAAAACTGCGTTTCACATTTAACGAGACTGGATGGACCCAAATTTGATCTCCCAGTTGTGAGAGAATGTAAATTTGAAAAGCTAATAGTGGTAGCCATATGCAAATGCGACTATCCCTCACATTTCAAAATAGAGTCAGTTACTTTAAGGCCTTCCATAACTCCTGGAACCTTATGACTATGCCTTAACTTCAATTAATCATTATGTGAAACCTTCTCATTGTCTTAACATAAATGAAAATATCATGTGCACATAACTAAAACGTTAATTATACATATTATATAATGTGTTATTAAATGTAAATGAGAAATAGTGACACTGCGTCACCAAGATTTAGGTAAAGGACACTGTTTCTTCTCTATACAAGCTGGCCCTTTTAAAAAGAGGAAATACACAGAGGTTGTGGCACAAATATTGCTCACGTGTTTTCTCCTGAGATTCTTCTCAAACACATTGTGAAAATGTACCTTAGAGACTGCATCCTTCTTTTAACTATATTTATATATAAAAAGCAATACATCATCACATTAATGTTAATGTATAAGTAAGTGAATTGAAGGCAGATACCAGACAGTAGATACAGTGTTGTTCTCCTGCTATGCATGCAGAACACTAGCCTTGGCTACAGCAGTAGAAGATTAATTCAGACATCTGACCTATTTGATCTGTGCAGTGGATAGATTATCCCAATGAATGGCATGCCCATAGCATGATGATAGATTCTGAAAGCTAAGCTGGTATAGAGTAAGCAAAATCTGTTTTAATGTTTTGTGACTCAGGCCTTTAATTTATAACTAAGTATGTTAAGGATTGTAACATGATCAAAAGCATATGGATGTTCGATTGTACATTTACTTAAATGAGCATTAAACTTTTATAAATCAAATTGTGAATAAATCCGTTTTTAAATAGTACTTAGAGCAGGAGACAACAAAACCTGATTAATCTGAGTTTCTTATGGTCTTTTTTCAGATTGTAGCAAAAAAATACCGCAATTACGAGATCCCAACAGAGATGACGGGTGTCTGGCGATACCTGAAGAACGCGTATGCGCGGGACGAATTTACCAACACTTGTGCAGCCGACAAAGAAACAGAGATGGCGTACGCAGATGTGGCCAAGAGGCTCTCCAAGCCCTAACCAGCAAAGCCAGCACTCACAATTATTAGTAGGATAACAAGAGACCAGTGGACCACGCCTCCTTTCCGCTCTGAGTCCCCTAAACAGTGCAAGAACACTCTTTCTGAGTAGCCGTGCGCTATAGAAGTACTCATCATTCATTCATTCATTACTGAAGTATTCGCTCACAGACTGCTCTCCAAGCTGCCCTAGGTTACAGCCTTGTACCAACATCATTGTATTGCTGGCATCACCACCCTTTCAATTGTAAAGAATCATTTGCTTCTAATAAATGTCAGTGACACATCAGCCTCAAACCCAAAAAAACTGAAGTCAGTATCACTGAAAAATGTTAATTTAAGCAGACTGACCTGCTCAAGCTTTCTTAATAAAATCCCTTATGTTTAGCATTTCAGTATTTTTAGGAAATTTCTGTAGTAATGCCACATACTTTGTAACTTTAAAAAAAAAGAATGTTTCAATTGTGAGATGTAGAATTATCAAGGATGTGCTCTGAAGCCGGGCTGGAAGGGCTAGCTTGCCCCAGAAGTTGGTTCTGTGTTTGATATAGAGAATGTTGATAATAGTCAGTATGCGTATTTGAAATAAATCGTTGTGTTTTAGGATCTTAAATAAAACATAAAAGACTGAAATTGAGATGGAGGTAGTCCAAAAGGAAAAATGTCATCTTGGTTGGAAGTGATCCATGCTGGTTTGAGTTGCATTTACAACCCTACGTAAGAGGTCTTGCTGGCATGTGGAGGAGTATAGTTGTAACACCTCATATTTCTTTAAGGCAATTTTTGCTAAAATTCCTACAATGAACAGATGCATCGACCACTTAAATATAGTGTCACTTTTCATAGAGATATTGAAATCCTCCTTAAAATGTTCAAAGTATTAAGATTCTATTTCCTTCCATAGTTAATGTTGGACTTGTTTCCTAGTCACAAACTTATTGTGAGCTAGATTGGGCTTCTGAAAGCAGTTTTGTCCTTGGCATTACATGGCAGAAGGCCCAGTGATGATTTTATTAAATATTCACTGTAAACCGGACACCTTGGTATACTGTTCTTGGCTACTTATTTCAAAGATGGCACCTTGGGCGTCAACCCTTAAAACCTTGGTTGGAGCCCTTTCTAGTTTGAAGAGCACAATTCTGATGATGTCATCACATCATAAATGGAAGAACAAAGGGATGACTACACTGAGGACATGGAGTACTAGAGTCACGTGTACATTTTGTTGGCCTGCTCTTGCAACACAGTTGGCCATTATAGAGTCAAAATTTAGAAGACACTGCTCTGCCTTTAAAATTACACAATATTTTCCCATTTTTTGCAAAAATACTTTGCAGTACGAGCCCAAAACACATATCAGGATGGTGTGATGTTTTTCCTTGATTTAGTTTCATTTTGTGAAGTATTAGGACCAGAATGTAATGACATCCCATGCTTTTACATTGCTTGTCATGTCAGACAGTGAGTATCACAAGAAGCTACCTTAATTTCTATGGAAGGGCTGAGAGTTTATTAATTTGAAAACCTGAAAAAGCCAGATTCTTACAATACAACGGTCCACTTTGCATTTACCAGTTTCTGATAAATGGGCGAGTACAGATGGGCACAAAAAGTTTAAAAACACGTTTCGTGTACATGGTATTAATTCTGACAGCATGATAAACTGTAGGACACGAAGTTGTAGGAACCGCAGCTTAGTGCTAATAGGAAGGCTGCAGTACCATTGTGCACTGGTAGGGGGCTCTTTTTGCAAAAATCCAGAATGTGTCATTTAAAAAGCAACTTGCACGAATTAATGGGCTTGAGTGCAGTCCTCGTGCTAAGGGGATATGAATCTTATATACACAAAGTCATATTCGTTCCTTCATTCTCACCACTTGCATATACGGGGTTTTAACAGTTCGTTCTGATAAACCTGTTTAGCAGATTTTAATAATCTTGAATTTTGAAAAGCCCTAATTAATATTTCATCTTTGAACCATTGCTACTGTCTACCACGGAATAATGAACTTGCCTGGCAATGGCCTTCTATGACTTTCACCTGATTGTGTAAATTTCCACCAGCGCTGTTTCCCACAACATTTAACTAATGCCACCTTTGACCTGATCACTTGGTGCAAATGTTGTCTTAACACTTGTGCAATCGGTGTAGTTAGGAAATGTCAAAACACAATTGCTCAGGTGGAAGCTGTATTATCCAGTGCCTGGTTCACAGAATCTTCAGTGTATGTGTAGCTAATCGTCCACCTCTTCCATCCCCCATTATCTTTAGATTGCTGTTTGACGTGAGTTCCAGTTGGATCTCTTCTGGGTCTTGTCATGTCTTGGTTCAATACTATGTGAAAGTGAGAGTTTAGGAAGAAGGCCTTCCAAAGATTCTGGACTTCCTAGCAGGAGAACTGTGGGTATGCTCAAAACCTCATTGATAGTAGCTTCCAAGTGACACTATGCCGAAATGCGGTTACTTTTGTCAAGCTATAGTATTCAGTCAATCACTTTGGATACTTCTGTAGTAAACCATGGCAATTTATAAAAAATATGTTTCCTAAATATCTTCTCATTAGCAGAATATTTTTTTTGCATCTCTTAAACACGTCAACATTTTTGTTCGGCTGATCCCTCAACCTTTAAAAAGCCTTTATGTTGTGCAATAGTTTGAATGGGAATTATTTATCAAAGCCTATCCCAATTACTGGATAATGCGTTTGAAGAAGAAGTGTGGGCAACAGAATCTGTGTTTAAGACTGGGCAACATGGGCAACAGTTTTAAGTTTCAATACAACATGGTGCTGAGTGATATCTAACCCAAGTCCATGTGTTGCACAAGTCCCTATCTAGACTTTCATGGTTGTTGAAGTTGGCGTCACAACTTCGGATGAGGATTAATCATCTTAGAAAGTTGAGAGAATGCAGCCAGATCTTGACACATTGTCCTTCTGGATGAGTAAAGAGTTAACAAAAGTATGTCTAGCTTCCTTTTAAAGTGGATTGGGAGTTGCAAAGGTAGGGATGTCCAGTGAAGCACATCTTCCGCAGTGGTGGTTTACATCAATAGGGCATTTGAAGGAGACTCTTTTAGAGCTAGAGGTTTTTCGTGTGTTGTACGTTCCTTTTGTTTTGAGCAGCTAGATCTTTGAAAACTATGTGCTCTTCTCTAGGAACTTTCTTTGACCATCAGCGATCAAAAAAAAATATTTACACTGGCTCCTAAAATCCTCAAAAGTTAGCGGAACTTTTGGAAGAGAACCCTTAGACGTCTAGCAACAACATTTCCTAATAAAATATAGGGACTAGTATAGCACCCAAGGGGCTGCCATACCCATCTAATTGACACTTTCACTTGCCACAGAAGTTCCTGGTCCCCATCATGGTTATACTGAGAAGCAGCCGCCTTCTTACTTCACGTAATATTTCCAGAGATTTTCCATTATTTTAATGTGGACTAATTGAGTTGTCAGTTTATACCCCTGAACTTCTATTCTATCTTCAAACATAAGCAGCCCAAGTGTTGGTAGCCTTGACTAAACTAACAAAAGTCACATGCTGTAAAATTATTTAGCAAATGTCAGGCCCCGCTGAGGTAGGTGTTTGAATTGCTGGCTCAAATAACATTTTGTATAAACTAAAAAGCTTCAAACAGAGTTATTGGGTGTGACAGAAAAAGCCAAAAAATAAAACAAGCCGGTGCTTGGCCAAACATAGAGGCAATGGAGACATGTTATGTTAGCTCCTCACGGTAATATCTCAATTACAATGAAGAATCACTGACTGTCATGACTAAATATTTGTTCTTACTGCTCATGACAAGGTACTTTATGGGAATCAATCCGTTCTGTAGTGCATGCTGGGTAGTGCATGTCTCGTCCTACTGATTACTCTCAAACATTTCACTAATGTGGTTCGCTCAGTGAACATTTTGCACCAGTACTCCCAAAGCATTATGGTAGATGCAGTTCAGTCAGTTTATTTTACTCACATTTCAATAGATTGAACAGACAAGTACTTGCTCAATCAGGGCTAAAAGTCGCCTGAAAGGTATCTGGTGGTTTTGGCCACTTTCAGACAAGAATATTTCTTTCATTTGTGGGTGCTTAGAGTAAAAATATGGATGGGCATTAAGGAGTAATAACAAAATACAACCGTTTCTGTTTAGTGAACTTAAACTCATAGAAGGAAGCCACATCATGTCAGATAAACCTCAAAAGGCCTAGTCCATAAACCAAGGCTGGTAAAATTCAAAATTGTACACATGCTGGTTTTCTCCTATGTTTGTAGTAGAATTCCAGTTTTGAGGGGTTTCACAAAGACTCTGAGGAGTACCCCTAGAAATCGACGACAGTTGTATATTTACAGGAGTACTCCCTTTATGCAGCACCTATGAGTGCAGAAATATGGGTTTGCACATTGATCTTTTTGGCATGCAACTTATTTCCAGCCTGCTCTGAAAATATCTATGAAAGCCGGGTCCATCCTACCCTCCATATATTTTAGTCACTGAGAAAAGTGCCTCAGTGGTTGTTTTAGAGGTATTTGTGTCTTAATGTGCAGCATGCTTAATTGCTTTACACCTATTGTTTTTGAACTAACATGTTTCGTGCCTTTTCAGAGTTCACTAGGGCTAATTTCAGTCTACTGCAGCAGCACATTTTGGTAATCATGTATTAATGTGTTTTAAGAGAAAATATTGCGCCAAGTGATATAGGAAGATGCTCATGCAGTAAATTGAATTTCAGGTCGAGTTCTCCTTATTTAAAACTTTATTAGTATAATTTGCCACTGTTTGTTACAATTGCAACATCGAAGTATGATAAAGTATATAATGAGAAGATTTACCCTCTCCACCCTGCGGCTAGGTCACAGACACTGGACTGGTGGAAAAAATTAGGGCAAATTATTTTCATCTGTTTTGTAGCTTGTGCAATATGGAATGAAGAAAACCGTATTGGCACTAGGGTAAAAGATTGAGCAAACTGATTTCCTGTTGCATTTAATGCGCTTATCATAGGAATAAGAGGTAATGTATTTGCTCCACTTTTCAAATGTTAAATATTAGATTATGTTTGAGGCCAAATCATTTTGTTCAGTTTTTTTGTTAAATGAGTAGCAAAATTAGTGATAAATAAGTTTCCCTGTCATTACAAAAACGTGCAATTGATGTATTACGACTGCTTTTTAAATAGTTATTATTTACTTGAAATCCATATTGTTGTGTGTTGTTGCATATTGCTTCATAATACGTTTCTTTCAGGGGTGCAAAACTTTTTCTAGACTATGGATTGAGGCAAAATCAGTTTGCTCCAATCCATATTACAGAGCCTTCAAAAATGTTGCACGTGGATTCTCCATATTGTTTTACATTTCTGCAAAGTTTCTCTATTACTGGAGGCAGTTTCATCTTACTGTGCTTGAAATCCTTGGTTGGGCCTTGTGTGAGAAGCATTATTTGTCTAAAACTATTGCTGTGCCTCATTGGTAATTAAATGAAGAAGTATTCATTAGAGGGATTTTATTCTAGCAACGTTGGTAAAATTGAATGGAGAAGAAAAAAACAGAACATCACTGCTCTACACAAAGTGTGGCCCTTGAACATCAACATTGTTTCAAACTATGAAATGAACCAATTTTCCTGGGAAAAACAAGAGCATGTATTTCTGATTTTGCAAAGCCTTGATACTAAACTTGCCTTAAAATTCTACATTGTGTAGCCTGCATGATCACAAGTAGTTCGTATGAAAAGTTTCCTTTATTTAAAGAGGGCTGGAATTGAATTAATGTATTTAACAGAAAATATATATAATTTATTTTTGATTTGTTCAATCTTATATCTCTGTATTGTTTCAGATGACCTTGTAAGCTTGTACTTACTAATGTGGATAAATTATTTTATAAGATGCAATGTTTTCTGTTGTGATTGCCGAGGGTGGATTTTATTATTGTATATATGTTCCCCAGCGGACTTCATTTTCACCTGATTGTTGTAGGCAGCATTTTTATTTCCTCATGGTCTGATTATTGCTTTCATCACATCAATTGTATTGCTGCATGTAAGTAGAAACTTGCATGTGAATAAAAAAAGAATGAGGTGGCGTTAACTTGCTGAATGTCTCAATTACTTAAGGGCATTGGGCATTACACTGTGTCCAATTCTTCCTAGTTACGCTGCTTATTAAATGTATGTGCGACTGGGTTGGAGAGGCAGACAGTTAACCCACATCTGCTTTGATAATGCTTCCAAGTGACCGATTGGATTGTGGAATTTTTGGTTCAGCTTTGTCGTGTGATCGATTAACCCCCTCTTCGCCTTGGCCTAAGGGTAGCAAGACTGACCAAGCCCCCGTTTTAGAAGTACTCAGCAGTAACAGGTTGCTTGAAGATGGAATGAGATAGAGAAGGGTTAGACTAGGTATAATGAAGATTACAGGTAAGCAATGGTCGCTTCTCCTCATCGCTTTCCTTACTTAATCGAGGATGCACCAACAGTGTACAGTCCTGCTTCCAAGAGCACACTACAAATAACAATCAGCCAAAGAAACTGCAATAACAACGTTTTAATTACCTAACAGACGCAGCACTAAAAGAGGTCTTTGGAGACACAGGGGGGGCATATTTATGGGGCCTTGCATCTTGCTTGCACCATGTAACGTGGTACATGCACGACGCAAAGCTCCAAGTCATATCTATGAAGCCACGCAAAGTGACTTTGCATGGCTTTGAGTGGCTTCATAAATATGGGGTAATGCAACACAGTGCAAATCGTTGCGTTGCATTACTTTGTGCAAGGGAGGTGTTCCATGGGCGCTGTGGTGGGTGTTGCCACGCAAATCCCAAGGTTTTTGACCCATTCCCAGATTTAACAAACCTGGTAAACCTGGGAATGCGCCAAAAAGATACACCTCCCCAGGTGAGGCGTAACTAGGATAAATATCTTAATTTACACCGCGTTTTTATTTCTTTTTCAGTTTTTTTCCTCTTTCTTCATTCTGCAGCACACATAGAAAGAGGAAAACTCATCTATGGATTGTTTTTGTGCGTACAACACAGGCACCCTTGCATCATGGTGCAAGGGTGCTTGCGTTGGCTCTAGGCTGCCGAAACGGCACCAGCGCAGGGGGAAAGGACAGGAATGCACCGTATTGGATGGAGATTGCCAGATGGACCAGTTGGCTAAACGTTGGTGAACAGGGCTTATCATCCATGTGGCAGGCCCCACAAACTGCAATTTTGTGACAGATACTCAAAAATGGGGCATTTGTTGTGAATGAATTTGCAACATGTAAACCACATTCAACATATGTATATGCAGGAGAGATTATTCTAGAGAGGTCAGGACAGACCAACATCTTACTCGTCTTTGAAAGCAAAAAACACACATGGCTTGGACAGAGAAGTACCCAATCTGAGAAGAAACATGGTGCATGACTTCCACCACAAACAGTAAAATGCAGAAAAACAAAATGATGGGAACCTTTGCTAATGGTGTTGTAGTAGTCACTCTCCTAACCCTATAATAGACAGGCAGAACCACAAATCGTAAGACTCGGCCCCCAGAGGAGCAGCAGGAAGAAAATATTGAGATATTCCCAAAACAGTCGCTTTAAGGATGTTAGGGGCACATGCATCAACATAAGGAATTGCGATTCCTAAATCGATTTTTAAGGAATCGCTATTTAGGAATCGCAATTCCTTATGCATGTAGGAATCGCAAATTAGATTGCGATTCCTACACATTACCTAATACCGAATCGGAAATTGCGAATCGCTATTAGGTAATGTCACTCCATTCATTCCTACGGGCCTATAGGCCCATAGGAATGAATGGGAATGCATTCGCAAATTGCGATTACCAAATTGGTGATCGCAAATTGCGAATGCAATTGCAAGGGTGCCAGGGGTCCTAAGGCCCCCCTGATGCACCCCCCAAAAGGTAAGTGTGCACATGTGGTGCACACACATGCCCTAAGGGCATGTGTGTGAGCCACATGTCACTTTGAAAAATTCACTTTTGTGCATTTTTCAAAGAATTTGCAAATAATTAGCGTTTCCTAATTGCAAAGTCGCATTTAGGAAAGGCTTGATGCATCTCAAATAGGGAATCGCAATTTGCGATTCCCTAAATGCATTCGCAATTTAGGTAATCGCAATAAATTGCAATTGCCTATATTGCGAATGCAAAAAGGTACATGCATCGGAAAAGGCCTTTTTCCGGTCGCAAACGGGCCGATTCTGCGAATTGGCCCATTTGCAACCGGAAAAAAGCTTGATGCATGTGGCCCTTACTGTTGATATCAAAGTAAACCAATGAAATTGTCTCTTATGTTTTTCATCACACATCTACCTACCGCACCCCAAATATAACGTTATTTCCATTGAATTGTGACCTTATGTGTGAGTTATGGCTCCAGAACTGGTCAATTTCGATGTTATTTTAGAGGTATCATGCTTGGTTTTATTTTACTGTATGTTTTTGTAAGTTTAGAAGTATCCTGCCCATTAGCGAAAAATATAGTGATTGTGATCACTGCAGTGGCGAAAATGACCCCTGGGCATTATGTGAAGTCTCAGAAAACCCTCTGCAGGCTTCTTAAGAATTGTCATTAATGTGTTTGCAATCAATGCATAGTTGTTGGTTGTCCAAGAACAAAGAAAGGGTAATCTTCTGACAGCAGCATGTCGAATTCGTAACATTTCCAGTGAATTTGAGCATGGTTATTCCTCCCAGGGATGTTATGCATTTGGGATGGTTCTTTTGAGCCCCAGACAAGTATTTTTCATGTGGGAATCCTGATCCCCTTGCAGGAACCATGGATGCAGCCTGAGTGACTGAGAGAAAATCTCTGATATAATCACCCCCCTTTATAGGGAGAGATTTAGAAAAACAGCTTGAAAGGAAACTAAGCAGACAGATTTATGAATTTGTGGCTGAAGGATGACTGTTGACCAAGGTGGCACAGCTGAGCTGCTTAATATTGTACATATGGTATGACACCCACTCAAAAATGTTTATGATTTTTAATGGAACACTGGATACATTTTAGAAGATGTATAGAGAAAGATGGAGATGTATAGGCATAAGTGGTGGCGCTGCCCAAAAGTTTAAAAAGTTCAAAGCTACTGGCTGAAGGTCCAGGATGAATCAAGGCTTGTTAGGGGTTCTCTGAGGATGTCATTTCAGGCAATACAAATAAAACTCATGGAGCCATCAACGAAACCATCTGTTGCTCGCTGTAGCGCCCGGTTATCTACCACCAGATCTTTCATCGATATGTGTGCCTGAATTATTACATATTGTCAGACTAAATATCTTCTATACAATATAAGAAAAACACAAACACAGTCACACAGTGGTGGTTTGCAGTATACATCTCATTGTAAATTCAAGACCCCAGAGATAATCAGTCCCTCAGATTTTCTACTGCATGTTGCGTGAAAGGAAATCTGTCTTGCGGTCCTGCTTTTCTGCATTTCTTCAACATCAGACAGCATGCAGATTGACCAGATGTTTTCATACAATATATTTGTCTCCTGCAACTCAGCACTCTCAGCTTCAGCTCTTGGCTGCTTTTCTTGGGGTTGTTTCTGAGTAGCTGGGGATTGAAATCACATGTTTTTTCCGATACCCTGGTTGAACTCCTTCAAAACATAAAGAGTCTATCTTCAGACCATGCCACTTTTATGGCCTGAAGATACTGTATGCACATAGACCATACTAGTTCATTTGTTGTCTTCATGAAACTCATGTTCCCAGTATTTCTCTACATAAATGTTGACATATAGGCAGAAAAGATTAGGGGCATATTAGCAAGACCCACGTTAAAATTATCGCTGTTTTAGCGGCAGGAAACTGCCGCTAAAGCGGCGATAATGGGCTTGCTAATATAGCGTTATGGAATTCAATAGAAGCCCAGGTTAGACGTCCTGCACATCTAACCTGGGCTTCTATTGGAATTCTATAACGCATATTAGCAAGCCCATTATCGCCGTTTTAGCGGCAGTTTCCTGCCGCTAAAACGGCGATAATTTTATCGTGGGTCTTGCTAATATGCCCCTAGGTTTTGACTTGAAGGAGGAATATTCTTCTGGAGAATAATCCTCTAGTGGCGCACCGACAACCTCCGAAATAACTCCACAGACTAAAAAATGTAGTGTCGGTGTAGAGGATAAAAGGGATACATTTTCACAACTGACTTGGGCCTCCTCTGAAAAAAATTGACTACTTCACATGAAGGTCTTCCAACCCTCCAGTGAGAAATAAAAGCACTGTTGCAGAGAAAAACTGCCCCTCCTCATCTATGAGCAAGTTATTAGCCTTGTCGATGGTGGCAGCATTGACAGCATCTCCCTAACTCACAAGAACTTTGCTAACACTTCTCTCAGTGAGGCTATCATTGATGGCCTCTTCATCAACGAGGACCCAATTGCTAACAACATCCTTCTCATCAGTTAGGCCTTTCACCATTGACTGTCTTCGTCTCATCCTTATCAATAAACAGACCATCGGCATCGAAGTCTCCCGTATCATTTTCAAGTACAAAATTCTTGTGGATAACTGTTCCGTCATTGCTGTCCCATTTAATAACAAAATTGGTCATTACACTTGCTTCATCAATGACATTACCATCAATAATGTCTTTGTCGACAACTATTGTGGTATCCTTAGTCTTTCATCCTCTACTCTCCACTTTACCTTTAGCCTTCCATCAAGGTCTCGCCCATCAAGGTCCCACTATAGCTTTGGTACCGTTTGCAGCTCATTTCATGGAAGAAAAGATGAGAAAAAGAGAGAGAGACCTAGAATAATGTAACCCCTGATTTGTTATAGGAATTTATTGAGCGCACTTATACCCTCAGGTGTCTTGGCGCTATATTTAAAAAGATCAAGCACATTTACAATTCCATTCTTAAGTGGAGAAACAAGGCTTTTATGGCCCAGAAGAGGGCACTGCATGTATGCCTTCAGCTTGCTGATATCTGCACTATGCACTACTCTGATCATGCGCTCACTCTGCTCTCAAGGTGTCATGCCTTATAGTCTGATGGCACAGGGTTATGCAGATTATATGGCATCCTTAATAAGAAATTCTTCACGATTATTACGGTTAAGAAGTTCTCAGCCTTAAGTCATCCGATAGTATTTGATGGTGCCTCAACTCAACACCACCATTAAACAGGTTACGAACAACATATATAGGAAGAAATCACAATTAATCAATTTTCCAGGGACTTCTAAAGCGCGGAATTGTGGTTTCAATGATTTCAAGGACAAAACAAGAACATCAGTCAATGCCACACTGATATTAGATCACAAACTGCAGAAGGTGCTGCTCCTGGAGTATCCTGCATCTTCACCATTGTATACCATCTTCACCATTGATGTATCCTGCATCTTCACCATTATATACTCAATGTATGGAGAGGAGGTTTCCAGTGCCAGGTATTTCTCCTGTATGCCTGACTGGCCAAAGAAAACCAGACTCCTTCATGAGCATTGCTCCCTAATTTGGTCACATAAAATTACTAATGAAATTTTAAAGTACGTTCCTTGGGTCCCCGGGACAAATTTTATGTTACTAGCTGCTTCACCCAAAAGTTGATGAACCTAATTACACACCAGTGGGTTGTTGCCTAGCAGGAAGAATTACTGTTAAGCTGCCCTGCAGCCTACTTGTAAATAATCTGCTGGGCCTAATATGCTTATTAGCCCATCTCTAATGAACATGTACATCCTTCGTGAAGGGAACTATTCAAATTTATATTGTTTCCCATTGACACAGCACGTCCCACTCTAAGATGTTTCTGATTTAAATCTGTTTTTATCAGTGTAAAGTAATGTTCTAAACCAGGGTTCTCCAAAGTCGGTCCTGGAGTGCCGGATCCATGCCAGATTTTTAAGATAACTACATTTATCTAAATGGGGATATGCTAAAATTTGGAATGAATCCTGTCCTCCCGGGCTGACTTTGGAGAACCCTGTTCTAAACCTTCAGGGTTTTTTGACAATAAATATAATTTATACATCCCTTGGTTTCCCTTTCAAAGGTTTTTACATTCATTAAAGTCTGTCATTGTTGTCAGGCACTGCCAAAGACCTGGCATGAAGTACAGCTTAACAAATGTCCTTTTCATGTATGAGCTAAGAAACTGGTTTGGGTTAAGGAATCATGCTCATAGCTCACACAGACGAGCATATAGGCCGTATTTTGAAAGTCAGTAATATAAACAGGTGATGGCCCTTGCTGCAAAATATCTACAGAAGGAAAAGTCCTTGGGTCTCCTACAATTTTGCATCTGTTTGAATGTTGTTGGGAATATCCACTCCTAAATGCAACTTCCATAGATAGCAGATTCTATCCACTTTGTTATTCATATTTTTGTTATTACTATAATGGCTTTGCCCCATAATTCTGTCTAAATTTACATATTAAATTATTTGATTGAACCACACAAACACATGCACAATCCAAGGAAACTTCCCTGTTTAGATTATTGTAAAACTTGACACCAATGTTTAAAAGAATGTAGTAATTTGTAGTTACAACATAAATAGACTTGGATTTGATTTTATGACCTCCTACTAGTATTGGTTTGACCTTTGTAATATTTTAGGAGATCTCGTGTGCTTCCATATTGTAAGAAACTGGAGTGGTTGTTTGACTAGGGTGTGAGCCTTGGTCAAGCATCAACCACAATCCTTATCAGGGTGAGGCACAAGTCAACCCTAAATTAACCTGTGCTTAACCCTCTGGTAGCTTGGCAGAGAGTAGCCAGTCTTAACTTAGAAGCAATGTGTAAAGTATTTGTGCAACACTTCAAACAATATTAAAGTGAAAAGCACCACACAAAAAGAATCACACACCTAGTTAGAAAAATAGAGTAATGTTTAAGAAATAAAACAAGACCTAAACAACAAAAATTCAATTAGTAGAACCGGAGAGATGCAAAATGAAACATTTCAGTGAAAATAGCTCCAAAAAGCACAAAGCGCCAGCTTTGGCTAACTGGTCCCTTTGGACAGGGACAAAGTCACAAGCCTAGGCTGACTGCAATGGAGCATGGGCCAGCTAGAGGGACCTAGTTAGGCCCGCTGAACAAAGTACCTTAAATCCTGGTCTGCAGAGCTTTGCAAGGGTCTGCGTCGAAAATGCGTTGCGCAGCCGAAGCGATGCGTTGGTTCTGAGATGCAGTGAGGCTGGAATGCAAATGCCTGTATCATTGTGGAGGATCTCGTCGACAAGGGCTTGCGATGCAACGTCGAGCATCAAGCATGCATTGGGCAGTCGGGGCGATGCATTGGTACTGAGGAGCTGCAAGGGTGCAATGCGAAGTCTGACGTTGAGGCTACCGTCGACGAGGGATGCAGGGACCTGCACCGAGGATGTGTTGCGCAGCAGCGGTTCTGATGTGGGTCTTTGCGATGGGTAAGATCCATGCAGCGGACTGGGGTGGCACCACTTGGCAGGGTAGACTCACAGTTGGCAGAGTCCAGCTGCTGGGGTTGAGGTTGTTGGAGCCTTCTGTCCCTGAGGCTCAAGTCAGGAGTCTAGCCAACTAGCCCTTGGAGTCACTCTGGGGTCCTGGGTTCAACAGATACAGGTCCAGTCCTTCTCACCCACGCAAGAGGGCAGCAGGCAGCACATCAAGGCAGCAGAGTCGCAGTCTTTTCAGCAGCGCAGTTGTCCTTCCTGGCAGAGTATCCACAGGTCCAGAAGTGCACTGAAGAGTTGGTATCTGAGGTTCAGTATTTGTATCCAGTTGTGCCTTTAAAAGTGGCTAGAAGCTTCTAGAGGCATGCCTTTGAAGTGCACAGGTGCCCTGCCCTGGCTTCAGACTAACTAGAGGGTGTATGCAGTCCTCTGTCTGGAGGCAGGACACCTATTTAAGTGTAAGTGGGGCTGTCCCAGCTCCTCCCTCCCATCCTGCCAGTGATGGCTCATCCAGGCACACCTAAGCTCTCTATTTTGTGTGGCTGTCTAGGAGGAATACACAAAGCTCACTATCAACTACACCCAGTCATGTGACCCAAAGACAGGCTGCTGGCACCAAATGGCTGCGGCAGGAAAATGCCAACTTTCTAAAATTGGCATTTTCAAAATAGTAAGTTAAAATCCAACTTTACCATGAGAGAGAAAAATTTTCATAACAATCCCAAATACACCAAAGATAAACTGCATACCTGCTCCCATTTGAAAATCATCACTTATCAGATATATTAAGGTAACTCCAATGTTAGCCTATGGGAGGGGTAGGTTTTGCAGTGGTGAAAAAACTAATTTAAGAGTTTTTCACTATCAGGGCATATATCACTAAAAGGTGCATATCCCACTTTTTAGACACACTGCACCTTGCCTTCTGGGCTGTCCTGGGCCTAACCTAGGGGGGACTTACATGTATTAAAAAGGATGGTTCATGCTGGGTCGTACTGGCAGTTTCAAACTGCACACACAGGCTGCAATGGAAGACCTATGACATGTTTAAACTGCTACTTAAGTGGATAACACAATCCGTACTGCAGTCCTACCGGTAGCATTGAATTTATAGGCCCTGGGCACAGGTAATGCCGCTTTACTAGGGACTTAAAAGTAAATTAAATATGCCAATTGGGTATAAGCCAATTCTACTATGTTTTAAGGAGAGCACTGGTTAGCAGTGGTAAAGTGTGCAGAATCCTAAAATCCTGGTCGCAGTGGACACCAATCCATTTCACGGTCATCGCACCGTTAATATTCCAGCATCGCTGTATTTTCAGCTTTGGACACGCCGCCGTGGTCCTTCAATAAGATAGCTTGTTCATGTGCCTCTCCGCACGGTCATCGTTCCACCCGCACAATGTTGCACTGCTGAATATCCATATTGGACACGCAGTTGCGGTCCATCAATAGGATAGCTTGCCAATGTGCCCACCGCACGGTAAGCTTTGCTCTCTCACTCCTCACTGCTAAGGCACCCCTCGTGGGGTTCTGTAATGAAGACACATCCAGTCAGCCCTTCTACTCTCAATTGCGACTATTGATCACAGCTCCCAGAAGCACCGATTACCCGGCGTTGTTTCCGCATTTTCTAGAAACTTTAGGCCTCAGCCTGGCCACGCTGTGATTCATATTTCCTTGGCAATTTTCACTCAGGCATGTAATATAATGTCCTGATGATGATCCCACTATTGCTCCCATGAGATCGAAACGTCATCGACTCTCTGTACACCGCAAACACAATTTAATTTGTTATTGTTTTTGCGTAACGGTGTCGTTCATTTTTGCTTGTTCTATCTAATGTATGACTCACAAGCATCTGTTCTGCCTGAGCCCTTGTTTTGTTTTTGTGTTATATGTACCTTGCTGGACGCAGGACTGTGTCCCACTGTACTTTGTTACAAATATATACAATATTAAACTAACCCTGTCCGGCTGGACAGCTTTAATATAGCACTGATTCTTAGTCTATATTCATTCCCCTCCTTGTACTCTCCTTGTCGGGGACTACTGTGTTTGTAACTTATTGATACCAAAGGTCCCTGACCATTACAATTGGGTTCCCTTGTTTCTAAAAACACGAGTCCTAAAATCCAACAAAAATGAGCTCAGCAAAGATAGGAGGAGGAGGGAAAAAAGTCTTGGGATGACACTGCCGAAAGGGCCAAGTCCAGCACAACCCCCCTCCAGCCAAAAGCCAAGGTAGACTAATCAATAACTTGATTGGCTTCCCTGCTTAGGAGAAAGAACATGGACAAAGGCCCTGAAGGAGCTCTTGCCAGTTCTACGCCTCTCTGAGCTCAGTTGGATCCCTCTGTCTATACTCTCTTGAGCCACTGAACTGACCCATAGGGAACCTTCTCCTCACTTGTGTACCCCATCTGTGAAGCACCTAACCTTAACTTGCTCACAGCTGCATCCCAGTTAGCAGACAATACCACCATAGCCAACAAAGTGATGTGGCCCATTCTACCCGTTGGATCAGACTCCTGTCCCCAACCCAAGCAAAACTTTGCCCATAAGCAGAGTAACCGACAGAGGCCATTGACAGCTGTCAGTGTCAAGAGCCAGGTTCCAGGCCATCCTGGGTTCTCTGACCTCTGAGGTGATAGGCACCCTACTTCCACTCTACCTCCCACCAGGTATGGGGTAGTATCCTGAGACTGGCTTTTCAGCCCAGAGTCTGTACCCTGAGGCTGGGGACAGAGGTGAGTCCTCCCTCACCCTGCCCCTGCATCTGGACTCCCATACCCTACGCTTGGGAGTGGTACCCCTAGAAAACTGAAATGTCAGTGCACCCTGTGCGGCCGTCCTTCCCAGATCTCATGACACTGGGGGCAACTTGTTCCCCAGAATGCTGTCTAGAGCATCTGGGGACTAGCTATGACCCTTCTCTGGGTTACTTCCCACCCACTCCAGGGGTACCAGGGCCATAGCACGGAAAAGGTCCTGCTCATGGGCCTTAGTTATCCTACACACCTGACCGGTGTACTGCTTTGTGGAAACTAGCCTTTCCACTATCATGGTCTGGCTAGCCCCGGTGTCCTTCATGGGGGGATACCTCATCCTGTCCCCCTTATCTTGGGCCAGTAGGGCATTCCTCCCCCTCGCTAGGGATGTGCTACCTTAGGCTAGCCCTCAATCCTCCTCAGGGACCCTCTGCATCTTCAAAGCCACCTCATATGCTTCAAAACACTTGTCAATGTCATTACTCACAACAGTCAGGCAGCAGACCTTTGGGAAAATTGACCCTCTTGTCTCTAGAGGACACTGTAGGTATGCTGCCACCATCACTGCTGGACCTATTGAGATGTGTAGCTTTTAGATGGAGGGTCAGGACGTGGAATAACTGCGACGACTAAGGCGCCGCCTGCTGACTTGCAGTCATACTTCCACTTACTATGTGATAATGCGTCAAACATGAAGCCCTTTGCATTCTCCATTTCGTAGGAAAAGATGCTTCAAACTTCTACCATTACGGGAATCCCTGTCACAAAACATCATTTACGTGTCCAGGTTGCCTCTGCAGTGGCTCTGCCCTGATTCTGTCTGACCATAGCATAAGTCTCCATTACTCCACCTGTCCCCGCTGGGAAAAGGAGAAGACGCGACATTCTTAATGCATTTTGTCCCACCAGGACAACTTTGCCTGACTTTCCTGTTTGTCAAGGAGAGACTAAAAAACAGGAATTAATTTATGTGGTCCACGGTATTATAAGACAGCAAAGAGTGTAACCATTGAAGGAAAAAAAGGCAACTGCTTGAATACCTCATTTAGGTTACAAATTAAACAAGCATTTTCAATGCAATAGGTCTCGCATTTGCATGAGTTTGAGCTATTGGCATTGTAAATTAAAATGCCTTGTATTAGTGTATTGTTATGTACAATGCCAATACTTTAAATTGTTGTAAATGCTTTACCTATTGCATTTAAAATGCTTGTTAAAAAGTACTTATTGAGTAAAGCCATAATGCAACAAGAAAAATAGAATTACCCCTGAATGTTTAAAAAAAAAATGAAACCTAACAATAATATTTGCAACAGTAATAGCTTACATTTTCAGTAAAGCGAGACCTATTGGAATGTAAATTATTATGAATTACGCTGAAATAGTAGTTTAGTAGGTGCATTATAAGGTGGTTCGAAGTAGACAGTGATGGCCTATTTAGAATTAAAGCAGTTAAGCAGCTTAACGAGCCAGCCACAGCACTGAGAACCTACACCTAAGCAAGCGCTGCCCCGGCGCTAAGAACCCGCTCCTCAACAAGCGCTGCTCCTGAGCCAAAGAACAAAATAATACAAGACAAAGCAAATGGTAATAAGTGCTACAATTATCGCAACACAAATATAATAAGACAATGGTTACAAGGTGCACAGTATTGGTGGGATGTCTTCACGACATGCGGCATTTACCCGGCAATGCAAAAACACAGAGCTTGTGCTTTGCAATTACGGAATGGTTAAAAGCAAATACCTTGCACACGGTTTCATTTCCAAACTTGCTCACATTTATATGATAGGTTTTAACTGTGCGCTACTTTATGATATAAAACGTCCACAATTAGGGGGTTGCGTGTTACAATTGTGGTATACAATTGAACAGACTGCTAATTGCACAAGTTTCACAATTTAAGGGGTTTCCTTTTCTGAAAACCAAGCCCAACTGTTTAATTTAAAAATTTCAAAACGTTTAATGCAGTAAATAGAATAAAAATATAATTCCGTGAAAGGTGCAGAAGTATAACATTATCCCCTGCTCCTATTCTTCACGTTGTAAACAAATAGATCGAGACTATTTTAGTGCATGAAATTATGTTTGCAGCTATCCCAAAACAAAATTATTATGATAAAAGGAAAAATGAAATTATTTGTTGCAATACTATTTGAACGTTGTTTTTACGCAGGTTGGTGTAGCTGTGTGAATAAATCCAATTGTATTAGCATTTGTTTTTGAGAAAAAAAGGAGCCTGAAAGTCTGCTGTAGTACGAAACATTACCATGTCCCTAACAGCTGCGAAACGAAACCAGGACGAGATAATTAAGTGGGAATACGCCTCGTTGTAAAGATCCTAATCTTTTCGTCTGGAGCATCTGTGAGATGCAGATTAGTGAATTGAAAAAAACAGCAGGATGGACAACGTGCAAAAACAAAAAAAAAACAGCATTTAAAATGCAATAGGTCTCGCCTTTCATTAAGTTAAAGCCATTTGCTTTGCTATACAATACCATTAGCAAAGCAAATGGCTTTAACTTAATCAAAGGCGAGACCTATTGCATTTTCAATGCTTGTTTTTCCTTTCTTTTTCGTTACCGATCCAAGTTGTGGAAAGAAAAAAAAACACGCAAACGTTTTTGTTTTTATTCAAAGCAAGCCGGAGGGTGTGGGGGGGGGATCTGGACACAAGCAACAGGCAACACGAAGGAAGACGATGAAAAGGACGCAACGCGGGAGGGTGGGAGGTGGGCGTAAGCAACACAGAGGAGAGTAGGTCTGTAGGTGAAACGAACACAGATATGGAGAATCAAAATGGGGGTTAAGGGAAACAACACGGAATGCGTGGAAAGGTAATGGGGAGAAGCATGAGGGAGAGCAACAGGCAGGGAGACGCACTTAGGCAACAAAGAGCAACACAAGTGCATAGGGAGAAAAGTACACGAGGGAGACTGCTTGAGGACACAGGCACTTCAGGAAGTGCTTAACACACAAGAAAAAATTGTGCTTGAAAAGCAAGCAGTTAAACCCTCCGTCTCACGATCAAAAAAAACATTCAGTTAAACAGTCAGCAAGTAACAAAATGCAGCCCACACACTAGACACCGCGCCTCAAGCGTATACTAACAAGATAGCGTATAATAAAGAAAATGTATCACACACGCAAGACACCGCGCCTGAAGACACGCAAGACGCATGCAATAAGAAAAAAAGTGCCGAAAGTAAATATTAAACCCACTGTCTCACGCCCCCAGTAAAACATCCAATCCCGGTGGGCGGGGCCTAAAGAGGACAGGGTGGCAACCAGGAGGGACTAAAAACCCTCCGGTCCAATCAATGAACTCTGTTCGGCATAATGAATGATGACAAACGACGCACGCCAATCAAAATTATGGGCGGAGCAGAGACACGACTTCTGGAACCGTATTGATTCCAAGAAGCCCTCGCATGGCGAGAGCAGCGCATGCGCGCTGCTAACGCCAGGCGAGACCTAAAAACTGTAGGTCTGTGTGTGGGGTGATGGGGGTGAAGGGCGTTGGGAGGATGGAAAAATAAATGGGAAATAAGCAGACAACCATAATACGCTCGGAGCCTGAGCCCCGGCTTCACTAAGAACCCGCTCCTAAGCAAGCGCTGCTCCGGTGCTAAGAACCTACTCATCAGCAAGCGCTGCTCCTGAGCCAACAAACAAAATAATGCAGGACAAAGCAAATGCTATGCAGTGCTACAATAATCGGTACTCAAATGCAATGAAGGCCGTGGTTACAAAATGTATAGTATTGGTGGGATGTATCCACAACATGTGGGATTTACCCTGCCATGCATTAACACAGAGCGTGTGCTATGCAATTACGAGTTAAACCCCGTGGTATAATTATTTGGGAATGAAGTCCCAATTACAAAATAACACAGAATTCAACTTTTCCTGCGGTTTCACTGATTCAATTGCCACAAAATGGTAAATGTATCATCCAGTCTCTGTATGGGGTAATGGGGGTAAAGGACGTTGGAAGGAGTGGAAAATAAAAAAACTAAAAAAACACACACACAACCATAATAAGATCGGAGGCTGAACCGCGGCTTCACGAGCCAGACACAGCACTGAGAACTTGCTCCTCAGCAAGCGCTGCTCCAGAGCCAACTAACAAACTAATACAGGATAAAGCAAATACTATGCAGTGCTACAATAATCGCAACACAAATGCAATAAGGCCATAATTACAAAGTGCACAGCATTAGTGGGATATATTCACAACATGCGGCATTTACCCTGCCAGCCACAGCACTGAAAAGCCGCTCCTAAGCAAGCGTTGCTCCGGTACTGAGAACCCGCTCTTAAGCAAGCGCTGCTCCGGCGCTGAGAACCCACTCCTAAGCAAGCGCTGCTCCGGTACTGAGAACACGCTCCTAAGCAAGCGCTGCTCCAGCGCTAAGAACACACCCCTAAGCAAGCGCTGCTCCGGCGCTGAGAACCCGCTCCTAAGAAAGCGCTGCTCCGGTACTGAGAACCCGCTCCTAAGCAAGCGCTGCTCCGGTACTGAGAACCCGCTCCTAAGCAAGCGCTGCTCCGGTACTGAGAACCCGCTCTTAAGCAAGCGCTGCTCCGGCGCTGAGAACCCGCTCTCTAAGCAAGCGCTGCTCCGGCGCTGAGAACCCGCTCCTAAGCAAGCGCTGCTCCGGTGCTGAGAGTCCGCTCATAAGCAAGCACTGATCCGGCGCTCAGAACACGCACCTAAGCAAGCGCTGCTCCGACGCGCTCCGAGTATTGGTGGAGTGTATTCACAACATGTGGGGTAGTGGGGGTAAAGAACGTTGGGAGGAGGGAAAAATAAATTGGAAAAAAAAGCAAACAACCACAATAAGTTCAAAGCATGAGCCACGGCTTCACGAGCCAAAAAAGTATAAAACTCACCGGTCACCCTAATAAGCTCGGAATCTGAGCCACAGCTTCACGAGAAAAAAAACGTTTATAACTCACTGGACACCCATAATAACCTCGGAGCCTGAACCCCGGGTTCACAAGCCCCAAAAAAAAAAAATCACCGTCAATCCATTTCATGCACAAGCAAATTACGGAACACACGAAAAACGAAAAATAGTTCCGAGACAAATACTTCAGCACACGAAAAGGAGGTTTACAGTAGTTAGTCCATGCTGCATAGGTGTGCCAAAACAAATTAAGGAGGAACTAAAACACAGATTAACCTGTGAAAACCAAAGGATTTAAGCAGACAAGCCACTCAACCAATAGAAACGCAATGGGAGGCAATGGGTGGAGTTTCCCCACTGATACAGATTACTAGATGTCTTGGAGAGAGAGCGCATGCGCGCTGCCTAGGCGAGACCTAAAAAGGACAATGGCGATAGGGATGTGGTGGTAATAATAACTTGTTTTCTACATAGCACTTCATACCCACTTCTCCATTGACTGACCTTAGTAGGATGGTAGTCTGAGTCTGTCTTGTTTTGGATTCAAATGTATAATCGATCTCCAGAACACTGCATTTGCCAGCGGTAAGCGTTCAGCTCACTAAGCCATCCTGGCGGAATGCAGAACTACCATGGATGTGGATGAAATAATGCATTTGCAAGTTAAAACTTAGGAGCGGGACTGTAGGAATTACTCAGGGGCACACTGAGAAAGTAAGTCAATACCTACAAATTCGTGTGTTAGGTGTTATTCACAATATATTGCAGGAAGTTTCACACATTGAAATGTTCTCTTGTCAAAGGCAGGAGTAAGTGTGATCCCATAATGAGACTGGGCAATGAAAGCTTCCATGTTTTTTGGGGGTGCAGGGAATGGGAATTCTCCCTGTGGAAAGTATTTTTTTATCAGTGGTAAAAACGACATAAACTTTCATGGGCCAATGACTACTTGTTTCACATTTACAAATAAAAGAATTTTCACCAGGTGGAACTCACAAATAATTATATTTTACTTGCATATTAATGTACTCCAGTAAACCTACAAGAAACATAGGCAGGAGGGCTTTAGGCATTTTTTAAAACCTTAAAAAGTCAGAATTCCGAAAACCTTCCGACTTTAATCCTTGGGCTTTGTGAATAAGACTCACAGTGAACAGGAAGTTGTTTTTTCACTGGCACTAGTTTCTGCATTTTTTTTTATTAATTCCTACTGCTTTTGGTTCTGCTTATTTCATTATTTAGCCACAGTATTCAGATGGTCTTCCCTACTACTTCACGACACCAGGGACCGTACTACATTTACAACCCACTTTCCCTGGTTGCGCCACGGCGCATCTTTAAATAGGTGCGCCATGTGCAAATAGGGAAAGTGTGCCGTGTTACCCTGCATGCACTGCCCCAGTGCAGCAGGGAACTTGTGCTGCCCTGGGGGCAGCGAATTCAAGTGAAATATGGAGCGACTACTTCAAAGCCACTCTGTGTTTCATTGTGCAGGCGCCAAACCACCTGCACTTTAAAGAGGGGAGAGAGATCCCCTTGCAGGTGGGTGCAGTGAGAGACTTCTCCTGCCTACAATGGGATGTCTGGGGGGCCCATGGGACCCTCTTTCTCCCCTCCAGATGGCTGCCTTTTCGTGGCGCTCTTTCAGTGAGCCTCCGAAAGGCATGTTTGCCTCTGCGCCCACGTCCATAAAACGATGCAGGTGCAGAGGCAAAGTGATTCCCTCATTCTCATGGGGCCACGTCCCCATGCAAATGAAGGAACGCCCTCTAATCATAGTGTTGGCTTTACATGTGCGCCAACACTATCTGTAATATAGAAGGGGCCGCACAAGCTTGTGGGCCCCTTCTGTAATACCAAAGTGCCCCAGGGGCACATAAAGTGGACGCCCATGCCCCACTTTGTGCCCCCGGGGCACTCTGTGTAATACAGCCCCAGAACTGCAGCTCAGCTGCTAATAAAACACCGGAGCAATGGTATGAAATTAATATGCATTGTACTTTCTAAAAAGGTATCATCATTTTTAGTTAAAAGGATGAACAAGACACAGGGCCAACCAATACGATTTCCAAAGTATTAGCATGCCTAGAGTCTGAAGGATCAATTCATACAACAACAAGAGCAACCCAAATGTCCTTGTGAACTGGGTATTAATGCTAAACAAAAGAAAAATGTTCACAAGGAACTCATTTGAACTGACAATATACACTTATGCAAGACAATTGAGACCTTGCTTGAATTAATCAAAAAGCAAAATCAGAAAATACAGGATGCGATCTTTCAAATGATTCTGTAATTAATTAAAGTCTAGAAAGCCCACACGACAATAAATCTCAATCTGACTCACTTCAGCCGAAGTGAGCGTGATTTATTTCATAATGACAGTGATCAAACAACGTACCACAAAATAAATAAGAAGGACAACACTTTTCAAAGTATATACAGTATATACATTATACGGTGATTCTAGTGAACCCCAGTGGAGTGACCATAACCTAAAGGTGGTGCACAGAGTGTTTCTAAAGTGACTTGAAAAAAAGGGGGAACGGTTATTGGAAATAGAAAGAGGAGCTAGGCGTTTGTAATACTGTGGATAATATTTTATGGCATTCTGAGACTCTCTCTTTATGAAGTCGACGACGTTTCGACCCTCTCTCGATATGGGGTCTCTTCAGGACAAGAGTGCTGGGGTCATTAGTAAACTTGATTAGATGGTAGACGGTCTTCTAGTGGAAGGTGACACTTCCCAATGGTCTAGAATGAGGAAGGACCCAAAATAATTATTATCTACGGCAATCCGCATATGTAGGTTCCAAAATAAGAATCTGGGAATTGTACAGCAATTTTAGAGTCTTGGCATGTCCACTTGTTAGAAATGGGATTTTTGGTAGGCTAGGGCGTGGGCCAAAGCCAGGCAAAAACCACCACTCTAGTCAGGATAAGGGAGTTACACTTCTAAAATAACCCCTGCTCACCCCCTTGGTAGCTTGGCACGAGCAGTCAGGCTTATCTTAGAGGCAGTGTGTAAAGCATTTGCACATAACCAACAGTAATACAGTGTACGCACTACAAAAGGACACCACACCAGTTTAGAAAAATATCCAATATTTTTATATAATTAAGACAAGACCAAAAACGATAAGAATCCACAATACTATACTTAAAAGTTCACAGTTCCAAAAATACTCTGATTAAAAAGAGTTCCTTGTGTGGATAGCTCCGTCCGGGCTACCACGGCGTCGTGAACAACAAATCCAACAGTTCTGGCTGGTCGCGGGGTCGCGGGCCAGCTACGGTGTCGGGAAGACCCGCAAACAGTACCTGTGAGAGATGCAGGGCGTTGAGGCCCTTGAAGTCACTCGCGTTGCAGGTCGAGCTCCTCTCTGATGGAATCAGGAGCGCTGCCACCGGCAGGCGTCGGGTGCTGCGGTGCGAAGTGTAGCGGTGCGGCGTGCGGTGCCCCCAGGTCGCGGTGCGAGCAGCGGCTTGGTGGCGGCGTCAGATGGCGGGGTCGGTGAGACCAGGGTCGCGGTGCGAGACGAAGGCGGTGCTCGCCACGGTGCTGGCAGGTCACGGTGCAAGCAACGGCGTCGTCGTTGCTGAAGCGCTGTCGTCGGCTGACGAACTGGAGTCGATGGCGCCGGTGTCGGTAGGCCAAGGCTGCGGTGCGGGATAAGGGCGGTGCGTCGTGTGACTTACGAGCGGTGCCCTCGAACCACGGTGCAAGCAGTGGCGTCGATTTTGGCAGGAAGTGGCGGCATCAGGCAGGCCAAGGCGTCCTCGTGAGGCAAGGCGGTGCGGAGTGCGGTGCCCACAGGTCGCGGTGCGAGTAGCGGCTCGGTGGCGGCATCAACAGGCGTCGTTGGTGAGACCAGGGTCGCGGTGCGGCATTGCGGCGGTGCTCTCTGCGGTGCCAAAGCTTCGGCGTGAAGCGAGGCGGGGCGGAGTGCAGTGCCCACAGGTCGCGGTGCAAGCAGCGGCTCGGTGGCGGCATCAACAGGCGTCGTCGGTGAGACCAGGGTTGCGGTGCGGCGTTGCGGCGGTGCCCTCTGCAGTGCCTTCAGGATACGGAGTCGGCAGTGGCGTCGTAGACGCCGTCGAGTTGGTGTTCTTCGGGTGGCAGCACAAAACACACAGTCCCGAGTGCTGCGGGTCGAAGAACTTGAAGTCTTCGCTGTTCCTAAGACTTCGTGAACAGGGGGCAAGCTCTACCTCAAGCATTTGGAGAGACTCACAAATTAGGTTGCAGAAAGTCCAGTCCAGGCCTTTCACTGCCCAAGACAGAAGCAGCCACTGCAGGTCAGCCCAGCAAAGCACCCAGCAAAGCAGTCGTTCCTTTTCGCAGCTTCTCCGGCTCTTCTTCTTGGCAGTCTTCTTGTTCCAGATGAGTTCTGAAGATCAGGGGTCTGGGACCCAGTATTTGTATCTAAAAATCCTTTGATATTTCAGGCAGAGGGTGTCTGTGCCCGGCCAGAACCAGTTCTGCCTTCTCTGGTGTGATTTCCTGGCAGGAGGTGGAGACAGCATTGTCAGAGGCAGACCAAGCCCTTTGAGGTGCAAGGAAATCTCCTCCTCCTTCCCCCATCGCAGCCCAGGTCTATTCAGCCCTTTCCTGACCTACCTAGACTATCTGGAGCCCCTCCGGCCCCCCAGCCTTCTGTCATCCAAAACCCAGACAGGCAATCGACATTCCAGCAGAGGCACACGGGATGACTGAGCAAGAAAATACCCACTTTCTAAAAGTGATATTTTCAAACGCAGAATGTAAAAATCACCTTCACTAAAAGATGCATCTTTAGATTCTGAGTTCAGGCATACTAAATTTTATTTTCTTACCGAATTCCCTGGGCCAGTTGTGTTTATAAGATGTTATAAACAAACCTCCCATTCTGTCCTATGGGGAACTGGTAGCCTTGCAATAGTGAAAAACGAAATTGGCTGTAATTCACTATTAGGACATGCCACACACACCAGGGCATGTCCTACCTTTCACATACATTGCACCCTGCCCACAGGGGTACCTTGGGCCTACCTGAGGGATGTCTGACATGTAAGAAAAGGGAAGGTTAGGGACCGGCCAGTGTGTGCACTGGCCAAGTCGACATGGCAGTTACAAACTGCGCGCAGACTCTGCAATGGCAGGTCTGAGTTACCGTTTTCAGGGCTACTCACGGGGGTGGCAAAACCAGTGCTGCAGGCCCCCGGGTAGCATTTGATTCACCGGCCCTGGCACACGCAGGGCACTTTACTAGGGGCTAACAAGTAAATCAAGCATCCAATTACGGAAACACCAATTCATAACACAATTTACACAGAGAGCATATGCACTTTAGCACTGATTAGCAGTGGTAAAGTGCCCAGAGTCCTAGAACCAACACAAACAAATCAGGGAAAAATAGGAGGAAAAAGCAAAAAGTTTGGGGATAACCCTGCAAAAAGGGCCATTTCCAACACCACTCCATTCAGTTCTCGGGACTGCCAGACTGTAGGGCTCGTGTATTATACCTGGAGTACTTCCGTGATCCGAGTACGATCTCGGTAGTCCTGTATACAGGACCCGGGCCGACAACGAAGCACCACACGAGAATCTACTCGTGTCACAGATTGCCACGTAATTGAATTACGGACTACCGAGATCGTACTCGGATCACGGAAGTACTCCAGGTATAATACACAAGCCCTACAGTCTGGCTGACCCGATAACTGAATGGAGTGGACACGCCAAGAAGTGTAACTCCCTTATCCTGACTAGAGTGGTGGTTTTTGCCTGGCTTTGGCCCACGCCCTAGCCTACCAAAAATCCCATTTCTAACAAGTGGACATGCCAAGACTCTAAAATTGCTGTACAATTTCCAGATTCTTATTTTGGAACCTACGTATACGGATTGCCGTAGATAATAATTTTTTCGGGTCCTTCCTCATTCTAGACCATTGGGAAGTGTCACCTTCCACTAGAAGACCGTCCACCATCTAATCAAGTTTACTAATGACCCCAGCACTCCTGTCCTGAAGAGACCCCGTATCTAGAGAGGGTCGAAACGTCGTCGACTTCATAAAGAGAGAGCCTCAGAATGCCATAAAATATTATCCACAGTATTACAAACGCCTAGCTCCTCTTTCTATTTCCAATAACCGTTCCCCCTTTTTTCAACTCACTTTAGAAACACTCTGTGCACCACCTTTAGGTTATGGTCACTCCACTGGGGTTCACTAGAATCACCGTATAATGTATATACTGTATATACTTTGAAAAGTGTTGTCCTTCTTATTCATTTTGCGGTACGTTGTTTGTGTAGTTAGTTTGGTCCTCATTTATGAGGAAATGGCGTAGGACAGCGCCGCAAGGCTTCTTGCGGCGCTGCTCTACGCCAATGTGAAAGGGCAGGAATGCACTGTATTTATGGAAAACGGTGCATTCCTATCCTTTCCCCCTGTGCTGGCACACAATTTGCTGCCTAGCGCCGATGCAGGAACCCTTGCATCCTGGTGCAGGGGGGCCTGCGTTGCGTGCAGGATTATTTTTGTGCAGGAAGGGACACCTTCCTCCATAAAAACAATCCTGAGAGGCGTTTTCCTCTTTCCATCTGTGCTGCGTTCTGCAGCACACATGGAAAGAGGGAAAAAAAGCTGAAATAAAAATATTTCTCCTTGTTACTCCTGCTCTTGGGAGGCGTAAGATCCATGGGTGTTGCATGGGAAAGCCTACTGCAACGCCCATGGATCACCTCTTTGGCGCAGAGTAAGGCAACACAGTGACTTGCGCTGCTTTTTCTTACTCCATATCTGTAAGGCCATGAAAAGTGGCTTTGACTGGCCTCATAGATTTGATTGAGAGGCTTGGGCTGCCTCTCATAAATAAGCCCCTATATGTTTAGGATGTAATTGATGTTTGTGTTGTACTGATCTATGTGTATTAAGGGGGTGGGGGTTGATGCTTAACTTGTCATGTGTGAATAGTGGATAACATAGGTGTAGAGTTAGATAAGTTACTATAGGCTAGTGTTAAGGATAGTTAGTGCACTGGCTGACAAAGAATGTGTCACGATGTTCTACACAGGACCTTTAGAAAACTGGCCAGGGGGCACTCACAAATGTTCATCTGCAGTTCTTTGACGGAAACAGGTGAAGTCCACATATTTTTCCTCTGATGTGTGTTCTGCCTCGCCTGCAATTGGTGGTGTTTGAATGGAAGCAGGTGAGGCACACACACATCAGAGGGAGACAATGTGCCTACCCTGATCCTACCAGCATTTGTGAGTGCCAGGAAGGCAGCATGGTAATCCCTGGCAAGGGTCTCCTGGTTTGCCAACAAAGCAACAACGCTGCTATTGAGGGCACCCGTTGATGTAATGGAGGAGTCAATCTTGTGTTCCAGGGACTGCATGGTATTATTTATGGCCCCCAGCTGCCTGATCACTTCACTGGTGTCAGATATGGAAGGCTGTTGTTGTCCCCTCTGCTCATAACACCAGCGACGTAAGCTAGCGACTCATCAATCCCATGAAGTCAAAAGTAGGTGTCTGTGATCGCATTTGTCAAACCCTTATTAGGGTTAAGACACCTACGAACTCCTTCAAGGGTGTCCGCTATGGCCTCGATCCCCGACCACACCTCATCAGCCATTCTCTGCTGGATTCCTACCACTCGCCGTTCAAAGACGACTTAGGGGACCTTGGAGTCTTCAGCTGTGATGGAACAGCTGCATAGGCCATGTCCAGTGGGTGACGATTCATCTGGAGACCCTGCAATGTTATCTTCCCTTGAGAAGGCCGGACGAGAATTTTAAAGAAGAGTTCAGTAGTTGATGGAAGATGTCTTTTTCCATGGGGGTCAGGATGGTATCACCAACAGGTTGGGCATCATGGACAGACTCATCTACAGGAGGTGTTGTTGGACACTCTGGTAAGAGATAGAAATATGTAAGGTATAAGCAATGATAGAATTTGACATAAGTGATTATTGTAACATTCAGATAGTTTGTACAATCACTTTCTATTACACAAGTATATGTGGAACATATGTTTCTACAAGTAAATAAGGCCATGTTGCACTATTGTTGCTTTTCACATGACAATACCTTTACATTGTTCACATAACCTCAATATTAAGAAGGGGGCCTATTTGTGTAATTGTACACAGCGCAATGCAGCTGGCCAGCTTGCTGGCCTACCCTTCCTGAAAGAGTTGGTGCAGGAACAGGCCACATTTTACATATTGTGATGCATTTCTGCTTTCTGCCTACACTGATGAAACATTTGCTTCTTAACACCACTGCCGAGACCATTGGGCCATGTCACAAGGATGCCTGCATTTGCTCTTGCCATCAATTTGCACCCCAGCATTGACCACAATATGTCATACTTCGTTATCTCTCTCACAATCCTGCACTTAGCCTTTCTCACGGCACACAACACAATTGTGTCTTGCTGTATTGTCTTGCAATTTGTGCATGATTGTGCCCTGGGGGTCATATTTGACACACATCCACACAACTCTACACAGCAAACAATTTTGCTGCACTGCAGGAAAGTGGGTAAGCATGTATATGCCATGATTTAAATTTGTCAAGGGACTCCTTTAGTTTCCTAGCACTCACAGTCATCTCCATACTCCACAAGAGAAGACACTGAGACCCATCTCTGAAAGGGATAGCCACTTGCACACCTGAAAGTCAGTGGCGGTTGCCACATACAAAAAGTGGTGGGGGTGGAGAGATGGGGTGCGGGGGTGGCGCGGGAGGGGGTGTGGTGTAGGGATGGGGAGAGACTATAATAATAATAATATTTTTTTTAAAATTAAAGTGAAACTTACCTGCTGCCGGCTGCCTACCGCGTCAGGCCTCGGTTCTGGAACTTCCTTGTCCCAGCAGACACTGTGACTACGTCACAGACTCCCTGTCCAATTTGCAGCGCTGGGATTGGCCTAGCGGGATGGAAAGACGCTTCGCTCAGGTCAGCGAGTCTGTGAGGTTTCTCTAACCCAGCTGTTTAATTCAGCCAGGTTAGAGATACTTAAGTGCGCATCTGTGTTTTAGTCGGCGTCAGACAGCAGGCCAAACACAAATGAGCACTTAGGGAGTGCACATAGCTCTCCTCCTCCCCCGCCCATGCCTTGGCCCTGCACCTCCCTGCACATGCTGGCTGAGCTAGCTGCTTAAAAATAAAATGATAACAAAATATTGTTTTATTTTTTTGCTGCTGGCTCTGAGCCAATGGGGCGACGCACCTCTGCCATTGCGTAGGAGCCGCCCCTGTTGGAAGTAGGCATTAGCTCAAGCTCACTCCATTTCCTCAGAACCCAAGGTGCTCATCCGCAGATTCCTGCAAATCTCTTAACTCATCCCCACTCTCTTGAACCTATACATGACTCCTCTAGTTCTCATCATTCAGACCCAGGGACTCTACATCATCTCTTACACTGAAGACACCCAGATCATACAATAACTCTTAGGAGACTCCAATACCACCAACAGATGTTACATTGTGCCATTGACCAACATGGCTGACTTTATGTGAGAGTAATGGCTCGGCTCACCCTCAACCTCACAAGATGGTGGTGCTGATGTTCTGCAACATGAACTCACCCTGGATGCCCACATGACGATGCCCAAACCCCTCTAAACCCAACCAACCCAGAAACCTGTAATCATCCTGGACTCCAACCTCACGATGTGACTTCATAATCCCAGTATCAACTCCACTTCCTTTCACATTATTAGCATGGTCAGAGATTTCTTCAAATGACTCCTGCCTGACACCTGTGAGACCATCACCTGGGCCCTCATCACATGTGGACTGTGGTACACCAATACCCTCTACCACAGCATGTCTGTACAGCTGCTACACAAGAGGCAAACTATCCAGCAAACCACTGACATACTATTCCTCAGACTTCGTTGCGGCACACACATCACTTCTCACCTCATCAAACTACAATGTCTCTCCATTCAGACACACTGGCAGTTCAAGATCCTCAACATCACCTACAAGGCACTACTTTACAAGGGACCCACCTAGCTCACATGCCTTCTACGCTTCCACCAAACAATCATGGGCCTCTGCTCTGCATCACTTGCACTCATCCCCACCCCCACTATCCATATGAGCAAGGCAGGAGTTATGGTGGTACCTTACATGACAGGTAACACCAGTAAAAAACCTCACCCAGCACATCAGGACTGCTGCGTGCAATATGGATTTGTGCCAGTGACTGTCCACCGGGCTCTTCAAGTGATCCTACTTGGAGGGCATGCACATACTCAGCACCTGGATACCCTCTCAGGTGACAAGTTGACCCTCTACTAAGGCGCTTTACTTCAAATTATATTACATTACACTTTTGGCTGCCTAGCCCCAAGAACAAGCACCCTTGCATCATGGTGCAAGGGGGACTGCATTGACACAGGCATATCTGCAAAGTTTCCTAGGTCCATGCATGATGTGCTGCTCCAGTCCTGGTTTTTTACTTTGCATTATGGGACTTGTAGCCCTGGTCAGCAATATAATTGATTACACTACAAGTCCCAGGATTCAAACGACAACATAGACTGGGGTAAAACATCACATGTGGACCAGAGAAACTTGGCATGGCTGGACTGAATAAATTATGACTGGGCAATAACATAACAGTTATGAGATGGATGAGTTAACATGTGAGACATTCCTGCCCTTTCCCTTGCACACCGCGCAGCACAGTGCAGCAAAATGTCTCGCTTCGCTGCCCTGCAGGACAGTTTGAAACATATGATCCCTTGTTTTCACTTACCTCGTAGTTCTTCCTGGTCCTCAACCGCAGCCCTGTCCTGTACTTCCACTCCCGCCATCAACTCTGCTGGGGTGAGTGATGCCACCTGCTCCTCCAATGGGTCCAACTTCTTCTGGACATCAGGTCCTCCTCCGGTCCTCATTGCTGCCTTAAGGTTCCTGGCCACTTTTTCTTTGGCCCTGCACTTGTAGTCATGCCACCTCTTCTTGCACTCCAGTACTGTCCTTTTTGTTTCACCTACACTGTTTATCTTATCCACTATGTGTTGCCAAATGGCATCCTTCTTCCCTAATGGCAATTTGGAGGTGTTAGAGAAGGTGTTCATTGTTTGTCACCTCACTGATTAGTATTTGGTTCTCCTACTCACTGAAATTGCACTTCCTCTTCCCCTGGGCTGCTGTCTGGTCATCTTGGCTAGGGTTGGCGTTGTTGCCCCTTTGGCTGGTAGATGGTGCTCCCTCCATTTCTTGCTGATAATGGTGTTCAGAAGTTCTGTGGTTCGGAATGCATTGCTTTCTAAAGCTTCCTGCCACGCAATGCACTTCTGCGTGACACAAAGCTGATTTGCGGTATGTAAAAGTGCTTTACGGCACGTTAATCAGCTTTACGTCATGTAGTAAGCAGTTGCGTTACGACACTTTGCATCATCCTTCACACCGATGCGTCGGACTTTTTGATGCACCTGCAGTCCTTGCGCCGTGGTGCACCTTACCATAATTATGGCACATCCATGTCGAAAGGAAATGCCGCAACACAGCACAAGTTTTTTGACGCAACGCTGCCGCAATGCAGAGTTACATCAGAATTCATAAACATGCCCCTCTATTTTTCCTGAATGACCTTCAATATACAAAAAATAAACATGTTGCCATAAATATCTGCTTTCTGTTCTTCACTTTTTGTTTTAGGAAAACAGATCATAAGAAATAAATGCCAGTTTTCCTGTTTGTGCCTTGTTTAAACTGCGGCAGCACTAAGGCTCCATGACCTGCCGCGCACCTGTCATGATGGCTCTTTCAGGAGGCATTATGCAATTAGAACTCAACTGTAATAGGTTTTACAGTTGAGCAGCTACTTATTTCATAATTACAGGTGACCATGACGTCAGAAGTCGATTGTGTAATAAATACATTAGAAAGAGGGGTGCATACAGGGATGCAGGCTCCCATGTATATAGCACGATTATAGATATATGGTCGACTGGAGGCACATATTCCTTGCTGTAGCCACAGAAGGGAGCCATCTCTGAACTCCTTGTGAGGCCAATAATTTGAATATTATGACCACCTTTTTTTTTAGAGCACTCGGAAATGGTAAAGTTATTATTATCAACCATGAAACCGTTTAAACCAAACTAAGGGGGATATATACAAGGACGTGGAGGAGAGAGGCGTTAGCCTTCCTGGCTTAACGCCTCTCTCCTCCACTTCTGAAACGCAAGGCTGCACCATATTTACAAGAATGTGGTGCAGCCTTGCGTTTCCCCCTGCGATGACGCTAAGTTTAGCAACTTAGGGGGATATGTACTAGGAAGTGGCGTAGCGTGTCGTTAGCCACCTTGGCTTAACGACACGCTCCGCCACTCCTGAAACGCAAGGCTGCACCATATTTACAAGAATGTGGTGCAGCCTTGCGTTTCTCCCTGGGATGGCGCTAAGTTGAACAACTTAGCGCCAACGCAGGCACCCTTGCACCAGAGTGCAAGGGTGTCTGTGTGCAGGGGAGGATTGGTTATGTGTAGGAAGGTGTCCCTTCCTGCACATAAACAATCCTAAAATGCCATTTTGTAACTTTCATGTGTGCTGCTTGAATGACTGACATAATATCGAACACAAAAATATCTACCTACACAAATATCGATGCAAAAATATCAATAGTCAAAATATCGACACCCTATCCTTATAATGTAAATTACTAAAATATCGAAAAAATAAAATAGATGTAAAAAATATCGATGTAAAAAATATATTTTTATATATTAAAAAATAATGTTAAATAAATTAATTAATAAAATTAACTTTAACAAAATTACTTAGATGTAATATACATTTAAAAAAATATAATAAACAAATTTAATTTTAAAAACTTTAAACATACATATATAAAATGTAATATATAAATGATTATTTACTTTAAAACAATTAATAAACTAATAACTAACTTTTTTTTAAATATTATAAATATATAAAAATTAACTATTAAATATATATACATACATACACCTATAACACAAAATCTATTAATAAAAACCTTATATTATAAAATAAATTGTTAAAATATTTATAAATTTTTAAACTTACATTTTGCACTCTATTGAGTGCACCAGTAGGAAAATTGTTGGATAGCGTAGGGGTAAAAATTACTATTCCCACTCCAGTGAGTGCAACAGTAGGAAAATTGTTGGATAGCGTAGGGGTAAAAATTACTATTCCCACTCCCGTGAGTGCAGCAGTAGGGAAAGAGTTGGATAGCAGAGGGCAAAAAATTACTATTCCCACTCCAGTGAGTGCAACAGTAGGGAAAGTGTTGGATAGAGGAGAGGAAAAAATTACTATTCCCACTCCAGTGAGTGCAACAGTAGAGAAAGTGTTGAACAGCGGAGGGGTAAAAATTACTATTCTCACTCCAGTGACTGCAATAGTAGGGAAAATGTTGGATTGCAGAAAAATAAAAATTACTATTCCCACTCCAGTGAGTGCAACAGTAGGGAAAGTGTTGGATAGCGGAGGGATAGAAATTACTATTCCCACTCCAGAGAGTGCAACAGTAGAGAAAGTGTTGGATAGCGTAGGGATAAAAATTACTATTCCCACTCCAGAGAGTGCAACAGTAGGGAAAGTGTTGGATAGCGGAGAGGTAAAAATGACTATTCCCACTCCAGAGAGTGCAACAGTAGGGAAAGTGTTGGATAGCGGAGAGGTAAAAATTACTATTCCCACTCCAGTGAGTGCAACAGTAGGGGAAGTGTTGGATAGCGAATGGTAAAAATTACTATTCCCACTCCAGAGAGTGCAACAATAGGGAAAGTGTTGGATAGCGTAGGGGTAAAAATTACTATTCCTACTACAGAGAGTGCAACAGTAGGGAAAGTGTTAGATAGCGTTGGGGTAAAAATTACTATTCCCACTCCAGTGAGTGCAACAGTAGGGAAAGTGTTGGATAGCGGAGGAATAAAAATGACTATTCCCACTCCAGTGAGTGCAACAGTAGGGAAAGTGTTGGATAGCGTAGGGGTAAAAATTACTATTCCCACTCCAGTGAGTGCAACAGTAGGGAAAGTGTTGGATAGCGAAGGGTAAAAATTACTATTCCCACTCCAGAGAGTGCAACAGTAGGGAAAGTGTTGGATAGCATAAGTGAAAAAAATACTATTCCCACTCCAGTGAGTGCAACAGTAGGTAAAGTGTTGGATAGCGAAGGGTAACAATTACTATTCCCACTCCAGAGAGTGCAACAGTAGGGAAAGTGTTGGATAGCGGAGGGGTTCAAATTACTATACCCACTCCAGAGAGTGCAATAGTAGGGAAAGTGTTGGATAGCGAAGAGTAAAAATTACTATTCCCACTACAGAGAGTGCAACAGTAGGGAAAATGTTGGGTTAAAATTTATATTTCCAAAACAATAAATTCTCCATAAAAAAGAAACAAAATATCAACTACAATACAAAAATTGTCAATAAAACAAAAATAAAAAATATATAAAAATATAACAAATTACAAAAGATAGAAACATATTATAATGTTAAAAAATACTAAAAATTAACTACAAACATTAATTTATAAAAAATTAAAAAACATTTTACAAACAAATAACTATATTTAATATAAATTAATTATAATCAAATACATTAATTATTACACAAAAACAATACTTTTTATTTCCTACCCTATAACCCTACACCTTTCATAACACACATCTAAATTTCTATAAAAGTGTACCCCCATAATTAATATAATTAATTATCAAATAAACAATTATTTATTAAAATTCAATTTTAAACATATAAAAATTAATTTACTCACCAAACATTACCCCTATAAATTCAAAGTCCCCACACAAAATAAAAGTAAACATTTACCATAAAAATGTATCAATTAATAAATCAATAATAATTAGCAAATATTTATTAATTAATAAAACTTTAAATAATTCCCACCCTCTACCCCAACAAACCCCACAACACACACACAAAAATATTTACACAATTTCCAAAACTAATTTAACATTATTAAAGTATTATCAACTAACAACAACTTATTAATTAATTGAAATTAATTTAATTCCCACCCTTTCCTACTATAAACCCCACAACTCACATCTCTAATTAATTGCACAATTTCCATATTTAATTTTTAATTTATTAATTACCATTAATCAACAATTAATTATTAATTAATTTTAAATAAATTACTTCACACCCTATTCCCCTATAAACCCACAAACAACTCCTACATAATTGGCACAATTAACATAATTACCAATTAATGAATAATAATTATCAAACAATTAATAAATAATTAATAATGAATGAACTACCACAAACAACACTATAAAATAAAAACTAAATAAATACTAATAAATAAAAATTGTTAATTACTTTATTAAAATGAAATTACTTCCCACCCTATTCCCCTATAAACCCACAACCCGCTCCTAAAAAATTAACACAATTTACATAATTATCAATTAATTAATTAATAAACATTAATAACCAATGAATAATTAATTAATAAAAAAGTAATTATAAATACTAATAAATAAAAATTATTAATTACCTAATTATAATTAAATTACTTCCCACCCTATTCCCTATAAACCCACAACCCACTCCTAAAAACAATAACACAATTAACTTAATTATCAATTAATTAATTAATAAACATTAATAACCAATTAATAATTAATTATTAAAAAATATTTATAAATACGAATAAATAAAAAATATTAGTTACCTTATTATAACTAAATTACTTCCCACCCTATTCCCCTATAAACCCACAACCCGCTACAGAACTAAAAAACGCAAAATTTAATTAACATAAAATTATTCACTTCTAAAAATTTTACACATACATTAAAAAAAGCAATACTTATACAAAAAAATTAGATCACATACTTTTAAAATACATACTAAAATACATCACACTAATATAAAAATCGATATTATAAACAACGATATTTTTACAAACGATATTACTGACTTCGACATTTAAAAAAAAAAATATTTCTTACCATACTGTCGATATTCTGGACCACGATATACTTGCAGTCGATATTCTTGTATCACGATATTTGCAACTCGATATTATGGTAGTTCGATAATCACAACTCGATATTCTGTCTGTGCACCGTGCTGCTTCATGCAGCACACATGAAAGTTACAAAATGGCATTTTTTAAAAAAGATTTGTTTATGTACAGGAAGGGGCACCTTCCTGTACATAAACAAACCATGGCATTTTGCTTTTTCCATGTGTGCTGCACAAGGCAGCACACATGGAAAAAGCAAAAACGAGGAGAAATAATGCATTTCTCCTCGTTTCACCAACTTAAGACCAGGATTTTCCTGGTCTTAATTTTGGCGCTGCCTCCTATGTATGTCACCCTTGTACATAGGGGGCAGCGTCAAATACAATGGGTGTTGCAGTGGAACGCCCACCACAACACCCACTGCACGCCCCTTTCACGCTAACCATAGCGTGAAAGTGTGCCTTATGAAAGGCGCAGTCCCTATCGCCACCACAACGTCCATAAAAGTGACGTTGTGGTGGCGATAGGGGCTTGTACATATGCCCCTTAGCGCCAACGCAGGCACCCTTGCACCAGAATGCATGGGTGTCTGTGTGCAGGGGAGGATTGTTTATGTGTAGGAAGGTGTCCCTTCCTGCACATAAACAATCCTAGAAATGCCATCCTGTCACTTTCATGCATGCTGCTTCATGCAGCACACATGAAAGTGACAAAATGGCATTTTTTTAAAGTTTGTTTATGTGCAGGAAGGGACACATGGAAAAAGCAAAAACGAGGAGAAATAATGCTTTTCTCCTCGTATTGCCATCTTAAGACCAGTTTTCACCTGGTCTTAATTTTGGCGCTGCCTCCTATGTACGCCACCCTTGTACATAGGGGGCAGCGTCAAAATGAATGGGTATTGTGGTGGAATGCCCACCGTAACACCCACAGCCCACCCCTTTCACGCTAAGCATAGCGTGAAAGGAGGCCTTATGTACAAGGCAGCGTTAAGTGGCTTAATGCTGCCTTGTACATAAGGCGTAGCCCCTATCGCCACCACAACGTCAATATAGGTGACGTTGTGGTGGCGATAGGGGCTTGTATATATGCCCCTAATTGTCCTTTCTAAAATATAGAATATTGCTGTTTCTCATGTTCTACTATTACTTCTCTGCTAGCCAAGATTGGTGGCTATTAACCATGTATTCTATTTTATTTTATTGTCCAATTTGCAAATGGCCCTCTTCTGTTCCGGGTGCAGAGCACAACCCTCTGGGAAGGGTTCCCACCAGAAATCCAGGCGACCCTTGTGCTTTGCTGACAACTTAATAATGTGCCAAAATCCATCTTGTACAATGTTGCGGGCATGAGTCGGGCGCGGGGCTCCTATCCTATCCCAGGGATTTCACAATATCTCACGGCAGAAGTGGAGCATTTGACAAATCGTGTTTCCTTCAGTTTCAATGAGCACGTCAGACTTCGCCCGGTGCCACGCAGAGGCCACATGCCACTGCTAAAATGTTAAATTAAGTGGCACGGCCCTCCAACCCTCGTGGGAGAGACATTTATCTTGATTGTAGGTGTTATTAATAAAATGTATATTGCTTTTTCTCTGCATTCCAGTATATTTTTACAGTATTAAATCATGCATGCTTACATCAGCGAGGCTGATAAATCAACCCGTGCTCTGAAATTCAATGCAGCTGTCATTCCGGATTGTAACTGAAAGAGTGTGAGGTAAATTAAGGGCTCGCAGACGCACTGCAGAACGGATCAGGCATCCATTTTGCAACACCAGCGAGGGCGCCATCTTGGTGACACTGCGAGCCAAACGTGAAATCGCAAATTTCAGAAGTGATATGATGAAGAAAAAAAAGCCTAAAAGCAGTTGGCCTTTGACAAACTTTTGAAGCCCTGTCTTTGTTTGGACGGTTCCTCGAGCCTGACATGGGCAATGAATACCACATGGGCAAAGCGCTACATGAATACGCTCTTTCTCTCTTGCTCGCGCTGCACTGTAACAGGATTTAAACCAAGGGGCAATAACAAGAGCTGACAACGGGCCAACTGAGTGGGCCAAGAGGCTACATATGGAACCAGCAAATCATGGGACCGTGAAGGATGTTAGTAATTTAACGTTATGGATGTCGACGTCTGCATGTTAAGAAGAATTCATAAATGGGGAGGTAACTAATGGAGAAACTTTTATGACAGCAAGAGCTTCCTTCTTGCTTTCAGTCGAGTGATCTCTGAGCCAAGATTCTGTCTGCTATGTTCTACGGATATGCCTTCGCTGGAGCCGCGGTAATAAGGCGTTCGCTTGTGTGAAAGAGACGTATAGTGTGCAGTTTGTGTCAGTCTGACTTTTTTGTAATAATTCACGTAATAATTCATGTCTGTGTTTCTTTGTTCGGCTAGCACGTCCATAATGTGGATGGGACACTTGCGGATTTATTGCAAGGAGACCCATCATGCATCTTGCCTGGGAACCAAAGAGAGTCTCATTGCCCATGTCAAAACCTTCAGAATCTTATCCAGATTGTAACCAATCGTCCTTGCTTGTAGTTAGGAGAGCCGTTGACCAACCCTCACACTCGATTTAGCATCCTTATCACTGTCCCAATAACTTCCTCACTTTTTGGCTTTCTCTTGTATTATGCTACTTAGAAGCATAAGACTGGTTTCAAATTCCTCGATCCACAGGGCTTTTCCTCTAACCAAGGTTTCGCTATCTTCTCAAGATACCAAGCAGGTGCAGAGTAAATCAATGCCTGGAAGGGTCGCCCTTCTCAGCTGCTGAACTCCAGGCCATGATTTCAAAAGTAGTTGCAAAAGCAGTGATTGGAGAAATAAAGGATATTTCACTTCCAAATATAATGGTTCTTTGTCATTATCGCCTACAGACCTCTAACGACTATGATTGCAGTAAGTAGCGCTGTGATGACTACTATTAGTGCGTACACCCTATTTTTGCTAGTCTTCCATGTAAAAAAGTTCACAAATTTCACATTCAATATGGCTTTAAGGTTCTGATCTATTCTTGGGTATATTCTCAATTATGTCAGAATGTGAATGAGTAAATGGTAACGTGGCAGTAATGTTTGGATTTCTTGAGGTATTCCACATTACTGATTCTGGTGATTCAATAAGGAAGGTTTATATAGTGCGCGTTCATTAACTTGTGGCAAAATACTCTTTTGTGAAATGCTGGCTTGCTTCCATCTTCTAGGGGATGGAAGCAAATTCTGCAGGATGATTGGCCTCCGATGAAGGCCAGCGCCTGAAATGCATTGGGTAATATTTGCAAGATGGATTTTTCTTGAATCATAAAAAGGAATAAAGGAATCGTTTTAGAGCAAAGAAGCTGAAGTGTTTTTGATGTGTATAATAGACTGAAGATTTGACCTAAATTGAATACGCCTTGCAGTTAATAGAAAGCTGTTGGACTAGAGACACATTCCCAGTGGTGGATGTGTTGTTTAAAAAGTATTCCACATTAGAAATAGTCCCCATATCTTCATTCTCTTCCTGATCGCAATCCCTCCCACCCAGTAAAGTTCAGGCATATTCTTAGGAAAACGTTTACAGGAAGTGACGTAGCAGGTCCCAGTTATTATAGAACATTAAAAGGTGGAACCATGGAAATGAAAGAGGACTTTTCTGCAAAGAAACCAGGGCTTCGGAGCAGCCGCAGCCCGTGCAGGTAAGAGCGGTGGGCTGGTGGGGCCGGGTGGGGGGATTCCGACAGACGACCACGTGGAGAAATTAAATAAATAATTAATTTTCCCTCATGGTTGTCTGTCGAAATCCCCCCCACCCGGACCCACCGCCCCACCGCTCTTACCTGCATGGGCCGCGGCTGCTTCAGAGTCTCTCAGAAGGCTCAGTGGCGTAACATTAGACCCGACAGCCTCTGCGGTGTGGGCTGCCCGAGTTCCAGGGGACCTCCTCTGGCACTGTGCATGGGCAGCGGGCCCCTGTCCTGAGAGGGCCTGACTGAGTCCAGAGCAGGGGGGCCCTATCTATGTACTTTGCAGGTGGGGCCCTCAAATCTCGCTATGCCAACTGTGTCAGCAAGAGAATGAAGAAGAGGAAATCCGAATATTAATATTACATTTTTCAAAAGATTAGGAATTTACTCATTGAGAGTGCTCTATTTAGGGGCACAAAATGCATTGTGGCCCAGACCCTTAAATTTGTGCTTTCAAAGCAGCACTGAATGCATTGCCAACAGCTGACAGCACATTAAGGCTACAGTCAGTATTCAATGCAACGTTTTAAAGTGTTAAGGAGTTGGAAACAGATCTGCGGTGCTTTGTGCTAGTTCCCAGATGTATGGCATTGTTCTTCACGTTTTATAATGCCATATATTTTAGAGAAAAGAACTACTGTATACATGGCCAATCCCTTCTCTGACACATTCTTTATGTTCTGTCAATTAGAAATTCATTGGTTGATAAATGGCATTGGTTTACCGCTTTTTAAAGCAACATATATTTTGTTTCCCTTGTGTGGCGGAAAACCAATACACGTTCCATCAAAAAAGTGACATCAGCGGTATATGTGATCACTGGAAGTATGCAGAAAGCATATTTAAAACAGGAAACAGAAAACTCTTAAGGATTTGTGAATATTCGTGATATAAAGAGAAAATAAGACGAGTATCAGGTACAAAAATATTTCTATTTGAGGAAGCTTAGCAAAAGGGGTTTCCCTGCTTGAAATATATTTTACTAATGGGGGAGCGACCCTTGACCTTGCCAGGTAGGTCGCTCCCCCCGCCACACAGCTCCGCCTGTGTTGTCCGCCCGCTGCTGCTGGTAAGAACGCCCTTCCCTTTTTCCTTCTGTACCCCCGTTGCCCCATTTGTACTGTGCCCGCATTTGTCTGTTTTCTCGCCCCTTTTTTTCCTTCTGTACCCCCGTTGCCCCATTTGTACTGTGCCCACATTTGTCTGTTTTCTCGCCCCTTTTTTTCCTTCTGTACCCCCGTTGCCCCTTTTGTACTGTGCCCGCATTTGTCTGTTTTCTCGCCCCTTTTTCCTTCTGTACCCCCGTTGCCCCTTTTGTACTGTGCCCGCATTTGTCTGTTTTCTCGCCCCTTTTTTTCCTTCTGTACCCCCGTTGCCCCTTTTGTACTGTGCCCGCATTTGTCTGTTTTCTCGCCCCTTTTTTCCTTCTGTACCCCCGTTGCCCCTTTTGTACTGTGCCCGCATTTGTCTGTTTTCTCGCCCTTTTTTTCCTTCTGTACCCCCGTTGCCCCTTTTGTACTGTGCCCGCATTTGTCTGTTTTCTCGCCCCTTTTTTTCCTTCTGTACCCCCGTTGCCCCTTTTGTACTGTGCCCGCATTTGTCTGTTTTCTCGCCCCTTTTTTTCCTTCTGTACCCCCGTTGCCCCTTTTGTACTGTGCCCGCATTTGTCTGTTTTCTCGCCCCTTTTTTTCCTTCTGTACCCCCGTTGCCCCTTTTGTACTGTGCCCGCATTTGTCTGTTTTCTCGCCCCTTTTTTTCCTTCTGTACCCCGTTGCCCCTTTTGTACTGTGCCCGCATTTGTCTGTTTTCTCGCCCCTTTTTTTCCTTCTGTACCCCCGTTGCCCCTTTTGTACTGTGCCCGCATTTGTCTGTTTTCTCGCCCCTTTTTTTCCTTCTGTACCCCGTTGCCCCTTTTGTACTGTGCCCGCATTTGTCTGTTTTCTCGCCCCTTTTTTTCCTTCTGTACCCCGTTGCCCCTTTTGTACTGTGCCCGCATTTGTCTGTTTTCTCGCCCTTTTTTTCCTTCTGTACCCCCGTTGCCTCTCGCCATTCCCGCCGCTGCATCCCCTGCGGCCCCGCCCCCTGACTGCCCATTCGCTGCCCCTGCCTCCCGCCTCCCAGCTGCTCCTCCCTCCCACCTCCCCATAAATGGCGGGCCGCTGCGCGGTGAGGAGAGCGACCCTTGACCTTGCCAGGTAGGTCGCTCCCCCCGCCACACAGCTCCGCCTGTGTTGTCCGCCCGCTGCTGCTGGTAAGAACGCCCTTCCCTTTTTCCTTCTGTACCCCCGTTGCCCCTTTTGTACTGTGCCCGCATTTGTCTGTTTTCTCGCCCTCTTTTTTCCTTCTGTACTCCCGTTGCCCCTTTTGTACTGTGCCCGCATTTGTCTGTTTTCTCGCCCCTTTTTTCCTTCCTGTACCCCGTTGCCCCTTTTGTACTGTGCCCGCATTTGTCTGTTTTCTCGCCCCTTTTTTTCCTTCTGTACCCCCGTTGCCCCTTTTGTACTGTGCCCGCATTTGTCTGTTTTCTCGCCCTTTTTTTCCTTCTGTACCCCGTTGCCCCTTTTGTACTGTGCCCGCATTTGTCTGTTTTCTCGCCCCTTTTTTTCCTTCTGTACCCCCGTTGCCTCTCGCCATTCCCGCCGCTGCGTCCCTGCGGCCCCGCCCCCTGACTGCCCATTCGCTGCCCCTGCCTCCCGCCTCCCAGCTGCTCCTCCCTCCCACCTCCCCATAAATGGCGGCCGCTGCGCGGTGAGGAGAGCGACCCTTGACCTTGCCAGGTAGGTCGCTCCCCCCGCCACACAGCTCCGCCTGTGTTGTCCGCCCGCTGCTGCTGGTAAGAACGCCCTTCCCTTTTTCCTTCTGTACCCCGTTGCCCCATTTGTACTGTGCCCGCATTTGTCTGTTTTCTCGCCCTTTTTTTCCTTCTGTACCCCCGTTGCCCCATTTGTACTGTGCCCGCATTTGTCTGTTTTCTCGCCCCTTTTTTTCCTTCTGTACCCCCGTTGCCCCTTTTGTACTGTGCCCGCATTTGTCTGTTTTCTCGCCCTTTTTTTCCTTCTGTACCCCCGTTGCCCCTTTTGTACTGTGCCCGCATTTGTCTGTTTTCTCGCCCCTTTTTTTCCTTCTGTACCCCCGTTGCCCCTTTTGTACTGTGCCCGCATTTGTCTGTTTTCACGCCCCTTTTTTTCCTTCTGTACCCCCGTTGCCCCTTTTGTACTGTGCCCGCATTTGTCTGTTTTCTCGCCCCTTTTTTTCCTTCTGTACCCCCGTTGCCTCTCGCCATTCCCGCCGCTGCGTCCCCTGCGGCCCCGCCCCCCTGACTGCCCATTCGCTGCCCCTGCCTCCCGCCTCCCAGCTGCTCCTCCCTCCCACCTCCCCATAAATGGCGGCCGCTGGGCGGCCGCGCAGCTGGCGCGCCGAAGGCGCGCCTAAGGCAAGCCCGTCTGCGCCCGTCCGCGACTGGACCGCGCCCAGCGCCAGAACCCCTGGCCCCCGCAGCAGCCAACCCACCCACCGGACCTACGACACCGCCACCCTCAACGCACTCAACACCGGCCGAATCCCCGGCTGCCACCGTGCCACCCCAGGACGCACCCACGGACCCTTCGCCTGCCAATCTTGCAAGTTCTCCTGCCTCCGGACCTGCACCGCACCCGCCACGCCGAGCACCAGCAGCAACCACCTGAAGTGCATCCTGCTCAACACCCGCTCCGTCCACAGACACGCCGTGGAACTTTGGAACCTGCTCGACTCCACATCACCAGACGTCGCTTTCCTCACGGAAACATGGATGAACGCCTCCTCAGCGCCCGACATCGCCATCGCCATCCCGGACGGATACAAGATCACCCGAAAGGACCGCGCCAACCAGACCGGAGGAGGCATCGCCATCGTCCACAAGAACACCATCCGCATTACGACCAACTCCGACGACACCTTCACAGCCGGCGAACATCTGCACTTCCAGATACACACCGACCCCAAGACCACCCTCAGAGGCACCCTCATCTACAGACCCCCAGGACCACGCACACAATTCAGCGAAGACATCGCCGACCTCATCAGCCCGCACGCCCTCCTCTCGGCCGACTACATCCTCCTTGGGGACCTCAACTTCCACCTAGAGAACAACAACGATCGCAACACCACCACCCTGATGGACAACCTCGCCAACCTCGGACTCAAGCAACTGGTGACCACCCCCACACACCACGCCGGCCACACGCTTGACCCCGTCTTCTCCTCCAGCAAGGACATCTCCTTCAGCCACACCACCGGACTCCACTGGACAGACCACAGCTGCGTCCACTTCAGCTTCAGCAGGACCACCACGCACCACCACCCGCAACAGCTCCCGCGCAGAAGCTGGAATAAGATCACCACCGACCAACTCACCACATCCCTGAGCCAGAACCCTCCCGCCAGCTCAACGAACCCCAACCAAGCCGCCAGCAACCTCACAAGATGGATCACCAACTGCGCTGACATCCTCGCCCCATTGAAGACCCCCCAATCAGACCTGGCAACAAGAAAGCACCCTGGTTCACCGACGAACTCAAGAAATCCAAGAAGAACTGCCGGGCCCTCGAGAAAGCATGGCGCAGAGACCCGACTGCAGACAACATGACCACCCTCAAACACGCCACCCGAAAACACCACCAGCTGATCCACACCACCAAGAAAACCGCATTCAAGGAACGACTGGACAACAACGCCCACAACAGCAAGGAACTCTTCATCATCGTCAAAGAGCTCTCGAACCCCAGCGCCGGAAACAACGACATCACCCCCTCGCAAGACCTCTGCAACTCGCTCGCCTCGTTCTTCCACAGCAAGATCGCAGACATACACAACAGTTTCAGCACACAGCCGACGTACCCTACAACCGTTCCAACGTCCCCCACCTCCACCCTCCGAGCCTGGACCCCGATCAACACCGAAGACACTATCCGCACGATGAACTCCATCCACTCCGGATCACCAACCGACCCCTGCCCTCACCACATCTTCAACAAGGCCGACGCCGTCATCGCACCCCACCTCCGGGACATCATCAACACCTCCTTCGACACCGCCACCTTCCCAGAGAGCTGGAAGCACGCCGAACTCTGCGCCCTACTGAAGAAACCGTCAGCGGACCCCACCGACCTCAAAACTACCGCCCCATCTCGCTCCTTCCTTTTCCTGCCAAAGTCATCGAGAAGACCATCAACAGACAACTGGCCGCCTTCATCGAGACGAATGGATCCCTCGACCACTCACAGTCCGGCTTCCGGGCCAACCACAGCACCGAGACCGCCCTCATCGCAGCGACCGACGACATCCGAGCCCTGCTCGACAACGGGGAAACAGCGGCCCTCATCCTCCTGGACCTCTCCGCAGCGTTCGACACAGTCTGCCACCGCACCCTAGTGCAACGCCTGAACAACGTCGGAATCCAAGAGAAGGCACTGGAGTGGATCATCTCCTTCCTCGCCGGAAGAACCCAGAGAGTCCGCCTCCCCCGTTCAGTTCCGAGGCCACCGAAGTCATCTGCGGCGTACCACAAGGATCATCACTCAGCCCCACCCTCTTCAACGTCTACATGAGCCCCCTCGCAGCCATCGCACGCCAACACAACCTCAACATCATCTCCTACGCCGACGACACCCAGCTGATCCTCTCCCTCACCAACGACCCCACAACCGCCAAAACCAACCTACATGAAGGGATGAAGGACGTAGCCGAGTGGATGAGGAACAGCCGCCTGAAACTGAACTCAGATAAGACGGAAGTCCTCATCCTAGGATCATCACCCTCCGCCTGGGACGACTCCTGGTGGCCCCCTGCCCTGGGCAACGCACCCAAACCAACGGACCACGCACGCAACCTGGGCTTCATCCTGGACTCCTCCCTCTCAATGACCAGACAAGTCAACGCCGTCTCCTCGTCTTGCTTCAACATCCTACGCATGCTGCGGAAGATCTTCCGGTGGATCCCCACCGAAACCAGGAAGACGGTCACCCAGGCCCTCGTCACCAGCCGACTGGACTACGGCAACTCCTCTACGCCGGAACCACAGCCAAACTTCAGAAAAGACTCCAACGCATCCAGAACGCCTCAGCTCGACTCATCCTGGACATCCCCCGACACAGCCACATCGCCGGACACCTGAGAGACCTGCACTGGCTCCCCGTCAGCAAGAGAATCACGTTCCGACTCCTCACCCACGCACACAAAGCTCTCCACAACCAAGGCCCCAGATACCTCAACGACCGTCTGACCTTCTACACTCCCACCCGCCAGCTACGATCGACCAACCACGCCCTCGCCGCCGTCCCCCGCATCCGAAGAGCCACAACGGGAGGAAGATCCTTCTCCTACCTGGCTGCCAAGACGTGGAACTCCCTACCCATCCACCTCCGCCTGACCCAAGACCACCTCTCCTTCAGGAAGCAACTCAAGACCTGGCTGTTCGAACAGTAGCGGACCCCCCTCCCCCTAGCACCTTGAGACCCTCCGGGTGAGTAGCGCGCTATACAAATGCTTGATTGATTGATTGATTGAATGGAGCACCCCCCCCTTCCCCACCCAACAAAAAATGCCACTGCACAAAAACAATGGTAATTCAGCATGTGTGATTGTACACTATATAGAATCAAGAAATGGCAATAAACAGGCATACATACAAATTTACAATTTTTTTTCTGAATTATGCTTGGAAAGTTGAGCATAACCTGGAAGTTTGTGTATATTTCTGAAAATTGGAAATTTGCAACCATGAGAGGTCATGGACCTTTGGGGTGAAAATTTACAACATTCTCTAGTGATTCAGACCAATTATATCTCAAGTCCTTTTCGTTTACTTAGTATGCTTTTTATGTTTGGAAAATGTGGTTTGCAGGGTCAGGTGCACCCTAGTTTAAGTAATAGGACGAGAGGTGTGGTGTATAAGGTGTGTTGTTTCACCACATTTATACCGTGGTATAAAAAAAATGGATAGTAATGTGTAGAAACTAGTGCCCCCTTCCAATCCCTAACCTTTTCATCCTTTGTTACTTTTTGACCATGGTGTCCACTCCCAACGGTGAATAGCTGATAGTAAATAAAGATGGATTACATTTCTGCACTGAAAGCAAAATGTGGGAATTTTGCCCATTTTTTCCCCATCCGCAGAAAGGATCTGGACTTGATCTGGTGCCCCATGGGCATAGGAAACAAACTAAAAAGCAAAGTTGCTTTTTGAAGTACTGTGAGGGGTAGGGTAATGGATTTACATTAATGCTATTTGTATAAAGGTAAATACCTTACCTGGATCCATTACAGTTCACTTCAAAGTAACTTCCACAGCAAGGAAGTCTTCTGCAGAGCCTGGCGGCAGGCTCCTCCTGGGAGGCAGGCAGCACACTCCAACTCTCATGCTTGGAAAGTTTCTTTGAAGAGCACAGTCAGGGGTCGACCATCAGGGCCGGTTCTAGGATTCTGGGGGCCCTGGGCAGAAAGGGAATTTGCGAGGCCCCTCTAATTTGCATAGACGTGACACATTCAGGGATGCCTGCATCTCAATAGATGCCCCTGCTCCTGAAGCTGCAGCCCCTCCCTCTCCTTAAGTGCCTCTTAACAGCTCATGAAGGGCTGGAGGTGTGAGGGTTGCTTATCTGCAGAGAGAGTTAATACTGCCAGGGAGCTAAACAGAGGGACAATAGCCATCCTGCTGTGCCTCTGCATGGGTGGGGGGTGGAGGCCTAATTGCCGGACAAACCTGAGGAATGTGTTTTCTTGCAAATGGGACTGCTCCCCACCCCTCCCCCCCTCAGGTTCACTTCGCTACACCAAAGCAATGAGGCCAGGGGAGGGGGCCCCCTAAGGTGGCGCACTTGCAAGGTCCCACCTTTAATGCCATAACCTGGCTGTGTCGCATTGGTGCGGGGCCCAAGTTGGAGGGCTGACTACGGGGCCCTGGGCAGCTGCCCACACTGCCCATGCCTAGCGCCGGCCCTGTCGACCATTGTAATTAAATGAATGTAAATTACCATTACATTAATTACAGTGGCCAGCGGCAAATGAATTCCTCATTCCGTGCATTCCTCAGTGCCTGGAATGAGGCAAGGCATTTCACCTCCATTCCTTCCCTTTTCCATTCCATGTGGAAATGCCCTCAGTTTCCTATCTGCTTATTGTGGATGGGAATTTTTTCCATCACTAGTACTAACAGGATGTGCAAAGTATAAGCGAGTGAAATTTGCGCATTACTTCTAAACAAAGGTAGTGCAAAATTGTTTCAGTTTCACTTAATGCCAATTTTAGGTCTGTCAGAGACAGTATTAGCTGTATGTCAGATCTTATGAAATCAATACATTATAATCCACACAGAGAGGAGTGCTGGATCACGCCCTCAACCATTGCTTGTTGCAAGTGTCATTCTCATTTTGGATCAACCCACGGGACAGCTATAGGGAGCTTGAGCTATCAGCTTTCTCTTTAGTTTTGGAATTCCAACATGGCAGCCAGTAGAGTGGAAGGCTATGTATGAGCCAAGATTATTTGCCAAGTCCTCCCAGGTCTCACGAGTGAAGCTTGAATGTGAGACAGCATCAGGAGTAGAGCCGCATGCAGCCGTCTTGACATCTAGATTCAAAGCTCAGCGGTCCCACACCCGCTAGGATGTTTGTGGTTGTCATAGCAACTCTGAAAGCCTAAAGTGGCGAATGGTCTTGAGTGTGGCCATCTTAAAACTGTAACGTCCCCGGTGCGTTTTATCACGTTTAATATAATGATTGTTAAAGAATGTAAAATAGCTCTAACCTTTTACAAGAAAGTTTGCTCTTTCCTTCCTTATTCTCCCCCAGTCTTTGTTGCTGCTAGAAATTAACAGAGGTTAGACCTTATAATTCATGCTACTATATGAGAAAGATGCATGCCATTGTTGGTAAGCCAGACACAGATGTAATTGAGATATGTTTGCTAAGTGGAGAGAACTTTTAGCTAAGATATAAAACTCTGATTGCTTAAAATTGGTAGGTCAAGATCAAAGAGTTATTCCAGTCATTGCTGCATTTACCACACGGCCACCAACCACCTAAGTAGAGCGAATGTTCCTTGTGGTACTCAACGCATCTGTAGGCACAGGTTCTTATGATAACGGTGCATGTCACCTTGCCTCTATTGTCATCTTTTCAAATTGAACCTGAGGTATTGTATTGTATTGTAATTGCATTTATATAGCGCTTACTACCCCTGACGTGGCGTCGAAGCGCTTTTTCGGCGAGTAGCACGCTACTCCAGGACCCATAAAGGATTAGTGTTGAATTAGTATAGTGAAATATGAAAGTAATTAAAGTGGTGGATAGGTTAGTCAGTTATTTGGATTCGGAAGGATACCAGAAGGATAGAAGAGGAAAAAAGGTTTGTATTTAAAAAGCGCTTGTTACCCCTGATGTGGTGTTGAAGCGCCATTTTTTTATTTTTTTTGGGCAGTAGCACGCTACTCCGGAAACCCATAAAGGATTAGTGGTGAATTAGTATGGTGAAATATGAAAGTAATTTGAGTGGTGGATATGTTATTCAGTTATTTGGATAGAGAAGGGTAGCGGCAGGATAGAAGAGGGAAAGAGGTTTGTATTTATATAGCGCTTGCTACCCCTGATGGGGTTTGAAGCGCTTTTTTTGGTGAGTAGCACGCTACTCTGGAACCCATAAGGATTAGTGTTGAATTAGTATAGTGAAATATGAAAGTAATTTGAGTGGTGGATATGTTAGTCAGTTATTTGGATTGAGAAGGGTTGGGGAGGGGTAGAAAAGGGAAAAGGTTTGCATTTATATAGCGCTTGTAACCCTGATGGGGTGTTGAAGCCCTTTATTGGCGAGTAGCAGGCTACTCGGAACCCATAAAGGATTAGTGTTGAAAATTAGTATAGTGAAATATGAAAGTAGTTGAGTGGTGGATGTGTTATTCAGTCGGATAGAGAAAGGTAGCGGAGGGATAGAAGAGGGAAAAAGGTTTGCATTTATATAATGCTTGCTTACCTCTGATGAGGTGTTGAAGCGCTTTTGTGGTGAGTAGCACGCTACTCTGGGACCCATAAAGGATTAGTGGTGAATTAGTATAGTGGAATATGAAATTTGAGAAGTGAACAAGTTAGTCTGTTATTTTGATTGAAAAGGATAGTGGAGGGATAGGAGAGAGAAGGATTTTGATTTTATTTTTTTGGGAGGTCATAGCAGTAGGAGGAGGCTTTTGGATGAGTAAAAAGGGGTTGTGGAGGGGAAGAATCAGAGGGAAGAGTTTAGAAAGGTTTGTTTTGGGGATCGGTATAGTAAAAGAGGTGTCAGATGATGCAAGGAGGGGTAGAGTAAGGGAGAGTCTAGAAAGGGTTATTTTGGGGATCATAGTAGTGGTATGGGGTTTGGGATAAATGAGAGAGTGGGTGCAGAGGATATATTGATAGATGTATAGGATGAGAAATAGGGTAGTGCATTGGAGAGAGTAGTAGAAAGAAGTTAGAGATTAGTCAGAAAGTTGGGTTAGAAGATATATTGAGAGAGGTATAGGGTGAGAAATAGGGCAGTGCATTGGATATGCTGAATTAGAAGAAAGTGATAAATATATAGATCCATAAGTACATTGAAAGTATATAGATGCATAAAGGAGGTAGGTATATGTAGATTAAAGATATTGATAGAGGTACAGGATGAGAAGTAGGGTAGTGCATTGGATATGCTTTTCAGGAGGAAAGTAACAAACACACAGATCCAAGTACATGGAAGGTACATAGATGCACAATGGAAGAAGTACATGTAGACCAAAGATGCACCAGATAAACTCCGGTTTTCAATTGTTATTGTAATTAAAAAAACATTTTTTAAATATAATTATGCTACATGTTTATACAAAGCAATGCACAAAGATAGGTACATAGCTATAGTAAAAATAAATGATTATATATTGAGGGATATGCTGTAAATTTCTGTTTGCGTATGGTGCTTATGTGGGGAAGAGCCAATTCTTGAGTAGTTTTCTGAAGATAAGGTGGCTGTCCGTGGATCTTATGTTGGGGGGTAAAGAGTTCCATAGTTTGGCTGCTTGAACAGAGAAGGATGTACCACCCATGGTTTTTTTCTTGTATCTTGGGATTTTGAGGCAAGGTGCCATTTTAGAGCGGAGGTTCCTTTGTTGAATGTGTTTGATGATTTTATTCCTGATGAAGAGTGGTCCCATTCCATGTATTGCTTTTTTTTACCGGAGTTTTATATAGCGCGTATTTGACCCGGTATCGGGTATCAGAGCGCTTTACATAGCACCAGTTGCGTTACATGAGGACACATTCATTTTTTGTTAGGCACGGGGAGATTAAGTGATTTGCCCAGAATCACAGGATGTTCAGCGTCATTGCCGAGACTCGAACCCGGTTCCCCAGATTCGAGGTCAACCGCCCTAGCCGTTAGGCCAACTCCTCTCCCCTTTGTGGGTGATACAAAGCAGCTTGAACGTGGATCTTCTGGCAACCGGTAACCAATGCAGGGCTTTCAAGGCAGGTGAGATGTGGTCTCGCGGTTTGATATGCAAGAGTAGTCTGGCAGCCGAGTTCTGAATACGTTGTAGTCTTTTCATGGTTGTTAAAGGTGATCCGTGGTAGAGGCTATTGGCGTAATCAAGTTTGGACAGAACAAGGGAGATGGTAGCTTGGACCTTGTGTGGAAATGCCAAATGAGGGAATGAGTCGTTATCAGGTACAGTCTAAGTGGATTGCATGTTATAATGTTATGTGGGCTGTCGGAACATAATATAAGGAGTTTTATAAATGTAGGGGCAGATTTACTAACTTTTGGTGTAAAGGTTGCTGAGCTGTGTTTACTTCAAAGAGAGACAAAAATACAGCATCATATCTACTGAGATTTGGTGCTGTTTTTCTCTCCCCCAGTGCTGGTGCACGTTTGGATGCCTTACGCCAACTTATACATCCTTGCATCGCACTGAAATGGTAAGCATAGGTTTTGTTTGGAAGGGTACCCTTCCAGTGCATAAAATATTTATTAATACTTTTGACACTTTGTATGTGCGCCGTACACTGCAGAATACATGCAAAGTTGGAAAAATGTACTGCGTGTTAAAACTTGCTCCACATTAAGGAGGTACGTCCTTGAGGAGGTGTACGTTTTTGACATAAATCCCTGTGTTCTAATGTTAGTATGTAGCGATTTGGGTCAGAACCCATGGGTGGTTGCATGGGAATGCCCATATGCCACCCATGGAATGCCCCTTTGACGCAAAGTAGGGCATACTGTTACTTTGCCTTACGTTAGGCAACTTTCCAAAGCAAATAAGGATTTGCATTGGGCAGTAAATTCCAACACAACATTTTGGGCAGGGTTCGAGTCACTTTTGTGATGCAAAGCTGGCTGAAAGTGTTATTGAATCCGGGCCGTAGCATCTGAACAATGAGATGAATGGATCGTGAGTTTCAATCCATTATATATTGCCACTCAAAAATCTTTGTGGACTGGTCTGCAGGGTTGCCTGCAGGATTTTCTTCAGAGCTTTATTATAAGCTTTAGAGTATTATTTGGCATTGATTATCGTAAAATGTAAATATAGATAATCATGCCAAATGTCAAGATCAGGAGGAGCTGCATAGGACAGAGATTTTGAAATATGTTTGTCTGCTGTATCAAGAGGGTTAAGTGGTCAACAAAAGTGCACCTCACCAAATGATTAAATATGTTTTTTTCCCCCTCCACATCGGTCAGAGAGATTTCTAGATAAAAATATGGAGCAGCAATGTTGGGCTAGTAGGGATGTGTTCATTGGAATTCTACAGCAGCTTTCCCAGAATAGAAAATGCTCTGCAATTTACCAGTTTCTTATGGTACAGGGTGCATACATTTGAAATTTTGAGTGGGCCCTAGTGCAGCTACTGAATCAACCCTCAGATGCACTCAAGAGGGAGAAATGTCTGTGGCAAGAGGGAGAAATATCTGTAATCGGGGTAACAGCTATAAAATGTTTACACCATTCTTCTTCGGATCTTTAAAGTACACTATTGTGAGATATAACGCCTTAGAGCAAATTACAGACCGGCGCAATAGGACATGTTTAAAATGATGTCTGATGACATGACTCCATCTGAGGTCGAAGGAACCATCTCAAAAGGTTCAGAAAATCTCGGTAAATCAGATCGCCCTGTTTTTTTAAAATCTGTCATCTGTGGATATTGACTATAGACAACTTCAAATACTCGGTTGCTCAGTCAAAAAGCAGCAGGAGCACCACAGTAGCTAGAAGCCTCCGACACAAAGATCACTGCCTGCCTGCTTCTGCTCATGTCATGACTTCCTCCTTATAATATCGTAGCCAGGAGATGAGTCGCGACAACATGTGGCTGTCCTAGGCCTGGGCGTAGTTTGCGGAGTTTTGCTACGTGGAACTCCGCGAAGTTACAAAAAACCTCCGCGAATTTCCGCGAGTGGCGGAGTGCAGTACGAACTGCAGTTATTGCTGGTATTCCTGCCGCTCGGGTAGAAATTCTACCCGAGCGGCAGCTCGCGCTCCCGAACTTACCGTTCACGATCGCGAACTTACCGTTCGCGAGCGGGGAAAAACTCAGCTGCACAGCGCGAAGCGGAGTTTTCTGCACTCCGCGAACTGCGCGGAGTGCAGAAAACTCTGCGAACGGAGCGAAGTTCACCGCCCAGGCCTACTGTCCTTCCCGTGCTCATTTGGTGTCATATGACCTCCTGAATTCTGCCATTCCTGTGTGCCTGGGTTGCGTCTCAAAAGGGCATTGTTTACTGTATTATAGCTACGGAACAGCGATTTAGTTGTAGGCCTTTGAAAGGCAACAGGACTTTGCCCAGGTTTCCATGAGTGTGGGGGAGTTGCATTATTAAATCAGTGAATGTTCTAGAAAGTAGCCTCAGAGTCAGACTGGGGAACCAAAAACAGACCTTGCAAATGCTCAAACCAGCCCCCACTGCCTTCCTCTCCTCGCTAAGTTGTCTCTTTGCATCCTCATCATCGGTCCTCCTAGTCCCAGTCCTTAGAATATGAGGAGTCCTGCCTCCCACACAGGAACCTTTCAAGTGAAACAAATAAAGTCAGTCCTCTTTCTATAGAGACTGAACAACCCTCCAACAAAGCCTCCCACTTCCTCTCCTTCCTCCTTTAAGTAACAAGAAAAACTTACTGCCAGGAAGAGCAAAAACAATGGAAGGAGGAGAGAAATTGGACTGAGTCGAGGAGAACTATGATTCAGGGTAATGAAAATTACTAAGTAATTATTTCCCTCTCTCTCTCGCAATAAATAATTAAATACATTTCCTAATAGATAAATTAATAAAATCCAGATAGTCGTAGACGTTTGGCTCCTGCTAAGTACGTTTCTTTCCAACAGTCACAATGAAGGGCACTGTTTTGTCCTGGAGGCTGTCAATCTTTTAAACTTTAATAATTTACCTGAAGGCTAGAAGCCTAGCAGTTTCACAAAAAAGACAAAGAATACAAAAAAGTGGTCATCATCAAGCCAGATAATTTCGAGTGTGGCTAATCACCTGTGAGGGTATCCAGGCCCTGAGAGCACTGCTGCCAGGTAGGGTTCAGTTGAACAGCCAGGTCTTGAATCCTTTCCTTAATTCCAGCAGAGAGGATGAGATCCGGAGGTGAAGTGCGAGGTTGTTCCAGGACTTTGCAGCAAGGTAGGAGAAGGAGCATCCTTCACTGCTGCTGTGATGTATGCAGGGGGTGAGGGCAAGGCAGATGGAGGCAGAGTGCAGGTGTCCGGAGGTAAGGTGGAAGTTCAGGCGGTGATTGATGTATGCTGGTCCTTGGTTGGGTAGGACTTTGAAGGTGTGGATCAGCATCTTGAACTGACATCTCTTTTGAATGGGGAGCCATTGGAGCTACTTGAGGTGGGGGGTGATGTGGGTCAAACATAGGGAGGTCTAGGATGAGCCTGGCTGCTGAATTCAATATGGTCTGCAGTCTCTTGAGGAGGTGCAAGTTGATTCCTACGTAGAGTGCGTTGCCATAGTCCAGTTGGCTGGTGACGGAGGCTTGGGTGACTGTCCTTCTGGTGTCAATGGGAAGCCACTTGAAGATCTTACGGAGCATGCAAAGAGGGAGGAAGCAGGCGGATGAGACTGCGTTGATCTGTCTTTTCATGGTGAGCTTACAGTCCAGGACGATGCCAAGGTTACGGGTGTGGTGGTCGGAGTGGGTGAGTGTCCTAGTTCGGGAGGCCACCAGGCGTCGTTCCACGGGGAGGTGTTGTTCCCAAAGATCAGCACTTCTGTCTTGTTTGTGTTGAGCTTTAGACAGTTGTCTTTCATCCATATGGCGATGCTCGTCATGCATCTGTGGAAGTTGGTCAGTGTTGTGGATGGGTTTTCTGATAGCGAGAGGATGTGCTGGGTGTCGTCGGCATAGGATATGATGCTTAGTTCATGAGTTCTGATGATGTTGGCCAAGGGAGTCATCTAGGTGTTGAACAGAGTAGGGCTGAGGTACGAGCCTTGAGGGACGGTGCAGGAGGTATTCTTGGGTTTCGAAGTGAAGGGAGGTAGGCGGATTCTCTGGGTTCTTCCGGTGAGGAAGGAAGCAATCCATTTGAGGGCGTCTCCTTGGATTCCAATATATTGAAGCCTTTTGACTTTTGATCAGAGTGTGGTGTGATACTGTGTCGAACGCTGCTGAGGTTGAGGAGGATCAGGGCTGCCGATTTTCCCTGGTCAAGGAGGGGTCTGATGTTGTCTGTGGCTGCAATCAGAGCGGTTTCGGTGCAGTGGTTAGTGCAGAATCCGGATTGAGAAGCGTCCAGAAGATTGTTGCTCTCCATGTGTTGTGTGAGCTAGTGGTGGATGGCCGTCTCGAGGACTTTGGCGGGAAAGGGAAGCAGAGAGATGTGGTGGTAGTTCTTGAGTTCATTGGGGTCGGCGGATGGTTTCTTGAGTAGGGGCTTGACTTCTGCTTGTTTCCATTCTTCGGGGAAGGTGGCCATGGTGATGGATGCGTTGAGGATGGCGGTGAGATCGCTGCTGATTGTCTTACTCCTGAGGTTGAAAATGTGGTCGGGGACAGGCATCTGTGGGCAGAGTTCATGATGGCTGTGTTTTGTGTGATGAGCTGGTCCCAGGTGGCGAGCAGGTGGTCATGTTTTTCATTTGTGGGGGTGAGAAGGCTGAGGCTGTCGGTGGTGGTGGGTTGGGGTTCGAAGTTTTTGTAGATGGTGGAGATCTTGTCATGGAAGAAGTCTGCCAGGGTGTCACAGAGTTCCTGGGAAGGGGTGATGTTATTTCCACTGGCTGAGGGGTTGGAGAACTTTCTGACGATGTTGAAGAGTTCTTTGCTGTGGTTGGAGCTTGCTTCGATGCGGTTGGCAAGGGCACTCCTTTTCGTCTCTTTCAGGAGTTTGTGGTATTGGTTGAGGGATGTCTCGAATGTGGCTTGGTCTGTGGGCTTAGTGTTTGTTCGCCATTTCCTTTCGAGACATTTGCAGTTGCGTTTCATGGTTCTTAGTTCCGTGGTGTACCAGCTGGCTTGTTTGGAGGACCGCTTAGTCTTAGTGGGTTTAACATGGGTGACTCTGATGGCGCAGTGGGTGAGTCAGGCAGAGAAGTTCTTGACAGCCTATTCTAGGTTGGTTGCGGAGTGTGGGTGGGAGCTGTTGAGGGCGTCAGTACTTTGGCTTTCTGACTTTCAGCTGCGGTGTGAAGTGCTGGACAGATTGGGGCAAGTGCTGGGGAATCGAGATGGTGAAGTGGATGATGGCGTGGTCTGTCCAGGTCAGCTCGGTGAGATGGATGTGCTTGACTCTGTCGCTGGACATGAAGATGGGGTCGAGTGTGTGTCCTGCGATGTGTGTGGGGTTGGTGACAAGTTGGGTTGGGCCGGTGGTGTTCATGCTTTCAAGGAGATTGGCAGTGTTGGTATCGTTGGGGTCGTTGAGGTGAAAATTGAGGTCACCAAGGACGATGTAGTGTTTGGAATTGATGGCAAGCAGTGCAATGAATTTGGGAATGGTGTCGCAGAAACTGGGGCAAGGCCTCAGAGCTCTGTAGGCAACGGTGCTTCTGATTGTGGTCCTGCTGTTGGTTCGGAGTTGGAAGATGAATTGTTCCACGATCGGGGTGACTATGTCTGTGGTGGTGGTGCAGTGGATGGTTTCCTTGTGGATGATGGCGATTCCGTCTCCGTGTTTCTTGATGCTGTCTCTGTGTGCTATCTTGTAGCCGCCTGGCGTAGCTGAGGTGATGTCGAGCGCGGATGCGGGGTTGAGCCAGGTCTCATGAGGAAGATGACATTGGGGTTATGTAGGTGATGGTGTTCCAGATCTCGGAGGTGTGCTTGCAGAGAGATCGTGCGTTGAGCAGGAGGAAGTGGAGATGGTCCGGGGTGGTTGTGGTCGGCGTGGTTGTGGTTGCCGTGCATACTGGTGCACCGGTGATGCAGGAGAAGAGGCAGTGCCGGCAGGTGAAAGGTCCTATTAGGGAGAGGTGTGGCACCAGTTGTTGTCACCGAGCCCTGGGTCCAGGGCTCGGAGCTCAGCGGCAGAGTAGGTTCGGGTGGCAGGAGAGCTGGGTTCATGGTGCGTACGGGAGCAGACTGGCTTGCCTTTGGCGTGCCGGCAGCGCGTGCTGTGCGCGCTGACTGCACGGCCGCACTGCTGCCTCCATAACTTGGTCCTGGTAGAAGGGAGGGGTGCTTGGAGGAGGAGGGCAGGATAGGCTACAGTCAGGAAGCAGGAGGGGAGGAGCATGGTAAACAGCGGGGAAACGCGGGCAATGATAGCAAAACAGATACAATGGCAGTGATTTACTAGCTACAAAAACAGCAAGCAACAAGGAAAACAGAAGCTATGGAGGTGGTTAAGGCTATGCAGCTGAGAACACTAATGATAACAATAACCAAAGTGACAGGAATAAAACGATTTACTGGCAACAAATGCAGCAAGCAACAAGGAAAACAGAAACTAGACAGATGGTTATGCCTATGCAGTGGAGACAAAATAATAACGATTAGCAAAATGACATGAACAAAACGAGGCTGAAAAACGGGTGAGACCGCAACAGTATGGGGAGCTGGCATGAGTACCTCATCATGCTGGCATTCAACATTTCCAAGCCCTAATTTGAGCATAGGAAGGTTAAAAAAACGATTAAATATTCCTAAATACCTTTATATGTGCACTTCTAAAATAATGCTAATATGTTCACATGAGCATATTGTTATGTTGTATTTGGCTCTAAAAGTGCTAAAACTCAACATACATAAAACTACGAGTACACAATCATTGGTTAAATACATGTGGAAAGATATGAGGGACCACTTAATTTTCTTGTGAAACACAAAATAAATATGAACAAATACTAATTATGTGGGGAAAAAATATGGATAACTGCAGACATAAATGTTCAATAAATTAATATCATAAAACTGAGAGCCCTATACGAAATTGGTAATAGAGTTAGGTATTTATGTTCTAAATTTGACGATTTCACATATGAGGGAAAGGTAATAGGTTCCAGATAGATTCCATTGATTTTAACAAAGAAAAATTGCACCGTGAGAAGATGTCTATGTTAAAAAACAGTCGCGGCCGGCATGACTTCCAGGTGGGGGGGGGCGGGTGGTCGCGCGGGGAGGGGGTCGCGCAGGGAGGGCGGGGGTTTAATTTTAAATAAATTTAAAAAAAAGTTAGCTTACCTTCGCCGGCCCGGTCTCGCGTCATCTCTGTTTCTCTGCTCCACACTGGAAGCAGGCAGCCTCCCTCCCCTCCCCTAAGCCAATCACAACGCTGCAATGGCAGCGTTGTGATTGGTTGGGACGCCGACCACACAGGCACCTATGGGAAGACCATTTTCTCCATGTAGGCTGTATGCAGCCTACATGGAGGAAAGGGAGAGTGCGTATGACTGGTTTGGTCAGCCCTGGGACCGACCAAACAGTCAGCGCCCTCAGAGTGGGCAAGCCACTCCTCCCCGGCCCTAGAGCAGGACCGCCCGCCCCCAACTAAACCCTTTTGCTTTCTCGTAGTGCGAGAAGCAGAAACATAAAATGGTATTTATAATACTATTTTATGTTTCTGCTTCTCGCTCTGCGAGGAAGCAGTGGGGCGACGCTTCTTTGCCCACATGGAGGAGCCGCCCCTGTTAAAAAACACTATTCTACTGCCACTTTTGTTGTAGTGGTTAAAATAAATGTGCAAATGACTGTTATTGGGCATACCTCATAGGTCAGTGAGTCAATGTAAAATATCAGATTAGAGTACTCAGCTGGCACCTAAAAGCCTGTCCTGGAGGTTGCCACCTAAAAGCTAGTGGATACATATAAAGAGTTGTGCAAACAAAGGCACCCGCACAGTATTGAAGACATTCACCACATGCACACTGGATATAGAGGATATACCACATACCAGATCACACGGGAAGCCAACAGAAATTTCTGAAGACTACCTCTCCATACAAGGCACGGCAGAGACCAAAGACTATGCTGTGGAGAAGAGCGGAAGACTTATTGTTCCTATCCTACAGGACAAACAAGGCCACCCTAAGGTACTCATGACTTGTGATGTCGCGCTCTGCTCTGTTTGAGCAACTCATGGACTTGAAGAGGTGTTAATCCCTTTGTGAATTTTGATGCTCCTTGCTGAACTCATTGTCTCATTAAAGCATTCTAAATGACAATTTCATTTGAGCATGTAGAACCCATTTGGTCCTACAAAAATGATAGACAGAAATATTAAACCTTGAACCTTTATTTTCAGATTTTGTCATACAGAAAGCAATTAGCAAAGTCAAAATCAATTAATAAGTAGATCGGAGTGCAAGTTCAGTTAAAGTACAAAATCAAACAGAGAACTCAGGAAAGTTCACATCAGCAAAATACAGAGTATAAAAAGTGAGAGCGAGCCGCAGGGATTCGCCTCCAAGGGTCCTTAAGAAAAGGTCTCGAATACGTCTTAAAAGAGCATACTTTTCTAGGGTTCTGAACAAAGGATTTCAATCATTCACTATGATTGTACATGGTTCTCATGAATTAAACCAATCAGAATTAAGCAAAATGAAGAAGTTGCAAACAAATACATTAAGGAAACTCTCAAAATAATTCTACAACATGGAGCTTCTCACGAACACCACCTACAGTAGAACAAATATTCTTACATCATGTGTGATTCAGCTAAGACCGCTAGGTGCAACCTCAAGTCCGTACAAATTCTACTAATATAACATGCTATACTTGGTGATGGTCATCGTCGTGCCTGTGAAAGTATATTCAAACATTTTTCTGCTGAAATATTAAGTTTATCCACGTGATTGGAGTCGCTGGCAGTAGACGTCACAAACTAGATGGAGTCTGAGGCCTACAATTTCTAAATCAGCTAGAGTTCGAATTGCATTATAAAATGTTTTTAAATTTCGGAGAAAAACAATGTTATCACTTGCTAAGAGCAACCCAGCTTCACCTCCTTACTTTAGGGTTTTTGTGCTTTGAAGCTGCAAGAGCTTTCTCTTCAAAGGGGCCTTATTTCCCATAACTATGTTTGTTATTTTCTGACCTGTAGGATACCAATCCAAGGGCATAGTAGCTGCTCTCACCATTGACAGGTGTGGAGGCAGTGCAAGCAGAAGACAGAAGGTGTTTGCGAGGTGCAATGTGACAAATATCACTTTACCTGAGGCCTCCTGGGTGCAACTTTGATTTGACAAGTCTTGTTTCCACAACTGTCCTATTAAGACTTGCCTTAGGCATATATATTCAGTAAAATAAGTGTATTTCATTACCTAGAGATTGGAGCTGTCTCTCAGGAATTATTGGTTTGATAAAGAGGTCCTTCTATATTTAGCAAGAGACCCTGCTTACAGATAAATTATGTATGTTTTGTTTTGATCGTAGAAAAAAGGTGCGATGTGTACTATCCGCTTTTATTCTCAGTGTTTTCGCAGTCTTCCATTAAAGTCTACTTATTTATTTATTTGGGTTTTTAAAAGAACCATATACCATTTTCAGCCACTTTGGTGCACTTTTAGGAAGGATGCGGAGTAGGAAGACGAGTTGAAACGACTCTTGTTTGAATGTTTTATTTTGTTGAGTTCAGACTTTACTATTTTGAGACAGGTTTCAGGATCCATAGAGAGGGAGAACCTTGTTTTAGTGTGGGTTAGGCCTGTGGTTGATGTGGCCTATGACACACATGTGGTGCCTTGATCCCTGGTTCTCCATCAGTGTGGAACTTTATGAGGCACTGTAAAGTACAATGTATGCTGTATGTGATTCTGATATAGGAGCTGATTACAATGCGGCTCGTAAAGGCTCCGGCATACGGTCAGAGCCGTTACAACTGCATCGTAATGGGCCGTTCGGTTTCCGATCGCCTCATTACGATGGAGGCGATCGGAAAGGAAACCGGCCGGTCATTGCGGCTGGCTTCTGACGGGCTCGGTGAGCCTGTCCGCCAGTCGGAATGCGGCCTGTAATCTAAAGGGCGGCTCTTTCCACCCATGAGATTGCAATGCACTCTTTCCGACATGGTTTCCATGCCGGTCTGTACGACAAGGAAACCATGCCAAAAGCGTGCCAGGGGGCCCCCAACAGAGCCCCCTTTGGTGCATGGCCTCCGGTTGGAGGCCATAGATGCCCCCCCTGTTGATCCCTGCACCTTGTGGCAGGCACCTTGAGGTGCCTGCCATGGGGTGCAAGGATGAACTGCACCTCCTATTTTACTATGGGAGCATGCATTAAAGCCAGTTTACGGCCGGAATGCATGCTCCCATAGTAAAATACAGGAATGCGACCGAACAGTGTTCGAAAGTATCCTAATGGAGCGGTCGGGACCGTCGACCGGGTGTCGAGCAGCCCCATGACCGATGCGGTGTCAGGCGGAAGTGATTCTGCCAGACATCGTAATGACCCCCATAGTGTGCTGGTAACTGTGAATATACTCTCGGCTTTCCTGACGATAATAGTGCTCACGGGTTCAACACTGCAGCATAGTTCTGAAAGTACACTCACACGCTGACACATACATACAGCACCCTGCCCATTTGAGAGGAACCCTGTTCTATTTTTAAGGCAATATCTATCCATTTTTTCTTTTTCTCTCTAAAGTAAGACTTTTGAAGTAAGGAGTTATAATTAGAACCACTGGAATTAAGCTATTGTGCGACCACATCGTTTTTCGCATAATTATAGATTTACCGCATTTGCCACATAATCCTTTATCTGCTGCATAAACTGCAGATTTTAACCCCCAAAAAAAATTTGAGCTCAAACGATTCAAAAGTTAACTAAAAATTTAGCTAAACATGTTGCCCAACAGTGGAAGGCCCTTTGCATAGGTAGACTGATCACCTTCTGTTGCTTGTTATTTTTTGGTGTTAAACTGATAATATTGAGGTTCAACGAATGCCCAGACAGTTTTAACATGTGTAAAAATGACAAAATAATAAAGTAACACTATCACAAAATGTGTTTTATTAGGCCACATAATTTACCTTTTCTTGCCCTATAATTCACTCAATTTTGCTGAATAATTTGGCTCTGCCCTGCCGCATAATTTCAGTGGCCCCAGTTATAGTGCCCTCAAACTGACCGACACCGTCTGCACCCATCGAATACTAGGCAAATTAATGCACACGAGATGGGGAGAAAAAACAACAGAACAAGACAGCTGCCAATCTATCTTGAATTATTTGTGTAAACAAACCTAAAAGAAATTAGAGACAGTTTCAACACGTAGGTTCCATCAATATCGAGAGATCTTTTCTTTTGAAAAGCGTGACCTGGAGCAGGAAGGTTTGCAGGGGTGCTGGGAGCGATAAAACCGCCCCGTTCCCTTGTCCAAATATACAAGCGTCTCAGAGCGAGTGCAGAAAGCGGAGCCAGACTGCACGGCGGATCCGCGCCGGGAGCTCCGGTTTAGATTTAGTGAAATGCTGCGTCGCAGCCTTTTTTCAAATACATATATATATATTCCTGCTCCGAGAAAATTATAGTGTGCGCCTCGCATGCAGCCCTCTGTAGGCCCGACTTATTACAGAGGAGGACGCCAGAAATATGGAAGTGTATCATTATAACATTCCTCATCCCTCTCGTATATTTATGCAAAATAGTTGTGGCCAATGAACGCGAAGCTGAGGGGATGATATTTTTAAAGTACTTTCTTTTTCGGGCCCAGTATTTATTTTCATAATGGATGGCACACAGCGCTTTATACGTTTCCAACTCCTGCCGCTCCCTGTTTACTTCGTTGTATATTTATTTTGGCTTTTGTTCAACGTCACAGCTTAAAATATCATTTTTATTAATGCGGGCTCCGTTTTCCTGGGTCATAATTTAAAAAAAATGGTGTTTCCCTATCTATGGTTCCTTAATCTCCAGGGCTAAACTTGGCAATAGACCCGCTGAGACTTTGGCGCCAAATCGATGCTGACTCTGGTTTAATGACAGACCGCGGTGAGAAGGCTGAATTATGTGGCCTTTTCAGCTCCATCAGATTAGGCGTGGTTTATTTTATTTGCTTATTAACACATTCATGGAGTGAGTACCTAGCTGCATGGACAGCAGTGTCAATTTCAAAGAATCTGGAGCTCTCTCCCTCCTGGGTCTATCCTTCTCTTTTAGCGCCTCCTCAAATTCTCACAATGATGTACCCCATCTAGTAATGTAATCCCTCTTTCCCTGACTGAATCTCAACCCTTATCCCATTCTTTGTACTCCTACTCTATTTTTGTGCAGTTGTATTCCCAGAATTTCTTTTACTGGTTTTAGAATGTTTATAGAGTTTTTACACTGCTGATTAGAGGCTGTAAAATTCTTTGATAGTGCATCGGGTTCTTGGGTGGCCTTTTGGAATACATGGTTGACAACCTGGTCCTTGGTGGAGTTTGGCCAATCTAAGTCAAAAACATTGGGTGTGGTATTTCAGATTTAAAGAATCTCTTCTGTTGAGTAAGGATGTCTGCAGGGTGTAAGGGATATCATAAAGGCAAGAAATAGATTGAGTAGTTTGTCATGGAAGGTTCTAAGCTTAACGTTAGTAGTGAACAGATATACCTTAGCAACATCTCTGTGCAACCAACACTTTGGGCCCGATTACGATGTCGGGCGGACCGCCACCGACAGGCCATTGGTGGCGGTCCACCCGGATTAAGATACCAGTGGTGTAGGGTGCATCGGGTGGAGGGAAAGACCGCCACCTCCGACAGGCTCCAGGACGGTCGGAGCCTAATCCCTATAATGTCCTTAGGGATTAGGATGTCAGTTTCCGACAGCTTTTTCATGGCGGTCCCACCACCATGAAAATGCTGTCGGAAAGGGTCTTCGGGGGCCCCCAGCAGGACCCCCGTGGGCCTCCGCTATGTGGCCAGGGGGGCACATGTGGTGCCCCCCAACCATCCGTGCATCGTGTGCCAGGCACTGCATGGTGTCTGGCACATTGTGCATGGATGTTTTCAAAATGCTTTTTACTATTGCAGCTTGTGCAGCGACGCAGGAAAAGGGCCGCTGCACAAGTCGTAATAGTAAAAAGCATTTTACGACTGCCTGCATGGCGGTCATATCATAATTGGGTTATCAGGACCGCCGACTCCTCGTCCGACTGCCATCGTAATGAGGCCCTTTGTACTGTGATGTGTTATAATTCTAGAAAACTAAACATACAGTAAATAAATACATCAAATATATGTTTTCTAACAGTTCTCCGTCTGACTTGAAAAACTACCTCAGGCTTCGTCAAAATGCACTCTCTGTGGTTATGCACTCTCTGTGGAGGATGAGTTATACTTTGTACTTGACTCTTGTAGAACTGCTGCTAATTAACAATGTAAATATGCTGCTGTTCCCTGCAATGACAATACACATGTACATGCTAGAACTATTAATACCTTTCATGTGGCATTCGTACATAGCATGAGTCCAATCTAACAATCCTTCCTGTTCCATCACAGGATACTCCTTATTAAATGTAACAACTCCCAGTCTTAAAAGAGCTCATATAATTGTACAAAAAATAGTTTAAGGTTCCCGTCCCTCGATAATACTACTTTCTGAATAATTCTCTTTATTCCCAATGCTCTTCAATACTAATCCATAGTTAAGCTAATAGGTCTTGTCAAGGAAATCCTATATCCATGGAGCAAGGTCCTAGTTGCATTGCATTGTATCATGATTGCCTACAAAGATGCCATGGGCAATGACGGAATTTATAGCGAGATATCCGAGCTGCTGCTGTCTCTCCAAATTATGCACATAGTTTGTGGCCTGCTGGGAATAGTAGTTCATTGTAGTGCGCTCTCAGCGCGAACTGGTTTAGCGTATCACTTTTCCGCACTCATCCAGTTCCTAGAGGCAAGCAACGCCTCCTGCCCTGCTTCCTGACACCACCCCCCTGAAGGCACTGCTTAGAGTCCAGAAAGTATGGCATGGGGAGACCACCCAGATGTAACCAACCCTTAGAAGCACTGTTTTTAAAACTTTAAAAAAAATGTTTAGCTTCAGAAATAATAAAACATCATTAACAAATCTAGGTATTGAAGTCAACTGACAACTTGTTTCATTGTGGTGAGTATAAATTATCAGGAATAATATTTTCATGATATACATATAATTCGCCTGGGTTAATGCTCTTCTAAAATGTATGACAATATGAGTATGCCTATTTTCATATAGCTCCACTCCTTCACCAAGACATGATCAGTCCAGTTCTCCTCATGGAGTCTTCCACCTCTATTAACCGGGATGCCCAGTTAAGCAGTCATGTATGTCCTGTGGAAACCACTTAGAAGTGACCAGGAGAAAATAATAAACTGTTAATCCCTGATAAAGGGATTAGTGGATACAATTAAGTAGTGAGGAGGGCTGGGCCTGTTAATAATGTTTGTGCCGAATGGCTGTGAAACAGAAAGGTCTTGAGTTCTTAACTTTGGGGGGATCAATTTATTAACAATGTGCAGTTATTCAGAGAGTCTGTTCCAAAATCTCATGTCCATGTAGAAGAAGACCTCCTTCAGAGGTTTGGTATGGTTGACTTGTGGCATTTCCAGAGTGAGGTGTAATTTGGGATCTGTGGATCTAGACCCACCAGTTGGAATGATTTATTTTATTTGTTAAAGTGATACATAAGGTGGCAGATTTAGTAAGTAAAGAACTTGTATAGCACATTGAACGATCAAGGCTATAGCTAATAACTGTTCAGCCGAGGGGCTTCTATATAATATAATATAATCAATAGCAGTAGGAAAAAAAGAATGCCCAGCGCTTCCCTGTTTTCCTTACAGGGAATATTGTATACATTTGGTCATGAACTGAGAAAAAACACGAGTTGCTAATTGAATGTCCATATAAATTCTTCTTTATTGCAAGTCCTTCTCTTGGACACTTGAAGCCATTCTTCTTCAGTTGCGTATCGGCGTTCACATTGATGGGAGGCTACAGCCTGAGTTCGTTATTGAAGTAAAACTATGGATTGAGAACTGGATATCATGAGCACATATTTGAGTGTATTTGGAATCTCTTTTGCTAAGCCCTGAAGAAGCGAAGTATTTTCACGAAACACGTGTTGGCTGTTTCATACTATTACATGTATTGGAAGATGTCTACCGTTGTATCTATTGAGCTGTAATACCTGTGCTCAAATCAACTGAAGAAGAATGGCTTCAAGTGTCCAAGAGAAGGACTTGCAATAAAGAACAATTTATATGGACATTCAATTTGCAACTTGTGTTTTTTCTCAGTTCATGACTGTTAGAAATGGGGGTCTCTAGTTGGCAGAGGTGGGTACCTTTGTCCAAATAGGGAACCTTGCTTCTAGTCAGGGTAAGGGGGATACACTTCTAAAATAACCCCTGCTCGCCCCCTTGGTAGCTTGGCACGAGCAGACAGGCTTATCTCAGAGGCAGTGTGTAAAGCATTTGTGAACACATACAGTAACACAGTGAAAACACTACAAATGGACACCACACCAGTTTAGAAAAATAAGAAATCTTTATCTAATCCAAAACAAGACCAAACGACAAAAATCCACAATACTGTATCAAAAATATCCTTAAAAATAGGTTATTCACTCAAATTAATCTTCTAGCAACAAATAACTCCACCTGGAGTCATTACGACGTCGTGACAGATGAAAATCCCAAAGAACGGCGCCGACCGCGAGGTGCGCGGCATCGGGCCCGGAGTCAAGCAGACCCACAAAGAACAGTACCTTGCAATTGATGAAAGCAACGGCGGTGAACAGCGTCGGGGAGGTGATGCTTCGTTGGCGGCTGCGGCGTTGGTTCCTTATGACCCCAGGGGAGGTGATGCCTCTGTTCCTTACTGCAGCACAGGGGAGGTGAGACGTCGGTTCCTTACTGTGTCGGGGAGGTGACGTCACGGATGGCGGCGACTGTAGGGGTGGGCGGAATTTGCGTAGTCGCGCTATGCAAATTATCGCCAAAATGTTAAAAATCTCCGCGAGCAGGCGGAACTTTCGCGAAGACCCGGAATTGCTTGTCCCGCCCGTTCGCGATGTGTTTTTGCGTGCTCGCGGGGAAATATATCGCTAACTTGCCCATGCGGTCGCTAATGGGCGCCGCCATCTTGTTTTTCACTTGTTCCGCCCGCTCGCGATGGTTATTTCCTCTTCCGGGTCGCGTATTGCGTGCTCCCGCCCATTCGCGATGAGTATTCCCTGTTCGGGAACGCGTATTACGTGTTAGCGACGCTTTATGCGTGCTCGCGGGGGAAATATCGCGCAAACTTGCCCACGCGGTCGCAATGGGCACGGCCATCTTGTTTTTCACTCTATTGCTATGGTTCTGGGCCTGCTTTTCTATCCTCCCTCTATCTTTGCAATCCTTTGTTTCTGTACACTTTTTTAAAATCTTTTTAATTTATTATCTATTTCTCTATTTTCCTGATTCTATATTTTGACTTTTTTTCTACTTTTTGTGACTTTTTTTACTACTTTTTCACTCTTTTTCTATAACTTGCTTTTTTCATTTCTTTTACCTACTTTTCGAATTCCTCCTTTTTCTTTTCCGCCCCCCCGAGTCCCAGAACCATGCCCAAGGGTGGGGGCAAGTCAAAGGGCAAGGCTGCTCGCAGCCGCGACCGCCTTCCCTGCGGAAGGCGGCGCCCAAAAGGGGTGCAGGAACGGGCCATATTTGGTGAGGCGGAGGTGGCCGTACTTGTTTTTTTTGTGCAGCGCCACCTCCCCTTAACCCTAGCAGCAGGCGGCAGGCCTGGGTCCGGGTACGGGCTCCGGGAGCGTCGGCAGCGGTGGGGAAAGGTGCGCCGGGCAGTGTTTCGCTGCTCTGGTGTTCGGCGCACCAATAAGCAGCTGACGCACCGGTGGTCCGATATCCTGGACCGGGAGCAGGACCTGCTGGACCTGGTAGGAGTGGAGATCCCGGGGCTTGGTGAGTAGCTATTTAATATTACTACTTTGTGTTCTTCTGCTCTGTGTTATATATTATGAATATATTTTTTTCCCCGAACAGCAAGAATGCTGCTGTTTACATTGCAGGTAAATTAAGTTTAAAAATCTTCTGTGATTGTTATGACACAGGTGCTCGTCGCTAGTAATCTTACTTGTTTGTAACTTTGCGCTCGCTTGGCATGATTATGTAAGAGTTTACTTAGTTTAGAGAACTTAAGTTAGGTAATGGTAGAGAGACTCTAGTCCTTCCTTTGTCCTCCTTCCACTAAGAAGAGATAGTGGTGGATTGATAGGTTTAGTTACTCATTAGTAGGACATTTTTTAGTGGTCTGCGTGACGCATCCTCTGTCACGTCACGTCCGTGTTGCTGAGTGCTGCTTACTCCAGTCCTTAGTAGAACCTTTTGTAGTTTGTTTAGTGAGTGGTAATAGGCTTATCATTAGCAGAACATCAGCAGCAACCAACCAACAATTTGGTGTATGCTAAAATTTATGCATGTGTCCTCCATCTATGCATTTTTGAGGACTAAAATAAATGAAAATGCAGACTTAGTGAACAATTGGCCCGTCTGGAATAGGTGGCTAGGTCAGGTGGTACTTAGGCTTAGTTAGTATTCTGGAATCAGAATGGAACACTGGATTAGTGTTATAAATAAATAATAAGACGGACCGCGATTCCCGCAATACTAGTCGACCAGATTAGATAGGTCAAATTGTTGTACCCATAAATGTTTTTTTGAGCGTTTTTCAAAATATTTTATTTGTTTCACTTTCACACCAATCATCCATGTTTGTCTCTTTCTTTCTTACATCTTTCATGACCAGCACCCAGGGGCAAGAAGACGGGGTTGGAGTCGGCGGGAGCTGGTGAAGATGCCTCCCAGGGCCAGGGACGCTCCTCTACCGAGGGCTATGCTGCTGGCCCCAGTAAGTCCTCCTGTTGTTAATATTAATAATTATACTTCCCTAACTTTTACTGCACCTTATTTTTTCCGAACTATTATTTCGATTTCCTAATTCTATTTTTTACAAAATCTTCTTCGATCTAGACAATCTGTTTCTAAATTCTTGTTATCCCTGCCTCTAACTGCCTCTGCTATGACTCTCTGTACTACTACTATTAGTCTGTCTGTAGCAAAGCTTTGCCAGGTGGCCACTCTTTATGTAAAAGGTTTTAAATAAAACTCAGATTCACCAATCGCTCTTGCCACTGAGTCCAGTCCTTTGGGTTGTCCACTTCTATTCTTCTTAATCTTGAGGCTTTGACAATTCCCACCAACAAAATGCCCAAACAGATATTTTACTAATTTTTGATAGGATACATAGGACATACTACTACTGTTGTAGAAATTCTGCACATACAGAACTATGCACAAGAAAATAGGACGTTGGTGATAGGAGGTTGGACCTTCCTCACACCGTCCTCACCCACAATCCCCTGACTGACTAGCTATAGTGTCTCAGAGCCATTAGCTCCCCGAACCCTCCCCGAAGATACCCAATGATTAGACAACCCAGAACATAACACTACACTCCCGACCTCTCACACCCTTTCGCTCACTCACTCGTTTAAGTCCACACCAAATACCACAGAGTCTATGTAAGTTCAAAAGGTTTATTTTCAACTAACAAGCTCTGTACGTTGTTCTAGAATGCAGTATAATATGAGCCAGCACCAACAGCAAAATGCATAAGATTAAAACAATAAACATTGTTACAACTACAAGTCCATAGAAGACAAAAGGGGAAATCATAAATCAATCATGATGATAACTGAACAGTGGTGGAAGAACCACCCTCCCCTTGCTAGGAATATAGTTTATATAAAATTATAATTGAAGATCTCTGAGCCAATTCTGGGGGACCCCTCACCTTAGAAGAACCTAGAAATACTGGTTACATCATAAGCTCCGCAAATCTCTGGTTTGTAGAAGGGAATCTTCCGTCTGTTATGAGAAAAATGGTGCGCGTTAGTATATTGCAAGCATTTCTCAGTCGTGCCAAAAGTGTAGCATGTTATGGCTAAGCAATACGGACTGACCACCAGAACTCCATAACCAAGTGGCTTGTTTTTGCGACCTTGTACGCAGCGCTCTGACAGTAGCAGTACTATGAGCTCATGTGGACTCAAAGGCGTCTTACACAACAAGCTGCTAAGTAACGTGCGCAAAAATAAAAGACACAAAGCTAAAATGGTTGCATGGCTCAGGCTAAAGTAGCAAAGACTAGAATGACCCTAGGGACCATGATATAACACTACTAGTGTCTACTGTACTCTAGTACCCGATTTGTACTAGTGATGTATGTTATATATGTATGTATTTAACTTTATTTTCAATCTTGCTAGTGAAAAAGAATAAATAGGGGGATGTGTGTATGGCATCTAAAAAATGTGTAATGTTTCTAGGCATAATACCGACGACCACCAGTACCGGGGCCAGCGGCGATGGCGACGCGGCCACAGAGGGAGCGGCAGTTGCAGGAGCTGCAGGGGGGGAGCCAGCAGCAGTGGCGGGCAGTGGTAAGTTATATTCCTTACTTATTGACATTGATTACACTCGCTGCAAGGGTGTACTGTACACTGTACTGTTGAGACTTAGTAAGTAAGAAGTTGTTGTGAACGGTTGGAGAAGACACCCTTTACTTAGCATTAGCAATAGCATTAGTGGCGGGAGTGTTGAGTAACCAATGTCCTCTTCTATGTGACTTCAACTCAGCTGTGAAAGTTTTATGGAGAAGACAAAAAGTCAGATCAGATGACCTTGATGGATGTGTTGAACGAAAAGGGAAAGAAGGGTGGAAGGAGGAAGGGCGTGCGAGATGTAATATTTATGACTGGCAGAGAAGAAAAGGATACGAACTTCCCCACCTGCAGACAGTAGTAAATAAAACTAAAGTGAGTCTGCGTCATGACTCGAGTATGTATGTCTTGGGCGCAAGCAGCTGACTGAGCTGGCATGCAAGCTACAACAAGGTCACGTAATTTCGCTAAACAAGAGAGAAGAAGAAGACTGGTGTACTGTGTACTTGAGTCCATAGTGCTAGTATAATGCCTGAAACTCCCACAAATGTTAGAGGCCGAGGAAGTGGGAGGATAGATACATGCCACAAATGTTATGTACTGTGCTTGCTAGCGCTACTGTGCCACTATGTGTTGAATTAATTTTGTGTTACTGTTTTGCTAAGAGTATTGGTTACAACAATAGTATTTTTTTCTTTCTTGATATAGCTACTCCTTCCAAAGCAAAACCAACAAGGAAGGAGTTGGCAGCCGTGGCCCGGAGCCGGAAGCTGGAGGCCATCTGCAATGAATACCGGCGGCTGGTGGCTCTGGCGGAGGAGGAGGAGAGCGGCAGCAGCTGCAGCCTCCTCCAATGCCCCGGGCCCCAGCACCCAGGCCCCTCCAGCGTTTCGGAGCCGCCGTCTGGCAATCGCCCGCCGCAATTCACTATCTCTCACTGCCCCCCCTATGGATGCAATTGTCGCGCATTGAAGCGCCGCGTGGCCCGCCTAGAGGAGCGGATTAAGGTCCTGGAGAGGCGAGCACGCCGATGAATTACCCTGTTGGATTGCCCCTTTTTTATTGCTTCTTTTGGTGGGTGGGAATTGGGCGTTGGGGTTTATATTTAATGGACATGGACAATTGGTTGAACTTTTTAGTTTCGGACATTGGTTGGGGTTAGGGAGAGGGGTAGGCCAGGTGTTTTTTGGGGGGATTTTTTACATAGTTTATTTTTGTTAGGGGATTAAATTATATTTATACTTTACATACGATGTTGATAATGTTTTGTGGGTGGGGTTACAGTTTTACGTCACACTGTTTCCTTGATCCTGCAGGGCCACAGCCAGTGTTTGATTTAAATAATTGGCTGACTTTGTAAGACACAAACAGATAGATGTGGTACCCCTCACTGAGTGACTTGTCCTACTAGTACTGTCAGTCTCTCCTCCTAGTCTATGCATTCTGCAACTGGACTCAAGGGGTGTGTGAACTAATGAAACATTTTCCATTATTAATTATGCCTCCCCCAAACTTCTTCTCTTACCTGTGCTTGATGTTTAACTTAGGCACAGCGATGTCTGCATGGTGATGATGATGATGGTTTGGTTTGTTTCCCAACATGCCATGGTTGTGGTGGTAGTAGTAGACACTGGCAGTAGCATTTGCAGAAAAAGAAAATGAGACAGTCAGTCACCTGAGAGAGACTGTGGGAGGAGTAGTAGAATGAAGTACAATACAGAAATTACTGCCAAACAATAATATGCCAAAATAAAATAAAACATAATGGTGGCGGGGATAGCCTAGTACAACAACTTAGAAACTGTAGTTGTGTCGAGTCACTCGACTAGGCCTACACTCGACACAAGCGTAACCTTTAGTGCTTTGTAGGAGGATGACAAATCCAATCGATGCCGGCAATTAATGATGATGGATTAGGTTCCTTTGAATATACTGATCATGGGTGGGCAAGCAGAAGAAGATCCTCGCCCTGCCTTGAAATTGAATTAGTGTTGCTTTCGCCACATCCGCCCCAGCAAGCGTGTGATCAATTATTGGTGTACATTTAATTTAGTCACACCTCAATAAATCACACAGCCCGGGGGAAGAGGGTTAGGGTTTGATGAATGGTTGGGAAGGGGGTTTTGGGAAAGGTTTGACAAAGAAAAACAGTATGCATGGACAAACAACAAAACACAATCTTGGCAGACGACCATATCCATAAATGTGTTAAGGGAGAAAAAGGAAATGCATGCATGATGATGATAACTTGATGGTTAATGAGAAGTAGTACTTACTAACTACTACTAGACAATTAGACAGTAGTACAGGGCAGCAGTATATTATGCAATTTGCCTTGCCTGTCTGCCCTCAGAGAGACCCGAATTACATACAGTTTCTGTTCTGTTGTACCGGGCTTACTTTTAAAGATAGCAAAGAAAATTCAAAAATAGCTGTAGGGATGAATTACTATAAGCAGAGAGCAAACATAATAATAACAACAACACACAGTAGTAATGATTGAAGACAAAAAATGAATCAAATTATTTAAAAGATAATGAAAGTTGATAGTGTTACTGTATGTTATCCTGGTCAAAATGGGGAGTTGCATCTCGGCATTCCTCTTGGTCCTCCCTTCCATGGACGCTCCATCCATCAATCTTGGGTGATGCCACTGCCTGCCTGGCAGATGTAGATTCATTGGTAAGGTAAGTGCGAGTTGTTTTTCCCAGTATAGCACAGGGTAAGGGCCGGCCTGTAATTGTAGATGGAAAAACAAAAGGGATATTGATAAATCAAGTAGAAAAAAAATGCATAAATTACGGTGAAGTGCAAAAAGAACACTTTCAGAAGCGACATGGATAGTTTGGATACATCATGTCTACTCTAGTCTGTTTCCAGCATTAACCTACAACAACAACAGGACAGAGCAGGCCCACGGCACCCTTGACCCATCCTCCATTTAGCGTACATTTTTTGACAGTGTCAGACAAAGCACATATACAGCAACATAGCATTTTACAAATTAAGTGACTAAATCAATGCACCGCTGTCAGTCATAAACCTACACTCGACTCCACCACTACACAGACATGTAGGTCTGCTGTGGTTGTTGTTGACTTGTTTACCTTTTTTATGCCACTCATGAAACGCCCTGACTTATTTCATCAATCATCTCCGATCCTACTGGGTGACTGCGAAGATATTATGTCACTGTGGTCATCATCATGGTGTTGTCCAACTCAGTGTGTGCAGTGTACAGATTGAGTCCCCTTTCCATATTCAAAATGCAATGGATCGGCCTGCAGTAGAAGTACAAATTTGTTATTAAAAAACAAGAATGGAAACATTGCCTTGAGTTACTTTTAGGGTGTAGATTAGATAATAGCACACAATGAATGAACTTCATGCACAACAAACAACAACAACACAAATCACTCAGTCAGCGTCCAATGCATGGCATCATTCATTACCTGTTCCTTCTCATCTTCAGTTAATGGGCAGTCTCTCTCGGCTCGGAAAGGAGCTTATAGTAGTCATCATCATGTTCCACTTCTTTTGGAGGGACTCAACGAGGCAAGATTTTCTTTTTCTTCTATTATGCTACATCCAATCATCATCTGGCTTGAGGGCAATGGATCATTTAGGGCGATTCAGGAGGATGGAGGAGCAGGACTCGGAGGAGTGGACTGAAATGCAGACAGCTGAAACTCATATGGCAATAAAAAGACTAGAAGGTGGTGGTGATGGATTTGTTGTGATTCGAAGTTTCGAACCAGAAAGACAGACACACAAATAAAAGTAAATAAGGGAGGAAGACAGTAAGAAGTGCAAGCCTAATTTTCAGGGAAGTATAGCTCGTCCTCAAACTCTGGGGGTTCAACCCGAAGTAGGTAATCATCATCTAACACACTACTTCCGTCACCTGAGCCGCTGTCCTCAGCTTCCTCCATTGATTCATGTATTGTGTAATTCGGTGGTATAAAGTGCTGATTCATTTTGATCATGGTTAACCTCTCCACGTTTTTGGGCGAGAGACTGGTCCTTCTCACTGTTACAATGGAACCAGCAGCACTGAAAACACGTTCAGAAGAGACACTTGCGACAGGGCAAGCCAGATAGTTTATCGCCAGCCTGCTGAGCAGTGGCCATTGGCCCCTTTTCCCATACCAATACCGCAATGGGTTTTGATCAATGTACACCTCTGTTGGGTCATCCAGATAGGCCTGGACCATCCGCTCAATGTTCAGGGGTGCTACACTTTGTTTGGCCTGTTTTGTCTTTGCATCAGCACTAGACCTAGCAAGTCCTTGCTGTAAATACCAATCCTTTAACGATTTTACTGGGGCTGATGATCCGGTTCTTGCTGTTGTCGATAGTGTTGGTGAGTGTTCTGAGCCAAACGCACTGCCCTCAGGCTCCGAAGTTGAACTTGATGCCGGATGCCCTGCTGCAGTACTTGTTGTGGGTTTATGTAGCAGGCTTTTAATTACCAGCCGTTCATTTTCCAAATTACTGGCTGCCTCAGCTATCCAAGTTTTGTACCGGGCAACATCCACTTCTGAAAAAGGAATTAGTGTCTTACTGTTCAGTGCCAATTTGGACCGTGGATCCAGAATTGTGGCACAAATGTAATGTTCTTGTGAGAAAATCTTATTTTGCACCCTTGTATTCTCAGCTAAGCGACGGGATAAGCTCTCCACCAACTCATATGCTTCTTTTTTTCCCTCTACACCTTTGTACGCTTCAGACACCTACTTCATCTGTTGCTCTAGCATGTGCAACAATGGGATAGCTTAGCCCATAGTACAGTCCTCCTTGCTGACTTAACGTGTGAAGACCTCAAAAGGAAGAAGCATCTCTGTCAGGCATTTAACTAGGCACCATTGGTCCATCTGAAGGGTCATGCCTTTCACAGTAGCATCCCCTCTTCGCATGACATATTCATTGATTGGTCTGTACTGCTCAAACAGACAGTCAAGCATGTAATAGGTTGAGTTCCAACGTGTTGCCACCTCCTGGATGAGTGCTTTGACTGGCATTCTATAGTCACGTTGAATGATCCTCAGCTGCTTCCGAGCTTTAAAAGAATGGCTGAAATGAGTGCATATTCTTCGGCAGGTGGGCAGTAAGTTGCTGACTATGGCTTCTTTTTTCAGAAAGTCTTGAACTATAATGTTAATGCAGTGCACCAAACACGGGACCCTGAAATAGCAACCAAGCTCCATGGCCTTAAGTACATTACTGCCATTATCTGTGGCAACAAAACCAATCTTAAGCCCTCTTGGGCGCAGCCATTCAAAGACCTTGCTGTGAAACTCTTCCAAAATGTTTACAGCAGTTTGAGATTTCTCCATGGCGAACATGGCTACAGTTGCATGTTTCCGAGTAGCATTAAAAATCTCAGCTGTGTCAACAGCACCTACTTCAGATAGCTTATCTCTAACCCCCACAAAAGAGACCCAGTGTGCAGTGATGCACATGTAATCAGTGGCTTGGCAACTGGTCCACATGTCTGTTGTCAGGTGGATATTGTGAACAGCACTCTGCTGCAAAGCTTGTCCAACCAATTCCAGCACATCGTGATGTAGTGCTGGAACAGCAACTCTGGCGAAATAGGACCGGCTGGGAACCTTCCATTTAGGGCAGATGGCTGACACAAATTCAAGGAAACCCACCCTTTCCACAAATGGAAAAGGGAGAAGGTCCAGCGCTAACATTTTAGCCAGCTTCGCATTGTACAACCGTGCCGTTGGGTGGTTGCGTTGGTACTGCCCCTCCGACCTAAGCATGCTCTCAATGGTAGGCTGGATTATTTTCCTTTGTGGTGCAGCTGTTTTCTTGAACCCAGTTAGGCTCAATGACGCACTTTTTTTCATTGCAGTACTCGGTTGCCTTGGTGTCTCAGTCTGACTCTTACTGCGGTGCCACTGAGATGTTGCTGAGGATGTGGGCGGTACCACTACACTGCTGGGGACAGGGCTAGAAATGTCTCCCTCTTGTTCACCTTCCACCGCTATCATATCTTCCCCTAATTCTTCATCCCCAACAACAGCAATGGGTTCAGTTTTACTTTTTTCTAAGCGAAGTAGGTGAGCCTCCCACTGGATACTGTGGTGTATTTTGAGATGACTTGTTTTGCCTCCGGTACCATAGTTTGTACCAAGCTTACCCCGCCTAACAGTCTGTCGACAAATTGAGCATATAGCAATGTTCTCCTCCTTACTGCTAACCGAAAAGAAGTCCCAAACTGGGGAGGAGGACTTTCTGGCACTGCTGGATGTGCCACTTTCAATACCAGATGAACTGGAGGGTGGGCCTGGAATTTGACTCTGTGCAGTTACACTACCACTACGTACTGAGGTGGTGGTTGAGCTGGATGTAGGTCCCTGCCGGGCCTTTGCAAATGCAAATATGGAAGCTGGAGGTCGTGTTGGTGTTACCTGTGTTGGTGGTATCCGTGCTACATCCCTCGCAGCGATTTTGGATAGGGTAATAATGTTGGTCTCCATCTCCTTTGGGCTGGGAGTGATGTTTGTGATGACTGGCTCGTCATCATCATCATCCCCCTCTTGTACATCTACCTCCATAACTCTAAGGCTTTCTGGAACCTTCCTTTTCACTAGCCTTGTCTTGTGGCGTGCATCACTCTCAGACTGAGCTGGTGGCTTCCAAGTGGCATCTCGATCATCAGAAGCGGGGCTTGAAGAAGAAGATGATGGACTAACCCTCCTTTTCCTTTCTGGGGGTCTGGAAGACAATGGATCTTCTGAAACAGTGGCTTGCTCCTCTTTGTCTGCAGGAAGCTCGATTTCCTGAAATGCCCCTACTTCAGGAGGAACAACTACTATTGTGGGCTGTTGTTGTGGCTGTTCTGGCGCGCTGCTGCTGTTCTGGCGGCTGCTGCTGTTCTGGCGGCTGCTGCTGTTCTTGCGGCTGCTGCTGTTCTTGCGGCTGCTGCTGCGCCTGCTGCTGCCCACTTATCTGCTGAGTTTCCGCCTGCGTTGATTGTGTACTACTTTGCGATAATGACATTTCAACATCGCTGCTCGTTAGTAGACTGGCTACCTCTGCGACACTCATGGGCTTGGGCCTAGGTTGGTGGGGCTGGCCCGCTGATGCAGAGGTGCTGCTCCCAGCTTGGTCCCCGGACAACGCTGCTGCAGGTGTAATTTTTTTCCCCCAAAAAACACCTGGGGCGGCACACCAGTCTTGGTAAGTGCCACTTCCTTTTTCTGTTCCTTCTTCTCACTGACAACTTTCTTGGTACTGGAGGACCTGTTACCTTTCTTTGGGCCCATCTTCTTCAGATGTCAGCAGGACGCAGGTCCACAAGTTGCAGAGATGTCTGTGGTCACACGTGGACGTGACGTGGTGCGCAGCAGGACTTCTGTCTGGCAGTACAACGGGTGATGATGACACCTCCTCCTCTGTCTTTTTGTGCACCTAAAAGCAAAGAAGCCAGGAGAAGAACATCAGTGAAATGTTGCATTTGTTGTTGTGGTTCAATTACTACTAGTACAAACAAACAAATAAAAGATATAACTTAGTGTAGCCATTTGTGAGACTTTGTCAACAAGGGCTTTCATGGTATACTGTGTACACTACACTCTCAGGAAGGATAGAAAAGAAGAAGAACAACAACAAAAATACAAATGTAATGGAAGTGGACCCTGTTTGGCATTAAATTATTTGCTCATCACATCATTCAGGGAGCTGCTGCTGGCAAAGGGGATGGATGGAGGCAGTAAGCCAAGAGGAAAACTATGCAGGCCTATGCGGCAAAAGCAGCACACTTATATAACTCCCACCAGAAATGGCCACCAGCCACATGGACACTCAAATCACAAGCAACAAGCAGGAGGCCTGGAAAACAATGAACTGAAACAGGCCTATAATAGCCAGGCAAAGGATGCATGCTAAACCACACTGCTTTGCCTTTAATGCAATAAAATTCAAAAACGAAAATCCACAGGGCTAAACAAAGTCTGCAAGGTCCACAACAACACACCACACACAACAAAGGCATTTATTTAACACACACCCAAAAACAGAAATACCCCCAAAAAACCACCTTTTGCAATTCAATCCAATGCCATCCATGCCCCAAATGATGTTTAAATTCAACAGAACACACAGAAACAGTTGTTTTCATGCACCCATGACTACCTCTGAGCCTACTGGATGAAAGGCCTGTTGGCAGACTAGGCCACAAGCTTGCAGGCCGATGGCAAAAGCACACTGCCTGGCTTCAAAATGGCCACCAGCCACATGGCCAGGCCCACACAACTACAAGAAACTGAAGACAGACAATGCAGGCCTATTGCAAAAAGCACACTGCCTGGCTTCAAAATGGCCGCCAGCCACATGGCCAGGCCCACCACAACTACAAGAAACTGAAGACAGACAATGCATGAATGCAGGCCTATTGCAAAAAGCACACTGCCTGGCTTCAAAATGGCAGCCAGCCTCATGGCCAGGCCCACAACAACAAGAAGCCTAGGCCACAAAGGAATAACATGGAGGCCTATATGGCAAAAGCAGCACACTAATAACTCCCACCAGAAATGGCCACCAGCCACATGGACACTCACAAATCACAAGCAACAAGCAGGAGGCCTGGAAAACAATGTACTGACAAAAGGCCTATAATAGCCAGGCAAAGGATGCATGCTAATTAAACCACACTGCTTTGCCTTTAATGCAATAAAATGCAAAAACGAAAATCCACAGGGCTGAACAAGGTCTGCAAGGTACACAACAACACACCACACACAACAAAGGCATTTATTTAACACACACCCAAAAACAGAAATACCCCCAAAAAACACATTTTGCAATTCAATCCAATGCCATCCATGCCCCAAATGATGTTTAAATTCAACAGAACACACAGAAACAGTTGTTTTCATGCACCCGTGACTACCTCTGAGCCTACTGGATGAAAGGCCTGTTGGCAGACTAGGCCACAAGCTTGCAGGCCTATGGCAAAACACACTACCGGGCTTCAAAATGGCCACCAGCCACATCGCCAGGCCCACACAACTACAAGAAACTGAAGACAGACAATGCAGGCCTATTGCAAAAAGCACACTGCCTGGCTTCAAAATGGCCACCAGCCACATGGCCAGGCCCACACAACTACAAGAAACTGAAGACAGACAATGCAGGCCTATTGCAAAAAGCACACTGCCTGGCTTCAAAATGGCCACCAGCCTCATGGCCAGGCCCACAACAACAAGAAGCCTAGGCCACAAAGGAATAACATGGAGGCCTATATGGCAAAAGCAGCACACTAATAACTCCCACCAGAAATGGCCACCAGCCACATGGACACTCACAAATCACAAGCAACAGGCCTGGAAAACAATGTACTGACAAAAGGCCTATAATAGCCAGGCAAAGGATGCATGCTAATTAAACCACACTGCTTTGCCTTTAATGCAATAAAATGCAAAAACAAAAATCCACAGGGCTAAACAAGGTCTGCAAGGTAGACAACAACACACCACACACAACAACGGCATTTATTTAACACACACCCAAAAACAGAAATACCCCCCAAAAAACACATTTTGCAATTCAATCCAATGCCATCCATGCCCTAAATGATGTTTGAAATAAATTCAACACACACCAAAGGAACAGTTGCTTCATCATGCACCCACCCATGACTAGCTCTGGGCCTACTGGCTACCCACAACAATTAAAAAAATAAAATAATGATAAGTACCAAAATTGTAGTTGCAGCAACTGCAATGCCCCAATCAAACAAACAACAGCACCAACTTACTTGTAAAATATCAAATCCAAAAGTCCTCAAATCCAATGATAATGATGCAGCAGACACAAAGAGTGATCCTTCCAGCTCAAAATCCAAAAGAAGAATGAACAGGAGATGGACAAAGCACTGGGAGGAGCCTGCTGGACAGGAACAGGAAGTTGGAGGCTCTGTGGCACTTCCTCCCTCTCCCCAAAAAAAGGACTCCTTGCACAAAAAAGGACAGCCAAATGTCAATCTGAGGAGTTTTTTTCATCCAAATCATCATTTACAGAAGGTTTTATGCTGCTCGAGATATTATTCTTCTCCAGATTGAAAAATTTTGCGTGTTCAGGATCGCGAGCTTCACCAAACTTCCGCCGGATGTTGGATGGCGCGTCCAAATGACGTGTTCGCGATCGCACGCTCTCTCTCGCGATGGTGAATGATGTGTTCATGATCGCACACTCTCGCGGTGTCCGATGGCGCGGCGAATGACGTGTTCGCGATCGCAAACTCTCGCGGGATAGCGAGACCGGCTACCAACATCTCGTGGCGCACGCGAACGGATAGGAAAACATGTCGGCGAACGCAGGGATCCCGGTAAGTCAACAGCGCGCGCGAGAATGCATTTTTAAAGCGCGAACAAGAAAAAAAACTCCGCTACGCCATGGATCGCGGAAATTTTGACATTTCCGCGTTCTCCGTGAAACGCGGAAATGCCTAAATTTCGCAAATTCCGCGAGCGGAACGGAATTTGCCACCCACTCTTAGCGGCGAGGCGTCGGTTCCTTACGACGGTGCGATGTCGATGGATTCGGGAGTCACCCACGTCGAGGATCGGCTCCGCGATGATGAAGCAGCGGCGTCGGTGAAGTCGGGGCTGCAGAGTCGATGTGGCACGGCGTTGGCAGGCGTCGGGCCTACGGTGCAAGTTGGGGCGGTGCGTCATGCTCTTCACAAGCGGTGCCCACGGCTTCGGTGCAGGTTACGGCATCGATCGCTGGTGTCGGTGTTGCAATTTCCTTCTGTAGCAGCTGAAACAGCAGTTCCAGGTGCAGGGAAACAGAAGGGGTGAAGTCGTTGTGTCCCTGAGACTTCAGAACAGAAGGCAAGCTCAGTTTCAAGCCCTTGGAGATCTTTTCTTCAAGCAGGTGACAAAGTAAACAGCAAAGTCCTTTTTCTCCTGTCCTTGGCAGCAAGCAGCCACTGCAGGCCAACCCCGACAGCAAACAGCACAGGGGCAGTATTCCTCCTCAGCTTATCCGGCTCTTCTCCTTGGCAAAGGTTCCTCTTGATTTCCCAGAAGTGATCTAAAAATCTGGGGTCTGGGCCCCTCTTTTTATACCCCAAAATCCTTTGTTCTCTGAAGGCAGAGAGTGTCTGTACCCAGCCAAAACCAGTTCTGGGGGGCACTTTACAAGTGCACAACAACCTCCATTGTTAGTGTGAGCCCTGGCTCCAGACACACCACAGGGGGGGCGGAGCTATCATTGTGGAAGCCAGGCACAGCCCTATTCAGGAGCAGGTGCTACTCCTCCCACCACTCCAAATGCAGACCAGGCCTATTCAGCCCAGCCCTGACTCATCAGGCTCTCTGGAGCCACTGTTTCTCCCCAGCCCCTGAAGGAAGTGAACCGATTAGGGCCACCCGGGTCATTCGCGACCACCTCTCAGCCTTCCAAACAAATGAAGAGTCGGTCAGACAGTAGAGAATACAAACCAAAGTTATTTATTAATATGCGCTCGAGCGGAGTCCGGTCTGACCAGCCTCCTTAGATTGTTGCAGAGGGACTGACTTTAGACAACTTGGTAAAGCATAAAGTACATTTCCAATACCCCTGAAGACACGCCCAGACAGGAATTTTCCAGTCTGGGAGCTGATGAACAAAGGAGGTACAGAAGGATGAGCTACGATCCTGAGACCGGGCACACATTATCTGAAACTCAAGGTTACTCTGCCTGCCCGCACCGCTCTGAGCTGTGGGAGCAGGCCTATCTAGTCAGAAAGGTATGCATAAGATAGACAGTTTATTCTATGCACAGCAAACTCAGCCTTGAAGAAATTCACGTACAGAGGGCACATTGGTAGCTGCTTTTCAATGGTCAAACAGAGCATGAGACACACGTTAGTTTCGATCATTACCCAAAATGGCGGATAATACAAAATGGTGCTGCAAATGATAACTTAAACCGCACAATGCTAGGAGTCGACCAGACGCATTTTCAGTCCAACAGACCCTCTTTTTAGCATTTGCTAACAATTTTGTCTAGTGTCAGGAAACTAATAACTTTCTGCAAAGTAGGAAGACTACTATTACATGTTAACACACACATTATCAATATTCAAAAATACCTTCATCTATTGACATTAGGTCTTGGACAGCCTGCATCATCATAGCCGTAGGCTTAGTATCATTTACTGGGGTCTTCGGTGTGGGTGTCAATTTTCCAGCACAGCAAGCAGGAAGGCAATGTACACACAGGCAACATGTGAATATTATACCCGCAACAGCTACCAGAAAGATAAGGATCTTCCACCCCCAGGATGTTATGAGACCCCAGACCAACCAGAAAGAGTCCAAGTAGCATTCTCCTGGTGGATGTCAGATGCGAGCCTATGCAACTTCTGGATGGCAGCATATACATTAGGGGCGTGGTCCGGTATGTACACGCAACAACTGCTGCCAATGATGTGACAGGCCCCTCCCCGATCAGCAAGGATGACGTCTAACACCATCCTGTTCTGTAGAGCAACAAGCCTCGTAGCCTGGAGCTCAGCTGTAATATTGGTCAAAATTCCTGCTGTGGTATTAATGACCCCCTCTACAACTCTGGTGAGCCGACGAATATTAAGGCTATTGGACATAGGGACCCAAAAGGGTATGATACCCTTCATAGCATCTGTGAACTGCTGCAGAGTGGTGTCTGTCTGATCTATGTCTTCTGTATTATTGAACCTTCTAATTCTAAACAGATGGGCACTCCTACGCTGTAATCGATGATCCTTATGATAATTGGGCGGTGCTATGAATACTGGGGAAAGGAGAAAAGAGAGGTAACATACACCTGACCATCCCCTAGGAAGCCAAACATAAGCCTGAGATCCACAAACAAAGTAAATATTATGCGGTGGGAGCAAAGGCGGGCTACTACTCGTGCTCAACATATATGTATAGTTGCAAATACTCTCACCCACTTTTACCTTCCCACGCCCTCGAACACAAAAACCAGCTGTTGTGTTGACTACTGGCACCAGTATTGCCTCATCCTGAGCAATATTGCGCATTTGAAAGGAGCGGAAGTATTGAGTGATGTTGAACCCCTGAAAATCCAACATTTCATTTTGAAGCCATGTTACATTTTTCTCTCTCTCATATACATTCATGCAAGCTGTCGGTGACAATGTATCAGGGGTCCCTTGATTTTCCGGGGTAAACCCTTGGTGGACACGTATATATTCTAACACTGTGTGATAATCAGCAGAGGTCATATTCATAGTACAGGAATGATAGTGAATGTATACCATAGAGAACAATTCAAACCAACCCTCACAACTCCCCAGATATGACAAGGGCAATGATAACAGGCTATCACTCTTTTGTGTAACTGAAGGGAGCGGCCAACATATCCAACAATTAGTGACATTAGACGTATCATGGGCTTGGTGGAGCGTTAGCAAAAACACATTATCTACATATGTCTTTCTGTGTTCACCTTTATGAGGGGCCAAAGTGACAAATATGTGTTCAGGAGGAACAGGCGTTGTACCAATCAGAGAGTGCACAGGATATTTATCCTCGAGAAACCATACTATTCCAAGCACTGTTATTAGGGAAATCAGAACAATCACCATGAAAACTATTTTACTCTTTGTGGACCAACTGGACCAACCAGACTCATCCCGCCAAAAACGTGGTGCTGCAAATGGCTGTTCCTCTTCAATAATGGGGCGACCAAACGGATACATTATAACCAGAGGAAAGGAAATGCAATGGAGCTAGTGACAAGAAAACAAGAAGTGGCAAATGTTCCCAGTGTCCTTCTGAGCCTCACTGGTAGACTCCTATTGTTCATCAACGTTGACGCTGTTGAGCACCGGCGGTGGAGGCAGGCGATCCCAGCTCTTCTGAGGAAATCCCACGTCGCTCAGGATAAGGCACCCCCCCTCCAAGGGAGCACGCTCTATTTATCCTGTCCAATGTCTGAACAATGCACCAATTTCGCCTCTCCCTATTCTACTGCAGCCTAACTTATCGAGTCCGTCCCTGCTAATCTGACTTTTCCTTTGGTGCACTGTTCCTCCGTCGGGGGCGCAGATTGTACCTAGCTACTCCAGGCACAGAAGGATCAGGAAAAAGGGGTTCAGACACAGAGGGGCCAGTGGGTTGGGACTAAAACACAGATGGGCCAGCAGAACGGGGCTCCTGAATGGCTCGGATCTCAGAGGGCACTGCTGCATTTAACACTGCATCATTTTCATCCTCCGTTTGGGTCCACGTTAGCTGGGCATCCGGGAAGGGGACAAAACGGGGCACCTGTTCCCCCTCCGAGTCCCTGATGCGATCAAGAACCCATTGATCATAAGGCAGGGGCAAAGGCACTGGGCGGCAATGGTTTTTATGAATCCAGTTCTTTCGGCTGGTGACTTTCACAGTGGTGCGGGTGGCACGGAGCACCTGTAGTGGCCCCTTCCACCGCGGCTCCAAACTTCCTTTCCTCTGGAAATGCCTCACCAAGAAAAAATCTCCGGGCCGAATATCGTGTCCTGGCCCCTCAGGTGCTGGCGGGAGGGCATCTTGAATCTGTTGGTGAATAGAACGCAGACTTTTAGTTAACTCATGTAAGTAATTCACCAACAGAGGGTATTCAATTTCTGAAAACTTACGAGGCCGCGGTACACCCCACACATTTGTGGGGCGTCCGAACACGACCTCGTAAGGTGATAATCCTGTCCTAGAGTGAGCCGTGACCCTTGTGGACAGAAGGGCTAATGGTAAAGCATCTGGCCATTGCAACCTTGTGCTCTCCTGAATTTTTGCCAATTGTTGTTTGAGAGTACCGTTGTACTTCTCAACTAAGCCCGCTGACTGGGGGTGGTGTGCGGCATGAAACTTCTGCTTGATATGCAGCCCATCACACACTAACTGAATAACCTTTTAATTAAAATGGCTGCCATTATCACTCCAAATCAAACGGGGCAAACTGAAACAAGGGAAGAACTCCTTTAGGAGTGCCTTCGCAGTCGCTGCAGCTGTGTTCTCTTTAGTGGGGTAAGCCTCAACCCATTTACTGAAGGCACAAACAATCACTAACACATATTTCAAATTGTTGACTCACTCCAGCTCAATGAAGTCCATCTGGAGGACCTCAAAAGGAAATGTGGGAGGTGCAAAATTACCAGCGGGTGTAGGGGTACCTTTCCCAGGATTATGCATCATGCAGACCATACAATCTTTAACTAAGTGGGCAGCCGTCTTTGGGATATTGTCATTCTGCCATACAGGGTCTAACAATTTACAAATGCCTTTTGCACTGATATGGGCTGGCCCGTGCGCCATAGTGACTACAGGGAGTACATATGCATCTGGTAACATCCATCTCTTTTTCCCTGACTCATCCGGCCAGCATCCGTCCTCATCTAAACATGCTGTGCTTTCCTGCCATACTGCTAACTCTTCAATCGTTGCTTCACTCTGAATTTCTTTCACATTGTCCAGCGTATCCTCAAACATAGTAACCTCGGGCACACACCTAGCGGGACCTGCTACAAACATCTTTCGTTCGAGCTGTCTCCTTAGCTGTCTGATCTGCAAATGCATTTCCCTTACCCACGTTGTCAGTAATTGCCTTGTGGGCACTGCACTTTATTTTGGCCAATTTCTTAGGAAGTGTCAAAGCAGACAGAAGCCTGTGTATAAGAGGGCCATGCTGGATGCGTGTTCAATGGGAGGTAAGGAACCCTCTCTCTGCCCAGAGCCGCCCACAATTATGGGCGACCCCGAAGGCGTACTGGCTGTCAGTATAAATATTGACAACCAGTCCCTTGCTCAATTCACAAGCTCGAATAAGGGCGACTAGTTCAGCTGCCTGAGCGGACTGATAAGGAACTTGTGATGTCTCAACTACCGTATGCAGTGTAGTAAGTGCATACGCTGCAGTGGTGGTGCCATCCGGTAACTTGAAACAAGAGCCATCAACATATAGTTCCCCTTGGGGGTCAGATAAGGGAACATCAGTCAAGTCTACCCGTCCCTTTGTATCATCCTCAGTTCGAAAAATGCAATCATGTATATCAATTTCCTCACTCTCGGAAGGGAGGGGTAGCAACGTGGCTGGGTTTCGAGTGGCACACCTTTTGATTGTAACGTGTGGTTCAAAAAGAGTCAATTCGTAACCGGTCAGACGTGCACTGGTTAGTTTTATTCAAAAGTGTATCCACAGCATGGGGCACCATGACTGTGAGATCAGTATCAAGTACAAGCCCAGCTGATTGCCTCATAGAGATGGCCACTGCCACGACCGCTCTTAGACAGCTCGTGAGGGCCCTTGCGACAGGGTCAAGGAAAGCAGAAAAATAAGCACACCGTATTTGCTTACCTCCAAAGGTCTGTGTTAAGACAAACAGCGCATAACCAGCCATCTGGTGTACGTACAGCACGAACAGCTTCAGGTAATCAGGCGTACCAAGCACAGGTGCAGAGCAAAGCGCAACTTTTAATTGCTCAAAAGACTGCTGACATTCAGGCATCCAAGGCAAAGGTTCATTCACATCTTTAGTGGTTAGTGCGAGTAAAGGTTTTGTTAGTAATGAATAATTAGGGCTCCAATGGCGACAGTAGGAAGTGATGCCAATAAAAGCGTGCACATCCCTCTGAGTTTTAGGGATAGGCATTTTCACAATGGTGCTAATGCGCTTAGGGGTCAATCTCCTACCCTCCTTCGACAGTAGGTGACCTAAATAGGTGACCTCCTGTCGACAATACTGAAATTTGGAAAGGGACACTTTATGTCCATGGTGAGCCAAATGTAGCAACAACTTAACCATTCTGTCTTTTAATCCCTGTTCAGTATCAGAAGCAATTAGTATATCATTCACATATTGAAGCAATACATTACCTGCAGGAAGCGTGAGGGAGTCCAATAGGGCTTTCAAGGCTTGGCTATATATACTAGGGCTCTCAGTATAGCCCTGAGGAGCTCTACAGAATCTAAAGCTTCTGCCAGCTAGGGTAAAACCGAACAAATATCGGCTGTCAGGATGGATCGGAATACTAAAGAAGGCATTTTCAAGTCAATGACAGAGAAGAATTTAGCAGAGGAAGGAATCATTGTCAGAAGGGCAGTAATGTCAGGGATCACCGGGAACTGAGGGACCACTATTTTATTAACTGCGCGCAGATCAATCACAAAGCGATAGACATCTGGGTGATCATCTGAGGAGTCTGAAGATGCCTTTTTCAGAATGGTAAGAATAGGGCTATTACACACATTGGCCGCTGTCTCTTCAACCACACCTGTCTCAATCAAATCCTGTATAATCTGTAACAAAGTTCGCTCCCCCGCCTGTGGAATTTTGTACTGGGGAATACGAGGCAAAATGGCATTGTCTTTAACTTTAATGGAAACCGGGGGAATTTACAATAATCCTACATCCGTGTCACTTGTAGCCCACAAAGTGGGTGGCACATCCTTAAACTCAGCAGGAAGGGGCGCATCTTTGGACAGACACTGCTTAGTGCTGACCACATTCGGGCCCATTGTCATGGGGACACCGTCTGGGGAGCAATAAATGGTCGCATGCAACTTCTTTAATAAATCTAGGCCCATTAGATTTTCCCCACAGTTCGATGTCAACAGGAACAGCGAATCCACAGTAAAAGGACCTATGGTCAATGTAAGAGGCTTGGAAAAGGGGCTTACAACCGGTACACAAGAGAATCCTACCGAAACATTATTATGGCCAGACAGAGCTGCCCCGGGGACCAGTGAACGGGAGATAGAGCTATTCATAGCCCCTGTATCCACCAAAAATTCCTTAGCTGAGCCATGCAAATCTGCAATAACATAAGGTCCGCGCTGATCTACAGGTATCTGGACTGGTCCCTCACTCTGTCCCTGGCTGTCCTAGCTGTGAGACATTCCTGTCACTTCATCAAAATCATAGTCATCGTGGTAATACTGGCCATCTCTCTTGTCATCGAAGTAATTACTATCTGAACGATCCTGTCTACCAGAACCACGACCTCGTCCAACAGAACCTCGTCCTCTAGGGGCCGCAACCTTCTGCAACAACACAGGACACTCGCTATGCCAGTGTCCCTCCTCTTTACACACTGATGCCACCCTACGGGCGTCGTATTCCGCCTGGTCCAAGGCAGCTGGCGGGCAGTACCACCTCGCCCTCTATCAATTCCCCGAGAAGCCTGCTGCAACAACACTTTCGTCTTCAATCCCTTGTGTTTTTTCTCCGCCTTCTCCTTCTCCTCATTTTCCCTGTGCTCATAATACTGTGCCATACTCAATATGACAGAGGGGGAGGATGTCGTCCAAGTGCTCTCCGAAGCCTGCAAGCGAGCCGCAATCTCCGGGAGCAGATTCGTAACAAATCTGTTAACGAACAATCGGACACCCCCTTCCACCGACAAGTCCTGTCGGCTAAAGTCCAAAAACACACCCTCGAACCGAGTAAAAAAGTAAGATACACTTTCATCCTTCTTCTGATGACATAAGAGATAATTCGGCCAGGCAAAGCTAGTATCTCAGCCCTAGGCTTCTCACCAGGCTTCCTCTCCTGATCCCATGCTTTAATCTGATCCCAAGTACCACCCAATTCCGCACCGTGGTCCTGTGTGTGTACCTGCCTCCAAATATCAACGGGTACCAATAAACCAAAGAACATTTCAATATCCGCAAGCATCATCACTGTCGATCAAGCGGCCTCCGTCAATTCCTTATAGTACGCAGTAGGATTTTTCCTAGGGTCGGGTAACTGAGTCTTAAGGGACAACACCTTACTCCTCTTCCATGGGTATAAACCCATTGCTCTTGGAACTGAACCTCTACCTTTGGTCGGATAACGACATCATGCTGGTCTCGCTGCTCTGGTATTTCTGGGTGATATATGGGGTTCACCTCCCTCATCGGAAACTGAGACACCATCTTCGGGCTCTTATCAAGTATTCTACTCCGGTACGCAACCATCGCCGCAACATTACCAAACACCTGACCAGGCGCCATGTCATCTACATAGACATGATCCATCTATGTAGATAGATAATCTGTGGCGCTGCCTCATTAAAACATTGCTCCCAAAGCCTAATCAAAGTAGCCGACATGTGCTTAAGGGCATGCTGCTGGACAAAAGCCTCATAGTCTTTCATCACCTCCCACACATCCTCTGCACCGTAAATGGGGTTGCAAGCCCACTGAGCTGCCTGATTAGCCACCACCTTTATCTCGGCCTCCCCCACATCGGATCGTATCAGACCGCAACAAAAACAAACCAAGATGGCGCCGTAGCCGCCACAAACCAAAGCAAACTCACCTGGTGCACACAGGTCGAACCAATTTATTCTCCACTGCCGACTCTTCGGACCAAACGGTCAGATCCAATGGCCGAGGCACCGCCCGTTCAGACAGACGGGGCAGCTGCGAGTACCAGACTTTCTCGTGCAGGGATCCCCGGTCCCCCGGTCCGACCCGACGCGGCCCGACCTCCTCACCCATCCGCGGGCAAGGAAGGGCCACTCGCCCAATGGGGTCCCTGTTCAGGCACCAACTGAAGGAGGTGACCCGAATAGGGCCACCCGGGTCACTCACGATCCACCTCTCAGCCTTCCAAACAAATGAAGAGTCGGTCAGACAGTAGAGAATACAAACCAAAGTTAGTTATTAGTATGCGCTCGAGCGGAGTCCGGTCTGACCAGCCTCCTTAGATTGCTGCAGAGGGACTGACTTTAGACAACATGGTAGAGCATAAAGTACATTTCCAATACCCCTGAAGACACGCCCAGACAGGAATTTTCCAGTCTGGGAGCTGATGAACAAAGGAGGTACAGAAGGATGAGCTACGATCCTGAGACCGGGCACACATTATCTGAAACTCAAGGTTACTCTGCCTGCCCGCACCGCTCTGAGCTGTGGGAGCAGGCCTATCTAGTCAGAAAGGTATGCATGAGATAGACAGTTTATTCATTAGCACAGCAAACTCAGCCTTGAAGAAATTCACGTACAGAGGGCACATTGGTAGCTGCTTTTCGATGGTCAAACAGAGCATGAGGCTAATACAAAATGGTGCCGCAAATGCTAACTTAAACCGCACAATGCTAGAAGGAGTCGACCAGACGCATTTTCAGTCCAACACCCCTGACACTCCAAAGCCAGACATGCAATACACAAACCTAGCAGAGTCACCCTGGGTGGCTAGGCAAGAAAATACCTACTTTCTAAAAGTGGTATTTTCAAACACAGAATGTAAAAATCACCCTCACTAAAAGATGCATTTTAACATTCTGAGTTCAGGCATACTAAACTTTATTTTTCTACCTTGTTCCCAGGGCCAGTTATGTTTATAAGATGTTATAAACAAACTCCCCATTCTGTCCTATGGGAACAGGTAGCCTTGCAATAGTGAAAAATGAAATTGGCAGTATTTCACTATCAGGACATGCCACCCACATCAGGGCATGTCCTACCTTTCACATACAATGCACCCTGCCCACAGGGGTACTTTGGGCCTACGTTAGGGGTGACTAATATGTAGAAAAGGGAAGGTTTAGGGACTGGCAAGTGTGTGCACTTGCCAAGTCGATTCACGACAGTCCAGACTGCACACAGGCTCTGCAATGGCAGGCCAGAGTTACATTTACAGGCTGCTTCTGTGGGTGGCACAATCAGTGCTGCAGCCCACTAGCAGCATTTGATTTACAGGCCCTGCGCATACACAGTGCACTATACTAGGGTCTGACAAGTAAATCAAATATGCCAATCATAGAATCACTAATCCATAACAACAATTTCCAAAGGGAGCACTTGCACTTTGGCACTGAACAGCAGTGGCAAAGTGCCCAAAGCATCTAGACCAGCAGAAAATGGAGTCCAACACACAGCAAAAACACAGGAGGCATAAGGCAAAAAATGCAAGAGAGACCCACGCCAATGGTGCCAGGTCTAACACGTGTCCCCTCCAGCTGAAATGTGGGGAGAACTACTCACCCTCTTGGGAGTTCTCTTCACTAAGGTGGAAAAATCTGGACAGACCATCAGCATTGGCGTGTTCTGTACCAGGGCGGTGTTCCACCGTAAAGTCCACCCCCTGTAGGGAAATGGACCACCTCAACAGCTTTGGATTCTCACCCCTCATTTGCAACAACCATCTGAGGGGCCTGTGGTCTGTCTGAACCCGGAAGTGAGTCCCAAACAAGTTTGGCCTCAGCTTCTTCAGCGTCCAGACCACACCAAATGCCTCACGCACAATTGCACTCCACCTCTGCTCCCGTGGAAGTAACCTCCTACTAATGAAGGCTACAGGTTGGTCTAGGCCATCTTCATTCAGCTGTGAGAGCACAGCCCCCACACCATGCTCTGAAGCATCTGTCTGCACAATGAACTCTTCTGTGAAGTTGGGTGCCTTAAGCACGGGCACTGTGCACACGCCAGATTTCAGGGCATCAAAAGCCTTCTGGCAGGCGTCAGTCCAATTCACTTTCCTGGGCTGCTTCCTGACAGTCAGCTCTGTCAAGGGGCAACAATGGTGCATACACCTTGACAAATCTCCTGTAATACCCAGTGAGTCCTAAAAAGGCTCTCACCTCTGTCTGAGTCTTGGGGGTTCCCAAGCCAGAATGGTATCAATCTTGGGCTGTAGGGGCGCCACCTGGCACTCCCTATCTGGTGTCCCAAGTACACCATAGAACCCTGCCCGATCTGGCACTTGCTTGCCTTGATCGTGAGGCCTGCCCTCCGCAGCGTCTTCAACACTTCCCAGAGGTGGTGCAGAGGTTCCTCCCAAGTGGCACTGAACACTGCAATGTCGTCCAGGTAGGCGGCACTGAAATCCTCCAGACCAACCAACACCTGGATGACCAACCTCTGAAAGGTGGCAGGGGCATTCTTCATCCCAAAGGGCATCACCCGGAATTGGTAGTGCCCATCTGGTGTGGAGAACGCTGACCTCTCTCTTGCCCCATCAGTTAAGGCGATCTGCCAGTACCCAGACGTTAAGTCAAATGTACTGAGGTACCGGGCAGCCCCCAACCGATCGATGAGCTCATCAGCTCTAGTGATGGAGTGCGCATCAGTCCTGGTGACTCATTTGAGCCCTCGGTAATCCACACAGAACCGGAGTTCTGGCGTGGCACCAGGTGCGGCAGCCTTCGGGACCAAGACCACTGGGCTGGCCCAAGGGCTGTCTGAGGACTCAATCACCCCTAGTGCTAACATCTTGGAGACCTCCTCCTTGATGCATGCTCTGACCCTGTCAGTCACTCTGTAAATCTTATGTTTTACGGGAGGACTGTCCCCAGTATCCACATCATGGACACACCACTGAGTGACACCGGGGGTCAGGGAGAACAGATCAGAAAACTGTCCCAACAGTTGGCGACAGTCACTCTGCTGTTCAGGAGTCAGGGCGGGGGAGAGTGATACACCGTCCACTGACCCATCGTGCTCCTTCGCAGACAGGAGGTCAGGAAGAGGCTCAGTCTCCTCCTCCATTCCAGCATCTGTTGCTAGGAGCATGCCCACTTCGGACCTCTCCAAGTTGGGCTTCAGGCGGTTCACATGCAGGACCTGCAAAGGGTTCCTAGGAGACTGCAAGTCCACCAAGTAGGTGACGTTACTCTTGCGCTCCACCACCTCAAATGGTCCGGTCCACTTATCCTGGAGCGCACAAGGCTCCACTGGGGCCATGACCCAAACTTTTTGTCCAGGCTAAAACTCGATCAGAGTGGCATTCTGATCATACCAACGTTTCATTTCCTCCTGGTTGGCTTCCAGATTCGCCTGAGCGAGTTGTCTGAAGCGTTTAGTCGGGTTTCTGAAGGCCAGCATGTAGCTATATACATCCTGGGGAGATTTGCTGGGTGCTTTCTCCCAGCCTTCTTTCATTAGACTCAGAGATCCTCTTACAGGATGGCCGTACAGCAGCTCAAAGGGACTGAACCCTAAGGACTTCTGGGGCACTTCTCTGTAAGCAAGCAAAAGGCATGGTAAGAGGACATCCCACTTGTTGCGCCTCATGGGTTCATCAAGACCCATAATCATGCCCTTTAGGGTCCGGTTGAATCTCTCAACCAGCCCATTGCCTTGGGGGTGGTAAGGAGTGGTGAACTTGTATGTAACACCCCACTCCTGCCACAGGGACTTCATATACTTGGATATGAAGTTGGTACTCTGGTCGGACACCACCTCTCTGGTTAACCCCACACGGGAGAAAATCCCCATCAATGCACAACTCACCACGGGGGCCGTCACAGTCCGTAGAGGGATGGATTACGGGTACCGGGTGGCATGGTCCATTAAAACCAGGATGAACCTGTTGCCCATGGCTGTCTTGGGATCCAGAGGCCCCACAATGTCAAAACCCACCCTCTCAAAGGGGGTGCTGACCACAGGGAAAGGTTGGAGAGGAGCCTTGCACTTCCTCCCACTCTTGCCACTTGCCTGGCAAGTCTGACAAGACCTACAATGTGTATCCGAGTGCTTGCACATCTGTGGCCAGTAAAAGTGGGTGACAAGCCTTTCAAAGGTCTTTTCGTGCCCCAAATGCCCTGCAAAAGGCACATCATGAGCCAGACTAGGTAGGAAGGCTCTGAAGCGCTGGGGTACCACCAGCACACAGGCTGACCCAGGCTCAGCAACCATAGGCTCGCTATGCAGGAGACCTTTCTCCCAGTATATCCAATTTGATCCGGACTGATCACCTGCTGCCTGGTTTGCAGCCTGTTGCCGCAAACCAACAAGAGAAGGGCACTTCTGCTGCTCCTGGCAGAATTCCTCCCTGGTGGGGCATCCTTCCTGCTGCCAATGGGTCAGCTCAGGCAGGTCCCCCAGTTCAGCCACTTGTTCCCCTGTAGGCTCTTGGGCATCCCCCTCAGGGTCTACCTCCTCCTGGACCGTGGGAACTTCAGGGGCCGGTTTCCTGCACCCCCTGCCGCTTCTCTTCCAGGCAGGCACCTGGGCCACTCTTTCAGGCTCCAGGTCCTCTTGAATGCCCTTACCGGCTGCCATGGACCGAGTGGTCATGCATGCCCACTCAGGCAGACCCAACATCTCCAAATGAGACCTCCGCTCCACCTTCGCCCAAGGGGAGCTCTCCAAATCATTGCTTAGCAGATAGTCAACAGGTATGGCTGGCCTCACAGCTACTCTCAAGGTAATTGAGACCCTCCCCCCACTCAAAGGGAACCTGTGCCACTTTGCAGAGGCCCTCTGAATTGTCAGCGGCAACTACTGGGTAGAATGTGTTGGGTACCACCTGCTCTTCAGACACCAGCTGACAACTGACACCTGTCACACTGGCTCCGGTGTCTCTTAGAGCCTCCACACTATGGCCATTGATGGTCACCCACTGCCTGTACTTTTTAGTGTTGTCAGGAAGATGAGTCCTTCGGACCATCTCACTGTCTCCTAAAGAGACCAAGGACATCTCTGCAAGACCCCACCCGCCTTGGGCACCCAACTCCTCCCCCAAGGCTACACTAGCCAGTTCCCGGGGTGGTGCACCAGTGGGTGCGGTGGTAACCGGTTTGGGACACTTAGGATCCCCCCTGAAGTGGCCCACCTGACCACAACTAAAACAGGTCTTGGGACCCATCTGAACAGGCTTACATGTCGGGACCCATGGTTTCTTCTCAGTGGAAGGCTGGGAACCCTTACCTTGGTTTCCTTGGGATTTCTTTGGGGCCCTTTTTGGAACTCCTTTTGTTTACCCTTGTCCCCCCCACTCTTCTGCTGGGGACCCTGCCCACCTTTGGCGCAGTCTCCCACAAGTCCTTTGTGGACCCTGGTACTGACCCAGTGCTCCGCTTCCACAGCAAGCTGCCTGGGGTCAGTCAGCTTACTATCAATCAGGTGCTGGCATAGCTCTGGGAAACAACTACTGGACAAGTGCTCCCATGCAACCAAATCATAGAGCCTCTGCAAGTCAATTACCTTGCTACCCTTCACCCATCCATCTAGTGCTCTGCAAAAATAAGATACATTCTCTGCCCAAGTACTTGACTCCAGCTTCTTGCAGTTCCCTAAATTTCTGCCTATAAAGCTCTGGGGTCAACCCATACCTGGCTATCAAGGCTTCCTTCATGGGGGCATAGGACATCTGATCCTCAGTGGGCAAAGCTAATAAGGTCTCTCTCCCTTCACCGATGAAGCGGCCCCACAACCCCGCTCCCCAATCTCTCTCAGGGACCCGGTGGGACTTCATTGCTATTTCATAGACCTTAAACCACTGCCCAATGTGCTCATGCTTCATGAAATCTTTGATAACATCTTTGGGAATGTATACTTTTCCCTCCCCAGGCACTGATGGTGTGCTCCCACCAGAGGGAGTGATCTCTAGACGCTTTGCTTTCAGCTCCAACTCCCTCAACACTCTCTCATGCTCTAAAAGCATCTTCTTTTCCTCCATGGCCAATTTCTTGCTCTCCAACTCCAACTCTCTTATTCTCTATGTCACCCTGGCTTCCCCAGCCTGAGCTCAGCAAGTTCCAACTCATGCACTCTGCTTTTCTCCCTGTCCTCCAACTCTTCTGGAGACAGACCCCTTGAGAAACACTGCTGCCTTCCACTGGAAGGCACCCTCCCCTCCAGTTAGGCCCACGTAGCCCATCCTGCTGCCCATCTACATTCTCCTGCCTCTACCAGAGGCTCCTCGGTCCTGCCCACTGGCATTTCTTGCATTCCAACCAGGCCCTCAGCAGCCTTTTGGTACTCCTCCTTCCTGGTGAGGCCTTTCACGGAGACTTTCCATTTCTTGCAGATAGCTCTAAGTTGTGACACAGTGTAGGTATCTAACCTATCCTCTTCAAATTCAATATCCACAGATGCAAGTGCATGCTGGCTTTGCTCATGATGACAAAATTGGCAGTTCTCAACGATGCAGAAAAAAATAATCCCAGGAAAAAAGCTCTACTAAATGTATGTGGTTGCAAAATGGTCTGCACTAGTAGTGTACACCAGTCACTGTATGTAAGTCACAAATGCAAGTCCAGATCCTCACCACTGACCACCAATGTTAGAAATGGGGGTCTCTAGTTGGCAGAGGTGGGTACCTTTGTCCAAATAGGGACCCTTACTTCTAGTCAGGGTAAGGGGGATATACTTCTAAAATAACCCCTGCTCACCCCCTTGGTAGCTTGGCACGAAAAGACAGGCTTATCTCAGAGGCAGTGTGTAAAGCATTTGTGAACAAGTACAGTAACACAGTGAAAACACTACAAATGGACACCACACCAGTTTAGAAAAATAAGTAATCTTTATCTAAACCAAAACAAGAACAAACAACAAAAATCCACAATACAGTATCAAAAACATCCTTAAAAATAAGTTATTCACTCAAATCAAGCTTCTAGCAACAAATAACTCCACCTGGAGTCATTACGATGTCGTGACAGATGAAAATCTCAAAGAACTGCGCTGACCGCGAGGTGCGCAGTGTCGGGCCCAGAGTCCAGCAGACCCAAAAAGAACAGTACCTTGGAATTGATGAAAGCAACGGCGGTGCACAGCGTCGGGGAGGTGATGCTTCGTTGGCGCCTGCGGTGTTGGTTCCTTACGACCCCAGGGGAGGTGATGCCTCTGTTCCTTACTGCAGCGCAGGGGAGGTGAGATGTCGGTTCCTTACTGTGTCGTGGAGGTGATGTCAGGGATGGCGGCAAGGCGTCGGTTCCTTACGACGGTGCGATGTCGATGGATTCGGGAGTCACACACGTCGAGGATCGGCTCCGCGATGATGAAGCACCGGCGTCGGTGAAGTAAGGGCTGCAGAGTCGATGTGGCACGGTGTTGGCAGGCGTCGGGCCTACGGTGCAAGTCAGGGCGGTGCGTCGTGCTCTTCACGAGCGGTGCCCATGACTTCGGTGCAGGTTACGGCATGGCTCGCCGGCATCAGTGTTGCAATTTCCTTCTGTAGCAGCTGAAACAGCAGTTCCAGGTGCAGGGAGACAGAAGGGGTGAAGTCTTTGTGTCCCTGAGACTTCAGAACAGGAGGCAAGCTCAGTTTCAAACCCTCAGTGATCTTTTCTTCAAGCAGGTGACAAAGCAAACAGCAAAGTCCTTTTTCTCCTTTCCTTGGCAGCAAGCAGCCACTGCAGGCCAACCCCAGACATAAAACAGCACAAGGGCAGTATTCCTCCTCAGCTTATCCGGCTCTTCTCCTTGGCAAAGGTTCCTCTTGATTTCCCAGAAGTGATCTAAAAATCTGGGGTCTGGGCCCCTCTTTTTATACCCAAAAATCCTTTGTTCTCTGAAGGCAGAGAGTGTCTGTACCCAGCCAAAACCAGTTCTGTGGGGCACTTTGCAAGTGCACAACAACCTCCATTGTAAGTGTGAGTTCTGGCTCCAACACACCACAGGGGGACGGAGCCATCATTGTGGAAGCCAGGCACAGCCCTATTCAGGTGCAGTTGCCACTCCTCCCACCACTCCAAATGCAGACCAGGCCTATTCAGCGTAGCCCTGACTCATCAGGCTCTCTGGAGCCACTGTTCCTCCCCAGCCCCTGACACTCCAAAGCCAGACATGCAATACACAAACCTAGCAGAGTCACCCTGGATGGCTAGGCAAGAAAATACCTACTTTCTAAAAGTGGTATTTTCAAACACAGAATGTAAAAATCATCACCCTCACTAAAAGATGCATTTTAACATTCTGAGTTCAGACATACTAAACTTTATTTTTCTACCTTGTTCCCAGGGCCAGTTATGTTTATAAGATGTTATAAACAAACTCCCCATTCTGTCCTATGGGAACAGGTAGCCTTGCAATAGTGAAAAATGAAATTGGCAGTATTTCACTATCAGGACATGCCACCCACATCAGGGCATGTCCTACCTTTCACATACAATGCACTCTGCCCACAGGGGTACCTTGGGCCTACGTTAGGGGTGACTAATATGTAGAAAAGGGAAGGTTTAGGGACTGGCAAGTGTGTGCACTTGCCAAGTCGAGATGGCAGTCCAGACTGCACACAGGCTCTGCAATGGCAGGCCAGAGTTACATTTTACAGGCTGCTTCTGTGGGTGGCACAATCAGTGCTGCAGCCCACTAGCAGCATTTGACTTACAGGCCCTGGGCACAGACAGTGCACTATACTAGAGTCTGACAAGTAAATCAAATATGCCAATCATGGAATCACTAATCCATAACAACAATTTACAAAGGGAGCACTTGCACTTTGGCACTGAACAGCAATGGCAAACTGCCCAAAGCATCTAGACCAGCAAAACGGAGTCCAACACACAGCAAAAACACAGGAGGCATAGGCAAAAAATGCAGGGGAGACCCACGCCAATGGTGCCAGGTCTAACAATGACCAAATGTATATAACATAATATAAGTCTCCTTGACTCTGCAGGTAGTTTTGAACAAGCAGTCAAGCTTTGATCAAAGGAGGTGGTGTGAGGTGTACTTGGTATACAGTATAACAGTTCATACAGTTCCAATAATGATGTGAATGTTCAGTCAGAGTTGTGCGATTTTGGAAATACACATCTCTTTAATAATATCTCAAAGTAAATGTATACATGTAAACAATAAAAATAGTGGTCGAAATAGTACAGGCAACTCCAATCATAATAGTCAATAAAAGGATAACATAATGAAAGAGGAAATCCGTATTGCACGTGTTATGGACAGTTTGTGAACAATGGTTAACTGCGAACTCAGTATTACTCCTGCAAGATATACAAATATAACTCAACACAGTCTGTTTCAAAACAGGCCGATTGTTCAATATAATGCTTTCAGATGTATACCGTTGCAGTAACTTACTGATCACAAGCACTAGGTATCATGCAAACACCTAGCTATCTAATACCTGGGTTCACAGAGCTTTCCCATTCATAGTTCCACTGATCACAAACACTGAAAACTGGAAGAAACAAATGAAAGGCAGTGGCAATCTCTAAAGCTATTACATCAATCTTGTCTCTCAGTGTAACACAGCTATCCAAATCTAAATTGTTTCAGCCTATTATATCATATTTCAAACTGCAAACAGTTCCTTTCTTAAAACTTTTTTTTCCATACCACAGGGACATTTGTCATTTGATGTTTGTATGCCCAAATCCTCCAGTCGACAAATTATGCCCACACCTCTTGCTTCATTCTGTCACCTCACATCTAGTGCCTTCTTCAATAATGGATTACCTGTGTGGTTACGGAGTCATTGTCTTAATGTATTCACCTTTGTTTCACAATCAATAAAATGTCAATACAAAAAAAATGGATTACCAAATCTGTTGATAACACTAAATGAGAATATGAATAACATGTACAGTGAGAAATGTAGGAAGCTGGCTCTGTAAATACTATACCAAAGTGAGGTATAGTGTGCACAGAGTCCAGTGGAACCCAAAAGGTAGGCAGAGGTAAAGTAGATAGCACCTCACTCTATATTTGTGGTAGTGTGGTCGAGCAGTAAGGCTTTATCAGAGGACAGTGTCAAGCATTTGTTGTACACACTCAGTCAGCAAATGAATTCACACACTCAAAGACTGAACTTCAGACCAATTGTTTTTGTATAAAAATATTTTTAGTTATTTTATTTTCTAGAACAAAGCAAGCCTGGCACAGGTAAGCAATAAATACTTTACAGTAGTAATGCAGTTTGTAAATAGTTTGAATTGCAATTGTAAATGTACTTTGATTTGATTACAGTAGTGTTACTGATAATGCAATGCTTTTCAGAATACAGTACATATACTTTGTATAGGTTTTTAGTAAAATTACAGGTAAGTTACTTTTGAGATTACTTTTCTTACACAGTGCAGTATGCCTGGATACTGCACTGGGACATTTCCTGTAAACAGGTAAGTAAAAGCGTTTTTGTTAGTTAGTACAATTTTAAAGAATTTCTTTAGGTTTTCCAACTCCACACTTAGAAACTTTTCATAGAAAAACAGTCAATGTTATCCTATGGAGGAAAATAGTGTTATCGGTTTAAAGGTAAGTACTTTGTTGTGGGAGTTGGTGTTCTGGGGTTAGACTCAGGGGTCCCCCAGGGTCAAGGATGCACTCTTGTTACACCCTCAGCAGCACCAGGACGGCCGGGTGCAGAGTGCTGAGGCCTAATGTTATCCAATGGGGGTTAGGGGCCCTCCGGTTGGTGGCTGCTGACGAGCCTTTCCCTGGTTGGCTGAGTCCCCCCATCTGCAAGATGGCGGGGACTGAGAGTTGTGCTTCACCTCGCCTCCCCCACCTGAGGAGTGGAGTTGGCAGAGGTGGGCACACCTCTCTTCCTCACTTGTTTTTCCCGCCGGTTCTCCCGCCCAAAGTGGGGGTCAGAACCAGTGGGGACCAGTTGCTGAAAGCAGCAAGTGGCCTGGGGAAGCTCACAAAGGCGGCAAGCCTTTGAAGCTTCCCTTTTGTGAACCATGCCCATCCTGGGGGATGAGGCTTGGCACCTCGTCCCAGGATGTGCATTGTTTCAGGCCCCCGAGAGCAGCAGGCTCTCGAGCCAGGGGTCCAGAAACATGTCTGGTAGTGGCAGCTGAAAGCAGCCACTCAGCCTGGACACTAGTGGTAGGTCGTTTTTCAGGGGGCATCTCTAAGATGCCCTCTGTGTGCATTTTTCATTAAATCCACACTGGCATCAGTGTGGGTTTAATGTGCTGAGAAGTTTGATACCAAACTTCTTGGTCTTCAGTGTAGCCATTATGGTGCTGTGGAGTTCGTAATGACAAACCCCCAGCTCCATATACTCTTAATGGCAGCACTGCACTTACAATATCTAAGAATGGACTTAGACACTGTAGGGGTACAGGGCTCATGCACCTGTACCCTCACCACTGGTATAGTGCACCCAGCTAGAGGGGTGACTGATCTATGCCAGGGCAGTGGGTTGTAGGCATGGCACACAGGGATGTGTGCCATGTCGACTCTTCACTTTGTTCTGCACCAAGACACGCAGCCTGCAAAGGCAGTGTGTGTGTGTAATGGTACAGGGCCTCTAACGGTGGCACAATAAGTGCTGCAGAACTTAGAGGTCTTCCCTGGTCACCGTGCCCTGGGTACCTGTGGTACCATTTTCCAGGGGCTGACCTGTGGCCAGAGATGCCAATTGGGTTTTGGTTTCAATGCAGTTTTAGGGAAAGAACATAGGCCCTGGGTACCTGATTAGCAGGAGCCCAGGGCACACTCAGTCAAAGCACATCAGCAGTTCAGCAAAAAGTGGGGGCTACCATGCAGAAAGAGGGCACTTTCTCACAAGAACACATTACAATATTGTACACCCGGGGGCTTATTTACAAGCCCAGTGCGCTGCCGGACCGTCACTTTTTTTGACGTTCCGGCAGTGCACACTGGAGAGCCATATCTACGAGGCCACGGAAAGCCACCCTGCGTGTCTTTTCATGGCCTCGTAGATATGGTATAAGGCAATGCAGCGCAAGTCACTGCGTTGCCTCACAATGCCTCGGGGAGGCGTGCCATGTTCCCACTCAATGCCCATGTTTTTTGACACATTCCCAGATTTACCTTATGTTGTAAATCTGGGAATGAGTCTAAACCCTGCGCCTCCCCAGGGGTGGAAAACTGATGTCAATGCAGGCACCCCTGCGCCATGGTGCTAGGGTGCCTCTGTTGGCGCTAGACTGCCATTTGTGCACCAGCTCAGTGTAAGAGGACAGGGATATGGCGTATCTCATAGATAAAGTGCATTCCTGCCCTTTTCTTTTGATGCAGGGTGGCGCAGCAAAGTGACACGTAGTGCTACCCTGCGTCAAATTGTTGTAAATGAGGCCCCCAATTTGTTGTGCATGGCAAGACAAAATGTTGTGTTCTTCACTCCCAACAGTTTCCTGACAGCCGAGCTCTCAAAAACATCCAGCTGCTCTATTTTACCTGCTGGTAGTGTGACCACCTCACTCCAGCTCATTACGGACACTGTCTCTATTCTTAAATAAATCATTGATTTTAGGTGTGCCAGTCTAATTAGTTTACTGAAAGCAAAGGAACACTACAAGACCCAGAATGTCATACAATGTCCAAGATTGGAAACAGTGTCCGGTCTGTAATGGGAGGTGATCAACCTTCTTGTTGGTAATAATCCAGTCCCTCCTGTTAGGATAGGGTATCATACCCTTATAAAGATTCACATAGTTTTACCCCATCACATATATTACATGTTTTAATCCTGTTGCGATGTCTGTCACCTTCATGATTTCATTCCTAGTAACACTATTGATCAACTGTATCTTTATTGTTATGTTTGTACTTTCAAATAAATGTCACCCATTTATTCTTTCCTACCAAGGCCTTTTGGCCCTCATTATGAGTGGCCTGATAATTTCCAAGAAGTTACCACGCATATCTGGCTCAACACTCATCTACCACTCATTAGCAAGATCATTGACAAAGCACTCTAGGTTCAGCTCCAAGATCACATTCTACTAACCATCTCCTGCACGACTACCAGTTTGGCTTCAAATCACGCTGCTGCATGGTGATTGCTACCTTACACATTGTAGACTGTGCCCTCTTGACCGCAGATGAGGATTACCCCTTCCTCCTGGTATTGCTGGACCTCTCAGCTGCCTTCAATACAGTCACCCAGCCCAACCTCATACACATTCTGGAGTCTCATGTTGGATTCACTGGCAATATCCTGCAATGGTTCTCCTTTTAAATTTCCAACCAACACCTGTTTGTTCATATGGGCACCTTCAGTTACCAAATGATCCCTGTTACCTGCGGAGTACCGAGAATTCCACACTGCTTTTGCCATCTTCAACCTGTAAATAGAGCCATTGGATGCTCTACTCACAGATAACATCAACAAGAGTCACCAATGTGCCAATGATACACAACTCTACTTGAAAGTTTCTGTTTCAGCCATTAAACACCTGAAACACTGTCTGCACATTATCCAGACCTGGATGTCCAGAGCCTTTATGAAGCTAACTATAACAAGGCAGAATTCCTGTTATTTGTCAAGAACAAGACACAGCACAAACCTGGCTCAGTGACTTTCACCTCAACAGTGTTGAATCCCAACTTTGACTGAATGTCAAGTCAGATTCTGTTAGATTCAACCTGGATACCAACCTCACCCTCAAGGAACACACTGCCAAAGAAACAAAGACAGCCTGATAGCAGCTCTCACTTCATAAGAAAGTGAAACTGTTTCTTCCAGAAGGCAACTTCAGAACTGTTGTTCAAGCCCATGGACTCTCGCATCTGGGTGATGGTAACGCAGTGCTCAATGGCCTCTCAGACGCCACACTGGCAGCCCTTAAGTCCTACACACCACAACATGTCTCATTCAGGGCCTCAAGAAATAGCTTCACATTACCCCCATCTTGACGGAACTCCACTTTCTCCTCTTGCAGTCCAGTGCCATCTTCAAAACTATCTTAATCATTTATAAAGCCATCATGACCACCACCCGCTTACCTTTCAGTAAAGTTCACCATTTCTGGTGTTTTTGGCACAACTGCAGTCAGGACACCATCAAACTGTAAACTAAGAAGTGTAAAAAAACAGCAGGCAATCTATGCACCAGGGTCTGGAACAACACCCTGTATTCACCAAGATCATCCAAATGCTGCTCCAATTTAGGAAAGAGTTGAAGATGCATCTCTTTAAAGAACACTACATCACAATGCATTAAGTGTCCACAAACCAGCCACCTCTCCTATCACTTGTTAAATGTATGCATGTCTTTGACCCTGTCCTGTCTTTTGCTTAAGTTTGTGCTATAGAAATACCACATAGATACACGTATACATGTTGAAAATATGAGTTGTGCATTCTTTTATCGCACCCAGTCCATAGCAGGTTCCATGAAAACACATCCCTGCTAAAGTTTGGAACGTCAATCCTGTTGGAGTGTAATGGGAGAAAATGGCCTAGAAAATATCAGGAAATGCAGATTTATGCACTGAAAGTGCTTATATCTTCACATTATGTCCAATTTTAGGAGGAAAACCTGTAGTAGGTGCTAATGATCGGACATGATTTATTTTTTTTGTAAATCGTTTTTATTGGCATTTCATTGTATAGTGCAGTACATACAAAACAGTGATCTCGCAGAGAAACATCATGCTAGTTGTACACCATGACGTGCATTAAAGTCTGGTCGTATCATATAACCCATCTATCCCTTCAATAGGTAGCAGCACTGGCATGTGAAAGTACATGGGTATAGAGCATGTGTCCATGAGAGATAGTCTGTGGCCTGTACTGAAGCCCGGGCATAGGCTCTCAACAGTAGCCTAGCAGGCAACTTGAATCTATATATGAAAATGACGATCTGAACTCTTCAAAACTAGGAGGTAGAACAGGGGTACACTGCGTTTATATTGGCGTCTCATAATAGTGGCCAGCGGGTAAGACATCGGAAGGAAGGATCTGCGTGCGTGGTGTTGAGAAGGGCGCAGGCATAGGGTGCCAGACCAGAAGTAGTACAATTATTTGCATGCCCCGGCTGTCACCCCGAGGTCAACAGGTGCCTAATCTACTGGGGGACGGCGGCGGATGTCTCCGGCGTGCGCATTCGCTGCGGGGACACAAGCACTCAGGGACAGTGGCTCCTCCGTCTCTTCCTGCTTAAAGGAGTGCAATAGAATAGCCCATGGCATGGATATGGGATGCTTGCGGGTACCCTTAATCTCTTCAGAACGAAGCGCCTCCTCTTCTGCGGCACCCCATTTGCTGACCACCCCCCGCCAGGCCGCTATCGGGGGTCCCCCCGGTGCCCTCCAGTGCATTGCTAGGCACTGTTTGGCTAGAAGCAGCGCCAGGGATGCAAAACGCGTCTCTACTTTGAGCGATTTACGACGCTTGTGTATGCCTAACGCGCAGGCCTCCCACGTGTGAATGTCAGTGAGCCCCGTGACTGTGAGGAGGGCGGCGTGGACTCCGGCCCAGTAATCGCGAAGCATTGGGCAGTCCCAGAAAGAGTGGAGAAAGGATGCGGCGGGCATAGGATATCTGGGGCATGTGAAGGGCGTGTCTGGGTAATACTGTTGAAGCTTCTCGGGCGTCAAATAGGCACGATGTAGTATGTGAAGCTGTATACTTTTGAAACGATAGTTGCAAGATACTTTTTTAGGGAATTCTAACGCACGATCCCACTCCCTGTCAGGCAATGGCCTCTGGAATTCGGCTTCCCATTTCTCCTGAAGGGGTGTGAGGGTGATTGGTTTCAGAGCCCGCACCGCTTTGTAAAGCCAGGTAACCAGATGCCGCCCCGGGCCCATCTGTAGTAATGTGTGTATCACCGGGTGTGTGGGGGGCTCGGCGTCTATCGTATGCCACATTCTACGGCCGTCTTCCAGCAGTTGGCGATGTAAAAGAAATTGCCCCCTGGGAATCCCCATATCCGCTGCTAACTCCGTAAATGACTGCAATTGTCCATTCAGGTATAGAGTGCCTGCCTCCGTGACCTCGTGTGCTGTCCAATCGCGGAGCATCCGCGCAGTATAATGTGTCCGGCCTTTGGGGAACCCTACCAGCGGCAAGACGGGAGAATACATGGGCGCTTCCCGGTTCAGTCGGTGTATCCGTGTCAGACAGGTTCGTGCCACCGTCAGTTGGAGGGGGCGGTCACGCAGGGGCTCCGCCCCCGGTAGCAGCATGCGAATTATGGTTGCGGGCGGAGTGTGTTCGGTAACTGTGACTGTCTCCCTCAGTGCTCGACCCGCCGTCCATCTCGAGACCCACTGAAGCTGGGCGGCTAGGAAATAGGCCTCGAAGGAAGGAGCACCCAATTCCCCCTGAGTCATGGGCAGTTGGAGCTTTGCAAAGGCAATTCTCCTACGGCCTGAGCCCCATATAAGAGTACCAAGGAGGGTGCCCAGCTCGCAAAAAAGGGAACGTGGAGGAATCACCGGAAGGTTAGCAAAATAGTAGAGCAATCTAGGAACCAATATCATTTTGGCCACTGCGATTTTGCCAATGACTGCAAGGGGAAGGTCCTTCCAAAAATGCACCAAAGATCTGATACCCGCCATTACCCTACGATAATTCCCTTCGTAAAGGTCTTGTGGTGTGTGGTATAACCGAACACCCAAGTAACGCACTGCCTGAGGGCTCCATGAGACTTCGATGCCTCCCAGTCGTACCGGACGGGGAGGGAGACCATCAACGAGCGGATACACCGTTGGTTTAGACCAATTTACTTTGAGACCCGCCACTGCCTCAAATTCTTGGAGCACGCGAAGTATGGGGGTGAGATCAGATGCAACGTCGCGGATGTATATAAGCACATCATCCGCATATAACGATACTGCATGGATGGTGTCCGCGATGGGAATACCCCAGTGTCCGCTCTCTTTACGAAGATGGACTGCTAGTGGCTCCATCGCCAGGGCGAAGAGCAATGGAGAGAGCGGGCAGCCCAGGCGCGTGCCCGTGAGGATCGGGAACGATGGCGATATAAGGGGTCCCAGACTCACCCTGGAAGTCGGTGCGGAGTAGATGAGCTTAGTATATGCAAGAAGGCGGGGTCCCACTCCCATCCGGTGTAGAACCTGGAAGAGGTAAGGACATAGCAGTGTGTCAAAGGCCTTTTCCAGATCCAGGACCAGGCACGCCGCGCGGGGGAAGCGGTCTCGGATCTGATCCTGAACATGAAACAGGCGCCGGATATTAAAGGAGGTATTCCCACCCGGGACAAACCCACACTGATCCGAGTGGATCAGTTTCGGGAGAACCGTGGCATATCTATCTGCTAGGATCTTCCCATATATCTTGTAGTCGGCCGGCAAGAGGGCGATGGGCCGATTGGAGCCCATTTGGTGTGGATCTTTATCCGGCTTGAGAAGAGAGATTATGACCGATTCGCACATGGATTGAGGCAGCCGGCCCTCATCCAGCGCCGCCTGAAACTGCATAACCAGCTGCAGGACTAGCTGCGCTGCGAACGTGCAGTAAAATTCCAGTGGAAGGCCATCAAGCCCGGAGGCTTTACACGTAGCCAACGCTTGGAGCGCTCGCTTAACCTCAGTTGCTGCTATGGGCTCGTTCAGATCAGCTCTGTCACTGAGTGCCACGCGGGTCAAAGGATATTTGGTCAAGAATTGGATGAGGTGCTCCTCGACCACAGGGGCCGGGGCTGCATACAGTTGCGCGTAATGCCGCCAGAATGCGTCTAGGCTGGAGGTCTGGGAGTGAATCAGGACGTCCCCCTGGGAGCAGATCGCTGTGATCAGTGGAAGGGCCGTGTCCTGCCTCACCAACAACGCCAACAGAGCGCCGGCTCTGTCGCCCTCTCTATGCACGCGCGCAGCGTATGCCCTAAAATTATAGCGGCAGAGCTCGGCTAGGGCCTCCGCATATGCCGTTTTGGTTTCCGCCACTTGGGCGGGTGTAGCTGTGTTCATGTCCGCTGCACGTATGAGTGTGGCCAACGCCCGTTCAGTTTCACAGATGCGATGTTCTAGGACCCGGCGCACCCCTGTGATGTGTTGGATGCAGGTGCCTCGAATGACCACTTTGAATGCGTTCCATTCCGCGGCTCGAGTGGTGGCTGAGCGTGTGTTCTCCCGGAAATAATGCTGAATGTGTTCTGCCTGCGTCTGTCGGAAGATCGGGTCCTCCAGGCAGTCCTTGGGCTGACGCCAAGTGGGTACTGGGGGCCGGGGCGGGCGCCACGCAAGAGTGATGGTGTGGGCATCATGATCGGACAGGACACTCCCCAGATAATCGACCTCTAAGTCGATGGGAAGAATGGGGGGGGGGACACAGGAAGCTATCGAGCTGTACTTTAAGGTCGTGTGGTATGGAATGAAACGAGTAGAGCCGCGCGGTCGGGTACTTAGAGCGCCAAGCATCTGTCAGTGACCAATGGGCTGCCCATGCCGCAAATCATTTGGCTTGGACTATTATTGGGGATGCTGGGTGGGGGTGGTAAGACCTATCCAAAGATGTGTTTTGTATGCAATTATAATCCCCTCCCAGGATCCAAGGCGCTTGAGTATATGAGCATAGTGGCAGTGAAAGTGCGTCCCAGAATTTACCCTGGTCCACGTTAGGGGCATAGATGCTCCCCAGTACCACCGGCTGGCCATCTAGGAGCCCCTGCAAAATGGCATAACGCCCTTCAGGATCAAGCGTTCTAGCCTGCTCTTGGAAAGGGATCCCCGGACGAATCCAGATAAGAGTCCCTCGCGCATAAGCTGAGTACGCGGTAGCGCATAGGACACCGCGCCAGCGCTTGTGTAGCTTCGCCACTTCCCCCACGGTCATCTTCTGACGCTTAATGTATGCATATATGGAGTATTGCTTGCGTGCCGTGTGCATACCGCGCACATTAAGTGTGAGGACTGTAACGGTGCCTTGGTGCGCCATAGGGAATTAGAGGGGTTTGGGGGACAGAGAGGGACCTTGGCATCCAGTGCCGAGTCGGGGCCCTTCCAGCCCTTCCCAAGCGCCTATGCCGGTTGCGTGCTACCGCAGCGTTTGGAAGATATCTAGGTAGTGACACAGTGTAGGATGGTATGAGAACTCAAGGGGGAATAACTGGGGAAGGGGAACAGCCCCAATACTGGGGACCTATCGCTGGGAGCGATAAATCCAAACTGACTCTCATAGAAGAAGAGAGCTTAAAAACGTTACATGGGGGTGGCATTACATGTCTGCGAGGTGGTTCTCCGAAGGGGCTATAGTAGGATCAGTGCGCGTCGACTGGCCTGTGGAGAACCGGGTGAACGCTGTGCGTGCAGGGTATGTAAACTCCTACCGTGTAATGCACCAAAGTTCTACTGGCAAGGCAGCCTCGTTTCCATAGACTACCAGTGTCTCGGTCAAATCATGGTGTCGGCGGTCTGAGGAGTAACCAGGGGCGGAGTGATTGAGTCCACCCTGGAAGGATTACCTTCGCTGTCTTCCTCTCCATCCGAAGAGAAAAGGTGCGGAGCCCGGTCTATGTCCTCTGCGGGGGAGGAGGTCTGCAACTCCGCCACGGCTTGTAGGGCCTTCCGTCGCTCCTGCATGATTTGTTCCAAATCTGGAGATCCCAGGATGTGGGACAATGCTACAGTATCTTTCCCGCTGTGTCGCTGCCTTAATTGGCACCTCCTGGAGTGTGGCGCCTTCGATCTCCCGTCGTGTGTGGCCTCTCCACTGGAGCGCTGCGCACAGTGCAGGTCCGCCCAATAGCGAGCCTCCTCAGCGTCCGCGAAGAAGATGGTGGAGCCCTCATGGATAATTTTGAGTCGCGCCGGGAACAGCAGGGAATATTGTATGTTGTCTGCCCGCAGCCAGCGCTTCACCTCCAGGAAAGACGATCTTTGCCTCTGCACAGCTCGGGAGTAATCTGGGAATATCATGACCTGCTTGTTTTCGACACGAATGGGGCCCGACTGTCTAGCTGTCCTGAGCACTGCATCCCGGTCCCGGAAGTGCAGGAATTTCACCAGCATCGGTCAGGGCGTGGCTCCGGATGGAGGCCTGCGTGCTGGGGCACGTACAATGGAGAAAAATGCAGTGCGGTCCGTACTCGGAGTGAAGGATTTCACCCACGATTCCATGTGCTCCACCGGGTATGTACCTTCAATTCCTTCCGGGAGCCCCAGCACGTGGATGTTGCAGCGTCTCGAGCGTCCTTCCAGGTCGTCCGCACGCTCCTCCATGGTGGTCATGTGGCCCAGGAGGGTTTGAAGGGTTTCTTGGTGTGCGCTGACAGAGGGCTGCACTGCGGCCATGGCCTTCTCCCCGTCCGCTACTTTGTCCGCTAATTTACGATGGTCATCCCGGAGTAGGCTGATATCAGTCGTCAGGGTGCCTAGTCGTTCCTCCATGGACACCCGAGAATGCTCAATAGCCGCTAGTACTTGGTCAAGCTTGTCCAATAGGGATTGGTCCGACGAAGTCGCTGCTGTCCTAGACGAGGAACGGTTACTCGCGAGGTTCTCCGGCGCGGTGTCCGGCACCATCATGCACTGTGTGGCCTTCGGTTTCCACATTGTGCTGATGCACTGGCACTCCGTGCACCAGGTGTCTCAGGCGTCTGGGACAAGCGCCGTGAAAGCACCAGCCTGCGAGGCACTCCAACTGTGAACCAGGCAGTCCCGTGGGATCGACCACCACTGGCAGTGAGGAAGTGCGCTGGGTGGGGGGAGCAATGAGGCACTGTAATAGGAGAGAGCGGGGGCTCACACCGACCGTCTCAGCGCTGACTCGCCCACTCGCAGCTCGGTCTCCTCGCTGGGGGAAGCGTCGGTAGAAGCAATGTCAACAGGGCAGAGAGGGGGAAGCGCAAGCAACCAGGAGCTGGGCACACAGATCACCCTCAAGCCACACCCAATCTAATTGGGCCGCCTCTCCAGGGTCTCCGGGCACACTCTCGGCGGTCGCCTCTAAGGGCAACCGCGCTCCTCGAGCCGCACCCTCCGCCCTATGTATCAGGTGGTGCTCAGGACTGCCATCCACTCCCGCTCAGGGCTACTCATGTGAGGGCGTCTAGGCTGCCCCAGCCACCATCTTAAAGTCAGGCAGTGCCCGCCGCCAGTGCAATCACCCGGCCCGGGTGTCAGTGTGTGGTCCCTCTCAATAGCAGCAGTCGGCTCAGGGGGGGAATTGTATCCTACCTCCCCTCAACTGCTGGTGTGCACCGATGACGGGCCGCAACTTTTCTCCCCTTCAGTGTTGGCCGCGAGGCCCCTCAAGCGCCATTTTGGGACCAGGCAGCCCCGGAGAACGAGCGGCAGCAAGATGTACGGTGAGACCGGAGTACTGAGGGGGGGGGCCCTCGCCCACTGACCCCAGGCAGGGGATGCCAGATCTTACTTCTTCAGTGTGGGTTTTCAGGCACGGCGGGTCCGGACCCCCTCCGGTGTTGAGGACTCATTGGCGGGAAACGGAGGCAATTCCCGGTCACCGGTCCGAGTTCGGGTATCTCCACTGGCTCCATGTTGGTCTCTGACAATGCCTGCGAGAGGGCTGTCGCCACCACGCCTGTCCACACTACGCCCTCTGCCCCGCGGCCCGAGCTGCAGGAACCCGCTACCAGTCGCGGGCCCGGCCGAGTGGAGGATGGCCGCAGAGGCGGACAGTCGCCATCTTGTTTCTGGGGACCGGGGCATATAAAGTCACTTTTACACTGGATGCCGCCCAATAACAGAACTCAGCGTTCACTGCCCGGTGCTCCTCATATTCCGGTACCGGAGTGTCGGTTTTTCGGCCAGGTTCGACGTGGTATATCGGGCGAGATGCCTGCCCGCGCGTGGAGCCTCAGCAGAGCACGTCTGCCATCGCAGCCGGCTTGGCCACGCCCCAATGTTCGGACATGATAAATAGCGTACCTCATACTATCATTATTCATCAGGAGTAATAAATGTTGTACCTAATACTGGCCGATTTGTAATGAGAGCCTCTGTCTTTGTAACTCATTCCTATTCCCTCTTCATTTTTGGATATATCAAAGCAGCAACAAGACAAAGACCCAAAAAGAAAGACTTTAGAAGCAGGCGACACACCAAACTCATATTCTACTTGGGACTTCAGGTGAACAGCAAACCTCCACTTCCTCGTCCCATCACTAAAAGCCCTTCTCTCTCCCTTCTGTGTGTTAATCCTTGAACCGTAGGTGATATGATGTACTACTTTGCTGAAGACACAGGACTATGGGTGCCGACTGTCTGTTTTTTGGAGGTCCTAAAGTGAGGGGCCTCATTGAAAATGGTTACAGTTTAGGTAGGATCTATAGTAATGAAGATTATTGGTGCGTAATTGGGACATCACAATATGCCAACCCTAATCCTCTTGCATGATAGAAACTATTTGGCAAAATATATAGGGGAATCAAAAACAGATCTGAGTACCTATTGTTTATCCCATTTTTTATACATCTTTGTACTGTGTTTGTGTCCTCTGGTTAGGGCTGGAGACTTTAAATCTACCCAAGCTCCAGTATGCTTTACTTAAAATGGCTAACTCCTCTCTAAAGCAGAACCTCTATTATCAAGAGTATCGTCTGGCAACCTACTGACCAGTTGGCTTATGGTTGTGAGATGCATAGTTTTTTATAAAGAAGCTTTGCATGTTTTCTGTGCGCTCATAGCATCAGTGAATCTTGTAATTGCATTTTGAAATGACCCTGGGGGAAATGTGTACCATTTCTCTCGAGGCACTACCTATGTTTTTGTGATATGCTTTTCAGCAGCATCTGCTTCACTATAAGAAGTGCAGTTAATTAAAAAATGTTAAATTAATAATAAAAGGAAAGTCTAAACTTTAAATAAAAAAGTTACATTCTTTTATACCCAAAGTAAACATTAAAGCAAAAAAATAAAACAATTAAAAATAAACAACACTAGCAAAAGTATTGGACTTCAAAGTAGTCAGATTTACTACTATAACTCCATTTTAAGCAAAACAGGAAAAGTATGGGACTTTGGAGGGATTATATATACTATTCCCACTAATGTAAGCAACAATAGAGAAAGTGTTGGACTTAGTCGGGGTTAGATTTACTAGCACCACTGCAGCATAAAAAAATCAGAGAAAGTATTAGATTTTGGAGGGGTAGATTGAATGTCTCCACTCAATCTAACCAACAGTATAAATAGTGTTGACCTTTGGAGGGGTTAGATGTACTATTCCCTTTACAACGTAAGCAGAAGCAAGGAAAGGGTTGAATTTTTATAGGGTTATATATACCATTCCAATTCCTAATCATTCCAAAAAAAAATCTTTTAAATACCTAACAACATAAAAATATTAAAACATCTTTAAAATATAAATATACTTTTACAACGTGTGTACTAACTCAATAAGGCCCTCATTACAGGTACCTGTTAATTCTGATGGGCCAGGTAGCCGCAGTTACTGAGGCCATCAGAATTATGTTTGGTGGGAACAACACTTGTGAGTTCTATTCTACCCAGAGATTTCACCGGCTGCAAGCAAGCGGTCTCTGGGCAGCATACCAGGAAAAAACATGCAGAAATAGATACGGGAAGTCTAACTACCATGTGGTATTCCCCTGGAATGTGTATTTCCCTGTCCACAGAAATATTTGGACACTAGTAACAGGAATTCTGGGCAAGGTAAATAATTTATTTTTCTCATGGTTAATCTTAAAGGTGGGCTAGCTCAATGATTTCGCTCAAGTGCTACAGCCAGAACTGCTTGGAAAACTGGAGAGGTAGTTGCTGCTCTATGTTTCCAAACTTGTGAAGTTATCGAGTTAGCACATGCATTGCTGACAGCATAAATTCTACAAAAACAGGGGCATATTTACAAGCCCCTATCGCCACAGGAACGTCACTTTTAGTGATGTTCCTGTGGCGATAGGGGCTTCGCCCTATTTACAAGGCATTGTTAAGCCACTTAACGTGGTTTAACGCTGCATTGTAAATAAGGCACCCTTTCACGCTATACCTAGCGTGAAATGGGTGGGCAATGGGTGTTGTGGTGGGCGTTCCACCGCAACACCCATTGATTTGGACTCTGCCCCATATTTACAAGGGTGGCATAAATATGGGGCAGCGCCAAAATTAAGACCAGTGAAAACCTGATCTTAAACAGGCGTAATGAGGAGAAATGTTTTATTTCTCCTCGTTTTTGCTGTTTCTATGTATGCTGCGTTGTGCAGCACACATAGATACAGCAAAACGGCATTGATTGTTTATGTGCAGGAAGGTGTCCCTTCCTGCACATAAACAATCATTGTAAACATGACGAGTTGCAACTTCTATGTGTGCTGCTCAATGCAGCACACATAGAAGTTACAATTCGCCATTTCAGATTGTTTATGTGCAGGAAGGAACACCTTCCTGCACATAAACAATCTTCCCCTGCAACGCAGACATCCTTGCACTGTGGTGCAAGGGTGCCTGCGTTGTCGCTAGGTAGCTTAATTTAGCGCCAGTGCAGGATGAAATGCAGCGCTGCACCGTACTGTTGTAAATACGGTGCAGCCCTGCGTTTCTGAAGTGGCGGAGTGTGGCGTTAAGCCAACAAGGCTATTACCGCGCTCTGTCACTTCATTGTAAATATGCCCCACAGTTTCATAATTTCTTGTCTAACTGTGCACAGACACAGAAATTAACCCTAATATTGTAGATATGAGAATCCCATGCTGTGCCCTCACATCAGAATAGAAAGGAGCTATTAACCAATTTTTGAAGGCATTTACTGAGTTAGTGCAGTGGTTCTTTATCTGTGGTCCGTGGGCCCTTGAGAGTCTGCAACATCTACTCTAGGGGTCCACAACTACATGGAGAATTAAATATTAGCAGATTAGTAACATGTATATAAATAAACAAACAATAAAATTGAAAAATTTACAGCGTTCTGCAGATGTGAAGGAATTTAAAATTGGAGGCTAAAACTTAGTATCCTTAGCTTGATTTGTTGGATCAGTGCAAGTATAAAAAATAAAATACAGTATGGATGATGGGTTCCCTCAATTGAAGTGGCAACAAAAAGACAAAGTGATATGCTAGAGTTAAGCAAATCACTCTGTCTTTTAGAATTAAAAAATCGAATTTAGAAATTCTCCATCTTTCCCACTAAAATGTAATTTTTTACTTTTCAGTATAAGTGAGTCAGATAAAATATTTTATCTCTTGTGTATATGTTTGATGTATACTTGCTTTTGTATTTTTGTGTGCTGTTTTGAACTTCAAAATCGTAGAAATTGCTTAGGCCGGGGTCCCTGGCTTCTAGTAAAACTTAGTGGGTTCCCCGGATTACAGTAATGATTTAACAGGGGGTTCTTGGATCCCATTAATGATTCAATGGGGGTCCATGGAAGTCAAAAGGTTAAGAACCACTGAATTACTACAATGGACTCTAAACAGTAGAATTTATTAAAAGAAATGTGCCTAATCATGCTATGGCTTAATACTATATATTGTAGAGGGTGGCTCTCACCTTACTGGCAAAATTCAAAGAGATTGACTTGTGAGTTTAAGCACCAGCAGAGAGAGGGTGTGTTCATGTGTGTATGTCTGATGATTGGGTTGTGGTAACTTTCCAACTACTGTCCCACCCTAATTCGTAGAGTTTCTCCATTTTCCACCATCTCTGCCCAGGTGTAGTTTTTTCACTCATTCTTGTGTACTAGTTGGCGTTCTAATGTGTGCTAGTTGGCGTTCTGATGAGAAACTTTAAAGCCATTCCTTTTCCTTGCGTCTTTGAAACTGGATTCATGTTGGTAGCCTTTTTTCTTACAACTTTAAAAGGATGCTTAAGTCTCATCTTAACATGAAAAGCCACATGGAGAAAACACCACTTACGACGCAGAGCAGTTTTTGTATTTGTGAGAATTAATGGACGTTTGCCAGAAAAAAAGGTTGCAAATTCTCACAGAACTATAGATGATGGTAACTGGTGTAAATTTAGCTATCAGGGCTGTTGTTCAGGACTTAATTTGAGCGAGGGTTGTAGGTTGGGCCCACCAGCACTCATTTTTGGGAAGCGGCACTTACTTTTCTGTTACTTTAACATGAAATACCTTGAAAAAACAAGAGACAAGAGGCATTTGGCAAAACAGGAACAGTTTGTTTAATTAAATATATAGCGGCCTGGAGAACAGTTACAGGCACAGGGTCTGAGGATTGTCTCACACAATCGATCTGTGACTTTCTTATATACAGTTCATCGTAGGTAATAAATGTTTCCGGCGATCCTTGTATGGTTAGGAATGTAAATTGCTGCTTTTGGAGTCATAATCTAATTGTCTAATGGATAATACAGGTGGGCCTCAACCTTTCGTGGACACAATGTGGTCAGTGGGTAACATGTCCAGATGTCCGGCATGGGGAGCATGTGAACTACATGTGCTGTATTATGATTGGCTATATGTTCCTACCTCATGTGGCATCTGACTTATGGTGTTTTAGTAGCGCGCATACACCCTCTGGCCATGTGTGCTTTATAGGGACCAATCTCCCTTGACCTTTGTGGTGTCGCTGTGCCTATCTGTGGGATTGATCTAAGGTTTCCTGTCCATGCATTTGTCTTCCGGCTACGTGCCACCCCACCTGTGTCCTATAAATCAATGACCTCGGGCCTAGCTCGCAGTGCTTGCCTGACTACGTATTTGCATGTCGGGGTTGATGTGGAGTTCACAACGGGCGAATTGGTTGATAAAGACGGGATTTCGTTCACATAAATGAATGTATTGTTTTTCATATGAGCATTGACTTTTTACTTATTACCATTTCTTTTTCAGGCTTTCACCCAGAGCACGAGAGAGAAAAACACAAAAGGAGGAAAGGGGGTGAAAGATGGAAAAACAGCTACAAAAGGAGAAAGCAGAGATAAAAAAAAATCTGCAATAGTGAAATAAAGGGCAGGGAGTGTTTGGTGGTGGAAGAAAGAGGCATGAGGTGGAATGAAGATTACGCAGCCTAGATTAACGGCATCCTGACATTCGTCAAAACTGCCGCAGGTTTCTGAGAAAATCTTTGGGCCCCGCTACTTATTATTTTACAAATTAAGAACCGGCTGTGTTGTAACCATTTCTATGAATCATTGTTCTTCATGCCCTTTTAGAAGAAATTTCCTCAACTTAATTTGTGCCTTTATTCTCAGTGAAAGGCTTGGCAGATGCTCTACAGCAGGAGACCATTAGGCTACCACAGTCTGGCGTGATCCCTTAACCACTGGAAATTACAAGAGCGCCACAGACCATGGCGCGTGCTGCTACTGTAGAGTAATATGTTCCTCTGGAAATACTGTGGGGCTATAAATAGCTGGTGCGGCAGTGTGAAAACCGAAGGAAGTGATCACTAATACATGTTTATTAGATTTGGAAATTATATGCAGTGGATAGGAACATCTATGTGCCAGAACTGCAGAAAAACGAATTATATACGTCCTTCATTTGATCAAGAATGTGTATGTGTGCAGTATATGTATATTTTATTTCTCCTTGCCACCACCAATCTGGATGTGTTGGAAATTGAAGAACCTACAAAGTTCCAGAAGATGATGTAATTGTGGGTGGTGATTGAGAGGATGCACAGGAATTGAGAAGGTCTGCAGATCCTTTTACTTGGACGCGAAGCGTGCACAACAGTCGTAGTCAGAGTGCTCAACAGGACTCGGAAAATCCTGGAAGATGCAGCCAGCATAGGGTGGTCATTACACTTACGCCTTATCCGCTATTGCTCGTAGTGATCGAGCATCTGCCTTTTGAGAGAGCAAAACTAGGTGATCAAGAAATCGATTTTCAAAAAAGTGGATTAAAACAGGCATAAAGCTGCCAGTGGGGGTAATAAATGTGCTCAAAAACCGAGATTGAGTGCAAAAAGAATTCCATAAATTGTGACCAGCTACACACTGAGGGGCCTATTTATGAGCCCCTTGCGCCACCGGAGAGCCACTTTTTGTGACACTCTGGTGGTGCAAGTCTTGAAGTCATATCTATGAGGCCACACAAAGCCGTTAGTGATGGCTTTGGATGGCCTCATAGATATGGAGTATGGCAAGACAGAGCAAATTGCTACGTTGCCTTACTCTGCCCTCGGGAGGCGTTCCATGGGCTCTGTGGTGGGTTTTCCCATGCAACAGTCATGGATTTTGACACCTCCCGTAAATACGGGAGCATGGAAACCTGTGGAAGCACCAAAACCTTACACCTCCCGAGATGAGGCGTAATGAGGAAAGATAACTTTATTTCTCCTAGTTTGTTTCTCTTTCTATGTGTGCTGCATTCTGCACTGCACATAGAAAGAGGAAAACGCCTCTTAGGATTTTTTCTGTGCATTTCCTGCCGACACCACAAGCACCCTGGCACCATGGCGCAAAGGTGCCTGTGTTGGTGCTAGGCTCTCGAAACTGCGCCAGCAAAGGGGGAAAGGACAGGAATACACCATATTGCATAAATACAGTGCATTCCTGCCCTTTCACTTTGGCGTAGTCCACGTGGGGCAGTGCAGCAAGACGTCCAAATTCCCGTTAATGAGGGCCTGGGTTTAAATGCACCCAAATCTTATTGCAGAGGAGGTAAAGGCAACTGCCAACTACAAATTTCCAGTACCTTCCTTAGCTGTGTGTGAAAAATATTTGATAATCATCTCACTAGCCCCCACTTGACCTCCCAAGACAATGAGGGAAAGAGAGCACATCCTGCTTTCACTTTCCATGCTAGGTCACTTCTTCTGGCATAGATTTCCATGGGGCTTCAGAAAGACCCTTAGCTGTATCCACAAATAGCATCCCACAGGTACAGGTGCTCCAGATTAAACTCATCGGGGCATATTAGCAAGAACGGCGTTAAAATTATCGCCGCTTTGGTGGCAGGAAACTGCCGCTAAAGCGGCGATAATGGGCTTGATAATATGCCCTTGAGAATTCAATAGAAGCCCAGGATCACAGCAGAACATGGGCTTCTATTGGTATTCTCAAGGGCATATTATCAAGCCCATTATCGCCGCTTTAGCGGCAGTTTCCTGCCGCTAAAGCGGCGATAATTTTTACGCCGTTCTTGCTAATATGCCCCATGGTCTGGAACAGTATTGAATCACATGCCTATCCACTGGCACTAGTGGGCAGACCCAGACTCTTCACCGCCCGAAAGCTGAGAAAATCCAGGGAGCAGATATCTTATGTGAGGTAGCAGCCCCAGTTCTCTGGCATGTCCACCACTGGTGAAAAGATGTTCAAGTGGGACACCCAATGGCCTTGTTAAAGGAGAAAACCGTGATAGAAGATGATACCACAGAAGCCTCCACATTATGTTCCCTATAAAAACTACTACTGCAGAGATAGCTATGAAGGCTCAGGCTGCTTCTTGGGGTATTCCTAAGGCGCTGCTGGCAATCTTAAATCACTAGGTACGTCGACATTAAGTGATGTTACAACACATGGTAAATCCAACAGGAATACTTCTGTAGCAAAGGAAACAAGAACAAATGCAAATCTGTAATTGAACGTCACAATCCAATGCAGGGAATTAATCCTTGACCCATACCTTGCTCACGCCCATTTGTTCGAAAATGACGAATAGCTTGGTTGATACTGAAGTGACATTTTCTAACATGAATTTGCAGTTTTAAGAGGTTCAGGCATTTACACAATTTCAAGATCCTAAAATTAACACTTCCACATCTTCAGTGGAGAAGGGTTACCTCCTGGAGACCAAGCATGGTCAATGCTGACAAATGCAAAAACTGAAGAACTGCATTGCAGTAAATTGAAAACTAGGCAAACACAAAACCTGGTGTATCATTCATGTCAAAGACCCCGCTGCGATGAATGAAGCCAGGAACAGCTGTGTCTTAAGGCTATTGAAGGAGACGCATATTCCAGATGATTGGGACGTTATCTAGATCCTGATATACAGTTAATACAGAGTAGGTCTCCTTTCTCTGCTAATACAGGTATGAAAGACCAAGGACGATACTGAATCATTTTCTGAATTACTACACAAAGGAAAGCATTTTGGCATTATCTCTGAAACGACTGTGGGTAAAAATGCATTTCTTCTACACTCTGATCTGTCCAGAATGTCTGGATGTAAATGCAGGAAACTTGCAAATGGCATAGACATAGACAAGTTCACAACCTACAACAAAATTGAACATTCTTAAAATAACCTTCTTTGGAAAAGAGACACATATATTGTTGAAAGTTTTGGGAATTTTCCTGCTGTAATGTAGAGTGGGGGAAATAATTCAAACCAAATGAGGCTTTTATGCAAATTTATAGAGTGAACGACAGGCATACTGCTTTCAGGTGTTAGGTGGCTTTTAGTTTCTCTTCTTACATGCCCGCTAGTGTATGATGGTACACAGGTTTGGATGTAGTTTAGTTATGAATATCTTTGCCATCCCGAGGCCCATGCCACGTATGCTCCACCAATGCTTAAATATCAGGTGGATGTGGTTTGGGCGGTTTACCAGGGCAGAGGGAGATGCTGAGGCGGTGGCCAGGGGAGAGGCAGAAGGGAAAAAAGGCTTAGAGCTAGTCCTCTGTATAAAAGTAGTTGGTGAAGAAAAGTTCAGTTAATAGTAATAATAAATTTTGATTTTTCGGATATGTAGATTAGGGGTTTTAATTATGGGTGTGCAAAGTTCCACATTTTCCTGACTCCCGACTTCGCAAATTCGTTTAAAGAATTTTGAGAGTTTTCCAAAGTAAGGCTAACTAAATCTGTGATAGCACACTAAGGGGTATATTCACAAGAACGTGCGCTAAACATCTCCAAAAAATGTTAACGCAACTTTACACATCGCAGTCTATCGCGGGAAAATAACCCTGTGTTAACGTGGAATTCACAACACGGCGGTACCGTGCGATAGCCTCCCGAAACCGCGGCCAATGTCCGCGATACAACGACTGCGATAAAAACACAAACCCCAACGCGTAAAAAGACGCGATGGGCCCAAACGCGATAAGAAAACAGTGATAACCAGCGAGAGGCCAGCAATACCCACGCGTAATGCGGGAAAAAGCACAAGAACAGCATACGGAAAATGACACCAAAAAGGAAATGAACTGCGGAGTACCACGGATGCACCCTGACCGACTGCAGAGGACAACATGAACCCCACAATCCCCACAGAGGAACACCCAGGAATCCAGGGGTCGTGGAAGGGCAATGAGAAGAGGAAGAGGAAGACGGGGTACAGTCTGCAGGAAAACACGATTATCGTCACAGATGAGATAGAACACCACCACCAACTGTACGTCACCTCCAACGTGTCATTGGCAACAAAGAGGCAAAGATGGCACACCATCTCGGACCATGTGAATGCCGTCGCAGCGCCGAGGAGGACAATGGAAGAGGACAAGAGGCGCTGGATTGATGTGAATGGCAAAACCAAGCAGAAACTCGCTGCCAACATGAAAGCAGCAACGCACTTCGGAGGAGGGGGGCCAGCAGAACACCAGGAGCTGAATGACATGGAGAAGATGGTGGCCACAGTCATCAGTCGGGAGACGTGACAGGAGTTGGGGATCTGGACACTGCCCAAAATGACCCAACACTACATCAACAGGGTGCGTACCGACCAGGGAGTGGGGGGACGGGGGGAGATGGGCACAATGGCACACATGCACAATTAAGCAGAGCACACTGCACACCCACAATGACTCAGGATCATGTCCCTGATCCCACGGGAACACTTCAGCACACACACAAACACCAAGTAGTCCCACGTACACCATGTGCCCAAAGGGGCACCCACCCAACACATCAACAATAACACAACCAACACATGCACACGTGCGAAACACGGCAAACATGCATATACGTCAGCCACACTGACAATGCAAGAGACACCACATGACGAGTAGCATGGCTGCAGTCCAATCATCATGACAATGTTCACGGCACGACACTGAGGTGGCTGAGTGCAGACCACAATCGGAAAGGAGCAGGTCACACTTGGACACAACCACCTGCACAAACAACCCCTGACGTCAACGACACATCTGCGGACAAACCATGCCCAAGAGTCACAACTCGACAAAGAGCACAACTTACCCAAGTCTGCAACATCTCAGCACTGTGGAAGGACAGAACTGAAAGGCACACCGCACGAAAGGGATAAGTGGCAGCCAAATCAGAGCCGCAGGAGCGACTCACCCACCGTGCAGCATACGCACATAAGAATAAGTGCACCTCGACATTGACAACATCGTGCTACAAACAGCAACACTTCCACAACAGAACACAGGACACAACTGGTGCCGCATACGTGCACAACATGGCCAATCACATCTGGCACAGCAGGAAACTGTGACATGACAATGTACAAGTACAACATGGAACCTGCAAATATTTTTTATTCACACATGCTGTGCTTGTGGATATTTTGTACTGTCCCATGAGTGCCAGGGACGGCCACAATGTGACGTGCTCATGTGAAGAAATTGGCAATGAGGGTGTTCCTACGGGCTATTCCTGCCGCAGCTGCAGTGGGATGTGGGCCACTTGCCCCATCGTCCTCATCATCGTCCGGTACTTCTGGAACTTGGATCCATGGGGCATTGGTGCGTACACAGATGTTGTGCAACACACAACATGCAACGATCATCTTGCACACGATGACTGGCCTGTACTGGAGCCTTCCACCTGTGACGTCCAGGCACCTGAAACGTGACTTCAACACGCCAAATGTGCGTTCCACGATGCCCCTGGTGCGTATGTGGGCTGCATTGTACTGCCTCTGGGTGGGTGTGTTCGGGTCTCGGAGGGGTGTCATCATCCAAGGGCAGAGAGCATATCCTTGATCACCTGTGACAGTGCAGAGAGAAAAGAGTCAATACTTGGTTCGGCATGATGTGTTGGCAGGCCCACTAGTCCAGTGACGCCTGTGCTGGCTGTGTGTGGGGTGAGTGTAAGCCAGCCCTCAGGGAGTAGCTGGTGCTGGCAACAACTTCAACAGTCATCAGGCACTCAGGAATGCAATGTTCGAACAGCAAGGGACCATGACTTGAGTTGCACAGAGTTAGTGGCCCCGGATGCACAGCGGCCGACACAGGCCTACCGCCATGGGACCATGACTTGCGGGACACTGGGGTAGGGTCATGAGGGCAGAGCAGGGTCTTGTATGTATCAAAGGTGGTTTTCGCGGAGTGTCTCGGGGAGAGTGGGAGGTGTACCCCAGGGCATGATGCAGAGGGCACATACCAGCTGTGTCCGGCAACATGGCGGATATGAATGCCACAGACTCATGCCAAACACCAAGTCCGTACCTGCCAGTTGCTGATGACAACACCCAGGCCACAGGCTCAGACACCAACAATGTTCTGCCGGAGGCTGACGGTGACTCACGGCGCACAGGGTTAGTGGCACCAGGTCAGGCCTTGCTAGTGGTCGACCTCCTCTGTAACGGTGATCCGTGTTTCCACCGGACTGAAACGCTCTTTCTCTCACTCCTCTCCCTGCCTTCACTGGCATGAACTCTGCCATTGATTAATGAAGGCTCAGTTCTAGATGTGGGACATACTGGACTGCAGTGTGGGCCGGCTGCAGCGGTGGAGTATGTCAACGAATGAGAACTCCTGGGGGCCTGTGTCACGGAGGACAGCGATGGTCTGAGGAGGCTGCCAAGGTCGCGGGCATGGGTCTTGGAGCTAGCACCGGCACGTGGTGGGCCCTCTTTGACACACGATGGTGTCGGCAGGTGAGCAGTGCGGCCTTGGAGCGCTGGGGCGGGCAAGCCGGGTCTGGGTATCAGCGGCCTGGGGTGCAGCAGGCGCACAGGCTCGCAGGCCCCGCTGCTCACGGCATCGGCCTCGTGGCGGGCTGAGAGGCGCCGACCTGGCAGTGACGTTGGCCATTCCGGGAGAGCACCACGCTCAGCGCCACAGTGTTTTTATCCACACCCCTGCGCAGGCCTGGCGTAAGCCGGGCCAACCCACTACGCTCACGCACACAGGGGGGGACGCAGCGAGCGACATTTCCGCAATCTAACACACAGCCTGGGGTGACATGGTTGCGTCCACTGTTCACTACTCTCCAGACACCAGCAATTAATGTCTGCATGGACATATCTGTGGTTTGCATACCCAGGTCTGTCCAGCACATTCACGCCACACTTGTCGTTGTGTACATTCCCATTCATGGGTCACTTGCCTCCTTCGCACATGCCTGCTTTCCGCCTCTCCACACGTTCAGCTGTTGTGTGGCTGTGGTGCCATGATATAGCTGGCTTGTGTACATGGGAAGCCCAGGATCCCAATGGAGTTGTGTTGTCGTGTCTGGTAGGTGGGCATCTTGATTGACATGTTGTATGTGGTTTGGTCACGTGTGCATTCCCACAGTTGTGCGTTGTGTGATGGTGGCTTTCAGGTGTGTGGTGTGTTGATTTGGTACTTACCAACGAGCAGTGCATTTCCATAGGTGCCATCCTGGAAGCGCTGGTTGATGATGGACTGTCGGAAGATGTAGGAATCGTTCACACTGCCTGGGTAGTTTGCGACGACATTGGTGAACATTCCCCGGTGGTCCACTATTGCCTGCACATTGATGGAATGCGTGTGCATTGTGTGCAGTGTCGGCAGGGGGCACAAGTAGGACATGTGTGCAGTCAATTGCCCCCAACACGTGCGGGAAGCCAGCTATGGCGTAGAAGCCTTGCTTGGTCTCCAGCTGTTCCTGCGCAGTGTGGGGGAAGTGAAGGTACTGGGGTATGAAGCTGATGATGGCATCCAGGACAGGTGTGAGGAACTTTGATAGGGCCGGCAGTGAGACTCCTCTGACTCTGGCCGTTGTTGGTTGTAAGGTACCAGAGGCCAACATTTGCAGCACAGCCAGCAGCTTTGTCTGCAGAGGGATGTTGGTTGTCCGCTGTGTTGGGACCGTCAGCCTGTGGCCGATGTGGGTCATGATGCAGAGGATGGTTGTCCTTTTGAGCCTGTAGTGGGCAATGACTTCCTCGGGCGTTAGGTCTGTGAGACTAGTGCGTTTTCGGTAGGTCCGCTGTCTTACTCTGCGCTGCCTCTGTGGTGGTCTGGGGGGGTGCCGGTCCGGGTCCTGGGGGTGGTGGCTGTCCTGGGGGTGGTGGCGGTGGGTGTTGTGGCCCTGTTGGGGCTCCAAGCTGCATGATGAGTAGTTCTGTGGCGTCGGTTGTTCTTCGGGTGTGGCTGTGTGTGGGGCTCCGTTGCCTACTGCAGGTAGTCGTCCTGCTTAACACCAGCAAGAGGCAGGTGTTAAATACCTGCTGCTACTGCTGCTTATCGCGTGGTTTTGACTCGCATCGCGGATCTGGCAGTTCGTTGTGAAAGTGGTGTTGTGGTGTTTTCGTGGGTTTTTGCACGGGAACGCCTACTCTGCATCTTATTAGGGTTAGTTGGTGGTGTCACGCGTGGAGATAAATTTTGCGGCAGTTATCACGGGAATACTGGCGATGTCTGCAGTTTGCACCCGCTTGTGAATGGGGCGTTAAATCTATCTCCACTTTTGATGCGTTAAGGTGGCGATAACTCGGCGATAAGTCCTTGTGAATATGCCCCTAAGATTAATATTGTTTGTTTATATTTGACTCATCATTATACATTATCGAAAATCCACTTCTACCTTTTGACCATTCAGTTGGGTTTGCAAATGGCTCGGAACCTGGAAATGATGGCATGATATTTCTCATCGGTAAAAGCTAGGGGACTTTTTATGTATTTGTGGGGAAATGGCTCAAGGTCCTATTTGAGGCCTTGTTTGCTTTACTTTGTGCCAAATTTGGGTCACTCTAGGCTTAGAGCATTTTGCAGCATCCTAGAATCCCCAGGAAAACATGAGGTATTGGTATATCCTTGGAACAATGGCCTCTCTAGCAAAGCATTTTAAATAGTGTTCTGGAGGAGCAGGATGGAGCTCCGTTTGCAAAGGATCCTTGCAAGTGCACGAGAAGAAATCATGTGACACCCCTGCTATGTCAAGACTCATATTCCAAAGGACCTTCTTTCCTGTTTTTGCTTCTGTCTGTGATATGACTGCCCCCTCCCTGAGAGAGAGAGCCGGAGAAGAAGACCTTGACAAAGAGCAAGGATAGCCAGAGCATTAACTGAAAGGTCCTAGTCAGCATTATTGCAACATGGCTCAGGTGACCAAAGACGATGCCGTTCCCATGTTCACTGGGGAACATTTTGTAAAAGCTGCAGCTTACAACGTGGGAATGGAAAAGGACAATAGAACCCCTGACGATGCGAACAGAGGGGTGTTGCTCTGGAGAGTTTTGTGTTAAAATCTAGTGTTCACACAATAATCTCCTGCACGACAACCCTCTGTTTGCATTTTCAGGGGTTCTATTGTCCTTTGTAGCTAGAGCACCTCTACTATGCCATGCACAAACCTCGTGCTTCCTCCCAGTATGGGGTAATACACAACCTGTCATTGTACCTACTGACACATATAGACCTATTTGCTTATGGAAGTGGGCGGTGAACTTGGAAAGGTTGAGGCATAATTCTTGCCCTGAGTGTCAGCAAGAGAGAAAGCGAGCACGCCTGGCTGCCTCTAAGAGGCTTATCAGGGAGTTGATGATGGACGGTTCCACAGCTGAGAAAACTTTAACACAGTTTTTACATAAATATACTAAAGAGCCACAGGTTCTGAAAGCACAGTCATTAGATTTTCAAATACTTTAATAGTGTGCCAATTAAGTGCTTTGGGTACTTCACATGTGTCAATAATTATTTCCATTGTGCCAGGGCCAACATTTTGTTATAGGCGCCCCCAATATGCCTGACAGCACAGTGCCAGTATTTTGCCAAGAACACCTGGTATGCCAAGAATTACCTCCAGTATGTTCCGACACCAGCATTTGGCCACTGATGTTCCATATGCCAAGTATTACCTATAAATTGCCATGATCTGCATTTTGGCTTGTGACTCACATCCTATCAATGGCCTCTAGTGTGCCAGTGTAGTATTTTGCCATTGGCAGCCTTTACCTCCAGCATGCTTTGGCCAATGGCAAACTTGCACACACACACACCAACTCACAGACACATAAAAATGCACACACCCACACACACACTCTCTCTCACTTATGCTCGCTCACAATCCCTCAGACTCATTCTTTCTCACTCATTCTTACTCATTCTTCAATCTCACATGCCTCACTGGCACTCACTCTTGCTCACTCACTGATACTCACTCATTGACTCACACTTACACTCATTTCACTAATTTTGTACTGTAGCTCACTCATTCTCAATTATTCATTCCAACTCACTCATTCTCACTCACTCACAACTGCTTTTACTCTCACTCACTTATTTCTTCTCACTCATTCACACCTATGTGCACTCAGTCCTAGTTTCACCCACTCTTTCTCACTCAGGCTCACTTATTATCACTCATTCTGACTCATTCTCATTCTGTTATTATCAGTCATTGTCACTCATTTTGTCATTCTCATTCATACTCACATACATTGTCATTCACTCACATTCTAACACTCTCTTACACAGCCTAATAATCATCTCATTCATCGTCACTCACTCACAATGACTTTTGCTCTCACAACTACTAATTCTCACCCAGCCTCACGTGTTGTCACTCACTCAAACCTAGTCATACTCACTCACTGTCACTCCTTCTGCCACTCAACCTCACCCACTTTCACTCATACACACAGTCACACAAGCTCACACATACACACACAGGCACAAGCTCGTACATACGACAGCTCTGTCTGACACAGAGACACACACATGCACACACACATACAGTCACCTGCATGCAGGCATACACAATTTGAGAGGATTTGTTTTAGTTACCACAGCTTGCAGAGGTCCTCTGTTAGATCCTGGTGCATCATTGACCTTCAGGGCAGGCACACAGCTCCTTTGCGAGTTGGGTACGGGCGGGGATGATAGGCCAGTGGCGTAACATAAAATGATGGGTCCCTCCTGCAAAATGTGATGAGGGGCCCTGTCGTATCTCAGATCGCATAGATATGAATTGGTCTTGGGCTCAATGGGGTCCCACTGAAGGGTTGGGATCCCCTTTGGCACAGGTGTCCTGCTTGGGAAAGCAGACTGACTTATTCCATGCCATTAAATTAAGATAAGAATTTATTCAATTGGATGCCAAAAGATTCCTTAAGAATAAATTCTTACCCTAATTTGGGCTAGGCTCATCTGCTCGAAGACACTGTTTCCTACGTCCGTTGTACCATCATTTGTTACTGCTCCTCTTTACCGCAGACTGTGACCCCCTTCATTGCCTGTTTATACCTGTTTTTTTTTTATTACTACCCCCCATGGTGCAATTGTCCTGGAATCTACGATTAATCCTGTTTTTTTTTTTTTTTTTACCCATACTTGTTGACAATTGTGTATTTATGTCCTTCCTTCCGTCCTATTGTAAAGCGCTCTGATATCCCTTGGGATCTTGTTCGCGCTATATAAAACTTTATAAATAAATAAATTCTGCAGGGCATGCAATGGCATGGCTTTGGGAGGTGAGGGAGCCCCCTCCAAAACAAGGAACCCCGGGGTCCCCCACATTGCGGGGGCTGCAGGGGCCTCCATTACGTACCTGCGACAGGCTGATTCCTGTGTAGCCTCTGGAACCGCAGGGCTCAAACCTAAAGCACCAGGGGCTCTGTTAACCAGGGATGCTGCAGCGTACTACGGATGGGAAGCCACTTAGGGGTGTCAGGCTCCTGATGCCAGTGCTAAGATTTTGCCAGCATTTGACAGATGGCTGGTGCAGGTGTCTCTATAGGCTTATGCAAGCCATCAGGCACAGTCACTGTCTCAGGCTGCTGCTCCGCCCTCACCCTCAGTATTGAGGGTCAGCATTTAGTATTATACTAATAGTGAATATAAACCTAATATTCACTAACAGTATAATAAAAAGGGGAAAGCTAGGAGGGCGGATTCCCCGATGCCATAAGGATGAACCGCCACTGTGTGAAAGTTTATGAACCAAGGACCCCCTGGTCGGTTCACCTTGGCAGTCATTTACCCTCAAAGTTAGAGTGACTGCTATGAGCAGTCAAGTCTTCCAACATGTTTCACACCTAAATGAATGACCAGACTACAATGGAGCTTTAGTCAATGTCGGAATGTGTTTCTGAATATGAGAGCTGATCAGGGAGAATGAGTAGAAGGTTACATACCCAGCAAGGTGCATTAATAGGTTAGCAAAAGAACAGTATGATTAGTGAATGGGTGAATGAGGGTGTGTTTAAATGTATGTGAGTGAAATGGAAACTGGGGGAGTGGGAGAGTGGATTGCGTCTAATGAATTGATTGAATATGGATATAACAATGGACAAGCGGGTGAATGAGTGAATGAAGGAATGTGTTTATGAGAAGATAGGTGAATAACATTTAAAGAGACCAATTAGGTGACTAAATGGGTGAAGTATTGACTCTATGGAAGAACGAGACTGTAAGTGAATGGCAGATTTATGACATGGAAGAGTATTTGCACAAGGAAGTGAACGAAGGCACTTCATGAGGAAGAAAACTAATTAAAAGACTGAACCACAGCGTTCGATCATTTGACTCTGTGCCTCCTATGCTCCCACAACTATGCTTCGAGGCACATTTACAGAAGAGACATTAGGAGCCTATGTAAGGGGAGTGATGGCATGTGTCAGGTGTAACTGCAGAAGGATCTGGTAGCAGCCTTCCTCCCAGGAAAACAGAAGAACATGCACCCCGGGGCACCGCCATCCAAAATGGCAGCATTAATTGTCTACTCTGGCTCGGTTTCAGGGAAGTAGACACCCCTTCCCCATCTGCTTGCCATCAAGGGTTTATTTCCCATGATATGAGCCCAACCAGATCTGGGCAGGGGCCCTGCCACCTGAGAAGCAGAAAAGGATTAGCAGGCAGTGGGGGTTGCCAATAGGCTAATGTCATGGACATTACCTTGAGCAGGCCAGGCTTTTTATCCAAGCACACATTGTAAGCTGAGGCGTACAGCCCTGTAAAGCTAGGAGGAACAGAGCCAGCCACCTGAGGTAAGGTGTACAGGGAGGTAGTGCCACACAGCGATGAAAGACCTGAAAATTGCCTTTTCTAAAGAAGTGGCAGGCCAAACATCCTTGCACTGTTCGTGAATCAGAAGTACAAAATTACAAGTCCCAAAATAAAAAGTGCTATTGGCTGAAATGCCAGGTCGCGGAGTGGCGTGACATGGATGGTGAGGGTGCCGAGAGATTGAAAGCATCAACAGAGAGTTAAGGGCCCATCTTCCTTGGAGTAGGACCCATGGCAATCTTGCTGTGCCACTGCCAACTTGTGAGAGTGTCACCCACACACTGAGATAGGTTCTGCCTTAGCATTGCTACAAGCGTAGACTTCTGCAGCTAGTGTGCCAGATGATGCTGACGATATGAATCTGCTGCAGCAGTAAGGCCCTGTCTCATGGTACAGAAGCCTGAGCGGCATCTTTCCCAGGAGCCTCAGCACTCTCTGGAATCCCACCCACAGGCCACCTCTTTGCTTTGATCTCAGACACTGCTTCAGCCAAGCATGGTAGCTTCCGTTTCCTCTCCTGAAAAACAGCTGCAATGTCGAATTAGCAACATTTACTGTCAAATTAGCAGGAAAAAAAGCTACTCTTGGGTGGACCCTCCTGGCAGGGAGGAGAGTAAATGGAAAGGGGCAGCTGCTGACGCAAGATGTTCCTCCAGATCAAGTGGAAAGTTAATGTTGTTTGTCATGTAAACCAACTGGTGTTCTTTCAGGTTCACAGGCTCGCAAGGGCAGCTCTCGGGTTTCGGCAGCTGTTTCTCATTTGGTTGCTTATTTAAGGCTCCTTCTGTAGCTCAAAGTGCAGGTCCACTTTGCAACCTCCCATGCAATTCCTCTGAGCGCGTACTCTGTCCGTACACTTGTGGGCTGGGCGCGGAAGGACAGCCAAGTGTAGACTACTCATTAGTCTGCGGTAAACCAGACCTCTGAGGCCAACCCTTGACTTTCCGCAGCGGGGCGATGTCGTAAGGACGGATCCCGAACGCGCACTTGTCACATCTGGGAAATCGCTATGACTCTGTCCTCTCTATAATTTGGGTAAATGTGCCCACTGTTGTAGTGCAGACCAAGGATTACTGTGTATCGCTGTTTCAAATTATAGGTCAATTATTCTTCTGTGGCTATGAACAAAAGGGGTTACTGCAACAAGGGTTTCCAACTCTACTTAACTGTTTTTTGGCATGGCCCCAGGAAATGATGAAGATGAGAAGTGTAAGTATTCCTCTTGGAAACTCCCTTGGTTCAAAAGATCCACGTAAGGTTTATTGGGGAGCATACCACAGCCAGATCATTATAAGCAGAAAATTGATTTAGCAACTAACTGTACTCTGGACTTTTAAATGTGCATGCAGTGTGTCAGGCCACACTTAAAATTTTGTGTGTTAATAATGTTCACCATAAATAAAAAACTAATATGAAATAGCAAAAGAAAAGTACATAGGAAATGCCACAAATTTTTCATCTTATCCCCTTCATACCTACATGAAACGTATCGCCTTTGTGCATGCATTAAAACCACCTAGAGCTGTGGGCACCAGATTCCAGAAGTACTGGGCAGGTGTAGGCCACACAAGTGCTAGTCCAGCTTTCAACCCAGAGGGAAGATGAGCTGTAATCCCCTTTTCTCCAACCGAGCAGGTTTCAGGTTGAGGGATCAGTCACCCAATCTAACTGCCCACTTCAAAGCTGTCTCTTTAGCAGGGTGCAACCTACGAATTTCTTACTTGACAAGCGTGGTGCAGGCACAATGCTTAAGTGGAGGTTCTATCCTGTGGCCTCCTTTCTCAACACAGTTGTGGCCCAGTTAGTGGGTCCTTTAGTAATCCCTTATTTCAGCACTCAGGCTGATCTGCACCGCTTTTCGGAGCTACAAGCAAGCATTACTTTTCCAACCAGCAGTCTCGCATGCACACTCTTGACAAGGGGTAAACCCTTCATGCTGACACCGGTCTTAGTTGAGAAGGCAGACTCTAATTCACCCAATGGAGATAGATTAGTCGAAACTCTGCGAGCTCCCTCCAATGGTGTTGGAGCTACAGGTCCGCAACCATAGGGAATTCTTAATATTCACATGCCCCCTTTAGTTGCTGGAACTGCATTGGCTCCTGGTTCACAAGAAAGTCCTCTTCAAGGCTGTCTTTTGACTGCACAGGACCCTATACAGACTTGGGGGCATATTTACAAGCCCCTTACGCCACCGGTGGCATTGCGCCATTCCCCATATTTACAAGGTGGCGCTAAGCCACTTAACGTGGCTTAACCCCACCTTGTAAATATGCGCCTTTCTGCAGCAGTCCGCTGCGGCAAAGGGACGGGCAATGGGTGTTGCTGTGGGTGTTCCACCGCAACACTGATTGCTTTTTGAGGCTGTCCCAGATTTACAAGGCTGGGGCAGCGTAAAAAACTAAGGCCAGGTAATACCTGGTCTTAGGAAGGCGATACGAGGAGAAATTATTAATTTCTCCATGTTTTTTGCTCTTTCTATGTGTGATGCATATGTGTGCTGCATTCTGCAGCACACATAGAAAGAGCAAATTGTCATTACTTATTGTGTATGTGCAGAAAGGTCGCCCCTACAGCGCATACACCCTTGCAACATGGCGGCAGGGTGCCTGCGCTGGTGCTAGGCAGCTTTTTTAGCTTCAGCGCTAGAGGAAACGCTGGGGTGCACCAAATATTTGTAAATACAGCACATCCTTGCATTTTGAAAATGTCAGAGCCTGGCGTTGCCAAATTTGGCGAAACACCACGCTCCAACATTTTTTTGTAAATATCTCCCATGGTCATAAGTATCTAGCTGAGAAGATCAGTTTTTTTTGCCCTAGGTGGAATCTTCACTAAACGAATGCAGTGCTTGTCGCTACCACTGCTCACTGTGGCCACTGTGGTGGGTCTTCTCTTGCTTGGCACCAGAAAAATGGAATAAGTTACCTTCTTTCATTCGGCAAGAGACCAATCTCTCTTAAAACCTGGTCCTTTGAACAGCCCTCAGTGACTCTTTCCTCTCAGTTTCTACCCTCTTTCTTTCGGTACAGTATTTATAGTGCCAACACGCTCTTTCCTGGGTAGCAGAGCCCTATTTAAACTCATATAACAAACTCATTTAACAAACTTGTCAAGCCAACTACCAGTTTCTAGTGTTTGCTGGGTAATCGCCATAGTTAACATGGTTAGTAAACAACTCTCCCAGTCCATCTCTTCCAGTTAGAAATATCATGATGAATGTGGATCTTTGATTGTAGGAAATTGGGTTATTGGTTGAGGGGGCGAGAACCTTTTTTAAGCAGAAACCACAATCCCTGTAAGGGTGAACAACAAAAGTCACAGAATTATCCTGAGCTTAACCCTCTGGTAGCTTGGCACAAAAGCAGTGAGTCTTAACTTAGAGGCAATATGTTAAGTATTTATGTAGCACACAAACAGTAACAAAGTGCAAACACAACACAAGAAAAATCCCACACCAATTTAGAAAAAGTGATTGCATTTTAATAAATAATTTCACACCAGAACAACAAAAATCCAATCAGTAGAACCGGAGTTTTGAATTTTTAAAGTTTTTATGTGAAAAATAGCGGCTAAAAGATCAAAGCACCAACTGCAGGGCATCTAGTCGCGCAAGACCAGGACAAAGTCTAAAGTTTTGGCTGACCGTGAAGGAGCACAGTCCGATTCGCAAGGTGGATTGGGCCCAGTCTTGACTTACCATCATCCAAAGTTTTTTTTTTTTGGGTGTTTGGCTACCTGTAGCACCACTTTTCTGCCCCTGTAGCTCAGAACAGGAGACCCGCCAACTAGCCCTTAGAGTTATTCTGGTAGTCCCAGGATCAAGCAGCAAAGCAGGCCTCAAGCAGCTGGACACTCCTCTGAGGGTACAAGGCAGTCCATCTGGGGGTCCCCCGCAGGTCCAGGAGTGAGCTGAAGAGTGGGTCTGAGGCTCCTATTTTTATAGCTGGTGCCAGCTTTGAAGTGGGAGAAACGTCTAGAGTTTTCCCCCCACAGTTGGTTCTGGAATTTCTTTCCTCCCTACCCAGGTTCCAAGGTGTCTGGGATGGCAAAAGGATAGTGTGAAGTTCTTTGTGAGTGTGCTCCTTTGAAATGTAAGTGGGGCAGGGATCAGCTCCGCCACACACAACCTGGCAGGATGGCCCACCCTGCTAACACCTACACCTCCTTTATCTCACTGTCTGGGAGGAATACACAAAGGCCACCTTTCATGCTAATCACACTCATGTGACCCAGGATACAGGCTTCAGCCACTGACATGATTAGGAGAAGAAAATGCCAACTTTCTAAAAATTTGAAACCTGAGAAAGGCTTTCAGCTAACACGACCGCGTTTACACGTCCGACTGAAACAGCATTCCAACTATGTATTAGAATTGATTCACTGAACTGACACAGCGACCATTGGTTTCCAGCTGCATATTTAAGAACCCCAATTGACGCAGGCCTTATCAATTAGTCCAGTACCAGCAATTTCTGAATAATACCGAGCAACCTGCAATCATGACAAGAGACACCACCACGTCCAAGTCCTGATGAAAACCCCTTAATGGTGACGGGGTTGGAAACGCATTGACGACAGCATCTTGGAAAAGCTAACCTCGAGGGCTTAGGGAGAAGGTTTAATTAATTTCCCTCCCAAGTTACCCCAAACTTGACTTAAAGGTCCCCCCGAGCTGTGCATATAGGCAGGAGACATTACAGTGGTATGCAAGTTTCGACTTGCCACTCCGCCTGATTGCTATTTTTGATTTATGGACTGGTGCTTTGATTACCTTTCTTTGTTTCTTCAATTGTACATAAAATGCTGATGTATTATACACATTTGTAAATAATTGTTTATATGTGTTATTTGTCCATGTAATTCATATGTTGAAAAACGTCATCAGTTTGTGTTGCCCTTAATGTTTGACATGATTTGAATGTTATTGAATTTATGAAATATTTCAAAAAATTGTGAAATAAATCACACAAGCCTATGAATTGATTCCACTGGCTCGGTTATGAATAAGCTCTAACTAAAGCTACTGGATACTCTTGTTCATATAACTTTCTAAAAATAGCATTTTCAGAATTGCAACTTACCATCCAACTTTACCATTAAAGAGGATTTTACATTACAATTCTTTAGAGACCAAACATGACAGTTTTACCTGTTCCCAATCAAACGTTATCACTTATTAAATGTAATAATGTAAGCCAATGCTATTCTATGGTAGAGGTAGGCCTTAGAGTAGTGAAAAACAAATGTTAGAGTTTTTCATTACCAGGACATGTAAAACCTAAAAATACATGTCCAAATTTTCAAATACACTGCACCCTGCCCTAAGGGCTGTATAGGACCTACCTTAGGGGTGACTTATGTATTAAATGGGAAGGTTTAGGCTTGAAAAAGGGGTTATTTTGGCAAGTTTAAATGGCAGTTTCAAACTGCACTCAGACGGCAGTGACAGTCCTGATACAGTTTTGAAACGCTACTTAAGTGAGTGGCACAATAAGTGCTGCAGGCCCACTAATACCATTGAATTTACAGGGCCTAGGTATATGTTGTACCACTTTACTAGGAACTTATAAGTAAATTAAATAGACCAATTAGGTGTAGGCCTAGTTTACCGTGGTTAGAGGAGTGAGCATAAGCACTTTTGCACGGGTGAGCAGTGTTAAAATGCACAGAGTCCAAAGGCCAACAAAAACAAATTTCAGCTACCAGGAGGGGCAAAATGTCTGGGGGGAAGACCATCCTGAGGCTGACATTGATCAAGGCACCAAAGGCTGAATGCACGTTCTAAATCCCCCAGCAGTCATTTTCTGTGGGACTGCCCCAATTTCTAGCATGTCTCTGAGAGCAGAAAATAGGCCCACCCTCCTTCTCTGGTTTCAGACACTCCACTGAGGAAATAAATGGAGACTCATTTAAAGGTGGATGGTGATGGGACACAGGCCAAAAACACACTGTTCACCTTCTGTTCTGTTAAGTGGAGATATTAGGCCCGGTTATGAAATCACCATTTTACATGCACACGTTTTTATGTTGCTTTTTCTCCCTAAACACGATTACATTTGACACACATTAATTTGCGTGCACATAGGGGATAACATTCTTCAAACTCAGTTTGCTTACAGCACCATTTTGTAGGCATTCTATCAAGACACCTTGAACATTCTGTACAAGGACTAAGTTCAGCACGCAAGATGTTGTTATTTGTTTTTGGCCGCTCGGCGACAGAACTGTCATAATAGAATAAACAGTAGCAGCCTGGCTGGGACTTCGGCATTACAGCATGGAGGATGTTATTATGTATATGACATCAAGCCTTTGTTTATTAAGAGGAGGATTTTGGTGGCAAAGTGAGGTCGGCACATGCTGGAATTCCAGCTCAGCTGATTCCTGTCACCTCATCCGAGGGATGCTGTCCAACTCTACAGCAAGACGGGCAGCTCACTGACACTTACCCACAGGTAATGGGGAGTTAGACCACCCGGATAGGGATTTGACAGATCCACTCACCTTCGACACAATAGGGTACAATGCACTAGGTAGGAGTATACTATCTTACAGTACTTGTAAGCAAGCATATAGTTTTCTGTTATCAGCAAAATGGTTGAATTGTTCATCTTTTTCACCATTTTCGTAATTCTAATCACATTATTCTGTTTCCTTCTATTAATCATTGCAGCACACGTATTTTACTCAAGAATCACAATGCTTCAAAAAATATTAAAAAGCTTCACTGTGCATTTCTTGTGTATCTTTTTGGGTATGAATAAGTAACTGAGCGAAAGGGTTCTAGATCTGTTACCACGATTTCCATGGGGAGTCAGGGTTGTCATGCTCTGAGGTTGCACCCACATTTGTTACCCTGCACGGTTAGGGGTGCAGATGGTGCACTGTGAGCTAGCAGGTCTATAGGCTAACATACTCTGAGGGGTGCTCATAATCAGTCTTGCACCAGTCCAACGTTTATGTTGTCCTACAAATGCACAGTTTTACTTGAGAAAGTACAAGCTGTACGACAGTTCCAATTTCAGATCACTCAGCTGCAGTGTACCACAAGGATTTTCCTTAAACCCACCTTATTCATAACCATATTGCTCCCTGTGACACACTTTAAATGTTTTGCTCTGTGTGGGCATACTGATGTGGATGACATGCAATTACTGGGGATCCTGCATGGCTCTAATGCAATTAACCTTAATACTTTGGCAAAGATTAAGTTTTAGTGTTTCATGTCATTCCCATTCCACCTGACTCGGCTGGTAACCTGGGATTTCGCTTTGACTCCCTTCTTTCTTTTATGCCACAGGTGAACATGGTTACTTGTATCTGCTTTTTGTCAATGGAAACACTGAGGAAGAATCTTCCTTTTTGAGCAGTTGACGTTTGATAGTTTAATCAATGGCCTCATCTCACCTGGACTATGAGAACCACCTATATTTGGGCCTTTCGAAGTTCCTTGTCAACAGAATACAGCTCATCCAAAATGCTTCTGCTCACCTGCTGCTTGGTCTACATAGATCCAACCAGGTATCACTGCATCTGACCGAATTCCACTGGCTTCTAACATCCAACTCATTCTATTGAATATTCCTGGTCTAGTACATCAGGCCAGTTACCAGAGATGCCCTCTTCATTATCTTTGTAAGAAATTCACACCTTTCTCTCCTGGTCGAGTGCTTCAGTCCTCCTCTTAAGCCCTAAGTCAGAAGAACTTGCACCTGCAGATGGTCCATCTCTCACCAGCCCAACCACAGATGGAACTAAGCCTGAAGTATCAATAGGTGTTACCCGGGGAATTCATTGATACATAAGGGGCCTTACTCTCTCTGAGGCTTTGACTAAACCACAACTTCATGATATTTAGTAAAAGCCTTAAAACTCATTATTTGCTTAAATCTCTTCTGGTAAAGCAAGTGTAGTGCCAGGATACCCAAATTGATGATAGTGCACTCTATAAATATAATTTGTCAATTCATCCACGTCTCCCAATCGCCCACCTGCTTTTTTCCCCACCTCATTGAGAGTCCACACGACTCCACTATCAAGAGCTTCCTGTCTGTGGACCCGATGCCAGTGGACACAGCGTCCTTTCTGCCCAGGACGGCCATGTAAATCCTGCCATGTGTGTGGGAGCCATTTTGGGGGAACAATTAATGAAATGACATGACATGATTATATTTGGTGGCACAACAAGGCATATACTAGAGCAGCTGGACCATCAATCTTTAAATGAGGTCCATAGTCTCAGCGGAATGTTTTTTTCAGCCTGTTTACTGACCGCGTATGTTTCGTAGAGCCTCCAACTTTCAGTTGAAAGATTTACCTCTTACTAACTTCCATAAGGGACTTATTCACACTATCTAACAACCCTTTGTCAAGAAGATCATTCTTTTAGAAACAGCCTCTGGTGACTTAGAGTAAACAGCCACAGCCTTCTGCAACAACCCCTACTAATCCAGAGTCACCCCTACAATAGATCTCAGAAGTGACATAGCAGAATGTATGACGTTACTACGCCATCCATTACCCCGCAGTAGGTTACAACGCGGACGTTACATCGTCCGCGTTGTTACCACGCATGGCTTTACATCGCAAGTCGTTTCTACGACTTGCGCTAGATGGCGCGCTGGACTTAGGAATAGTATAAATTACTATTCCTACTCCAGTTAGCGCAACAGCAGGGAATGTGTTGGATTTAAAATCCAACACATTCCCTGGTGTTGCGCGCCATCTAGCGCAAGTCGTAGAAACGACTTGCGATGTAATGCCATGCGTGGTAACAACACGGACGATGTAACGTCCGCGTTGTAGCCTACCTGCGTGGTATTACCATCATTGTAAACGCTGTTTCCCACATAGCAAGGGTACAATGGGCCCTCATGTAAGCAGTGGAAATGGCCTCGCCTTCCCCTGATTTGATTTAATGATACCGGCATAATTAGGCCCGTACCCCCGCAACTTAGGACCCCGGTACTACTGCACCTGTTGTACTATTGATAAACCCTTTATCGGTTAATGTAATAGACAGACCAGGCTGATTTATAATGTTGTTCCTTGAACTCCTAGCTGGACAATGTTCAATAAACAGGAATTTCATGCGGCTCCAAAAGTGCCTCTCTGTGCTCCAACATCTTGCTGGACCACTTTAAAACTGCATGTATTGATCAATAAGGAGTGAATCTGTTGCTTTAGCTACTGGGTACATTTTACTGGCACTAATTTTGAACTTTGGTTTTCAGTGGATAAAAAACGTGCAGAATTTTAGAATTACTTGTGTGCATGAAAGTGTCAGATTTCTGATGTCACTTGCTGATCAAGGCATGATCTGTACGAACAGGAATAGGTGACAAAAATTGAAAACTGGCGAGAGTAATGGTATAGATACCGCAGGTTTTTTATTGATAATAGTAATACTGGTGCTCCATTGAAACCAGTGCACAAGAGTGATAGCATCAGATTATTTTATTTCTCCTGCACTCAGGAATGTTAGAACTTCAGACCAGGAGGGTAGCTATTGTTGGTGCAGCAGGTACAGTGAAACCGGGGCCAACGACTGTGGAAGGCATATTGCACTACAATCAGAATGTATTTACCATCTAAGCCATGTCTTGGGAGGTCATGTCATTGCTCACATTAGGGTCTATAACACCCTTACTACATGACTGCTTCAGAGAAGGCCTTTTTCACTTCAGCACCTTCCTCTCTTGCAGAAAATGTTTCTGTAATGTAGGACCAAAAATCTGCAAACATGTTTGCTTGTGCCCCTGTGGAAGGAGCTAGGCCACCAGAAATGAAGGCAACTACTGAACACAATCTCTTAAGACAGCTCTTAAGACAGCAGGGTTAGAGTCAGTGCAGGCCTCTAGGGCGCGGTGGAGTGCCGAGTGAGGCAGCTCCCTCCAATCAGGGCTCTCCTCTCACAGCATGAGAGCAGCTCCCTGATTGGTCAAAGAAGTTCCGGCTCCAGCTTCCAGTTCCTGTGGAGGTCCGGAGCAGAGGACGTCACGTTTTGCCCGGTAAGTTTTTAAAAATGTATATATATATATATATATATATATATGAAACCAATGGTGCCCTCAGTTTGAACGTCGGCGCTCCTCTTGTGGCGCGGTGCGAATTTCCTCCGGCACGGCAGCCGGTAATTATGAACAAAGTGACCCCTGAGCCCAAGGATCAATTGAAAACGCACTCACTCGGAATCCGCTGTTTTTCAAGTTGCTTTTTATTGCATTCTAGCAAACATTGCTATGCCCAACGCGTTTCGGTTCCTCACATGAACCTTGATCACGGGTAGATTGTTACTACTACCACATCAACTTCCTGTTTGTGTGGTTGCAAGGCATTCTGGTCATAGTAGTGCACAAATTATTTTTCCATGTCTTTTATGTGATTTTTGTAAAAGTCCATATAAAAGTGCTATATATAAAAAGGTGCTATTTACAAGAATATGTGCAAAACATAGTGCTCAGTAATGTGATTGTTAAAACAATATCATTTAGTATTGCAGTTCAGCCAAACGAATATTTCCCTTATTGGCATCTCGACATTTAAACAAATTCTTCCCTCTAGTGGGTTTACTCCTAAAGCCCTCTTTTTTCTCCATTTTTCCTTTTTTGAACAGAAAATCATTTGACAGTGCGGGTCCTGCTCCGTAACTGATATGGTGCAAATAGGATCGGCGTGTCTGATTTGCATGGATCCAAATCAGCAGAGCCACGGCCATGCATGTTACCAGCCAACCCACTGAGGTATTTAAGTTTTAAATGAAGAGAACTTTGCGGCACCAATTGGGGTAAAACCACCACAACCATAATGCAATGCGATTTGCGCCCATGAGGGGCGGGACTATAAAGGAACCATCGCGAGTGCGATGCAAAATATTGCTGCTTCATCTCTCTACAAGACAAGAACATTGACAAAGGGCGGACGTACGCCCGAAACGCGTTTGGGACTATTGGCAAGTTTCAAGCTGGAACTAGCGAGGTTGTCGGCTCTGCATTCCCTGCAAATAAAAGGATTAATACACGACCGAGCAAAGTTCATTTGAATATATATATATATATATATTTCCCAGTCCACCATGCAGCAACGCCGCAATGCGCACACTCCTTCCACAATTAAAAGGGCTCAATCCATATCTTGCATGAAGAAATTTTATTCCATTAAGGTTCCCAGCCGAAAACCCAACGCCTTGATCACGGGTATGGAAAACAAAACATACCAGCAGTATTTCACAAAATTTACATGTGACGTCAAAAACGTGCTCACCCTGATAATTGACAAAGGACTAGTGCAAAACATATACAAAACATTAAAACAGGTCGGCCATTTTGTAATGGTAATTTTTACCTGTATGCTGAAGTGAATCTTGTTCTACCTACGGTATGATAGCCTTTTGAATATGCACATACAATTGATAATAGTCTACACAATTAGTTTATAATTGTCATGCTGAGACTCAGATTCACAAAAATGAAATGTATATATATATATATAAAAAAAAAAATTTGTGCTCACACCTGGCGCCCCCCCCTCCACATAGATGCCATCCGCTACTGGGCTTTTTCCTAAGTTCCCCATTTTTACTACATGGAAAATAGTTTCCTCGTTGAGAATCCCCTTTCCAAAGACCCCCACCAGTTATGTAGGTGTTCCTTTTCACTCTTCACCAAGGAAAGGGATTTATTCCTAGCAAACACAAGCACATGTACACACAAATGTAGCCCTTAAGCACTACCGTAGTTTCATATGGAAAACTCTCTCTTGCCTATGCCCCTTTAGTGCATCCCAGTGACAAAACCCATGGCTTCCTGTACGTTCTGGAATACCAATGAGAGCCATTTTAGTAATGTTCCGTTAGATGCAACATGATTACAATTTAACAGTTGAAACAATAGACCATGCAAGAATAAGAATTTCATCTGATCCTCTGCACGTCAGGTTTCTCTGCCCCACTGTAAAAACCTTGGGCCCTATTTATGAGAAACTAACGCAGCGCGGTGCCGCAAGTCATTTTGCTGCGACGCTCTGCGTTAGTTTGAAGCACAGGGATGCAACATACTTACAACAATATGTCGCATCTCTGTGCTTTCCCTGCGCTGGCACACAAACTGCTGCCATAGCGCCGGCGCAGGCACCCTTGCACTATGGTGCAAGGATGCCTGCGTCGTGGGGAGATTGTTTTTGTGCAGGAAGGGGCACCTTCCTGCACAAAAACAATCAATTGAGGTGATTTCCTCTTCCAATGTGTGCTGTAGAATGCAGCACGCATTGAAAGAGGAAAAAAACGAGGAGAAATTAAAACATTTCTCCTCATTGCGCCTCCCTACGCCACTGGGGTGGCGTAGATTTCTAACACATTTCCAGGTTTATGATTGCTTGTAAATCTCGAAATACATCAGTGGACATGGGTGTTGCGTGGGAACACCCACAGCAACACCCATGTCACGCCCCCTAACACGCAAGGTGTGGAGTGAAAAGGAGCGATATTTACAAGCACACGTAAAGCCACGCAGGGTGGCTTTACGGGTGCTTGTAAATATTACGCATCAGGTTGCGCCGCCGGTGCGTCACGCAACATGACGCACCGGCAGCGCAAGGGGCTTGTAAATAAGCCCCCTTATTCTTAGATGAAATTATATAATAAACACAATGATGAAATGGAGGTTTTTTTCATGACTGATCTCTTGTATAAGCTATCAATTTTTGCTGTTCGGGTCTGTGCGAACGTTTGTTTTCTATATGAGATACTTGAAGTGTAGAATTGGTGAGACAACATAATTAGATGAGACAGTAATACAAGATGTAAGAAAACAAAATAGAGACAGGCCTTGCAACTGATGTTACACACAGATGACACATCATTTCTATGCATAAGTAATGCATGCCACGTTTGTACTTATATTGCTGCATTTATTTGTATACAAGCATTTTGTTAAGTGCAAACAAATCTTATGGTAATAAATCACTTTCAAGGGACACGTTGAAAGCGATAAGTCTAAAGAAGAAACAGATTGTTACAAGCAGACAATGTCAAAGTACACAAAAAATGCGAAGATTACAGGAGAACTGCATTCTCACTCACATGACGGCAGGAGAAAAGAGAGTTCTTCATTGGAAGAACTGCCCAAAACTTAAAAGTTTCTATTAGAAAGTAACACAGAGCTAGGTAAATAGTTCTCTTTTCAGAAAGCCCTCACAATTGAGAAGACCTAGGAGAAAATCTGTTCACCTTTTTAGGTCGAAGCCTACCAGACAGTGCAGCTGTCTGCTTTGCTAAGACATCTTGGGAACATTCAGAACGCTTCCCTTACCATTGGCTTTTTGGTTTGTAACTCACATTTCTGGTTTTCTATTTGCTGGCTTTATTTGTTTTAGGCTGTCCAGCTTGAGTTCATCCCTCCCAAGTAGCAAAGCCTTTTCACACTACCTCTCCTTGTATTCTTCTGCAGTGCTCCTCTCTGGAAAAGGGCCTGTAAATCTTGTTCTTGTCACATTTCTTGTGCATTCAAAGACAGAGGTCAAATGTCAGGCTCTGTCTTCTGAGGGAGCTTGCTGCTTACTATTTATTCTCTGACTTCAAAGTGAGAGGATTTATGTGACAATCTTGCTGGATACTGGGGGTAGGAAAGTTTTTTTCTAGCACACAGCAACATTTAAATGAGCTGTGCAAGTATTTCAGAACATATCAGAATTAGGAAAGCACAAATGAAACACATTTCTGGTAATTATGAACCGTGTTGGAAACAAATACTTTAATATGATCAAAACAAATCAATACACTAGGTGATGCCATTTCCACACATTATTGTTTGTGCGCTGTATAGTCTTATTAGTAAAACTGTATGTCTGTGCAAATGAAATAGGCATTTAAATTGTAAATATGTTGTCTGTAATGGCAGTGTGCTACCACATCATGCACACTCCACTCTATTGTGATACCAATCCTATGCACACGAAAAACAACTTTATACAGGGTAATGATAATCACTATCCCAAAGGTAAAAAAACCATGAATTCTTCAGCCGTTATAGTTCATTTTAATGTTCAGAGTATTTTTCAAGCCAGCCAACACGTGTTTCGTCAGTGGGTAATGACCCTTGACTTCTTCAGGGCTGGAGAACAACAAAAAGTAGTGATGTAACATTCTATATACAGCGATACAAAAGGGGATGATGGACGGAACGTTTGAGCCAATCAAACACTCACCCCCAGTCAACTGATCTGGGTTTAATCCATCATCATTCTTTAGCTCACTCCACCACCCCAGTTCAGACATGGCCATATGCAAATCAGTCTGACCCTGTGCCTCATGGGAACAGTCCAGCCCGAACTGCTAAGCCATGTCTTCCCTGGACCGGAAACAAGCATCCTAGGACCGGTTTCTGGCATTCCAGCCGTCATCAGCCAGGCTTGCTTGAATCCAGTGGCAAAGTGAGCAAGGGACCCACGTCTGGGCATACCCCCGCCAACTTAGGGCGAACAAAGCGATACAAAAGGGGATGATGGACGGAACGTTTGAGCCAATCAAACACTCACCCCCAGTCAACTGATCTGGGTTTAATCCATCATCATTCTTTAGCTCACTCCACCACCCCAGTTCAGACATGGCCATATGCAAATCAGTCTGACCCTGTGCCTCATGGGAACAGTCCAGCCCGAACTGCCAAGCCATGTCTTCCCTGGACCGGAAACAAGCATCCTAGGACCGGTTTCTGGCATTCCAGCCGTCATCAGCCAGGCTTGCTTGAATCCAGTGGCAAAGTGAGCAAGGGACCCACGTCTGGGCATACCCCCGCCAACTTAGGGCGAACAAAGCGATACAAAAGGGGATGATGGACGGAGCAGCTTGAGCCAATCAAACACTCACCCCCAGTCAACTGATCTGGGTTTAATCCATCATCATTCTTTAGCTCACTCCACCACCCCAGTTCAGACATGGCCATATGCAAATCAGTCTGACCCTGTGCCTCATGGGAACAGTCCAGCCCGAACTGCCAAGCCATGTCTTCCCTGGACCGGAAACAAGCATCCTAGGACCGGTTTCTGGCATTCCAGCCGTCATCAGCCAGGCTTGCTTGAATCCAGTGGCAAAGTGAGCAAGGGACCCACGTCTGGGCATACCCCCGCCAACTTAGGGGCGAACAAAGCGATACAAAAGGGGATGATGGACGGAACGTTTGAGCCAATCAAACACTCACCCCCAGTCAACTGATCTGGGTTTAATCCATCATCATTCTTTAGCTCACTCCACCACCCCAGTTCAGACATGGCCATATGCAAATCAGTCTGACCCTGTGCCTCATGGGAACAGTCCAGCCCGAACTGCCAAGCCATGTCTTCCCTGGACCGGAAACAAGCATCCTAGGACCGGTTTCTGGCATTCCAGCCGTCATCAGCCAGGCTTGCTTGAATCCAGTGGCAAAGTGAGCAAGGGACCCACGTCTGGGCATACCCCCGCCAACTTAGGGCGAACAAGCGATACAAAAGGGGATGATGGACGGAACGTTTGAGCCAATCAAACACTCACCCCCAGTCAACTGATCTGGGTTTAATCCATCATCATTCTTTAGCTCACTCCACCACCCCAGTTCAGACATGGCCATATGCAAATCAGTCTGACCCTGTGCCTCATGGGAACAGTCCAGCCCGAACTGCCAAGCCATGTCTTCCCTGGACCGGAAACAAGCATCCTAGGACCGGTTTCTGGCATTCCAGCCGTCATCAGCCAGGCTTGCTTGAATCCAGTGGCAAAGTGAGCAAGGGACCCACGTCTGGGCATACCCCCGCCAACTTAGGGCGAACAAAGCGATACAAAGGGGATGATGGACGGAACGTTTGAGCCAATCAAACACTCACCCCCAGTCAACTGATCTGGGTTTAATCCATCATCATTCTTTAGCTCACTCCACCACCCCAGTTCAGACATGGCCATATGCAAATCAGTCTGACCCTGTGCCTCATGGGAACAGTCCAGCCCGAACTGCCAAGCCATGTCTTCCCTGGACCGGAAACAAGCATCCTAGGACCGGTTTCTGGCATTCCAGCCGTCATCAGCCAGGCTTGCTTGAATCCAGTGGCAAAGTGAGCAAGGGACCCACGTCTGGGCATACCCCCGCCAACTTAGGGCGAACAAGGCGATACAAAAGGGGATGATGGACGGAGCGTTTGAGCCAATCAAACACTCACCCCCAGTCAACTGATCTGGGTTTAATCCATCATCATTCTTTAGCTCACTCCACCACCCCAGTTCAGACTAACGAGACAGTGAGACTGATTACCAACTTCAATGATTATAGTGAAGTCCTGGCCAAGAGCTTACGCAAACATTGGAAACTCTTGAAGGAGGATACTACATTGACTAAATATATTCACAGACAACCCCAGATTACGTATAGAAAAGGCAGGACGCTGAGGACTAGGCTTAGTCCCAGTTACCAGTGTTCGCAACATGTTGACAACTGGTTAACACCTCACACTTTGGGTTTTCATAAGTGTGGATCCTGTGGGGTGTGTAGATGGGCATCCGATCACAGGAGAGAATTTAGAGGTCCCAACAAAACGTATTTGATTAGACACAACACAACATCAACTGTAACACCAAGTATACGGTTTATGTTCTAGAATGCAAATGTGGCGGCAAGTATGTGGGCAGTACTATCAGACCCCTCAGAGATAGAATCATGGAACACACACGGGCTGTCAAACACCGGGATTCCAGATATCCACTGGCGCTACATGTTTGGGAATGCCCCTTACAGGGCCCACATAAGCAATTCATGTTTTATGGTATAGATGTGACGAGTTTGAGTCCCAGGGGAGGGAACTGGGAACTCAGACTCAGACGCTCTGAGGCACTTTGGATTATGCGTCTCAAAACCTATGAATGCGGTTTTAATAGTGACCGAGAGATGCATTACTTTCTAGGGGACTGAATGTGGAAAGGGTTCTCTGCGCCAATTTTGTATTTATCTGTGGTGTACCTGTCATAATTCCAGCTATAATGCGCGTTTGCAGTGGCAACGCTTTCTGTTGACCATTTATGTGGTAATTATTTGTTTCTAAAGATGGAATCAGGCTATATGTGTTTATCTGGAGTGTATAGCCTATTGCTAATTTCATTGGGTGCTTTGCCTTTCTGCCCTTGTGTGATTATACCTAATAATAATACTGTTTAAGTGCTCACTATGTGTGTTGATGTGAGCTGTGCATGTCATGTGGCTCTTCAAATTTTTATACGTTATAGATGAAGGACACAACTTTATATCATGTGCTTAGTGAGATCTCTTTGTCACAATACTCAAAGTGATAGTTTTGCAAGATGTGCCTGTTATGCAACTCATAATGGTAACACCGTTTGAAGAGGGTGGTTACTAGTCGACACCATGTTCTCAGTCGGGTCTCTACAAACCTGAATTCATTTAACTATGTTAGTTTGGTTATCTGTGTATTAGATAACGCGATGATCATAACACATTAAATTTTATTGTGTATTATTTTAGCGTAAATGTGCTCTATGAGTTGGTAGCACCTTTTGTGGTCTTTCCTTTAAAATGTTCTCTCCCTTTTGATTATTTCTCTCATCACTACTCTCTTACTCGTCTCTTGGCACTCGGCACCTATTTAATTATGGAAGGTGATTTTAGTGAGGGTTTACGGTCTAGTTGTTGCTTTCGAACTCCTGATAAATGGACTTCCGGGTTGTAACGGACAACCGCTTCCGGTTGATTGAAATCCCGGGAACTATCGGGACGCGTTGGTGTACTCGCCAATTGTGAGTTTCTTTTCTTTTGCGATCCTTAGTATATATTTAAAATGTTTTGGTGGAACTGTGTCCACCACTCGGGTTGTAATCGAGGTCATTGTCGTTTTCCTCATACTTTTCTAGAGCTCGTAATTGAGTTAGTGTAGACGGCGTATTTTCCGTCTATAGATGGTTTTAAGGACCCCTTAAAGACGAGGAGCGCCGTATTTAAGGGATATACGGGCTGTGCAAGGGCACTTTGGACATTATGCGACATACAGGATCCGAGGTAAGAGATGGTAGTGGATTTAATGGGAGGCTATTTAGTAGTAATCTCTTATGGGGAATTGCGGAGTCTGTTTTTCAATGTCTTGACTGACAGGGACAGGTTACTGATATGACATACTGTTTCTGTTTGGAAACCACAGGACTTGAACGAGTTGTTGTTGTAAGGAAACAACTGTAAGACGACCCCGCCGGGTTGGAACTATCACCGGCCAAGAGGTGAGCCGTGTAGTATTTTGGGCTCATTTCTGATTTTGATTTGATACGATAAGAACCGTTTTTATTAGTGTTTGTTGGGATTTTTAAGATTATCTATCTTTTTGAATGGGTTTTCAGGTCTGAATGGTTGGTCAGATCATAATTGAGGTATGTTGCTTCACTTTTATTAGGTGGCGTTTTTCACTGTTACATAGGTGGTAACGGGCACAGGGTGTTTTTATGGATTCATTGTAATATAGTATCTCAGATGGCTTGTGGTAGAGTGTTTGGATTAGGGCATACGGATCCTATGTCCAGCTGTTCTCCTGTTTTAATGATATAAATATCTTTCTTTTTAATTCACATGGTTTGACTATGGACTAAGCACTTCTTGGCTCTCTCTATCTTCCTCTCTCTCTTTTTCTGTACTGAAGTCCTGTTAACACAGAGACTTATGTGCCGATCTTTTTCTTAATAATTGCTGCTATGGAATTTTTCCATTTTTATATACATATGGTATTAGATAAGTGTTTTAATGTGAGGTGTAATTCTTTTTGGAATGTGTTAACACTGTATAATGTATGTTGGTGTATATAGAATGTGACATCACTACTTTTTGTTGTTCTCCAGCCCTGAAGAAGTCAAGGGTCATTACCCACTGACGAAACACGTGTTGGCTGGCTTGAAAATACTCTGAACATTAAAATGAACTATAACGGCTGAAGAATTCATGGTTTTTTTACCTTTGGGATAGTGATTATCATTACCCTGTATAAAGTTGTTTTTCGTGTGCATAGGATTGGTATCATAGTTGCTTTGGACCCTTGTCCTGGTTTGGGGGTTTATGGGATTATTCCCCCCACCTATAGCACCGTTAGAATTGTCAATTAGGTTTGAACTTATCACGTTATTAGGTTTAGCGCCATCCTCTCTACCTGTGAGAATTAATAATCCCCTCCAGTTTTAGTTTAGGAATCTAGAGTCAGGTAGGGCAGCTACCGCATGGGATACAGATATTAATATGGACAGGGACAGAATAGCGGAGGAGCTCTTTGATAATCTAGCAAAAGGAGGTACTATCAGTAAAAGTTTGACTAGCATTACACCTCTACGTAAAGAAGGTTTAAGAGAGAAATTCATTAAACTTGAAAAATTGAAGAAGAGTGAAAACTCTAAGTGGTGGGATGGGGCGACCCTCAAGCAGTACTTGCGTCTTAATAGGATACCCAGGGGCCTGAGGGCACAGATCTTCCCCACCTATGATGATCTTGAAGAGGACCACCTCAAACGGTGGGAGGATGCTCTGATACTAAATTCGAATACCCTGATGGATATACTAATAGAAAATGCAGAGAGGAAGGTAGTGAAATTACAAATTGAAATTTCTACTATTGAGAAAGAAATAAGGGATTTAGATCTGAGAGATGGGACAGAAAAGAATTATGTCATTCTAAATGAAATATTGGTTAAACATCAGAATGACATAAAAGAAAGAAAGGCCAGGAAACTTCGTAGGGATGAGTATGATTATAGAGAACGGAGGGTCTTTACATATGCCAGAAAATACGATCAATGTTTCCAAGCGGGACAAGAGAAAGAAAAGAGTGATAAGCCAGTTTCGGTATCAGCATCGTCTAGTACTACTTCACTAAATGCCCCCTTAACTAGTGAGAGTGAGGCAGATGTTGCAGGTCTCTCTTCTGAAGATAGACGTGGTAACTCATCTTTTTTACACGAGGTAAAAAGAATTCAGAAAGGGAACAGGACTCAACCCAGACGTCGAGATCAAGACAAAGGACACGCAGAGGGAAAAGAGCAGGAGCAAGTAGATTACAGAAGGAAACTGAGATCTGGGGACGAAAGGCACAAATAGATAGGGCTGACAATGGGGTGGAGGTTATTAATCTGTCCTCTAAAACTCTGAATAATGACATGATTTCACTCTTGGAGAGGGGCCTTAGCTTCAATCCAAAAGATGAGGGTGACTTGTGTAATACAAGAATTGATTTGTTTAAGTTTGTGAGGAATGTGAAGATTAAGAAATACTTTGATTGTTGTCCAGCACAGAATAAAAGAATTGTCAATATTCCTACTGGCTCTCTCTTAGATGTACTTACTATCCAGGATGTGCATGACACACATCTTCTCCTCTCACTTACAGATACTGAAGACACTCCACTACACATGACTACACTGCTGGAGGAATTGAATGTGGACGTTGATTATAGTCTTGACAGTGGTTTAAAAACAAAATCTAAATGGACCCCGGTTTTGCCAGGGGGTAATGCAATTGACTTGTTTCATAGACTTGTTTTAGAAGATCTTGACAAATTTGATTTTAAAAGGACCACGAATAAGGTTAGACATACTGACAATCTTTTGCCCGGTGAACGCCTAGCACTTAAAACATTGTCCTCAGATGATGAATTAATCATTAGAGAGCGGACAAGGGGGCAATATAGTTGTAATGAATAAGTTGGACTATAATCAGGAGATCCTTTCTCAACTCTGTGACCCACTATGTTATGAGTTTCTTGGTTTTAATCCAATAGGACCACTTACATTGGAGATCAATAGGAATTTGATTCAGTGGCATGGAGCTGGCCTTATTAATGACGATGAACTTAAATACCTAAAGGTGTACAGACCACAATACCCATGCATGTACACGTTGCCAAAGGTCCATAAACAATTGCCTTTCCCCCTGGGAGACCTATCGTGTCAGGTATAGGGGGTCCCACGGAACGTTTGGCTGAGTACGTGGATCTCTTTCTTTGTCCTCTTGTGCGAAATCTTCCCTCATTTATAAGGGATACCAAGCATATTTTAAGTATCTTAACGGATTTTACATGGGAGTATGGCATGATTTTGGTGACTATGGATGTCGTCTCGCTCTATACTAGTATTAGTATACGACATCATCTTCATAGGAGATCTGCAACTCAGTGGCAGCATACAGAGATGTTACTCACCATGATGACCCTTATACTTGAGAATAATGTTTTTCTGGTGGACAGACAGTGGTATCAACAAAAGAGAGGTGTAGCCATGGGGTCGAAATTTTCACCTAGTTTTGCTAATCTCTTCATGGGACGTTTGGAGGAAGAAGTGATCTGGGGACATAAGGGCAGTAAATATAGCGACTCAATTTTATTCTGGGGTCGTTATATAGATGACTGTCTTCTTATTTGGTCGGGTACTGAGGAGAAATTGGAACAATTTTACACCTATATGAATAGTAATGATTATGACATTAGGTTTACACATCAGCATAGCACGTCTAGCATTACATTTTTGGATATTGAAATTTACATTAGTGACAATGACCTGCACACACGACTTTTCCGTAAGGAAACTGCTTGTAACTCTATTTTACACGCCGAGAGTGCTCACCCCTCTCACCAAATACAGGCTATTCCTTTTGGTGAGTTTACTCGGGCTAAGAGGAATTGCAGTAATGAAGTAGATTTTGAAACATGTCTTCGGTCTATGAAATCTAGATTTAGGAATAGGGGCTATACTCAACACAATTTGGCTGAAAGAAGGATTAGGAATACATGCAGGGAGGTTACGCTCCGTGATAGGATGCCCAGACCCGGTACTAACGAGACAGTGAGACTGATTACCAACTTCAATGATTATAGTGAAGTCCTGGCCAAGAGCTTACGCAAACATTGGAAACTCTTGAAGGAGGATACTACATTGACTAAATATATTCACAGACAACCCCAGATTACGTATAGAAAAGGCAGGACGCTGAGGACTAGGCTTAGTCCCAGTTACCAGTGTTCGCAACATGTTGACAACTGGTTAACACCTCACACTTTGGGTTTTCATAAGTGTGGATCCTGTGCGGTGTGTAGATGGGCATCCGATCACAGGAGAGAATTTAGAGGTCCCAACAAAACGTATTTGATTAGACACAACATCAACTGTAACACCAAGTATACGGTTTATGTCCTAGAATGCAAATGTGGCGGCAAGTATGTGGGCAGTACTATCAGACCCCTCAGAGATAGAATCATGGAACACACACGGGCTGTCAAACACCGGGATTCCAGATATCCACTGGCGCTACATGTTTGGGAATGCCCCTTACAGGGCCCACATAAGCAATTCATGTTTTATGGTATAGATGTGACGAGTTTGAGTCCCAGGGGAGGGAACCGGGAACTCAGACTCAGACGCTCTGAGGCACTTTGGATTATGCGTCTCAAAACCTATGAATGCGGTTTTAATAGTGACCGAGAGATGCATTACTTTCTAGGGGACTGAATGTGGAAAGGGTTCTCTGCGCCAATTTTGTATTTATCTGTGGTGTACCTGTCATAATTCCAGCTATAATGCGCGTTTGCAGTGGCAACGCTTTCTGTTGACCATTTATGTGGTAATTATTTGTTTCTAAAGATGGAATCGGGCTATATGTGTTTATCTGGAGTGTATAGCCTATTGCTAATTTCATTGGGTGCTTTGCCTTTCTGCCCTTGTGTGATTATACCTAATAATAATACTGTTTAAGTGCTCACTATGTGTGTTGATGTGAGCTGTGCATGTCATGTGGCTCTTCAAATTTGTATACGTTATAGATGAAAGACACAACTTTATATCTGTGCTTAGTGGGATCTCTTTGTCACAATACTCAAAGTGATAGTTTTGCAAGATGTGCCTGTTATGCAACTCATAATGGTAACACCGTTTGAAGAGGGTGGTTACTAGTCGACACCATGTTCTCAGTCGGGTCTCTACAAACCTGAATTCATTTAACTATGTTAGTTTGGTTATCTGTGTATTAGATAACGCGATGATCATATCACATTAAATTTTATTGTGTATTATTTTAGCGTAAATGTGCTCTATGAGTTGGTAGCACCTTTTGTGGTCTTTCCTTTAAAATGTTCTCTCCCTTTTGATTATTTCTCTCATCACTACTCTCTTACTCGTCTCTTGGCACTCAGCACCTATTTAATTATGGAAGGTGATTTTAGTGAGGGTTTACGGTCTAGTTGTTGCTTTCGAACTCCTGATAAATGGACTTCCGGGTTGTAGCGGACAACCGCTTCCGGTTGATTGAAATCCCGGGAACTATCGGGACGCGTTGGTGTACTCGCCAATTGTGAGTTTCTTTTCTTTTGCGATCCTTAGTATATATTTAAAATGTTTTGGTGGAACTGTGTCCACCACTCGGGTTGTAATCGAGGTCATTGTCGTTTCCTCATACTTTTCTAGAGCTCGTAATTGAGTTGGTGTAGACGGCGTATTTTCCGTCTATAGATGGTTTTAAGGACCCCTTAAAGACGAGGAGCGCCGTATTTAAGGGATATACGGGCTGTGCAAGGGCACTTTGGACATTATGCGACATACAGGATCCGAGGTAAGAGATGGTAGTGGATTTAATGGGAGGCTATTTAGTAGTAATCTCTTATGGGGAATTGCGGAGTCTGTTTTTCAATGTCTTGACTGACAGGGACAGGTTACTGATATGACATACTGTTTCTGTTTGGAAACCACAGGACTTGAACGAGTTGTTGTTGTAAGGAAACAACTGTAAGACGACCCCGCCGGGTTGGAACTATCACCGGCCAAGAGGTGAGCCGTGTAGTATTTTGGGCTCATTTCTGATTTTGATTTGATACGATAAGAACCGTTTTTATTAGTGTTTGTTGGGATTTTTAAGATTATCTATCTTTTTGAATGGGTTTTCAGGTCTGAATGGTTGGTCAGATCATAATTGAGGTATGTTGCTTCACTTTTATTAGGTGGCGTTTTTTCACTGTTACATAGGTGGTAACGGGCACAGGGTGTTTTTTATGGATTCATTGTAATATAGTATCTCAGATGGCTTGTGGTAGAGTGTTTGGATTAGGGCATACGGATCCTATGTCCAGCTGTTCTCCTGTTTTAATGATATAAATATCTTTCTTTTTAATTCACATGGTTTGACTATGGACTAAGCACTTCTTGGCTCTCTCTATCTTCCTCTCTCTCTCTTTCTGTACTGAAGTCCTGTTAACACAGAGACTTATGTGCCGATCTTTTTCTTAATAATTGCTGCTATGGAATTTTTCCATTTTTATATACATATGGTATTAGATAAGTGTTTTAATGTGAGGTGTAATTCTTTTGGAATGTGTTAACACTGTATAATGTATGTTGGTGTATATAGAATGTGACATCACTACTTTTTGTTGTTCTCCAGCCCTGAAGAAGTCAAGGGTCATTACCCACTGACGAAACACGTGTTGGCTGGCTTGAAAAATACTCTGAACATTAAAATGAACTATAACGGCTGAAGAATTCATGGTTTTTTAAACTTTGGGATAGTGATTATCATTACCCTGTATAAAGTTGTTTTTCGTGTGCATAGGATTGGTATCATAGTTGCTTTGGACCCTTGTCCTGGTTTGGGGGTTTATGGGATTATTCCCCCCACCTATAGCACCGTTAGAATTGTCAATTAGGTTTGAACTTATCACGTTATTAGGTTTAGCGCCATCCTCTCTACCTGTGAGAATTAATAATCCCCTCCAGTTTTAGTCCACTCTATTGTGCACCACTCTGCGCCACTTGTCTCTACACCACTCCAATCTATGCTACTCAACTTCATGCCACTCTGCAACACTGCACTCTGCGCCAATGCACTTTACTCTGCACCACTGTGCACCACTGCACTCTACTCCACACCACTGCACTCTACACCAATCCACTGTACGACACTTCAATCTACTCTGCACCACTGCACTCTATGCCACTTCAATCTACTCTGTGGTACGCACTTTACTCATCTTCAATCTACTTTACGCCACTGCACTACATACCACTTCAATCTACTCTGCGCCACTGCACTCTGCTCCACTTCAATCTACTCTGCACCACTGCACTCTACTCCACTTCAATCTACTCTGCACCACTGCACTCTATGCAACTTCAATCTACTCTACACCAGTGTACTCTTCTCTGCACCACTCTACGCCATTGCACTCTATGCCACTCTGCTCCACTCTGCACCACTGCACTGTACGCCACTGTATTCTACGGCACTGCACTCTACTATGCAACACTCTATTATATGCCACTGCATTCTACGATGCTGCATTGTACTGTGCTGAATTCTGCTGCTGCATTCTACGCCACTATACTCTGCAACACTCTGTGCCATTGCACTCTACACCAGTCCGCTCTACTCTACGCCACTCCACTGTAGGCCACTCCACGTGACTTCACTCTATGCCTCTCCAATACACAACACTCTATGCCACTTCACTCTATGGCACTCTACTCCACTCTTCGCCATTCCACTCTATGAACCTCAACACCACTCTCCTCTACGCCACTAACCTTCAGCCATGCTGAACAGCAGCCACGCTGGTGTACAACATGGCTAAAACACATTGGCAAAGCCAATAGCTCTTGCATGGGCGAGACTTATTGGCTTTGCCAATGTTTGTCGATCCCCCTGGCCAGTACCAAACTGCATAGTGTCCCCACCACTGCCTCTTACCTGAGCTGTAACAATGCAAGCCTGTGCAATGTGGCGGCAGAGCAACGTTTGCTTCAGAAGCAGAAAAGTGCAGTACGTGTGCAGAAAGGCCTGCGTGCCCTCATTCAACCAGTGTGTGCCCCCATGAGTGAGCACTGCTGTTCATCAGGAAATCAGAAAAATTATATTAACAATAGAACAATCCCAATGCATATGCTATTTTACTCAAAAGTGCGGATAGTAAACAATGATAGAGAGACTACTCAAAGATATGGGGTCACAAGCAAAAGGCCAGGAGTCGCAAATTGAAGTCAAGGGGTCGAAGGTGCGACCCCTGACTGTCCCTAAATAATGTCCATGAGAGCTTGTAGTAAACCTGAGTGTATCAGTACATCCTGCCATGGAGTAACCGCTGTCTATCCACCGAGTGGGATTTCTCAGGCATAACATTGCACCACTGTGGGGTAATAATGCAGTGATATCCTTTTGTACCTTGCAACCATAAACAAAGCCTTTTGTTTGTAAAGTTGTGAATTACTTTGTGCATTTAGCCCTAATGTATAGGTTTATGCATATATGCTGCTGACATTTAGAACATTTTCCCTATTCACAAAGGTTCCAAGCCAGTAACTGGGAAGTCTACAATATGTAAAGATTCCATGCACTACCTCTACTTTCTTCACCTTGTTGCTGAAGATCGCTCTTGTCCAAGGCACAGCAAATTTGCAGCCATATGGTTAAGGAAAAAGTGTGTGCACGCATTTTTTAATTCTGTTTTATTGGTCACATCGAAAACATGCTTCAAATAAATGAAGCTTGAGTCTTTGCACAGTTTCTGCACTACTGTTACCTGCTGTATTCTGACATAACCTTAAAAGAGCAGAAAGTGTGGGAAGATCATTGAAAATGGTTGGGAATCCTCTCAAAGCAGGGGCATGGAGGGAGCTGCCAAGGCTCTGGGGCCCAGGCTCCACTCTTTTCAGGGCCCTTTGCTGCCAGGTCTAAATGTATTTACATTAGGGCTGTGCAAAATGCATGCAATTTAAATTTGCGTAATTACACAACATTTTGGGAAAACTATGGGCAATTGCGCAAAATGCAAAAACTGCATTTAGGGGCAGATGTACGATCGTTTTTTGCGGTCGCAAACGGGAATTTGGCCCGTTTGCAAATGCAAAATAGGTCAGCCCCATGTACAAACCACATTTAGCGAGTCGCTAACCTATTAGCGACTCACAAAATATGGTTTGCGACTCGCTATTAGGAAGGGGCATGCCAAGGGCGTCCCTTCCAAATAGCGAGTCCATCACCCATGTAAGATTGTTTTGCAACCACATTTGCGGTCGCAAAACACTCGCAGTTTACCACCCTTTTCAAAAGGGTGGTAAGCCACTCGTAAACAGGAAGAGGTCCCCAGGGGACCCCTTCCCCTTTGTGAATAAGTGCGTAAATATTTTTAAGAGCAGGCAGTGGTCCCAGGGACTTTTTTTAAATGCAGCCCCTTTTCCAGTTTAGGAAAACGGGCTGCATTTTAAAAAAAAACTGCTTTATTAAAAAAGCAGTCACAGACATGGTGGTCTGCTGACCCCAGCAGGCCACCATCCATGTGAGTGCGAGCCATTCCCAATGGGGTCGCAAATTGGGACAGCCTCATGAATATAATGAAGCATGCAATTTGCGACCCCATTGGGAATCGCAAACAGTGTCTGAGACACTATTGTACATTCATTTTTGCGAGTCGCAATTTGACACAATTTGCGACTCACAAAAATGAATGGTCTTACATCTGGCCCTTAGTGCTATATTTTAGTGCAAAATGCATCCTTGCGTCTATTTTGGATGCAAGCACGTATTTTGCATTAAAAAAAGACCAAAAAGAACTATCACCACAACCGCTAGCCACTCGCATTATGGTAGTATTGTTCTGGTGCACTCATGTTACATTTTTGCAGAGAATGGCGCATAATTACATGACATGGCTAGCAGTGTAATTTTCCACACTTACACTTGCGCCATGACGCAATTGTGCCTGACTTGGTGCTAGGCAGCTACATGTGTGCCAGCGCTAGGAGAGAGCACAACTGCGCCATATATTTGTAAATATGGTGCAGGTCTGCTCTCTCCCTTTCATGCAGCCCAGAGCAGCAACTTGCTGAAATCATGGTAACTCCGTACTCAGCTCTTCTGTTCTGCTCCCGGAGGGACAGGGCAAGCAACAACTGGTGGGCGAGGGCTGGTGGTGGGTGTTACAGGGCAAGCAGGGGGAGGAGAGAGCAGGGGAAGGAACAATGGGCAAGCAACAAAGGGACAAGCAATGACGCGGGAGTGTGGAGGTGGCATGGGGTAAGCAACAAAATTGGGCAGGCAATGATGCGGGATGGGGAGGGGTGAAGCAACAAGGACAGAGCAAGCAACGATAGGCAAGCAATGACCGGGGACAGAGCAAGCAACAACGAGCAAGAAAAGACATGGGACGGAGGACAGGAGAACAACCAACAACGACCACGATGGGGGAAGAAGAAGAAAATAAAAGTACCTCAATCCCAGCGCAAGCAGAGGAAAGACACTAATCAAAAAGAAGCAATTAGTACTTGGTCCATGTTGCACAGAAGGGAAAAACAAACAAAGAGAAAGTGAAACCAGCACATGCTGACCAATCAGGAGCCAGCAAACAAGAGTGACAGTGAAGCCAACGAATAGTAATTAATGGGTAGGCTTCAAGCCTCCTTTTAGTTAACAAAATGTCTTGTACGTGACAGCGCATGTGCTGTCTCAGGCAAGACCTAAAATTAACAAATTCAAGATGCCTACCATACCTGCCAAAGCAGGGAGCCGTCCTGTATTGAAGGAGGCACAAGGGCTGCTAACGTCAAACCATGTTCTTGTGTTTGCCCATCTCTGAAGAATGTTCTGTTTTGACTACAACCGAGGGAGTTTGAAAATAATTCCTGATTAGATTCCTTGTTTGTGAATACATATATTAAATAAACACAAGGAGATGATGGACGGAGCGCTGAAACTTTTCAGACACTCACCCCCAGTCACAGATCTGGGGTGAATCCATCATCATTCTTTAGCTCACTTCGCCACCTCAGTTCAGACCCAGCTATATGCAAATCAGTCTTGACCCTGTGCCTCATGGGAACAGTCCAGCCCGAACTGCCAAGCCAGGTCTTCCCTGAACCGGAAACAAGAATCCTGGGATCGGTTTCGGGCTAACAGCCCTCATCAGCCAGGTTAGCTTGAATCCAGTGGCAAAGTGAGCAAGGGACCCACGTCTGGGCATACCCTGCCATCTTAGGGCGAACAAAGCAAACACAAGGAGATATATTAAATATGCATATTAAAAATCCTGAATTATTAACTGGATTTGACCTTTTCCAACCCCCAGTAAAAACCCAAAGGCTCCAGAGAGCTGTCTTAAATCTCCACAGCAACATTTGAAAGTTACAGGCCTAAATATGGCAGCGTTTGAGTTGGGGTAGGGGGGACAGTGCATGCCACGGGACCTTGTTACAACCACAGATAATTGACCGAGCCGTGTGAACAAAGGGAATGGCTGATTGCTTTTATGTACAAATTCTGATAATTTCAATGTATGTGAAACCAACTATGATGTAATGTTCTCCACTTTTCCTTTCAAATGTAATGATGCAAAATGTTAATAAAAAGTTAAAAAAATATATATATGGCAGTGTTTACTCCCACATGGTAAGCTTGGGATGCAAGTAAAGGGTGTGCCCCTCCTGCACATAGGCCCCATCTTACTACTTAAACCTCTGCATGTGCACACATTTTAGAAGTTTGGATTTGCCACTCTCCGATGGCGTAAAGTCAGCACACATCGATGTTCTGTTAGACATAGTCTTTCATCATGTAGTGCTTCAAGGAGTCGGTGTTTGAGTGTCGAGTGGTGTGGTTAAGAGTGGCATGAGAATGGAATGGAACCACAGACTGAATGATTGCAGCTGACAGATATTGCTTCTTGCCAGTGCTACAATACTAGCCTGGTGGCAGCCCAAGTCTCTGCGTGCATCAGGAGCTGCAGTACTCACTGCAACACTCCCTGCATTATCTCACCCAACCTCACCACACTAGCGCCCCCCACAGTGTCGGTGCCCCTTACTGAGATGCCCACATTCCTTGGCTGTTTCATCCATTCATGTACTTCCCCATTCATCTAGACACCTATCCATTCTTTTTACTATTGTGAATTTGACTTAATTCACGTATCATATTTATTATGTACTATCTAAAGCACAACAAAATATGCAATACATTCTTGGAGCCTATATGATGGGTAGAAATTGAGAGAGGAGAGTAAGGATTGTTTGTTCAACTTTATCCTTAAGGTCTTAACAGCCCAATTCATCCTGTTATTCACTCACTCATCCAACCAACTGTTGCAGCAGGGGATGGGATTGTCACCGTGCTGATCCTTGGTGCAAACTCAAGTACAGGCTACACTCGAGCGGATGGACCTTTCATCCTGGGCTGAGGTTTAACATCCACAAATCAACAATATATCAATGACAGTGAAGCACATTAGGCCCCACACGAATTGCAAAGAATAGTAGATTTGCAAACCATAAAGGTTTATGAGTCGTGGGTCAACAGTAATGCATATTGATATAATGGTCAGTATAATTCAAAGCAATTCAAACAGCAAATTCAAAAACAGACTGATCAAATCATCATACGCAAATTGAGTATATTCAGTTTCCCATGAAGGGAAGATTCCCTAATATGCTAAGTTAAGAATCTGGATGAATGGGGAAATGGAGCAGAAAATGTCAGCAAATAAAACCTCTAGGAAGACAGAATCAAATGAAGATTTAGTCTGGCAAATAAGAAAGGATTTGCTCAGGAGTCCAACTATTTGAGCAGTTGCAAAAGTTTTGAGAGAGTGGAAAGGAGCATCTGCTCTTAATCTCTAACTGGCCAACTCAGCAATGCACAATTAAAACATACAATTTCAACAGTTTGCTACACTTCCCACTTTTGTCAGGGGAGAGGTGACCAATCAGACTTCAGCATTAGTGATAATAAGTTTGCAGTCTTCTTCTCGGGCATTACACAATGGAAGTGTTCAGCTGCGTGACCTTCAAGAGATATCTTGTAACAGGATGGTACATTGCAGTCAGCTTGTCTCAGGCACAGGTGTGAAAATTCACTATTTACTCTCTATGAAACATATGCTGAATAAATATTCTCAAAGGAAAAATATGATCAGCCCTGAAATGAGACAAAGAAAGAGGCAGAATCACAGCAGCCAAAAGTACATTTTCAAGGTAGAATGAGCTGTTTAAACTGAGGCCTACATTGACTATAGCTAACTTAGGGCCAGATGTAGGTGGCTAAATACCGGTTGGTAACGCCGAAATTCGGAGGATTTCAGCGTTACCGACTGGTATTTGGCTGAGTGCAATGTAGGTGAGTTCATACCTACATGCAAAATAAGGAATCGCAAAATAGCAATTCCTTATTTTGCTCTTGGATTTAAGGAATCGGAAACACCGATTCACTTAAATGCAATGTACGTAGCACTAAAAATAGTGCACTTGAAGGCGTTAAGAATCGCTAATTACCACCAGCTTCAAGTTGGTGGTAGATAGCATTTCCTTTAAAAAGCACTTTTTGCTTTTTAAATGTGCCATGTGGCACACATCCATGCCCTTAGGGCATGTATGTGCGCCACATGTGCTCACATGCACATTTCAGGGTGCAACAGGGTGTCCTTTGGACACCCTGGCACTCTATGAAATACCTCCAGTATTAGCGATTCGGTAGTGCCGAGATCGCTAATAGTGAATATCTTCCCATTCATTCCTATGGGCCTCCTAGCCCATAGGAATGAATAACTAGGTATTCCTTAATAACGAATCTCAATTACCGATTCGTTATTAAGGAATGTTAAGGAATACGCTGATATTTTAGCGATTCCTACCTACATTCCATTTAGCGAGTCCTTAATAGCGATTCGGTAAAAATGCTATTAAGGACTCGCTAAATTGAAGTTACCTACATCTGGCCCTTAATGTGAACACACTTAAACTGTGATGAACTATAATGTGAAAACCACGCTTTGGGTATACGTATCTAAAGTGCAGATTTATATATATTAATATATATATACCAACCTGAAAAATAGTGTCTGAGTGTCACCACATCCATCTATGGTCTTTTCCATCCATACACTCATTCACTTACCCATCCACTGCCCATTGCAAACATCACTCTTTTCCCGCCCTGCTCCCAAACACTGACCTTGAATCTTACACATATTCATGTACTTGCACATTCATCTATCCATCCATCCACCCATCCACTCACACACCTACCCATCCATCTATCCATCCAACCATGCTTTCTCTTTTGACTTTTACATATAAACCAGACTTATTGACTTTGCAAATGTTTGTTGATAGTGAAGCCATTTTGTTGCAGGTATTCTGCGGAGTCACAGAACTATGCTTGGGATCATGGAACCTTTGTAGGCAGTGACTGAGCCATCTTGCCACCTGAGTACCCATGAGCCCGAGACCGACTAGCTATAGTGCCTCACTTGCTCTCCTACTCACTCACAGAGGAACAAGTGATTAGACACCCCAGAACACAACACTCCTGACCCTCTCAGGAATCGCGGTTGCAGGACACACCTTTTCGCTCTCACACTCATACTAGTCCACAATAAGTTCTGACAGAGACACGAGGAAAGTTTAAAATGTTTATTTTAACTATTGTGCTCTAGGTTGCAGTACACGTGCCACAATAAGTAAGAAATTGCCACAAATATAGTCAGCAGAACAAGTAGTCCATAAATCATAAACAGAGGTGTCATCATATAAGACAGGGTAGCCTAACCTCCCTCCCCTTCTACAGAAGCAAAATGATTATATATCAGAAGATCTCTGGGTGTTAGCAGCAGGCCCCGTACCTGAGCATACACAGATGAAAGTTCTACATCTCAGGTGCTGTCACGATCTTTTCTCTGGAATGTCCCTCTCCAAGTGTGTGTGTTACCTATTTGTGCATATCTATATGACAAAAGTACATGTTCCCAAACAACAGCTGCATTTGCGTGTTTTGTCTAGGAGCTAGGGCATGACCAGAACAGAATAACAAGGGCCATTGTTGTTCGACCTTGTCTACCATGTTCAGACTAAATCCCAGGAAAGAACAGAACGCGAAAACAACAGCAGGGTCTGTGTGAAAGTACAGTGTGGCACAAAGCAAAATATGTTTATAGAGTAACGAGAGCAAAGCACAGGACAGTCTGCAACGTGCTCATGCTAACACAGAGAAAACGACAATGGGCCTGCACGGGACAATTGACAATTTGTTCACTGTAATTAGAAACTGCCCAGAAAGCAGAACCTGCAGAGTAGACAGAGGCCCAGATTTAACATTTTTTCATGCAAAGCAACGCAGCAAGACAACTTGCTGTGGTGCATGAAACGGAGAGGGCAGGGACGCACCATAGCTATCAAAATATGGTTGATTCCTGTCCTTTCCCCTGCGCTAGCATACAAACTGCAGCCTATCGCCAATGCAGGCACCCTTGCCCCGTGATGTAAGGGTGCCTATGTAACAGGCAAGATTGTTTTTGTGCAGGAAGGGAAACCTCCCTCCATGTAAATAATCTTTGGAGGCAGAATGCAGCACAAAATAAAGCTGGAAAGCAGGAAATAACGAAGAGAAATAAAGATATTTCTCCTCGTTGTTCTTCCCCTGGGAAAGCATACAATTCTGACGCATTCCCAGGTCTACAAGTGCTGGCAACACTGGTAATGCTTCAGAATACATGGGTGGATGCATGGGAACACCCACACTCCACATGTAATGCCTTCCCGGTGCAGTGTAACACAAGTAAGCCTGGGTGTAGTTCGCGGAGTTCCGCATAGAGGAACTCCGCGAAGTGCAAAAAAAACTGTGCGTTAGATAAATGCTGTTCGCAGTGATTTTCAGTGCCAGGGCTTGTCCGCACTGTGCAATCATCGCGAACGGCACCATGCACAGCGCAAGCGGGCACTGCTCCCTTTCTGCCGCTCGAGTAGATTTTTACTTGAGCTGCAGCTTTCTCAACACGAACGGATGGTTTCTCAACACGAGCGGTCACGAGCATACGCGACCACTCGCAATGAGAAATCTGACCGCCCACGTTGAAAAATCTCACCAGGAGGTTGGTTTTCCACGCTCGCCAACTTGATGTTGACGATTGCGAACAAGGAAAAAAACTCCGCAGCGCGAAGCGGAGTTATTCGGAACTCCGCAAGCTCCGCGTAATGCAGAGTGCAGAAAACTCCGCAAACTCTGCGAGCGGAGCGGAGTTCACCGCCCAGACTTAAACAGAAGGCAGCGACTTGCACTGCCTTGCGCTCCACCACATTTTCCAAGCCACGCAGGGTGCCTCTGCTTGTGGCCGTGCGTCGCCTTGGTAGGAGCAAGGGTGATGCAAAACCTTGATACATCTGCACAGTGGAACTCCGCGAAGTACAAAAAAAACTGTGCGTTAGATAAATGCCGTTCACAGTGATTTTCAGTGCCAGGTGCTTGTCCGCACTGTGCAATCATCGCGAACGGCACCATGCACAGCGCAAGCGGGCACTGCTCCCTTTCTGCCGCTCGAGTAGATTTTTACTTGAGCTGCAGCTTTCTCAACACGAACGGATGGTTTCTCAACACGAGCGGTCACGAGCATACGCGACCACTCGCAATGAGAAATCTGACCGCCCGCGTTCAAAAATCTCGCCAGGAGGTTGATTTTCCACGCTCGCCTACTTGATGTTGACAATCGCGAACGAGGAAAAAAACTCTGCAGTGCAAAGCGGAGTTATTCGGAACTCCGCGAGCTCCGCGTAATGCAGAGTGCAGAATACTCCGCAAACTCCGCGAGCGGAGCGGAGTTCACCGCCCAGACTTAAACACAAGGCAGCGACTTGCACTGCCTTGCGCTACACCACATTTTCCAAGCCACGCAGGGTGCCTCTGCTTGTCGCCGTGCGTCGCCTTGGTAGGAGCAAGGGTGATGCAACACCTTGATACATCTGCCCGTAAATGTTTCAGGAACAATTGTTCAAAGAGGGTATGTTCTAGCTCATAAAGAATGCACTAGCAAGTTAATATCAACGTTTATGACAAATAGTACCTGCAAGTGGATTTTATGTGAAGTTCAGAGGGTCACCTTATTTGCATATCTCTTAACCCCGATATCCTTCTGCAATATGAAAAATATGCATAAATGTTGCTAGGCAGAGCAGAATGTTTAGTTAGGAGCAGGAATCTGCAGCTTGTCCTCCATTCTTGCTGCCGTCTCTACAGCTAAGTAACTCTTCCATTGCTCATTGCCTTGAACAGTGCTTAGCCATGTTCCTATTGCTAATGTGTACTATCTTTAATTTATTTATAAACTTTTCTTTACTGTTAAAGTTGTTCTCTAAATATCAAAGGCTTCCTCTTTGTACATTGTGATTTCTTTGCTAGGTTGGTAGAGAGGTGGTCCTTTTTCTCTTGACACTTTAGTCAAAATCAGAAAAGCTTTTACCTCTGCTACCTTCCTTTGCTACTCAAAGGTCCTTCCTCGAGTGTCAAAAACAAAAACTGCAATTTGGCATCACTCAAAACAGTTCTCCAGCATTAACTGCTGCCGGCCTTCCTTGGTGGCTGCCACAACACCAAGAGGCTCAGAGAAGTCTTTATCCACAGGTGCTGCCGCCCATCCCCCCAATTCAATCATGCGCAGCCAAGGCTCCCAGTGGCTGCTTTTGCTGGCGCAGTCAGTCAGCCTTCACAATTCAACACCATTGGAATATTACATTGCACAAAGTAGTGACATCACAGGGTAGCCATCATTGCTCTGTGCCTGCACAGCAATGTTGACCAGAGCCAGCTGGCCGCGTGACCAGTTAGGTGCGCAATATTGTCCTCCAGAGGCTGCTGGCTTCAGACCTTTGCTATATCCCTTCTTTTCTCCATTTCTTTTAGGCAAGTTGGAAGAAGGCAGGGGATAATTTATAAATATTTATTTACAGCAGAAACAAAATACCTGCCAGCGAGTAAGGAGTCATGGAAATCACCAATACGTGGCTAACCCTTTGACTGGCCCACACAAGATAATAAAACCCACTATAGTATAAAAATGACAGGCTCAATGAGCCCCAAAAAGGCAAAGGGATAATGTAAAACATAATAGAAAGTAAGGGCCCGATTCACAAAGGTAAAGTGAGACGAAAGTCTAACTTTACGACTTTCGGTATTCACAAAGGGCATTAACTACTCGTAAATGCCCTTTGTGAATATTGAAAGTTGTAAAGTTCAAATTTTGGTATTCACAAAGGGCATGTACGCATAGTAAATGCTCTTTGTGAATACCGAAAGTCGTAAAGTTAGACTTTCGTCTCACTTTACCTTTGTGAATCGGGCCCTAAGTGTGTCTGTGAATGGTATAGAAAGTGGTTAATAAAAACATTACAAAAACAAGAGAAATGGATTCCTCAGTACCTTCTGGAGAAACCATTTGGGTACCTGTGCATCCGCTTATGACTTCACCCCCTAAACCTTCATGCAGGACTAGATCAAGCCTGCAGTGGCATTTGCAATCAGATAAATAATTTGTCTCCCAAAACTGCTTCAAATGAGATCGCATCAAAAGGAATGACTAATCAAATCCTCATCAGTTATCATCCATCTCCTGCAGCGTCTGAAGCAGTTTTGACAGACGCATCTATATAACCACCCAAGGAAGGGGGCAAATCCGTTTGGAAACCTATATAAGAGGCAGCTACCACATGGATCTTTGTTAAATCCAAAGATACTTGATTCTTCATTAGAATTGCGTGCTTCAGTTTGTCGCCCTGATGAAGACCCGAATTGATGTAGACACATTACACTAATTATATATTGGCTGTGTCCTACATTATCTTTTGGGACAATGATTGTTATGGACTAAACTGGCAACCCAATTAAGAGATTCTATTTAAACCTCCATGCTCAGGCATATGAAAGAACATAGGGCCTGATTTATATATTCACTGAAGGAGTACTCGGTTGCAATGGCGACAAAGTACCCTTCCTGCCAAAATAATGGTCTGCCGCCAAATTTAAAAGAGAGCGGACCCTACTTCCTCCCTGCCATGGGCTAAACTTCACTGACGACCCTACGGAGTGAGGACCATCAGAGAACTGCCTATTTTTCTGCCCATCCAATTTAGATGGGTGGACAAATAGTCTTTTTATTGCCCATCACACTAGGTAAACCCTGGTGGTCAGAGGCAGTAAAAAACATAAAAATACCCCCCACGCCATGGGAGATGAATCCCATGGCGAGGGGGGCATTGTTTTTTTTTTATTTTCAAAAACAAAATCTCACTTTGGGTTTTTATTTTTGTGGAAGAAAAAAAACGTAACTTTGAGGTATGGCTCCGTCATGTTTGACTGAGCCCTATGTCAAATTTACAATGCATTCACAGGAACCGCCGTCATGCTAGAAAGGTCCATCGGCCCAACAGGCATTTCTAAATTTGGGTGTCAGGACTTCCGACCAGGGCAACAGAGTAAAATAATCCATCATCCTGGCAGAGGAAGGCCCGAGCGGCTACATTAAAATCAGGCCATCCATGTCTTGACAAAAACTTATGTACACATATCCTCTTCCAAACCATGTGTTTTAATGGATGTACAGTAAGGATTTAACTGTTGTTATATCTTGTATGACTCACCAACAAATATTTTGTTGATTGTGTTTCATAGGAACAAATTGATGTATAAATATAACAAAAGTGAATTATATACATTTGGGTCAGTGACTCTGTTGGATATATCCTATGACTGATGTAGATAGGTCTAGTGGGAATATTTGATTTTGTTTTGATGTTCACATATCCCCTTCTGCCTATGCACTGCATGAACACACTTTGACAATGCATGAAGCGTCTTGTTGTTATTGCTGAATACGGTTGCTGAATACCGTTTCAATAATTCAATATACATGTTTGAAAATCAAGATTAATTTCTTATGTATTCTTATATGATTAATTTCCTAAACCTCGTGTTTTAATTCATTGTGTGTTATACAATGAATCAGACAGAACCATTTTTGTGCATTTTAATGTATGTAGCCCAGGTTCTGAGGAATACAAGGTAGCTCAATTGATAATTACATCCAGAGACACAAAAAGAAGGACTCCTGACTCCAAGATTGCCCAGAAGACCACAGGGGACTTCTGCAGGAGCCCTGGCTGGAGAAAGATCTGGTACCTAGAAGCCTTCCCTGAGGACCCCAGGACTATAGGACTCACGTGAAAGAACTGTCCGAGTAGTTTTTTAGCTCCGGGGTCCACAACAATGTGCTGAGGCTTGCTCAGGAAGGTTGCACCCAAGGGGGGCAAGAAAATCTGCTTTGTACCGCTCTAAGATTCTGATGCCAAAACCAACAGTTTCAGAAAGAGCTCAATGACAATGTATCCAACTTTGAGGGACCCTCGCAAGCCACAGCCTTTGACCTTTCCCTGCTGAATAATTTTGACTTTAATTTCAGAGATTAAGTACTAAGGTAAAAACTTTGACCGGTGCACTTGGTATACCCGATGTACGCTCCATCCGTGGGCCTGATATTGCGTTGAGGTCCTGATCAACCATGAACCACTGTTTTTCAATGGTGTTTTAATTTTTTCGGTACATTTTGCCATAAAAATTAAAACAATTATATCTCTTGTCCTTTTATTCAGTTTCAATGACCTTGGTTTGCATTTGCTCAATAAATGTCCTATTTTTCTAAACTGGTTTTTAGATTTTGTTGCGTTGCTTTCTTGACTTTATAATGTAAAAGTTTTGATACTGCTCAAAGTAACATACATTTCTGAGGAATAGCCAGCTGCTTGTGCCATAAGCTACCCCCTCCCTTAAATTAATAACTCAATTTCTACCAGATACCTAGAAGGCATTATGGTATTTTCTACTGTGTAACTGAAAGTCACAACTGTACACTCATTTTGCTGTGGGAAAATCAATTCAAGAGGTGGGAGTTGGAGGTTTAAGGCATGAAGCTTACATTGAGAGTTAAAGAATGCCCAGAAACGTGTGACCTTGTGGGCATCCACAAACTCTTCTTCTACTCTTTCCCAAACTGTAAGTTGTTGAAGATTTACTGCGGCAAAAGCTGCAGTAAATCCTCTTTTAGGGTGAGATGTGGTACAGAACACACCCAAACTTTGTGGCTGTGTAGGGGCAGGGATTTCTCTACTGGGAAAATACTGAATTGTACTCTGTGTATATGCTGAATTATACTCTGGGTACAATTCCACATTGGATAAAGAGGAACATGGAAAAATGTCTTATGAGAGTTCCAGCTCTCACCTGGAACCCTGTGACTGCAGGAGGTACCTAGGCGTAGTTATGCTCATGTCAGCGAAGTGTAAAGAGTAGTAAATTTGCATGTTTGTAGCAGTATTAGTACAAGTTATGATTTACCACTTTTTTAATTTGTCAACTAAAATATCTTTCTATGTGCTCCAGTAACTTTTATTTGCCTTTTATTGCTACTATCATTTTTCAAAGAACTCACTTGCTGTCATGTTATGGATGTCAATGGGCATCTCAGCCTACTTCCTGTTGTCATGTGATTTTGGGCAGGGGTCATCAGGCATATGATCGAACGTCTGCTGTTGCGGCAATTTTTATGAAACAACGTCCTTTTCATGTGATGTGTGTAACTGAGGAGGGCTACAAAAACTCATCGGAATTGAGTGAGCCGAATGGCTGTGTCCCATACTACAAGGTGCCCAGCATACAATGGACAATGTTGCTTTGAAAACTTTGTAGAAGGATCTATGATCCTGTTTACAACTTCATCTAATTGTTCGTCCATCTGTCCTTACACAACCATGGGACCCACCGCCTCACTGTCAGTAGGTGTGCATGTTTATGTCCTTCAGTGGATTAGGAGTCAGACACTTCTTATGTTTATGCATATCCAGTTCAGGCAGACTTTGGGTGGTTTCTGCAGTTAACTTGGAAGCCCTTAAGTGCATTGGGTCCAAAAACATCAGCACTGTATTTTGTCAGCCAGTTGAAGGACACACCCCAAACGTGTGTCCACATAAACATGAAAATATTGAGAAAAGGCAAAGCTTCAGACGGGCAAAAGATAACTGAATGGCTTACCCTTTGGTTAGCTCATTTAAATAAAGAAGTACAAGGCTAAAGATGAGGAGCCAAGCTATGATGTAAGAATATTTCCGTCATTTACAGTGGTTTCATCCATCAACTTTCCACGCTTGAGTTGTACTGTCAGCGCAACTGCCTGACCTTGTGCTTCTGTACAGAGCAGTGAACAGGTCTTTGGCTTGGCAGTGCCTAGCTTCTGACTTGGCTCAGGCAGTTGACTGCTCTCACATGCATATGACATTAACAAATGTGAAGGAAGTGAGGAGACATGGCAGCCGATGAAGCTGCCCTGTCTCCACAGCTTTGTTGGTTCATTAGCTTTGGCTCCTACATCCCTGAATACAAGTTGACTGAGAGCTTTCCCAGTCATGGTTCACTCAGAGCATTACTCGCATCCCATTGCTTCTTCTCACCTTTCCTTGCTTTCCGTTGCAACTAAAACAGAAAGCTGTGCATGGAATAGAAATGCAGACATAGGATTGAGATCATGTTACTTCTCATTTCAATTATCTTAAAGCATACACTGAGCATATCGACCAAAATATTTTTTGCATATTAAGTGGTACTGGACACAAGTCTAAAAGAAATACTAAATATCCTTTAGTGCTGTCAATAAATAAATGTATATAGAGTTGCTGCTAGAGGGAGCTTCTCTCCTGGCCACAATGCCTAAAAGCCACTCCTAGCCCAAAAACAAAATAAAAGTCTGGATATCTGGTTGGACGACAGGCTCACGCGGTACAGGCAAACACGCTAGCTGCAAAATGTTTCAGTATTCTTAGACTTCGAAGGAAAGTGTTAGACCTGCTGCCCCCTCTGGTACAGACACTCATCATCCAGGCCCTGATTATCTCTCGGCTAAATTACGGTAACTCCCTACATTTAGGATCCCCATGCTATGTCAAGAAAAGAATACAAACCATTCAAAATACCAATGCCCATTTCCTCCTCAAAATCCCAAGGCACCTGTCCACAAGCAGGGCCTTGGTGGACCTTCACCGGTTTCCCATAAAGCAACCAGTACAATTTGAAACTCTGTGCATCACCCATAGGGCATTCCACAGGAAGGGACCTCAAATTCTTAATGCCCTTATCGAACCATACAATCCTGGCACATCTTTAAGATCCGCAACCTCCTCTCTTGCAACGGCACCCAGAATTTGTAGATCCAGATGGGGTGGTCGCTCTTTCACACATCTAGTACCCAGACTTTGGAACTCCCTGCCACTCAAACTGTGTCAGTTGGATTCTGAACTTGTCTTCAGGAAAGCTCTTAAAACATGGCTATTTGTTTTCTAATCTTCCCTCGCTCAGCTCCTAGTTGGGCTGGCCTTTTGGCCTGCTAGTTTGGTTAGGCACTGGGAAGCCTTCGGGTAGTCATGCACTATACAAATCGACTAGGTTAGATTAGATTAGATGTCTCTATACAGAATCACAGCACACAATGTTTTCTAAAAGACTAAAACTGGTTAAATAGGAAAGGGATTACATAATGTTGCATAGAGATTCACAATTTGTTGCTTTGGAGCACCAAGTAAATGTTGCAACTCAACTCACGTAAGTGACTATTGTTCTTATTTCTATTAAGTATTCAGTCAAAAGAACTTAGCTGGGACATTGCTTCACCCACTCTTGTATTTTCAGGCTCATTCCAGTTTTTCAAATGTAGAAAAAGCAAGAATGGTAAAACATAAATACCTTCTGTTGTGTTACTAAAGGTGAAGTCAATGTAAGTGATATAAATGAAATAGTCACAATTATTTATGAGTATTTTGCAGCAATATCGTTCTAGAGAGTCAACGTGCTTTGACCACATCATGTTGACTTTGTGAGGCCATCAAAGGGCCATAGCAGACTGTAGCCAGAAAGGTAACATACAAGGACTGGTCTGAAAGACTGCAATCTAATCTCGGTCTCACAGTTCTTCTAGCTCACATCACAGATTAATTGGATCGAACTTTATCTCACGCCATGTTTCTCGTGGCCATTATACTATCAGAGGATCTGATGGAATTCACTAAAAATCTCTTTAGGTAAGCAAGTGTCCTATGTTGAACACATTTAAGATTTGCTGGCCTTGACCAACCTATTATGCCATCTCTAACTTCCTTTTTCAGGTAATCTATTTAAAAAGTAGTATTTTACCACTTTGGGCCACATTGTATGTGTTTCTGGACTTCCAATCTAGTAATGTTTTTACCCAGTATTACCAGTACTACAGGTATCAACAATTCCAATATGCAAAATTATTCTAGGATTACAAGTAATCTACCTGTGGAATAACATCAGAAATTCTTGCACCGATTCTGCATGTCATTCCCAAATTCAGAACGGTTTTCCAGGAAAAGAATTCCTGGAAGCACCCTAGGTAATATTGCATGTGGTAATACTACATGCAAATTACTGCATCAGTATTAATTCCTTATTAGGCTGTTAACTCGCCTTACCAGCTGAATCAAAATTAGGGCCCACAGTATTAGATGCTGCCTACTCAGGCTGGTTTCTATTAGTCTATTTAGTCTCTTTTCAGAAAAGGTTGCAAAATGAAGTATTTTTAGTTCATTCCTTTCTGGAAGATGAATTATTTATAGCCTTTAATATGGGGTATATCTCAGCTCTTAAGATGTTTAACTCATTAGCATCCTTTGTTACACATAATTGTGTCATATTGCTAAGGCACTTGTGCAGTGCTAGGTATTGGGGGAACAAAGTGTGGTGGTTTCTATCCCAAATTTTATAAAGATTTTCCCCTGTCCAAGGCTTCTGAACCAGTTTGGGTTGGTTCTCTTTCAAATGTAATTTCCTAGCTGGTCTCCACTTACAGACTAAGGGCCTGATGTATCAAGGCTTTTGCGTTCACAAGCGGGCCGATTCACAGAATCGGCCCGTTTACGCAACATATGCCTACTTTGCAATGTATCAAACTCTTGGCATTCGCAATATGGGTAATCGCAATTTTTGCGATTACCTAAATTGCGAATGCAGTTAGAGAATCGCAATTTGCAATTCCTAAATGCAATGCAGGAAGCAGTTAAAAATTGCGAGCCTGCTTTAAGGAATCGCAAATTACCACCAACTTCAAGTCGGTGGTAATTTGCAAATCCTTAGAAAAATGCACATTTTTGCATTTTTCTAAGTGCCATGTGGCGCACAGACATGCCCTTAGGGCATGTATGTGTGCCACATGTGCACACTTACCTTTTTTAGGGGGTGCATCAGGGTGGCCTTTTGGCCCCCCTATCACCCTTGAAATTGCGAATATCTTCCCATTCATTCCTATGGGCCTCCAGGCCCATAGGAATGAATGGGAAGGCATTCCTTAATAGCGAATCGCAATTTGCGATTCGCTGTTAAGAAATATGTAGGAATCGCCAATTTTTTGCGAAACCTACAAACATTGCATTTTGCGAGTCTATAATAGCGAATCAGTATAATTCGCTATTATAGACTCGCAAAATCCAATGTTGATACATCTGGCCCTAAAAGTCAAAATACCAATTTCACTTGCAGCTGGGACTTTAGGGCAGGGCTGTGTGCCTTTTTACCTCGCAGGAGACAATCCCTTCCCACCAGATGCTAGCCTTCAATGGAAATTTATTTGGGGCACACCCCTCGTCCACCATCTTCTTTTGCAAGGTATGCAGAGTTTGTATGGCCTCTGTTAGTTTTCCATTATCTGCGACATTGGCCGGAATATACAAGCAGTTTGAATCTTAGCACATACTCCTCCCTCCATAGCCGTTATTAAGTCCAACACATATCTATGCTGCATAAGCATTACTCAAATAGCTTGCAGCTCCTCTTTGACCGCATTAAAGCCATCCTCAGTGGCGTTGATGGCTTTTATCAATGCCCAGCGGTTAATCTGAAGCCAACATGCAATCGCTTTTGCTTGAACGAACGGGAGGATGCTGACAAAGAAGAGCTGTACGTCATTGAACAGCCTGTGCTCTTGCAGGACATCTTCCCAGGCTGTAGTGCTGAAATATTCTGCAGCTCTCTTCCTCCAATGATGGTGCAGCAAGGTCGGATCATGGGATGGTCATGTAGTTGCTAGATGTCCACTTCTGGAATCACCAGGGAGGGGGTGTGCACAGTGACCAAAGAACAGACACCTCTCCAACCTGAAGGAAGTCACGTATACAGCCACTCACCACAGTTCCAGTAGTAATCCATTAGGCTGGAGGTGCCCCATTGCATGTCACCATTATATCTTGTAACATTGCAATTTATGTTGTTTCCCATTGGGACTGTTCCATTTCCCCTGAAACACAAAGAGAAAAGAATGGGTTTTCTACCTGCTTGAAGAGTTGTAGGTGTTTCTACCCAAGATAGTCTAGATATGTTCTCAGCCCACACTGCCTGACACTTCTGTTGTGTGCTATTCTCAATCTGGTTTCCCTTTCATAGAGAAAGGGCCCTACACCCGAATTTAGCAGAGTAATTCTTGCAGAAAAGCATAGGTCGGGACACCCCTAAAATCCCTGCTGCAATATTTTAGCTCTCCAAGTTTCATCCTTGTACCTCATAATCCCTGTCTTGGTCATTGCATCTAACTTCACTACTAGCTCTTTGACGGTATGATACACACCTGGTGTTACACCAGGTAGGATGTTGTCGCTCATAGCTCACGAGGACTTTGGACTTGGTGTTTGTGTAGTGTAGGGTAGTGTTTTAGGGTTTAGGGTAGTGTCGGGGCGTGCAGGGTAGTGTTTGAGTGTAGGGACCGGACTGGGGATCGGGGGGTCGTGCTGGGGGTAGTGTTTTAGGGTTTAGGGTAGTGTTGTGGTGTTTGTGTAGTATTGGGGGTCGTGCTGGGGGTAGTGTTTTAGGGTTTAGGGTAGTGTTGTGGTGTTTGTGTAGTGTAGGGTAGTGTTTTTAGGGTTTAGAGTAGTGTTGTGGTGTTTGTGTAGTGTAGGGGTCATGCTGGGGGTAGTGTTTTAGGGTTTAGGGTAGTGTTGTGGTGTTTGTGTAGTGTAGGGTAGTGTTTTAGGGTTTAGGGTGGTGTTGTGGTGTTTGTGTAGTGTAGGGGGTCGTGCTGGGGGTAGTGTTTTAGGGTTTAGGGTAGTGCTATGGGGTATGTGTAGTGTAGGGTAGTGTTTTAGGGTTTAGAGTAGTGTCGGGGGGTCGTGCAGGGTAGTGTTTGAGTGTAGGGACCGGACTGGGGGTCGGGGGGGTTGTGCTGGGGGTAGTGTTTTAGGGTTTAGGGTAGTGTTGTGGTGTTTGTGTAGTGTAGGGGGTCGTGCTGGGGGTAGTGTTTTAGGGTTTAGGGTAGTGTTGTGGTGTATGTGTAGTGTAGGGTAGTGTTTTAGGGTTTATGGTAGTGTCGGGGGGTCGTGCTGGGTAGTGTAAATGTAGTGAGAGGATTGTCACTCACCTTAGAAACTTTACCACGACTATACCTTTACCACGCATGTTTTTGCATTGTAATGGCATGCGTGGTAAAGGCATAATCGTTGTAAGAGTTTGCGTTATAATGGTATCTCGTTGTAATTGACAACGCGTACTAATACCTGCGTTGTAATGGTACGCGTTGTATTGGTACGCGTTGTAACGAGTGCTATTCATTGTTCACACCCGACAGGCCAATGGATCCCATATAAGAACCTGACGGTGTTAGAGGTAATGACCCTTGAAATAAAGCCATGTTATGCATTATTGATAGCATTTGACAGAAGACAAGCAAAGTGGGCATCAGTAGTATTTACGAATTCAGGGGTCAAATTGAGAGACATATCAGATGAAGAAATGTTTGATGATAGTCCATCAGTTGAGACAGTGGTATTTGAAATGGATATTCCTATTAGAGTACGGTTTGCAATACAGGACGGTGTCTAAACACGGACAAGCCAGTACAATGAGAGAAAACGACTTGGCAAAGGTACCAGAGAGTCTGTAGACAAAGGGACCACACGATGTGGGACTGAATAAAGAAGCTGAGCCTGTGAAAATATCACTGAAACCCAGGGCGATACTGCCCGGGGTACCTCAGTTTCCCTTATCCAAAGAAGCAAAAGAAGTCATCTTTCCCACAATAGAGGCATTACTTGAGTAGGGAGTAATATATGAGAGAACATCACCCTGTAATACACCAATTTATCCGATGCAAAATGCTAAGGTGGAACTTGGAGAATGATTCAAGATTTTTGCCCCCTGAACAATATAGTAATTCCAGAGTTTCCGGTGGTACCAGATCCATCAGTCATACTGACAAACATTCCTACGGATGCCACCTACTTTTCAGTAATTGATTTGAAAAACAAATTTTTCAGTCTTCCACTGCACCCAGATAGTCAGTATTTAACAGGGGTTACGTACAGACAAACTCAGTACTGCTATAGAAGGCTTCCCTGTGGCTATTGTGAGTCCCCGAGTATTTTTAACAGGACAGTGAACAAGGATTTAGCAAAAGTAAAATGCAAGAGCACCCTTTTACAGTACATGGACGGCATTTTAGTGTGTAGCCCCACGGAAAACATATTCAGGGAGGACACTATGGGTCTCCTTTTGCATGCTTGCAGAAAAAGGATACAAAGTGGACAAAGACAAATTATAATATCTGCAGACAGAAGTTCATTATTTGGGACAGATAATATCCAAAGATGGGAGGAGGGTAATACCTGACAGAGCAGAGAGCATCAGAAACATGCCCAAGCCCACCACCACAAAACAAATGCAGCAGTTCCTAGGACTCTGTAATTATGTGAGACAGTGGGTATTTGATTATGGCACCCTGGCTGCACCATCTTTGACTGCTTTAAAAGAGTCCCATACCAATGGGAACAAAATGAACAGGACTAATGAAAGAGAGACAGCATTTTAGGAGCTGAAAAACACAATCACAAATCCTCCAGTGTTAGGTACACCTGACTACAGCAAGCTATTCTACCTCTTCTGTCAGTGTAATGGAATGACAATGATGGTCATACTAACTCAAAAGACATACATGGGACACAAACCAATGGCCTACTACAGTGGGCTGTTAGATCCTGTCATCAAAGGTCACTATCCATGTAGGCAAGAACTGGATACAGCAGCATTTGCAGTCCAGAAAAGCACCACAGTAGTGATGGGATCACCTTTAAACACTGTATGTAGAGCATGCAGTATTTGCTATTTTACAAAGAAGCAAGAGCACCCTCACATCTCAGAGGGCATCTGGGTACAAAGTAATACTTTCATCTTCACAAGTCGTTCACTGTCACACAGTTAATCCAGCAACATTCTTTGCACACCCAGTTACTGACGATGAACAAGTACATGACTATACTAATTACATACCCGATGAAGGAAGTAAGGTGGGAGAGGACCCCATCCCAGGGAGCATGTTGCTCTTTGTTGATGGCTCCTCTTTCATAGATCAGGAAACTGGGATTAGACATTCAGGGGCAGCAGTTGTAAGAGCTGAACAGCAGGGATCATCTGATATATTACAAATCATTAGACTTAATTAGTGCCCATCATTGAAGCTTTGCAGTGAGCTGAGGGACTAGAGGTCACCATTTATTCAGATTCAGCATACGTCACCAACACTGTGCATTCTAGCATTCACAGCTGCTAAAGAAGGGGATTTCTAAAGTCTGATGCAGTGGAGAAGTGTGGCTCAATGGTTAGAGCGGCAGACCCTGATGCAGAGATCTGGCCCGGGACCAGGGTTCAATTCCCGCCTCGGCGGGTCTTGGACTCAATTTCCTCGGACCTGATAATTCTCGCCTCGGTGCCTATTCTAATCATGGGTCCCACTCTGCAACTCTGGGCAATAGCTTGCTTAATCTCCACAACGGCCCCAACAGTGCTGGGATGCCTGGCTTCACCCTGGGGGTGCCCAGGAGTGGACATTTCACAGGGAAAAGCCAGGAAGGGTTCCACAGCGGTATGCGTACAGCGCCAGGACACCCCTTTGGGGGTATAAGTGCGCTTTACCAGTACAAATTTCATGCATAAAGATTTATTGGCACAATTAATGAAAACTTTTAACCCTCCCATCTAAAGTAGCGGTAATAAAGTGTGCAGTGCACACCAATCAGCAAGACCTTATCTCAAGGGGTAATTAATGCTCTGGCAGATTGGGTAGCAAAAGAAGCAGCTAAATCATCCCCAAATTATAATCAATGTGATGAACACGCATTTGGTATGATAACAAGTAGACAACAGGATGCTACGGGATTACCGTCCCTATATACCAAGACAACAAAATGACATTTGCGTGAATTGCAAGAACAAGCATTACCTCATGAAATGGAGCTGTGGGAACAGCAAGGCTGCACCAACAGATTTCATTTACAGGCAAGAGAGTACAGGCAAGCCAGTAATGCCACAAGCCCTGTTGTATACGTCTCCAGAGCAACTCCACCTTCCAGCACACATTGCAAAAGAATATCTTCTTGCTACATTACAGGCAGATTGGATTATTCCACAACTATCTGAAATGATCACTATGTACATTGCAGAAAGCACAGTATGTCAACAGTATAGACCCAAGCCAACCTTAAAGGTGATCACCTCAACAATACCACGCCCATCATGTTCATTTAAAAATCTACACTTAGATTTTGTCGACATGATAGAAAGATGTAACAATTACAAGCATGTTATAGTAATTGTTTGTCCATTCTCACGATGGATTGCGGCAGGATCCTGTGTACATAATGATGCTAAAGCAGTAGCCAATTTTCTGGTAAGAGAGGTGATACCGAGGATGTCAAAAGCGATCCGCTCTGATAACAGGCCCCTTTTGTCAATGCAGTATTTCAACACATTAGCACCGCCCTAAGAATAAAACATAAACGGTCATTTTTTTATCACCCCCAAAGTAATGGTATCGTGGAGCGCCTGAATGGCCTCCTTAAGAATAAAATAAGCAAACTATGTGCTACTCTGCAAAAGAAATGGGTGTACTGCCTACCACTGGCTTTGTAGGCTCTCAGAAATCAGCCAGGAAGCGATCACCATTTAACACCGCATCAAATAGTGACAGGACATCCCATTCCCATTCCCACCCCTTTAACGATAGTGCAGCAAAAGGCAGATGCCCATAAGACAGCTGAGGTTTTAGGGGATGAAATGAGTTGGTATTTGTCTGAGTTAATGAAGCCTGTCAAGTTCTTCTCTAAACAGGTATTGCAAAAGGAGAAGACTAGTAGACCAGTCCGATACCTGTTGGCCAACAAGTTTATGTGCAGAATTTTGTCCGCAAATGGAACGATCCCAAATTCAACGGTCCACTCCTCAGTGACAATGAGTAGCCCTACTGCAGTGAAAGTGGATGGCTGGAAGCCATGGATCCATTTGACAGATGTGCGACTGGATCCCGCCTTGCCTCAGACACTTCCACAGACAGAAGGGGAGCACGAGGGGGAAAGAGAGGCACAGGAGTAACAATGTCTCCCTTCAAAGTGCGATTGAAGTATTTCGTTGACTCTACTAGCGGACAGTTATATCATATCATAGGTGTATCATACCGTCTTCCTAAAAAGAGATGCTCGTATTCAGCTTTCTCATCAGGTCTCTTCTGAGGAAATTGGCAAGTGCCTCAGGGGAATATAACAATCGTCCTTCAATATGAGTGTTTTCTACTGTCATGCTCACTGATTCAGTAAAGGGAAACCTCCTGTTAGCCCCAGAAAACCCTTGTGTGTCCATTAACTTGTGAGTAAGTTGACGCTGAAGTTCTAGGGGCGGCACTCGCTAGGGAAGAAATACTAGCAGCGATTCAAAAATTAAAACCAGAAGGGTGTCCGGGGAGTGATGGTCTCCCCGACGAATTTTATAAAAAGTTTGCCCCACAGCTGGTAGACCACCTGTTGATGGTATATAACGAGGCTCTGGATACGGGGACCATCCCTCCCACCATGATGGAGGCGCTCGTAACCATGATTCCAAAGCCAGATAGAGATTCCCTCTCCCCGGGCTCTTACAGACCTATCTCTCTGTTAAATATTGATGGGAACATTCTGAGTGGTGTGTTAGCGACGCGCCTTTTGCCATATATTTGCCATATATGTCCCGATTGGTCCACCCGGACCAGGCTGGGTTCATTCCCGGTCGTAACACAACGCATAACCTGCGTAGGCTAGCTCATGTCTGGCACGCACCACATCTACAGGGGGAGGAGTGGGCTTTGTGTCTCCTAGACATCCGACAGGCCTTTGACTCTGTTGAGTGGGACTATATGTGGATGGTGCTTGGACGGATGGAACTGGGGGGAAGATACTTGAAATGGCTAAAGCTGCTGTATAATAAGCATACGGCTCGGATTCGCCTTCGCAACCAGGTGTCAGAAAGATTGGATCTCCAGAGGGGCACTCGACAGGGCTGCCCCCTATCACCGCTCATTTTCGCTCTTGTTTTGTCTCGGTACGGTATCTTGGGGTAAAGCTCTCGCATTCACGGGAGACCTACCTGGAGCGCAATATGGGGAGTTGTGTAGAGGGAATTCGCAAATCGATTGAATTCTGGAAGGACCTACCCCTGTCCCTGTTGGGATGGGTGGCATTGATAAAAATGGTGATTCTTCCACGTTGTTTATACACTATGCAGAATTCCCTCTATCGTATTCCATGGACATATTTTCGTAAGCTTGATCACCTACTGGTGGATCTTCTATGGGGGCCCAAAAGGAAAAGGATGAAACTAGACACCCTAAAGAGGACATGGGGAAAAGGGGGATTGGAGGTTCCTAGGCTAGGTTTTTATTACATGGCAAAGCAGCTGCAGCACGCCGTCCAGTGGTTAGATGAAGACGACAATTGGGAGAAGCGGTTCTTGGAGGGTACACATGGAGAGATGCCTCTCCCGGACCTCCTCGTGATGGGATCCCGAGTGCCAGAGAGTCTCCCATACATTACAAGACATGTGGCTGGGATCTAGGAACTTGCAATCAAAACTGTGGTGAAGAGAGCGCCATACGCCCCGGGGGCGGTGGTGCCGTTCAAACAAATAAGTCGAAACATGTCCGTTCTTAGGTGGACGGAGGGGGGCTGCTCCACGATGGGGGATCTATATCTGGGTCAGAGGTTCATTACCATAGAGGAGGCGGAAGCCACGTTTGAGCTAGGTAGGGGGCAATATCTTCAGTATGCCAAGATTTCGGCGGTTGCATGAGAGGTGTGGCCGATGTTTCCGGAGGAGCCACTGACTACTGCTACTGCTACGCTGCAGGCTCTCGTGACCTTATCGAGGGGCCATAGACTGGTATCGCACATCTATAAGGCATTGAGAGAAGATCTGAGTATGTGCCCGCTTCCTGTTCAGGCTAAGTGGGATGTGGCGCTAGGGGAGCCCTTGACAAACCTGGAATGGCAAAAGGTGCACGAAGGGGTTAAAAGCATAAGCTCCAATACCAGATTTAAACTTACACAATTTAACATAGTGCACCAAACCTACCTGACACCGAGTGTTCTACATAAAATATACCCGGATCGCCTCGCTGAATGTCCCAGGTGCGGGCATGGTGATGCCCAATTCCTACATATGCTATGGGATTGCCCAGGGCTGGGGCTCTTCTGGGGGGAAATGTTGGAGACTTTACGTAGAGTAACGGGGTGGACACTACCTCAATCTATCAAAGAGATCTTGTTGGGACTGCTCCCTAAACCCAAAGGGAAAAAGCTCACACGTAAATTCGCCCAGCTGGGACTAGTTCTGGCAAAAAGGAGGATCGCGATTAGCTGGATGAGTCCGAGACCCCCCACGGCGACGCAGTGGGCTGGGGATCTGCGGGAATGGGCGACAGCAAAGTTGATTCGGATGAGGCGCGTCCGAAACGATGAAAAAATAGAAGAAGATGCGATGGCTTGGTATGCCATGATCACAGATATCCACAGGGGGGGGGATCTTTCCTCACAAGTTGTAGAGACACAAGATGCTGCTGAGAATAATCCCGAGGTGGCAGCAAGCCCACAGGCCTCACATACCCTGGGCGTAGTGTAAGATATCTTTACGCATGTTTAACATTTGGCCTGCAATGCACCTATAAGATAGTGCTATCCCTGATGTGACTCGGGGGGAGGGGGGAGGGGATAGTTAAAGTTATTATGCTATGTTTTCTTCCTTCTGGATAAAACTGACCGGGATGCGCCTTACTACAATATTATAACACGACACGATTGTTGTGGAAATGCACTGTTCTTTATTATTTTTTCTTTCTCTAGGATGGAATTATATCCGGGAGAAGATATTTTCTTATGTATATTTGTACACGAAATGTACTGCTTGATCAGTGTATTGCAATAAGCTTGTAAGGCTAAATCAATGAAAATATATTTAAAAAAAAAAAAAAACTTGTGAGAAAGTGGTAGTGTTCCTTCCTTTATACAAGATTTAGTGGCCCCAGTATCGATTAAAAAACTATAGGGGCGACTTTCTATGGCTACAGTCACAGGCGATTCCTCCTCTGATCTGTGGGTTACTGATAGTATTGGACACATAATGGTTGTCTATGGGCTCTCTCATCGTATATAGCTGTTGGTTGGTGTCCCTCCAGACATTTGGGGCTGCACAGAAAAGGGAATTTCTCCTTGTACCGTTACTCCTCCAATCTGGACCTGTGTAGGTCATCCTGTAGTATTTCTGACAACCTGGGGCATATTCTGTGGCCTTTGCCCCTGTTGTGCAGTCCACTGAACCTGAGAGACCTGAATGGGTCCGTGTGTTACTTGTTGTTGGGGAGCCCATTGAATCTGGTGTGGCCCCTTCTGCCGCGCAATCCATCCTTGCCCTTGCTCATCGTTCTTTTTCAATCTACATTCTCTTGCAAAATGACCCATATTATCACAATAATAACACTGTTGTCCTTCGCTATATGCTCCTTGTCTTCTTCCCTGGGCTGGCCCTTGGCCTCCTGAAAAACCTCCTTGCTTCTTTCCCATGTTATTTATTGGCTGCCGTCTTGGTGCCTGCACCTGCACTGGCGTTGTGACAGCCATTTGTGGTGCTGCTACAAGTGCCCCTTCTGTACTTGTTTTTTTAATTTTCTGTTGCACCAACTTAGCTGTGACCCTGCCTGTTCTGCCCTTTCCTTGTCCTTTTCTTGTTTTCTCTTTTAATGATGTATTATACGGGCTTGCATTTCTGGCGACAGTTTAGCCTCTATTCCCACTAATCCGTCTAGGCTTGCTTGTATATCCGTGGACAGGCCCTGTTTCAATACATTATAAAATAGTATTGCATTCCCTCCAGTATTTTCCTAGTTACATCCTACTTCCTTTACCCATCGTTCTTTCATTCTAGTAATGAACTCTGTAATGTCTTCAGTCGGTTTTATGCCCTCTTCCATAAAGGCTCCAATGTCTGGTCTGTCTGGATATGTCTGCCGGAGCGCATCCCAAATATATTGATATTGTTGAAGGATGACCCATCATACTGTGTATTTATCAGTTATTTGAGGGAATCCTGCCCTGATAAAAATTGTATTTACTTCGTCTCCCACCAGAGAAGTTAACAAGCTTTTAACATCGCCCAAGGCGACGTTCACTCCAGCAGTGTGTTTCTCAAAGCATCCTATCCATTCTCCTGCTCCCTCAGACAGCAGGGGTGGTGCCCTCTTTAAATTCTCTTTATCCATTTGTGACCATGGTACATATGTGGTAGTTGCCCGCCCTTAAAAATGAGGGGTAACTGAGTTATTGGTCGAGGATTTACTGGTCTTGGGCCTCACCTCGGATCTGGTCTATTACTTCGGATCACTTCAGTTGGTTTGTGTATATAGCATACTCCTCCCAGACTGCAAGGCACTCCTGCATATAGGAGTAGTTCCAGTGTGGTTTGCCCTGTCCCTGCCATATAAAATCTTTGGCAGTTGCTAAGTCGATGGGTTGAAAACACCCTTCTCAGGGCCATTGCCTCTTCCCCTCCTTTTTAGTCCATCTTGGCAATTTCCAAGAAGGGTTGACAATAGTAACTACCCTCCTTATATTCTATTACCTCTATGGGTGTTAGATCTGACCTACTTTTTTTTGGGATTGACTTCTTCCACATTTCTGAGGTGTCTCTTACTTCCATTAACGACCCCCGCGGAGGACGTGGGCTGAAATTATATGGTCTCCGGTTAGTGTCCTGTTCATTTGCACCCCAGTCTGGCCTGTCTTCCCACTTTCCATCTTCCTCTGTCCCTCCTACGTCTTGTAACTCATTTGGGGGTTCATGATACTGTGGCATCTCTATGTCCCTCTTCAATCCTTCTTCTTCTCTTATCCATTCCTCAGCTGCCTCTCAAAGCCTCTGAAGAAGTGTCTCCCAGCCTAAGAACAACGGGGCAGATTTACAAGAAAGTGACGCATCTCTAAAGATGCGTCACTTTCCCTGCGCCACCCTGAGAAACCCTTGCGCTACCATGGATGCGCCGTATTTACAATACAGCACACCATGGCGCAAGGATTGACAGATGCGTCAGAAATTCTGACTCATCTGTTGGGGCAAAAGTCACGCATTGCTGGAGTCGTGTCGCAAGCACGACGCAACTACATCAATGCATTTTGAGGCCTATTCCCACAACACTGCGTCACTCCTTACGCCTGCTTCAAGCGTAAGGTTTTGACGCAGTGGCGTCCTAGAAATGACGCAGTGAAATCTTGTAGATTTCACTGCGTCACTTTTACGAGGCTTTCCTGCGTGGGAACGCCCACCCTGCATACATTATACCTGACGTATAATGTGACACAGGGCTTTACAACATGACGCATCTCCCTAGATGCGTCACGTTGTAAATTGGCCGCATTTTTTACGCCGCCGCTGCGTCACAAAAGTGACGCAACGGCGGCACAAAAGTGTCGCAAGGGCCTTGTAAATCTGCCCCAACATGTCCTGTAGTCCATTGTCCTCGAAGGGGAGCAGGGCTTCTAGAGAGCTCTGCCTGTCTAACGGTGTGCTGAAAATCATTTATGAGTCTGTCTCTTTGGTCTGATTCTGTACCGACCGAGGAGTTGTAGGGGTGGGGTCCGAAGGTGCCTCGTTTCCCCATTATTTTTGTCCTTCCTCTTTAGGTGTAACTCCAACAGGATCTTGGTACCCAACAGCTGGAAGAATGGGGTAAAGACCATAAGGCAGGGGCTTCTCTGGAGACTGTTCATCTTCGGGTGCTGTTGGTTTCACGCTTTTTTTTGTATCACGGAATACCCGCCTTAATGAAAGGGTTGCTTCCCTTTTCTGTCTTTTCTTTCTATTATACTTTAAGCGAATGTAAGTCAATGTGTGTTCAAATATGTCTTTGTCAAATGTCCCTTCATTTGGCCATGGTTGAGAGTGGCTTTTGGTACCTTTGTACTATTGTTTGCAATACTTTTGTATCTTCTTCTTCTCTGAAGGGAATTTTTTTATCATGTGTTCCAGAGGGTCTCCATGGTCCCCTAAGGTGTGTGCATTTCCTATGCGTAATAGAAGTGTAACTTTTAATCCCTCATTCGTTTGCCCACTGTCTTATGCGCCTTTTGGACCTGTCTCCTTTACTAATGAATCTGAATATTGTCTATTTTTCCAAATGCCACTAAAAGGGATAACGCCTCAAATTTTTGTGCCCAGATTCAAGCTTGTGTCCACCAGATAACACCCAATGAGCTACTGTAAATTGATTGCGACTTCTTACTGGTTGACCAGACGCTTAAATCTCTGCAGCTAGCACTAATCCTACTGACCTCTAGCACTGAGGTTAGAATCTGTCTCGAGAAAACTGCACACATGCCTACCTATACCAACCATGCTACCTTACAGTGATTTGAACTTGTTAACTGGCAGTGAAAGAGGCACAAACACATACACACATAGCCTACTAAGCTCTTGCACTGGTATTGTGATCTGCTTGTACACCAAAGCTATCTAAGTGCCTATTTCCAGGAATGAGTAGCTTCTCTAGTTTGTCTTTTCCTTCTGATGCGTTGCCTTATCTACACAACTGGGAAAACAAACTATATGAACCAGAAAGCAAAGAAGAATTAAGGACTGGATTAATTATTCATACCTGGCAGGTAGCGGCTTCAGAGCTCCTGTTAGATACATATTTCTGCAGCTGGAGCTCTAACCCACCAAGCTATTTTACAGAACTTAGAGCCTGTCACCCGCTGGTAGAACACACATCTTTGGAGCAGGAACATTCATCAACAGAGCTGTCTTCCTCTGGTGGTTGTCCTGTTGTGCAGCCTTTGCAGCTGAAGCTTTGCTCAGAGCCTTTGCACCCTCATCTACAACAACCTTCTAGCACACAAACCCCACCCCAACTGTCTTTCCCTTCCTGCAGCCATTGTGATATATTTATTGGACAACTGCATGCATTTGAATGGTGAGCTGAACATAAGTGCACTGGCAGGTGTTAGAATACGTGAAAAATCCTTCCATTTCATTGGCTAACCCTGGATGTCATTTGAGTGTGAACGTTATGTTATGAATTAATTGGAATCCTATTGGACCCAAATCTAAACGGCATTTGTCACTCTTACAAGCCTCGATTGGCAATGTGTGAAGACAGCTTTGTGGCAAGAGTAGAGGGGCGCGCGAACACACTTTTGTAGAAAGCTGTACCATGTTTTGCTTTGTACGGCAATTCAGCGATAACAAACCAAGCCTTGCAATGTGGTGTAGATGTTGCCTCCAGCACAGACAATGGTGCAGAACAGAACCCTGTTGGTCCTCTGACGTTCATCACTGTGACAGCGATGGACATTCTCAGATGTTGACTAAGTACTGCCCTGTCAGAGAGGGTCTTCAGTGATACTGGCTCCACCATCACATACCGACAACTAGACAAAAGTTTAGAGGCCAACAGGCCTGAAAATAATGCAGTACCTTTTCCCACCAAATTCAGTAAGTCCTGTGTCCAGCACACAGTAACCACTAAAGCTGGTATATTTACTGGTTAATGGGTTTAGTGTAGACAAGACGTTCCTCACTTCTACACAGTTAAAAGCAAATTAATTCTTTAGAACAGTGGTTATTAACCTTTTGACTTCCGTGGACCTCTACTGAGTCCATTACTGGAAGACAGGGACCCCAGCCCAAACCATTTCAACGATTTGAACTTCAAAACAATACCCAAAAATACAAAAACAAGTATACATCAAAGAAATAGAGAAATCCTAAAATATTTTATTTAATTTACAAATATAAAAACATTGAAATGTTACTTTTAATGGGAAGGCTAGACTTTTATTAAAAGACAAAGTGAAATGCTGGATTCTACTATTTTTTGCATCTAAAGCATGCTTTCTTTTTGTACACGCTTCCTCTGAGGCCCCCTAATGTCCTTACTATATTCTGATTTCTGTACTTGTGCTGGTCACACGAATCAGGCTAAGGATACCAACTTAATTTTCAGCCTCCAATTTCAAATTCCTTCATTTTTACAACCCATTTTTAAATTTTAAATTTTGCTTATATATATATATATTCACTGAAAAAACCATAGGTTTCAGGCACGTTATAGTTAGAAATTAGCATTTAAAAAACCTTACAAATTCACTGAAAAAACCATAGGTTTTAGGGACAGTTAGAGGTAGTTGGACATTGCACTCGTACAAAACCTGTGAAATTCCCCGTTATAGTTAGTTCAGCTAACTATAACTCGCGCTCCGCAATACACTGCTGATGACGTCACATATTACATCACTCATGACATGGTCAGTGACATCACTGATGACATCACTGATGACATCTCAAATGACATCACTGATGACATCACTGATGACATCATCCACGTGATAATCTGATGCACCTCCTCACACCCTAATATAACCTTTGATACACCCACTCTAAATTACAGACTGCCATTCGCAAAACCATAGACACTCCAACACCAAAAACTACATACCCACTCACTGATTCTTAGGTCTACACACACACATCCACTCACTCACCCGTACAGTCACTCATACTTACGGTCACTCAGTACAGGACTATCATATGCACTCATACTCCTATATAGACACTCAAACACCGCCACTCATCCATAGAGGTACTCACACACCTAGTCAGTCATGCAAATAATTAAACACACTGCCATTTACTCACCAATACAGTTATACACACACCAGCTCACTTACTCATACAAATACTAGCACATTCATACGCTCTTATACAATCACTGATACAAGCACACACTCATCCATACAGTCACTAACACAATCACACACTCTCGCTTATAGCTATTTATATACTCCAACACACATATATACAGCCTTTCACATATGTAGTTACTCACACATGTACCACTGGGACATACATTCACTCGCTAACACACTTTTACACACACTTACCCACCCATACAGTCTATCACAGATGCACTCTTGAAACCATCCACCCAGTGAATCACCCACTCACACATCTATGCACAGAGTCGCACACACCCCACCCACACAAACACTCAGGCACCCATACAGATACTCAGACAACCAATCAATAACTCATATAGACACTCATGTAGCTATTCACAAACCCATGCAGCCACTTATACAGCAACAGACAGACGGATACAGACATTCACCCAGTTTAGTCACTAACCCATGCATTCAGTAAGATACGTTTAATCACTCACTTATAGAGTTAGTCACGCACCTACTAAATCATCCATACAGACACTTATACACCCACTCATTCTTCAATACGCCTTTCCCTATATATATTAAAAATATTTAAACTTTACAGAAACACACAGTCACTGGATGATGTCATCAGTGATGTCATTTGAGATGTCATCAGTGATGTCATCAGTGATGTCACTGACCATGTCATGAGTGATGTAATATGTGACGTCATCAGCAGTGCATTGCGGGGGCGCGAGTTATAGTTAGCTGAACTAACTATAACGGGGGAATTTCACGGGATTTGTACGAGTGCAATGTCCAATTACCTATAACTGTCCCTAAAACCTATGGTTTTTTCTGTGAATTTGTAAGGTTTTTAAATGCTAATTTCTAACTATAACGTGCCTGAAACCTATGGTTTTTTCAGTGAATTTGTAAGGTTTTTTAAATGCTAATTTCTAACTATAACGTGCCTGAAACCTATGGTTTTTTCAGTGAATTTCAAAGGTTTTTAAATGCTAATTCCTAACTATAACATGTCTAAAACCTATGGTTTTTTCAGTGAATTTCAAAGGTTTTGTAAATGACAATTTTTAAATGTATTAATTGTTATATTTATTTTTTTATACTGATTTACTACATTTTTTTATACTATTTATTTTTAGATATTTTATTTTTAAATTACATTGTAATTACATTATACATTACATTACAAAATATACTTTCTCAGAATGAATTACTTTAGTTTAAATACTTTGCAAATAGGCAATAGACTTTTAAGTACAGTAGTTACAGTTGTTGCAATGGGCAACACAATTTCAAACACAATGCAACATTGAGCTCAATGTGAATTTCTAGTTAAATGCAATTAGTTACTTTATGGATTACTTTTCTAACCACAGGACTGGATCCTAGATTCAGTCCTGGGACATCTCCTGTAAACAGTTAAGTAAAAGCGTTTTGGTTACAGTAGTGATTTTTAAGGAATATTATTGTATTTTAAAAGTTGACACTTAGAAACTTTTTCACATAGAATCACCAATGTTATCCTATGGGAGGAAATTCACTTAGCAGGTAAGTAGTGTTATCGTTAATTTTTCTTACTCAGTGGTGGATCCTGGATCCAGCACTGGTGCATCTCCTGTAAACAGTTGAAAGAATGCGTTTAAGTCATACAGGCGATTTTTAAGGAATATTTGTAGTTTGTGAAAATCGACACTTTGAAACTTTTCTGCTGAAAACCAGACAATGGATTCCTATGGAAGGAAATACAAGTTACTGGTAAGTACGGTTAGAATTACTTTTCAGGATCTGTACTGGGCTCAAAGATGCAGCACTGAGGTCTCTCCTGATAACAGGTGAGTAAATTGGAATTCGTAGTTCAGCTGATTTTAGAGGAATATTATAAAGTTCCAAAACTCCACACTTAGAAGAATTTCCAAGTGAAACCAGTCAATGTTAGCCTATGGAAGGAAATACAAGTTACTGGTAAGTACGGTTAGAATTACTTTTCAGGATCTGTACTGGGCTCAAAGATGCAGCACTGAGGTCTCTCCTGATAACAGGTGAGTAAATTGGAATTCGTAGTTCAGCTGATTTTAGAGGAATATTATAAAGTTCCAAAACTCCACACTTAGAAGAATTTCCAAGTGAAACCAGTCAATGTTAGCCTATGGAAGGAAATTCAAGTTACTGGTAAGTACGGTTATAATTACTTTTCAGGATCAGTACTGGGCTCAAAAATGCAGCACTGAGGTCTTTCCTGATAACAGGTGAGTAAATCGGAATTCATAGTTCGGCAGATTTTAGAGGAATATTTGTATGTTTCAAAATCGACACTTAGAAACTTTTTCAGCAAAAAGCAGGCAATGATATCCTATGGAAGGAAATTCAAGTTACTGGTAAGTACGGTTAAAATTACTTTTCAGGATCAGTACTGGGCTCAAAGATGCAGCACTGAGGTCTCTCCTGATAACAGGTGAGTAAATCGGAATTCGTAGTTCGGCTGATTTTAGAGGAGTATTATAAAGTTCCAAAACTCCACACTTAGAAGAATTTCCAAGTGAAACCAGTCAATGTTAGCCTATGGAAGGAAATTCAAGTTACTGGTAAGTACGGTTAAATTACTTTTCAGGATCAGTACTGGGCTCAAAGATGCAGCACTGAGGTCTCTCCTGATAACAGGTGAGTAAATCGGAATTCGTAGTTCGGCTGATTTTAGAGGAATATTTGCACAATGGTGAAGGAAGGGGGTGGGGCCTGAGGTGACATGTCTGCAAACACGCCCTGTGGCGCGTTTTAAGTTGGAGAATTAATTCCTCCTCAATCCCGAGGGACCCTAGGGGCCAACTAGCCCACCAGATACCTCCAGTATGCGCCAGAGAGCTGCGTTGTAGAGAGGTGTTCAGAAGCCACGCCCCTTTTACAACACTCTGCAACGCAGCTCCGTGGCGCTTACTGGAGGTACTTGGTGGGCTAGTTGGCCCCCAGAGACCCTCAGGATTGAAGGGATTTAATCTCGATCTTAAAACGCGCCACGGGCCTGTTTGCACACATGTCACCTGAAGCCCGCCCCTCCCTTCACCACTGTGCAAATGCGCCCCGTGGCGCGTTTTAAGTTGGGGGATTAAGTCCCTTGAATCCTGAGGGTCCCTGGGGTCCAACTAGCCCACCAGGTACCTCCAGTAAGCGCCACAGAGCTGCGTTGCAGAGAGGTGTAAAAGGGCGTGGCCTGGACCACCTCTCTGCAACGCAGCCCCTGGCGCATACTGGAGGTTCCTGGTGGGCTAGTTGTCCCCCAGGGACCCCAGTATTGAAGGGGAATTCATTTCCCAACTTAAAACGCGCCACAGGGCGCGTTTGCAGAGTGTTGCTGGGAGGGCGGAGCCTCGGCACGATCGTGTGTTTTTTTGCTTTTTTGTTTTTTGGAAAGGGGGCTGTGTGGCCCCTCTTCTTTTTACTTTTTTTGGGCCCTTGGGACCCCATCCCCCAGGGCCTGACCCCTTTTTTAATTAAAATAAATAAATAAATTAACGGGAAGCAGGCCACGTGGGCCCCCCTCCCGTGGCCAACTCTGGCCCCGGGGACCCCATCCCCGGGGCATGGCCAAATATATATTTTTGTTTATGGAGGGGGCTTCGTGCCCCCTCCTGAGGCCTCTACTGGCCCCGGGGACCCCATCCCCGGGCGGCCTTTATTTATTTATTTATTTTAATTTATTTTATTTCATTTTGGGAGGGGGCCGCGTGGCCCTCTCCTGGGCCACTACTAGCCCCGGGACCCCATCCCCCGGGCTGGCCCTCTCCGTTGGGGACCGTGGGGGTCCCCAATCCCCGCACGGTCCCGCCGGCTCCCCGCGTCCCTCGGGAGCCGGCATTGCTTCTTCCACATGGGGAGCTGCTAAGATGCAGCTCCCCGTGTGGAAAGCAATTTGCTGGTTTTGGAAGAGAGAGCAGGTTTCTGCTCTCTCTTCCAAAACAAAGCAGTTTGCTATGACAGGACGGGAGCCGCAAGGCTCCCGTAATGTCATAGCAAACTACAGTGTCCCGGGGTAGGCACCCCGGGACACTGCACGAGCCGGCCCTGGGGGTGGCGGTCCCCAGGGCCACCACAGGCTCCAGGAGGGGGCCGCACGGCCCCCTCCTTCACATGCACAGCCCCGGGAGGTGGTGGTCCCGGGGGCTCGGGGTCCGTTCCGGACCCCCAAATTAGCATTTTTTTAGTGCCCTGGGAGGTGGCGGTCCCGGGCGTGTGGGGGGCTCGAGCCCCCACACAGGTATATTATTTTTTTAAAAAGAAGCCCCGGGGTGGCGGTCCCCGGGGCTGCGGGAGGGCAGAGAGCCCTCACGCACCATTATTTTTTTAAAGCCCCGGGGGGTGGCGGTCCCCGGGGCTTGAGGGGCCTTAGATTCGATTTTTTTTTTTTATCGGCGGGATCCGCGCACCCTAAGCGCATCCCGCCGATTTTTTAAAAATGCTTTTCTGCCCAGGGGTCCTTGTGGGACCCCTGAGCAGACCTAGGGGTCAGGTGTTTCTACCCTGCCCCTTTGTGTGTTTTGCGCACTTGTTTCTTGTGCCTCGGTTCTACCGAGGACAAAATGGCTGCCAACACTTCCTGATTTGGAGTGGTGACAGCCACTTGAAAGCCAATTAGCATGCAGCTCGTGATCAGGAGGGTGCGCGCAGGGTGTGCTCAGGGTGCGCGAATCCGACGCGGCCATAGATATATATGTGATTTTCCTTTTGATTTTCTCAGGAACTACTGAACGGATTTACACCATTTAACAAAAGGGTTCTTTCTGAACCAAGAACTACCTCTTGCCAAATTTGGTGTAATTCCGTTCAGCAGTTCGGGCTGTAGCCGTGGCTAAAGTTTCCTATGGGAAAATGAATGGGAAAACACGTTTGGGACCCCTTTTTCTCGACTCCGCTTGACGAATCACCCCGAGACTTTCAGGGTAGGAGCGGACCGGAGCGGGCCACAAAGTTTGAAAATTTCGCGAAGATTCGTCAACCGGCGCAAGAGTTATTTCAAATAGAATGTTGCGGATTTCCTATGGAAAATAGGTCCTAACTTTAACTATCTACTGGCGACCGCCAGTAGATAATATATATAGACATATATTACCTACTGGTGGTTTTTGATTTGCCAATATCTTTGGCGCCGGTTGACGAATCTTTGCGAAACTTTCAAAACTAATGGGGCGCTCCGGTCAGCTCCTGTCTTGAAAGTTTCAGGGTGATTCGTCAAGCGAGGCCGAGAAAAAGGGGGTCCCAAAACGCATTTTCTCCATGTTAGTTTACATAGGAAACTTTAGACAAAGCTACAGCCCGAACTGCTGAACGGAATTACACCAAATTTGGCAAAAAGGTAGGTCTTGGTCTAAAAAGCGTGCTTTTTTTTAAATGGTGTAAATCCGCGCAGTAGTTCCTGAGAAATTCAAAAAATAAAAATATCGATATCTGAGCACCGAGGAGGATTTGCGAATCAGGATCCACTCTGATTGGCTGTCAACACTCCAAACCAGGAAGTGTTGGCAGCCATCTTGTGACTCGGTTACCGAGTCACAAGAAAAAGGGTGAAAAAAAGATGAAAAACAAGAAAAGGAGGCAGGGTAGAAACACTGTGACACCCTAGGCCTGCTCAGGGGGTCCCACAAGGACCCCCAGGCCCAAAAAAAGCATTTTTTTTAAAAAAAAGCCGAATTTGCGCTGGGTGCGCGAATCCGGCCGAAAAAAAACCCTCGAAGCGCGGGCTCCTGCACTTCGTTTTCTATAAGGCCCCGGGTGGGCCAGGTCCCGGGGGCAATGCCTAATTAATTAGTGGGGGCCCCCGCAGCCACGGGGATGGCCACCTCCCTGGGGCTTAGTTAATTGTATGCGGGAGGCATGCGCCCCCCCGCAGTCCCGAGTAGGTGGCTTGAACAATAAATGCGTGGGGGGGGTCCCAACCCCCCACGCTGCCCTGGGGACCGCCACCTCCCCGGGGCTTTATTATAATTGAGGTGGGGGGCCTCACGGGCCCCCCCAAACCCCGGGGACCACCACCTCCCCGGGGCTTTCTTGATTAATGAGGGGGGCCTCGCGGGCCCCCAAAGAGCTGGGGACCACCACCTCCCCGGGGCTTCCGTTATTAATGAGGGGGGCCTCGCGGGCCCCCCAAAGCCCTGGGGACCACCACCTCCCCGGGGCTTCTGTTATTAATGAGGGGGGGCCTCGCGGGCCCCCCAAGCACCGGGGACCGCCACCTCCCCGGGGCTTTATTATAATTGAGGCGGGGGGCCTCGCCGGGGCTTCCTTGATTAATGAGGGGGTACCTCGCGGGCTCCCCCAAGCCCTGGGGACCACCACCTCCCCGGGGCTTCCGTTATTAATGAGGGGGGCCTTGCGGGCCCCCCCAAGCCCCAGGGACCACCACCTCCCCTGGGGTTTAAAGACTTTAAAGACTTTGAAGGGGGGCCACGTGGCCCCCCTCCTGGAGCCCTCGATGGCCCTGGGGACTGCCACCCCCCAGGGCCGGCTCCTGCAATGTCCCGGGGTGCCCACCCCCAGGACATTGCTGTTTGCTATGGCAGGGCGGGAGCCCGGCTCCCACCCTGTCATAGCAAACTCTGCTTTGCTTCGTTGAAGCGAGAGCAGGAAATCTGATCTCACTTCAACGAAGCAAAGCAGAATTGCTTTTGGGCAAGGGGAGCTGCATGTTAGCAACTCCCCTTGCCCAAAAGCAATTCCGGCTACCGCAGGAGGCGGGGGGCCGGCTCGGACCGCGGTGGCATTGGGGCTCCCCCCATGGTCCCCAACTTGAGGGCCGGCCCCGGCGGATGGTGTCCCCGGGGCCACAACTGGCCGGGTAGAGTTGCCATGCGGCCCCCCCTCTCTTTATTTAAAAAAAAAAAGAATGGCCGGGCCCCGGGGGATGGGATCCCTGGGGCCGAAATTGGCCTGGGAAGGGGGGCCGCGTGGCCCCCCTCACCAAATAAAAATAATTTTAAAAATGGCCAAGCCCCGGGGGATGGGGTCCTTGGGGCCAATAGTTGCCCAGGGAAGGGGGGCCATGCGGCCCCCCTTCCCTATAAATATTTTTTTTAAAAAGAGGGCATGCCCCGGGGGATGGGGTCTCCGGGGCCAAAAGTGGCCCAGGGAAGGGGGCCCCGTGGCCCCCCTTCCCTATAAATATATTTTTTAAAAAGGAGGCCATGCCCCGGGGGATGGGGTCCCCGGGGCCGAAATCGGCCTCGGGAGGGGGCCTTGCAGCCCCCTTCCTGTTTTTTTTTTTGTTTTGTTTTTTTAAAAAGGGTCAGGCCCTGGGGGATGGGGTCCCCAGGGCCCCAAAAATTTTAAAAGAAGGGGGGCCACACAGCCCCCCTTCTATAAATATATATTTTTTAAAAGCCGGCATCTCACCGGAGGCCCCGCCCCCTCCCTGCACCACTCTACAAACGCGCCCCGTGGCGCGTTCTAAGTTGGGGAATTAAGTCCCCTTGAATACTAAGGGTCCCTGGGGGCCAACTAGCCCACCAAGTACCTCCAGTAAGCGCCACACAGCTGGATTGCAGAGAGGTGGTCCGAAGCCATGCCCCTTTGTACACCACTCTGCAAACACGCCTCTTGGCGCACTGCTGGTGGGGCGATGAGGTCCCGAGGACCTCAGGACACAAGTGGACTTCATCCCCTGAGCAGAAGTGCGCCAGGAGCAGCGTTTGCAGAGTGGTGTAAAAAGGGGGCATGGCCTCAGACCACTCTCAGCAATCCAGGTGTGTGGCGCTTACTGGATTTACCTGGTAGGCTAGTTGGCCCCCAGGGACCTTCAGGAATGACGGGGACCTAATACCCCAACTTAGAATGTGCCAGGAGGCGCATTTGCTGAGTGGTGGGGAAAGGGGGCGTGGCCTTTGTCCACCTCTCAGCAATCCCACTGTGTGGGGCTTACTGGAGGTAAGAGGTAGGCTAGTTGGCCCCTAAAGGACCCCCAGCAGCGAAGGGGACTTCAATCCTCATCCAAGAGCATGCCAGGGAGAGCTTTTGCAGAGTGGTGGGCAAAGGGGGCATGGCCTGCTATGAGAACTTAGCAATCATGCTGTGTGGGACTTACTGGAGGTAATAGGAGGGGTAGTTGGCCCCCAAGGATGTCCTTGGGGGCCAACTACCCCTCTTGTTACCTCCAGTAAGTCCCACACAGTGGGATTGCTAAGACGTCTATGGAGGCCATGCCCCCCTTTCTCCGCCACTCTGCAAACGCGCCTCCTGGCAGACTACAGGATAGGGGATGAAGTCCAATTTACTCCTGAGGGACTTTGGGGGCCAAGAAGCCCTCCTAGTACCTCTTGTAAGTCCTACGCAGCGGAATTCCTGAGCGCTGGTCGGAGGCCCAGCACCCTTTCTCCACCACTCTGCAAACGGGACTACTAGTTAAAGAAGTGTTTGCAATGTAATAGGTTTCGCATTTGCGAGAATTAGAGCTATTGGCGTTGTAAATGTAAAAGTTTTTTACTAATGTTTTTTGGAGTGGAGTGGATGTACGTTGTGTGTAGTGGAATTATGTGGTATGTTATGCAGTGAAATTATGTGGATAGAAAGTATGTGGTATTTAGTGTATAGGAATTATGTAGAGTGGGATTATGTGTTATGGAGAGTAATTATGTGGTATGGTAGTCTGTGTTGTGGAGTGGTAACTTCAGGTTTAGTCTTCCTCGTTTCCATAGAAGCTCAACTATGAACTCAGTGAGACAAAAAAAGAAGGAATCACTGAGGAGCACTTGTGGACCTAGTCAGAGGTATGAGCAGGCCACTGGAATTATGCGACTGTTTGGCTGCACCGATTTTCGGACAATTATACATTTTCTGCTTTAGCCACATAATTCATCATCTGCTCCCTAATCTGCAGATTTGAACAAAAAAAGCCTTGTTTCTAGCTCAAACGGCTCAAATGTTACCAAAAATGCAGCGAAGTGTTACAGCGTGGTGGAAGGCCCTTTGCAAACCTAGAATGGTCACCTGTTACTTATTGCTAAATGAGGGTGTTAAATTGGTACTAATGGTGTGCAAGCCACTCTTGCTTCCTTCTGCGCCTCTCTTGCCTCTTTCTGCATTTCTGTTGCTTCTTTCTGCACATTTCTTTCTTTGCCTCTTTCTGCAAATCTCTTCTACTTTCTGCACCTCTCTTCCCTCTTTCTGTACCCCTCTTGCCTCTTTCTGCACCTCTCTTGCCTTTTTCTGTACCCCTCTTACGTCTTTCTGCACCCTTTTTGCCTCTTTCTACACCTCTGTTCCTTCTTTCTGCACTTCTTTTGTTTCTTTCTGCACCTGTCTTGCTTCTTTCTGCACCCCTCTTGCCTCTCTCTCCACCCCTCTTCCCTCTTTCTGCACGTCTGTTGCTTGTTTCTGCTCTTATCTTGCTTCTTTCTGCACCTCACTTGCCTCTTTCTGCACCTCTATTGCCTCTTTCTGCAGTTCTCTTGCCTCCTTCTGCACTTCTCTTGCCTCTTTCTGTAACTCTCTTGCTTCTTTCTGCACCTCTCTTGCCTCTTTCTGCACCTCACTTGCTTCTTTCTGCACCCCTTTTGCCTGTTTCTGCACCCCTCTTCCCTCTTTGTGCAACTCGCTTGCCTCTTTCTACACCTCTCTTTCCTCTTTCTGCACCACTCTTGCCTCTTTCTGTACCTTGTTCCTTCTTTCTTCACCTGTCTTGTCTCTTTCTGCACCCTTCGTGCCTCTTCAGCACCTCTGTTGCTTCTTTCTGCAGTTCTCTTCCTCTTTCTGCACTCCTCCTGCCTCTTTCTGTACCCCTCTTGTCTCTTTGTGCACCTCTCCTACCCCTTTCTGCAGCCCTCTTGCCTCTTTTTCCACCTCTGTTGGTTCTTTCTGCACCTCTTTTGCTTCGTTCTGCACTTCACTTCCCTCTTTCTGTACCCCTCTTGCCTTTTTCTGTACTTCTGTTGGTTCTTTCTGCACTGCTCTGGCTTCTTCCTGCACCTCTGTTCCAAATTTCTGCATCCCTCTTGCCTTTTTCTACACTCCTCTTCCCTCTTTCTGCTCCTCTCTTGCCTCAGTCTGCCCACCTGTTCCCTCTTTCTGCACCCCTTTTGCCTGTTTCTGCAACTCTCTTGCCTCTTTCTGCAGTCCTCTTGCCTCCTTCTGCACCTCACTTGCCTCTTTTTGATCCTCTGTTGGTTCTTTTGCACTGCTCTTGCTTCTTTCTGCACCTCTCTTGCAAATTTCTGCACCCCTCTTGACTCTTTCTGCACCCCTTTTACCTGTTTCTACACCTCTCTTGCCTCTGTCTGCACCTCTATTCCCTCTTTCTGTACCTCTTTTGCCTGTTTCTGCAACTCTCTTGCCTCTTTCTGCAGTTCTCTTGCCTCCTTCTGCACCTTTGTTGCTTCTTTCTGCACTTCTCTTGCCTCTTTCTGCACCCCTGTTGTCTCTTTCTGCACTCGTCTTCCCTCTTTCTGTACCTTTCTTGCCTGTTTCTGCATCTCACATGCCTCGTTCTGCACTTTTCTTGCTTCTTTCTACACCTCTGTTGCTTCTTTCAGCAATTCTCTTGCCTCTTTCTGCACTTCTCTTGCCTGTTTCTGCACCTCTCTTGCCTCTTTCTGCACCTCACTTGCTTCTTTCTGCACCTCACTTGCTTCTTTCTGCACCCCTCCTGCCTCTTTCTGTACCTCTCTTGCCTCTTTGTGCACCTCTTCTACCTCTTTCTGCACCTCTCTTGCCTCTTTTTGCACCACTGTTGGTTCTTTCTGCACTGCTCTTGCTTCTTTCTGCACCTCACTTGCCTCTTTTTGCACTTCTCTTGGTTCTTTCTAAACCTCTGTTGCTTCTTTCAGCAATTCTCTTGCCTCTTTCTGCACTTCTCTTGCTTGTTTCTGCACCTCTCTTGCGTCTTTCTGCACCTCTGTTGCCTCTTTCTGCACTTCACTTGCTTCTTTCTGCACCTCTCTTGCCTCTTTCGGCACCTCTGTTGCTTCTTTCTGTACCTCTTTTGCTTCTTTCTGCACCTCTCCTGCCCCTTTTTGCACCCCTCTTCCCTCTTTGTGCAACTCTCTTGCCTTTTCTACACCTCTCTGCCCTCTTTTTGCACCACTCTTGCCTCTTTCTGTACCTCTGTTGCTTCTTTCTGCACTTCTCTTGCCTCTTTCTGCACCTCTGAGTTAGAGGTAGTTTTAATCCCCCTGCCCTATTATGTACTAGGGCCTTACATGGGAGGTCATTCCAATCACAGGGGTACCCCAACCCATATTGTACCCTAGTGTATGTAGGTGTTTTCACTGTATTCTAAGTGTCTTTCAGCATAGCACTGGCTCCGGGCCTGGTTAGTCAGAGTCAGTTACCACCAGTACCAGTCATCAAAAAGTTGGGGGCACAGGATGACTTTGCAACAAGGCCTCTTTCTGCACCTCTGTTGGTTCTTTCTGCATATCTCTTGCTTCTTTCTGCACTTTTCTTCGTCTTTCTGGACTTCTGTTGCCTCTTTCTGCATTTCTCTTGCTTCTTTCTGCGCCTTTCTTCCTCTTTCTGCACATGTCCTACCTCTGTAGGCATAGTTAGAAATTAGCATTTAAAAAACCTTTGAAATTCACTGAAAAAACCATAGGTTTCAGGGACGTTATAGTTAGAAATTAGCATTTAAAAAACCTTAGAAATTCACTGAAAAAACCATAGGTTTCAGGGACGTTATAGTTAGCAATTATCATTTAAAAAACCTTAGAAATTCACTGAAAAAACCATAGGTTTCAGGGACGTTATAGTTAGTTGGACATTTCACTCGTACAAAACCAGAGAAATTCGGCCGTTATAGTTAGTTGAGCTAACTATAACTCGCGCCCCCGCAATGCACTGCTGATGACGTCACATATTACATCATTCATGACATGGTCAGTGACATCACTGATGACATCTCAAATGACATCACTGATGACATCACTGATGACATCATCCACGTGATAATCTGAAGCACCTCCTCACACCCTAATATAACTTTTGATACACCCACTCTAAAATACAGACTACCATTTTCGAAACCATAGACACACCAATACTAGTTACTACATACCCACTCACTGATTTCTAGGTCTACACACACATCCACTCATTCACCCATACAGCCACTCATACATGCAGTCACTCATTAATACAGCACTATCATATGCACTCATACACCTATACAGACACTCACACACCGCCACTCATCCATAGAGTTACTCACACACCTAGTCAGTCATGCAAAGAATCAATCACACTCCCATTTACTCTCTTACACAGTTATACACACACCACCTCACTTATTCATACAGATACTAACACATACTTACTCTCTTATACAATCACTGATACAAGCTCACACTCATCCATACAGCCACTCTCACAATCACTCACTCTCACATATAGTCATTTATATACTCCAACACTCACATATACTGCCTTTCACATATATAGTTACTCACACATGTACCACTGAGACAGCCATTCACTCACCAACACACCCATACACGCACTCACCCACCCATACAGCCCTTCACAGATGCACTCTTGAACCCATACATCCAGTGAATCACCCACTCACACATCTATGCACAGAGTCACACACCCTCACCCACCCACACAGACACTCAGGGACCCATACAAATACTCAGACAACCAATCAATAACCCATATTTTTTTTTTAAACTTTATTTAAATTTTCCTTTACTTACAGTCAGACAAACAGCACCTTATGCATAAACAACGATACACGTAGAGTCACAGTTACCACATGGTTAACACATTGCTAACAGTTCAATAGTTTAAAAAAAAAAAATAATTTTTATTGATTTTCCGCAACAGAACATTATCAGCTTCTGTATTACAACACATTTCAATAGGGATAATTCAATAACAGTAGTTTGAATGGCTTGGGCGGGATTTCCGGGTAATTCCTGCCACCGACAAGGAAGGCCCATTGCGCACCCTGTAACATCACACATGTAGTTATTAGAGTGCCCTTTTTTACAACTTAGATACAAAATTTCTGTACATCATACGGTCCTTCTGTGAAACACAAAGCAATTCCGACATGGATCCACATGCAGGCATCAACATAAAATAATACATATAAACAAAAACAAAACTATAGGTCGACCTCTACCTATGGGTACAGAACAGTGCGCACCCATCAGTGTATCATTTCAGTGGGTATCGCATACGTGGATAGTCGCGCACCGTGCACCACCCAGCTTGGGTGTGTCAATGGAGGAGGGACAATGGGGGGAGAGAGGGGAAAAGGAGGGGGGAGAAAAGGGAAGAGGGAGGGAGACACCCCCTATGAGGGGGGTCCATCTCGGCCAGCCTGATCTCAATCAGCGACAGGTAGTCCCCACACTAAGTAAGGGGCTGTCGCGGGGGCACCGGCTCTCATGAAATCTGTGATAACTGGTTTGTGTGCTCTGATACCAGCGCCCTCCGGAGATCCAGCAACCACGAATGCACGTTGGGGCCCGACTGGGCTTTCCATGTCATGGCTATTTTGCGCTTGGCTAGGCCCAGAGCTAGGTCTAGGAACTTATTCAGGGCTTTACGCGATGCAGAGCGCTTTGTAGCACCTAGTAGAAAATGAATGGGTTGTACCGAAACCTGGGTTCCGGCTGCTTCTACAAGTACATTGGCTATTGCGCTCCAGTACCTTTGTATGTATGAGTGAATGTGTCCCCCGGGTCGTGGCATCTGGGGCACCTGTCAATAGATGTTGGGTACATGCGGGCTAATCTGTAGGGAGTGAGATATGTGTGGTGTAGGTAGTTAAATTGGGTGTATTGCAGCCTAGCATTGGTTGAGACCGTTTTGGGTGACCAAGGCATTGCGCCCAGTGTTTGTCTGTGATAGTGGTTGACAGCTCGGTTTCCCAGTACGCACGCAAGGCCATCAGCGCAGTAGTATCTTCCAGCCTGAAAGAAATATATATGGCCGTTACTGCGCGCCTGCCCCTTCCATGTGTCAGTAGTGTCTGCAAGAGATGTGATGTGGGCGGTTCTGCTCGGTCGTTACCCCACGTTCATAAAAAGTGGCGTGTGAGCAGGGCATGTAGGAGAAAGGAACCCTGTGGTATGCCATACGCGTCCACTAGCTCGTCGAATGTTTGCAATTGGGAGTCTGCGTACATGTCCCCCCACGTGACCAACCCCCTCTCCCTCCAAGGGCCAAGCTCTGAGCATCCGTGGCAAGCGATTGTGCCCGGAAGTACCTCCAATGGTAAGCTCGAGGCATACGGGGCAGTCCGGCCCCTGGGAAGCATGTATCTGGACCAACTGCGTCTAGCCGCCATCATTAGCATGTTACAATGATGTTTCTGGTTCGGCGTGGTAGTTCCTGACAACCATTCCAGCACTGTCGGGCAATCCCAGGAAATGGCCTCCGTTGTCAACTCCGCGAGATTACTCTTACCTAGCCATCTCATTGGCCATATCAACTGTGCTGCAGCGTAGTAACGCTCGTAATTCGGAGCGCCCAGACCGCCCTCCGACAATGGTAGATACAATTTATTTAAAGCCACCCTGGCTCTAGAGTGACCCCAAATGAGGGAGATCAAAAGAGATTCCAGATCTTTAAAAAATTTCCGTGGTAGGCAATAAGGTAGTGTAGAAAAGAAATATAGGAGACGTGGAAGAACCAGCATCTTGGAGATCGCCACTCGACCCATAGGAGACAAGGGTAGGCTTAACCAGAACGGGAGAGTAGATCGGGCTCTGGTAATAGCACGTCCCAGATTACTATCTATGGTATCCACCCCCGAGTGGTAGACCTGTACCCCCAGATATTTAAAGGTATCAAACGCTCATTCTAGCGCCGTTTGTGATGCGGCCTGTCTCTGGGTCGATGACATAGGTACCATCGGGAACACCACCGACTTAGACCAATTAACTCGTAATCCCGAGACCAGTGCGTGATCGTTCAACAGGTCCATTATCTGTTGGAGTATTTCGGTTCGGCCACGTAGATAAATCAAGGCGTCATCTGCGTATAGCGACACTATATGCTTTCGGCGGTCTGCGTGCAGGCCCCACTCCACGCAAAAGCCCGGGGACGCAGAACCAAGTAGGTTTTCACACAGGGCAGGACCCTTGACGAAAGTTGACTAGAGGGCTACCCCTCCCACCGCGATTCCCTGAGATGAATTATCTCCTCCAAAACGGGATGGAGTAAAAAGAAAATTAACAAGCACAAGATAAGTCTATCTTTTGTTTATAACAAAGGAGCAGCTATCTGCCCTTTCTTCACGAAATAGGAGTAGCGTAGTATTGACCCTCAGCTCTCACCAGGGAGGTAATCTTTTTTGTTGCCCTGAAGAAAGCCCTGGACCAATTTTTGGCCATATATTGGGCTGAAACATGTCGGCACTAGGGTCATAGGACCACTAATATCCAATTGCCCCTTTATATGCTTTGATTTTTTAATATCCCAGACATTTCCAAAAATAAAGGGATACCGGGAATTGTCTGAGGATTTTTAATCTTTAAAACCCCCTGGCCACATCTTATAAGAGCTCCCTGAAAAACGGTCGAGCCCACCCTAACCTTTAGGAGTCAGGGTGACCCGATGATGAAGCATGACACCACTAGGGTGTGTGAGGGTAATATAAACAAAAGGAATCTTTTCCTTTCCTACAACCTAGTGGGTAATAACTAGGATGCTTCATTATTTACCTTCCCATTCCTAACCAGGGTTAGTTGAAGTTATTTCTATAACTGTGGGGTACCTTTTGTAATTTAGGACCCACTCCACCACCCGCTGTCTTAGTTTACACGCCAATGGCTCCATAGCCAAGGCAAAAAGTATCGGCGATAAGGGGCAGCCCTGGCGCGTTCCCAGTGCTTTCGTAAAAAGTGAGGAAAAAACTTGACCCGTCTTCACTCTGGCCTGTGGTCTGTGATATAGCAACCGGATCCATCTAAAAAAATTAGGGCCGATACCTAATCCCGATAACACAGACAACAAGTAATCCCAGCTCAACGTATCGAACGCCTTCTCGATATCTAGGGAGGCTACCCAGGGTATCTTTGCCTCCTCACCTCTCGCCCACTCCAGCAATGTGAATAGACGTCTCAGGTTCAATCCAGTATATCTCCCAGGTATAAAACCATTTGATCTTCATGGACCAGCAAGGGGATGGACACGAGTAACCTGTTCGCTAGTAACTTTCCGAGAATCCTATAATCTACATTCAGCATGGACAGGGGACGATATGAGGCCATTAAAAGAGGGTCCCGGCCTGGTTTCGGTAGTACCACCGGTGTCGCCTCCCTCAGAGTGGGCGGGAGTTCACCTTTCTCGAAGGCGTCGGCATACATGTCCGCCAACCGTGGCGCTAGCTGTTTAGAGTACATGGCATAGAATTCAGACGGCCAGCCATCTGTTCCCGGTGTCTTCCCGGTTGCTAATTGCCCGATTGCCTCCGCTATCTCAGCCACCATGACGGGGCCTTCTAGGGCATCATAATGCGCTGGGAATCAATAACCCATATAGAAACTCATGTAGCTACTCACCAACCCATGCAGCCGCTTACACACCAACTGACAGACTGATACAGACATTCACACAGTTTAGTCACTAACCCATGCATTCAGTAAGACACGTTTAATCACTCACTTATACAGTCAGTCACGCACCTACTAAATCATCCATTCAGTCACTCATACACCCACTCATTCTTAAATACACCTTGGCATATATATATATAAAACATATTTAAACTTTACAGAAACACACAGTCACTGGATGATGTCATCAGTGATGTCATTTGAGATGTCATTTGAGATGTCATCAGTGATGTCACTGACCATGTAATGAATGATGTAATATGTGACGTCATCAGCAGTGCATTGCGGGGGCGCGAGTTATAGTTAGCTCAACTAACTATGACGGCCGAATTTCTCTGGTTTTGTACGAGTGAAATGTCCAACTAACTATAACGTCCCTGAAACCTGTGGTTTTTTCAGTGAATTTCTAAGGTTTTTGAAATGATAATTTCTAACTATAACGTCCCTGAAACCTATGGTTTTTTCAGTGAATATATGCGGAGACAGGCGAAACGCGTTACCAGAGTAAATAAAAGTGAGAGTCTTTTAAAAATTGAAACCCGAGTCCTTGTGTCGGTATCCAGGAACTGGAGGGAAACTGGAGCTGGTGTTTATATATATATATATATATATATATATATATATATTCACTAAAAAAACCATAGGTTTCAGACACGTTATAGTTAGAAATTAGCATTTAAAAACCTTTGAAATTCACTGAAAAAACCATAGGTTTTAGGGACAGTTATAGTTAGTTGGACATTTCACTCGTACAAAACCCGTGAAATTCCCCGTTATAGTTAGTTCAGCTAACTATAACTCGCGCCTAAGCAATGCACTGCTGATGACGTCACATATTACATCACTCATGACATGGTCAGTGACATCACTGATGACATCACTGATGACATCTCAAATGACATCACTCATGACATCATGCAGTGACTGTGTTTCTGTAAAGTTTAAATATTTTTAATATATATAGGAAAGACGTATTGAAGAATGAGTGGGTGTATAAGTGTCTGTATGGATGATTTAGTAGGTGCGTGACTGACTCTATAAGTGAGTGATTTAACGTATCTTACTGAATGCATGGGTTAGTGACTAAACTGGGTGAATGTCTGTATCAGTCTGTCTGTTGCTGTGTAAGTGGCTGCATGTGTTTGTGAATAGCTACATGAGTGTCTATATGAGTTATTGAATGGTTGTCTGAGTATCTGTATGGGTGCCTGAGTGTTTGTGTGGGAGGGGCGTGTGCGACTCTGTGCATAGATGTGTGAGTGGGTGATTCACTGGGTGGATGGTTTCAAGAGTGCATCTGTGATAGACTGTATGGGTGGGTAAGTGTGTGTAAGAGTGTGTTAGTGAGTGAATGTATGTCCCAGTGGTACTAGTGTGACTAACTACATATGTGAAAGGCAGTATATATGTGTGTTGGAGTATATAAATAGCTATAAGCGAGAGTGAGTGATTGTGATAGTGGCTGTATGGATGAGTGTGTGCTTGTATCAGGGATTGTATAAGAGCGTAACAATGTGCTAGTATTTGTATGATTAAGTGAGCTGGTGTGTGTATAACTGTATAGGTGAGTAAATGGTAGTGTGTTTAATTATTTGCATGACTGACTAGGTGTGTGAGTACCTCTATGGATGAGTGGCGGTGTTTGAGTGTCTATATAGGAGTAAGAGTGCATATGATAGTCCTGTACTGAGTGACCATAAGTATGAGTGACTGTACGGGTGAGTGAGTGGATGTGTGTGTAGACCTAAGAATCAGTGAGTGGGTATGTAGTTATTGGTGTTGGAGTGTCTATGGTTTTGCGAATGGCAGTCTGTAATTTAGAGTGGGTGTATTAAAGGTTATATTAGGGTGTGAGGAGGTGCATCGGATTATCACGTGGATGATGTCATCAGTGATGTCATCAGTGATGTCATTTGAGATGTCATCAGTGATGTCATCAGTGATGTCACTGACCATGTCATGAGTGATGTAATATGTGACGTCATCAGCAGTGCATTGTGAGGCGCGAGTTATAGTTAGCTGAACTAACTATAACGGGGGAATTTCACGGGTTTTGTACGAGTGAAATGTCCAACTAACTATAACTGTCCCTAAAACCTATGGTTTTTTCAGTGAATTTCAAAGGTTTTTTAAATGCTAATTTCTAACTATAACGTGTCTGAAACCTATGGTTTTTTCAGTGAATTTCAAAGGTTTTTTAAGTGCTAGTTTCTAACTATGCCTACAGAGGTAGGACATGTGAAGTAAGAAGAAAAAACGCACAGAAAGAAGCAAAAGATGTGCAGAAAGAACCAACAGAGGAGCAGAAAGAGGCCTTGTTGCAAAATCATCCTGTGCCCACAACTTTTTCAGACGGGTACTGGTGGTAACTGACTCTGACTAACCAGAGCCAGTGCTATGCTAAAAGACACTTAGAATACAGTGAAAACACCTACATACACTAGGGAACACTATGCGTTGGGGTACCCCTGTGATTAGCATGACCTCCTTTACAAGTCCCTAGTACATAATAGGGCAGGGGGATTAAAACTACCTCTTAAAACGTGCTACAGGGCGCGTTTGCACAGTGGTGAAGGGAGGGGGGGCTGAGGTGACATGTGTGCAAACGCACCCCGTGGTGCATTTTAAGTTGCGGGATTAAGTCCCCTTGAATTCTGAGGGTCCCTGGGGCCCAACTAGCCCCCCAGGTACCTACAGTTAGGACAACAGAGCTGAGTTGCAGAGAGGCGTTCCGAGGCCACGCACCTTTTTTCACTTCTCTGCAACGCAACTCTGTTGTGCTTACTGAAGGTACCTGGTGGGCTAGTTGGCCCCCAGTGTCCCTCAGGATTCAAAGGGAATTAATTCCCCAACTTAAAATGCACCACAGGGCGTGTTTGCGCACATGTCACCTGAGGCCCCGCCCCCTCCCTTCACCACTGTGCAAACGCGCCCCGTGGTGCGTTTTAAGTTGGGGGATTAGGTCACCTTGAATCCTGAGGGTCCCTGGGGCCCAACTAGCCCACTAGGTACTTCCAGTAAGCACCACAGGCCTGCGTTGCAACGCCTGTAACAAATTGTGCAGTTGTGTTTAGGTAGTGAAGAGGGTCGTGCTGGGGGTAGTGTTTTAGGGTTTAGCGTAGTGCAGTGGTGTTTGTGTAGTGTAGGGGGTCATGCTGGGGGTAGATTTAGGGTTTAGGGTAGTGCAGTGGTGTTTGGGTAGTGTAGGGAGTCGTGCTGGGGGAGTGTTTTAGGGTTTAGGGTAGTGCAGTGGTGTTTGGGTAGTGTAGGGGGTTGTGCTGGGGGTAGTGTTTTAGGGTTTAGGGTAGTGCAGTGGTGTTTGGGTAGTGTAGGGGATCGTGCTGGGGGTAGTGATTTAGGGTAGTGCAGTGGTGTTTGGGTAGTGTAGGGGGTACTGCTGGGGGTAGTGTTTTAGGATTTAGGGTAGTGCAGTGGTGTTTGGGTAGTGTAGGGGTACTGCTGGGGGTAGTTTTTAGGGTTTAGGGTAGTGTAGTGGTGTTTGGGTAGTGTAGTGGTTCGTGCTGGGGGTAGTTTTTTAGGGTTTAGGGTAGTGCAGTGGTGTTTGTGTAGTGTAGGGGGTAGTGTTTTAGGGTTTAGGGTAGTGCAGTGGTGTTTGTGTAGTGTAGGAGGTCGTGTTTTAGGGTTTAGGGTAGTGCAGTGGTCTTTGGGTAGTGTAGAGAGTCGTGCGGGGTAGTGTTTTAGGGTTTAGGGTAGTGTAGGGGGTCATGCGGGGGGTAGTGTTTTAGGGATTAGGGTAGTGCATTGGTGTTTGGGTAGTGTAGGGGGTCATGCGGGGGTAGTGTTTTAGGGTTTAGGGCAGTGCAGTGGTGTTTGGGTAGTGTAGGGGGTCGTGCTGGGGGAGTGTTTTAGGGTTTAGGGCAGTGCAGTGGTGTTCGGGTAGTGTAGGGGGTCGTGCTGGGGGGAGTGTTTTAGGGTTTAGGGTAGTGCAGTGGTGTTTGGGTAGTGTAGGGGGTCGTGCTGGGGTAGTGTTTTAGGGTTTAGGGTAGTGCAGTGGTGTTTGGGTAGTGTAGGGGATCGTGCTGGGGGTAGTGATTTAGGGTAGTGCAGTGGTGTTTGGGTAGTGTAGGGGGTACTGCTGGGGGTAGTGTTTTAGGGATTAGGGTAGTGCATTGGTGTTTGGGTAGTGTAGGGGGTCATGCGGGGGTAGTGTTTTAGGGTTTAGGGCAGTGCAGTGGTGTTTGGGTAGTGTAGGGGGTCGTGCTGGGGGAGTGTTTTAGGGTTTAGGGCAGTGCAGTGGTGTTCGGGTAGTGTAGGGGGTCGTGCTGGGGGAGTGTTTTAGGGTTTAGGGCAGTGCAGTGGTGTTCGGGTAGTGTAGGGGTCGTGCTTGGGGAGTGTTTGAGGGTTTAGGGCAGTGCAGTCGTGATCGGGTAGTGTAGGGGGTTGTGCTGGGGGTAGTATTTTAGGGTTTAGGGTAGTGCAGTGGTGTTCGGGTAGTGTAGGGGGTCGTGCTGGGGGTAGTGTTCTAGGGTTTAGGGCAGTGCAGTGGTGTTTGGGCAGTGTAGGGGTAATGCTGGGGGTGGTGTTTTAGGGTTTAGGGCAGTGCAGTAGTGTTCGGGCAGTGTAGGGGGCGTGCTGGGGGTGGTGTTTCAGGGTTTAGGGCAGTGCAGTGGTGTTCGGGCAGTGTAGGGGTGGTGTTTCAGGGTTTAGGGCAGTGCAGTGGTGTTTGGGCAGTGTAGGGGGTCGTGCAGGGGTGGTGTTTCAGGGTTTAGGGCAGTGGTGTTCGGGCAGTGTAGGGGGTCGTGCTGGGGGTGGTGTTTCAGGGTTTGGGGCAGTGCAGTGGTGTTCGAGCAGTAAAGGGGGTCGTGCTGGGGGTGGTGTTTCAGGGTTTAGGGCAGTGCAGTGGTGTTCGGGCAGTGTAGGGGCGGTGCAGGGGTGGTGTTTCAGGGTTTAGGGCAGTGCAGTGGTGTTCGGGCAGTGTAGGGGGTCATGCAGGGGTGGTGTTTCAGGGTTTAGGGCAGTGCAGTGGTGTTCGGGCAGTGTAGGGGGTCATGCTGGGGCTGGTGTCTCAGGGTTTAGGGCAGTACAGTGGTGTTCGGGCAGTGTAGGGGGTCGTGCTGGGGCTGGTGTTCCAGGGTTTAGGGCAGTGCAGTGGTGTTCGGGCAGTGTAGGGGGTCATGCTGGGGCTGGTGTTTCAGGGTTTAGGGCAGTGCAGTGGTGTTCGGGCAGTGTAGGGGGTCTTGCTGGGGCTGGTGTTTCAGAGTCTAGGGCAGTGCAGTGGTGTTCGGGCAGTGTAGGGGGTCTTGCTGGGGCTGGTGTTTCAGGGTTTAGGGAAGTGCAGTGGTGTTCGGGCAGTGTAGGGGGTCGTGCTGGGGGTGGTGTTTCAGGGTTTAGGGCAGTGCAGTGGTGTTTGGGCAGTGTAGGGGGTCGTGCTGGGGCTAGTGTTTCAGGATTTAGGGCAGAGCAAAGGTGTTCAGGCAGTGTAGGGGGTCGTGCTGGAGGTGGTGTTTCAGGGTTTAGGGCAGTGCAGTGGTGTTTGGGCAGTGTAGGGGGTCGTGCTGGGGCTAGTGTTTCAGGATTTAGGGCAGAGCAAAGGTGTTCAGGCAGTGTAGGGGGTTTTGCTGGAGGTGGTGTTTCACGGTTTAGGGCAGTGAAGTGGTGTTCGTGCAGTGTAGGGGGTGGTGTTTCAGGGTTTAGGGCAGTGTTGTTCAGGCAGTGTAGGGGGTCTTGCTGGGGTTGATGTTTCAGGGTTTAGGGCAGTGCAGTGGTGTTCGGGCAGTGTAGGGGGTCGTGCTGGGGGTGGTGTTTCAGGGTTTAGGGCAGTGCAGTGGTGTTCCGGCAGTGTAGGAGGTCGTGCAGAGGGTGGTGTTTCAGGGTTTAGGGCAGTGCAGTGGTGTTCGGGCAGTGTAGGGGGTCGTGCTGGGGGTGGTGTTTCAGGGTTTAGGGCAGTGCAGTGGTGTTCGGGCAGTGTAGGGTGTCGTGTTGAGGGGTGGTGTTTCAGGGTTTAGGGCAGTGCAGTGGTGTTCGGGCAGTGTAGGGGGCCGTGCAGGGGGTGGTGTTTCAGGGTTTAGGGCAGTGCAGTGGTGTTTGGGCAGTGTAGGGGGTCGTGCAGGGGGTCGTGTTTCAGGGTTTAGGGCAGTGCAGTGGTGTTCGGCCAGTGTAGGTGGTCTTGCTGGGGGTGGTATTTCAGGCTTTAGTGCAGTGGTGTTCGGGCAGTGTAGGGGGTCTTGCTGGGGGTGGTGTTTCAGGGTTTAGGGCAGTGCAGTGGTGTTCGGGCAGTGTAGGGGTCTTGCTGGGGCTGGTGTTTCAGGGTTTAGGGCAGTGGTGTTCGGGCAGTGTAGGGGGTCGTGCTGGGGCTGGTGTTTGAGGGTTTAGGGCAGTGCAGTGGTGTTTGGGCAGTGTAGGGGGTTGTGCTGGGGCTGGTGTTTCAGGGTTTAGGGCAGTGCAGTGGTTTTCGGGCAGTGTAGGCGGTCGTGCTGGGGCTGGTGTTTCAGGGTTTAGGGCAGTGCAGTGGTGTTCGGGCAGTGTACGGGGTTGTGCTGGGGCTGGTGTTTCAGGGTTTAGGGCAGTGCAGTGGTGTTCGGGCAGTGTAGGGCGTCGTGCTGGGGCTGGTGTTTCAGGGTTTAGGGCAGTGCAGTGGTGTTCGGGCAGTGTAGGGGGTCGTGCTGGGGGTGGTGTTTCAGGGTTTAGGGCAGTGCAGTGGTGTTCGGGCAGTGTAAGGGGTCATGCTGGGGGGGGTGTTTCAGGGTTTAGGGCAGTGCAGTGGTGTTCGGGCAGTGTAGGGGGTCATGCTGGGGCTGGTGTTTCAGGGTTTAGGGCAGTGGTGTTCGGGCAGTGTATGGGGTTGTGCTGGGGCTGGTGTTTCAGGGTTTAGGGCAGTGCAGTGGTGTTCGGGCAGTGTAGGGGGTCGTGCTGGGGGTGGTGTTTCAGGGTTTAGGGCAGTGCAGTGGTGTTCGGGCAGTGTAGGGGTCATGCTGGGGGTGGTGTTTCAGGGTTTAGGGCAGTGCAGTGGTGTTCGGGCAGTGTAGGGGGTCTTGCTGGGGGTGGTGTTTCAGGGTTTAGGGCAGTGGTGTTCGGGCAGTGTAGGGGGTCTTGCTGGGGGTGATGTTTCAGGGTTTAGGGCAGTGCAGTGGTGTTCGGGCAGTGTAGGGGGTCTTGCTGGGGGTAGTGTTTTGGGGTTTAGGGCAGTGCAGTGGTGTTCGTGCAGTGTAGGGGGTCGTGCTGGGGGTGGTGTTTCAGGGTTTAGGGCAGTGCAGTAGTGTTTGGGTAGTGTAGGGGATCGTGCAGGGGTGGTGTTTCAGGGTTTAGGGCAGTGCAGTGGTGTTCGGGCAGTGTAGGGGGTCGTGCTGGGGGTGGTGTTTCAGGGTTTAGGGCAGTGCAGTGGTGTTCGGGCAGTGTAGGGGGTCGTGCAGGGGGTGGTGTTTCAGGGTTTAGGGCAGTGCAGTGGTGTTCGGGCAGTGTAGGGGTCGTGCTGGGGCTGGTGTTTCAGGGTTTAGGGCAGTGCAGTGGTGTTCGGGCAGTGTAGGGGGTCGTGCTGGGGGTAGTGTTTCAGGGTTTAGGGCAGTGCAGTGGTGTTCGTGCAGTGTAGGGGTCGTGCTGGGGATGGTGTTTCAGGGTTTAGGGCAGTACAGTGGTGTTCGTGCAGTGTAGGCGGTCGTGCAGGGGTGGTGTTTCAGGGTTTAGGGCAGTGCAGTGGTGTTCGGGCAGTGTATGGGGTCGTGCTGGGGGTGGTGTTTCAGGGTTTAGGGCAGTGCAGTGGTGTTCGGGCAGTGTAGGGGGTCGTGCTGGGGGTGGTGTTTCAGGGTTTAGGGCAGTGGTGTTCGGGCAGTGTAGGAGGTCTTGCTGGGGGTAGTGTTTCAGGGTTTAGGGCAGTGCAGTGGTGTTCGGGCAGTGTAGGGGGCGTGCTGGGGGTGGTGTTTCAGGGTTTAGGGCAGTGCAGTGGTGTTCGGGCAGTGTAGGGGTCGTGAAGGGGTGGTGTTTCAGGGTTTAGGGCAGTGCAGTGGTGTTCGGGCAGTGTAGGGGGTCGTGCTAGGGTTGGTGTTTCAGGGTTTAGGGCAGTGCAGTGGTGTTCGGGCAGTGTAGGGGGTCGTGCTGGGGGTAGTGTTTTAGGATTTAGGTTAGTGCAGTGGTGTTTGGGTAGTGTAGGGGTCGTGCTGGGGGTAGTGTTTTAGGGTTTAAGGTAGTGCAGTGGTGTTTGGGTAGTGTAGGCGGTCGTGCTGGGGGTAGTGTTTTAGGGTTTAGGGTAGTGCAGTGGTGCTTGTGTAGTGTAGGGGGTCGTGCTGGGGGTAGTGTTTTAGGGTTTAGGGTAGTGCAGTGGTGTTTGTGTAGTGTAGGGGTCATGTTTTAGGGTAGTGCAGTGGTGTTTGGGTAGTGTAGGGGGTCGTGCTGGGGGTAGTGTTTTAGGATTTAGGTTAGTGCAGTGGTGTTGGGGTAGTGTTTTAGGGTTTAGGGTAGTGCAGTGGTGTTTGTGTAGTGTAGGGGGTCATGCTGGGGGTAGTGTTTTAGGGTTTAGGATAGTGCAGTGGTGCTTGTGTAGTGTAGGGGGTCGTGCTGGGGGTAGTGTTTTAGGGTTTAGGGTAGTGCAGTGGTGTTTTTGTAGTGTAAGGTGGTCATGTTTTAAGATGCAACGCTCCAATACCTGACCAGTCTGCACTACATAAAACTGCAAAAAACTAAAAATAAAAAGTGTTTTGCACACTTTTGTCATTGGGCTATATGTGGGCTACATCTGGGTAATATTTGTGCTACATTTGGGCTCTTTTTTCACTGGTGGCCATCTTGGAAGACTTCTTTGTTATGAAGTTTCCTAATTTCCTCATTTACTGCAGTCTCCTCAGTAGGAAATGCTTTCAGTTTTTTACTTTGATTCCATCAAGAAGGCATTCAGATGTGTCACACATTTGCCATAAATTCAGAATGTTAGCACTCTAGTTGTTCATTAGATCACTGTAGTAAAGCTACTGCTCACCAAGGAGTTAACTGGAAGTCTACTGCTGGTATTGAAAGTGATTGTTTCAGTCTGCATGTCAGAATTTTCTAATGAAATAGAAGAGGATTTGAGATCTCACTTAAAATATGCACTAAATTTTCTTTTGCAGCACTAACCATAATTTCTATGGCAAAATGAACCCCCTCATTTTGTTCCTTTTTAAATTAAATGTTTTAAGTGTTACCAGTTTATTCCAATTAAGATGGCTTCAGGTGTGCCATACTTTTGTCATAAGTAAGGCTGTTAGCACTCTAGTTGTTCTTTAGAACACTCTGGGAAGCTGCAGTAGAACACAAAGGCATCAACTGACAGGCTGCTCCTGTTGAAATATAACAGGAAGATATTTGAGATCTCACTTAAAACATGTCCTAATTTTTCTTTCTATAGCACTAACCATAATTTCTATGGCAAAATGAACCCCCTCATTTTGTTCCTTTTAAATTAAATGTTTTAAGTGTTACCAGTTTATTCCAATCAAGATGGCTTCAGGTGTGCCATACTTTTGTCATACGTAAGACTGTTAGCACTCTAGTTGTTCTTTAGAACACTCTGGGAAGCTGCAGTAGAACACAAAGGCATCAACTGACAGGCTGCTCCTGTTGAAATATAACAGGAAGATATTTGAGATCACACTTGAAACATGTCCTAATTTTTCTTTCTACAGCACTAACCATAATTTCTATGACAAAATGAACCCCACCATTTTGTTCCTTTTTAAATTAAATGTTTTAAGTGTTACCAGTTTATTCCAATCAAGATGCCTTCAGGTGTGCCATACTTTTGTCATAAGTAAGACTGTTAGTGCTCTAGTTGTTCTTTAGAACACTCTGGGAAGCTGCAGTAGAACACAAAGGCATCAACTGACAGGCTGCTCCTGTTGAAATATAACAGGAAGATATTTGAGATCACACTTGAAACATGTCCTAATTTTTCTTTCCAGAGCACTAACCATAATTTCTATGACAAGATGAACCCCATCATTTTGTTCCTTTTTAAATTAAATGTTTTAAGTGTTACCAGTTTATTCCAATCAAGATGGCTTCAGGTGTGCCATACTTTTGTCATAAGTAAGGCTGTTAGCACTCTAGTTGTTCTTTAGAACACTCTGGGAAGCTGCAGTAGAACACAAAGGAATCAACTGACAGTCTCTGCCCTTGTTGGATGTACATGTTTTACTGAGAATGTCAGACTTCATTCTCACATGACTGAGAAAGATAATGTGAATTTACAGAAAATATGCTCTCATTTTAGCTTCTGGAACACCTTCCAAAACTGTATGGGACAAGCATGTGAAAATAGTTTTCTCTCAAACATGATTCATGATATCCCAGCAGAAGGTTTTTCACAGGGTAAAATCACCTTGGAACACACCACAATTCCTGAAATTAGTATGGTACCATCAACAAATGAATTCTAATGTAACTAAAGTCTGTTATCACCCTTTATAGTTCTCCTTTTGGTAACCCTCAAAATCTTCGATTCACTACAATGCATTTCAATGGGGTACTATCATTTATATTGGTCCCAAGATGGCTGCCAGCAATTCCAGGATGAAGTGCTGACAGCCAATCAGATCTCACGATGACATGTGTGGTTAGGCTCCGCCCAGATATATATGTGTTTTTACTTTTGATTTTCTCAGCAACTACTGAACGGATTTACACCATTTAACAAAAGGGTTCTTTCTGAACCAAAAACTACCTCTTTGCCAAATTTGGTGTAATTCCGTTCAGCAGTTCGGGCTGTAGCCTTGCATAAAGTTTCCTATGGGAAATTGATTTTTGACTCTTATTTTTTAATTTCTCACGCAACTACTGAACGGATTTACACTATTTAACAAAAAGGGTTCTTTCTGAACCAAGAACTACCTCTTTGCCAAATTTTGTGTAATTCCGTTCAGCAGTTCGGGCTGTAGCCGTAGCTAAAGTTTCCTATGGGAAAATGAATGGGGAAAACACGTTTTGGGACCCCCCTTTTTTCTCGTCCCCCGCTTGAATAATCACCCCGAAACTTTCAGGGTAGGAGCGGACCGGAGCGGGCCATAAAGTTTGAAAATTTCGCGAAGATTCGTCAACCGACGCAAGAGTTATTTCAAATAGAATGTTGCGGATTTCCTATGGAAAATAGGTCCTAACTATAACTATCTACTGGCGACCGCCAGAAGATAATATATATATATATATATATATATATATATATATATATATATATATTCACTGAAAAAACCATAGGTTTTAGGGACAGTTATAGTTAGTTGGACATTTCACTCGTACAAAACCCGTGAAATTCCCCGTTATAGTAAGTTCAGCTAACTATAACTCGCGCCCCCGCAATGCACTGCTGATGACATCACATATTACATCACTCATGACATGGTCAGTGACATCACTGATGACATCTCAAATGACAACACTGATGACATCATGCAGTGACTGTGTTTCTGTAAAGTTTAAATATTTTTAATATATATAGGAAAAGACGTATTGAAGAATGAGTGCGTGTATAAGTGTCTGTATGGATGATTTAGTAGGTGCGTGACTGACTCTATAAGTGAGTGATTTAACGTATCTTACTGAATGCATGGGTTAGTGACTAAACTGGGTGAATGTCTGTATCTGTCTGTTGCTGTGTAAGTGGCTGCATGGGTTTGTGAATAGCTACATGAGTGTCTATATGAGTTATTGAATGGTTGTCTGAGTATCTGTATGGGTGCCTGAGTGTTTGTGTGGGAGGGGTGTGTGCGACTCTGTGCATAGATGTGTGAGTGGGTGATTCACTGGGTGGATGGTTTCAAGAGTGCATCTGTGATAGACTGTATGGGTGGGTAAGTGTGTGTAAGAGTGTGTTAGTGAGTGAATGTATGTCCCAGTGGTACATGTGTGACTAACTACATATGTGAAAGGCAGTATATATGTGTGTTGGAGTATATAAATAGCTATAAGCGAGAGTGAGTGATTGTGATAGTGGCTGTATGGATGAGTGTGTGCTTGTATCAGTGATTGTATAAGAGCGTAACAATGTGCTAGTATTTGTATGATTAAGTGAGCTGGTGTGTGTATAACTGTATAGGTGAGTAAATGGTAGTGTGTTTAATTATTTGCATGACTGTCTAGGTGTGTGAGTACCTCTATGGATGAGTGGCGGTGTTTGAGTGTCTATATAGGAGTAAGAGTGCATATGATAGTCCTGTACTGAGTGACCATAAGTATGAGTGACTGTACGGGTGAGTGAGTGGATGTGTGTGTGTAGACCTAAGAATCAGTGAGTGGGTATGTAGTTATTGGTGTTGGAGTGTCTATGGTTTTGCGAATGGCAGTCTGTAATTTAGAGTGGGTGTATTAAAGGTTATATTAGGGTGTGAGGAGGTGCATCGGATTATCACGTGGATGATGTCATCAGTGATGTCATCAGTGATGTCATTTGAGATGTCATCAGTGATGTCATCAGTGATGTCACTGACCATGTCATGAGTGATGTAATATGTGACGTCATCAGCAGTGCATTGCGGGCGCGAGTTATAGTTAGCTGAACTAACTATAACGGGGAATTTCACGGGTTTTGTACGAGTGAAATGTCCAACTAACTATAACTGTCCCTAAAACCTATGGTTTTTTCAGTGAATTTCAAAGGTTTTTTAAATGCTAATTTCTAACTATAACGTGTCTGAAACCTATGGTTTTTTTCAGTGAATTTCAAAGGTTTTTAAATGCTAATTTCTAACTATAACGTGCCTGAAACCTATGGTTTTTTCAGTGAATTTCAAAGGTTTTTTAAGTGCTAGTTTCTAACTATGCCTACAGAGGTAGGACATGTGAAGAAAGAAGAAAAAACGCACAGAAAGAAGCAAAAGATGTGCAGAAAGAACCAACAGAGGAGCAGAAAGAGGCCTTGTTGCAAAATCATCCTGTGCCCACAACTTTTTCAGACGGGTACTGGTGGTAACTGACTCTGACTAACCAGAGCCAGTGCTATGCTAAAAGACACTTAGAATACAGTGAAAACACCAACATACACTAGGGAACACTATGCGTTGGGGTACCCCTGTGATTAGCATGACCTCCTCTGCAAGTCCCTAGTACATAATAGGGCAGGGGGATTAAAACTACCTCTTAAAACGCTGCAGAGGCGCGTTTGCACAGTGGTGAAGGGAGGGGGCTGAGGTGACATGTGTGCAAACGCACCCCGTGGCGCAATTTAAGCTGCGGGATTAAGTCCCTTGAATTCTGAGGGTCCCTGGGGCCCAACTAGCCCCCAGGTACCTACAGTTAGGACCACAGAGCTGAGTTGCAGAGAGGCGTTCCGAGGCCACGCACCTTTTTCACCTCTCTGCAACGCAACTCTGTTGTGCTTACTGAAGGTACCTGGTGGGCTAGTTGGCCCCCAGGGTCCCTCAGGATTCAAAGGGAATTAATTCCCCAACTTAAAATGCACCACAGGGCGTGTTTGCGCACATGTCACCTGAGGCCCCGCCCCTCCCTTCACCACTGTGCAAACTCGCCCCGTGGTGCGTTTTAAGTTGGGGGATTAGGTCACCTTGAATCCTGAGGGTCCCTGGGGCCCAACTAGCCCATTAGGTACTTCCAGTAAGCACCACAGGCCTGCGTTGCAACGCCTGTAACAAATTGTGCAGTTGTGTTTAGGTAGTGAAGAGGGTCGTGCTGGGGGTAGTGTTTTAGGGTTTACGTAGTGCAGTGGTGTTTGTGTAGTGTAGGGGGTCATGCTGGGGGTAGATTTAGGGTTTAGGGTAGTGCAGTGGTGTTTGGGTAGTGTAGGGAGTCGTGCTGGGGGAGTGTTTTAGGGTTTAGGGTAGTGCAGTGGTGTTTGGGTAGTGTAGGGGTCGTGCTGGGGGTAGTGTTTTAGGGTTTAGGGTAGTGCAGTGGTGTTTGGGTAGTGTAGGGGATCGTGCTGGGGGTAGTGATTTAGGGTAGTGCAGTGGTGTTTGGGTAGTGTAGGGGGTACTGCTGGGGGTAGTGTTTTAGGGTTTAGGGTAGTGCAGTGGTGTTTGGGTAGTGTAGGGGTACTGCTGGGGGTAGTTTTTAGGGTTTAGGGTAGTGCAGTGGTGTTTGGGTAGTGTAGTGGTTCGTGCTGGGGGTAGTTTTTAGGGTTTAGGGTAGTGCAGTGGTGTTTGTGTAGTGTAGGGGGTAGTGTTTTAGGGTTTAGGATAGTGCAGTGGTGTTTGTGTAGTGTAGGAGGTCGTGTTTTAGGGTTTAGGGTAGTGCAGTGGTCTTTGGGTAGTGTAGGGAGTCGTGCGGGGGTAATGTTTTAGGGTTTAGGGTAGTGTAGGGGTTCATGCGGGGTAGTGTTTTAGGGATTAGGGTAGTGCATTGGTGTTTGGGTAGTGTAGGGGGTCATGCGGGGGTAGTGTTTTAGGGTTTAGGGCAGTGCAGTGGTGTTTGGGTAGTGTAGGGGTCGTGCTGGGGGAGTGTTTTAGGGTTTAGGGCAGTGCAGTGGTGTTCGGGTAGTGTAGGGGGTCGTGCTGGGGGAGTGTTTTAGGGTTTAGGGCAGTGCAGTGGTGTTCGGGTAGTGTAGGGGGTCATGCTGGGGGAGTGTTTGAGGGTTTAGGGCAGTGCAGTCGTGTTCGGGTAGTGTAGGGGGTTGTGCTGGGGTAGTATTTTAGGGTTTAGGGTAGTGCAGTGGTGTTCGGGTAGTGTAGGGGTCGTGCTGGGGGTAGTGTTCTAGGGTTTAGGGCAGTGCAGTGGTGTTTGGGCAGTATAGGGGGTAATGCTGGGGGTGGTGTTTTAGGGTTTAGGGCAGTGCAGTGGTGTTCGGGCAGTGTAGGGGGCGTGCTGGGGGTGGTGTTTCAGGGTTTAGGGCAGTGCGGTGGTGTTCGGGCAGTGTAGGGGGTTGTGTTTCAGGGTTTAGGGCAGTGCAGTGGTGTTTGGGCAGTCTAGGGGTCGTGTAGGGGGTGGTGTTTCAGGGTTTAGGGCAGTGGTGTTCGGGCAGTGTAGGGGGTCGTGCTGGGGGTGGTGTTTCAGGGTTTGGGGCAGTGCAGTGGTGTTCAAGCAGTAAAGGGGGTCGTGCTGGGGGTGGTGTTTCAGGGTTTAGGGCAGTGCAGTGGTGTTCGGGCAGTGTAGGGGGCGGTGCAGGGGTGGTGTTTCAGGGTTTAGAGCAGTGCAGTGGTGTTCGGGCAGTGTAGGGGGTGGTGCAGGGGGTGGTGTTTCAGGGTTTAGGGCAGTGCAGTGGTGTTCAGGCAGTGTAGGGGTCATGCAGGGGGTGGTGTTTCAGGGTTTAGGGCAGTGCAGTGGTGTTCGGGCAGTGTAGGGGGTCGTGCTGGGGCTGGTGTCTCAGGGTTTAGGGCAGTACAGTGGTGTTCGGGCAGTGTAGGGGGTCGTGCTGGGGCTGGTGTTTCAGGGTTTAGGGCAGTGCAGTGGTGTTCGGGCAGTGTAGGGGGTCATGCTGGGGCTGGTGTTTCAGGGTTTAGGGCAGTGCAGTGGTGTTCGGGCAGTGTAGGGGGTCTTGCTGGGGCTGGTGTTTCAGAGTCTAGGGCAGTGCAGTGGTGTTCGGGCAGTGTAGGGGGTCTTGCTAGGGCTGGTGTTTCAGGGTTTAGGGAAGTGCAGTGGTGTTCGGGCAGTGTAGGGGGTCGTGCTGGGGGTGGTGTTTCAGGGTTTAGGGCAGTGCAGTGGTGTTTGGGCAGTGTAGGGGTCGTGCTGGGGCTAGTGTTTCAGGATTTAGGGCACAGCAAAGGTGTTCAGGCAGTGTAGGGGGTTTTGCTGGAGGTGGTGTTTCACGGTTTAGGGCAGTGCAGTGGTGTTCGTGCAGTGTAGGGGTGGTGTTTCAGGGTTTAGGGCAGTGGTGTTCAGGCAGTGTAGGGGTCTTGCTGGGGTTGATGTTTCAGGGTTTAGGGCAGTGCAGTGGTGTTCGGGCAGTGTAGGGGGTCGTGCTGGGGGTGGTGTTTCAGGGTTTAGGGCAGTGCAGTGGTGTTCCGGCAGTGTAGGAGGTCGTGCAGAGGGTGGTGTTTCAGGGTTTAGGGCAGTGCAGTGGTGTTCGGGCAGTGTAGGGGGTCGTGCTGGGGGTGGTGTTTCAGGGTTTAGGGCAGTGCAGTGGTGTTCGGGCAGTGTAGGGTGTCGTGCTGAGGGGTGGTGTTTCAGGGTTTAGGGCAGTGCAGTGGTGTTTGGGCAGTGTAGGGGGTCGTGCAGGGGGTGGTGTTTCAGGGTTTAGGGCAGTGCAGTGGTGTTCGGCCAGTGTAGGTGGTCTTGCTGGGGGTGCTGTTTCAGGCTTTAGTGCAGTGGTGTTCGGGCAGTGTAGGGGGTCTTGCTGGGGGTGGTGTTTCAGGGTTTAGGGCAGTGCAGTGGTGTTCGGGCAGTGTAGGGGTCTTGCTGGGGCTGGTGTTTCAGGGTTTAGGGCAGTGGTGTTCGGGCAGTGTAGGGGGTCGTGCTGGGGGTGGTGTTTCAGGGTTTGGGGCAGTGCAGTGGTGTTCAAGCAGTAAAGGGGGTCGTGCTGGGGGTGGTGTTTCAGGGTTTAGGGCAGTGCAGTGGTGTTCGTGCAGTGTAGGGGGCAGTGCAGGGGGTGGTGTTTCAGGGTTTAGGGCAGTGCAGTGGTGTTCGGGCAGTGTAGGGGGTGGTGCAGGGGGTGGTGTTTCAGGGTTTAGGGCAGTGCAGTGGTGTTCGGGCAGTGTAGGGGGTCATGCAGGGGTGGTGTTTCAGGGTTTAGGGCAGTGCAGTGGTGTTCGGGCAGTGTAGGGGGTCGTGCTGGGGCTGGTGTCTCAGGGTTTAGGGCAGTACAGTGGTGTTCGGGCAGTGTAGGGGGTCGTGCTGGGGCTGGTGTTTCAGGGTTTAGGGCAGTGCAGTGGTGTTCGGGCAGTGTAGGGGTCATGCTGGGGCTGGTGTTTCAGGGTTTAGGGCAGTGCAGTGGTGTTCGGGCAGTGTAGGGGGTCTTGCTGGGGCTGGTGTTTCAGAGTCTAGGGCAGTGCAGTGGTGTTCGGGCAGTGTAGGGGGTCTTGCTGGGGCTGGGGCTGGTGTTTCAGGGTTTAGGGAAGTGCAGTGGTGTTCGGGCAGTGTAGGGGGTCGTGCTGGGGGTGGTGTTTCAGGGTTTAGGGCAGTGCAGTGGTGTTTGGGCAGTGTAGGGGGTCATGCTGGGGCTAGTGTTTCAGGATTTAGGGCACAGCAAAGGTGTTCAGGCAGTGTAGGGGGTTTTGCTGGAGGTGGTGTTTCACGGTTTAGGGCAGTGCAGTGGTGTTCGTGCAGTGTAGGGGGTGGTGTTTCAGGGTTTAGGGCAGTGGTGTTCAGGCAGTGTAGGGGGTCTTGCTGGGGTTGATGTTTCAGGGTTTAGGGCAGTGCAGTGGTGTTCGGGCAGTGTAGGGGTCGTGCTGGGGGTGGTGTTTCAGGGTTTAGGGCAGTGCAGTGGTGTTCCGGCAGTGTAGGAGGTCGTGCAGAGGGTGGTGTTTCAGGGTTTAGGGCAGTGCAGTGGTGTTCGGGCAGTGTAGGGGGTCGTGCTGGGGGTGGTGTTTCAGGGTTTAGGGCAGTGCAGTGGTGTTCGGGCAGTGTAGGGTGTCGTGCTGAGGGGTGGTGTTTCAGGGTTTAGGGCAGTGCAGTGGTGTTTGGGCAGTGTAGGGGGTCGTGCAGGGGGTGGTGTTTCAGGGTTTAGGGCAGTGCAGTGGTGTTCGGCCAGTGTAGGTGGTCTTGCTGGGGGTGGTGTTTCAGGCTTTAGTGCAGTGGTGTTCGGGCAGTGTAGGGGGTCTTGCTGGGGGTGGTGTTTCAGGGTTTAGGGCAGTGCAGTGGTGTTCGGGCAGTGTAGGGGTCTTGCTGGGGCTGGTGTTTCAGGGTTTAGGGCAGTGGTGTTCGGGCAGTGTAGGGGGTCGTGCTGGGGCTGGTGTTTGAGGGTTTAGGGCAGTGCAGTGGTGTTCGGGCAGTGTAGGGGGTCGTGCTGGGGCTGGTGTTTCAGGGTTTAGGGCAGTGCAGTGGTTTTCGGGCAGTGGAGGCGGTCGTGCCGGGGCTGGTGTTTCAGGGTTTAGGGCAGTGCAGTGGTGTTCGGGCAGTGTACGGGGTTCTGCTGGGGCTGGTGTTTCAGGGTTTAGGGCAGTGCAGTGGTGTTCGGGCAGTGTAGGGGGTCGTGCTGGGGCTGGTGTTTCAGGGTTTAGGGCAGTGCAGTGGTGTTCGGGCAGTGTAGGGGGTCGTGCTGGGGGTGGTGTTTCAGGGTTTAGGGCAGTGCAGTGGTGTTCGGGCAGTGTAGGGGGTCGTGCTGGGGCTGGTGTTTCAGGGTTTAGAGCAGTGGTGTTCGGGCAGTGTATGGGGTGGTGCTGGGGCTGGTGTTTCAGGGTTTAGGGCAGTGCAGTGGTGTTCGGGCAGTGTAGGGGGTCGTGCTGGGGGTGGTGTTTCAGGGTTTAGGGCAGTGCAGGGGTGTTCGGGCAGTGTAGGGGGTCATGCTGGGGGTGGTGTTTCAGGGTTTAGGGCAGTGCAGTGGTGTTCGGGCAGTGTAGGGGGTCTTGCTGGGGGTGGTGTTTCAGGGTTTAGGGCAGTGGTGTTCGGGCAGTGTAGGGGGTCTTGCTGGGGGTGATGTTTCAGGGTTTAGGGCAGTGCAGTGGTGTTCGGGCAGTGTAGGGGGTCTTGCTGGGGGTAGTGTTTCGGGGTTTAGGGCAGTGCAGTGGTGTTCGTGCAGTGTAGGGGGTCGTGCTGGGGTGGTGTTTCAGGGTTTAGGGCAGTGCAGTAGTGTTCGGGTAGTGTAGGGGATCGTGCAGGGGTGGTGTTTCAGGGTTTAGGGCAGTGCAGTGGTGTTCGGGCAGTGTAGGGGGTCGTGCTGGGGGTGGTGTTTCAGGGTTTAGGGCAGTGCAGTGGTGTTCGGGCAGTGTATGGGGTCGTGCAGGGGGTGGTGTTTCAGGGTTTAGGGCAGTGCAGTGGTGTTCGGGCAGTGTAGGGGTCGTGCTGGGGCTGGTGTTTCAGGCTTTAGGGCAGTGCAGTGGTGTTCGGGCAGTGTAGGGGGTCTTGCTGGGGGTAGTGTTTCAGGGTTTAGGGCAGTGCAGTGGTGTTCGTGCAGTGTAGGGGGTCGTGCTGGGGTTGGTGTTTCAGGGTTTAGGGCAGTGCAGTGGTGTTCGTGCAGTGTAGGGGGTCGTGCAGGGGGTGGTGTTTCAGGGTTTAGGGCAGTGCAGTGGTGTTCGTGCAGTGTAGGGGGTCGTGCTGGGGGTGGTGTTTCAGGGTTTAGGGCAGTGCAGTGGTGTTCGGGCAGTGTAGGGGGTCGTGATGGGGGTGGTGTTTCAGGGTTTAGGGCAGTGCAGTGGTGTTCGGGCAGTGTAGGGGTCGTGCTGGGGGTGGTGTTTCAGGGTTTAGGGCAGTGGTGTTCGGGCAGTGTAGGAGGTCTTGCTGGGGGTAGTGTTTCAGGGTTTAGGGCAGTGCAGTGGTGTTCGGGCAGTGTAGGGGGCGTGCTGGGGGTGGTGTTTCAGGGTTTAGGGCAGTGCAGTGGTGTTCAGGCAGTGTAGGGGGTCATGCAGGGGGTGGTGTTTCAGGGTTTAGGGCAGTGCAGTGGTGTTCGGGCAGTGTAGGGGGTCGTGCTGGGGCTGGTGTCTCAGGGTTTAGGGCAGTGCAGTGGTGTTCGGGCAGTGTAGGGGGTCGTGCTAGGGTTGGTGTTTCAGGGTTTAGGGCAGTGCAGTGGTGTTCGGGCAGTGTAGGGGGTCGTGCTGGGGGTAGTGTTTTAGGATTTAGGGCAGTGCAGTGGTGTTTGTGTAGTGTAGGCGGTCGTGCTGGGGGTAGTGTTTTAGGGTTTAGGGTAGTGCAGTGGTGCTTGTGTAGTGTAGGGGGTCGTGCTGGGGGTAGTGTTTTAGGGTTTAGGGTAGTGCAGTGGTGTTTGTGTAGTGTAGGGGGTCATGTTTTAGGGTAGTGCAGTGGTGTTTGGTTAGTGTAGGGGTCGTGCTGGGGGTAGTGTTTTAGGATTTAGGTTAGTGCAGTGGTGTTGGGGTAGTGTTTTAGGGTTTAGGGTAGTGCAGTGGTGTTTGTGTAGTGTAGGGGGTCATGCTGGGGGTAGAGTTTTAGGGTTTAGGATAGTGCAGTGGTGCTTGTGTAGTGTAGGGGGTCGTGCTGGGCGTAGTGTTTTAGGGTTTAGGGTAGTGCAGTGGTGTTTTTGTAGTGTAGGGGGTCATGTTTTAAGATGCAACGCTCCAATACCTGACCAGTCTGCACTACATAAAACTGCAAAAACTAAAAATAAAAAGTGTTTTGCACACTTTTGTCATTGGGCTATATGTGGGCTACATCTGGGTAATATTTGTGCTACATTTGGGCTCTTTTTTCACTGGTGGCCATCTTGGAAGACTTCTTTGTTATGAAGTTTCCTAATTTCCTCATTTACTGCAGTCTCCTCAGTAGGAAATGCTTTCAGTTTTTTACTTTGATTCCATCAAGAAGGCATTCAGATGTGTCACACATTTGCCATAAATTCAGAATGTTAGCACTCTAGTTGTTCATTAGATCACTGTAGTAAAGCTACTGCTCACCAAGGAGTTAACTGGAAGTCTACTGCTGGTATTGAAAGTGATTGTTTCAGTCTGCATGTCAGAATTTTCTAATGAAATAGAAGAGGATTTGAGATCTCACTTAAAACATGCACTACATTTTATTTTTGCAGCACTAACCATAATTTCTATGGCAAAATGAACCCCCTCATTTTGTTCCTTTTGAAATTAAATGTTTTAAGTGTTACCAGTTTATTCCAATCAAGATGGCTTCAGGTGTGCCATACTTTTGTCATAAGTAAGGCTGTTAGCACTTCAGTTGTTCTTTAGAACACTCTGGGAAGCTGCAGTAGAACACAAAGGCATCAACTGACAGGCTGCTCCTGTTGAAATATAACAGGAAGATATTTGAGATCTCACTTAAAACATGTCCTAATTTTTCTTTCTACAGCACTAACCATAATTTCTATGGCAAAATGAACCCCCTCATTTTGTTCCTTTTTAAATTAAATGTTTTAAGTGTTACCAGTTTATTCCAATCAAGATGGCTTCAGGTGTGCCATACTTTTGTCATACGTAAGACTGTTAGCACTCTAGTTGTTCTTTAGAACACTCTGGGAAGCTGCAGTAGAACACAAAGGCATCAACTGACAGGCTGCTCCTGTTGAAATATAACAGGAAGATATTTGAGATCACACTTGAAACATGTCCTAATTTTTCTTTCTACAGCACTAACCATAATTTCTATGACAAAATGAACCCCACCATTTTGTTCCTTTTTAAATTAAATGTTTTAAGTGTTACCAGTTTATTCCAATCAAGATGGCTTCAGGTGTGCCATACTTTTGTCATAAGTAAGACTGTTAGCGCTCTAGTTGTTCTTTAGAACACTCTGGGAAGCTGCAGTAGAACACAAAGGCATCAACTGACAGGCTGCTCCTGTTGAAATATAACAGGAAGATATTTGAGATCACACTTGAAACATGTCCTAATTTTTCTTTCCTGAGCACTAACCATAATTTCTATGACAAGATGAACCCCATCATTTTGTTCCTTTTTAAATTAAATGTTTTAAGTGTTACCAGTTTATTCCAATCAAGATGGCTTCAGGTGTGCCATACTTTTGTCATAAGTAAGGCTGTTAGCACTCTAGTTGTTCTTTAGAACACTCTGGGAAGCTGCAGTAGAACACAAAGGAATCAACTGACAGTCTCTGCCCTTGTTGGATGTACATGTTTTACTGAGAATGTCAGACTTCATTCTCACATGACTGAGAAAGATAATGTGAATTTACAGAAAATATGCTCTCATTTTAGCTTCTGGAGCACCTTCCAAAACTGTATGGGACAAGCATGTGAAAATAGTTTTCTCTCAAACATGATTCATGATATCCCAGCAGAAGGTTTTTCACAGGGTAAAATCACCTTGGAACACACCACAATTCCTGAAATTAGTATGGTACCATCAACAAATGAATTCTAATGTAACTAAAGTCTGTTATCACCCTTTATAGTTCTCCTTTTGGTAACCCTCAAAATCTTCGATTCACTACAATGCATTTCAATGGGGTACTATCATTTATATTGGTCCCAAGATGGCTGCCAGCAATTCCAGGATGAAGTGCTGACAGCCAATCAGATCTCACGATGACATGTGTGGTTAGGCTCCGCCCAGATATATATGTGTTTTTACTTTTGATTTTCTCAGCAACTACTGAACGGATTTACACCATTTAACAAAAGGGTTCTTTCTGAACCAAGAACTACCTCTTTGCCAAATTTGGTGTAATTCCGTTCAGCAGTTCGGGCTGTAGCCTTGCATAAAGTTTCCTATGGGAAATTGATTTTTGACTCTTATTTTTTTAATTTCTCTCGCAACTACTGAACGGATTTACACTATTTAACAAAAAGGGTTCTTTCTGAACCAAGAACTACCTCTTTGCCAAATTTTGTGTAATTCCGTTCAGCAGTTCGGGCTGTAGCCGTAGCTAAAGTTTCCTATGGGAAAATGAATGGGAAAACACGCTTTGGGACCCCCTTTTTCTCGTCCCCGCTTGAATAATCACCCCGAAACTTTCAGGGTAGGAGCGGACCGGAGCGGGCCATAAAGTTTGAAAATTTCGCGAAGATTCGTCAACCGACGCAAGAGTTATTTCAAATAGAATGTTGCGTATTTCCTATGGAAAATAGGTCCTAACTATAACTATCTACTGGCGACCGGCAGTAGATAATATATATATATATATATATATATATATATATATATATATATATTTATTAATACTATCCTGTTATTTAATTTTACAAACTGTCAAGGACCCACAGATGTCCGTAGCCCACAGGTTAAGGACTTGTGCTTTAGAATAATATGTTTCTTTTATTGGTTGTGGAGAACGGTGGTGGTGGTGTCTTCTGACTGCAGGCCTTGTGCCATACAATAGTGGTGGTAGGTGACGTTCTGTTGTGGCCAGCGCCCTCTATCAGTTCTGAGACTTGTCTGTGCTTACTTGCAATGTCTATTGCGCACTCAGTGGCCTTTTCCCGCACCTCACCCCAAGTGTTATCTGCAAGTTGAGTTTGATTCCTGCATCCATCCCATCCATATGTATAGGTCTGAGTGATCATCTTAAAAAGAGCTTTCTTCAGTGCTACTGAGAGAGGGACTTAAGCTCCACCCACATGATACTCACCTTGAGTACAGCATTCGATTGGCCAGAAGCTGTGTGCGCTGAAAAAACGTGCTTGCATGGCATTGTTTGCCTTGTATGAAAGTTTATGCTGAACAGAGCAGTAATTTGTTGGTTACAGAGCAGGCCAATGATCAAGGCTATTAACCTGATCCGTTTATTATGAGATGTTGCGATAAAGGTAATTGGTCTGATGTTTTTATATGGTGAAAAGCATATACAATAATCAATAGGCATTTAGGGTTGGCTTGTTCATAGACTGTGCTACATCCCCTGGGCAGGTATTTTGTTACATGAAATCTCACAGATTACTGATGTAGGGAAGGGTTTGGAATTGGAAACTTACTCAAAATTTGGGGGTAGAAGATCTTATGTTCCTTATAAGGCCCTATTAGGAGGAATTTTATATTGTTTTGACAACTGTAATTTTGTACACATTTTTCACTTTATTACTGTATACCTTGTGGGAAATCTTATGCTCAACATAGTAGGTCTGAGATGGTTATGGTGACAAGGCAGTGATAAAGGCAATAGGCCATATTGGCTCATTGAAAAAACTTATGATGGATGCTATAGAACTGATCTGTGGCAAGTTACGACAAAGGCAGTAGGCCTGATTTATTTATTATGAAACACATTTGTAAAAGCCAGTGGGCTTTTAAGGGTGGATTGTCATTGCTCAATGTTTAAGACTGCAAACATGTCATTTGTTACATGGAATCTTAGAGATTACCTTACTAGGCAAAGACTTTGCTGTTGATTGCCCCTTTTGATAAACTGTGAGGGTAGAGGATTTGCACTGTGACACACACACACACACACACACACACGCACACACACACACACACACATATGCTTTGGGTCAGCCCTCCTCTGCCATTGGTCTGTTTGAGTATCCTTTAGACTCTGTTTCCATTCATGATAACAGCCCCCGGCTCTATTTTTCTGAGAGTGACCTCATTTGTCAAGTGCATCTGCTTAAAAAAAAGTGCGCTTCAGCGGCAGGCTGATGGCCAGTCCTTTCATTTTCCATTTTCTCCTTTCCTTGGCCCCCATTAATTTTTTCATTTTTTATGTTCAATTTTTTAAAGCATACTACAGCGCCAGTGGCAGGCAGCACTGATCAAGGGTGGCGGGCTGGGAGGCGGGGGTGGGGGTAAATAAAAAATAAAAAAAATACCTCCTGTCCACATCCCGTATCGTCCTAGTCGCGTCTCTCCACTCCTTCCTCTGGCCGGAAACACCCAGGCTCCCCTGAGCAATGCAGTGTTGTGATTGGTCTGAGCGCCGTAGTTTGGCGCTCAGACAGGGAATGGGAGCCTAGGCATGTTCTCCACCCAGGCTGTAATGCAGCCTGGGTGGAGAGCATGCTATTTGCGCATGAATGTTTGGCCGGACCGACACGGCCGGCCAAACATTCATGTGCACATAAGGAGTGGAAACCACTCCTCCTCTCCCCTACTCCTTCATCAGAGCAGCCCCGCCCCGCTTCCCAAAGCTGCCGCGCCCGCAACAAGAAAAAATTAAATGATAATAACGTTAAGTTATTATCATTTTATTATTTATTACACTTCTGAATAGCAGTGGGGCTATGCTCCTCTGCCTAAGCGGAGGAGCCGCCAGTGTACAGCGCCACAGACAGTGCAACTGGGCTGCTTGCTTTTCAGGCATTTCATCTGCAATGTTCCACATTCTGTGTAGCCACTGCCTCTAAATCAAGTAACCATTGTGGAATTTGTTTTTTCTATAGTGTATCATTGTTGTACCATTTCAAGATGGACAACACATTGGTTCCAAACATGACAGTCATGCTGGAACTTTAAAAAAGAATACCCTATATACAATACCATTGCAAGATGGACACTCACCAATATGTTTAATTGTATTTGGTATTGCAATCATAAGGCGGCCATGTTTTGGTAGTAATATGTTTTGTCTACTTTTATTCTTTTAATTTATCTTACATAGGTTGTTAAGTTTGTGTGTGTGTTTTATTGTGATGTGGTTGTGTAAGTAAGTGAAAGCAGGAATGATTTAGTGGTTGGATGAATGGATGTGTGAGTGCAAAAATTAGAGATTGCACGCGTGAAGATTTCCTGAGTGACGAAAAGCATCAATTACTAAATAGACACTTTCTGTCATATGTCACCACTATTGGCATTAACTTAACAAAGCTTGTTTTATAGTTACATCCACAGAGCGTGACGTACAATGATTTGCTTAAAATTGCAAACTATTTAGGTTATTTACTAAGGTTTTGTGCAGGCGTTTGCATGGCACAAAGTGACGCAAATCCTTGTGTTTATTTACTTACCGTTATAAGCGATTGCAGAGGCAATACACATTCTAAGATCTGTACATGTGAGCACACTCAGCCTTTTGAAACTAACCCCAAAATTCTGTGGAGTTGCAGAATTGGAGCCAACGTCATCTGTTCTACAGCTGATGACGTCCCTACGGAATCACACTTGATCACCTGTTAAAATTACAAACCATAGTGTTTTGCTGTGTTTTTTGTTTATGGGCTAATTGACCGTGTACTGTTTTTGAACAATATCTATGAGGTGATATGGGCAGTTTTTGAACACAAGGAAGTGTCTTTCGTCAGACCCTTTCTCCTTTGCTGTCTGCACTCTACTGCACTCTGTTGAATATCTCTACTGTCTTACACATTGCCACGTTAAAACGATTGAATTTTTATGAAAAATAAAGCAGGTCGTTTTTCCATGATAGTAAGTGTTTAGGTCTTAAATGATAGGTTTTATGCTTATTTATTCCTTAACTTGTTTTTAAGATTTTATTCTAAGATGCGGATGATTGGGTGGACTTTATCTACAGCTACATGGAGTCATGAAAAGAAAGGATGGTGATTGGTTAGAGATTTATTAGAACCTCCAATTAGAGGTGACTCCAGGTTTAATTTTTCTTAGTAAGGTATCATGATGGCAATTTGCTCTTCTATGCTGTGTAGAATGTTTAAACCACTTGTAAATTCTTTTAAGATATGTGATTAGTCTTCAGCGCTACCTGTCTGGCCTACACTCTTCTCCTTCCCTCGATTTGCTTCACTCAATCAATTGAAAATGCATTTGAGTGACCTACTTCTAGTTTTTTTTCCTTTAGTCTTCGCTTCCTTACGCTCCTGCTCCACAAAATCACACATTTTGTGAAACAAAATAAATAACAAAAATAACATAAAAAAACCGATATCCAGGAATGGTCTCTGTGTTGCTATCGCCTGAGTTACCGTAGTACAAACAGCTTTGTTTCTCAAATTGTTTTCCCAAAGTAGCATGGGGTTTTCAGTAAAACATTTTGCACACAAAAAAAAATGTTTACAAGACGGGAACAGTGAAGCCCACGCTTTATCCACATAATGACCAGTGGCAGGGGATATTACAGGCCAGACATTCACCAGAGCTGTGCGGTAAATACCATGGTCTGCGTTCAAACCCCAACAAGCCAGCCGGAGGAGGCTAATCACAGTTTCCTTGCACCTTCAATCCTCGACATGCACTTTTTGCCAATCACGCATGATGCTGACGGATGGCTTTTCGGAAAGCCTATGAAACTGTGACGCAACTGGTTGGGACACACTTCTATAAAAAAAAAAGCTGGCTTTATTGGATTAAATCGTTTCGAAATCATCAAAACCAAACCACAGCTAAAGCATTTGTTTTTGTTCCCTAGCTTTTTAGGTGTGCATCCGTTCAAACATGCATTTCGAAATATTCTGTAATTACTGCGGATGAGTAGGGAAAGAGAGTTTAGTTTCTTCCAGTTGTACAGCTTTTGGTTGATATTTGTAAAAAATGCGACTAATGCAGGTCACCAAGGAGGTCGGCAGAGAGGCATGAAGCTGCAATTGCAATACCCTTTTGAGGTCTTGGATGAGCACAGCTTTAGTTGTCTATTGGCTGGACCTATTGCTTCCAATGTATATAGAGTGCATTTTGTTCAGTCCTTTGTCTATTTCTGTTTTGCTATTTTTTCTATCTTTGTTTCTCAGTTGTCTCCTCTTGATTCAATGGCTCCTCTCCATTTTTCTTTTTTGTCCTGTCCAATAGCATTTTGGTGTCACAGTCATCTGTTTTGTGAATTTGTATCTTTCCACCGCTTACGCTTCATGCATTCAGGGTACTACTTTTTTCTTTGACTTTAAGCACTCCATGAGAGTACATGAGTTTTCTTTCTCTACCTCCCCTGTGTGCTGCTTCCCCATTCACTTTTACCTTCCCTCTCGCTGTCCTTGTTGCTTCCCTGCCCGTCCCCTTTCCACCTGTTTATTTAATATATTCCCAACCCCAGCTGCTATTTTGCTCCACAACCCTCCCTATTTAGCACACCCTTCCCCCAATCCTCTCCCACTTAATTTGAAGTTTTTTAAACTTCCTGGCCCCTGCTGTGATAGGCGTTCAGGGCTGTCAGCGAGTATGCGTATGCATGCATGCATTGTGGGCATCGAGGAGTCAATTGGCCACTGCAAATGCACATACGTCCAGCGCAGCCATCTTTGAATGGGTTGATTAAAATATTACAAATTCGTTCAGGGCTGCTGGGGATGCAAGTATATCCACCATGGCCATTTTTGAACGAGGTTGCTAATTTATTACAAATGCATTTAAAGATGGCCACCCTGGATGCATGCACATTCATGGTGGCCATCTTTGAATACATATGTATGTTTTACCAAACCCATTCATATTTGGCCACCACAAATCCACAAGCATTCACAGCTGCTACCTATCCAAAAAAAGCATTGGCAAAGCCAGTAGGTTTCACAGTTGAACCCTATTGACTTTGCAAATGCTTGTTTTAATGTTATCCATTAGCGGAAGCAATTGTAAAGTCTGTCCTAGGATTGAAAGAAGCAAATCACATCCCATGTCCTGCCACTGTGCAGTGTGTGCTCCTTGCCACACATTACTCTAAGCGTGGTGCACTGATCCTCTGTTCTACAAATGTTTGACAGGAAGAAGCATGTCAGCCGTCTTATATTAATATTGATTAAACTAATAACAATGATAACAAGCACTGGCATTGGTCTATCCTTGCCATGCTGGTGCAAAGGTTATTTTTTTACATTTGCTATTGAAATCATATGCTACAAAAAGAAAAAGAAAAGAAAGCAGTCCACGACGTAAATGTGGTCACGATTAGCTTGCTGTAAAAATGTTAAATTTAATAAGTGCTCTGATGTGGCTGTTTTACTACTGATTTTTATTTAAAAATTTGGTTTTTCAGTTGTGCCGTACATTTTACCATTGCTTTTTAAGAAGAAACCATTACCCAAAGAAGCACTCAAACTGCAGTCAGATGCAATATCGCAATGTCACTTAAACACTGTATAGCAGCAACTTTAAAAAGGATACAGGAAATAAATTATCATATAACTTCTGTATCTTTATTATTCTTTTGCTTGAATGACCTGTATCCTTCCACTGCTCACATTCAGGGAAAAACCTTATTCTTATATGTTGATCACTCCATGGGAGTGCATGTGTTTCTTGACCTCTAACACATTGTCAGGATTCTGCAATCCTGTCATCAGGTGGCGCTCACGAGGGCCCTGTGGGGTTCAGATGTCACACCAAGTTATGGCACAACTCTTTCCAAACCTGGCATTTCAAGCTCCATATTACATTCCAGTCCAGGCTTCAAGACCACCCTCCTGAAGCATCATGGACCCTTAAGTCCTTTATGCCTCCAAACCCTGGCCAGATCATGCTCCTAGTGGTGGTATTCTATTCTCCCTCTTTATTCCTGTATCCAATGGCCTTTCTGACCCTTCTATACCTGCCTTTTGGACTTTTCACTCTCTTGGCTCCGACGCATACTTCATTCCTGGCTTTCCTGTGTCCCAACTTGTGTCTGCTGGTTTTCCTGGTCTTCCCTTTACAAGTCCCAGTTCTGACTTCCTGCTCCTCCCCTCAGCCTTCTGTTATTTCAGCCTGGTGAGCCCAGAGTGTAGCTGCTTGCAACTGACTTTGCTGTTGAGTCTCCTTACACTCTGTTTGAGCCTGCCACTATATTCCTGGCTTGCCTTTAGTTTTCTGTTTGCATTGTTTGATTCCATGTTCCTGTTCTGATTAGGTATTTGTGTTTGTCGCCTTTCTTTTGTTTATCCTATATCTATGTTCCAGGGTGTTCCTTTTTTCTAGTTCTGACTGCGCACATCCAGACCTCTCCTGCATACACAGATTCCTGGTCATGCATTCAATGTTCCTGTTCAGACTGGATATTCCTCTCCTGTGTGAGGTAGGGTGCAGATTCCCAGAATTCACAGTTCTGTGTATTCCAGTCCTGACCTTGACCTTTAGTCCAGTCCAGATTTTCCCTGAGCCTAGTTCCTGTTTCTCTGTACCTTCCACTGTTCTCCTCGTGTTCTTGTGTGTTACATTATTATCCTGCTTTACATTGCTTCCAGGAGTGCCAATTAGGCTCCAAGGCTTGTGCCATTGGTACAGAGAACCCCCCCCCCCCCGTGCTTCTTCTCCGTAGGATCTGCTCCCTAAATTCTGTGAGATTAGTCTGCTCTGTGCCTTTTTGTAAGATTTTTACCTCACAGAGAGATCACTTCCAAGGTGTTTTTTGTACTCGCATTATCTTTATAGTTTCCACTGCAGGCTTCCCAGTTCGCTATTCACTGCTAGTTTCAACCTGCTTCAGTCCTCTGCTTCTGTCCTGTTTTTATCTCCCAGCTTTCAGGTACTCTCTTGTTTATTTATCCCTTTCTCTGGAAGGCCTTTGTTCCTGCATAGAGCAAGGACTGTCTTGTTACCTTGACTTGTTTCGAACTCTGCTAGTGTCACTGACATATTGTCCTAAACTAGCTAGATCCCTGACACATGTGTGCTGCCTGAAATCCTGGCGCAGCGAGGAGAAATGTTTAATTTCTCCTTGTTTTTGCTGTTTTCATGTGTGCTGCGTTGTGCAGCACACATGAAAACAGCAAAAGGCCAATGATTGTTTATGTACAGGAAGGTCACCCTTCCTGCACATAAACAATCATTTTAAAATGCCGCTTTGCAACTTCTGTGTGTGCTGCATTAAGTAGAGCACATAGAAGTTACAAAACGGCATTTCAAGATTGTTTAAGTGCAGGAAGGGGCACCTTCCTGCACATAAACAATCTTCCCCTGAATGCAGACACCTTGCACTATGGTGCAAGGGTGCCTGCGTTGGTGCTAAGCTGCTAAACTTAGCACCAACGCAGGGGGAAACTCAGGGCCGCACCATATTCTTGTAACTATGGTGCAGCCCTGCGTTTTAGAAGTAGCGGAGCGTGTCGTTAAGCCAAGGAGGCTAACGACACGCTCCGCCACTTCCCTTGTACATATGCCCCTTAGTTGGTTAAAAAGTCATGCTTGTGATTAAAAAAAACTTATTTAAAAACTACTTTTCCTTATATGAATCATCATCTATAAAGACTTAGCAGCCAGAAAATGGGTGCACAGACAAAGACCACAAATTACTGATTGAAACTGGGCTGGCCATCCTGCAATTACCGGATATTGTCTGAGGCATCATTTCTGATAACTGAATGGATGAGGCCCCTCATCTCTAATTTACACATTGCCACAAGGCAGTGAGCCTGGGCTCATTCAACTAAGTCCCCACAAAAGGAAGAGAGACTTCTTGATGCTATTCTGCTTGTGGATGATAGGGCAGGCACAGTGCCAAAGGAGAAAACCCACCACACCACACCACACAGGCTTGGTAAGGATTTCAACATGAGACTAAACAGACAGCACAGCATTTCACCCCCTTACCACACAAGTGCTCTACTTAACACAAAAAATTCAAATTTAGAAAAGGCACAAGGCACACACTATTGCATTAAGAAGACAACTCGCTGCATGTTGATGTTCACTTTCCTGTTCACTAGACAGCAGACATTGCAGGCACCTTTACAGCAGGAAGTAAATGCACTCTTAATCACTAGATCAAGATTCACAACCACCTCCACACACATCCTCAATGAACTCATCCCCAGAGGCCACAGCAAACAACCCCTCAGTCGAACACACAAAAGGCACAAAAGCCTTGCTGTCATTCGCAATCAAACTTGGCCATACACAAGGCTAGCTGTAACCAAGAGCAGCTTCTTGAATGTTCTTAAGCCACCTGCCCCTCACCCGGACGCTCGCGTCCCATCTCATCCAGAGATTAGTAGACTCTTCATTAAAGACTTATAGGACTTACTGACCAGTATCTTTCTTGGTAACTGCAGTATCCCTAATCACACCACCACCAAACCGTTGACAAAAGCCCTACCCAACTGCACCACTAATCGCACACAGCCCCAGAATTACCAACATTCATGCAAGGCAGCACTGTATAATGTGTAATGTGTAATTTCCCATTAATTACACTTTTTAGGAAGGTATTCATCTGATACTCTGTTTTTCCACTGTGCCTGTTTTTTTTAGGCGCTAGAATTTCAGGCGCTATATCTTGCTTTATTGAAAACCTAAGGATGTTTCACTGATTCCGCCCTCTTACACCCAATTTGCATCAATAATGAAGGGGATTGGTGCTCTGTGATGGAAGCTAAGTTCCACAATGCTTGCATCAAACTTTCAGAGCAAATTATACTTTGCACTGGAAAGTTACAGGTATTGTCATTCATGCCACTTAGGATCTTGATTACAAGTTTTGGTGTAATTTGTCGCACCTGATAAATAACGATACTATGGGGTACTTCATTTATGCGATAAATAAAACCTATTACGAGTTTGTGGGGAATAACATGCACATTTTGGTCTTTAATGCAGCAAAATCCACATGGTGCGGTAAATGCCATATGATTTTCCACTTTAAATTTTGGCAGGTTTGACCTGGTAAAAGTTAACAATGGTTGAGGTATTTAATGCATATCGGATGCGTTAAATACCTTCAAACTCATAGTTCTGACCCGTGCGTACACAGGTGTTATGCAAGGGTCAGAATATAACGAGCAACTCTTAATAAGGTCCTTAGTGTCACCGAGTAATTGTGCGAGTTTTCTAAATAATCCTAAATCTAGTCTTAAATCTCACTCATCCTGCCACAAACCAAACAGTTCGCCATCGCCTGTGGACTGGACTGGCTATTATGATGTCCCGTTTCAGTCCACCACACTCTGCCCAGTTATCTCCCCCAACCTAAACCTATATAAAAGCTTTAACAAACCTTCAGGCACATTGTTGTGGAACCTCTCATCCAAGACCCTACAGACAAGGAACCCTGTGGCTCATAGAGGTCTAATGCTCGACCTGCTATACACCCTCAAAGTCAACATCAACAAACATGCACCAAAACTGTAACCCACTTCATCCAAGAAGTAAACAACTGCAAAGAGGCACTAACAGACAAGGAAACCTCCTGTGCAGAATTTCCAGTGAACCTTAAATCCACTCTAAGGTCTCATTGAGGGTGCCCTGGTAATCCTGATGGGGCACATGTAATGAGAGTCAGTGGCGGCTTCCCCGCTAAGGCAGAGGAGTGTTGCCCTACTTACAAAAAATACACATAAAATGATAATAACGTAATGTTATTATCATTTTATGTTTCCATACTGCGCCAGTTTGGTTTTTAGTACTGGATGGGGTAGGGCTGGGCTGTGGCACGGGGAGGAGTGGTTGATGCGCAATAAATGCACCTGATGGTTTGGCCGGCCATCTTGGGCTGGCCAAACCACCAAGCACACTTAGCATTACTCCACCCGGCTGTGTTGTACAGCCGAGTGGAGAACTGTCTGAGGCTCCCAGTCTCTGTCTGAGCAGAGAACCAGGCCGCTCAGACCAATCACGACACTGATATCATGTTGGTGACAGCAGCCTCATAATTGGCTAGGGAAGTCTGGGAGCATGTGTGCTTTCTGCTTCTGTGCATCGTATACAGAAGAAGGACTGAGGAGCGATGGCGGCTGGTAGGTAAGTGAATTTTTTTCCTACCCCCACCCACCCGTACTATTTAGTAGCAGCCGCCACTGATGAGAGATGCAGTATTCCAGAGTCCCCTAGTAATTGTCACTTTCTTAGATGATGCTTGGGATCCAACGTATAACCGAACAGTGCTCCCCTTCCCTTCTGGGACAGCAGTATAAGTACTTAGGGGGAGTTGGGAGAATACCGGCTTGTTTTTCGATTAACTTGTAATGGGCTTCTCTGAGAAAAGAAATCAAAGTAGTACCAATAAACCATAACTAAGATGGACAAAACTATTCTGTCTTGTCCATCTTGTCCATCTCAATTCTGGGCAGTTTACCTCTGCAATGTCCCTACTCCTGACCTTCGTGTACTAAGCTCCTAAGAAATGTAAACAGTCAACAAATTCTCCATCAATCAATCAGCAAAACGAATGAAAACAGAGAACGGCTACCATAGCACCGTGTTATTTAATAAATTAGTGAGGAATACTCAGTAGCTCGTTAATTAAGGCAGGCAAAAATCATGCATTTCATGAATTGCCCTAATCGATTACTGATGCAGTACCAACGCTGTGAAATCAGAGATGTCACTGATGTAGGCTCAGTGACCAAAAGTCACTTACCTTTCCAATAAATCTTGTCTACTTGATAAATATGTTCTGCTTTCCCCCAGCCCTTTAGATTGAGGCTGATGTAATAAGATGGCAGATCTTTTTTTTTTGTATTTATCTTTTTATTGTAACAGAGCAGTAATCACATCTTACATTACAGTTGTTAAGAACACAACCAAGCATTATTACATTGAGTCATAGGTTGGCATTGTTAATCGATTTTTGGGCCTCGACCTTCTTCGCCCTCACATATTCTAGTGTTACCTTCAATTGGTCCCTGAATGGATCAAGGAGTGTATTGTTTCTCTCACTGGGGGCAAACACGGACTCCCTCTATATTCATTCCATTTACCACAGATTTTCCCCTATTTTCACGGGCACCCTTTTTTCACATAGACTGATTTCTCCGCCATCATACACCAGTCCATATCTCTCTTCCAGTCCCGGAGCATTGGCGGGGGGTGAGTATCCCAGTGATGGGCTATGTTACGTTTTGCCACCATTAGGCCCAGGGTAACCCAGGTTTGATCCGCTGGACCCATGTTTGTCTCCTCCCACACGTTTAAGAGGCACCATTTAGGTGTGGGTGTAAGCTCTTCTCCCACAATTCTAGACATACATACTACTACCGCCTGCCAATAGCCATGAATCCACGGACATGTCCATATTATGTGGTAGAACGATCCTTCCTCGCCACACTTTCTATTGCAGGTTGCGTCTGCCGTTCTACCCATCTTCACCAGTGTAACACAGGAGATGTATGCTCTGTGTAGGATTTTGAGCTGGACCAGTCTGAAGCGGGCCCTGATGGCTACTTCTCTCGGGGAGGCTAGAGCCTTGGGCCAGTACTCGTCTTGTAAGTCTGTAATGTCCTGTCCCCAGCAGTCCCTAAGGGATGTGAGAGTGTCCGGTAAGTTGTTAATAGGTTTTTGGTATGTGAGCGAGATTGCTTTTCGAGTTAAGTGCTCCTCAAGCAGTCTACATTCCAGTGGCAACGACTCCGGGAGTTCAGACCCCCGGGGCACCGCTGTCTGTATAACGTGGCAGATCTGTAGGTAGTGGAAGTATTCTGTTTGGGCCAGTTCATGCATTTTTTGTAGCTGTTCGAACAAAACTATATCTACCCCCGTGTGTAGGTCCCCCAGCCTTGAGATTCCTATTAAGTTCCATTTGTCAAAACCCTTTCTAATTCCCGTGGCACCCAACTTTTGGGATTCCCAAAGAGGTGTGGCTTTGGTAATTTTATTTTTCCATCCTAACTTGGACAGAGTTGAGTGCCACTGGCGAACTGTCAACGCCATGGGACCCTCCAGAGAGAGTCCCCGTTGTTCGGTATAGGACGCGTGGAGGTATCCCTCGGCTGTAGTACCAGCCGATCCATTTTGTAAGCAGGTTCTGATAGCGGTTGGTGGACCCATTGGTTTATGGTTCCTAGTTGGGCTGCCCTGTAATATGTTTGAATATGTGGCAGTGCAATTCCTCCATTGTACCAACTACGGGTCAGTTTACTGAGGGCAATCAGTGGGGGGCCACCATCTCACAAGAGGGCTCGCACCGCACAGTCTATTGAGTTAAAGTACGAATCAGGAACCGGGAAAGGTGTGTTTTGTAATATATATAGAAATCACGGCAGCGCCATCATTTTAAACAGTGCCGCTCTACCCAAGAGCAAGAGGGGGAGGGCACACCAGTGATGGACATCGCTCTTGAGGCGTTCCAAAGGAGTTTGCAAATTTTGGGCCTGGAAGCCCACCTGATCCGTTGTTATAAAGATGCCCAAATATCGGAATCCCTCTGTAGCCACCTGTGCCTCACACTCAACCAGTAAAATCGGTCTTTGTCCACTAAGGACAAACACCACTGACTTGGCCCAGTTGATAATATATCCTGATAACCTTCCAAACGTAGCGAAAATATATAGTATTCTCGCAATAGAGGAGAGGGGGGAAGCAACATATAGAAGGATATCGTCGGCGTACAATGAGAACCTATCTTCCCAATCCTCTAACCAGCGCAAGCCGCGTACTATTGGATCTGTATGGATCCATGTCGCCACTGGCTCTAACATCAATGCAAAGATTAAGGGGGATAAGGGACATCCCTGTCTTGTGCCTCGTTGTAGAGAAAACACACAAGATTTTTCACCATTAACCACTACTTGTGGTTGCGGTTCTGTATGTAGATGGCTGAGCCAGGATAAGAATCGGGGTCCAAATCCCATTCGTTTGAGCACCGCGACCATATAAGGCCACTTAACGGTGTCAAAGGTCATCCGCGCGTCCAGGGATAGGACCGCTGCATCTTCTCTGATCCTGTGGGCGCGTCCCAGCACTCCATGGAGGCGCCTAAGATTTAGGGCAGTGTTGCGACCTGGCATAAATCCGGATTGTTCTGGGTGGACCAAGGTGGGGAGCAGGGGGAGAAGCAGCAGGGCCAATAGCTTTGCAAGAATCTTTGCTTCTGCATTTAGCAACAAGATTGATCGATAAGACGTACATTGGTCTCCTGGTCTCCCCTCTTTGTGTATTACCACTATTGTCTCCAATCTCTGATCTATCGGGAGTCTACCAAGTGTCTTGCTTTTATCGAACATTGCCAATAGGTGCAGTGCAGTTGTCTGTGCCGTGAGCTTGTATAATTCTATTGGGATACCATTCGGTACCAGTGCTTTACCTGACTTCAGGGCTAGATCTCAGCATAGTGGTCTGCGAAGGCCTCAGCAATTTCTAAGGGGTCTCTGAGGGTCTCCCCCAAGTTAGAGGTGACGGAAGGCACCCATCTATTTGCTCTCTCGCGCTGATCCAACCAGGCCAGCAGTTTGCCCGCTTTGTCGCCAGTTACGTATACTCAGTGTTGTGTTTCTTTGATTTTATTCCTGGCCTCTTCTGTCACGCAGTCTCTATAGTCTTGCGGTTTGAGTTTTAGCGTATGCTGTAAGTCATCATCATAATTTCTTACTATTTGAAGTTCTAGGTCTAGGATGTCCTGTTCAAGCTTTGTTACTGTTGCTCTTTTCTCCTGTTTGTGACCTGAAATCAGCGAGAGGGCCTGTCCCCTTACCACCGCCTTATATGCTTCCCATAATATCTGTGGTGATGAAACTGTATTAATGTTTTCCTGAAAGTAAAGGTCAGTGGCTTCAGTCAGACCCTTTCTTATTGTTGGTACTTTAATATACAAGGGATTAATGGCCACCGGGCCTGAACGCCGCATGTCACCCACCCTGTATCTTGCCAATATGGGAGAGTGATCCGAGATACCCCTTGCTAGGTGTCTTACATCCGTGAAGAGGGGAAGGAGAGAGGGGAGGGAAATCAAAAGGTCGATTTGCGACCGACTACCATGCGCTCCTGAGTGAAACGTGTATTCTGGTGTAGTGGGGTTCAGGGATCTCCAAATATCGATCAAGCCCAATGTTAAGAGAAATTCTGCGAATCGTGTTTGTGTGGGACTGGGGACACTGGGTGGTGTACGGTCAAGAAAGTCGCAACCCGTCCTGTTAAAATCACCTCCCATGTATAGATGACCCACTGGAAGGTCAAGTATAAGAGTACCCAGATCCGTCAAAGTCGAGTCTTTTAGCATTGGAGGGATGTATATTGACAGGATATTTATTGCTTCGCCTGCCCATGATCCCGAGATCGCTGCATATCTACCCAGTCTGTCAGCCCATGCCATTTCTATTATGATGGGTAGTCCTTTCTTGAGGAGAATCCCAGTGCCTCTTGAGCCCGATGTGTATCCTGCATGTACTTTCATTTCGTAACCCCAACGATTTAGAGCCTTACATTTGTTTTCCATGAGATGGGTCTCTTGTAAGAGAAACACATCCGGGGAGTGTCTCTTAATGAACTGGAGCACTATGCCTCGCTTGTCTACTCCCCAAACCATTTACATTCCAAGACATTAGTCTAATTTCAGCCTTGGCTTGTCCTGTCATGTGATGGCTGATCTGTTTTTCGTATTGGCCATGTGTCGTGGCTCCACTGGGTCTCTTCCCCCACAAGGCACTGTCAAGCCACTAATGATGGTCGTAATGTAATGGACGTGTTGTTGGATATTTCCTGCTCGTTTCTTGAAACATAAAAAGATGCACAGCAAAACAAATAAGAAAATTTGAACAACCCCCCTCCCTTACCCACCCCCTACCACCCCCACCCTGCAACCCTGCCTGACGGTGCCCCAATTGCCTGCCCCCCAACTCAGCGGAGAGCCTGTCGACCCCTCCCAACTTAATGAACATAGGGAACGTATGCTTGCCCTTTAACTCTTTCCCCACCCCATCTTCGGTCCTACGGTTATTCAATCTGTGATTAGTATAGAGTTTATATTTTCATCAGTTCGGAAGTGGTTCATTGTTTCAGCCCATTCCAGCTTAGGTCGCTAGCTGGGCCCGACGGTGTGTCTGTCCCATCCTATTACGCTAGTTGGAGAACAGATCGTTTGGGCCAAAGTTACTTTAGCCGATAATTGCCCAGCTGGTCAAGGAAGATGCATTTCTCTTATCCCTTTTTTCTCTGTGCATGCTAGTTTGGGAAGCCGCCGATGTTTTTATGGCACATCTCCGGAAAGGGCATCCTCAGTCGGTCGATCGTTTGGGCCCATCGTTGTTTTGCTTGGTCTTCCACGACGAGCCTCGTTGCCAGCTCCTCCAACTGTCCTCCAGCCTTCTAGCCATTCCCATCCCTCCTCCGGTGTAGCAAAGAACCAAACCTTCCCCCCGGATTCCACACGCAAGCGTGCCGGGAAAAGCATGGAATATTTCACCCCTTTATCTCTGAGCGCTTTCTTCACCACGATGAAGCTGCGCCTTAGTCTTTGTGTTTTTAGGGTGAAATCCGGGAAGAAGGTAACCTGTGAGTTCTCAAATAGGACTGGCGGGACTGCAGGGGCTGTTTGCAATAAGATGGCAGATCTAATCATATTCTTATTAAGACTTATAAACTGAGCCTTCTTTAATCTCATTCGAGTAATAGCTAACTTCTTCATAGAGCGCAGTGTTTTTCTACTTAATTAGCTGTTAATAATCTATTTAAAAAAAATCATTTTTATTAGATAAATGTCAACATTTAACTACAGTTCATGCTACAAATGCTGTATGTATTACACGCTTGATAATTTCTTAAAATATAAGAAACTAGCAATTAATCGTTCCATTAAGGGCCTGATTTCAAGTATAGGTGCTGGTTAGAGCACCTGATAAATAACTATACAATGGGGTACGTTATTTATCAGTTGCGATAAATAGCACCTATTGCGAGTTATTGAGGAATAACGTACGGATTATGGTGTTTAACTCACCAAAATCCGCATGGTACGGAAAATACTGTACACATATCCCCTGTTAAATTTCGGCAGGTTTGACCTGACAGAATTGAACAAAGCTTGAGGTAATTGATTATTTAACTCGTAATTCCGATCGATGCATATACAGGAGTTTACCCACACGTTCGAATGTAACGGGCAACTCGTAACCAGGCCGAAGCTGTATTAATTTCATACTATACAATATTATAATATATTATAATATGTGCCCCATATCGTTGTGATTTTCCCTTGTAGAGCAGGCAAAGAATACTATCAGGTGTGTTGATCCTTTATTATGGCTGTTTTACCCATCTTTAAATTAAGGACATTCCCGATCACCAGTTCCTCTCCAATTGGTGTAAAATATTTAATTTGTAATGTATTTCCAATGTTTCTCTCCATGTGTGCAGAACATTTTTACTTTGCATACTATGTGCCATCAGTCACTGACTTAGAGCATACATTAACAACCAAGGGAAGTAGCACGAGGGGGTTGATGACCAACCTGCAAAAACATTTTATGCTGATTCGTAAAGCTATTTCCTTATATAAGTTAGACTTCTATATGGAAATAGACAGTCTGTATCCAAACATGCCAAGTGAATCACAAAGCCATTATTGCAGGCAGAGATCACTCAAACATGCATCCTAAAAACTACAAAAACACTGGTGAAAAGAAAAATCTCTTATGTTTCCTTCTGTTTATTTTGGGCTGTTTCGACAGCACAGCTGTCACCAGACTATTATGTGACATGTTGGGAGCCAGGAGGAGTACATTTTTGATTGGGAAGAAGTTGTGTGAGTCCACAAAAAAAGTGTTTGCCCCCCACACAGCAGTGATCATTTTGTTTATTTATCCAGCTGCCTAAACCAAAACTTTCAGGGTCACACACATGACTTTGGAATGCTATTAAAGTGTCTTAGATAGCTAGATAATTTATGATGCTTTTCTCTGTCAACAGCACAATTGGGAGGGGGCAGTCATTAACCTACATGGATTTTCAGGTCTGGCTTCACATTGCAACTGTCACCTGACTTTTTAACAAACACCAATATTATTCGACAATTATTTACTTCCACACAAATACATATCCATTCCCATGCTAACTACTTGTACTGCTTCATGATACCATACACCATTCCTTTAAAGCCAAACCTATAGACATTGCCAATGCTTGTTGACCTATGTTATAGGTTAAAACCTACCAGACAGGCTCCAGCCTTCTGTGCTCTGTTCAAACAGAATGGGCCTGATTTGCAAAGGTAAACTTTCACACCTGTCTAAGTTTACGATTGTTTGCTATTCACACAGGTATTTTACTAGTAGTATTTTTACAACTTCGCAGATAGGACAGTGAGGAGACTCTGCAGTCATAAAGATACTACTAGTAAAATACCTCTGTGAATAGCAAACAATCATAAAATTACACAAACGTGTAAGTTTATCTTTGTGAATCAAGCCCAATATGTTTGCCCCACTTAGAACAGCTCCTACTACTAAAGACCTGTCAGAACACCAGACTCTCACTGAGGTGTGTTAAAATCTGAATAACTCCCCCTTGTAAGTCAGTAGTTTTTGATCATGCCCATTTATCCTACTACCGAAGTTACAGTCATGAAAGCTGCAATGCAAGATAAATCATTGTCGCACTTTCTACCCCTTCCCGTCAGCTAGCTTGCTTCTCTGAGAGTTTTTACTGAAAAACAAAATCTTACATTACTTATAGTTTGGAGATCAGGATCCTTAATTTCTCCAAAACACTAAAATCTGTTACCATATTTGAGCTAATTATTATAGTGTTGTGCCTTCTGGGGCTTAAGGTTTCTAATCCAACTGCAGTGGCCTAATAAGATTCATACTTTGGCTGAAGTGTTTTCACATATATCTGCCTGGAAAGTCGAGATACCTGACATGTATGACTGGTCTTGCTAAAGATGCCCAGCACGACTTCCTGGGATGCTCTTGTCAGCAGTAGGTCTGGGAGGAATTTCAATTACATCGGAGTAATCGGTATAATTTCGGTAATTCCGCATTACTCTTGACGTGGAATTACTGATAGCTCAAGTACATGTGCTTGTGTAATTAAGAGTAATTTGGGGGAAAGAAATCCTACCATGAGAGCATATTTTGGAAGCACGAGTGGCTGCTTGTGCTCGACATTCACCTATTTCTTTTCGACAAAATGCAAAATGCATTTTCAAGTCCATTTTGTAGGCGAGGGTGTATTTTGCGCTAAGGAAATAGTACCATATGCTCTGAGTACGTTGATGGGAAATCCTGCACCAAGTGCACATTTAGTGAGTGGCTGTTCAAGCTCGCTATTCATGTTCTCTTGCATTTAGCGCTAGTTCTTTGCGCAAAATGTATCCTTGCATTCTAATTCTTAGTGCTAAATGCAGAATTACCCTTCTAGCTTAATTCTGTGCAATCTTGCAGAACTTTTGGGGAATTCTGTGTGATTACGCTACACGGAATAACACGAGTTATACCCACCCATAGTCAGAAGGTGGTGGTAGACCTTGTAGTAGATAGGGATGAACCTGTTAGTTTGGGATATCATTGGGGACAGAGAAATAACTCCTTAGCCTCAGATCTAAACCCTTGTTTGGGGCGCTGGCTCCTCTGAACTTTCTTTGAACCATAGGAGAAGAGGCACCACTGCATGCTGCAAGAAGGCTTTGCATTGCCTGCCATGGGACCATTGGGAAATGGTGTTATTCCCTCAAAATTTAAAATCTGTGCAGCACTTTTGATTACTTTAAAAAGTCCCCTGTAAACTATGTGCTAGTTCTTCTTTCAAATCCTGTATTTGGCCCACTGGCTCTTTCGATCATTATTGGAACCGCAGAAAAATAGGTTTGTCTGTCAGTTGTAGGAAGACTTTGCACTCCCTACCAGGAGAACACTGGAAAAGTGTGTTCTTCCCTCTTACTTGGATCTACATCCATGATTTTGACCTAGAACTTGGAGGCGGGGGGTCGAACTTGACCATGAAAGTTGGCTTCAGGAAGGAGTCTGCAGTGAAGTACTCTGCTCGGTCCTGAACTCAGAGTTAGTTGCTTACTCCTTAGAATCCTAGAGAAAGTTATCTTGGAGGTGAAAACCCAGTCCTTTTCACCTGTGAGTTTGGACCCCTGAAAGAAGCTGTGAGACTGTTTGATGTAACCCAAGCCTAGAGCTCTGGCCTCCGATGTGAAATGTATTGGGATTCCTGAGGTGTAATGCTGTCTTGGAAGAAATCTCTGCTAACCAATGCAGTACTGGCAATGATAGAGTAGACAGAGTGGATGTGGGGAGCTCCTGAAACAATATTCAAGAGGGTTAAACATTGTGGAACTCACCATATTGTGTGATTTAGATTGTTAAATCTTGCTGTCCCATCAAAGAACAATCACAACCCATTGCTAAGCCAGGGTGGCTGTTTTGGACAAAGGACGTATTTTTCGTAGCCACGAAGTTCCTGTTTTGGAATTTGCCCCTGCAATTTAGCAATTCTGGGGCATATTTCCAAGGAAGGGGCGGAGCGCGGCATTAGCCTCCTTGGCCTAAAGACTCGCTCCGCCACTTCTGAAACACAGGGCTGCACCGTATTTACAAGAATACGGTGCAGTCTTGCGTTTCCCCCTGCATTGGCACTAATTTAGCTGCCTAGTGCCAACGCAGGCACCCTTGTACCATAGTGCAAGGGTGCTGCGTTGAGGGGAATGATTGTTTATGTGCAGGAAGGCGTTCCTTCCTGCACATAAACAATCTGAAATGGCGTTTTGAAATCTTATGTGTGCTGCTTAATGCAGCACACACAGAAGTTGCAAAACATCATTTTTTTAATGATTGTTTATGTGCAGGAAAGTACACCTTCCTGCACATAAAAAATCAATGGCGTTTTGCTGTTTCTATGTGTGCTGCACAACGCAGCACACAAAGTATAGCCCTTAACATTATTTATTACCAGATCTTGTGGGGCATAGATAGGTTTGTGCTCATAGTATATTTGTTGTGTTAGTTGCATAAGGGAAATGCTCTGTGGAAAGTGATCGCTCAAAATGATATCATGCGTTTCAAATGACTTCACTCTAGTTGCATATCTATTTGAAATGAGGATATAATCTATTATAGTAGAGCATCCTCTGCCATTGAATGTACTTTTAAAAGGGGCAGGGTTGAGGCTTATTTCATTTGCAAATCCCAGGTCATGACCACAAAGTATTTCGTTTAAAGCTTCCCCATAATATGAATGTGGGAAATGGGTATCGCTGTTCCCCTCTTCGGTCATAACACCACATGCATCCTTACCGTTATTTGGGCAAAATACTGTATTAAAGTCGTCCCCCCAAATAATAAACAAATCCCCTTTCCTTTCACTTTGAACTGTTTTCAGATCATTATCTGGTTGTTCCAAGATTCTCCCGATCTGATCCTGTTGGGCATTATTGTAAGAATTTACCAAAGCGACTGTATGCTTATTATCAATATACAATAGCAACACTTGGTAATATATTTCCACATATTTCAGTTCAATTTTTCTGACGTTTATCATATTAGATATATAGATGGCTAGACCCCCCCTTTGCCCTCCCGTGGTTCCCTGCCACAGCTGCCGTGTGGTAGGTTCGATACCCGTTTATATGAATGGCCTCCTTTAGCCACGTCTCTTGAAAACACATAATAGAGGACTCTAAAATACAATCACACCACAGTCGATTAGCCAGCTTTGATCGTAGCCCCGCTACGTTCCAGTAAACCAATTGTGTTACGTTAGTAGCTTTTCTACATGTTCTTATTATCATGGTCACATCTACACTTTTTACAATTGGGACAATAGATGGTATCTGTGATTGACTTTTCCCTGAAGTCGGTACCCTAACCTCTACCATTTGACTGGTTGTAGGCACCACCTCGATCATTTCGGACTGTACTGGAATTTCGGACACTGTCAGCAATGATTGCTGAATACTATTTGGCTCCATGTAGTATTTAAAAGGGCTATTGGTGTTTAATTTAGTAAGTTTATTGTTAACTGCGGCCTTATTACTCCCAATAAGTTGTGCAACCTCTATTTCCAGTCAGTCTATCTCTTCTAGATTATTGAGGCTGTCAAATCGGTTTGCGACTTGTACGTTGTACCTTGGGTAGCTCTCGCCTACAAAATTCCTGTTCGTATTAATATTTCCCAGTATATTTGGGGGTTTGTAGAAGTGACCTAATGGAACAACATTTATATTTTGGGGACTAATAAAATCACTCCCTATTCGCTCTAGAATTGTTCTCACCAAATATGGAGAGCCAAATGTCAAAACCACGCAGTCCCCTGATAGGGCTTTTAGGGTTTTACCTACCCAGGCCGTTCTCCTAACCATTTTAAATTCAGAAAAAAGAGCCCTGTTTAGTCTAGTCCTGGTACTCAACCAATGTAGGGATTTGTTTCTCAAAGCAACCCAGGATTCGTTTTCATTATTAGAGAGCTGCGGGATATTTGCCAAAATTATAGAATAGGGAGTTGCTTCCGGAGGGAGGTCTAAGGTTCGAGGAGTAAGTTCAGTATTAGCCTTTGGGATGTACATAGTATTAAAGTTGGGTTGAACTCTGTGGGTGGCGATGTCATTTGATTCCCTCCCCTGATAATTTCCCTGCGCCTCTCTTCTTCCACTATGATTTTGATAGGGTCTTTCTGAACCAAACTGGGTTTTTGCCCCCTTTGTTCCTAACTGGTTATACCTGTTTTCCTGATTTATTTGTTTTAGTTCTTCTTGTTCCCCCTCCCTTATGGTTTGCATATTTACCGCTTCCAATGACATCGCATTTAAAGCTCTAGACGACCTTGATCTTATGGAGTCCCCACTTTCACTGTTGTCTTTATTACTATGGGGGATGTTTTTCCCAAGAAGTTTCTCCAGGGCTACCTCTATGGTTTTTAACCTCTCACCCATCTTAGTTAAGGACTCTTTGAGGATGCTCTCTAGCTCTTCACAGATACTCTTTTTAAATCCTCCCTCGAACAATAAGGCTCCTTAGGGGTTGTTAGTTTCGCACTCTGACCTACTTGTGTTAGAGTTGATGCTTTTTTCCGCTTGGTCACCCTTCTTTGCTGTTTAGTACTCTGTGTTTTTTGACATAAGAACTCCCTTTGTGGAACCCTATTTTCATCCCCCGGGTTTCTTGGGCGTTTTCACGGGGGTTGGGATTCACTGTCCTCATCACTAACCCACACCTGATCTGTAATATTTTGCACACACCCATTTATATGAGAAACACTTTCAGTTCCATTTGTAATTAGAGTTCTCTCTGTTGAGGTTTACTCATCGTTTAAATTTTTTCCTCTGGCTTCTGCATTTAGGGTCTCTTCAACAGTGCATATTTGTTGTTCAGTTGCCCCCATCGCTCCAGTTAAGTAGTTCAGTAAAGATGCACGTGAGCTTGTGACCTTTTTGGGCTCCGCCTTCCTTGAAGGTCCTTTGTTGGCTTCAGCCTTTCTTTTCCCCATTTTGTTGTTTGATAAAAGTACAAACCACTACTCAGTATAGATATATAGAAAAGCTGTTAAGTCGATAGATGTGCTAAAAAAGGAGCAAGGAGCTAATATATATAGCGGCTGAGACCAGTCAAAAACTTGTCCATTCAAGGGTGACTGAAAAGTTGTGAGATACCCGCTGTGTATGAAGACTATAGGTACTCACCAGGACAGCAAATCTCTGCTCGACGAGGACCAGGAGGGGTGGCCCAGCCCGGCCTCCTCCGGCCTCTGACGGGCTAAGACGGCCCCGTCTTGGCCCGGTCTTCGCCCGGGTCGTGCCCGGGCACCCCCCGCGCGCGTCCCTTGTTGTGGGACGCCTCCGGCTGCTTTGTAGCGCTCCCACGCTGGATCTCCCACCTCCTGGCTGGGTCAAGGGCTCGAGGGTAAAGTGCACAGTGCTCGGTTACTGGATGAGGGTCCCGCGCTGAGGGACGCCTCCGGCTGCTTTGTAGCGCTCCCGCGCTGGATCTCTCGCCTCCTGGCTGGGTCAAGGGCTCGAGGGTAAAGTGCACAGTGCTCGGTTACTGGATGAGGGTCAAGCACTGCGGGACGCCTCCGGCTGTTCTGTAGCGCTCCCGCACTGGATCTCCCGCCTCCTGCCTGGGTCAAGGGCTCGAGGGTAAAGTGCACAGTGCTCGGTTACTGGATGAGGGTCCCACGCTGCGGGACGCCTCCGGCTGCTTTGTAGCGCTCCCGCGCTGGATCTCCCGCCTCCTGGCTGGGTCAAGGGCTTGAGGGTAAAGTGCACAGTGCTCGGTTACTGGATGAGGGTTACTTTATATAGTATAGATGTGAATATCATACTGCTTACTTTATATAGTATAAATGTGAATATCACACCGCTTACTTTATATAATATAGATGTGAATACACACCGCTTACTTAATATAGCATAGATGTGAATACACACTGCTTACTTTATATAATATAGATGTGAATACACACCGCTTACTTTATATAGTACAGATGTGAATATCACTTTGTACAAATAGAAAGCACAGACATGAAAGGGTGAATTGCTTGAATTAATCACAGTCAAATGAAACCACTGTGTGCTGCTTGTTGCATTCGACTCCATTTCTTGTTAGGACATTTTTGATATTGCAGTCAGAAACCAGCAATACACACATCAGTCATGGCCCTGCCTGACAAGACCAAACTGCCATGCCAGGCCAGGTCTTTTCTGAATGGGAATACAAGCCAACCTAAGTCAGCTGCTATCATGCTGGGCCTCAGCAGTTCCATGCAGCTTGAGTAGTATGACACAGTGCGCTTGGGACCAATAACTGGGCACTTCCATTGCACAAAAGGTGCTAGGTGGTAATTATTCTGGGCTACATTCCGGGATATTGCTTTTGAGCTTGACTGTTCCATTATAGACAGGGACAAGCCATATGCAAATCAGTCTCAGCCCTTCCTCACAAGGAATGGTTCAAACTGATCAACCAGTCCCCTCTAAAAGGCAACACAGGCAATCCCAGGCCCATGTTGGCCCTTCTGGGGTTAATCAATGAGGTGCAGCTTATGTTCTAGGGCACAGCAAGTCGGGACCCCACGTTTGGGAACACCCATTCTTCTTAAGAAGACTCATTTAGACAACATAGAAATACGATGGATGGAATGAGTGAATTAATCTTAGCCACTGATAATTGTTCTGGCTGCATTCCAGACCCTCATTTTGTAGCTCATCTGTGGCATTACAGACAGGGACAAACAAATGCAAATCAGTCCTAGCCCTGCTCCACAAGTGATGGTCCAAACTGAACTTTCAGGCCAGTTTCCCTCTGTATGGGAACACAAAAAACCTTAAACTGGTTTCGGTCTTCTTAGGGCTCATCAGTGAGGTCCGGCATATGACAAATGAACATGAGAGGCTGGACATATCCGTCCTACTTAGAGAGACTCACTTAGAGAGCACAGCCAGCAATTGGTCGATTGCTTGAATTAATTTCAGCCACAGGTAATCACTCTGGGCCACATTCCAGTCCATCATTTTTTACCTCATCTGTGCTATTATAGACAGAGACACACCATGTGCAAATAATTCTTGGCCTGCCCTGCAAGGGAAAGCACAGTCGGAGGTTCGACCTCATCATCAGTGAGATGAAGCTATATAGCGACCCTGAACACACATCTGGTCAGTGTCTCACTGATGATGTCCCAGTACGGCCGAAACCGGGTTGTGGTTGCTTGAATTCCGATCTAGAAGGGATATGGCCTGCACTTAGGGTTAGACTATTCCCATTGGTGCATGACCAAGGCTGATTTGCATAAGGTCAGCCCCTGTCTGAAGTGGCAGTCCAGGATAATAAACAATGGCTGAAATTAATTCAAGCATTCCACCCATCTTTTTTTTTGTTTTCCTCATCTTTTTTCAAATAATCACCCCTCATGATGTTTACGCAGTCTGGCCCCAGACGCTTTGTTCAAGTCTAGGGTGTAGTACAATGTGAGGGGGGTGTATACAGAGCATGATTTGGCAACACCCCTGTCCTTTTCCTCTTTTTTATGTGCCATTGGTCCAGGACATTTAAGAACTTTCTAGAAAGAGGACCCAGATTACACACACACCTCTACTTCCTGGAACTGGAAGGAATATTCTGCTTTTTTAAGCTTGCTGGCCAAAAATAAACATTAGAAATGCAGAAAGATGATTTAAGTGCTAGCCTTCAATTTAAAGCCTTATGCTAACACAACATCCACCATTAAATAAAACAGAGCGGCAAGGACTTTCTTGGAGGTACCAAAGCTTTGGGACTGGCATGGAGTCACTTAGAAAGAGCAAGTAGACGGAGCGATGCCAACCACAACACATCACAGGAGAGCTATCAAAATAGAAATTGTCAGCTTGTCCTCGCAGGTGCTGCTTTAGAGATTTTTTAGCAGAAATTCAGCCAACTTTGAGGCCCGCTCCAAGATGGAGTTCCATTTCGAGATCTAATTTCACAGTTTTAGACTTTGGAGTTCCTGTATGCCCCAAAAAGTCGGGACAGCAACATCATTATAAAAGAAATGGATATAGAATAAACACGCCACATAATAATTCTTAAGTATTATGAAAGCAGGGATTTGAAGTAACAAAAAATTGCATACGCTTGTGTTCAGCCATTTCTGGACAGAAGCCAGTGCTCATATGATTTCCTCTTAATCATTAGGGCTATAAATAAAAACGTTCCCCATGCTATAACTTTGTCAGAATGAGGCGGGAGTTTGGTGACGGGTATTTTGCGAAACATACACGACCAGGGCTGAAAAATACTAAATCATCATTTAAAAAAAATTGAACTCTCAAATTTAAAATAAATAAATAAATAAAATGACTTCCGTTAATTTGTAAAATAAAAAATAAAATAAAGAATAAAATAAATAATAATAAGTGCAAGGAGCTGACGTTTTTTCAGGAACACCCCAACGGCACTGCAGAATGCTGCGGGAGCCAAATACCTAGGTTGCCTGGCCTTGATTCCACCTTCTGCCTCTGTCTTCCCTCATCCTACACTTCCTGGGGCTCATTTACAAGCCCCTTGCGCCGCCGCCTGCGCTGACACATCTGTTAATCCTTGCGCTAAGGAGCCCTGCATTATAAATACAGTGGGGCTTATTTACAAGCCCCTTGCGCCGCCGGTGCGTCAATTTTAATATGGGAAAATGAAGCACTGTGAAGAACAGAGTAAAGTACCTCAGAGGAATGGCGTGTAAATGTGATTCCGTGCAGCCGTTGTACATTGTATAAAAGTATCACAGTAAGGTAGAAGCGAAAAAACACAGACAATTGAAATTCACCGGCACGCGGTTGTAGGTCAGAATATTACTGACAAAAATGTTGCCTGACATGAAAATCGCGGCCTGAATATCGTTTGCGAAAAATTTGCTCCACTGGGGGTAGATTTTTGATTCTTATAGTTTTAGAAACGATAATTAGGGCACAATGGGACAGATTCACACATAAAGTAGGATCTATAATCTCAAATGACACCTACGTTGGAGTGCAGATTTACTACTTTCCGAAATTCATTCACATTCGCAGGATTCTGCATAAAAAGCTGGAGACGGGCAGGTTACAATGCAGATTCCTGGGAAATGTCATGTAACAGTCCCATCAGGAAAATACTCAGGGGGGGCTCCTCTGCTATGGCGGAGGATTATCGCCCCACTGCTGCTACCCAGCAGAGGCAACAGTGAAAAAGAAAATGATAATAAAATAATGTTATTATCATTTTCTTTTTCATTGTTGCCTCTGCTGGGTAGCCGAGTCACGGGGCGGGGCCGGGCCATCCCCCCGAGCTTCAGGAGGAGAAGTTGTATGCACTACTAAGTGCGCATGACTCTAGGGCCGGCCAAACCATCATGCGCACTTATCATTTTTCCACCCGGCTGTGTTGTAGAGGTGGGTGGAGGAAAGTCACAGGCTCCCAGACACCGTCTGAGTGACAAAGCAGGACACTCAGCCCAATCCCAACGCTGCTCTCATGCTGAAAATAGCATTTCCAGCATGAGAGCAGTGCTGGGATAGGCATCTGGGAGCCTGCGCAGTGTGCGTCAGTCAAGTATCGGGAGAGGAGGAAGACGGAGCGGACGCAACGTCAGGTAAGTCATAATTTTTAAATAAATATATATATATATATATATATATATATATATATATATATACACATATATATATATATTTTTTGTTTAATGTATTTATGTCTCCCCTTGCCGCCCTACCTAATTGCATCGGTAGCAGCCGCCACTGATAATATTCCCACTGTGCCGAATTCTCCGTAGCAGAGAACTCTGCAGAGGGGAAGTAGGATCCGCTGTGCAAAAGTGCATTTTTCCCCATGGAGAAACACCTTCCCCTAGAACCCTCGGAAGTCTAGAGGTGCTCAATTCCCCTTCCCATCCTGGAAAAGGATTTTTCGCGCGCCCTGGTTTGGAGTAAACATCCAACCTTTTGCCAGGGTCGGAGCACTGTACAGAGTTATCTCTATTAATTACCAAGACATAGTTACTTGGTGATCTTCCACTATTACCACTGGATCCGCTGGTAATACCAGAATATGGTAAATAGTGTGGAGTCGGAAAAATGGCTGGGAACTTGATCACTGGACATTTTTTCCGCTCCGCAGCATTTCCAACCCTCTCAAAATGAGGAGCTATTAATTCAACTCGATGTATGAATTTGGACTCTTTAAAATGAAAAATCATTGTTTGTACCACAGCACATTTTTAAGCTTTTCTCTATTTGTGATTATTAACATGTATTATTTTTATTGTCTAATATGATTTTATGAATAACCCTATTTATTGATTGAATTTGCATATTATTTTTGCAGTTTTAAATATTGCAGTGGAGTGTGGCATTATAATCTGAGCATATTACCTTGAATTACTGATGTGCATTCAGCTACGTGTGCTTCACAAAGTACAAAAGAGATACACAGCATTTATGACAACTTTGCTTATACGTGATGCCTATGTGACTGTCAACATGGGTATAATTACTTTGTCTATCATTTTATCACCTACATGTTTTTGGAGGTTGCTCTATTGCCTCGTGGGGGTATTTTGTCCTTATTTTAATCATTTTCTGGACTCCATGTCTACATTCTAGCAATCTTAGCCACATTCCTTTGAGGTTTTCCTAAATTATTTTTAAATGATTTAAAATTGCCTTAAAGTAGCACCTTTTAGGCCTAATTAATGTATTTTTATTAAATTGGCCATTACTTAATTGAATTAATTTGCTTTCATTGTATATAGGCAGAACCCCTCAGTGACAGACCCTAATTTTTGTGCCAATTGTATGAAAATCATCTGATACATTGCACTTGCAAAAACAATTATTCAAAAAAACCCAATCCAGAAGGAATATTCTTTTAAAATATATTTTCAGTGTTGCCCTGCGCCCACCTGCCGTGGGTGGCCAACTCCCCAATGCATGGCATGTGGCTGTATGGAGCATGTGCCCTTTCAGTCAGGCCTTGTTCCCAACCGCCCATGCTGCACATCATGGATTTTGGCCGTGTGCAGAGGAGATTGATCGTAGGGCTGGGCCTTCAGCCAAGTTCTGCACCCAACTTTCCATCACTGGCCACCCCCTGCTGCACTCAGCCTTTGGCCGTGCACTGTTAGAGTTGGCATCAGGGCTGGGCATAAAGCCAGGCCCTGCATCCAATCAACCATGGGCAGACTACCCCAGCTGTGCATGGCTGAAGCAGCCAGGCCCAGCTTCCAACCAGGGCCAGACTGGGAACCCAAAGCAGCCCTGGCAATTTTGTAGGAACAGCCCCGAGGGGGTGGGGAGCGTTGTAAGTGTGAAGCACTGCTGCTTTTGGTACTGGGGGCCGATATTGCAGCACCGCTGCAAAACCGACCCCCAGTAACAAAAAAACGGTCCCTACTGCTGCAAAGCCGGCCCCACCCTTCCAGCCTCCGGGAAAACGCCAAATGCCTGCTATAGCCAGTCCAGCCCTGCTTATAACCCACCACAGACATACAACCCCCTTAGACTATGAGCGCCAGCGGTTGGCTGCAGGGCTTGGCATATAGCAGCCAAGCCTCCATTTTCTCGGCCCTGTTTTTTTTACTCTGTTTTTTTGGGGGCGGGGGGGAGGTGGAGGGGTTTGCGGATCTCAGCACAGCCTTTGTAACGATGGACCACAAACCCGCAGCAAGCTCCATTAGCACCAAATTTATTAAGAAAACAAAAATAATTTTCATTGGAAACTCTGATCTAACCGTAACTAGATATACACTATCGCTGCCTGTGTACTATGCTTAATGCACATAACATTGTGTGAAATGAATTCAACATAAACAAGCATCAGAAATCTGGAGGATTTGGAGCTTAAAGCGTAAGTAGCAAGTCCAAGAATAAAAATGATATGTATGACGGAGGGATTGCCCTCCCAGCAATCAAAAGTTATTATTGGGCCTCTCAGGTGGTCGTCACTAATCACTGGACGCATTGGCCAGGTAAGGAACCTGCCTGTAGAAAGGATAGGTATTATATGTCCCCAGGGACCTACTTAAGAGCTATTTATGGAGGGAAAAAACACAGGCCGAAATATACACCAACCTTGACTACCGTGGCGCTGTGGCACACAGCAACTTCGGCTCTGGGGTGGAAAGACAAAATCACACTAGCTACCCCCCTCTTAGAGACAGACCGGCTGGGGCTGTTAGCTACATGTTCAGGGTTTGACAAATGGGATCTTATCAGCCTCTCGCGGGTCGGAGACGTATGGGCGGGGGGAAGGATGGTCCCATTTCAGGATCTCCAAAGAGATTATGAATTGAACACGAGAGAAACCTTCCGGTACCTGCAAGTCCGAAATGCATTACATAAAGCGATCCCCAGAGGCTCGGATCTCCAGGCCTCGTCCCCCCTTCAGGACAGACTCCTCGACGACTACCTTAAGGAGAAAGCGATCTCTCTGACTTATAAAAAGATACTTAATAACACACCGGACAATGTGGCAAAAACGCGAGACAAATGGGAGGAGGACATAGGTGAACTGAGCGATGAGGATTGGCTGGAAGCACTTGCTTCCCCCTGAGAGGTCGCAATCCTTTCTGTAGCTCTCCAGGGGAGCGGTATAGGCCGCTAAGGCCGTCTGGCCCGGAGCAGCCCCACAGAAGCCAGAGGTAAGAGGGGCCCGGCTGTCCCCACGGAGGGTGGCGCGACGGAAAGAGGAGGCGGCGGAAAAGGGCACCCCCGAAACCTGAGGCAAAAGTGGGGAGCCCTGCTACAGCGGAAAGACAAGGAAGGCTGCGCTAGATGCCGCCTCCACCGGGAGCGGAATAGAGGAGCCGATAAGTGCGGCCCTGCTGAGAATCAAAATGGCAGTGACACCGGCCGCGGATCAAGGCAGGGACCCGAGGGGAGCCGCAAACAGCATTCCTGCCAGGTGCTGACTGCCTCCCTTATTGGAAACCAGGGCCGGAGCGGAGCGCCTGCGGGGGGTAGACTTGCCTGACCCTGAGTCGCCCCACGAACGCCGGGGGTGAGAGAGACCTCGTCTACGTTGTTACCTGCGTTGTGAACTGGGAACGAGGACTGTGCGACCTACCGGAGCGGAGGTCTCGGTCTCATTAGGCAGCAACAGAGACTTGGAAGCAGCGCTGGGTGAACTGTGGGGGTAAAACCTGATTTTAAGGCCAAGGAGACAACAACACCCCCGTGCCTGACATTAAGATGGCGGACAAACGTGACAACACCTCTGCCCTGTTCTAGTGTGGATGCCCCAGAATTGTGATCTTGGCGCGCTGGGTCTGCCGGGGCCTCACTGCGGGTGCTTGAGCCAGGCGAGAGACCTGACTTCGTGGCACAGTTCCGCCTGCCCTTGAGCGCCCTCCTCTATCCACAAGATGGAGCCCAGCATGACCTCAAGATCAGCCCGGGGATCCAGCATGCTGCTTCCCCCACCATCCTACACCTATGGACATCTCCAACTCGGGGATCCCTCCTGACCCAAGACACCACCCTTGAGTGCAACACCACCTGAACACCTGGCTGAACGATGGCAAGAATTTCCTGCCCTGTAAATATGTAATATATAATTGTCCAAGCCTAATCGCTGTTAAAATGTAATCTTGAGTGAATTTGCAATTTGTATATATATAACTCTAACCACTAGTATATGTAGTAGACCTTTGTACTTACTACCATTCCTATGTGATTTTAGAGTTTATCTGTTTGTATCTCTTCCTTGAGTGACTTTACAACTTGTACATTTGCAATTTTTTCTGTTTGTATCTCTTATGCAATTTGTATATATATAACTCTAACCACTAGTATATGTAGTAGACCTTTGTACTTACTACCATTCCTATGTGATTTTAGAGTTTATCTGTCTGTATCTCTCCCTTGAGCGACTTTACAACTTGTACATTTGCAATTTTTTCTGTTTGTATCTCTTATGTAACTCATGTAATCCAAAGTCCTTATGTAACGCAACTGGTTCTTTTGTAAAGCGCTCTGACACCTTCGGGTAATGTTCGCGCTATATAAAATCGCATTAAATAAAATAAATAAAATAAAAATCCATTCCAGATTTCGGTTGATCCAACTCAAGCTCTTACATAGAGTGTATTACATAAGTGTGGTGCTGGTGAAGATGGGGGCCCGGAATAACTCACTATGCCCTAGAGGATGTGGTAGGGAGGGGACTTATCTGCATCAGTGGTGGGAGTGCCCTATCCTCCAGGTATAGTGGGAGAGAATAACCCAAAAAATGTTAGTAACTTGTGGGAAGGCAATGGAGATCTCTCCCAGATGGTGTCTCCTCAATATATGGGACGCAACAGATTTGACATCTAGTGAGAAAACCTGGGTCACTCTGGGATGTGTGGTGGCAAAGCGTAACATAGCTAGAACCTGGAGAGGTGATGCTAGGCCCAAAGTGCGAGAGTGGGAAGCAGATATGGACTGGTGTGTGCTTGCGGAGAGGGCTATCTATTAAGAGAGAGGATGCCCCAAAAAATGGACCAAAATTTGGGGGGCGTTGAATAGGAGTAGGGGTATGATTTGCACACCATTTAATGACTCTTCCCTGCAGGATATCGAAGACTAAAGCTCTCAACGTTCACATCAGGATTGAAATTGTAACCACTGATGTAACAATGTTGATCTAGTGCACAGATGTATTATTCACGAACGCGTGCACCGTGCCCGCCTACTGCCAAGTGTTATTTGTTTGTATTTATCATTCAATAAAAAAGAATTATTAAAAAAAAGAATAAAAATTATATTAATCAAGACGACACAGAATAAAGGTGCAGAAATGTAATATACTCAAAAGTGAGGAAAGGGTTAATAGAAGGAAGATTGAGCAGGTGAAACACATATGGGGGCGGACCATAAAACCTGTGACGCATTTCTAGATGGCCATGCCAAGTAGGGCAGAGTCATTTACATTCTTGCCCCATGAAGGCCCAAATTTACTTTTCACAGAACTATCGGGTGGGCACCATTGATTGAAGGCCCTCAGACATTCAGTCAAGCATGAACCCATCTAGGAATACCCAACCCTAATTCGTTTGTGGGTGCATCATCGGAATATATAGTAGTTGCTTTTCTTAAACTACAAGTACAAGTAGGGGGATGTTGTCAAAAGGACCACTGACCAAGTGTTAGATAAGCACTTAAATACAGAGAAATAATTGCAAAAGGCAATGCTGAATGCTTGCATTGTAAACATTAAGGGTATATCAAGTCTGCTACTGCAAAAAACAAAACAAATTTATCTTAGTGTTTTTAAAACAGTCAGAAACAGTAGTAACTTGTGTCCATTCCTTCAGTAAGAGTATCCACTCACTCGCTGACTCCCCCAATGATGTATATTTTCACTCATTCACAAATTCATAAATACACTCACTCAGTCGCTCTTTCCTTCATTCACTCACCCATTCCTTAATCCACTCTCTTCTCCTATCACAAATCCACTAAGGTACAACTTCATTGGAACACCAATGCATTTACTGATTCTGCCAATCATGAATGCATTCATTCAGCCACTCTCTCCGTCACTCACTCATCCATTTACTAATGCGCTCACTCACTAATATGCTCACTCGATCACTACCACACTGAGTAAGTCACACTTATTGATAATTTTTCTAGTATCTGTTTCTACAGATTTGTTTAAAAATGTACATTATATGTTATTAGGGAAAACTATGTTTTCCAATGCTTTTTTTTACTTCACACAATAAACTAGTCTGCACATTTCAACTTTTTAAAATGCGTTATTCCTAGAAATCCTAAGGGTGCCTCAGATGCAGTTTCCTCTCAGCTGGTCAGTTTAAAGTCAGATGCCAGTATCAACCCATTTAAAATACCTGACTGTTACAGTCTGTAAGTAATACGTGGAGGAAACAGCAGTGCGATGTGGATCTGCGCTCCCTGTAAAATTTATTATTCAGCACGTGGCCTAGCCAGAAAGCCCCGGCGAGGAGAGCCAAGCCCATGGTTCCGCTACGGCTTGTTGACTTGATACGAGCAATTGAACCTGATGAAACATATACGAGCAAGCACAGAAGGCCACACGTAAAGTTACTGTGACCACTGACAGCCAAGTCCAACAAATTCTCACTGATCCGCCTCTTCAATGGTGCATCAATGTTTGTAGAACCCAGGCTGAGTGGGAGCCAGGTACTTGGTGTAAGATGACTCGATGCCAACTTGGATCCATAACTACATAGCTTTCAGACCTGCATATTTTTACAACTAAAGATATTCTCAACAATGTGCCCATTAAAGGATATGAATCAAGGATACATGGCCAGCCCTGTACAGTTGCTTATCTCTCATAGGAAAGAGAATGTTGCTTGTTCAGGCATTGAAAATATGGACTCTGTTCCTCCCTTTTTCTTAGACCTTTACTGACTCCCGGTGTCTGCAGGCTAATTTTGGAATGGACCACCTTGCCTGGCAAACCCTCTATTAGGTTCATTCTGATCTAAAAAATGTATTCCTGCCCGTATATAACCTTATGCATCCACATGAATTAATTATATATGGTATAAAGTACTCCCAACTGTACATAATACGTATATTTCAAGTCAGCGAGGAGCTCTGTAACGATATAGACTCACAAGGCCCGAAGTCAATTCACTTTAAGACATCACAGAACACCAGTGGGAAAATTACCGTAATGTGATTAAGGTGAACCTGGGGATAGTTTATTCCATATAGTAATGGTTGATTTCAACCTCCCACAGAGGTCTTAACTTGTTTATGGTCAGATACAAGAAGGTACATCAGTCCTAAAGTCCTGTGGGATTTTTTTGTATCCTGTGCATTGTACTTTTGTTATTCAGATAGCAAGAGCAGAAATACAAATCCCAGAATGCACAGAAGAAGGAACTAGGCGCCTGATGTTCTAAGGGTCTTAGTATCCTCAAACCCTCTGATTCAGGAAATCAGAGGGCATGCAAACGCTAAAATCCTTTTTTAAATGCACCAGATTATTAAATAGGTTTAGGAACCCATACCAAATTAGTATTTGGAAGAGGTGTGTTAAGGGGACCACTGCCAGGTCCTAAAAAACTGTAAAAACATTTAATTTTTTTTAAATGCTTCCCATTTTTCATTAAGGGCAACAGGATGCATTAAAAAAAAACCGATTGCTTTATTTACTGAACCCAGTAGGCCACCATCCCTGTAATGCCAGTGAATCGAAGTGGGTCGCAATTTGCGACCTACCTTTTTTATGTTCAAGAGTCAACTTCCAAGACTCTATAGGCTAAAGTTGTACTCTGAAAGAAAGAGTGCCAAAAAATGTTTCCATGTGCTTGTGCAAGGACAGAGAATGATTATATAAAACTGACAGAGCAGAAAGGACGGTGTTTGCATCGTGCACAGACTTGGTGCAAATTCTGAATCTCAGCTGTACTCAATGGACGATGACGAGGGAAAATTAAAGAAATAATTAATTTTCCACCATCATCGTCCGTCAAAATCCCCCCACCTGGCACCACCGTCTCACCGCTCTTACCTGCACGGGCCGCGGCTGCTTTCAGCTGGTCCGTCTCACGCACAGGTGTTAAGGTTTAGTATGCATATCCTTAAAAGATACATTCAATGACCTTCGTACAGAGTTTAACAATAACAGCACAGTTTTAATGAGCACACTGTTTAAACTTGACTTCTGAAACAAGAAAAAGAATGATGCACAGCAAGCTGAAACACAACATTTTATTTAACAGTGGCTCTTTCAAATCGAGGCCTACAGTGACTTTGGCTAATTTAATCTGAACAAACTCTAAATCTGATTCATTTTGAATGTAAATTCACTAGTTATGGTCGATCTAAATATGAAATTACACCTGCCTATAAGTAAGCAATGATTATATGTGATATGCATTAACTTGTGTCAAATGATAAAATGAAAAATAGTGACAACGCGTCACCAAAACAACACTGGTGCAGTGCAACTTTGACGCTGCTATATTATGTGATCTCAAGGTCATGATTTCAAACACATTCATGGCCAATTCAGTCTTCCATACTTGTGTGGTAGGTAGAATGAGCCCCATTAAATTGGGAAATAGGAATACCCATTATTTACAGCGCTTAAATGACAGAAGTGTGGTATGGAGTGCAATATAAAAAAATAATTTAAGAACATGCTGAGACTACTGAAGAGATTTGACTGTTCATTTTTAATCCGGTATCAAATTTTATGCTGGGACTCTTTACGTAAGGCTTGGGCTCAAGACTAGGACCCAAAGAATGAGGCCAAGGAACAGTGAACTAAGAGGCATGATGTTTGCTTAAAAAAGGACCTCAGTTTTGTCCAGTTCTTAACAATCATAGAATTTTTTTGTTTTAGTGGGGTCCCCCTGGGGTCTGACAAACATCTTCACACCCTTTTAGAAAAGAAAATGTCCTACTGTAGAGGTAGGGGAACCAAGCAGAAGGCCTCCGCTATCCTTGGTGATCAGTAGAAATTGCTTTGTCGCCCCCAGGCTTTAGCAGTGTGGACCTGTGCAGGGGGCTCACCCGGACCACCAGCGCTGCACCTGCCTCCTTGTCTGGTCCTGTGCTGCAAACAAAGGGTCCTGGCTACCTGGCAATCAGGACAATGCATGTGTGAGTGGGCAAGGAAAAGTGGGGGAGATGGAGAGGCATGCTCTACTGCCTGATACAAAAGAAAAACCCAAAAAGTGATGCTTAAATTATTCTCAGCCACTGGTAATTACTTGGGGTCTCATCCCAGTCCATCCTTTATTGCCTATTGTGCCACCTCAGCTTAGACCCAGCCATTTGCTAATCAGCCTTGATCTTGCTCCAATGGAAACAGTCTAGCCCAAACTGCCAAGCCAGGTCGTCTCTGTGATGATCTGTGTGCAATGGGTATGCCCGGACTTGGGTCCTATGAGGAATGTGTCACTGGAACCAAGCTGCTGATTTGCACATTGTTAGGCCCAAACGGAGGTGGCATGGTGTGCAATCTAACGATGGACTCGGGTGCAGCCCATGTATTTGATAGTGGCTGAGAATAATTCAAGCATTCCCTCTATCACTTTTTTGTATACTTATTTGGCATAGAAGAGCAGCGTCCTTCATGCAGAGGAGCTGCCACATGGCTCCGAAGTCATGCCTGTCAGGTGCCCCACAGAATAACAGAAGCACCCTTGTTACAACGGGCAAATATTGGTGTGATTTCCCCCTAGCTTTTTGCCTTCGGACCTCCTGTTTTTGCTGACTTTGTTTTCGCTGGCCTTAGGACTCTACAAAATGTACCACTTCTAATTAGTGCTAAAGTGCTTGTGCTCTTTCCCTAAAAAATGGTAGAATTGGCTTATACCCGACTGGCATACTTAATTTACTTATAAGTCCCTACTAAAGTGCACTACATGTGCCCAGGGCCTGTACATGAAATGCTGCTAGTGAGCCTGTAGCACTGATTGTGCCTCCCACTTAAGTAGCTCTTTTTAAACATGTCTCAGGCCTGCCATTGCAGAGCCTGTATATGCAGTTTTAACCTGCCATGTCGACCTGGCAAAATAAAACTTTTGCCAGGCCCAAACCTTCCTTTTAATACATATAAGTCACCCCTAAAGTAGGCCCTAGACAGCCCCAAGGGCAGGATGCAGTGGATTTAAAAGGTTGGGCAAGCACCTTTAAGTTTTACATCCCCTGGTAGTGAAAAACTCATAAATTTATTTTTAACTACTGCAAGGCCTGTCTCTCCCATATAATAACATTGAGTTGCCTTATTACATTTTATAAATGTAATTTAATAATAGGAAGAGATAATTGGTTAGAGGTTGGTGTCTCTGGAATCACAACTTAAAATCCTAATCTATGCTGAAGTCGGATTTTTAATTGCAATTCTGAAAATGCCACTTTTAGAAAGTTGATAGGTAGTCCGCACTCCTTCCCTTACAATTTCAACAGTGTTTAAACAATTTTAGATATGGCTCAAGGCAAGTCTTTGTGTGCATGCTCAAAAAGTGCTCTGTCCGATTAGCACAAGTTGAAAATCAAAAAATGCATGGTGCATCATCACGCACCAATTTCAAGCCGCACTGCATATGGTCAATTAACTCAGAAAATAATCCAGTGGTCTTGTAAATCTTCATTTTAATCCATTTGTGTTTCTCTTCCATTGAAAATTCAGACAGAGGCAATATGATTTTTTAAAACCTTTTAATGCTCCCAGAAAGCCCATCTGGGCTTTTTCCAACAGCTTGGTGTCTCATATTTCAGTTTGAGTAACCCGATTTGATATCCACCCAATACATTTCGGGCAATAAGCCCTTCGTCAGGGGTAACTGGAATTTAAAATCAACCCATCAGAAACCCTGTATAAGTTGTTACACATTTCTAAATTCATAGCATATACTGTACTCAAACATTTGTTGTGCCAGAAGTATACGTGCCTATTGTCGAAGGAGGAAATTAACCATGCTATCAAACTGTGCCTTTACACCACCAGATAAATAAAACACCGAAAAGTGAAAAGAATAAGAAAACATACCCCGTGCTGAAATCTAACACTCCGTGTGAGAAACATACACCAAACACCCACCTCATTCGTGTTACAAGCGTCTGCTTTAATATACCTCTGATTCAACCCTACAACCATTGGTGGAGCCGCTTGGAAATCCAAAAAGTCGTTCTACTTAGTCCACGATCGTAAGCGAATGAGGAAAAGTCCTTTGTGAATAACCCATGTGCACCCTTTAAAAACATGCCGTACAACTCTCGTAAAAAGTAAGAACCATGTGACCTAAGTAAATGCTTTTGAAGGAGGTTAAAGAGATATTGAACTGAAAATAAAACATGCTATCTATGCAAACAAACATCCATATTGAAAATGCTAATCATGAAATGAGTTAAATCGAATCTGCGATAACAACACTATGTTTTAGAAATAGGAATACAGCGCAATAGATGTTGAAGCATGGCTCGTAATGAGTTCAATATAATCAAGTTATCTCAAATGGCCTCCATGATGGTGTTTTTTGTATTTAAACGGGTGGGGTGCAGTCCTCCAGGGGGACAGCCAATTATTGAATCATGAACAGAAGATAGGTAGTCCGCACTCCTTCCCTTCCAATTTCAACAATTTTAAAACAATTTTAGATATAGCTCGAGGCAATGTTTGAGTACAGTATATGTTATGAATTTAGAAATGTGTAACAACTTATACATGGTTTCTGATGGGCTGTTTTTAAATTCCAGTTACCCCTGACGAAGGGCTTATTGCCCGAAATGCATTGGGTGGATATCAAATCGGGTTACTCAAACTGAAATATGAGACACCAAGCTGTTGGAAAAAGCCCGGATGGGCATTCTGGGAGCATTAAAAGGTTTTAAAAAATCATATTGCCTCTGTCTAAATTTTCAATGGAAGAGAGACACAAATGGATTAAAATGAAGATTTACAAGACCGCTGGATTGTTTACTGAGTTAATTGACTATATGCAGGGCGGCTTGAAATTGGTGTGTAACGACACACCATGCATTTTTTGATTTTCAACTCGTGCTAATGGGACAGAACACTTTTTGAGCATGCACGCAAAGACTTGCCTCGAGCTATATCTAAAATTGATCAACAATTGTTGAAATTGGAAGGGAAGGAGTGCGGACTACCTATCTTCTATTCATGATTCAATAATTGGCTGTCCCCCTGGATGACTGCACCCCACCAGCTTAAATACAAAAAACACCATCACGGAGGCCATTTGAGATAACTTGATTGTATTGAACTCATTACGAGCCATGTTTCAACATCTATTGCGCTGTATTCCTATTTCTAAAACATAGTGTTGTTTTCGCAGATTCGTTTGAACTCATTTCGTGTTTAGCATTTTCAATATGGATGTTTGTTTGCATAGATAACATGTTTTATCTTTAGTTCGATATCTCTTTAAGCTCTTTCAAAAGCATTTACTTAGGTCACATGGTTCTTACGTTTTACAAGAGTTGTACGGCATGTTTTTAAAGGGTGCATATGGGTTGTTCACAAAGGACTTTTCCTCATTTGCTTACGATCGTGGAATAAGTAGGACGACTTTGTGTATTTCCAAGTGGCTCCACCAATGGTTGTAGGGTTGAATCAGAGGTAAATTAAAGCAGACGCTTGTTACACGACTGAGGTGGGTGTTTGGTGTATGTTTCTCACACGCAGTGTTAGATTTCAGCACGGGGTGTGTTTCCTTATTCTTTTCACTTTTCAGTGTTTTATTTATCTGGTGGTGTAAAGGCACAGATTGATAGCATGGTTAATTTCTTTCATCGACAATAGGCACGTATACTTCTGGCACAACAAATGTTTAAGTACATTATATGCTATGAATTTAGAAATGTGTAACAACTTATACGTGGTTTCTGATGGGCTGTTTTTAAATTCCAGTTACCCCTGACGAAGGGCTTATTGCCCGAAATGCATTGGGTGGATATCAAATCGGGTTACTCAAACTGAAATATGAGACACCAAGCTGTTGGAAAAAGCCCGGATGGGCATTCTGGGAGCATTAAAAGGTTTTAAAAAATCATATTGCCTCTATCTGAATTTTCAATGGAAGAGAGACACAAATGGATTAAAATGAAGATTTACAAGACCACTGGATTGTTTACTGAGTTAATTGACCATATGCAGTGCGGCTTGAAATTGGTGCGTGATGATGCACCATGCATTTTTTGACTTTTAGAAAGTTGGCATTTTCTTGCTTAGCCATTTGATGCCTACAGCCAGTCTCTGGTCACATTACTGGATGTAGTTGGCAGTTGGGCTTTGTGTATTCCTCCTGATCAGCCACCCACAATGGGAACTTAGGTGTGACTGAGTGTGCCATCACTGGCAGGATGGGAGGGAGGAGCTGGGCCCAGCCTCAGTTACACCTGAATAGGCTGTGTCAAATGTCTCCACACAAAGGGCTGAATACCCCCTGTAGTTAGTAAGGAGCCAGGGGAGAAAGGCAGGGCATCTGTGCACTTCAAAGGCATGCCTCTAGAAGCTTCTCACCGCTTCAAAGGCACAACTGTGTATAAAAGACATACCTCAAACACCACCACTTCAGTACAGTTCTGGACCTGTGGATACTCTGTCAGGAAGAAGAGACTGCTGTGCTGCTGAAAGACTGCCACTCTGCTGGACTGCACTCTGCTGGACTCCTGCTTTGCTGTGCTTTCCTACTGCCTGCTGCCCTCTTACCTGGATGAGAAAGACTGGGCCTGTACCTCTTGAACCCAGAACCCAGAGTGACTCAAAGGGCAAGTTGGCTGGCCACATGATCTGAAGCTTCAGGGAGATGACAGGCTTCCAACAACCTTGCACATGCACCTGGACTCTGCCATCTGTGAGTCTACCCTGCCAAGTGGTACCACCCCAGTTCTGGACCCTTGGAAGTGGGCCTAGAGTGCTTTACAGCAAATCCAACGCATCTTCTCTGCTGAGTGGCGCATCCCTGAGAAGACCATATGCATCTCCTCGGCTGAGCGGTGCATCCGTGTCTGGTGGCTCAGTGGACTAATGCATCCACTGCAGGGGCCTGTGTTCGACCTCATGGTCACAGGTTCAAATCCCGGCGGGTCCACTCAGCCTTTCATCCATCTGAGATCGATAAAATGAGTACCATTAAGTTGGGTAACAATAAACATCTGTTATTCAGCGCCAAGATACCCAAGGGTGAATGTGCGCTTTACAAATACATATAGTATGTTATGTTATCCCCGAGCAGAACTGACGCATAGCCGCTACTGCGTGGACTAGACCTGTCGCAAATAACCGTGTCGCCCCCTCAGTCCATGAAAGCCACGCATCGCTTCAACGGCGCAGCACATCCACAGCCCAGGGCCTTGCATCTTTCATTGACGGCTGCCTTTCTGATGCTGGCCTCCCCATCGCAGGCTCGCAGCTCCTCAGAAGCAACGCATCACCAGCTGCGCATTGCATCCCCGACTCCTGACTTTGCATCGCAAGCCCCGAAGAGGGGATCCTCAAAGGCTATGCAACAGGACCTTGCACCGCAGCCTTGCTGCATCTTGGAACCGATGCATCGCTTTGGCTGTGCGGTGCATCTTCGACGCGGATCCAAGCACCACTCCGCAACCAGGATTTAAGGTACTCTGTTCAGCTGGCCTAACTGAGCCCCTGTAGCCAGCCCACCCTCAGTCGCAGTTGACCTAAACTTGTGACTTTGACCTGGTCCAGTGTGTCCAGGTATCCCCAGCTGGCGCTTTGTGCTTTTAGGCGCTATTTTCAGTAAAAACTCTAAAATTCAATCTCTGGTTCTACTAATTGGATTTTTGTCGTTTTGGTCTTGTTTTATTTATTAAATTAAGCTCTGTTTTTCTAACCTGATGTGGGATCTTTTTGTGTGGTGTTTTCACTGTTTTACTCTTTGAAGTGTTGCATAAATACTTTACACATTGGGGCCGATTCCGATCTCGGTCGGAGGCGCACCCAATACCATTCGGTCGGGAAAAAAGCCATGCGAAAGCCTGTTTCCCGACCGATCCGTACAGCACACCGAACGAGTAAGTACGATGCGCACAACAGCACAGAATCCGGCCGAGCCGTACTCACCCAAACCAGGTCCTGTTCCCCGACCGAGGCGAATCCGGAAACGCCGAATCGAGTCGCACGGAAGGAAAATGCAGCTCCGTCCGGCCGAACGAGTACGATGCGCTTTCCGTACGCGCCGAACCCTTCGCTACGCACGGCACGTCAAAGCATCCGGGAGAGGCGCACATAAGCTCCGATTCGCGCCACAACACGATCCACGGCTACGAGACGAACACGCCAGCGATGAGGACGAGGCGAAGCGACGAGGACGACGCGAAGCAACGAGAAGGACGAACGACACGAACCAACCATGAATCCCTTCGTCCCGATCATACCAATATTCTACATTTACTACCGGAACAGGCACGGACGCGTACGGCGCAGAAGGTAAGCCAGACACCAACCACAAAACACATACAACACGTACACGAGACATCACACACACACAGAGGGATGCAGAATATACTTACACCAGCAACAGCAGCACCATAGGGGCGGGATGCCCATCACCAATGCCACATATGCACACAGGGGCCTGAATGCGCACCACCACCCCTACCCAGGGGGGGCAGGATGCCTACCACTACTACCACCCTCACCCAGGGGGGGCTGGATGCCTACCACCACTACCACCCTCAGCCAGGGGGGGCTGGATGCCAACCACCACCCTTAGCCAGGGGGGGCTGGATGCCTACCACCACCCTTAGCCAGGGGGGGCTGGATGCCTACCACTACTACCACCCTCACCCAGGGGGGCTGGATGCCTACCACCACTACCACCCTCACCCAGGGGGGCTGGATGCCTACCACCACTACCACCCTCACCCAGGGGGCTGGATGCCTACCACTACTACCACCCTCAGCCAGGGGGGCTGGATGCCTACCACCACTACCACCCTCACCCAGGGGGCTGGATGCCTACCACTACTACCACCCTTAGCCAGGGGGGCTGGATGCCTACCACTACTACCACCCACACCCAGGGGGCTGGATGCCTACCACTACTACCACCCACACCCAGGGGGCTGGATGCCTACCACTACTACCACCCTCACCCAGGGGGCTGGATGCCTACCACTACTACCACCCTCACCCAGGGGGGGCTGGATGCCTACCACCACTACCACCCTCACCCAGGGGGGGCTGGATGCCTACCACCACTACCACCCTCAGCCAGGGGGCTGGATGCCAACTACCACCCTTAGCCAGGGGGGCAGGATGCCTACCACTACTACCACCCTCACCCAGGGGGCTGGATGCCTACCACTACTACCACCCTTAGCCAGGGGGGCTGGATGCCCACCACTACTACCACCCTCACCCAGGGGGGCTGGATGCCTACCACCACTACCACCCTCACCCAGGGGGGCTGGATGCCTACCACCACTACCACCCTCACCCAGGGGGGCTGGATGCCTACCACCACTACCACCCTCAGCCAGGGGGCTGGATGCCAACCACCACCCTTAGCCAGGGGGGCTGGATGCTCTACCACTACTACCACCCTCACCCAGGGGGGCTGGATGCCTACCACTACCACCACCCTTAGCCAGGGGGCTGGATGCCTACCACTACTACCACCCTCACCCAGGGGGGCTGGATGCCTACCACTACTACCACCCACACCCAGGGGGGCTGGATGCCTACCACTACTACCACCCTCACCCAGGGGGCTGGATGCCTACCACCACTACCACCCTCACCCAGGGGGGCTGGATGCCTACCACCACTACCACCCTCAGCCAGGGGGCTGGATGCCAACCACCACCCTTAGCCAGGGGGCAGGATGCCTACCACTACTACCACCCTCACCCAGGGGGCTGGATGCCTACCACTAATACCACCCTTAGCCAGGGGGGCTGGATGCCTACCACTACTACCACCCTCACCCAGGGGGGCTGGATGCCTACCACCACTACCACCCTCACCCAGGGGGGCTGGATGCCTACCACCACTACCACCCTCACCCAGGGGGGCTGGATGCCTACCACTACTACCACCCTCAGCCAGGGGGGCTGGATGCCTACCACCACTACCACCCTCAGCCGGGGGGCTGGATGCCAACCACCACCCTTAGCCAGGGGGGCTGGATGCCTACCACTACTACCACCCTCACCCAGGGGGGGCTGGATGCCTACCACTACTACCACCCTCAGCCAGGGGGGGGCTGGATGCCTACCACCACTACCACCCTCACCCAGGGGGCTGGATGCCTACCACCACTACCACCCCACCCAGGGGGGCTGGATGCCTACCACTACTACCACCCTCAGCCAGGGGGGCTGGATGCCTACCACTACTACCACCCCCACTCATAGGATGGACAATGCATGACACAACCAGCACACCACAACCTAGGGAATGCAAGAAGAAGACATCCCCCCAACATCATGACAAGCGTGTGTAGACTGTGTCAAATGCCTACAACACCGAACATGACTTTGAACATACAATGTGACCCCCTAGCACATGTGCCACACATATATGTGTGTGGCACCCACAATGCAAGCAGGCCATGACCATTGTGGCAATGGGGTCCAAACCCCCATCATCACAGTGACCAAAATGTAAGTGTGGGGTCCATAGCTGAAGCACATTTTGAACATTGTGGCAATGGGGTCCAAACCCCCATCATCACAGTGACCAAAATGTAAGTGTGGGGTCCATAGCTGAAGCACATTTTGAACATTGTGGCAATGGGGTCCAAACCCCCATCATCACAGTGACCAAAATGTAAGTGTGGGGTCCATAGTTGAAGCACATTTTGAACATTGTGGCAATGGGGTCTAAACCCCCATCATCACAGTGACCAAAATGTAAGTGTGGGGTCCATAGCTGAAGCACATTTTGAACATTGTGGCAATGGGGTCTAAACCCCCATCATCACAGTGACCAAAATGTAAGTGTGGGGTCCATAGCTGAAGCACATTTTGAACATTGTGGCAATGGGGTCTAAACCCCCATCACCACAGTGACCAAAAGGTAAGTGTGGGGTCCATAGCTGAAGCACATTTTGAACATTGTGGCAATGGGGTCCAAACCCCCATCATCACAGTGACCAAAATGTAAGTGTGGGGTCCATAGCTGAAGCACATTTTGAACATTGTGGCAATGGGGTCTAAACCCCCATCACCACAGTGACCAAAAGGTAAGCGTGGGGTCCTTAGCTGAAGCACATTTTGAACATTGTGGCAATGGGGTCCAAACCCCCATCATCACAGTGACCAGAAGGTAAGTGTTGACAAAGAAAGAGGTGCAACTGCCAAACTGCATGGATGATTCCTGGTCACAGAACAACAAACACATCAGTGGCAAAGTAGTGTATGTGTCCCATTGCAACATAAATTGGGGGAGCCAAATACTGCAGTGCAAATAAGACATACCTTTGGCCATGTGCAGACAAACAACACCCATGGGGGCTGACACCGTCAACAATCATCAATGACACAATGACAGAAGTGACCATCAGAATGCAGACCCACATATTTGCACCAATGGGCACACAAATGCAGATACCCTGTGGAGACTGCAGATGTGAGGTGAACAGATACCATACCATGGCAGCAATGGGACACACAAACCATGATCATTGTGCTGACCGATGACCTAGGAGTCCCAGGGAAAGCAGGGGAAACCCACCAAACTACATACAGCCAATGGCACACCCAAGATATGCCAATGCAGTGGTGCAGATGCACAAACACAAACAGGCAGACCCACACTGCACATCATACACAACAGGTGAGGGGGCTGCCAGTGTCCCCAGGCAACCACACAACACATGAGGAGACCTGAATACCAATCATACAGATGTGCATACAGTGCCACACAAAGGTAACTCATGGATCCAAATCCTCTATGTGGGCAAGCAGGCATTGTCAGATGAGAGGGAGCACAAATCACACATGTCACACAAGCACGTAGGGACAGCAACTGACACAGCAAGACACAGACACACCACAGCACCACCCCCAGGGCCCCCACAATGTGGTGACCCTGGGCTGCATTACAATCCCACTGTGATGACAAAGCTAAATGTCGTTCACACTGTGAACCACAGTCATGGGTCCTGAGCAACTAAATACCATCACACCTACACAAGCACAAATCAAACAGCATGGCCAGTAAGCCAAGGCCAACATGGAGGCAGGGGCCTAGCCGGGCAACAACTCTCATCTGCACACACTCAACACCACACCCCTCGACCTCCAACAATGTGCAGCAGTGAAGCACACATGCACTGGTGACATTGCACATGCACCCATGACTATTCCAGGGTGGTGGGTGGGCACCAAGGTGCAGAAACACATCACACATGGCCACTCAACAAGACTCCTGAATGTCTGACACACTGCACACTACGCTGTACATGGACATGACGGCAATACCACACCAACCAATGGGATCCCAGCCACAGTCACACACCAATGAAGAAGCCAAGGTCACCCACAAAGAACACACATAGACAACAACCAACATTGCCCTGCCCCCCCGCTGATTTACACGGCGGAATCGCTACGGACCCTTGCCAGGAGTAAGCACATCTTAGAGGGAAATGTTCAGGCGACACTGTTGGCTGAAAATTTGTTGAGGACTAATAGCGCTGAGGTCATGTCCAGGGCCTCTCGTTTGATGATACAGGAAAATGTCTGTGCCCCTATAGCTTGGGGATTAAAAATAGCTGTTTTAAATACACGTTCCTTACAAAAGCACCATCTTGAGGTTTTCTCTTTGCTACAAGATGGTGATATTGATATTTTGGCACTTACGGAAACTTGGTTGGGGGACTTGTCAGCCCCAGACATCATTGCAGCACTCCCAACAGATTTTGATGCCTTCTGGCAAAATAGACCAGGGGACATTAGAGGAGGGGGTGGCGTTCCTTTTAAAAAGAGCCTAATGGTCACTAAAATAATAGCAGAAAACTATGATAATGCAGACATCTTGGGGGTAAAAATCTCTTTCAAATCATCCTGCATTATACTCATGGTAGTTTACCGGCCTCCGAGGACAACCTCTAGCTTTAATGAGCTTTTTCTGGAATTTCTTACTGACTTATGTTCTAGATATAAACGTCTTCTAGTAGTGGGAGACTTTAACTATCATTGGGACAAGACACAGAGAGAGTCAGCAGCGGGTCTATTTGAGACCGCCATGCTCTCAATGGATCTTCAGCAATTGGTCAACAGTCCCACCCATGTAAAGGGTCATACTCTTGACCTTATCTGGACCTCACAGCCTTGGGCAGAGTTAACAGATATTAGCCCCTGTGCTTGGTCTGATCATTCGCTGCTTAGATGCTGGGTCCCGAGTGATAGCCAATTACCACAGCCCCCACCCCTATGGAGAAAGGTAAGAATCTGGAAAAATATTGAGGCAGATCACTTAATAGCTACCCTGCTCTCTATTCCGTCCCATAGGACGAAAATAGCTAATTTGGATCAGGAAAGCGAGGCCTTACTGATGCATTTACAGCAAGCCATAGATATAGTGGCACCAGAACGAAAAGAAAAAGTTAGAGATAAAGGAAAGGGGGCCCCTTGGTTCAATGAACCACTGAGGGAAAAAAAACAACATCTCCGCCAAGCTGAAAGGCGGTGGCGGAAAAGCTATGAACCAGCAGAGCTAAATACGTATAAAGTTCTTCTTTCTGTCTATAAATCAGCCATCCTAGCAAGGAAAGCGGAGTATTATGAGGGAAGGATTGCTATGGCTGAGAATAAACAGAAGGAGACTTTCGCCATTCTGAAAGAATTGAGTCAAAAAGCCGAGAAGAAGTCCACAATCGCATCATTAGATTGTGATGCCTTTCAGGATTTCTTCCTTCAGAAGGTTAAGGATATAATCTCGGAAATTGCTAGAACCCCCACCGATTCCGGCTCCCTCCCTCAGACTTACCCCTCTCCCTGCCTCAGTAGCCAGCTTTCCAATTTTCCTCAAATTGACTCAGTCACCTTAGCATCATTAGTGAATCACACCAAATCAGGGTCTCGGCTAGACCCTTGCCCTCCAAGGATCTTTCAAATGGCCTTGCCAGGGCTGGAGAAGCAGATCCTGGAACTATTAAATCATTCTTTAGCTATGGGTTATCTGCCGACAAATCTCAAAGAAGCCAGGGTTACCCCCCTGTTGAAAAAACCTGGTGCAGATTCCCTGACCTTAAAGAACTATAGACCCATCTCTCAGCTACCCTTTCTAGCCAAGATGCTGGAACAGCACGTACTAAAGATACTCTCGAAGTATTTGGAGGACCACCAGCTACTCCAAGCTAGACAGGCGGGCTTCAGAGCCCATCATAGTACCGAGCTAGTGATGCTGGCTGTTCTGGACGAGCTCAGAGTTATGGCTGACGTTAAACAGCTGAGTGCCCTGATTTTATTAGATCTGTCAGCGGCATTCGATACGGTCAACCATAACACACTACTGAGCCGTCTCACCAATCTGGGTATCAGCGGGCAAGCATACCAATGGCTAAAGTCATTTCTGTCTGACCGTACTCAGAGAGTTCAGATGGGTGAGCAGATATCGGATCTGGGCCCCTTGACTTGTGGGGTACCTCAGGGCTCTGCACTATCTCCACTTCTTTTTAATATCTATCTGCAACCCTTGTGGAGACTCTGACTCACATGGACTGTCAGGTCTTTAATTATGCCGATGATACTCAACTTCTTATCCGGCTTAACAACTCTTGCCAGGCCCAGGAGTCGGCCAAGAAGTTGCTCAGGTCCACTGTGAACTGGATGACGGCCAACTCATTGAAAATAAATCCGGATAAGACTGAGTTGCTCGTCATCCTAACAAGTAACAGCCCCTGGTGTGATCTTTTTTGGCCTCCGGAACTAGGTGTAGTTCTGGTCCCAGCCCCGGTTGTAAAAAGCCTGGGTCTAAAAATAGACTCTGAACTATCTATGTCTTGCCAGGTCACCACGGTAGTAGGAACCTGTACTGGCTTACTCAGGCAGCTACGGAAACTTGCTCCTCTTCTGTCCACAGCTTCGTTACAGTCAATTGTCTCTGCCACTGTCATCTCCAGGCTGGACTATGGGAATGCCCTTTACATTGGTCTCCCCCAGAAGCTTATTGGGAGACTGCAGGTGGTGCAGAATGATGCAGCCAGGCTTATTTTTAGACTTCCTAGGAAAACACGCGCTACCCCCCTGTTGCATAAACTTCATTGGCTCCCTATTAAACAGCGAGCGCAGTTCAAGGGTCTATGTATTGCTCATAAGGCAATCTATGGTCAGGCACCCAAGTTTATAAAAGATCGCCTGGAGAAATATGTTCCTGGCCGGACTCTGCGATCTTCTGAGGCCTGCAGGCTAGTCTCCCCAGGTACATCTCTAAATCCAAAGGGGGTAGAGCGTTCTCTGTTCTTCTCCCGCAGATCTGGAATGAGCTGCCGGAGTTCCTTCGCAGGGAACCGGCTCTGCTCATCTTTAGGAAGCGTTTAAAGACTTTCCTATTTAGAGAGGCGATAACGACCACGTAACCTTCTGTCTCTGCTGCTGCTATTTTATTTCTGCCCTAGTGACTTGCTCACTTTTCTCTAGAAGCGCTTAGAGACCTTAAGGTGATTTTGCGCTATATAAAAGTCATATAACATAACATAACATAACATTGCAGCCCGGACCCTGAGGAGTGCCAGCAGTCACACACACAACGTGTCACAATCACTGAAAGATAACACAAACTGGAAATCACATGACAGGGGCAAACAACAAGTGCCAAGGGGAAACCTGACTGTGACCCATCTGCGTCTGCACACAAACTCAGCCCTGACAGCAAACACACATATGGGTGACACCCTGATGACCAGTAATGTGCCATGCACCCACATCACAGAGAACCCAGGGAGAAGACTTTGGGGGAACATAGGTCAACTCAGCTAGCATCACAAACAGGTACAACACTAGGGATCACAGCATGCACAGCTAAACGGAAGTGAACACACAGACATGCACATACAACACACACCTTGGGCGCAGGCAATGTCACAGGAGTACACACTGCCATGAGGGGACTCCACTCCTGTGTGAGGAAAGCTGTGCCATATGTTGCCTCAGTAGGGCCCCATCATGTCAGCTGAGCACTTGGTCACACAATCAACAATTAGCACCAAATGAGGGCTCCCGTAACATCAGCCTGGTCATGGAAGTGCCAACGGAATCATCAGCACAGATCCAACACACTTGTATAGCAATGTTGCACTGACAACACAGATGAGTCCTTCCCCATTGATGCCCAAACCTGCATGTCCACTGGAGATGGCCACACGGTCAGGGAAGTAGACGAATTGAACAATGGCAGGCACAACAGATGTGCAGGGGTGGAAGCCACAGATGTGAAATAGGCAATATAAGTAGGAAATCCCATTGCCAAATACTGAACACATGACACCCTCAGATGCTGCTATGGATGACATGGATACACCACAGGATAGGACACATTCCCCCTGGACCACATGGGTTCCTGCACAGTAACACTTCATTATCATGAGACCAAATATCACCATCACTGCAGCAAGGGCATGGTTAGCATCATCAACATCATGTACATCAGAAGCAAAAGCACTAGAGAACAGAAAGTTGCTTTATTCAGCATATGTGGCATTAAAAGTAGAAGTCCGGTAGAAAATAAACAAAGGCCAATGGCCAGTCCATCAACAAAGTCACAAGTGGGTGACAGTGGCAGATGCCACCCTACACATGCCTGCACAAAACCAGGGACAATCCACTAGGAGGGGCAACCGGGGGTAGGCCAGGCACCGCAGGGACAGGATCAGGGCTCACCAGGAGGAAGCAGGGAAGGGGTGGTGGGTGCTGGAGAGCCACTGACAACTGCAGTGGAGGTGTCTGACATGGTGTGTGCCGGCACAACTGGGGGCATGGCTCAGATGTTGTGGGTGCCGGCACGACTGCAGTGGACCCTGCAGATGGAGTGGACAGCTCCGCCACTGCAGTGCCCAAGTCAGACAGGGTGGTAGTGGACTCCACTGCAGTGCCTACCACCAGGGGAGGAGAATGGGTAACAGGCAAGGTGGGCTGGACAGAGGGGGAGGACACCCTCACCACATCAGTGGCACAGACAAGCGCAGCGGGGGTGTGGTGCCGGGAGAGCAAGTGGCAGGGGGAGAAGGCCGGATCCTCTTGGGGATGGTATATCTGTGGGTGGGGGAACCTGGGGCAGGGTGTGGTGGGGGCACCTGTGGAGTGGGGGCCTGAGGGATGGAGGAAGGAGACCTGGTGCTTGAGCTGCAGGGCGGCGGCGGGGTCTTGCTCTTACCACTCCGGGGGACTTGCGGGTGGGGGCCTCAGTCTGTCTGCGCCTGGGGGAGGGTGTCCGGGGGCGAGGGGCACTCTGCTCCGTGTGGGGGCTTCTTCTTCCCCCTGGATGCTGGAGCAGCTGGATCGGAGGGGAAGAGGCCGAGGTCACTGAGGAAGAGGCGCTGGGTCTTTGGGGTTGCAGGTGAGGCAAGGGAGGGTGTTTTGGAGGGAGAGGCAACTGAGGACTGCGCAGTGCCCGTGGATGCGTGTGTGTGTACCAGGACCCCATCCCCTGTGAGTCTGGTTTCAGTCCCCTGACTGTGCGTGCGTGTGCGTTTTGTTTGTGGCGTGTGTGTCTGTGTGCTGGACGTGTGTGTGCTGGTGTGTGCCTGTGCCGGTGTGTGTGTGCTTGGGACGGGTAAGGTGCTGGGGAGTGTGGATGGAGCAGAGGCAGGAGGGGTGAGGGACTGTCTGAGGAGGGACACTGCTGCCGTCAGGGAGGAGTCCATGGACCTATTGCCCCTCTGTAGGTCAGACATGCCCGATGAGATGCCCTCCATGAACGACACCAGCTGAGTCAACAGAGCGGTGTGCGCATGGAGGACACTCAGCATGGCTGTCTGCCCTACATGGAGCTGGCGAAGGAGGTACACAGACTCCTCACTCAGGGCAGCAGGGGACACAGGGGCAGGGGGTGCGGGGTGCCTGGCCCAAAGGAGACCCGCTCCCGAACATGGGAGCCTCCATGGACCTGGGGAATGGGAGCCGATGGGAGGGCGGTGGTGGTGCTGGTGGTGGCGGGGACAGCAACACTAGCTGGGGTGTGGTGGCTGCTGACACCCGCCTCCATAAGGGAGTCATCCTCCGAGTTGCTCTGGTCCTCAGCTGAGGTGGATGGTGCTGAGGACTCCTCGGTGTGGCTCCCCTCGCCCTCCGTGCCACTGGGTCCCTCCGACCACTCCTCGGCTGCTGACCCAGTCTGGCTCTCTGGCTCCTCCTGGTCCGTGGAGCTGTCCCCTTCCGTGGCCGTGGATGTATCTGCAAACAATGGGGAAACAGACAGACATCAGTCACCTGCACCAAACACACACACCACTGTGAGCACAGCACATTACAGAGCAAGCCCTGGCATCATTAGTTGTACATTGCTAAAAGTGCCCTAACTGAACAGGAGAAGTCAATTGTCAGTCTGATGCCAAGCATGGCACTCACATCCTACATGGCCTTGCACCCATCTGTCTGGTGTCTGTTGAATTGCAACACCCCAGTGTGGACACATGCACCAAGTACACAGTAGTTGGACAGTGCAGAGGACACGGTGTGGCATGTGGACATGCACACATCACAGCTCTTGCCACTGAGTCAGTACAGGTTTCCGGATGAAAGGGATGCCCAGAGTCAAATAGGAAATGCATGTGATGCATACCAGCGACAGACACCATGATGCACCCATGTCCTGATAGCCATCGCCACAATGGTGTGCATGTAGCACATGTCACTCCCCTGCAGGACCACCAATAAGTTGACACATGCCATGGCAGAGGCATGACTGCTAAGTCATACATCACTGTCTCAGTGATGTATGACTTGGCAGCCAGACAACAACACTATGCACTGTGTCACAATAGTAGGTCATGGGGAATGCAAGTCCTGGAGCTGCACAAGTGCACATGTACATCCCCCACACAACACATCATCTTAACCCTCATCTGTCCAGGTCATACCTATTGGACATATGGGAGACCTGTGACACTACCCTCTGAACCTGAGCCCCTCACAATCTGCTGTGAATGGGGAACAGCTGCCTGAACTTCACATTCGCATACCCCAGTCTGCACGGGCAGCTGATCAAACACCTATGTGACACACAAGTATCGTCTCCTATGGTCACATCTCCAGGGGCATGCTGAGCCCCTACCAAGAAACACCCCAGCAGTCCTGGCAAGTAATCCACAGCACACTGACACAGAGGCAGACACCTGAGGGGTCAAATCACTGTGCACAGTGTGTTAGCTGATACACGGGAGTGGGAGTACAGAGTGCATTGCATGGCCTGGAGTAGGCATGACTGTCCTGCTCCACATGAATGAGGGATGAGCCCTGGACAGTGGATAGCTGGCTATGTATGTGTGACACACATAATCTGCACACTCCTGGGGCCCAAACATTGTTCCCACCCGCTGCATGGGCGTGTGCCACATACCCCAGGCACATGTGGTGGCTCAGCTCAGCAAGTGGACCGCATATCAAAGCAACACGCAGATTACATGTCCGAACACAGGCGTTGTGTGAACAATGGACCCACCCATGATGCCCACAACAGAGTTAGGGAAACAGATGCTGTCCCCCACCTTTAGTGAAGCAAACTGCAAGGACACAGTCCCAAGTGACACAATTCCCTGAATGTAAGGGCCACACCTGGGTATCAGATGAGCAGGGGGCAGTGCACAATAGAGGGACATGGCTCCTGGACAACATGACTGCTGCACTGTGGCAGTTGAACCAGGCCAGAGGAGGGCACAAAGCATGTAATACAGAGTTCACAGTGCAGTCTTTGACTCACCCCCTCCTTGCTGCTGTCTGGCCTTCAGCTGCCCATCCAGGTCTGGAAACACCACCGCCAGGATCTGGAGCATGTGGGGGGTCAGGGTCCGTGTTCCGCCCCTCCTGCGAGGAGGCGACAGCTTCAGCTGGACCCGCGCAATCCTCCGGGTCCAGCCCCGAAGGTCCTGCCACCTCTTCTGGCAGTTGCGGATCCGGCGCTTGTAGACCCCCACGGACCGGACGGCCCGGACGATGTCCTTCCAGATCTCCTGCTTCCGATGGGCATTAACCTGTCAGGATGACAAAGTGAAAAGGCCATTACTACACATGCTACATATCCGTGCATGACACAGTTGTATATACATGTCTCAATCACAGGGGCACATGATGTACACAGGCAGTGCAAAGCTGCCCATGGACAGTTTGCCAGATGTCACTACATGGTATCATTGCATGGGAAGTAAAACCTTGTTCAAATGCACTGTCACTGCACCATACCTGTCCAGTGCATGTCACTACACACTATGGGGGGTGACAACTACTCAGTGAGCCTGCTAGCCAGTGGCGTGCAGACTTCCAGCCTTGCTAGTCAGACAAAATGCCCATTCAGAAAGGCAGTGCACAGAACACTCACCTGCTCCCTGGTGTCCCATACAGCTTGCTGTACTGTGGAAGTAGGCTGTCCAGCAGGGCCTGGTTCTCCTCAAGGCTGAAGGCTGGGGCTCTCTCCACAGTACGTGCCATTGCAGGGTCCAGAGGGGCAGAGACAGCAGCAGTGCAGTGGCAGATGTCGTCCTGGAGCATGTAGTGCAGGCAAGTGAGCTCTCAGGGGAACAGCCAGCAATATATATGTGCTGGAGAGGCAGATACTGTCCCTTGTGTCCAAAGTGATAGGTCCAAGTCGTTTGCATCTTCTGAATCTGGCCAATCCATGGAATAGCAGCACAAAAACACGCCCACAGCATCCTTCAAATCTTCAACTTCATGACATACATGATTTTGCAACATTGTTGTGGGTGACCAACTGATTTTCCAGCAACCGACTCGTTCGAAATTCGAAAACGCGTCCGTTGCCAGGCAAGCCCATTGTCAATGGGTGCGCACCAATCGGTCCATTGCGGTACAACGCGCACAGGGGTACAACGCGTACCCACACACATTGAATGCAATGGGCCGGCCGGGGGCACCGATCGGTCCATTGCAGTTCAACACGTACAGGGGTACAACGCGTACCCGCACACATTGAATGCATTGGGCTGGCCGGGGCACCGATCGGTCCATTGCAGTTCAACGCGTACAGGGGTACAACGCGTACCCGCACACATTGAATGCAATGGGCCGGCCGGGGGCACCGATCGGTCCATTGCAGTACAACGCGTACAGGGGTACAACGCGTACCCGCACACATTGAATGCAATGGGCCGGCCGGGGCACCGATCGGTCCATTGCAGTACAACGCGCATAGGGGTACAACGCGCACTCGCACACATTGAATGCAATGGGCCGGCCGGGGCACCGATCGGTCCATTGCAGTACAACGCGTACAGGGGTACAACGCGTACAGGGGTACAACGCGCACAGGGGTATAACGCGTACCCGCACACATTGAATGCAATGGGCCGGCCGGGGGCACCGATCGGTCCATTGCAGTACAACGCGTACAGGGGTACAATGCGTACCCGCACACATTGAATGCAATGGGCCGGCCGGGGCACCGATCGGTCCATTGCAGTACAACGCGTACAGGGGTACAACGCGTACAGGGGTACAACGCGTACATGGGTACAACGCGTACCCACACATTGAATGCAATGGGCCGGCCGGGGCACCGATCGGTCCATTGCAGTTCAACGCGCATAGGGGTACAACGCGTACCCGCACATTGAATGCAATGGGCCGGCCGGGGGCACCGATCGGTCCATTGCAGTACAACGCGTACAGGGGTACAACGCGTACCCGCACACATTGAATGCAATGGGCCGGCCGGGGGCACCGAACGGTCCATTGCTGTTCAACGCATCACTGTACATGTGACTGGCATATGTCAGCATGCCTGTCTCAGATGGACATATGCCAGCCACAGATAGCTCCCAGGGAGTGAGGGGCACACCTACATCACGACAGCCTGTCCAAACTTTATCATAAGGCATGTAAGGCTGCATTTCCTATTGTGTGTATGTTGGTGTACATGTTGTCCTGTGGGTGTCACCTGTGGGCAGCCACCCCCAGGCTGTGCACGTGTTAATGGGGACAGGTTCCTGGTGTTACGTGTACATGACCACTGTGATGTGCAACTGTTCATATCTGTGCATGTGCCATGGTCACATTTCACGGTGGTGTATGTGTATGTCATGTCACATACCCCGTGAGTCCCATGTGGGACGGTATGTTTGAGCCAGGGTGTCCCAGTGGCACAATAGTGATGGTCCTCCACAGTCTTTGTGCATGTAGTGTTTACAATGTCTCTGATTTCATGTGCACAATGGGAGACAGTCTCCACATCCAGGTTGTGTGTGCATGGACTTTGATGTTGTGCGTGTGTGTGTCACAGACGTCCATGTCTGTCCTGCCGTGGCAAGTGGGACCACTACCTGTGGGGGTCATGGTTGTTTTGCTGTGGTGTATACATGATACTCCATGTAATGCCAGTGTCCATGTGGCAATACAGGGTCCCTGGGAATGTACCTGTCGTTGAGCTGTGGTGCCTGGGGCACATCTGTCCTCACATGTCACTGTGGGGGGTGATTGTGACACGGCAGCAGGAGATGGGAACTGTGACACGGCCTCATGATATCCAATGGGCCAACCGGGGACTAATTGATGCCACCTGTTGGACCGTGTTGACAGATGTTGGCCATGTATGTACTATACATGTCCTTACGGAACTGCACACTTCATGTAGTTGTGCCTCATGATGATGTATGTTGGGATATTGAGTGTGTTCAATGCCGCATATGTGGGGTGACTGACAATCTTGCTTACTTCTCCTCTGCACTGCAGGGCTCCTGCTGTCCATCGACCATTCCCAGACCTGGCAACGATGGTGGAACGGGACAGCATCCGACGGTACCGCTTCACCAGGCAGCTGATTGAGGATTTGGCAGTGCAGTTGTCCCCACATTTGCAGCCTGGCCGGCCGTATCCTACAGCGCTGACCCCCAAGGTGAAGGCGATGGCAGCCCTACACTTCTTTGCCACCGGTACCTTCCAACATACTGTGGCGACTGCTGGTGGGATGTCACAGACCATGTTGAGCCGTGTGCTCCGCAATGTTTTGGCGGCAATGTTGCTATTCCTGAACCGGTACATCTATTTCCCTAGACTGCGACGACTCACTGACGTGAAGAGTGACTTTTATGCCCTGGGGAGGATGCCGCATGTCATTGGCTCCATTGATGGGACACATGTGGCTTTGGTACCACCACAGGCCCAGGAGCAGGCCTACAGGAGCCGCAAGCACTACCACTCGGTCAATGCACTGGTGGTGTGTCTTGCAGACATGACCATCACACACGTGTGTGCCCGTTTCCCTGGTTCAGCACACGATGCCTTTGTGATGAGGAGTAGTCGCATCCCCAGGATGATGGCACAGATGCAGAACCAGCGTGCCTGGCTTGTCGGTGTGTACTGACTTTGTGCCATTGTGTGTGATCTGATCTGTAGTATTCCGCCCACTTTTCCAAGTCAGCTAATGTGCACTTGTCCGTCCGTAGGTGACTCGGGATACCCCAACATGCCGTGGTTGCTGACACCCCTCAGGAACCCTGTGACACCAGCCCAGATGCGCTACAATGAGGCACATGGTCGGACCAGGAGAGTGATTGAGCGGACATTTGGTCTCCTGAAGAGCCGCTTCCGCTGCCTGGACAAGACCGGAGGGTCCCTCCCATATGCCCCTGCAAAAGTGTGCAAGATTATCATCGTCTGCTGCATGCTCCACAACCTGGCAGTGCGGAAGGAGTTGCCTCTCATCCAGGATGACAATGACCAACATCCGCCACCTGTGGAGGATCCTGGCCTGGACCACGATGCCAGTGACGATGATGATGATGATGATGAGGGTGATGTCCGCACACAGCTCATCACCAACTTCTTTAGCTGAATGTGAGAATCCTGAGGTGTCATGTCAATGATGTGAGTTGGCATGATGTGTAGGTGGTGCTCTGGTGCTGTTGGAGTGTGTCCATGGGCTACTTGACTGGATGTGTGTTGCGATGTGTGCTTACAGGTGGTCTGTACTCCCCAACAGTGTTGACATGCTAACTTGGTTCTGGGTGGGTATCTTGTAACATGTATTGTGCATGGGTTTTGCTGTTCTGTCCTGTACTCCATTGCTTTTGACTGTGTGTCATTTCTGTCCTTCACAGGGTACTTTCAGATTCGTTTGGTCAACTGTGTCCACCGACGACGTGATTGCACTTCCAGGCTGGTAGCTGTTGTGTCCCTACAGGTGATGTGCGCCACACCCATGGACTTTCTTCCGTCTACAGTTGTTGACTGTGTGCCCGCTGCCAGGTGGGATTACCTTGCATCTGTAGTGGTTACGACATGTTGCAACTGTGTAATAAACCTGTGCTTCACTTTGTGATGTGCGTTGTCTGTGGTCACACATTTGACTGCCATTTGCTTACTGCACCTGTGGGCTACTTGACTACAACTGGGAATGGGTGTGGTGTCTGTGCATTGCACTGTCTTCCCTGGCAACATCAGTGTAGGCAATGAGTCAGATGGCCTAGGTGTGTATGTGTTGTGTAGCCCTGGTGGTGTGTCTCCCTCATATGTGTCACGTTGCCTTTACTCACATGCCTGTGTTGTCCTTGCTGTTGCAGTTCGCATACACAGTGTAATTTTGCAGTTCATCATCCCCATAACAGCACCCACGTTGGAATCACAACAGAGGCAAGTATGGTGTATTAGTGTGTTTATTGTGATACATTTGTGTGAATAGTGCATAGGATGGGTAGTGCTGTACATAAATCTTGCAATCCGAAGTTCCTAGGTGAATTGAAAGTCCTGGTAGACAGAATCCCCAGTATCGGGGCCACAGTTGTCTGACACATTGGTCCAACTTGTACTCCCCATGCAATGTGTGGGAGTAGTGTTGCCGTCAACAGGGTGAACAGTCTGTGCACAAAGGTGAACATCCAGAACAGGTTCAGGCTTCCTGGGAGTTGCGCTTGGCCATCGGCCTCTCACTTGCCCCTCCTCGGACGACCCCTCTTCTTGGGGGGGCCCTCAAGTACAGGCTGCTGCGGTGCAGGGGACTCTTTGCCAGAGTCATCCTCCCTCCCTGTGGCAGTTGCAGTTTGTTCGGCACCAGATGTTGTTGGCACACAGGGAGGTGTGGACTGGTTGCTGTTCATCTGGCGGAGGCATTGTAAAATGTCCCTGTGCACCGCCGTCATCTCATGCAGTGCATCCCACTTGGACTCCACGCGGGACATGTGTGAGTCCACGCGGGACATGTGTGACTCCACGTGGGACATGTGGGAGTCCAAGCGGGCATGATGGGCAGCCTGCTGCTGTTTCATGTCTCTGAGGAGCCCCACTACCTGGCTGAGGTCTCCGGTGCTGGACTGGTACGCATCAGCTATGCGTACCAGTTGTGGGTCATCATGCACACCAGCAACCTCTGCAAGCAGCTGACCTTCTGTCTCCCACCCCTCCCACCACCCCTGCAGACATGTGCAGTGTGTGCAGTGGCACGCACAGATGACCCTGGTCCACCTTGGGGTTGGTGGTGGTGGTGGTGGTGTCCATGGCCCCAGGTTGGTCCAGGGTCCCTGTGCTGGTGTTGCTCCTTGTTCTGTCCATGTCGGCAGGGATGGTATTTGTGGTGACAGTCGTTGGAGGGGTGGGTGCAGGGGGTGCAGCTGGTGGTCCTGCTGGTGCTGCAGCTGGTGGTCCTGCTGGTGCTGCATGTAGACTTGCACCGGATGTGCCAGGTTGGTCTTCTTCGTCCGAGGAGGACAGAGGCTGTACGACGCCAGTGAGCTCCGCATCCTCTTGAGCCTGGGACTGGGACTCCTCAGCGTCTGCTGCTGTGTCCCCATCATCACCTGTTTTTGGGAGACACACACAATGTATGTTATGTTTCTGCAGGCATCAATGGTTGACACACATGACAGTTGTGACTGTGCCTCTGGGTGCGGGCCTGTACATTGCATTGTCCTAAGTCGTCACAGTCAGGGGTTGATATTGGTGTGGCACATTGTCCTGCATTATTTGGGCATTTCTATGTATTTTTTGGGGTGTGAACATGGTCTGCATTGGTTGTGTTTGGTTGACAGCCGGCCCTCCTTCACACCCACCCAGCCAGTCAGTTATCCCACCATGGACTGTGCTTGCATTGCAGGGAGTGTAAGTTGTCTCTCAGGATGTCAGTCAGTGGTGTCCTGCTGTTTGTTGGTGCACAGTTGCCAGCAGGGCCTTGTGCTCCCCACAGCAGTAGCCAGTGTCAGCCATCTCCACTCCCTGTGATGTGAGCATGGTTCAGGGTGGTGTTGATGGGACAGTTGTGGGGGTGAGCTATGTCTGTGACTACGACTCCCATCATGCTATTGCCTCCACCCCACTTGCCAGCATTCCCATACTTACTTGCTTTTGTGGGGAGTTCAGTGTGTGTGGGTGTGAGAGCAATGGCAAGATGGCTGACAGTGGTGTCCTGCTGTTGGTTGGTGTGCAGTTCCCAGCATGCCCTTGTGCTCCCCACGACACAGCAACAGTGTCAGACATCTTTGATGGGCCTTTCCACTCTCTGTGGGATGTGCATGCGTGTGTGTGAGCTTGCTGGGCCATGTGGTGGGGGATGTGGAGCTGTGACTACGACTCCCATCATGCTATTGCCTCCACCCCCTTCCCAGCATGCCCATGCTTCCTTCCTTTTGATTCTGCTTCCCTGTGGGGTGGGCTGGCTGTGCTGACAGGATGGCTGGGAGTGTTGTCCTGGCAGTTGTTTGGCTAAAAGTCCCAAGAGTGGCCCTGTGCTTCACACAACATAACCCAGGGTGGTGGTTCTTTGTGGGATCTTGTGTTAGGATGGGGGCATTGCATTCTACCAGGTGGGTTCTGTGGAGTTTGTGTTGGGGTGTGTGTGAGGGGAGGTGCTTGTGACTATGGTCAGTGCTGCAAGTCCTCCTTCCCACCCAGCCAGCCAGATATCCCACCATGGAACGTGCTTGCATTGCAGGGAGTGGAAGTTGTCTCTCAGGATGTCAGTCAGTGGTGTCCTGCTGTTTGTTGGTGCACAGTTGCCAGCAGGGCCTTGTGCTCCCCACAGCAGTAGCCAGTGTCAGTCATCTTGTGAGTCCTTCTCCACTCCCTGTGATGTGAGCATGGTTCAGGGTGGTGTTGATGGGACAGTTGTGGGGGTGACCAATATCAGTGACTACGACTCCCATCATGCTATTGCCTCCACCCCCCTTCCCAGCATGCCCATGCTTCCTTCCTTTTGATTCTGCTTCCCTGTGGGGTGGGCTGGCTGTGCTGACAGGATGGCTGGGAGTGTTATCCTGGCAGTTGTTTGGCTAAAAGTCCCAAGAGTGGCCCTGTGCTTCACACAACATAACCCAGGGTGGTGGTTCTTTGTGGGATCTTGTGTTAGGATGGGGGGCATTGCATTCTACCAGGTGGGTTCTGTGGAGTTTGTGTTGGGGGTGTGTGAGGGGAGGTGCTTGTGACTATGGTTAGTGCTGCAAGTCCTCCTTCCCACCCACCCAGCCAGCCAGTTATCCCACCATGGAACGTGCTTGCATTGCAGGGAGTGTAAGTTGTCTCTCAGGATGTCAGTCAGTGGTGTCCTGCTGTTTGTTGGTGCACAGTTGCCAGCAGGGCCTTGTGCTCCCCACAGCAGTTGCCAGTGTCAGCCATCTTGTGAGTCCTTCTCCACTCCCTGTGATGTGCGCATGGTTCATGGTGGTGTTGATGGGACAGTTGTGGGGGGCAATATGTGTGACTGCGACTCCCATGATGCTATTGGCTACACTGACTTGGCCAGCATACACAGAATTCCTTCCTTTGAGTGGTCTTCACTGTGTGTTGGTGTTGTTGTGGTGGCTACATGTCTGGATGTGTTTGTTAGTTCTATTTGTGCCACTGCCTAGCTGTAGTTGTAGTTGTGTTTGTACATGTGATGGCACAGTTGGATGTGACTTTTTTGATGGCATGTGTTGTGTTTATCTGACTGACATACACATTTTGGGATGATTCTGTTCTGGTTGCTGTGTAATTGCTATGAGTGCATGGTTTGACTCTCCCTTGACAGTGATGTGTGTGTGTTTTGTGGCAGTATATTGTGTACATTTGTTGTGTACTCACCAGGCTCTGGGATGTCCTCTAGTCCATATACGCTCACTGGCGGAAGGATGGCCCGCACCTTCTCCTCCCAGGGCCTGAGGTATATTGGCTTGGCAGGAGGGCCACTGCCGGTGTGTTGGCTGTTGATGTAGTCTTTTTTGAGCAGGTCCCGTACCCTCCTGCGCACGTCATACAACCTGTTCTGGATGTCGCTCTTTGTGCGCCGACATGGTGATTGTGCGTTCACCCTGTTGATGATCCTCTCCCACATCTTGGTTTTCTGGGAGATGGGGGTCTGTTGGACCAGTGTGCCAAACAGCTGTGGCTCTACCCTGAGGATCTCGTCTACCATGACTTCCAATTCACAATCTAGGAACTTGGGATTCTTCTTGGGGGCATGGTGATGGGTGGTGATGGTGAGTGATGTGTGTGTTGGTGTGCAGGTGAGGGTGTGTGAGTGTGTGTTTTGCTGGGTGTATGTGAGGTAGGTATTTGTTGGTGTGCTGATGGTGTGTGGCTTGTGTGAGGGATGAGCTGTGGGTGTGTGGTTGCTTTCTCTTGGGTGCTGGCAGTGGAATGGCATTTGCAAAGGCTCATGGTTGTGATTTGTGTCCTTTATATGGGTGGAGTTGTGGGTGTGTCTTTGTTCTCTGTCCCCACCCCCCAGTATTTATTGGCTTGGTAATTGCTTGTTTGGCCTTTTTTGGGTGATTTTTCCTTTGTACTGTCTGTGTATGTTGGAAACGTTCTTGTGACCGAGTCGGACCCTGCATTTGTCTCGTACGGTCTTCTTCGTTTCGTTCACGCTGTGTATGTGCAGTTTTCTATGCTGCGTACGCGTCGGTCGCGGTGTTTTGTGTTGCTTCGGCTCGGTTTTGTTTGCGTGTCGGTCGTGACGGCTTGTCCTCCGTCCGACTCGCTCGTGGTTTTCGCGCCTTGCATCGTACTTTGCGGTTTGGAGTTCGCGTGTACGTTTCGGTCGGATTTGTTCCGGGTGCGTGTCGGTCGGTTGGATTCGCGTGTTTTTCCGACCGGATTGCTGTTTTCCGTGCGGCTCGGTCGGTCGACTTGGGTTCGGTACGTGTCGGTCGGATTTTGCACGCCTTGCATCGTACTTGGCGTGTCGGGCGCCACAGGTACGTGTCGGTTGGTATAATTTCCGGATCCGAGTCGGTCGGTGCTTTTTCCGGCCCGAATCGGAATCGACCCCATTGTCTCTAAGTTAAGCCTGATTGCTCTGTGCCAAGCTACCAGGGAGTTGAGCACATGTTAATTTGGGTTTTCTTGTGCCTTACCCTGACTAGGATTATACATGCTGCTTGACTAGGGCTCACACCCCAGTCAACCAGTAACCCAATTACTAGCAACCCGCAAGAGTTTGGTGGGCAACTATAAGTCAAGGACATCCGCAGTAGGACATAGAGAAAATCATGCACAGTGTGAGAAAAAAATATGATCACTGGGGCATAAAAAGGAAAACAAGTGGTAAGAAATGTGGCTGCATCAATTAAGTGGCATGCATTTTCTTGTTTGTTAGTATCTCATCTGGCCTCCATGCAGGAGACTTTATGAATATGTGCATTATATTCATTTCTGGCTGTCAATAGAGAATGGATCTCCATATGGATCTGCAAATAAGAGGAACATGTTATTTCCAGGGTAACTTGACCCAGGAGTCTTTATTTAGGGAAACTGATTTGCAACCCATTCATTTTGTGAGGACCCTTTAGAAGGGCTCCATTTTATAATTCCTTGTGAAATCTTCAGATATTTGTAATTTTGTGCACAGTATTAAGTTACAGGTACATGAAACTACTTTTCCATTTTAAAGGAGAAGCACTGGCTGGACATTGATTTAGTCAATGTTATTGCTAAATTGTGAGTTTCTAACCCACAGTACCATCCTGAATTGCCCTTGAACTGCTCGGCCTTACTACCCTGATGGTCAAGCGCTAAAAGGATTATTTGGTCCCCAGTTTGATGGTCCTCGGTACGGAGGCTCCGAGATAACAGAGGTGAAGGACACCCATTAACACAATTGTGGTGCTGTAGACTCCGAGTGTCCTGGGTCGTCCTGAATCAATTTCTCACATCTGTTCAACTTTCTGTCCACCAATTGATCTTTTTGCATTTGTCACCCCGAGTGGGACGGGTATGCCCAGACATGGGTCCCGTGCTCTCCATGCCACTGGAGTTAAGCTAGCCTGGCTGATGAGGGGTGAAACCCCGAAACTGGTCCTAGAATGCTTGTTTTCCAGTCCAGGGAGAACATTGCCTGGCAGTTCGGGCTGGACTGTTCCCACGGGGAACAGTGTCAAGACTGATTTGCATATGGCTGGGTTTAAACTGGAGTGGCATTTGGAGCAAAAAACGAAGGATTTAGGCCCAGATCTCTATGCTGGGGTGAATGTTTGACATTGTTCCACATTCTGTCCATCAATTGTTCTTTTTACTTTCCTTTACAGGCAGATTCAGGCACCAGCATTTGTGATTATAGACCAGCATGACTGAGTGATGCTGACTGGCTGTGATAACTGAAAGAGGATTATTTTTAAGGTTCTTTGCATGGTCTTTCTAGCCCAGCATCAGAAAGGTTCCAGCCAACTTAATTCTCTTTTCCAGTGGTACACCCCGAGTAGGCTTCTCAGATCCTCCTTCCGCAAGAAGGTGTTGGTTCCCAGATTTCGTAAGGCCAGATGGGGAAGCCGTTCTATCTCGGTGGCGGCTGCCAAACTGTGGACTACTCTGCCTGCCCATATCTAGGAAGTGACTCACTTCCAGTGTTAAAAAACTTTTGAAAACATTGAAAACATATCTTTTTTTCCTCCCATTTCCGTCAGCATCTCTTGGGCGATTTCTGAATACTTAAGGGTGCCGTCCGATAGCGCTTTGACACCTCAGGATACAGTGCACTTTATAAATTCTTTTTGTTTCATTTCTGGTCTCAAGAATTAAGGGATTTGCAGTGACAGGTCGCCTATAGCAGCTGACTCTCTCCAGCCGCCCTTTGGTTAGAGGGCAGTAGGCTGTGAGGATTGCAGTCCTAAAAGAAGCCCAGCAATAGGTCCATCCTGTCGCATGGTCTCCCCAGCATGAGCACATGGTCCCTTTCACTTTGGTTTACTTATTCCCTCCCATCCTTGTTATTACTGTCACTCAGTTCCTAAAATACAGAGACATAAGCATGAATGGATGTACAGTTCACATTAGAGATCCCCATCCCCATTACTGTGCTATCTAGATAGACTTAGGGCACCTTACAAGAAGGTCTAATCAGCCAGCCTACTCAGGTCAAAGCAAATACCAGCTAAGATCTTGATCACATGGGAACCAACCCTGGTGGACTGTGTGTTCCCTCCCTTCTGGGACTGAGCTCTATCTGGAGCTCTTATGTGTACGTCCCTAGCAGTGATTGGCATCTTTAGTCCCTTCGCCTTCTTGAACCCGGAGATATATGCGGTCGTACCTTCTAGGCAATGCACTGCTGCCAGAGAGGCCTGTGGTTTAAATGAGATGTATCCACTTGCGCAGAGGCGTGCTAGGGACAAGTACTTCTACGCTACTCTTTATGCGCTGGCCTGGAGCTGCAATGCTCATGTGTTCTATATTTGAAAGCTTCATTCCATTTTGGCATTTGGTGCCTCTGAGAACATTGTCTGTGGTTTGGAACTCCCATCCACAAGGGATGATGCTATGATGGGAGCTTAGTAGGTAGTTGGCAGGCAGCAGCCACCACAGGCTTCTGTGCGGGCATCACCCCTCATCATCCAGGCTAGCTTGAATCCAGTGGCGCAGTGAGGACGGGACCCACGTCTGGGCATGCCCTTCCCACTTAGGGCAACAAAAGCAAAAGGAACAGATGATGGATGGAATGCTGAACAATGCAAACATTCACCCCCAGTCACAAAGATCTGGGTTTAATCCATCGTTCTTTTGCTCAACACGCCACCCCAGTTTGGTTCCCGTGCTCTCCATGACACTGGGGTCAAGCTATCCTGGCTGATGAGTGGTGAAACCCCGAAACCGGTCCTAGGATGCTTGTTTTCCAGTCCAGGAAGAACCTGGACTGGCAGTTCGGGCTAGACTGTTCCCATGGGAAACAGGGTCAAGACTGATTTGCATATGGCTGGGTTTAAACTGGAATGGCATGGGGAGCAAAAAATGATGGATTTAGGCCCAGATCTCCATGCTGGGGTGAATGTTTGACATTGTTCAACATTCTGTCCATCAATTGTTCTTTTTGCATTTGTCACCCTGAGTGGGACGGGTATGCCCAGACGTGGGTTCCATGCTCTCCATGCCACTGGAGTCAAGCTAGCCTGGCTGATGAGGGGTGAAACCCTGAAACCGGTCCTAGGAAGCTTGTTTTCCAGTCCAGGAAGAACCTGGACTGGCAGTTCGAGCTGAACTGTTCCCATGGGGAACAGGGTCAAAACTGATTTGCATATGGCTGGGTTTAAACTGGAATGGCATGGGGAGCAAAATAACGATGGATTTAGGCCGAGATCTCTGTACTGGGGAGAATGTTTGCCATTGTTCAAAATTCTGTCCATCAATTGTTCTTTTAACTTTCCTTTACAGGCAGCTTCAGGCACTGGCATTTGTGATTATAGACCAGCATGACTGAGTGATGCTGACTGGCTGTGATAAGTGAAAGAGGATTATTTTTAAGGTTCTTTGCATGGTCTTTCTAGCCCTGCATCAGAAAGGTTCCAGCCAACTTAATTCTCTTTTCCAGTGGTACACCCTGAGTAGGCTTCTCAGATCCTCCTTCCGTAAGTAGGTGTTGGTTCCCAGATTTTGGAAGGCCAGATGGGGAAGCCGTTCAATCTCGGTGGCTGCTGCCAAACTGTGGACTACTCCACCTGCCCATATCTAGGAAGTGACTCACTTCCTGTGTTCCAAAAAACTTTTGAAAACATAGCTTTTTTTCCTCCCATTTCCGTCAGCCTCTCTTGGGCGATTTCTGAATACTTCAGGGTGCCGTCCAATAGCGCTTTGACACCTCAGGATACAGTGCACTTTATAAATTCTTTTCATTTCATTTCTGGTCTCAAGAATTTAAGGATTTGCAGTGACAGGTCGCCTATAGCATCTGACTCTCTCCAGCCGCCCTTTGGTTAGAGGGCAGTAGGCTGTGAGGATTGCAGTCCTAAAAGAAGCCCAGCAATAGGTCCATCCTGTCGCATGGTCTCCCCAGCATGAGCACATGGTCCCTTTCACTTTGGTTTACTTATTCCCTCCCATCCTTGTTATTACTGTCACTCAGTTCCTAAAATACAGAGACATAAGCATGAATGGATGTACAGTTCACATTAGAGATCCCCATCCCCATTACTGTGCTATCTAGATAGACTTAGGGCACCTTACAAGAAGGTCTAATCAGCCAGCCTACTCAGGTCAAAGCAAATACCAGCTAAGATCTTGATCACATGGGAACCAACCCTGGTGGACTGTGTGTTCCCTCCCTTCTGGGACTGAGCTCTATCTGGAGCTCTTATGTGTACGTCCCTAGCAGTGATTGGCATCTTTAGTCCCTTCGCCTTCTTGAACCCGGAGATATATGCGGTCGTACCTTCTAGGCAATGCACTGCTGCCAGAGAGGCCTGTGGTTTAAATGAGATGTATCCACTTGCGCAGAGGCGTGCTAGGGACAAGTACTTCTACGCTACTCTTTATGCGCTGGCCTGGAGCTGCAATGCTCATGTGTTCTATATTTGAAAGCTTCATTCCATTTTGGCATTTGGTGCCTCTGAGAACATTGTCTGTGGTTTGGAACTCCCATCCACAAGGGATGATGCTATGATGGGAGCTTAGTAGGTAGTTGGCAGGCAGCAGCCACCACAGGCTTCTGTGCGGGCATCACCCCTCATCATCCAGGCTAGCTTGAATCCAGTGGCGCAGTGAGGACGGGACCCACGTCTGGGCATGCCCTTCCCACTTAGGGCAACAAAAGCAAAAGGAACAGATGATGGATGGAATGCTGAACAATGCAAACATTCACCCCCAGTCACAAAGATCTGGGTTTAATCCATCGTTCTTTTGCTCAACACGCCACCCCAGTTTGGTTCCCGTGCTCTCCATGACACTGGGGTCAAGCTATCCTGGCTGATGAGTGGTGAAACCCCGAAACCGGTCCTAGGATGCTTGTTTTCCAGTCCAGGAAGAACCTGGACTGGCAGTTCGGGCTAGACTGTTCCCATGGGAAACAGGGTCAAGACTGATTTGCATATGGCTGGGTTTAAACTGGAATGGCATGGGGAGCAAAAAATGATGGATTTAGGCCCAGATCTCCATGCTGGGGTGAATGTTTGACATTGTTCAACATTCTGTCCATCAATTGTTCTTTTTGCATTTGTCACCCTGAGTGGGACGGGTATGCCCAGACGTGGGTTCCATGCTCTCCATGCCACTGGAGTCAAGCTAGCCTGGCTGATGAGGGGTGAAACCCTGAAACCGGTCCTAGGAAGCTTGTTTTCCAGTCCAGGAAGAACCTGGACTGGCAGTTCGGGCTGAACTGTTCCCATGGGGAACAGGGTCAAAACTGATTTGCATATGGCTGGGTTTAAACTGGAATGGCATGGGGAGCAAAATAACGATGGATTTAGGCCGAGATCTCTGTACTGGGGAGAATGTTTGCCATTGTTCAAAATTCTGTCCATCAATTGTTCTTTTAACTTTCCTTTACAGGCAGCTTCAGGCACTGGCATTTGTGATTATAGACCAGCATGACTGAGTGATGCTGACTGGCTGTGATAAGTGAAAGAGGATTATTTTTAAGGTTCTTTGCATGGTCTTTCTAGCCCTGCATCAGAAAGGTTCCAGCCAACTTAATTCTCTTTTCCAGTGGTACACCCTGAGTAGGCTTCTCAGATCCTCCTTCCGTAAGTAGGTGTTGGTTCCCAGATTTTGGAAGGCCAGATGGGGAAGCCGTTCAATCTCGGTGGCTGCTGCCAAACTGTGGACTACTCCACCTGCCCATATCTAGGAAGTGACTCACTTCCTGTGTTCCAAAAACTTTTGAAAACATAGCTTTTTTCCTCCCATTTCCGTCAGCCTCTCTTGGGCGATTTCTGAATACTTCAGGGTGCCGTCCAATAGCGCTTTGACACCTCAGGATACAGTGCACTTTATAAATTCTTTTCATTTCATTTCTGGTCTCAAGAATTTAGGGATTTGCAGTGACAGGTCGCCTATAGCATCTGACTCTCTCCAGCCGCCCTTTGGTTAGAGGGCAGTAGGCTGTGAGGATTGCAGTCCTAAAAGAAGAAGCCCAGCAATAGGTCCATCCTGTTGCATGGTCTCCCCAGCATGAGCACATGGTCCCTTTCACTTTGGTTTACTTATTCCCTCCCATCCTTGTTATTACTGTCACCTACTTCCTAAAATACAGAGACATAAGCATGAATGGATGTACAGTTCACATTAGAGATCTCCAGCCCCATTACTGTGCTATCTAGATAGACCTAGGGCACCTTACATGAAGGTCTAATCAGCCAGCCTACTCAGGTCAAAGCAAATACCAGCCAAGATCTTGATCACATGGGAACCAACCCTGATGGGCTGTGTGTTCCCTCCCTTCTGGGACTGAGCTCTATCTGGAGCTCTTATGTGTACGTCCCTAGCAGTGATTGGCATCTTTAGTCCCTTCGCCTTCTTGAACCCGGAGATATATGCGGTCATAACTTCTAGGCAATGCACTGCTGCCAGAGAGGCCAGTGGTTTAAATGAGATGTATCCCCTTGCGCAGAGGCCTGCTAGGGACAAGTATTAACACTTCTACGCTACTCTTTATGCACTGGTCAGGAGCTGCGATGCTCTTGTGATCCATATTTGAAAGCTCCATTCCATTCTGGCATTCGGTGCCGCTGAGAACATTGTCTGTTGTTTGGAACTCCCATCCACAAGGTGTGATGCTATGATGGGAGCTTAGTAGGTAGTTGGCAGGCAGCAGCCACCACAGCCCTCTGTGCAACATTTTCCCATTATTTTGAAAGACATCCAAGAGTCTTAAGCTGGTGTCTCGCTGCACCCCTTCCATTGATGCATATGACACCTAGGCCCAGATTTACTATGATTTTCATTTTTGGTATTTACTAATCCACTTTGGGAGGCTCTGTGTGATTTTGTAAATACAAAGTAAAGCAAGGCAGCAGAAGGAGGGAGCAGAAATGCTCCATATCTTTGTAAATATGGAGCATTTATGCTCTCTCCCTTTCACGCGATGCAGCAGAGCAACTTTGCTTGGCAGCACTGTGTTGCGTGTAAGATTAGTTAATATTCCACCTAGTAATGGGCAATTTTTTGCTCAATCTGCCGAATGGACAGCTCCGACTCCAGTGAACACTTCCATTTACCTGATGTCACTGAAAACATGAAGAGGATGGGGTGGTTGAGGGTTCATTGCAGTCTGCTGTCCTGTAATTACAAAACAGAGGCCCCTGCTGTGCTTCACCAGGGACAGCTTTTCAAATGCAACCACTGCTACAGACTCCAGCGCCAACAGAAACAGCTGCTCAATAAGATGCTGAGGGGGGTTGGGGCGAGAGATGAAGAGGTAGAAGAAGATATGGCACTAAGGGACTGATTTAGAGTTTGTTGTATCTGGTACTCTTTCACAAAGATGACCGATATCCCATCCGCCTCTGCCTTATTAAAATTGCTTTATATGCTGCGGCACTTGTGATCAAGTGGAAGGGTGTGGTGTTCTAGTGTTTACCATGCTCTATCTGTGTTGCAGCTTGGACCTGGAGGATGGGGTCTCTATGGATGTATCTCTCGTTAAAACAACCTTCTGTCAAGCTAAGTGTATGCGATGATCTTTATTAAGAGGTGTACCACACCTCATTTTGGCGACGAGTGAAAACTACAATCACCCTGCTTAAAGAGACCTCAACTCGACATTTTGAAGATTTCTACAACACTTGCCTTTTTCTGTTTTCAACCCCTCGGCGAGTGAACACTGCTTCGTTCTTCTTCGGCATATGACTCACTGGTACTGTCTTCCGGCGTGTGCTGTTGTTTTTTTTTTTTATTTGCGCAATCTTCATTGTGCTGGTTTAGCCCTCAGACAGTTTTGTTGCATAATTGATGTCCTCCTCATGATGCAAGTACCTCCTGTCAGTGAGAGCGTGAGAGCAGCGCATGATTCCGCCTGACTCCGTTTCCCTTTATTTAATCAGAAGAGTTCAGGGACATGGTTTATGCCTGACTTTGCCTGACCTTCCCTGTGGCATTCTTACGCTCACGTCATTACGTTGCGGCCATTTTGGAGATGCCTGACTTTGTTTCTTAGCCTGATTTCGCTGCGACGTGCAAACGCAATTTACGTCACTTACGTCACGGCCATTTTGAGGCTCTATTTCCACACACATGACTCTGCCTGACCCGTCCTCCGGCCTCTTCACAGTGATATCACGCAGCAAGTGTGCGTTGCGGCCATTTTAATGCTACGCTTCTACACGCCTGACTCTGCCTGACCCGGCCGCTTCACTTCAATACTACGCCGCAAGTATCTACACCGTACTACAGCGCCGCATTTCAACGCTAACCAACGCTGATCTGCACAGTTCGTGTGCAGGTTGTACTACAGCGCCGCACTTCAACGCTAACCCTAACCTACGCTGATCTGCACGGCTAGTGTGCAGGTTGAATCTGACACAGTATCACTACGCTGATCTGCAAAGCTCCGGTAAGTGAGAGTTGCTTTACTCACTCATGCTGATCTGCACAGCTTCAGTGCAGATTCAATTTTTCAGCATAACACATTAGCGCTGCACACTAAAAATCAACACATCTCAACTGCAAGTTAATTTCAACACTGTACTACGCCCTGATCTGCACAGCACTGTGGCAGATCGTTAGACAATAAGGGTATCTCTGTATAATACGCTGGGCTTGATACCTGTTTGTTATACTGTTTCTCTTTTACTTTTATTTATTGTAAATTCTGTCATGCAGAACGTCACTCCTCCTCCATTTTTTTATCCTCTCCTGGGGACCCTGTCATACCCTGGTTAAAATGGAAGAAAGTCTTCTCAAATGATGCCAGAGTTTGCAGCACGTCATTCAATCAATCAATCAATCATAGCATTTGTAAAGCGCACTACTTACCCGTGAGGGTCTCAAGGCGCTGAGAGGAAATCTCCATTGTTCTTACACTGCTTAGGCTCTGAGGGGCAGGAAGTGTTTGAACATCTCCGAGATCTCCCTGACAATGAATCTTCCGCGTTGAATGAGTATGAGATTTGTATAAGAAAAATGGACTTGCATTATCTTCCCAAGGTGAGCATGATTTTGGAGCGTTATCACTTTGGGAAGAGGATGCAAAGACAAGAGGAGTCTGTTGAACAGTATATCACAGCTTTGCATAAACTAGCATCGACTTGTTCCTTTGCAGCAAGTTTAGAAGAAAGGTTGAGGGATCAGTTGATGCTGGGTTGCACTATAGATAAAGCAAAGGATAGTCTCTGGCAAAAGGATAATCCTCCTCTACAAGAGGTAATTACTATTTTGAAAATGCATGAGCATTCTAAGGCTTGTGTCGAGGCTATTCGCAAGGATACTCATGTTGCTAAAAGCGAAAGTGAAGCTGTCAAAGAAGTGAGTATTGGATCCTCTGACAAGTCTCACAAATCTTTTTCTGACTGTACCTCTGGTGCGACGAAAACCACACACTCTTACACGAATCTTAAAACGTTTTAGGGTAAATGTTTCAGATGTGGGAATTCAGGTCACATGGCAAACTTTAAGGACTGTCCGGGGTGGAAAGTTGTTTGTTCTCTTTGCAAGAAAAAAGGGCATTTCTCTAAGTGTTGCAGATCTAGCAAAGATCAGAAGAAGGTTAGGGAGGTTGACATTTATGACGAAACTGATCAGCAGGTAATCATTTGTCAAGTCAGGGATCGGGCTGTTGACGGTCCCTTTAAACATGTTCTAATTAATGATAACTCGGTTAATATGCTCTTTGACTCTGGTGCTAAAACTACACTCATCCCATCTGGTGCTAAAATTACACTCATCCCAAAGAGTTTTTACGAAAAACAACTTTCCGGGAAGGTGCACCTGTTCAAGCCTGATATCGTACCGAGGGGTTATGGTGGTGAGGTCATTGATTTATTGGGATATTTTTGGGGCACCATTGATTTTAAAGGAAGGGTTGTTTCAGGGAAAATTTATGTCTCAATGAAGGGTCTCTCTCTCATTAGCTGGTGTCACCAGCAGGACTTACATGTTTATTTGGATCCAAATGAATCTCCCTCTGTGTGTCTGAGAGAGTTACCCGTTGTTGAGACTGTGAGTGGTGGTGAAACTTGGGTCACAAAGTTTCCGAAGGTTTTCAGTAGTAAGTTAGGTTGTCTCAAGAATTATGCACATCTTGTAAAGGTAAAATCTGATGCCACTCCTAAGGTAGCAAAAGTTAGGAATGTACCATTATTAGTTAAGAGCAGCATGAGAATGGAATTGGACAAGCTATTAAAGAATGGAGTTATTCAAGAAGTTGAAGCCACTGAATGGGTTTCTCCGGTGGTGATGGCCCACAAGGCCAATGGGGAGGCCAGGATGTGCATTGACTTGAGGGAACTGAACAAGACTGTTATTGTTGATCATTACCCTCTTCCTAATATTTCAGAAATGTTGTCTGCTCTGGATGGTGCTACGCATTTTTCAACATTGGATCTCTCCTCCGCTTACCATGGTATAAAGGTCAAGGACCCCGGGATCAGGAGAATATCAGTCGTAGTAAGGGTAGGCAAGACCGGCAATTGCCGAGTGCCAACTGAGGTGTAAGAGGAAGGTGAAAGTACCTGCCCTCAATTACACAAGGAAAGTCCCACTGGGGTTGCCCGTGCTTATAACCAATAACAAAGGAGGGACTCTGGGCTTTTTGGACAGGTTCAGCATACGTGCCCAAACTTAGTAAAGATACAGAAAGTATGCTGTTTCTAAATACGAGACAAGGGAAAACTAAGGGGAACCGGTTTTGCGTGGTCAATACTCGAACCATTGTCCAAATTTTGTGACCATTTTCTACAGCCACTAGTTAAACAAACCCCCTCCTTCTTGAAGGATACAGCTGACGTTTTACGTCTTATTACAGAGATTCAACACACTAATGACATCAACCTGCTAGTTACCCTTGATGTGGAGGCCCTCTATACCAACATCCCCCAGAGAGCCACCTTGGGTGTGATAGAGGAGGTCTTCAACAGAACCAACTGGGACTCTTCCACTCCAAGCAGTTTTGTCCTTGAATGTGAAACACTCGCGCTCACGGAAATCTTTTTTGAGTTTAAGGGCCAACCTTACCACCAAACCCAGGGTACTTCCATGGGTAGTACCTTTTCCCCGAGTGTAGCCTGTTTATAAATGGCAGCTTTTGAAGAGAGTTTGATCTTCAATGACTCGAACCCCTTCCGCACTAATCTTCTCCTGTGGAAGAGGTTTATTGATGATATTATCATTTTTTGGTCAGGTGACTTGAGGACCTGCGAAGAATTCTGCAACTGGATTAATACCTTGAACCCCTACCTGAGGTTCACCAGTTCTATATCTCACTCTGATATCCCTTTCCTTGACCTCACCCTTAAACTCGAAGATGGAAACCTAAGCACAACTATCTATAGAAAACCTACAGACCGCAATAGCCTGTTGTTGTTTAGTAGCCATCATCCACGAGCATTAAAGGAGAACCTGCCTTTTGGTCAATTTTTGAGGCTGCAAAGAAATTGTAGCAGCTTAGAGGACTATAAAACTGAGGCAGATCTGCTGGCTAACAATTTGAGCAGACGTGAATACCCACAACGCAACATTGCACTCTCCAAAAAAAGAGCAAGGAATAATAACCACGAGGCTCTACCCGAACCTAGAGAGAAAGAAAAAACAGACACTCTCACATGTGTAACCACCTATACACCTGGTTCCAACAGAATCAGGAACGTGATTAAAAAACATTGGGGTATATTGAAAACAGGGTCCCTGGAGCTTGACATTCCCAGATTTGCATTTAAGCGCACAAAACTTCTCAAAGATATGCTAATACATACGAGACCTAAGCCACAGAAAGTGACTTCACAACGGCAATTGTAGGACTTGCCGCCAGTTCAGGGCCATTTCCCTTGCGGGACCTGCACAGTATGTGCATTTACCGAAGTGACTAAAACAATAACTTTCTCAGACTCCTTCACATGGGAAGTACGCGCTCACACGAACTACAATACATCCAATTGTATCTATATGATTACCTGCCCATGTGACCTCAGGTATATAGGTATGACCACCAGACCTGTAAAAACGCGCATCACGGAACACCGCAGTAATTTCCGGTGTCATAAACTTAACACGAAAATGTGTACACATTTTAACCTACTGCAGCATTCACCTGACACCCTATGATGGGTAATACTAGAGGCACATCCCAAGATTAGTAAGGGGGCCCTGTTTATGAAAGAACAGAGATGGGTTTACCGTCTGTCAACCAATACACAAGTGTTGAATGAGGAAATTCCTTGGAGTACACTTAATACTTGACACTCCCATAGGCCAATAATGCAGAATCCCCATTCACTTTACAACATGCACAATACATCTTAGCATGTATGAGCGAGGGTTAGATAACCCCTCAACCACGGAGATCACCACGACTCCTCATAACCCACAGGAATCATCTTGGGGTCCCGGTACATTTTACCTAACCTCACCATGACTACCTATGACACCTTGGAGGTTAATCACACACTGAGTGCACTCTGTTATTATCATTTTACCTAACCTCTTTAAATATGGCTTGGCTAATGGATTGCAACTTCCTTTTAATTTAATATAGGGCAACACGTAAGTTATCACCACTAGACTTAGTTGGAGCATAATAGCAACTCCACACCACGAGAGAAGCCCTAACCCACTCCAATATGGCGGTTCCCATGATCAGGATTTCACGTCATCCAAGATGGCCCCCACTGCATACCGGTTTCCCTCCTATGACTTTATAAAATTATTATCATTTTACCCAACCTTTTTTTATGGCTTGGCTAATGGATTGCAACTTACTTTTAATTTAATATAGGGCAACACGTGAGTTATCGTCACTAGACTTAGTTGGAGCATAATAGCAACTCCACACCACGAGAGAAGCCCTAACCCACTCCAATATGGCGGTTCCCATGATCAGGATTTCACGTCATCCAAGATGGGCCCCACTGAATACCGGTTTCCCTCCTATGTCTTTAGCGGTCTAGTGCGGACTGCGAGTCAACCGGAAGTCTCCCGCCAATTCAGGCTGAGTCGCTTCCAGTATTTAAACAGGTCCACAATCCTTCCCAGTACCTCCCGATCCCGGCAGAAGTGGGTAGGTCAGAGAGCCTGTTGCTGATTGAGCAAACGTGAGAACCTTGTGTCCGATAACGCTGTGCTTCTCGGGGTACACTTTGCCCAGAGCCTTCGTAATTCTCCTTAATGGTGGGGTTTTCTTAGTTACTCTGCAACACGCAAGTTCATCTAACGTTAGTTTGGTTTTCATTATGCACAGTTTAATGAAACAACGGGAGCTTTTGTACACCTAGCCGGGACCCATTATCTATGCAGTTGTTGTACCACACCAAACAATCTTTGGTACCCCCGCCACAGACCAAATGTTTCTAGACTATTGTAACCTGACATGTGGCATTTACACAAATATCTGTCCTGACAGGACAAATGCAACTTTTAGCAAACAAGTTTTACACCCAGCTCATGTCTATTTGACTACCATATAATCTGGGCGAGTCCGTTTACATAACATATATTAACGGCTACCTCTCGTTAACTGTTGATAGTTTTAACAACTCCCTCACTGCTCCATATACCTAATCACGTACCTGCAACATCTTACGTGTTGTGCTCTAATCTCCTTTTCTTTTATCCTACAACCCACACAGTACATAGGGAAATTCCTTGTGTGATACCTGCCGGGTATTGATGAAGTAAAATGAGAAACCCGACTGGGGTGAGTTCATCATTTCTTTCTGCAACCATGGTGGTGTTCCACCATATGTGCCTGTGTAATTTTCACGATAAAAGGTCTGTGAGAGTCACCAACACGGCACTCACGTTGTGTATGTTTTTAGCCATCACCACTGTGTGCTGTGAGCTTGTCACACAGGGAACACAAGAGTTTTGTTTATACTGAAGTCTCAGATCTTAATATTTGTTTTTATTCCTTCACCAGGTTGGTCACGTTCTATCAGGTACTACACATAGTATGTGTTAGGCTGGTTTAAAGAGGTAGATTACACCATATAACCACCCGTGTGTAGATAGTTTTGATTTTAGAAGGTCCTGACGAATCGCCACCAGATTGATTGACTACCAGGCGAGAAACATGTTGACCACACAATAGAGTGCCCTACCTGAGACATAACCTCAGACACGCCTTTGTTTCTTTTAATCAGGTTGGGAGACCTATTGATTAAAATTGTTTTCGTTGGTACTTCCAAACCTGTTTTAAACTTCCTTCAGGTTACACACCTCCACTCACTCATCTACACTGGTTAGGCCCCTCACCCACACAGCACCAAACGGCAATTTGGAATAAAAGATCTCCGCCAAAGAGCCCCTAATAGGGAACCCGTCAGGTATTGCAGCGCCGACCTGACGAGGAGCAGCCCTATGATGAAGCATGACACCCAGCCGGGTGTGTGAGGGCTCCAAATTCCAAGAGGAGGAATCCCCGTCCTCCTACTTCTCATGACCACGCAAAACCAGTTCCCCTAGTTTTCGCTTGTCTCGTAATTAGGAACAGCATACTTTCTGTATCTTTACTAAGTTTGGGCACGTATGCTGGACCTGTCCAAAAAGCCCATAGTCCCTCTTTTGTGATTGGCTGAAGGTTCCTTGGCATCTGGCTGGGGTGACCTGGTGGCTCATGTGCAGCCTCAGAATGCAGAGATTTCCTGTACTCTGGTCTTTCCAGTCAGTGGAGATTTTTGCTGTCGTCCACTGATCAGGTCACTGCCTTATGGCAGATGCCCTCCAACTCCTCATGCAGGAAAGTAGTTCTTTCTTCTCTCCACAGGTCTAACAGCAAGGTGTTTACTGAGGAATTCTCCGACTGGAGGGAGAATTGCAATGCAATGGTTCCACAACCTACTGTGTTTGTCTTCTACCTGGTGTACAAGACTTCCCTGTTGACAGATCAAATCCATTCAACAAAGTAATAGTCAAGGATGTCACTAGGCATTCTTCTCTGTTTGCTCGGCCTAGTCAATCAGGGAGATTACATCTTTTTCATGTCAGGGTGCTGCCTGCTGGAGGAATTCCATGCATGAGCCAGACAATCATGAAGGCAAAGGAACCGAGATATGTGAGATTACACATACTTTCACAGGCAAGAGCCAAAGACCTGAGCCCCTGACCAGAATCAAGGTCAATCTAACATAGTACAGAGAGCAATATCCGCTATCCCAAAGAAGAGAGCACTTTTAGTGCTCCCTTGACAGCTTTGATGCCTCACAGCTGGAAAAATGAGAACTCCGCCATTGAGCTCATGTGATTTTCAAGCTCATTGGAGAGAAAACTGTGACAGCTGGGAGGGTGGCCCAGTTTCATGAGAGGTGAAGAAACAACTTATGCAATGAAAGCTGATGTAAATGAAGGGGTAGTAATCGATTGATTTCACTGTGCTCGGGGTAGCTGAGGCTACAGAAAGCCCTAAATTATGAATTTGTTCTTCTTTTGAATAGCCCACTGCTGACCCAGCCATGCCAGGCAAATATTGGCTTGTAGCAAAGCAGCTCAGCAGGACCAAGAAGGGTCTAATACTTCATTTGGAATACCTTACAGGTCGAAGGTGCAAATTAATCTGATAAAAGGCTTCAATCTGGTTTCTAGAGATTGTGAAGCAGCCTAGACCTCAGCCTAGAGATAGCAGGTTTCAGATGTAACGATGGGCCAACTGATAACCGCAGGATGAATGGATGAGCCTTCAGGCCGGGTCATGGCAATATGCAGACATCCACAATTAAAGGGCAAATGCAGCAGAGATAGGAGCATCAGATAGGAATCCAAGCTACTGACCAGGGCGTCGGACAGGAGTCCAAGCTACTGATCAGGGCATCGGATAGGAGTCCACGCTACTGACCAGGGCATCGGATAGGAGTCCAAGCTACTGAGCAGGGCATCGGACAGGAGTCCAAGCTACTGATCAGGGCATCGGACAGGAGTCCAAGCTACTGACCAGGGCATCGGATAGGAGTCCAAGCTACTCACCAGGGCGTCGGACAGGAGTCCAAGCTACTGATCAGGGCATCGGATAGGAGTCCACGCTACTGACCAGGGCATCAGATAGGAGTCCAAGCTACTGAGCAGGGCATCGGACAGGAGTCCAAGCTAATGATCAGGGAATCGAATAGGAGTCCAAGCTACTGATCAGGGCATCGGATAGAAGTCCAAGCTACTGATCAGGGCATCGGACAGGAGTGCAAGCTACTGATCAGGGCATCGGACAGGAGTCCAAGCTACTGTTCATGGCATCGGATAGTAGTCCACGCTACTGACCAGGGCATCAGATAGGAGTCCCAGCTACTGATCAGGGCATCGGATATAAGTTCAAGCTACAAATCATGGAATCGGATAGAAGTCCAAGCTACTGACCAGGGCATCGGATAGGAGTCCAAGCTACTGATCAGGGCATTGGATAGGAGTCCAAGCTACTGATCAGGGCATCGGATAGAAGTCCAAGCTACTTATCATGACATCGGATAGAAGTCCAAGCTACTGATCATGGAATTGGATAGAAGTCCAAGCTACTGACCAGGACATCGGATAGGTGTCCAAGCTACTGACCAGGGCATCGGATAGGAGTCCAAGCTACTGATCAGGGCATCGAATAGGAGTCCAAGCTACTGATCAGGGCATCGGATAGAAGTCCAAGCTACTGATCAGGGCATCGGACAGGAGTGCAAGCTACTGACCAGAGCATTGGATAGAAGTCCAAACTACTGATCAGGGCATCGGACAAAAGTCCAAGCTACTGATCAGGGCATCGGACTGGAGTCCAAGCTACTGATCAGGGTATTGGACAGGAGTCCAAGCTGCTCATCAGGGCATCGCATAGGAGTCCAAGCTGCTCATCAGGGCATCGCATAGGAGTCCAAGCTACTGACCAGGGCATCGGATAAGAATACAAGCTGCTCATCAGGGCATCGCATAGGAGTCCAAGCTACTGACCAGGGCATCGCATAGGAGTCCAAGCTGCTCATCAGGGCATCGCATAGGAGTCCAAGCTACTGACCAGGGCATCGGATAAGAATACAAGCTGCTCATCAGGGCATCGCATAGGAGTCCAAACTACTGATCAGGACATCGGATAAGAGTCCAAGCTGTCCACAGAGTCACCATAGTGCAAGGTGTGATCTCTACCTTCATAGAAAATAAGTAGGAGGAGCTGAACCGTGTGGCCCTCCGGTGTGCAGGCTGACCTCTATCGACCTTTCCATAGCAGATGAGTGGAGACCTGATCTCCAAGCCTGCAGGTAGGAGATTAGTATCCATAGTGAGGCGTCTGACCTTTCCCACCAATGTGCCCATGGTCAGGGGTGAAGTTGGGTGGTGCTCTCTGGGAGGCCAAGCGAGCACAGCGGCACACTATGACGCTGAGGGGAAAGGTGTATGTAGATAGAGCCCCCAGGAGGGCCTGCACTCTCCCCCTTCAGAATTTAAGTAGCCATCAAGGGTCTCAAAGGGAAATGGGGGCGTTTTTCAGCCTTGCACAAATATGACTCACAGTTACTTTATTTAGACTGTAGAAAGTGATAGCAGCAAGAAGCAAATCACTGGACAACATGTCGTTTAGTATAGAATTTTGTAGGGCATTAGCAGACAAATATTCAAAACAGTTATCGCTTTTTCAAACCATGATTCGTTAAATTGTGGGAATTGTTACAGAATACACGACTAGCTTTCAGCTAGTTCTCATATCTCAGAACTAAGCGCCAACGTCAAAAATATGAAGCCAAATACATTGGATTCTGAAAAATATGGCAACTGCAGGCCCAGGCGATATTATGGGGTGTTTAGTACAAATTATATCCATTCACTCCAACAAAAACTATTTTTTTTCCATTTATGTGTTGGTTTAGGAGCAAAGCTAGGGTTTCAGCACAAATGCATCTTACATTTATTTTCTTTTGCCCTGTCATTTCTCTTTCACTTGACACTGCGCGTTATTCATTCGGTAGAAAATCAATGATGTGGCAGAGTGGTGTGACACACAACATTGTGGAGCTCTCCAGCACACGCTGGACGTTTCGTGAGTTGTGCTCTGTCCTTCGGCGAAGCACACAGAACGCTGGAAGGAGAACTGAACTTGCTGGGTGACCGTTGGGGAGTTAAAACTTTTAATAAATGCGCCTATTGAGCTCTCCCGAGGGCCACATCAAAAAAATTGGTTAGAGAGAGTAAGAGTGTAAAAGTACTATGTTTTATCGAGAAAAAAAAATAATAATCATTAATTCTCCACACAAACATTTAACTGGAGATTTTATCCAGAATAATGAAATAAACAGAAACTACAGATATAATAAAGCATATTGTACAACTTGTCATACCCGTGGTGAGGCCGTGAAAAGCTCTCATTTGGTGCAGGTTCCTGGGACCCCTTTCTGAGTGCACCGTCAATGCACTGAGATTTTGCATATTTATTTCAGATGCTCCAATTCAAAGTTAAAATATTGCCTTAATGTAAGGTAAATCCCCGACAAGAGAGTAGCCAGCAAAGTAAAATACCCCCCACTTTGATCCAATCTCAAATGCCATTGGGTGAGTGAAGCGAGTAAGCCCTACCAACTCTGGATGAGGTCCCTTATTCCCTTCCGTTCATCTTTAAGCCTTTCATGTATACATCCATCTATCCATCTTTTCATTCTTTCATGCATCCTTTCACCACTCCATCTATCCATGCTTTCATTATTAGTTTTCCATCCAGCCATCCTTCCGCTCGCACTTCCAAACATTCATACATCCTTTTACCCATTCATTCATCCATCCATTATTCTTCATCCATCCACCAATTCACCCTCCTTTTATCAATCCAGCAATCCACCCTTCCACACCTCCATCCAGGCGACCATTCCTTCCTTCACCCATGCATCCAGACTTTAATCATTTCAGCCACTTTCTTTCTATCACTCATGCAAATATTGTTTTATCCTTAAAATTCATCAATCCATTCGTCCTTGCATCCATCCTTTTATCCTTTTTACCCTTACTCACGTCACAGTTTCGTCCTTATTTTCATTTGCCTTTCATTTCACTTTTCCTTCCAGCCCTCTCTCTTCCTCTCTTTCTCTCTTATTTCTTCTCTTCATTTCTTTGTTGTAATTAACTTTCCTTGCTTGACCTCTGTTATCAGTCTCCCATATTTTTTAAGAGTCTTTGTCTGCTGAGCTGCAGACAGGAAGGGCTCATAAATAACTGTGAGTGTCAATACCACCTCCGCTTTAGCTGCAAAAGTGGGGATTCACGACGCCATTGATCCCCGATCTACCAGTCCTATCATTCAATGATACTCAACGTGTTTAGTCTTATCTGTAGTGATGTAACAATATGTTATTGCCCGTAGATGAGGGCAGTTACTGTTGTTAATTACCCACTCGAGTGAGCTTGAAATTTACAGCTGTTGCACATACAAGGCAGGCCACGTTCACTGCTAGGTAGCAGGGTTCCTCAATGCAACATCAATAAACAAGCAGGAAGTGTGTTATACAGGTTTCAAGAAAGCACTTTGGACCTGAAATACCATCTTGTACATTTTTAGTAAATCCATGCTTGGTGCTCAACTATTACTTTGTGGATTTAATGAAGCATGTGCTTTTACTACAGCCACATACGGATAGCTTTAGCCTCACATGCTTGCGTGCCACCATCTCATGCCAGATTTCCACAATCAGTCAGGAATTACCACCTTTATGCCAGGGTCAGAGTTATACCAAGCATGAAGATCATCATTCTGTCGATGGACACAATAGGGCAGGGATTGCCACTCCTACGCCAGGAGAGCACCAACTCACGAGAGACTTGACGGAGACGGGCCACGGCCGTTCCGATTCTCGGATCCTGAATTTGAGGGTAGGCAGCCAGATCTGCGGCTTGCCTCTCTATTGACTACATCTTTGGTACCCGCACCTACTTAAAGGACCGGGACCGGTTAGCTATTTCCGTACAGGTGAATTCATTACCACTGTGGAAATAATCCAACCACCACTCTCAAGATATATCGCTCATTGGAGGGTGCATCCTTGTCATCCAAATCATCGCTCATTGGAGGGTGCATCCTTGTCATCCAAATCATCGCTCATTGGAGGGTGCATCCTTGTCATCCAAATCATCGCTCATTGGAGGGTGCATCCTTGTCATCCAAATCATCGCTCATTGGAGGGTGCATCCTTGTCATCCAAATCCATTGAATAAGGACCAAAGGTGATTAATAGGACCAGTAATATTGCCGCTTTGGACTTGAGCCTAAGTGCCCCCAGTCCCCAGAACTCCTTGTCCTGAAGAGACTCAGACATCCAGATTGGAGTTGAAACGTCGTCGACAACCAATATAGGATAGTCCTGAAAACAACGGAACACACTCTAGTTCTGGACCTAAAGAGAATGAATTAGAAATTCCCAAAGGACATCCTTTGAATTCCAATAACCTGCCTTTTTATACAGTCACCTTTTGTTTTATCACATGTTGGTTATGGTCACTTCACTGGGGTCACATTGGGTCACTTTTCTACTTTTTCATAAATGTGTATATAGTACCAATATATGTGTGTTATGTGAGTTTGTGTTTTTATTAAGAACTTTTGTATGAAGAAATAAATATCACCCACTTCGGCTGAAGTGAGTGTTAACGATCTATTCTTGGGGCTACTTTCCTTAGTTTAAATACTACAATGTGTAAATTAATTTAAACATACTGACGGAGTACTTATCTTGTCAGGCTTGACAAAGTCCTTGCAAAAAGTTATATATTTGCAAAAATATTATTAATTGTTTAAAATGAGTTCCTTGTGAACGATTGTGCTTAAGCTGATTGACTCCTACGCCAGGGCCGGCATTTTAACAGAGTGGGCACTATGATTCCACTGAAGGCTCACAGTATGCCAGAGTAACCACCATTAAGCCAAAGCAACTATTGTGCCTGGGGCATGCAAAACACACTCACACCCTCATGTATACACACAAATGTGTGCATCCATACACACACCAACACACATGCATGCCACACGTTCCTCTGCATAGCATCTCACTCCCTACTAATTTCACCACATTACCCATGAAGCAGACTTCGCGGAGAAATTCAACACAAAATCACAGTAGAAGCATTATTTCTCACTTTTAATCATTTTGTTTAGGAATTCTACTTTTTGAAATGCCTCGCAAACAATACTGATACTGCTGCCAATGGACTACACCATTAACCCTCACTCGGAAAATTAAGAATCAGATGCATTACACTATTCACCAGGATATTCACCAGGGAAAACAGAACAATGTGCAGCACTAAAAACGGATCAAAGGCAACATCAAATCAGAATGAAAACATTAACCAACACCAAAAAAGAAAAAAACACGTTTCACCGAATTTTTTTATATACAGTCATTTAGAGCCAAGTGTTACCAGCGACCACAAAAATACCTTGCCACAAACAGCATTTGCGCCATGAATCTGGTGTGTGATTTTTTTGGGGCCCAATTCACACCTGAGGGCCATACCATGACATTGTTTTCTGTGCTGCGCTGCCCTAGAAGGGGTCTGTGCGTTTCTTTTTGTGTCTTCAGCGCATCTATTAACTCGAAAAATCTGAGTAAACGAACAGTAGAGCTGGTAAGTGCACAGAGTGAAATATTGCCCTGTGTTTTCAACCTCTGTTGTCTGCAGCCCATGAATTAACAGCGATTTTTTTTAGTTAATACACAGGTTTAAGATGAGAAAAAGAAAAGCCCAGACTCCTTCTGAAAAGAACTAAACACTTATACACCTCTTTTTCTCCTGTTACTAGTGCATTTTTAGGTCTGGCATTAGGCAAGACCTTTTGATTTTACTAAAATGATATATATGATATACTTACATATAGAGGCTTTTAGCCATCTTCTTCATCCATTGATATGTTTTTGTGTCATTCACATATTTCTTCCTCTCCTCACATTACAGCATGCGGCATGGGGAGGGCAGTGGGTCAGCCAGTTTTAGCCATTGGCTAACTTCACTGTGAGTGACAGCACTCTGCACTCAGCTCTTTCACAGAGAGCACATCCTCACACAAAGTACCTCTCTTCAGTGCCAGGAATTAATGACAATCTATGCCTTTGGAGACCAAAAATATTTTGTCTTTTAGCCAATGTTTTTTTTGTTTTAATATTGGCAGGTGACATGCAAGTCTTCCAACAATAAAGTTTTACAAAAACGATCAGAATACAAAACATGCAGTGGCAAAGCCAAAAAGCTGGCAGCCAATGCCAGACCTATAGGCTTTGCCAATTGTGTTACATTTTGACTGCCAGTTCCCAGCCGCTAAAATCTTTTGCTAAGTGCCTATTAAAAACACAAGTGCATTTTGTTCCAGCTCAAAATTGGCACTAATGCCAAAACAGGAGGAAACACAGTTTCCACCCATTATAACCTTGAGTTTGGTTCTAAATGAATCTGTAAGTATCACCAAAAAGAGAATGTTTTGCTTACCAAAAATTATTAAATCATGCTCCACCAAAAATGGAAAACTGCCCACTGTCAAAACGTGATGGCAGCACTCCATCAGATGAAATCAATCAATATTTACAAACAAAGTAATAAGGCCCAAAAAGGAAGATGAGAAGCTGTAATATGATCTCATTTTCTGTCCTGCGCTGCCGTACAAGCTGTCTGTGCATTTCTTTTTGCATCTTCAACACATATATTAACTGGAAAAATGCCCAGTTATAATGAAATTATTGTTTTTCAGTGCGTCTTCTTGAAACACTGCAAACAATTGGCTGTCAAAATAGCTCTATGACCTTGAAAGGTCGAGGAGGGATGATGTTTACCATTTTTGGGATATTGCTTCTCCAAGTGGAATACCCTGTAAAGCAACTCACAACCCACCTCAAACTACACCACCTGCTAGACAACCCTCGAACAAGTTTCAGAAAAAAAGACAGCACCAACACTGCCCTCATTGCAGCCATAGATGACAGCTGGACCCTCCTAGACCAAGGAGAAACTGTGGCCCTCATTCTGCTCGCCCTCTCTGCAGCATTCAACACAGTCTCCCACAGCATACTCGTCAGAAGACTTCATGAGATCAGCATCCAAGGATCCGCTCTCAAATGGATCTGCTCCTTTATCACGGAAAGAACCCAAAAAGTCAGACTGCCACTGTTCACATCAGAGTCCAAGAACCTGATCTGCGGGGTCCCCCAGGGATCCTCCCTCAGCCCTAACTTTTTCAACTTCTACATGACACCACTCCCCAACACCATCCAATCCCACAGCATCAACATCATCTCCCACACTGACGACACCCAGCTCATCCTCTCCCTGACAGACAACACTAACAACACCAGAACCAATGTCACCAACTGCATGGCCATGGTAGCAGAATGGATGAAAACCAACTGCGTGAAACTCAACTCCGACAAGACAGAAGTACTGGTCTTCGGAAAAGAGATGTACCTGGTGGGCAACCGAGCTAGGACCAACACCAACATCATTCATCATGCCAGAAAGTTGGGGATCACCCTGGATAACAAGCTCAACATGACGGCACAAGTCAATACAGTAAGCACTGCCTGCTTCAACATCCTACACATGCTCTGAAAGGTTTTTAAATGGCTGACACAGAACACCAGACGAACTCTCATGCAAGCACTCATCACTAGCAGACTTGACTAAGGCAACGCACTCTATGCTGGAATCTCCAAGCAGCTCATACAGAGACTACAGACCATCCAGAATGCCGCTGCAAGACTCATCCTGAATCTTCCATGCCGCCACCACATCTTGCCCCACCTCTGAGAGCTCCACTGGCTCACCATTCAAAAATGCAGCCAGTTCCAACTCCTCACATACACATACAAAGCCTTGCACAAGACCGGACCTGAATACCTGAACTGCAAATACACTGCCACAAGCCGGACACCTACACTCAGCCTCACTCTCACTCTCACACACCCGCATTCGCAAAAGCACAGCAGTAGGGCAGGCATGCTCCTACATTGCACCCAAAACTCCCACGGAACATCAGAGCCTCCTCCTCGCTTCTTGAGTTCTGCAAGAAACTAAAGACCTGGCTATTATTTATTTATTTTATTTATTTATAAAGTTTTATATAGCGTGAACAAGATCCCGAAGGATATCAGAGCGCTTTACAAAAAGGATGGAAGGAGGGTAATACATACAATATCGACATTAAGTAGGAATAAAAGCAAGAATAATCACATAATTACAAGACGAATAAACTTGAGGAAACCTCTCACCTTACTCCTGCTCTAGCGCCTGGATACCCTTATGGTCTATCGCCTTACTTCTGCTCTAGCACCTGGAAACCCTCACGGGTGATTAGCGTGCATAACATAACATGTCATGTGACTGCTAAAACCCACAACATTCACTAAGCAGACTGCCCTGTGATGTGTGTCTTGTGTTCTGTGTGCTCCACTCACACTTACACAAAGTGCCTCCACTGTGCTCAAAGATGATTTTCAGGGACTTCTGCTGGTTCCACCCTCTAGAGAAATGTTTCACCCACACGCATTAGTACTTAATTGTAAAAGTGATTCATACTGCTTTCCTCAACGCATTGCCTGGTTTGAGTTGTAGCTTGAATGAGTCTTAGTTATCATGTAGCATTCCCTGGTGATTTTTTGATATTGTCCTCTGTTATGAATGATCAAATGTTTGGATCCAGTCTCCAAAGATTGAAACTCCTAGCAAGGGTCATGTTGGTAGAAGTTCCTTGATCTGTGTATGTTCATTGTAATTTGCTACATATGGTCCTTGCAATGGGAGCTGAGACATTACATTCCAATGCTGCTTGCCAATGCCTCACACCATCAGTCTCACATACTCCCTTTCTTCTGATTCCACATTGTACACAGCCTATGTCTACTGCTCCACTCTCCCCTTTTTTGTGCCAGTGTGAGTCCTGGGCATAGCGAATATCAAGAGAAGGATGCTGGGTGGTGCGCCCCCATTGTGTTGTGGCAGATGGCTATGCTTTGAGCTCCTATGGACGCATCCATGTATATAAGCAACTCTCATAAGATTGTGACTCGTCCAATCATGCCCTAAATGCAGCGATGCAGTATGGACTCCTTTTAATGATGCCACGCAAGCTCTATTGCCACCTCTTAAAACCAACAAATGGGTCTTTGTTCACACCAGCAGGCGGGGAAGATAGGAGATGGTGGAACCATCAGCCCACAAAACACTCTAATTGGTCAGGGTATACCATAAATAAGCAAGCAATGCAGGAGTGGCGCATCAGCGGTGGGATGGCTGCGCGTGCTGTATGCGACGTGCACAAAGTGCACTGCTGTTATGCTGTCCGCCGAAGGCTGAAGGGCCCTGGGCTAGGAATTTTCCCTGATGGAAGACAGCTCGGGCCAGCTGGTGCCTTTACCCGAAGTCAGTCCTTCACAGCAAGTTTATAAATTGCCCACCATTGTCAGTGCAAAACAAGAATGAACACTCTTACCTAAATCATTATGAGTGCACGGGGTGGTTCTTTATTTATCAAAACACATTTCAGTCTTGGCATCTTACTTTGGGAAAGGGGACATACATACACAGCCCCAAGATGTGCTCAAATGCTCACAGTCAAAACGGTTCCTTCGAGGGAAAAACATTAGCTAGCTATTGCAAGTAAGACAACAGTCCTGACCAGTGGTGCTAGAACAATTTTAAGAATGGGGTTGCTGGCATCAATGTTGAATCAATGAAGTTATAGGGATTGTGAAAAATCCAAGCATCACACAAAGAACAGTTGTAGCAGGAGAGTGGAAAGGGTGTGGTATGCAGCCTGTGGTACATTTTGGAATACACTGTCACAAATATATTAGTAAATCATGGTGTGATAGCACACTATCGTTTACAGACAGCATATTTTCCACTTAGTTTGCCAAGAAATTTGCACAGTTACAGCATAAACAATAGGCAATGTGTGGGATTTCAGTGAATATTTTTCATTTACGTATCACCAAGCAAACTATCTGGATTATATTGAAATTTGTGTTTCCATCACACTTTAGAATTTCAAAAAAATGTGCTTCATTTGCGCTTTACTAACTGCTGATGTATTTTAAAATATGTGTACAGTTAATTAACAGGTATTTAAATTTTGTTGTGTGTTAGAAAAAATAGACATTGTGCAGCATTTGCCTTCTCACTCCCTGTACCCCAGCAAGACTGTTACATAGTTCACATAGTTCACTGTTGCAAAATCCTCTCACTTCCATCTCTTTGTTAAAAGAATAAGCAGCAATTTGTCAGACTACATAGCCTGACATTTGACCTCTGACACTGAAGGCACAGCAAATGTGACAAGATAAACACAAAATTTAAAAGCATCCTTATAGCTCACTCACCTTCTGAACTCTAGCATGATTATTTTGGGGGCCTTCAACACTCCCACCCCCGCAGCTGTAATTCCAGTGTCTATGCTCCTCACCACACCAGTTTTCGCATTTGCAAATTGATTAAACACCTGATACAAGCTCTGAGAAGCCCTCTGGATTAATCTGATGTTAACTTTCTCACCTTTTGTGCAGGGGAACCCATTGTTCATTCATTGTATATTAAGGCTAAGCAGTCAAGCAAATTTGAACTCCAAGTGGAACTGTTGTAGGCACCAACTAATAATGTGTGGGTGATTAACGGAAAATTAGAGAGGTTGAACACATTGAGAGGCTGGGCATGGGGAGAGGCAGGAAGAAGATACTTTTCAGTCAGTAATTGATAACTGAAAAGCAAAAACACTCTCCTCCTAATCCAGCCACCCTATAAGAACACAGTCAACTACTTCTAACTGCCTATATGTATGAAATTGGGTTATTAGTTGAGGGGGGTGAGGGCCACACTGAAGAAATAAACACAATTATTGTCAAGGTGAACCACAACAGTCATTAAATAAACCTGTGCTTAACCCTCTCGTAGATTGGCACAAAAGCAGTCAGGTTTAACTTAGAGGAATTGTGTAAAGTATTTATGCAGTGTTCAAACATTAATAAAGTAAAAATTGCAATCCAATTTAGAAAAATAGAGCACGTTTTAATAAATAAAATTACACCAAAACAACCAATAATCCAAAAAGTGGTATAATGAATGTTTAAAGTTTTAGGTAAAAATAGCGCCAAGAAGCACAAAGTGCCAACTGCATTTATCTGGATATGCTGGACTGGGTCAAAGTCCAAAGTTTAGGCTGACCATGATGGAGCACAGGTTGGATACAGGGACCAGGTTTGTCCCAATGAAAAGTTTACCTTCTGGCTTAGACCAGTTCCACACGAAGAGATTCAGTCCGAGCTTTGCATTGCAGGGGGACTGCGAAGAGGCAGTTGAAGCGAAGAGCTGGTCGCCGGTTGGAGCTTCACATTGGCAGGAAACACAAGGCAGTCATTGTTGATGTGGAAGACCACCATGCGGGTGAAGTCTGGAGTCTGTACCTGGGAAGTTTGTGTCCGCAGTTGGATGCAAGTCCCACATTGGCCACAGAGAAGTCAGCTTGTGATCGCGAGGAGACGGGGTCGGTTCTTTTAGAAAGCAAGAGCCCAGATCCTCTCGATTTTGTCGGTTTGAGGTAGGAGGAGTACACTCTGACACCATCAAAGGGTCCAGTACCAGGGAGGCACCTCGTGGGGGTCAAAAGTGACTCCAGCAGAGACTGAACCCCAAAATTTGGACACCTCAAAATTTAGACACCCCAACATTTTATCTCAACCAGTTCTCCCCCTGAATAAATTGTGCATTAAGGCGCTCCCCAAACATCAATTAGCAAAATAAATCAGTTCAAATAAGTAATGGGGCCCGCTCAATAATTGAGTTCTAGATCAATAAACAATTAAAGGGTTTTATTGCAAGATTAAAAAATAAGCAGTACAGAGTCAATGCCATAAAGGCTCTCAAGTGCAAAGTTATACAGAGTATGCAAGATAGAGAAATCATTCTAAGTCCCAAATGATCAGCAAAATCAAAAGGAAGTCGGACAACATCCCTAGTACATCAGGAAAGTCTTCCGGCTCACCCCCAAAATGAAGGGGCTCTTATAATATAATTCTTGCATAATTAATTAGGAAAACTGTCAAATCATCATGGTGTGAGCAAACGTATAATTTCTTTAGCAAATCAGAACACAAGAAAAATACACATCATTACCTTAAGACATAAGCACCATTCCATTTCTAAAAAACGTATTCAGCACCCTCTATGTTATTACCATCCGAAGATGTTCTGACTATTATGAAACATTTAAACACTGAAACTTTCAGCCAATAAATAGACTAGTATTCTCAACAGAAGGCAGCAGAAGGGACCTTGATTACGTTTTAAGTGATAGAGAACAGGGAAAAGTTAATCCAAAGCAATGTAATCATAACAGTGGAAATAAACCACTAAACACTATGCTCTGCAGAGCCTGTAGAGAGAAGATGTATGCGGGGGAAGCAGGAGCGAATGACAGAGGTGTATACTAATTTTACCGTGTTTGGAAGGGAGAGCACAAGGAATTTAGCACTGGTTACCAGGAGTAAAGTGCACAGAGTCCTAATGCCAACAAAAACGGGTTCAGCAAAAACAAAATAGGGTAAGGAAGGCAAAAATCTGGTGGAATACCACTCAAAGGATGTTCATTTCCAACACTATGTAACACATACCGCTGAAGTTTACAGAGCTGCCAGTCTCCTTAAAGAAAATTACATCAGCTCACACCGAATAATCGAGAAGGAGAAATTGCAGATCTGCAAATATTTGAACTGGGCACTTGTTTAGACGAGTTGAGCGATGAGGCTTCACATGACATTAATGGTGGGTTTATTGAAGAAAAAGATGGGGGTTATGAAGGAAGGCAACATAGATAATGTCTTCAACATCACACAAAATTCCATGCATTTTTACAAAGTACTGAAAAACTCTTAAATGGAAAATCAGAAGAAAGTAATGTTGAATTCTCAAAGAGTACATCGCTTTCACTAAAGCGGCATTAATTCACTAAAAAGCTTAATAATTGATAAAGATAGATATGAAGGCCAAGCTATAAACAAAATAAACATACAGGCAAAAGTTCAAAAAGGTTCAAGCTCTCAGAGTGGCTGGGACAAAACCATTCAAACTGAAGGGCATCAAAATAGATTTTTATCCAATAGTTTGCTCACTACCCAAGTTAAATGTAATAGCGAAGCCAGTGGCGTAGCAAAGGAGGCTGGGGAACGCCCCGGGTTGCACGAGATTTGGGGCGGCGGCTACCCCGCTCTTACCTGCAGCCGTCGCTGCAAACGCATGGATAGCCAACCCCCTGCGCCCCCGCGCTCTTACTTGCGTCCCTCCTGGGGTGGCAAACGCAGGGGTCGCCATGGGCGGCAAAAGGTCTCGCTACACCAGTCGCGGTCCGTGTAGGAGTGCCGGCCGGGCGGTGACGTGGGGCGGGGGAGGGGCAGGGTGGGGGGTAGCAAAGTACGGATTACGGACCAATACAGGTAAGTAAACATTTAAATCAATAAAACGAATTTCGTTGTGAGCGCTGCATCGCCAAATGCGATGCAGTGCGCGCAACGAAATTCGTTTTATTTATTTAAATGTTTACTTACCTGTATTCGGCCGTAATCCGTGGTTTACTACCCCCCACCATGCCCCTCCCCCGCCCCACGTCACCGGCCGGCCGGCACTCCTACACGGACCGCGACTGCGCTACACCACTGAGCAAAGCAAAAAGAAGAGTTGGTTTGACAGTTGCTTATTCTCCGCAGTGCTTAATTGTTGACACCGGCTCTTGTGGCAGTCTGCCACAAGGTGGCGCTGTCTGGCCAATTTAGATATGACCACAACAACAGATAGTTATTAATTCAATCTACATTATAAATTACTATTACCTGCCGCCCAAGCCATTCTTATAACTTTGGGGGGCCTGAAATAGTTTGAATTGTTACTCTTGTAGGAGTGTGATGGTTAGTAGTTGTGTTGTTACTATCATTGGCAGCATAGCAGGCGCAATGTGTGGTGCACGCTACAGTGGCCTCTTGACGAGAGCCATGGCACCTATTTTTTTTTACAAATTAAGCACTGGCTCACCGCTATTAATGGTCTTGCAAATCAGAGACAGAAGGCTCACCTCCAATCTGGTACAAAATGGCAGCGGTCATTTGAACCCTTGTGTGGCTACATTTCTCCCTTCCCCGTCTGAGAGAAGAGGATTACCAAGGAGGCCCACAAAGTGCAATAACGCGGCTTCACACTAGGATCAAGGAAATATGCCTGGATGGGGCCTAATTCAACAATTATGGATAATCTAAGCCGGGTAATGTCCATTATCGCAGGCCACCTGCACTAAATCAACAGGACTGCACAGACAGACATTAGTCTAAACCCCCTCCTCTGAAAGACCAGATCATGGGGGAGAGCCTCAGTGATATTGACTCCATTGAGAAAGAGCGCAATTAAAAGTTGTCAGGTGCACGGCAAAAGAATGACCTCACAATGTATCCCGCATATAAATCAAGGGACCGCCACAATGTTTTAAACAGGGTTCTCATCTGGGAATGAAAGGGGTGTGGCTTCTATTCATGTAAGGCCCCAGCCTCTACCCACCCTCATTAAAGAACCATTGAAATTTCAGTGAGGGAATGTACTTCCATCTGTGTATATAAGAAGAAGAACATTTTTAAGGATTGGGGGATTTATATCTCAGAAGTTAATCATGAGACTTACCTGTTTGGATTGTACGATTGCATATTGACACCAACAATATAATACTATACTAATATCGAAGACAGAATATCAAGGGACAAAGTATAGACATGTAAGTGCAATTAGGGAGGTACATATTTACTATTCCTAACTCCACCTTTGCATACCTTGAATATATGTATCTCGTAGGTACATATATGTGGAGTTAGGTATTGAAAATCTAGACTTACCTGTTGATATTTTATTTTCGATCTTCTGTCCTCGATATTCTGTGCCTTCGGTATTGTTGATCATCTATTCAAGTGGCTCAACACCCGTTTGTCTGGTTGCCATTAAATAGTGTTAGGGTCAGTGTGAGTAAGAGAGCATTTCATTTTAATATGAAAACACTCGCCAAGAATATTTTACACTCCCAAACAATATTTTACTTCACCAAATGACAAAGATAAAATCATTAAAATTAATTGTGGACCTGGGAGTATCAGGACTTCATTCATAACCAATACTGAACTCAACTAGATATGAATGGATGCCTGGAGATGGGTCTCTACAGCTCTAGCACTGACAAGTCATTATAAGAAACCTAGCTTCAAAATGCCCCCCCCAATATATGAAACTGGTGCAGAAAGTTTGAAGATATTTTACTTCCACTCTCGGAATATTGGAGGCTTAAAAATATGCTGATGCTTCACAGGTTCTATCTTTGTTTAATACAAACCTTTTATAAAAACATGCTGGCACATGCATCAAGCTAGGATTTTGCGAGTCCTTAATAGCGAATATTAAGGATTCGCAATTAAGGATTCGCAAAATCCTATGCATGTAGGAATCGCTATAATAATAGCGATTCCTTCACATTCCTTATTTGCGACTCGCAAATTGCGAGTCGCAAATAAGGAATGGCTTCCCATTCATTCCTATGGGCCTTCAGGCCCATAGGAATGAATGGGAAATTGCGAGCGCCATTTGCGAGTACAATAGGTACTCGCAAATTGCGCATGCAATTTCAAGGGTGCAGGGGTGTCAAAAGGACACCCTGTTGCACCCTTGAAATTGATCCGTGCACATATGTTGCGCACACACATGTCCCAAGGACATGTGTGTGTGTAACCTTCAACTTTGAAAAATGCACTTTAGTGCATTTCTCAAAGTTTTGCAAATTACCATGAAGTTCAACTTCATGGTAATTTACGACTCCTAGTAGCGAAATCGCTACTTCAAAGTGGTTCTTGCATTGCATTAAAGGAATCGCAAAATGCGATTCCTTAAATGCAATCGCAATTTGAGAACTCGCAATTAATTGCGAATTCTCAAATTGCGAGGGCCTTGACCCTTGATGCATCGCAAAAGCTAATTTTGCGATCGCAAACGGCCGATTTTTTGCGAATCGCACCGTTTGCGATCGCAAAAAGCTTTGATGCATGTGCCTGTTGGTCACTTAACAGAGAACCTATTCCGTTTTTTTTTACCCACTAAAGAACCAGGTACTAGATGCAGAGCAGAGGAAGTGACTTGGGTAGCCAACATGGCAAACGCAATCAGAAGGTGCTCTTCATTTGGGGGGGGGGGTCAAAAGGGTATACTGGGTCTTAGCCCTTAGGTAACTTCCTGGACTCTTGCCCAGGCCTGTGGTTCCAAAACCCCTGCACTTTCTAGACATGGATGCTATACTGAAAGAAGCCATGAAAATGGGACATTTCAATGTCAGCAACAGTACGTTGATGGTCTTACCTGATTACACCCTGGTGGTGCAACATTTTTGGCCCTCATTGTTTGGGGTCAAATGAAAGTTGAGTGACTTGGGTCCATAATGTGCATTTCCCTACCTTGCCAAACTGAAAATCATGGTTCGGCCAGTGCTCCTTCTTATTCATGGAACATGAGGAGACATGGGGCTCGACAAAGAAATACCAAACCTCTGAAGAGATGGAAAGACAGCCAGCAGCAATTGCAAGAAACAAGACAAAGCCATAAGCACACCAGATTTCTTCTTGGTTATCTGTCAGACGCATGGTTCCACTGCGGGGATGTCTAGACTATGACTCTGCTCAGCTCGAACCTTTGTACTCTAAACAGGGTAAGAAGCCACTTCCATGAACACAGGAGGGAAAGGGGACTTGGCAAATACACATGTTATTGCGTTGTACGCTCTCTTGGACTTGGCATGGAACATTTTCTGTTAAAAACTGCTCTGAGAACTAAGAGGAGATCAGGACCTATCTGTTTGTCGATCGGCCCAAGGTGCATCGCCAGTCAGCCTGACTTCGTGGCAGCTCCTGTTGCATTCTTCTCTGAGCAGCAGCAAATCCTATTCAGAGATTCCTCAAACAAGAGGCATCTAGCCTCATGGAGCCCTCATCGGCGAACAGCCTGCAAATTCGTCCTGCTGGAGATTTTCGACTTCCATAAAAGAGACTAAGTGCGAACGTAGAAATCTTCACCACGTCCAGTGGCTCCCCGATGATGATGCATCCTCCAAGGACACCGCCGGCTGCCTTGCCCCACTGAACTTTACTTTCTCAGACATTATTCTTCTAAAATTCTTCTAAGTCCGAAGGTAAGTGGTGACCAGGCCCAATTCACTTCATGTATCCAAACCGTGCTTCATTGGAGTCGGCCATAACTTTCAACTTTGCCCCGGTATATCTCGAGGCTAGATTTCCATGGTGGATCTTTTTAGGCGCTATTTTTTATACATTAAACTTTAAAAATTCATAACTCCGGTTCTACTTATTGGGTTTTTGTTGTTGTGGTGTCAAATAACGTATTACAATTCCTCTATTTTTCTAAATTAGTGTGGGATTTTTCTTGTGTTGCATTTTCACTTTATTACTGTGAAAGTGCTGCATAAATACTTTACACATTGCCCCTGAGTTAGGCCTGACTGCTTTTGGCCCAAGCTGCAGGAGGGTTAAGCACAGGCTAAAATAGTGATTTTTTGTTGTTCACCCTGCCTAGGAATCTGGCTGTTGCTTGAGAGGGTTTTAGCTCCCTCAACCAAAAACCGAATTTCTCACAGTAACTTTTCGGTGGGGCAAACCTGGTACCTGTATCAGACCCGTGCTCCATCACAGTTGGCCTGAACTTGTGACATTCTCCAGGACCAGCACGGCCAGATAATAGTAATAGTAGCAGATAATAGTAGCAGCGATGGCGCCCAATTTCTATATGCACAGGGCGCTACAGCTTTCTTGTGAACTCTAAAGAAACTTTGAGGCTAACCTGTTAACATAACGCCATAAAGATCCTGAGGTGGGCATTACTCAATCAGAGAAGACAGCAGTCCCAGTTTCTGAGAATCATGAGCATATGAGATGTTGTCTTTATGAGAAATCCAGCCCCGCAGTTGTTCTCGGTGCCAGGAATGTATTTTTTCTTATAAACACGTTTAGGGATGGATCCAGTTACTTACCAACCAAGTTTTGTAGAAAACTAAATCAGATGGGAAAAATATTGTCACAGCAGCATGTTGCTGGTTTCATGTCTAAACATGTGGTAGAGCAGAAACAACATGGCTGGGAAGTGTCCTCTTGGGGTTTAACCAACATGTACATGTCATGGCCAATCCAGGGTCCTTACTCCTCAGAAGGGATGACTCAGAGGAGGAAATGGAAAGAGGCACTGGACTGAAATAAGACACTGCGGTCAGCAGTCACATGTAATGCACACTCTGCAAACTAGACACCAGCCTGATGCTTTCAAAATTCAAGGAAACTGGGTTCATTTCTGGGGACCTGACTGTTGTATCATCATAGTGCAGTGGTGAATCTATACCATAGGCTGAGGGTGTGGTCAACAGCATGGGTCACCTACACAACTACACTGTACACAAATAGGTGTCATGTACCGGAACATCAAAAAACACCATGTCTGCCACATATGTGCACAACCCCAGTGTGTACCCCTGCAGTAGTGCAGTGCACCAGCCTGCAGAGTTACTGGCCCCAAGTGGGACTGCACGGCCTGTACAAGGGTTGGGGAGCGCACACACAAATCGTATAAGCCGGGCCACATCAGCACTGCCATGGGTACAGAATGAACCAGTCATCTCACAGTGTGGAAGGGTGAACATTGTCTACCCTGTCTTAATGCCCAGGAAGGCACTAGATGCCAGATGTTTGCCCCACTAAGGGCAAATACTAGGTACATCCCTCGGGAGTTTGTTTGACCTTTTACATGATTTCATTGTGGGAGTAAATGTCTGATCTAATTCCATCTTTGGAACAAGGCACTGGATAAATGACCGAGCATTCCACATTATAGAAGCTGACATGTGTCCATTATTGTCGGTAATGGTCCTCAGCAGACCGCGTCTGCGCAGAGAAGGGCTGTCTGTTCACTCCTCACCCCACTCCATAGCAGAGGTTGGCTTGTACATAGGGAAAAAAGAGACTCGCCTACTGACTAGTGCATCTGAATGGCCCTCAGGACTGTGACAGGTTCTGTTACATGCCAGGCTTGTACTTCTGAGAGGCAGGTATGTCTGGACAAAGTCAAGCAGCTATGCCTTCTAAATTCTAGTGTGGTTGGGGAGGAGTCAGTCACAAATCAAACTAATGCATTCTGCACAGCTGGGAGCAGTGGCTTAGACACTCACATGTTTGTCGTTTGCATCCTAATGGGTAACAGAGCTAATGAAGAATCATTTTGCTGGCATGCTAGTGCCATTTGAAAATTAAGAAAGGCACAGCCATAATCCCTCACATGTTAGATGAGTGCCTCTAAATGGCACTTGTGTTTGTGGGGTATTTTCTCAGTCAGAGATTGTTTATCTGTATGAGGCTATGTCTGTGCAAACCACTGTGTGTGTGTGTTTATGTGTGAGGGAGACTCTGCACATGCAACCCAATCTATAGTGTCCTGAGGACACACCACTGTAGTCCTCTCCCAGTGCTTAATTTGTGAAAAATTAAGTGCCGGGCCCTTCTCAGAAGGCCACTGCTGCCTGCACCACACAATGCCCCTGTCAGCGCTGCCAATGACAGTACCAACATAACATCTAACCATCGCACTTCTACAAGTGTGACAGTTCAGACTATTTCAGGCTACACGAAGCTATAATAATGGTGTGAGAGGCTGGTATTATTAATTTCCATTACGATTTGCCTTCATAAACATGGTTGTTGTGCTCATCTCAAAATTAAAGAGACAGTGCCCCCATGTGGTGGACTGTAACTAGAGCCAGTGCTGACAAATAAGTGCCAGTGCCGAGGACCGGAAAACACCAGCTCAAATTAAGCACTGGTCCTTCCCCAGTGGGCTGTCCCTTACATTCTCCCCGAACTCATTCCTACACAAGGATCATCAGTCATGCACTCACTCGAGTTACTGACCCCCTACCTAGTGTATTTGTCATTTTTTTACACCCATTCAAACCTTGGGTCCACAACATTACACCCGGCTTTGTGAGGCACTATGCATGTTAGACTATGTGCGTGAGTGAGTCTACATGCTTCAGACTGGGTCTTTGCATGACTTTCTACTTGTGTGAGGCTTGCTTCCTTTGTATTGGTGGCTGATGCACTATGAAACTGGTGCAGTGCAAATCCATGGAGCATAGTTAAGGGTGAGTGAGTGCAGCACTCTCATGTGAGCCTCCGAGCCTAGAGAGAGGCCACGGAAACCTTAAAAAATGGATACTATTTGTTTTTCAGCATTATTCCTAAATGATATGTACTTAAAAGTCATAGTTTTAACTGGCATTTCTAAAGGAACACTCTTGAAATGTTTCCAAAAATGTCTAGTTTTGTTAAGCAAGCCTGAACTTCCCCAGGGGAGTGGGTACCTGGCAGCGAGACACAGCAAACAGAGTGTGCACAATTTATTGGAAAACTGTGTTAGTGGAGAAGGGACACTTTGTGGGCCTGAAATTGCTTTTGACACCACTCCCAGACACAAGCTATGAGCCGTCCAGGGTTACATGGTAGTACCTGATGGAATTCTATAGATTGTGATAAGATTACGTGAGCTAAATTTTGCTCGGGTCAGGTGTGGTAGAAATGGTGAACTGACAAACAGTTTTCCAAGTCTGAAGGGAATGTGCCAGGGCTGTGTCTTGACTCACACTCTCTTCTCATTATATAAAAATGACTTAGTGAACTATCTGGACTTTCCTGGAAGTGATGCACCAGAAATCGGGGCACTCAAAGTCCCGACATTATTGTTTGCGGACGATACACTGCACATATCTAAAATCCTGTCTGGCGTGCAGGCTTTAGTGGACCGCTTTTTCTTATTCTGTGCTGAAAGGGGTCTGGAACTGAATATCAAAAAGACAACATTTATCCCCTTCAACCCCTATACATCCAGGAGATGCAGTATCCGGGGGCGCAATGAACTGCTCAAACAAGTTAAAGATTTTGATTACTTGGGGGTTAGGCTCCCTAATATGCTAGCCCGGACTTTGCAGTTAGATAAGAGTGCATTTAAGTCCCAACATGAATTCTCATGATGATAAAGAAGACCAAGCCTAGGTTACTCTCCCCAGCAGTTGAGATATGTAATGCTAAGGCCAAGGGATCTCCCTTTTTGGTGCAGAGCTTTGGGGCCAGGACCCAGCTAAGAACCTTACTGTAGTAGAAAATAAATTCACAAGGGCTTTGTTGAGCCTATTACAAAGCACCCTCCGACTACCGCAGATCTTAGATGTGGGTATTTTTCCAGTAGCTTTAGTAAGCAAAATGAGACCTTTACTGTATTGGCACAGATTGTGGTCCAATGATGAACTGGCCCCATATAGGCCCCCTCTTGCTGAATTAATGTGTTTGAATGTCTTTCGGAAAATTCTTGGCTAAGGTTTGTTAAGGTTATGATTTTCAAGCTTGATTTGTCTGCCCTTTAGAACTCTGCTGCCTCTATTTCTAGATCTATGGTAAAAGACAGATTGAAGTCTTTTTTGTGGGAAGAGGAATTTAGGATATGTAATCCGGGAAGTGGTTCCATCTTTTGAGCCTTTTCTAGACAAGATTACTTGTCCCCTAGCCAAGCAGTTGTTTATTCGATTCAGATATGGAACGTTACCCATTAATAGTTTCTGCATCTGTTGGGGACCCAATTATTGTATCAGCACTTTCTGCCCTACTTTTAATCTGGAGAAGGAAACCTTATACCATTACTTTTTCTTTTGAAAAGCCTATGTTATCCCTCGCAAGAAGTGGATCAAACCAATGTGTCTTTCATTAGGTATTAGGAGAATAGAAAATGCGTTGAGAATGATGTGATCTGATATGAACGAAATGATTTATATCAGTGTCGCTAAATTCTTATGCTCCACAAAGGCCTCCCCACACAATAACGTCTTTGGCCAGTGACTTTGCCTGTTCCTGGGAGAGGAAACTGTGAGTACCTGGCCTGGGAATGCTCAACCCCACAGAAACAAAGGAGGGCGGCCAGACCTCTGAAGCAAGTCATAGGGCAGGCTCCTCTTTGCAGTTTTGAAGGGAAGGGACCAATCAGCTGTGACTGTCAGGGACAAGGCTTATGCTCTCAAAGAAGATCTTTTAACAGACCACTTGAAGGCATCATCTTGGAAAATCTCACAATGCTGTTGTAGCAGTGGTGAAGTCATCATGTGTCACTCTAGGACTCAAGGACATCTGATGTCAGTTGGCACCCAGGGACTAGGATTTGTTTCTCCAGGGCAAGTGGCCTCCAAACATAACTGGGGGACAGTAGAGGGATAGCCCTGCTGGGGGGACCTGTATTGGTCCTGCATAAGTGTGACCTGCAAAAGGAGGGAGCCCCTGAGTTCCGCTGACACAGGTGGCCTTGCAAGTGGTAAAAGGAGGTTGTGGGACCTGTGGGCTGTAGACTGGCAGGGCACTCTGCCGTGGGGCCTGAGGGTGCTGCTGAAGAAGAACCTGGGCCCAAGAGAAGTGGCAGGCACTAAGACAGAACATAGGTCATGTGACAGGAGCAATTGGGCAGGAGAACACACCGTGACCTCTCCCTCATCCGAGAGAAATCAGTAAAAATCAAGCTCCTCAAGGACTAAAATATTTAGCAGCCCGAAGGCTCTTGGTGGCATAAACACATCCTCCGGAGCAAAATGCAACTTTCCCATGATGAATGGTACAAAGGGGACATAGTTCTCCGGATGGTACAAAGGGGACATAGTTCCCCGGAGGTCTGGCCCCTCGGGAGACTGGCCGGGATCTGGAATATTATTTACAAACTAAAATGCCCCCGGGTTGCTGATCTCCCTAGGGACTGAGGCACAAAAAATGTGCCACCATGCCCTAAGCTCAGGAGGTAGCACCAGAACACCAAGAGCATTGTCCCCCAGGCTGGGGAGCTCCGGGGCCAAAGAGAAGCAAACTGCGATGGGTGGTGCTCACCCGGGCAGACATTGCAACCTTTTGCTCTCCCACATTGCAGTGGGAGAGGTAGTGCAGCAGCTGTCTCCCGTCTGGGGGGGGGAGTGGGAGATTAAAAGAGATTAAAAGTGAAGCCGGATCCTGTTCCAGCTGCCAGTAAACTGATTGGAATGCGGGAAGCAGGCAGAGACCGCACAAGCTGTGGGGCTCCCTCGTGACCCCCCAATGTGCTAAGAGATGTGAGTGGCCCATTTGGGACTGGGGAACTCTTCTAATACAACAACAAAAAGAAATGTACTTCCTGCAATATAAAGCTGCACAGACTCAGGGTAACGAAGTACTCTAGAATCTATAGGGACACCTACAAAAATCTGCCTATTTCTTTCTGTGGTGCCCCAGAGAGGGTAGGGACACCACCAACATTCTACCAAGGAATGTGGGGCTGTCAGGAGTGCAGCAGCCCCTGCAGGAGCCCCTGCAGGAGCCCTAGATCAAAGTTGTATATGAAGCACTGAGTCTTCCAAGTCAGAGGAATAGTGACCTGGGGAGGCTTTCACTTTTTCTAAAAGCGCTCTTGGAGCTGGGGCTTTTAGGATTATGGCTTTATGGTGCCAGGATCCTCACTCTTGTATCCTAAGACTACTTTGCAGCATGTGTAAAAGTGATAAAGAAGACGTGTGCATACAATGTTTAGGGCCAGGTGTGCTCCACAAAGAGGCCAGGTGAATGCTGGAGAGTTATGGTGTGTCCACAAGATCCATTCATTCTGTGGACCATGGTGTCTGGTCTATGGGCCCAGTGTTCTTTAGGGTGTGGGGCACGGGGCAGCATATTCTCATGCACTGAATTTACTCATGATGATTGCTGCAACATGTTTATCAACAGCCTTGTCCTATATTGAGTTGGTGAGTGTACATAACATGTTTATATGTGTAGTTTGTACGGTGCACAATGATTTGCGTGCATAATCTGTAACAATAGTTCATAGTATTTAATGTACTGCTGCAGTAGGTGCACAGAGATGTCCTTTCTGGGGTTACAAGTATTTATATCACACAGTGGGATCTTTCTCAATGGTATTGTTAAAGATAAATCCTGTTACTGGGGTGTGCATGAATGTCACTTGATTGACTTGACGGTCACTTGTGAAGGGGTCTCAACAAGCAATGGGATTGCTTTTTGTAGCGAGAAATGTCTCTAGAGAGACTGTGATCGGTAACACTCCTTTCTACAGGCTTACATCTACAGATTGCATGTGTATGCTAAAGCAAACAATCTTCCTGCTATATTCGAAAACCCTGCATAAAAAATTGATCCCTCCCATATTTATTTTGAATGGCCCACTCCTCCCCTCCTCCCTTCTGCAGTCTCTTGTATATATAGACTACTCTAAATAGCGTGCATGTCTTAATCTATCTTTTTTTGAAACTATATCCAAATATCTGTTCATTCCATTAACCATTTGCTTCTCACATAACCCGCTCTAATGATCACACTGAAGTCATTAATGTATTACAAGTAAACTGGAGTAAATGTATGGTGTGGTTTGCGAGCACAAGACTAACCACAAAAACCAATGGAATGACCACTAACTTTGGGCTCTTGGGTAGTGTGCTACTAGCCGGAAAGCGCTTCGATGCCTCTTCCGCTATATAAATGCATTTTAAATACAATTTATTGGATATTGAAGAGAACAGTGACTCATCACATGTATTAATGACTGTTATTGAAATATGATGACATCCTTCGCAACTTTAATGGCTTTGCACTGGTTTATCATGACATATATCTGCTTTTATTGTTGTGGTGACGCCCTGATAAAGCCAGTAGCTCTGACTTTTGATAGTCATTATATTATGTCGAGGATATGTGGGGGTATTTCAGTTTTAGGGTTCAGGGCCTGCTCTGGGTGTGAATTGTTAAGAAGGTGTCACCCAGTGTATTTCCACCTGCCAACCTGTGCATGTTTGCACATTATTGAGTAGTGTGTGCATAACAATGATTTATTGGGTGATGTTTGGTGGGTGCTTGCAGACTGGGGCACTAGCCCACGCCACCTTCCCTGAGTTGGCCTTTGACTACTCTGCTTAGCTACCCTGAGAGAGACAAGTTCTACAAAGGGTTATCTGATTCCCAGTAAATGGAGAAGGTGTACTTAGCAGATGTGAAGGACCTACATCCTTTACAATAACCAGATTTCTAACAGTAAGTAATCTAATACATTGTAGACCAGTAGAGAACCTAAACCCACTGATACATCCTCAGCATCACGGTCTGTATTTTCTCACTTTTCTTTCCCTAACATAAGCTGCTTATGATGCAATATAATTCACAAAACCTTACTATGACATATCCTGCTGGAGTATTACCTCCAAGGCTTCAGGTTCACAGTTATCTGGGCATTGGTGGACAAAGTATGCTTTAGCAACAAGAGAGCGACAACCCAGGGGACTGCTGAATGCAATGACTGGAATTACAGGAGGAAATGCCCGTTCACTGCACAGGGTCCATTATCCAGCGCTTACCACTGATGCAGACTGTCCCTTCAAAATGCATCTGATGTAAGTTCTGGATAAGAAAAATGGGGAAGAGAGCACACATTTTACCTATCACACAATTAATGACAACATTTGCACAAAACTATAGAGAGGCATATCTTAGGCTCTAAGGTTAGGGGGGTTTGAGTCTGAAATTTCCTAACAAGATACGTAGTGTACCCTGTAACTGAAAGGGCCAGAGGGCAGGTTGGGGCAGCTGAGTGGAGGGCTAATGGCGGTGAATGAGGGGCATTAGTTTTGACCAATTTGAAACCAAACTCAAAAAAGCCATAAAGTGACTTGTTCCTGTGGTTTAATTTGCATAAATCCAACCAAACCACGGAAGGAAACTCTTCACAAGATGTGTCTGTCCACATGCACTATATGAGTTACAATCCTACAAATCTGGTAAAGATGGTCCTGTCCTGTCCCTGTCCCTTTGATTTACCTGAGCTACGATTCACTGTGCATGGAAATATCAGTCTTTTGAGGCGCAAAAACTTACTATAAGGTACTGTACCAGTTCCCACTCAAAAGTGTAAAAACTCCCTCAACACTCTCCTTGAGCCTCTGCATAACACCAAGGGAGGGGAAAGCACCTTGAAGAAATCTGCTTCTTTGGGTGTAGCGGCTCAAATGAAGCTGGGGGAAGACAATTATAGGGCCTTTGTCATCCAGCTTGAACTCAACTACCAATAAACCCCTCTTCCCAATTGTAGATAAAAAGCCTGTTTTCTGTGTTTTTGCCTAAGGCACTAGTATCAAAACTGGAAACTAAATCCAGATACAATAAGTCCGCCAAGTAAATAAACTTCAAGGTGCATAGATGTGGAGTTAGGTATAGTAAATCTATACCTCCTCTCTATGTACTTACATTTCAATATTTTGTCCCTCTATCCATGATATTAGTGTGCCTCAATATTCCTAGCCTCAATATTCTCTAGCATAATCCTACGGCTGGAATTACAAAAGTTCACTGAGACATTTGACATTAGTTGCAAGGAGTCAGATTTTGCCTGAGCTCAGGTCTTTGCAGATCAATGTCTTTGTGAACAACTAGGTTAATAGTGGTCTTTATATCAAGATTTGTCTTCCTATGCTTAGAGAAAATGCACTTGCCATTGAAGCATTGTGTTCATTTCAAGCCAAGCACTTAAAATCTGTGGCATATAGATCCAATGATAGTTTGCAAAACTGCATTGGCCGGTGGCCCGAACGAAAAAAAACAGCGCTGCCTCAGGGAATCCAAGTCTGAATAAGTAAGAGTCAGAGGTCCCATCTTGCGTGTGGGGTCATGGGGTCATTTCTGTGCCCCTTCCCTTCTTGCACTAACACCCAGACGTGACATTCAAGGGACGTCTGACCCGACTGAACAATTATTAGGGGGGTGTTCAACCTCAAATGCACCCCCTTGAAGATACGCCCATGACAGGGCCGGACTAGCCGTAGCGGGCACCGGGCGTTTTCCCGGTGGGCCGGAATGGTGGGGGCCTGTTTTCAAGTGGTGGGGGCCGGTTTTGCAGCCGAGCTGCAATATTGGCCCCCTGTAACAAAACTGGCAGCCACCCCTTATATCAGTACTGAAGCACGCACCCCCTGACTATAGAACCAAGGTCTCTGACTCTGTAGGACTGCTGAATCTTAAGATATCCACTTTTCAAAAGACTCTAACAGTAACCTGGGATATAAAGACATCCTAATGCAATAACTCTCGATGAGGCTTAACAACAAGACATTTAATTTGACATTTGTAGGATCCTGTTTTTTTTTTATTTCCAGGTTGCCCCAATTCCATTGTGCCGTTAACTAAGATCAGGGGCATTGGAATTGTACCGTGGGGGAATCCAAATTATGCGGCAGTGTCGATTGAATTATGCAGCAAGGAAAGGCAAATTGTGCGGCATAATGCGGCAGATTTTGTGATACTATTACTTCTTTATTTTGTCATTGTACCAGGGGTGGCTCCTCCACTAGGGCGGAGGAGCGTCGCCCCACTGCTTTCTCGCAGTGCGAGAAGCAGAAACATAAAATGGTAAAACTACCATTTTTTGTTTCTGCTTCTCGCACTGCGAGAAAGCAGAAGTGTTTGGTTGCGGGGATGGGCGGGGCTGCTCTACGAGCAGGGCTGGGCAGGGGAGGAGTGGTGTGAGCATGACTGGTTTGGTCGGCCCTCTGGGCCAACCAAACCAGTCATGAGCACTCTGCCCTTTCTCATTGCAGCATGGTGATTGGCTTAGGGGAGGGGAAGGAGGCTGCCTGCTTCCTGTTTACCCCCACCCCCTCCCCGCGTGCCCTCCCACCCCCCGCCCGCGATTAATGCCGGCCGCGACTGCATTGTACACAGTTTAACACTGTCTGAGCAAAGGTTTCACCTCATTCATTCCAGTTTAATAACCAAACACAGCAATAAACAACGGAAAGGGGACCAGTCAACTTTTGCAAAGGCTGCCCCCTGCGCGGCAAAAAGTGTCCTCACATTTTTAGGTCGAGCCTGGACAGCGCATGCGCTGCTCTGCGAGGCATGCTGTATTCAGTTAGGGATTTGAAGCTCTACCCACTCTCCGCCCATATTTTCATTGGCTTGTGTCGTTGTCATTTGTAAATGCTAGCTTCCGATTCCTTAATCGCCTTGTTAGTCCCTCCTTAGTACCGCCTTGTCTTCATTTGTAACCTCCCATGAGGACTGGCTCTTTTACTTCTGTTGCTACAAGGTATGTCTTATTTAGTCTGTAAGCACTATTTTCTTTAATGGGTTTTGCCCTACTGCAGGCACGACGTGCTTTCCATACATTCAGCGCGCCATGCGCGCTTTCACTTTCCAAGCAGGTGGGACAATGACGGCCGCCTCTTTGCAATGCCATAGGTCTCGCATTGTAAATACCAATAGCTTATACTCTTGCAAATGCGAGACCTATTGCATTGCAAATATTTTTTGTTGTTTTCAAAGCCCCCATGCCGCACTTTCACGTGCATGAAGGCCGCGCCCCTTTCTTTAGAAGAGCCATGTCTAAAGGGAGGTGCGCGGCAGCTATTAAAGTGAAACCGCAGCATGGGGTTTTTACCCAAAAAAATGCATTTGTTTGACAAACAGATGCTTTTTTTTGTAAAAGCCCCCATGCTGTGGTTTTACTTTAATAGCGGCCACGCACCTTTTGTTAGACACAGCTTTTTTAAAGAAAGTGGCGCGGCCTTCATGCACGTAAAAATGCGGCATGGGGGCTTTGACAACGAAAAAAATATTTGCAATGCAATAGGTCTTGCATTTACGAGAGTTTAAGCTATTGGCATTTACAATGCCAATAGCTCAAACTCTCCTAAATGTGAGACCTATTGCATTGCAAATGCTTGTTAGTAACTTTTGATCAGTTTGAGCTAGAAACTATTTTTTTATCTTTTTTATTTGAAGATTATTCAGCAGATGAGGGATTATATGGCAAATGTTGCAATCCAAAATTAAGCAAAAAATGACGCAGCTGCAAAATTGCTTAATGCCAGTGTCCCTGCCTAAGATTCTGGGGTTTGCAATCAGATAAAATCCAAAAGCAGTATTAAAAGGGTTGCTTTTATTTTAGCCAGTGGATTGTAATCCTTTGTGTTCTCCTCTTATGAATAATTCTGAGTTTGGGATCAGTTAACTGTTTGGAAGAACACCTGGAGAACGCCTACTCACAAAGCCATTTTGGGGTACCTAAAGTAGCACTCCTGCAGCACTCTTTACATACTCTTACATCCCTTTGTGAATTGGTCACAAAAATTTAAAATGGGAATAAAATGGACTATTCCGGGAATGGGCATATACAATTAGTACAAATAGAAAGAACTGTGATGTCTTGGCACTTTTACTGATAGGGTGTTGGACATTTCGGGCTAATTCCAGTGCTTAATTTGAGCCAGTGGTTTCCAGTGCTCAGCACCGGCACTTAATCACCAACACGGGTGCTTTTCATGAGCACCAGTTAAGGACACATTTGTTTACAGGGAGGTAACGTGATTTGCCCAGAATTACAGGAGGATGTTGAGCCGATGCTGAGACTCGAACCTGTTTCCCCAGCTCTGAAGTTGACAGCTCTGGTCATTAGGCCACATCCTCTCCCCACTTTCAAGGTTAGTTTTTGGTTCTGTTTTAGGCGGCACTAACAGGAGAAATGGGCTGTTGCAAGCTGCCTCCTGGTGAGAGCCCCGGCACTTATTTTTTTTCAAATTAACCACTTGCTAATTCAATGCCAAGTAATAGTACATAAAAGAGTACTCCACTTGTTCCATTCCTGAACTCATAAATGTGTCTGTGAATCAGCCCCATTATGTGTAACGTGGGTGCCTAATTTTGTACTTTTGTTATTTTATTGCTTAATTGATTGTCATACTTTTGATTTTGATTACTAATATTGCTGTACTTAGATTCGTATAGTTTTATAATTATAGCGTATATCGCTCCAATAGATTATAATGGAATTCATGTATCTATTTATCAGAGCCCTGATGAAGTCTTAGGTTAATTCCTTAAGACGAAACACGTGTTGGCTCTGTGGCTATCTGTTGTTGAGATGAAGAACTGAAGCATATACTTTACATGACTTGGAATAAAACACCAAAGAAGAACACTTGAGAAGACTACCGTGTGGATTTATTTTTGGCATTACTATATGAGTGTGGCTCAGGACATTGATGCTGTTCTCTGTACTATATGCGTGTAGACAGTGTTTACACTCATTTAACAACGTGGAGTGGTCGTTGTTCAATCTCCTTGGAGCACCTTCATACAAGAGATAATAGAATTGCGGTTTTTTAGATATATAGTTACATCATATTGCGCAATCTATACCCCACTACCTCTTTATCTTTGTTTGTAGTTTTATAATTAGTTGTTCTTTTGAATACAATAAGGACTATCTTTACTGAAACTGTGACAGTTGCATTGTATTTAACTTTGATTCCCCCTTCAACCACTACCTTTGAACTAGGTCTTGACTACTTGACCAAAAAACTGGAGAGTGAAGGAGGCTTGGAAGCCAACTTTCTGGTGCAAAGCTAAGTACGAGGGGGCATATTTATGTGTCCCTTGCGCCGCCGGAGCATCACTTTTTGTGACGCTCCAGCGGTGCAAACTTCAAAATCATATTTATGAGGTCACGCAAAGCCACTTTGCATGGCTTTGAATTGCCTCATAGATATGTAGTAAGGCTAGGCAGCGCAAATCGCTGCGTTGCTTTACTCTGCACTAGTGAGGCGTTCCATGGGCATTGCAGTGGGTGTTCCCATGCAACACCCATGGATTTTGATTTACAAAACCGTGTAAGCCTGAGGATGCACCAAAACCTTACGCCTCCCTTGGGGAGGCACAACAAGGAGAAATAACTTCTAATTTTTTCCTCTTTCAATGTGTGCTGCATCTTGCAGCACAGACGTAGAAAGAGGAAACACAGATAGAGAGAGGAAAAAGCCTCCCAGGATTGTTTCTGTGCAGGAAGGGCACCTTACTGCACAAAAACAATCGTGCCGACAACACAGGCACCCTTGTACCATGGTGCAAGGGTGCATGTGTTGGCGCTAGGCTGTCGAAAAGGCACCAGCGCAGGGAGAAAGGACACCGTACTGCACCATATTGGATAAATATGGTACATTCCTGCTCTTTCACTATGTGCAGCACAGCAGGGTGACTTACTGCGCTGCCCTACGCCAAAACCCAATAAATGAGGCCCCCAGTGACCTGGTTAGTGGAAAACAACTGTCATCACACATTTGCTACATTGTTGCTGCGACTGTAAGGATCTGGGAAAAAGCCTGACAGCATTTCAAGGAGTAATTATTGCACCATATTCTCTCAGTAGGGTAAATATTTCACAATACCAACTGATAGAAATGACTACTGGACAGATCTATTTCTACTACTTTGGGCCCAATTATGAGCAGGTCAGTAACTATTGCATTTGATAAAAATCTGACACCAAGGTGCTTGAACTGTATCGGATGCAATAATTATCACCTATTCTGACTTTTTGGGGAATAACATGCCAATTTTGGTGCTTAATGAACCAATACCTGAATGTTCTGATAAACACTGGGCCTTTCCTACTTACTAAAGTCCAGCAGGTTTGACCTGTCGAAATGCAATGAGGGGTGCAATCTTTGTCACACCTTTTAAAAACTGGGGGGCATATTTACAAATATTGACTGAGCGCGGCGTTAGCCTTCTTGGCTTAACGCAGCGCTCCGCCACTTCTGAAATGCAGGGCTGCACCGTATTTACAACAATAGTGTGCAGCCCTGCATTTCCCCTGCACTGGCACTAATTTCAGCTGCCTAGCACCAACGCAGGCACCCTTGCACTATAGTGCAAGGGTGCCTGCGTTGTTGGGATTGATTGTTTATGTGCCAGAAGGTGTCCCTTCCTGCACATAAACAATCTTAAATGACAATTTGTAACTTCTATGTATGCTGCTTTGTGCAGCACACATAGAAGTTGCAACTCGTCATTTTTTAAATGATTGTTTATGTGCAGGAAGGGACACCTTCCTGTACATAAACAATCATGCAATGCGTTTTGCTGTTTTTATGTGTGCTGCACAATGCGGCGCACATAAAAACAGCAATAACGAGATGAAATACAGCACTTCTCCTCGTTGCGCCCTGTTAAGACCAAGTTTTCCCTGGTCTTAACTTTGGCGCTGCCCCATATTTACGCAACTCTTGTAAATATGGGGCTGCGTCAAAATCAATGGGTGTTGCAGAGGAACGCCCACCACAACACCCATTGCCTACACCTTTCATGCTAAGCATAGCGTGAAAGGGTGCCTTATTTACAAGGCAGTGTTAAGCCATTTATGACACTTATGACACTTATGACAGTTATGACACTTGCATACACGGCGATCGGCACCGCGATACTTCCTGTCCCTGCCTGACTCCAAAATGGCAGCTGTAATTTCCCTGATTGTGTTGCGTCTGAACTCTTCTCGCCGCAATATGTGCTATGTGTAGGGTTTGGAGGCCCCTGCTCTGTTATAATTGTAACTACGACTGCCACAACTACAACTGCCTCAGTGACTCATCTAGGACCCGTGCTGGCAAACACAACCGAATACAACCGAGTGCAGACTGCAGACAAGATGGCGACGAGCACATGTGGTGTTCAGTTCTTACCTGTGCTGTAGTCCCTCACAGCACTTGCTTCCATCATGCTAGCGGGACCCCAGACAGCCAAATCAGCGATTCATCTGACGCCTGTGTGTCTAAGGCCTCCTGTGTAATTAATGCCTTGCAGTGGGGAAGATCTGAAGACTTTGGAACTGTCCCTTCTACCCCTCCTCTCACTACTCTTGACCTGGGGGCGAGCTGGAGGATGAGGCGGACGGCGCTTCCCAGTAACTCCGTGACCGGTGCTCTCGATGGAACTTTGACGATGCCCCCAGGGCGGAAACCATAACTGTCTGTACTTACCGCGGTGCCCGAGCAACCTTGGCCGATGCCCGATGGAGCTGTCCTATGCAGCTATAGAGGAGTTTGGCTCTGGTTCACCCCTCGGCCGTCACCTACCCAGCCAGACATCGGACATTGTTTTCCTCGTTTCCCCGTTGTGTCTTCCACCTGCATTCCTTACCCCTGTTTACCATTCCCTCTCTACCTTTCACTCCCCTTAAGACGTGTGTACGCGCTAATAACTCATATTATTGTGTAATCTCATGTTTTTTCTCCTATGTCTATACTTGACTATGTAATTATGTAACCTGTAACTCGCTGATCCTCATGTAAAGCGCTCTGATACCTCCGGGTCTAGCCAGCGCTATATAAAACTTTGCAAAATAAAATAAGCCATGTTTACTGGTGGACAGTCAAAATATCGATTTTTAAATATTGAAGCACAGTTATATCGAGTTTTAAATATCGTAGGGACAAAATATCGAAGTCAAGAATATCTACAACCAGAATATCGAAGTTAAGGTAAGAAATATCGATGTTGCAAATATTGATGTTAGTAATATCGATAGTTAAATTATCGATGTTAATAATATCGATATTTATATTAGTGTTATGTATTTTAGTATGTATTTAATATGTATGTGTTCTATATTTTTGTTAAGTATTGTACTGTTTTTTTAAATATATGTATACATTTTTTAGAAATTAGTAATTTTGTTAAAAGTAAATTTTGCATTTTAGTACCGTAGCGGGTTGTGGGTTTATAGGGGAATAGGGTGGGAAGTAATTTGATTATAATTAATTAATTCATATTATTGTTAATTAATTATTAATTGGTAATTAATTTTTATTAGTTGATTAATTTATAATTATATTAATTAGAATTAATTTATTAATATTTTTTATTTATTGTTATTGTAAATTAATTTATTGTTAATTTATTATTAATTGGTAATTAATTTTTATTAATTGATTAATTGATCATTACATTAATTGTGTTCTTTTTTATGTGTAGTGGGTTGTGTGTTTATGAGGGAATAGGGTGGGAAGTAATTTAATGTTATTTAAGTAAATATTAATGTAATTTTATTGGTATTTATTATTAATTTTTTAGTTAATTAATTATTAATATGTTATTTATTTTACAAAAATTATTTAATTAATAAGTATGTTAATTTAACCCCTACGCGATCCAACACTTTCCCTACTCTTGCACTCACTGGAGTGGGAATAGTAATTTTTACCCTTACGCTATCCAACACTTTCACTACTGTTGCACTCTTTGGAGTGGGAATAGTAATTTTAACCCCTACGCTATTCAACACTTTCCCTACTGTTGCACTCACTGGAGTGGGAATAGTAATTTTTACCTCTACGCTATCCAACACTTTCCCTACTGTTGCACTGCCTGGAGTGGGAATAGTAATTTTAACCCCTACGCTATCCAACACTTTCCCTACTGTTGCACTCCCTGGAGTGGGAATAGTAATTTTTACCCCTACGCTATCCAACACTTTCCCTACTGTTGCACTCACAGGAGTGGAAATAGTAATTTTAACCCCTAAGCTATCCAACACTTTCCCTACTGTGGCACTCACTGGAGTGGGAATAGTAAATTTTACCCCTACGCTATCCAACACTTTCCCTACTGTTGCACTCCCTGGAGTGGGAATAGTAATTTTAACCCCTACGCTATCCAACACTTTCCCTACTGTTGCACTGTTTGGAGTTGGAATAGTAATTTTATTACCTCTGCTATCTAATATCTTTTGTATTATTTTAGTTAATCTAGTATATAATTAATTTTTAAAAGATTAAAAATAATTTTAATTTTTTTAATTTGTTATATATATTTATTTAGTTTTTACTTATATTATTGTTTTATGTATATAGATGTATTTATAATATTATATATATTTTTTTAATTATAAGTTATTAAAATAATTATTAAAAATGATTAGTAAGTATATATATTATATATTATATGTATATGTTTAATTTATTTTTACATTACATATATATTACTTATAATTTTTAAACATTTTAAAATATTTTTAACTATGTTTATTTTAATTATATGTATTATTTACTTTATTTTACATTATTTTTTTAACTTAAATAAAAAACGATATTTTTAACAACTATATTTTTGACATCGATATGTTTTTTTTGTTGATATTTTTGTACTTACCATAATGTAGATAGGATGTCGATATTCTTGACTTCGATATTTTTGCGTAGATATTTCTGTAGGTCGATATTCTGACCTTCGATATTTTGTCAGTGATTCATGTTTACTGGCTTAACCCTGCCATTTAAATAAGGTGAAGCCTGTAACACCACCAGAACGTCAAAAGAAGTGTTGTTCTGGTGGTGATAGGGGCTTGTAAATATGCCCCTTGGTGTGCTAAACATTGCACCACTTATAACTGTGATCCATGCAAAAACAGGTCCTAGTGCAGGTAACCGGCCACTTGTAATCAGGCCCTTAGTGTTCACTAGTAGACATATGAATGCCATGGCCAAGGCATGTGACTTTTGAGGGATGTAATGTGATTTTAGTAAAGATCCGGAGTAGGTAGTGAACAGAGCTCCGTGGTAGTATCTAGTTTTCTCCTCTTTTAGTTAAGCTGCGATGCTTGCTTCCATTTCACTTTAAATTGTTCTCTCTTGATACTGATCTTTTCTATGCTGGAGAAATACAGCTGGGTCTGCCAACAACAATATCTAAACACTCCTGCACTGGGGAGAAAACTGATTCGGAAAAAGAGTGAGATATGGAGTTTCAAATGCTATCTGTTGTATAATAACTCTGGGGCATATTAGCAAGACCGGCGATAAAATTATCGCCGCTTTAGCGGCAGGAAACTGCCGCTAAAACGGCGATAATGGGCTTGCTAATATGCGTTATAGAATTCCAATAGAAGCCCAGGTTAGATGTCCTGCACATCTAACCTGGGCTTCTATTGGAATTCTATAACGCATATTAGCAAGCCCATTATCGCCGTTTTAGCGGCAGTTTCCTGCCGCCAAAACGGCGATAATTTTAACGTGGGTCTTGCTAATATGCCCCTCTATTTCTCTAGCATGTCTGACATAACTGCAATCAGTCTGCCCCTTGTAAGTCTGGTAAAGTAAGATGTATCATTAGGAGCACATTTTAAATGTTTACCATGTCTGACTTCTCGACACTGAATAGAAGAAAAAACCATTAATTCTACATAACGTGTTGTATTGGGTAACTTCTGAGCACCCCAATTAAATTTATACTGTGATTTAAGTAAATACTACAATATAAAAGCTGTTATTAATATAACAGAGTTCTTATGTACATATTTTGGGTTTAGATTTAAATTGATTCCCTACCTCAGGTCAGTGTCTGGTAAGAGCTAACACTTTGGTAATCTTTAAAAACTGCTACTGGACAAGAAAACAAGTTGCGTCAAAGTCAATAGGTTGGTCTTTTATAGAAGATTATAAATTATGAATATGTTTAAGGGGTACATAGAGTGAGGCATTCTGATTCACTTATATGATTTATTGTATGAATATATCAGTATAGTTTTGAAGTGGGAAAGTTAAAAATAAAATTAGTAAAGACTGGGAATGAACCTTGAAAATAGCTTGTCCCCTGTACAGTGCAGTGGTGTGTGTTAGAGCATATGTAATATGTTGGGATATTGGTTAAGGTGGGAGTGAGCCCTTCTCAAGCAACAGCCGCAATCTTTGACAGGGTGAATCACAAAAGGCACTCAATTAACCTGTGCTTCACCCTCTGGTAGCTTCGCACAAAAACAATGAGGCCTAACTTAGAGGAAATGTGTAAAGTATTTATGCAGCATTTAAACAGCAATACAGTGAAAGCACAACACAATATAAATCCCCCATCAATTTCGAAAAATACAGTGAACTTTAATAAATTATTTGACACCTAAACAAAATAAATCCAATCAGTGGAACCGGAGTTCTGAATTTTTTAAAAAGTTTAAAGTGGAAATAACACCTAAAAGACCAAAGTGCCAACAGCGGACCGGGGCAAAGTCGAAAGTTATGGCTGACAGTAATGGAACGCTGTTCGGATACACAAAGTGGATTAGGCCTGGTCTCCGCTTACCTTCGTAATTAAAAGATTTTTTGAAAATTCAGCGGAGCACGGCACGCGGCGGTCTCAGAGGAGGAGGTGTTATCATTGTTATCATTAGGTGGCCATGGATGAAGTTGCGGTGAAGATTCTACGTTCAGACTTAGGGGCCGATTCCGATTCGGGCCGGAAATCTCTCCGACCGAGCCGGACCCGGAGAGATTTCCGACCGAATCGGACCCGTGCAGCCCGACCGAACGAGTACGATGCGTCCGTATGCTATCGTACTCGAGTCGGTCGGACTCCCATTGAAGTCAATGGGAGCTGGTCGTACAACGCGTACGCGGGCTCCCATTGCCTCAATGGGTGCGAGGTGAACAAGGGCACCCCCTACAGCGGGTACGCAGCGAAGCGACTCGCGCCGTACACGCACAGATAGGGGGGACCCATGGGTCCCCCCTGTGTGCGACTCGCACGGCTACACGTACAGGGGGGTCCGACACGGACCCCCAAAGTACGGCTCCGACTGCTCTTTCGAGCCGGACGGCGCGTGTCGGTCGGACTGCTCGCGGCGCGCATCGTACTTACCCGGCCGGGGAACGTCTCCATTGTGCGGTGCGAGTCGTGTCCGAGCGAGTCGGTCGGTGCGGTTAGACCCGGGAACGAGTCGGTCAGAGCGGTTGGGACGCCCGAACGAGTCGGTCGGCGATTTCGCATCATACTCGCTCGTCCGGACGCGCGTACGAATCGGTCGGGAAATAGGGCTCCGAATCGGATCCGGTTATGCCGAATCCGATTCGGAGCCCTACCGGCCGAGATCGGAATCGGCCCCTAAGTCTCTTCTATGGAAGTCAAAGCCTCCAGTGGGACGAAGCTGCAGGCAGTAGCCAATGAGGGCTCCAAGAGGCCTGATACCCCTTCTGTGAGGAGATTCTGAACAGGATTTGCTGCTTTAGAGAAGAACATAGTGGGAGCTACCATGAAGTCAAACTTCACCAAGTATCTAGTGCTGGTACCACATGTGGTTGTGACTTTACCAATGATTGTTGAATTGCATCACAACCATTGCCAAAGTCAAACCATTCCAAAATGGCCACTGTGAATGCATGTACATGAGTGGCAGCCATCTTGTATTGGACTTTGAAAAACCATTTCAGAATAGCTGCAGTGCATGCGGCCACTCTAACTTTTACTATAACAAATTTAAGAATACGAGCCGGACAACTGCTACAGCGACGCCTACACAACAACAAGATTCCATCTCTACAAGCTCACCACTGGTTACTCACAACCTGATGAGCCTTCTTTAAGGCATGCCCACATGGCCAGTCATGGCACAGGACCATCATTAATCAAATGAAACATTGATGATAAACTCCAAAATAAGATGGCCATTAAAATTGAGGCCCCTCATGTTTGTCCTCTTTATCAGAAAGTATGCATTGGTAGAATGCCCATCTCTGTTCAAGAAGCCGAACTCTGGAACACACCTCTGCCAAAGATACGGAACATCCAGAATCACCCAAAAATACAGGAAGGCAACAAAGACCTGGTGGTTTCCCTACAAATGATTTCTTTACTGTAAGCACCAGTTCCAAACCCTTCATACCCCACAAGAAAGAATACGTCACCCACTCAAAGCATATTCAACTGTATGTGTTACTCCTCTTTGCTTCACTCCACTCTTAAGCCCAGCTACACGTTTGCTGCAACAGGATAGGAGCACACTTCTAGTCTACCCACATAACACCAAAGTTCTTATGGTACAGGCCAACTATAAACCCAGACTCTATCATTGAAAGGACTAAGAAAGGAGTAGAATTCTGCCAGTCCTATGAGATGCTCCTCAGGGCCTTGCCTGGAGCTGGTAAGTGCTTTACAAATGTTACTACAATACTATATCATGGCTTTTTTTCTCTTTCTCCCCAAATGTATCAAATTATATCAAATAATTATATGGTTAAATGAGAAGCACAGCTTTACTATACATATTTTGCAATAAACTTTTAAAACCAAACAGTAAACTCATTTAGTAACATTGTTTAACCTAGTGCACGGCAAACATTTACAAACCAATTCCTAAAGCCATTTTTGCATCTAAGTCCGAACAAGGGGTATGCTTTACAAATATGCGCTCATGTTGCAAATTGTAAAAAGTAAGTTTTGCATTTGTAAATCAATTTACTCTCAATAATACACCAATACGGTGCAATATTCTGGCTCTGGTTTTGAGTGGCGGAATTTTACCCAGAGCGATAACTCTGGGTGGAATTCGGCCATCTGCAATTTCAAATGTGTACAGGGCAGGAATTTTCAGCTCCACAAGCTCTGGTCCTCATAAATCCAGGCCCGGACATGCTCGCCCTATTTTTTGTTGCAGCAGGGGCAGTAGTTACAGTCAGCAGCAAAGTCTGGCCCTCGCACAGCCTCTGCAGCAGCACATGGGGAACAGGCAGTGCTCCCTCCAGACAGGCTGAAGCCTGTCCTGATTACCAAGCCCTCATACTGGCACTGTCCACAAGCTCACAGTAGGTGGATTGGCCTGAAATCAGGGAAAACGCCTGGAAAAGGAGCTGGTGTCTCCCGGTCCGTTTATTCCTTATTCCAGATATAAAACATATAATCACAGTTTTTTTATGCAGTTATACCGGCAGAAATTGGGGATTCTGGTCCTTTGGTATCCCCGCACAAAAAACCTGCACAATTATAATCAGGTCCTAAGTGGGATTAAGTCAGCTTTATTCAAGGGCAGGAATGTATGTTTTTATCTGTGCATTTATTTATTTATTTTTGTGTATATCAACAATGCAAGCCTTTTGGCAAGACATGCTGAGCAATATCAATCTGTATCTAAGTATCCATTGTTTGTATGGTGATTTTCCACAGGATGTGCATAGATATTTTATCCCTTTACATATATAGGAATTACACCGAACTTGACACAAAGTTAGGCCCTAACTCAAGGATTGTGTTTACTTTGATGTGGTGTTAATCTGTTCAGTAGTTTTTAAGAAATTTGTATTTAAAGAAGTGCTCATGTTGGGCATGAGGTTACATTTTAGATATATCCGGACCATTCATTTGTAGATACCTGCAGATCCAAGGTCTGTGGATGTTTTGCAAATCAAAAAATGTTGAAAATTAGCTAATCTGATTAGCTAAAGGAGCTATTTGTCATATCCTGGCTTTGTTGATATGCATGCAATCTCTTGCTCTGCCAGTGGAATGTTCATCCAATGATGTGTTACAGAATGTTGGGAGCCAGAGTTGTCAGTTGAGAAGGGCTGAGCACCATCCTGGCTGCTCCTGGTGGGGTCTTGTATTGGATTGAACTGGATGACTTGTAACTTACTACTAATAAACATCTAAAGATCCTCTACACGTCTGGACTCACTCACTACAATTTTTGGCGACGAGGATAATGGGAAGTATGAGTGATTTATTTTAATTGTCTCACTATTTCCTGTTACAGCCCAGTTTTCCTTTTGATATCTCTTATTGGGGTCATCTGTGGATTCTGGTTTCTTTTCTTCTTTTCTTTTCTTCTATGTTCTTTTCTCTTTTCCTCTTACTGTTGTGTTCTTTTGTTCTTTGGAGGTTTTCTTCTTCTTCTTTTTGTCAGCGTCTAGCATGACTTGTCTCTTTTTATACATGCCTGGCCAGCAAGTATATTTTGAGGTAGTCGTTGGTGTTTTCTCTTTTCGTTTCTGTTGTTGTGTTAGAAGGGAGGATGGCATTCTCACCTTTTGTTTTTCTTATGGCATTCTCACCTTTTGTCTTTCTTCTCTGTTTTCCTCACTTATATTTTCGCATCTTCTTTTGGTTGTTCTGTTATCTCATTGGTTTGCGATGTTTTTGATTTACTCTTTGTCTTTCCTCTATCTTTCTTTTCGTTCTCTTTTCTTTCTTCATTGTTTAATATGGAAGGAAAGGGGATATGTTATATCCTGGCTTTGTTGTTATGCATGCAATCTCTTGCTCTGCCAGTGGAATGTTCATCCAATGATGTGTTACAGAATGTTGGGAGCCAGAGTTGTCAGTTGAGAAGGGCTGAGCACCATCCTGGCTGCTCCTGGTGGGGTCTTGTATTGGATTGAACTGGATGACTTGTAACTTACTACTAATAAACATCTAAAGATCCTCTACACGTCTGGACTCACTCACTACACTATTTCTCCCATTGGCCATTTTCGATCTGCAGATCCAGATCTGCGGATCTGAAATGATCTGATTGGCCGTCCGCATCACTGATAGAAAGTGTTGCGGTCACCATTACAGTACTTGGTTACTTGGTCCCTATATGTGCAGGTATAAGACTAACTATAATTGTTGTTTTCATCTGATTGAAAGCTTCACACTGTATTCCATTAGCTGATAGCTTAACAGGGCCATAGTAAGCTTGGTAACCATGATCCCTCATGTTATTTATTCAACATTTCAGTAAGCGTAACCAATTTTTCATACCTGGCAAGAGAAGCAGGGTTTTTGTGAGAAAAATAGAGTTAGGGCCTGATTTAGATCTTGGTGGAGGGGTTACACAGTCACAAAGGCGACGGATATCCCATCCGCCGAAATATAAATCCCATAGGATATAATGGGATTTATATTTTAGCAGACGGGATATTCGTCACCGTTGTGACTGTGTAACCCCTCCACCAAGATCTAAATCAGACCCTTAGTATTTGTGGATTTGAATGATATCTGCGCTTCAAGGCGGTCCGGCGCTTCCGTAGAGGAAAGATCCGGACACCTGCACACTAAATACATTTTGGCAGTGGCGGCTCGCATAGGGCGTGCTGCGGGGCCGTGGGGAGGGGAGGGGCAGGGTGGGGGGGTAGTAAACTCGGACATACGACGGAACGGAGGAAAGTAATTATTATGTTCCTCCGTTCCATTGTATGTCCGAGTTTACTACCCCCCGCCCTGCCCCTCCCCGCCCCACCCCACCGCCCCGCAGCACACCCTATGCGAGCCGCCACTGCATTTTGGCTGAAACCAAATAATTGCTGTCACATAATCCTGCTATACTGGCTTGTATTAAAAGAAAATGTTCTATTATACCAGAGCGAATTTTACATCTTTTTAGCAAACTACTCCAACTGACCGTTTTCTAGCGGGAGCCCTATACAGTAATGACAATTGTCTATTGATATTTTTTGGCTGCCTGCTATTTTGCATTAAACCCTGTTTGGACTGTGGCTTCCCTACATGTGTTTTCATTTTAACAGACCTGCATGAAATTGAGAAAAAAAGAGTAGGCAAAAGCAAACTATTTCAAAGTCATAAGCATTTAAAAAAAATTCTGAATCTTCTTTCTCCCTCCCCCATTGGAGCTGCATGATTAATCGGTAAAAAATGAGGCATTAAGTAGAAGTGAGAGGTTACTGTATATTTAATTTAGGAACCCTGGTATGGCAGTAGAAGAGTGCATGCATTTTGTGATGTGTGTGCTTGACATGTGGGGTGGGGGCAAAAGGGATGGAGAATGACATCTTCAATGGCAGGCTTAACGGTAGGAGGGAAGTAGGCAAGTGTTCTAAAAACTCAGAGTCAAATTGAGCAGGTTGCCATTTGAGTGTGCAGAAGACAGATGGGTGTTATGCAGTGAGTGCTCAGCAAGAAATTGTCCAAGTAAGATATATTCCTGGCCATTCTTTAGAATGAGGTTGAGCTTATTCATAAATGTTCTAGAACAGGGTTCTCCAAAGTCAATCCTGGAGGGCCGATCCATGCCAGATTTTTAAGATAACTACATTTATCTAAATGGGGAAATGCAAAAAATCTGGCATGGATCCGATCCTCCAGGACCGACTTTGGAGAACCCTGTTCTAGTACATCAAGGTCGTTGAAGAGTGTGAGATTAGGATGGATGCAATACTGAGTGGTTTCTTTGTGAGGATGTCAATGTCTCCTCTTTTTTGTTGACGCTCGGCATGTGGGGCATTGATACAAAGTCCGTGTGAAGGGCTACTTGTGTAGCTGTGCCTTTAAGGTTAGTCCATGCCTTTGTGAGCAGTAAAATTTAAAGGAGGAAGTTGCGTTTCAAAGACACATGCTCATAGAGAGACCCAAGAGGCAATTGGGCACAGGGACGGGTACTTTATTAAGAAACAAGTAACGTAACCGTACCAGGATAAAGTATGTAAATAGCTCAGCCCTCAGCTGTAGACAAAAACTCAAATTGACAAGGGTAGAACACTCACACTAATGACGTCACACATTCCTCATGATTTACAACATTCCTCACCAGGCTAGAACAGAAGAGAGGATAACACACATTGTTCCCCCCACGAAGAACAGCAGTACAACAAAGTTCAAGAACTTAAAAAGATCATACGAAACAGAGCACAAAATGGCCAGACTAGCAAAAGACACCTTATTTGACTTATAATACACAGATAAAACTGAAACAATGAAAGTAAAATAGAACCTCATGAACCACGCACACACCATACAATAAACAGTCTCAAAACTAAACACCACCATACACAAATTCACACAGGGCAAAATGGCAACACACGCAAGGTCACACACACCATCAAACATGGAACTCAACTGCACACATATGCAGGGCACATATAACCAAGAACAACATCAACACCAATAATTTGCATGGGCATCACACCTAGTGGTGTATGCATACTTTATAGAAAGAGCACATGGGCCTTCAACTCAGTGGAATATGCACCCTCCACACAAACTGCAGATGAGAATAAAACCCAGTGGAGTATGCACACTCCATGCAACAGCGCATGGCCCTCACCCCCAGTAGAGGGTGCACGACCAGTACAGTATACACCCTCCACACAAACAGCACAAGGGCATTTAACACAGTGGAGGACACACTACAAGCAAACAACACACATAGTTATTCAGCCCTGTGGTTGCCAGAGCCCGGGCAAAATTTTAAAAGAAAGTATTGCACCCCCCCTAACCTGTGGACCATTAGCTCAGGAAGTGCTAACGGTCCATGGGTTAGGGAGCGCAATACTTTCTTTTAAAATTTTGCAACCCCTAAGAATTTTGCGCCCAGGGCAACCGCCCCTGTGAACTTCCCCATGCTACGCCACTAGAGTACACATCCTCCACACAAACAGCACAGGGGCATGCATTTCAGTGGCGTATGCACGCTCTGTGCACATGGCCATTCAACCGAATGGAGGACGCACCGTCTACGCAATAAGCAACATGGACATTCAACCCAGTGGTTTATACACCCTCCACACAAACAGTGCATGGGCATTAGAATACCCTGAGGGCCGCACAACAACCAAAAGTACGCCAAGGGACGAAATATGGACTCTGTCGCTAAGCACCAAGGTATGCTCAACACTACACACAGGGCCCTCCTATGGATCCATGGATTTACTACACAGAGTAAAAGATTGCAAGCAACTCAGCAATCAAATTGACAATGGTGATGGAATGCAAAGCACAAAATGAACACACAATATAAACCAGAACTGACATCGGCTGTGATGTACTTAGACTCCCATAAACGATTCACTCGGTCAAAAAAACATATGTGACTGAAAGTGAAGCAGCTGTAGCTGGACCCCCAGTTCCAAGAATCCTACCTTGATAATGAACTTTTACAATCTTTTTTAATGTTAGCAGGAATTGTGCATGGAGCAGATTAAAAAACATTAAAGGCTTCATTAATCTTTGAAAATCGAACCTATTCACTGGCAGGCAGTTCCTCAAATGACAAAAACAAACATTCCAGAGCAGAGGTGGTCTCGCGAGTGATGAAACAACATGTCAGACCTACTTCCATTTGGATAGGCTGGCAGCGCATCTTTCCTTTCACTGAATCCAGTCGCTGGGATGCACTTGGGGTCCAGGACGCTGATTGCTTGGACGATCACACATCAAGTGGCATCTCCGTGCCCTAATAGAGCACTGCACACCAGGCGGTCCTGTCGGGAGAGGCGAACAAGCACAGCGCAGCATTTATGTTCAAATATCACCAGTTGAAGTTGTTTCTCCAATAAGCTACTTACAATCACCCAGGACACGAATAAAAAAAAGTGAAATCGATAGCCCGCGGGCCCCATTTTTACTGAGACATTTTTAATGTATAGTGAATTAATAAACAACTGTTGTTGTGCTAATCATCGTCACCATGTTGCAGACTGTCAAAAGTGTCGGTGTTGACAATTAAATACCGGCACAAATTAAGCACTGGACAGTGATGGAACATACTCAGGCATGCATGCGCACACACATGTGCGGTGTCTCACTCACACACACACACACATGCTAATAAGCTGAGACGTTGACTAATCTAGACTCATACCACAAAGACTGGTACATACCAACACACGCTGCTGAGTTGAGACCTGACATGGATAGCCTCACATACACGCACGCACATACCCTAACCCAACAAGTTGGGCCAACATCTTCAGTACACATTTAAAACATACACCCACGAAGGTAAAACAGTTCATGACATTCATAGTACTTAAACTGCAAAGGTCTGGACCTTGCACGCTTATTTACACGGGAAGTCTCTTTTCCATAATTCCCAAAGTCAGACACCGCATTGCCCCCTTCTTGTTAGCTTCTGCTTGTTCCTTCACTGATCTTGTATGCCTCCCCTTCCTCCTACTGTAAGCAAAATCCATTCAACCCTAATCACCACTTTCCAGATGGAGATGTAGCCATGTGACTTGAGTTGCCACAATTGGTCCCTGGGGACCCAGGTTTGAATCCTGGTCTCGGTGCTAGATCCAACATTGAGCGATTCTGTGAAAATCACTTAGAGCCTGATTTAGAACTTGGCGGAAGGGTTACTCCGTCACAACGGTGACGAATATCCCGTCTGCTGAAATATAGATCCCATTATATACTATGGGATTTATATTTCAGCAGACAGGATTTCCATCATGGAGTAACCCGTTCGCCAATATCTAAATCAGGCCCTTAATCTCCCTAAGTCTAAATGTGTGTGCAATGTATTTGGGTAATTTATGCTTGATTTACACAATCATCTCCCAAACCTTTACGTAATGTACAGGGTTCTGTTTCTTTACAGCTAGGTTTGTGCTATATAAATACCATCATTCTTGCTCTCTTGATACATCATTATCTCAGGCTACACTCCACACAACAGTGTGAACGGCTTACACACCATATTTGGTCATCAACAATCTTTACCGAATTGAACAACACCTGCCCAACTCTTCGGGGGTCTGATGAAAGAGCTTTACTCTGCTTTATGTGATAGTTCTGATGAGCTCACCTCTTACATCACCAGATCTGCAATTGACACTTAAATTCCTTATCATGTGGTATAGCTGTCCATATTCTGGGTATGACATTGCTTTATGTTAAAAAAATTGAATTGATCCACTGCCATACAATTTTTGCACATAATGCCTATCAATACCGCTTGTAGATTATTGGAAAACACCCTCCTCCTCGACTTGAGGGCCTTTTGCCAGTAGAATCTGGTGATATGACTTTGTCCGTCGCGACTAATAATATTGCTTGGACAGTGATATTGTTCATATCCTATTGGTATAAAATCAAGAAAATCTTCCGTCCACTGGTTTTACACCAGAATATCGAGGAAAAAAATATCATGATGCCAAAATAAAATGGTCAAAATAACGATGACCATATTATTGGCAAGGTAAGTTTATATTGGTATGTACACGTTTACTATACTCAACTCCGCATAGATGCATCCTGATGATAAATATATATATATATATATATATATATATATATACCTTAAATGTATGTTGATGCGGAGTTAAGAATAGTAAATCTATGCTTAGCTATATGCACTTACCTTTGCAATATTTTGGTTATTGATATTTAGGACCCGATATTTCGTCCCCACGATATTTTTTCTCAATATCTTTTCATACAATCCTTCTCTTTCTACCATGTCCAAAATGTTCTCCTCAGCAAGACAAAAATGTTTCCAAAAGGGCAAGACATTGAATTCATTACCGTTTTCTCAGCAATAATGCAACCGTCCCAATGCCTAGATAGATCCAACCCACCACAGTTAATTAGTTTGGTGCCTTCATTCCAGACCACTACCCAAGCCCACTGTCCACTCTCCACCAATTAATTCATCCCCAAACCATGCAAATAATACCTTTATTTCCTCAATACCTGTGATTGAACCTATCGGCACTCTTGATCACCTTCAGGACTGATAGAATCTCCCAGTACCATAGTCTACATGCCGAAGTACCCCAGAAACACAACGCTCAGCTGCAATTTGGCAACTCTTGTTTAGGTTTGGTGTACATTTTCGGGTTTATCCTTGTGTACTCATCGATGTGACTTTCACATAGCAACAAGAAATATTCTTTTGGAAGTCAGAGCTGATTATCAGTTCAGTTTCTGTTGATTTATTTTAAGTTTCTGCTTCATCATCCAGATTTGCATTTTGGAAGGTTGTTTTGTATGTGATTGAAGGAGATGTTGTTGTCAATTCTTATGTAAATCTACAGGTCCTCCACAAATTAGTGGTAAGAAAATCCTAGTGTCATTATTACATCAGACAGAGGATTAAGGTACAAGATAAATAATTTGTGGGTCAGCACTGATTATTTTGGGACCCCAAGGAGTGTTTTAATCATTTGAGAGAAGGAGGTATTTATTTTAGCTACATGGACAAGATCACGTTGTAACTATGACTTGAAGTACTGAAGGTCCATCCCACCAATGCCAAAATGCGTAGAGCAGGTGTTCAGTAATATGTCGTGGTCAGCCATATCAAATGCTGGCAATATGCCAAGCATAATTAGCAGGCAGGCTTCAACTTTCGTCCTAATTCCTGTTCTTGAACCCTCTACCTTGGAACTCACTTGGTGCTCTTTACAGAGTGTCATTGAGAAATTGAGGACGTGGCTAGACGATGCAGACTATCTGTTAGAGGATGTCAAATCTCTGCATCAATGTTAATGACACCCTGTGAAGGGCAATTAGATGGATCCTAAGTAATATTAAAATCAGAGGAAGAAACACTGTTTTATGTCCATAGTAAAGACTATAGGTCTGCTACCGATTCTAATAATGTTCCCTTTCACTCCCCCACATTGTTATTTCAATCATGTTTGATTTGTATCCATTATTTTGTAAGCATAGTCTATGATCTTTAATGGCAATTATTAGCATAGATGAATTTAGTAAGTTGTTTGGCGACACAATACTCCAGGTTGTGACTCAAAGTAGCCAACTGATGATATTATAATTGCATTTGTGGTTATGGAATGCCTTGGGTTTTTTTAATATTGGATTGATGAATACCTTCTTTCTGGAGGCTTGCAGAACGCCTTGGCTAAGTGAGGCATATGTTATCTTATGTGTATATGTATAGCGCATTAATCACCTGCAAGGGTTTCCCATCACTTGAGCAGGGGTGTAGACATGTGCCCCCACCACATTATTCAAAGAGCTGGGCCTTCAGCTTTTTGTCTTGGTAAACTCAAGTAGTGAGGAGGAAGCTCTGGTGGGTTGTGGGAGGTCGATCTATGTTTTGGGTCCTATGTAAGAGAATGAGCAACCTCCTGTTCTGCATTTGTGAAGGCGGGAACTGTGTGTGAGTGAGTGTGAGGCTGAGCGTAGATGTCTAGATGGGTTATGAACGTGTTTCCGGCTGTTTAGGTAAACAGGTCCTGTGTTGTGTAGGGCTTTGTAGGTGTGTGTTAGGAGTTTGAATTGGCTGCGATTGTGGATGGGGAGCCAGTGGAGCTCCCGAAGGTGAAATGTAGGTATGGCGAGGAAGGTTGAGTATGAGTCTTGCGGTGGCATTCTGGATGGTCAGGAGATGTTTGGAGATTCTGGCATACAGTGCGTTTCTGTAGTCCAGTTGGCTTGTGATGAGTGCTTGCATGATAGTTTGCATCGTGTTCTGCAGGAGCGTTTGAGGAATTTACCTAGCATTTGTACAATGTGAAAGCAAGCAGAGATTACTACATTGACCTGTGCCATCACGTTGAGCTTGTCATCCAAGATTATTGCCAGATTTCTGGGGTGTTTGGTGGGTGTTGGAGTGGGTCCGAGTACTGCCAGCCACCAGGTGGCGTCCCACGGGTACTTCTTGTTTCCAAAGACCAGTACTTTAGTAGTGTCGGAGTTCAGTTTCGAGCAGTTTGTTCTCATCCATTCAGCCACGAGGGTCATGCAGTTGGTTCTGGTGGTGGGCTTCTTGTCCATCAATGAGAGGATGAGTTGGGTTCATCTGCGTAGGAGATGACGGTGATGCCTTGGACTCTGATGATGTTGGCGAGTGGAGCCATGTAGACGTTGAACAGGGTAGGGCTGAAGAAAGAACCCTGAGAGACGCTGCATAATAGCTTCTTGGCTTTGAATGTGAAAGGTGGCAGTCTGACTCTTTGGGTTCCTCCTATGAGAAAGGAGCCGATCCAGTTGAGTGTTGGTCCTTGGATACCCTAATCGTGGAGTCTTCTGATGAGTGTGTTGTGGAAGACTCAACACCGGCGTGAGGTCAAGTAGGATGAGGGAGGCTGTTTCTCCTCTGTCAAGGATGGTCATGATATCATCGGTGGCCATGATGAGTGCAATTTCTGTGCTGTGGTTCTTTCTGAATCCTGGTTCGGGTGTTGTCCAATAAGTGAGAGAGCTCGAGGTGCTAGTGTGCTGATTGTTGATGGCATTTTCAATCACTTTTACTGGGTAAGGAAGCAGGGAGATTGGCCTGTAGTTGGCAAGTTGGCTTAGGTCGACTGAAGATTTCTTGAGGAGGACATTGGCTGCTGTGTGCTTCCAAGCAGGTGGTGGATGTGGTGGAGGAGTTCAGGATGTGGGTGAGTGCTGTGCTGATTATGGATGCTCCGAGGATGAAGATGTGGTGAAAGCAAGGGTCCGATGAGGACCTACAGTGGATGGTCCACATAATTGAGGTTGTTTCTTCACTGATGAGGGTGATGGGCACATGGTTGTCTTGATTGGTGATGGGCAGGTTGGTGATGACATCATTGGGATCTGATTGCTGTAGATGTTTGTGATTTTACTGTGGAAGAAGTTGGACATGTCATCACAGAGTTCTTGCGAGGGTGCGATGTTGATGGCAGCAGCCGTGGGTGTGGTGAAATCTTTGATGATCAAGAAGATTTCCTTGCTGCTGTTGGAGCTCCCCTCAATGCGTTCCACTGGTGTTTTTCTCTTGATTTCTCTTAGCTGCTGGTGGTATTATCAGAGTGCAGTTTTGAAGGTGGTTCTGTCGGTGTCTTCGTTGCAGATTCTCCATTTGTTTTTTCTGTTTGTTTGTATTGCCTTTTGGTATCCTGGAGGTCCTTGGTGTACCAGCTGACTTGTTATGGGCTTGTTCTCCCATTGAGAGAGAAGGGTGGTGGGTGCTTATTCAGTATACGTTAGGGGAATCCGATCAAGTCTCTTTTGGAGAGAGGGGTAAATGATGTCCAACTATCAATAGATAACTTCATATTTAGGTGTAGATTAGTTGGGCAGAGGTGTATCCATGCAATGAGCCGTCTCATTCTGTATCTCAAGTATCTTATTGTCAAACTCCTTTGCCTATTCATTATAGTGAGTGTCCTGTATTTGGGAGATCGTCGTAGACAAATCAGTAGGTCAATCTCTTACTATTTTAGATTGTTTTCTGGTTTGGTTTTGGCTGCTTTTATTTGATTTGGAAGCAGTTTTTGTGTTCAGGATATTATTTTTGTAACTGTCCCTCTGTTGTTTTAACTTTTTTTGCTAGATTAGGCGCTTCCTTCATTTAGGTATTAGGGATCAGAGAATGTACCTTTCCACATTTTTAGTGGGGGGGTCAGAACGAACATTTTTCACTTTATTCTAATTCTCTTTCTAGATTAAGGAGCAAGGGTGCACATGCGCTGAGCAGGCAGTGCTAGTTCTCGAAGTCAAGTAGTGGTAGTTGGACCACTTCCCTCTAGAACATAATCGCAGAGGGCATCTAATTGCAGAGAAGGGGCAGCTACCTGATTGCCATCTCCCCTTCTCCACTGCACTGACAATACCAAGTATATCACATGTCCTAACTGCACAAGGCATCCTGTTCTGCTAATATGAATCAGCTTCATCCCCACTGGCCAATCAGCCTTCTTGGAAGCAAAGTGCTGCTTCAACTCTAACCTTCAGAGCGCACTAAAGTTGTGCGTGTGATGGAACAAATGCAATGAAAATTCTGAAACTGGCATACTGGATACATAATTAAAACAGAAATAGAATAGATTTCTCTTGAAGGGAAGAATAGAATAGAATAGAATACAAAACAATTGAATCCACTTCTATTTAAGGGAGAGTTGCATGGGCAACCTATGCATGTGTCTATGGAAACAGTTTGTAAGGCATTGCTGGGACTCTGTAACCTTAAATGCCATCAGTGAGAAAGTTGACATTTCTAAGCCAACTAACCTTGTTCATTTTAGAGTGTAACATACCAGCAGCAAAAACACTGCTAAAGAAACAAGCTGAAGAAAAGATGTGTGGAAACCTTCAATACATAACCCTTTACTATTTAATACACCTGAGAAGGACAAAGCACCACAATGGAATGGGGAAAATATGTTTGCAATTGAGCTGCCTATAATGAGAGCAGACTTTCGAGTGACCACTTGCACGCGGGCACTGTAGTGCCAACATTCCAGTGTGTGGATAATTGGGAACTCTTGTGTGTTACTCAAAGGGCACTTACAGTAACCAGTGTTATGTTAGGCAACCATTTCCTATTTGCTTTTGGTTTTCTGCTTTTTAGAAAAGTGGTTTCTGCATTACCTTGGAAACCATCTGTGCTCCACGACACCGCATCCTCCTCCCACATCCATGGGTCTTGCAATGCTACAGTGATGACTGACTTGAATGTAGGGACAGAGAAGAGGAGAGGCTTGAATAAGGAAATGGCTCAGACAAGGGCTTGGTAAACTGTGGTGAGTGGGATGTAAAGTATATTTTGGCTCATTGACAGACATTTTAGGATATTTTAGGACTATAAAGTGGTCACAGATAATCTACCCTGTGGCTCAAAGCTGGGTGGGTGCACTAAGGGCTCTGTGAGGGAGATGGGTCGGAAATGACTGCCCTCAGCTCTTTATCAGATCATTTTACATCTGCACCATGAATGAGAGTCAGAGTTCTGTGGTCACACCATGTGGCTATCACCGCATGAAAATATTGTGTTATAGGACCAGCTAATCAGTGAAATTGTGTGTGTATGTGTGGGGGGTGTATATGTGTGAGTGTGTATATGTGTGTGTGGGGGGGCATATCAAAAGCAAATGTATAAATTGTAAAGATTCATAAATAATAAATTAATGCTTTAATGTTGTTCTATTCAAAACATTACAACATACCTTAACTTGTAATGTTTTGCACTGTCGCTCACAAGTGCTGTACAAAAAGCCATATGATTTCAGAATTAAGCCCACAAGCAAATTTGGACGGGGTTAGCTTCACCCAAGTCCACTCTGGTGGAGCCTTGCCAACAGTATGTACAAGTTATTGGAATATGTTAAGAATCACAAAACCGGTAAACAAAAACGCCCAAAACTAGCAAGCTGTGTGAGTGTGAGACAGTGAGAGGCCATAGGGCTCTATAACTGATACATCTCAACACCTGTATTTAGTGCAGGAGCAGAAGTGTTGAGGGCAATGTGAGGAGCAGAGTGGGGGCAGTGAAAGTGCTTCTTTCTAGGGTACTGGGGGTTTGTATTCAAGTGTACATGTGTGTGTACCTGCTCAGGTGGGACTTACCTTTGGTTAGCTGAGATAGGGGCTGAAAATTCCCACAAATCAAGAAACAAAATTTTTCTATAAATCAATAAGTCAAGCTGGGGGCCTTTTTAAAAATTTGCTTTAGTGATTTTTAAAACTTTAACATTACATTGTAGAGAAAAAAGATAGTAGTTAGCTAATATATAGGCATTTTTTTCTGTTTCCTTTCAAAGGCAGCTTGATAGCTTAGTATCATTAAGTAAATTATGTGGTATGATAACATAAGAGATAGAATTATCTTGTGTGTAATGCAGCTGCTTACATGTTCAAACAAACAAACATTAAACAGTTTGTTTTGACAGGCAATTCATATTCTCTGTGACATAATAAAGGCAGGTTTATAAGCTATAATGTAAGCAACATGACATTTCAGGTAGTGGTATAACATATCGACTGACGGGGAGCAGTGATATACTGTCTTAGTTAATCTCTGGCAAGGAGAGGGAGAAGGAGAAAATTTACTGTGAGTAAGCATAGTAGGAGTATTATGAGTTGTTTACCAGTAGTGAAAGGATCATTAATTGAGTGTAAGAGGAACAGGGGTATTCAGTGTTGCAGTCGTACCATTCACAGGCTTTTAGACTACTGGTGGTGGAGTGTCTAAAGCGGAAGGGAGTCATCCTTAGGAACAGTTTGGGATTCAAGCAGCAGTTTTTTCCAACCCTGGCAAGATGATGTTTATACAGACCTTGGTCTTCCACTCTTCTGAGTGCTTTACTCTCAGCTTCTCCCCATAACATTACGGGACCATTCAACTATGGGTGGGGATGAGGGAGCTTTCCAGTGTTGCATGCTGGCTAGTTTTTCTAGCAACAAGACAAAGTCGAGAAATCTAGCTGTAAGTTTGTGTTTTTGTGTGTGCTGCAATGTTCCCATTGTGCAATTCTCTATTTAGTTAAGGTTGAACACCCTGTAACTTGTCTAAGTTGTCTTGTGACTATTGACCCAAAACATTTGACAGGGACGGGCATGACCATAGCATATGTAGTATATCTGCGTCAGCCGAATTTCAATGAGGGCAACAGCATTAGTTGGGGGAAAGAATTTGTGGATCGTGGCAGAGGTGAGGTATGTCCTATGGAGAATGTTAACTTGGATTAATTTGAACCTAGCATTACTAGATACTGTGGAAGGGTAAGCTAGTATGTTGTCCAAAGTTTTATCATGAAACACTCTATCCACCAACATCTCCGACCTATCACGCAGCGCAGATATTTGCGTGAGTTCAGCCATCGCTTTGGCTAGACATCCAATGAGCAGCGACCCTCGCACATGGTGCATTTACTCTATGACCGTGTGTGTTTGCAGCTCAGCGGACACAATAGTCTAGCGTGTGCGGAGAGTGTTCAACAGTGATTGATACATCAGAAATTTCCCCCTATGACCGTTGGATTGAGCTATTAGTTCCTCAATTGACAAGAAGAGGCCGCTGTGAAAGAGGTCTCCCAGTATTTGAATGCCTGGAGAAGGCCACTGTGCCTGGTCTAGGGATGACAGGAAAGTTGTGCTTCTGGGGAAGCCCAACAAAGGAAAGGCAGGTGCATATTGTATAGTTCAGCTGTTATTTGTAGACTTCTTTGAAAACAGTGATGTGCCATGTGTAGTAACTGAGAAGGAGGGAGGGACACCTGGGAGGGAGGGCAAAAATATTGGAGTATTTGTGTGAGTTCCAGTGGTGAATCAGTTGTGGCCGTGTCCTCATGCTAACTTTTTGACATCCAACAGGTTACCCAATGTAGTTGTGCTGCAAGATATTAATATTCAAAGTTGGGGGTGCCAAGGCCTTCCTTGCCAACTGGGAGCTTTAACTTGGCCAGTGCCAACCTACAACGCTCACCCCGCCAGATCACTTATCCCATTAGTGTGTCATGTATTGGAAGAATTGTTATGGTAGATGTATTGGAAAGTTTGCATAATAATATAATAGCTGAGGCAATATTATCATTTTTGAGAGGGCTTTATGGTCCATCACGGAAAGTGGTAAGGTCTTGCGAAAGGTAATCTGACTCCTTAGTGCTGTGACCGCTTTAGTAATGAGTAATTACCCTTTACAGTTGAACATCTTTGATGTTATTACCTCCCTGCCAAGCGGAAATGCTATCAAGCTAGCCTGTGTCTCTGATGAATGTAGAACCTGTTAGACAGTCTCCAGACCAAACACACAAATGGAGATGGGAGGAATGCTTGCAATAAGTCTACTCACTGGCTATCACTCTGGGTAGCATTCCAGCCCATTGTTCTTTTGCACATCATGCCACCTCAGTTTGGACTCACCCATGTGCAAATCAGTCTTGACCCTGCTCCAATCGGAACAGTCCAGCCCGAACTGCCAGGCCAGGACAGTCTCCTGACAACATTCCTGCAAAAAGGGGACATTCAGCCCATAGTCTGAGACAGCTGCGACTGGTGATCTCTGAAAGTAGTGGGTCATAATACTTACAAGGGGCTCACTCCATCTTTGTTAGAATTTGCCTTTGTATCCCCCATATGGTAAGAATTACCTCCAGTTTGCCAATGCCAGCACTTGGTTATGGGTACCCCCATATTCCAAGAATTGTATACAATATGCCAGTACCAGACGTTTTCTGTTGATACTGCCCCCAAGAATGACCCCATATTTGCTGACATCAGCATTTTGCCACGGGTGCCCTCCCTTATGCCAAGAACGTCCTCCAGACTGTCAGAGCCTGCATTTGGCCATGGGTGCCCTCCCTTATGCCAATAATTACTTCCAATATGTCAGTGTAAACATGGTGCCTTCTGCAACCCTCCACCTATAGTCTGATTAGTTTATTTGTAGCCAGGTCAGTCTAAAAATCCAGGTCCTTCTAGAATGACAAACCTATAGAGACACTTAAAGGAAATTTCATAAATTTTTCGATCCTCCTATAACTTACTTGGGCCTCTCCTGAAAACCATCATACACAACCTGAAAAAAGTGCATACAGTGGACGTCCTTACTGAATGTCTCTTTGACAGACCCGGACTGGCCATTCGGCCGGGCTGGTATTTCCCGGGTGGGCTGCAGGCTAAGGATCTGCTATCAGAGCTGGATGGGCCTCCGTGATGCGACCACAGAAACCTCTGTGGACCCATTCTAGACGCTGCTTCCTTTAGTGTGGTCAGTGGGCTCGCATGGGTGTGATGGGCCCCTGTGCAAACAAGGAAAGTGCTCCACCTGCCCCCTGTTTAGCTAGTAAAAGACATAACTGGGGTGCAGTGGGCCCCTCATGCGCCTGGCTCTGACACTTCTGCACCCTGCTGCACAACTAATAGCAAAGCTCCTGAGTTTGGGTCCGCTTTGGCCTTTTTGACAGTGCTGAGTTTGTATCAAGGCTGATTCTGGTCTTTACAGTGGGCCCAAATAAAATAATGTATGCAGTATTCAGTGAATAGTACATGATGTGTAGGGTATAACGTCAACATGTGATATGTCCATATGCAGATTGACAGCACAGCCCCCTCCCTCCTACCCTGTACCACCAGTCTCCCTTTGTCATGGGAAACATGGTGATAGTGTGCAGAGTCCAACACCAGCAGGGGGAGGGGGCATAGTGGGGGAAGGTGCAGCATCCATGCAATTATGGGAAAAATGGTATTGTGACAAACTTGGGCAGGAAAATTGAACAGAGCACCAGCAACTTCCTGTGCTCCAGTGTTTGTTTGTTGCCAGCGCTACTGTAAACTGCACTTTTGCAACAGCATTTCAACCTTTACCTGTGCCATGAGATGGTCACATTCAGTGGCGGCTCCTCCGTTATGGCAGAAGAGCATCACCTCCCCTGGCAGCAGATGTAAAACTTGGAAAATAAAATGATAATAAAACAGCTTTATAATCATTTTATTTTTCTTCACAGGGCCGAGTCTTGGGGGCAGGGCCATTGCGATGACAGCCATGGAGGGGGAGTGGTGGGCACTGCTGCAAGTGCGCATGTAGGTTTGGCCGGACGTCTTAGGACGGCCAAACTGACATGCGCACAGCGATGTCTCCAACCTGAGCTGCGCTGCTGCGTTGGAGACAGCAAGCACAGGTTCCCAATCTCTCTGGGAGTGCAAATCAAGCCCACTCAGGCCAATCCTGGTGCTTCTCTCATGCTGCGGAGCATGAGATCAGAGTCTGGATTGGCCTTAGGGGAGTCTGGGAGCCTGTGCTGCAGTGAAGCCAGAGGATCAGAAGTGCGATGAAACAGCTAGCGACAGGTAAGTTCTTTTTTAAAAAACCTTTTGGTTTTGTTATTGTCGTCCACCCTCCTTCCCAATCCACCACTTTTCCCGACACCAGCCGGTACTCGTCACATTAGCTTTGCAAGATGGCAAGCGCATTTGCATAAATGATAATAACATTCCTCTGTTGCAGTTAATGGAGCTTCATTGTCCGTACATTGCGATGTAAGCACTCGCTGGGTGGATAGATACACCTACCTTGGGCACATTGACACTTTGAGAGGGGTGTACTGCTCACCTGAGATATTTCTGTCTTTAAAAAATTGGCGCTGCCTTATAACATCACCCTGTTCGGCATCATAAACTTCATGTGAAAGTTAATGTGACTTAAATAGTAACAATGCTCCTCCATTGCAGTACATGAACACTCCACTGTCCATGCATTGCAACAGAAGCTCTCCCTAGGCAGACTCTCAGAAATAATCTATCAATTATATGAATGCAAGCCTGTGAAGAGGACACGAGACGTACTTCACAGTTAGAAACCTGAATATTCTTATTGTGGACTGATCAACATGATAATAACATAAAGAGAAACCAATGGTTGGTGTGGGCTGGCTTGTTCTAACAGTGCTTGCCAGAAAATGGTATTTGCTCAGTGTGGCGTTACATGAAACACAAAAGGTGATGGAAGAAATGCTTGCAATTTGTCTAACCACTTGTAATCGCTTGGGGTAGCATCCCAACCCAGCATTTTTTCCTCACCATGCCACCTCAGTTTGGACCCAGTCGTATGCAAATCAGTCTGACCCTTCTCCTCATGGGAACAGTCCAGCCTGAACTGCCAAGCCAGGTCCTCCCTGAACCAGAACACAAGCACCCAAGGACCAGTTTTGCCCTGGTTATGGGCCCATCAACCGGGTACAGCTTGGTTCCAGTGACACAGTGAGCACGAGACCCACGTCTGGGCATACCCATGCCATTAGGGTGGTACATGAAACACACAAAAGGTGATGGAAGCAATGCTTGTAATTTGTCTAACCACTGGTAATCACTCGGGGTAGCATCCCAACCCAGCGTTCTTTTGCTCACCACGCCACCTCAGTTAGGACCCAGCCATATGCAAATCGGTCTCGACCCTTCTCCTCATGGGAACAGTCCAGCCCAAATTGCCAGCCCAGGTGCTCCCTGAACCAGAACACAAGCAACCCAGGACCAGTTTTGCCCTAGTTATGGGCTCATTAGTCGTGTACAGCTTGGTTCCAATGACACAGTGAGCACAAGACCCACGTCTGGGCATACCCATTAGGGTGGTACATGAAACACACAAAAGGGAATGGAAGGAAGAACATGTGTGTACTATAGTTGACCTTGTAATTTGCAGAATCCTTTGCATGATCTGCGACTGCATTTATGGAATCAACCATTTCTTTTTTTGTTACGTTTGCTTTAATTAATCATACAGCACATTTTGAGCAACCCATGGCATCTTCTATGTGCTGTCACTTTAATAACCAATTCATCACCCAGATTTTGAGTCTTTGAATCAGAATTTGTCATCTGCATCACAGATGACACTTTTTGTGCACACATATTTGAAATTCAGACGGGCAAAACGTTCTGAAAAAGACAAAATGCCATATGCACTAAATTACACCTCATTAATGTTTATAGTCTGGCTTGACAGCACAGCTTTCACCTGCCTATTATGTCAGCATCACTAGAGAGGGGCGTTGGCTCCAAGCACATGTTGTGAGCCAGGAGTGTATGTTTTGATTGAGCAGAAGTTGTGTTTCCACCAAAAAACACATGCTTGCTCTCCACACAGCTGTGATCATTTTGTTTAATTATCAAACTGCCTGAGCTTGAACTTTCATGGGCACACACATGACATTGGAATGCTATTAAAGTGTCTTAGATAATGAAATACTTTATTTTGCTTTTCTCTGGCAGCAGCACAGATTGGAGGAGTCCAGTCATGAACCTACATGGATATTTAGGTCTGTCTTTACAGTGCAACGGTCAACTGACCTTTTAACTTGCACCAATATTATCCTACAGTTCTCTGCTTCCATGCAAATAAATATCTATTCACATGCTATTTACTTGTAAAGCTTTACATTACCATACAACTTTCTTTTAAAGTCAGACCTATTGGCATTGCCAATACTTGTTGATGATTTCGCCACAGCACGCCGAAAACTTTAAATGGCTGTTTCCAGTGATTTACCACATAGCATCTGCTCTGCCACCAATGCTCGACCCAACCCAAATCGTTGTTTACATAATGTCTACACAAAAACATCAGTCATATATAGCTCCTCCTTGTCAGGAAAAGAAAACACTAAAAATATAAATTAACTTTTTTTGTTATAAATGTTAGGAACTTGGAAAGGAAACAACTGCTGATGAGCCAAATTATAGTTCAAGTGTAAAAAGTGCCCAAGAAATCTGAAGAATGTTTATACATGGATTAATTCCTTACTAACATCTGCATCACATTTTCTCATAAAATGAATTTAATTAAACAAAAGCTGAGGTACTGAGAATCACAAGTGGATTAAAGCTGAATAGAAATAATGCGTTTCTGTTTCCAATAAAACGTCAACGTTGCTTGGCTTCTAAAACATGCAAATGTAGATGGAGGCTACAGCTTCATTGTGGCAAGCATTTTACACTGGTGCAACAATGGACCAAAATCACTTTTATCTGTACTTGCGTACTTGGGAGCAGAACAAACAGGATTTATGGCGACAGAATTAAAAAATGCAATGATGTATTGCTGGACTCGGCCCTCTCGGCAGGGTGACCCCAAACGTTTTGCTTTCATTGCCTTCCTTTGCTGAACCCTTTTTTGTTGGCTTTTAAGACTCTGTGAACTTTACTACTGTTAACTAGTGCAAACGTGCTTGTGCTCTCTCCCCAAAACATGGTACAACTGGCTTCCACCTGATTGGCACATTCAGTTCACTTGTAAGACCCTAGGATATGGTACCACAGATACCCGAGGCCTGTAATAAATGCTAAAAGAGGACTGCAGCACTCTTTGTGCCACAAGCTAAAGTGTCCTTTTAAAATATGTCTCAGGTCTTTCACTGCAGCCTTTAGTGCAGTTTTAAACTGCCATCACGACCTGGCACAATAAACCTTTTGCTAGGCCTAAATCTTCATTTTTTATTACATATAAGTGTTGGACTTGGCCCTCTCTGCAAAGTCACCCCCAAACTTTGTGCCTTCTCCCTCCTGTTTTCGGAACCCATTTTTGTTGTAGTTTAGTCCACACTTTACCACTGCTAGCCAGTGCTAAAGTGCTTGTGCTTTCTCTTCTAAACATGGCGAAATTGGCTTACACCGAACTGGCACATTTAATTTACTTGTAAGTTCCTAGTAAAGTGGTAATACATGCACCCAGGGCCTGTAAATTAAATGCTACTAGTCGGCCTGCAGCATTCATTGTGCCACCCACTCAAGTAGCCCTTTGAACATGTCTCAGGTCTGCCATTGCAGCCTGTATGTGCAGTTTAAATTGCCACGTCAACCTGTTTCATGCACAGAAGTCACCCCTAGGGCCTATATAGCCAGGAGGGCAGGCTGCAGTGTACTTAAAAAGGTGGACATCGTTTTACATGTCCTGGTAGTGAAAAATGTGTTTTTCACATCTGCAAGGCCTGCCTCTCCCAAAGGATATCATTGGGCTACCTTATTACATTTAATAAGTGATAACTTTCAATCGGGAGCAGGTTGGAAATCAAGTTGGTTCTCTAAAGAATAGTAATTTAAAATTCTCTTTAATGGTAAAGTTGGATTTTAAATCACAATTCTGAAAATGCCAGGGCAAGGAGGCAAGAAATTCCAGACACCTCTTTAGGGGGAGACTCTAGGAGCTTCTCCTACTTCAAAGTGGGCACCAGACCCTCAGACCCAACTCTTCAGTACACTCCTGGACCTGTGGAACAGAAGAAGGACGCCCTGCTGTACTGCTGCATGAGGCCTGCCCTGTTTGCTGAGAAGGAAGACGGGACCTGCTCCCTTCATCCCAGGCTGAGTGCCTCCAAGGGTCAGCTGACTAACCTCCTGTTCAGCGCTACAGGGAAATAACAAGCTCCAGAGGCCTCCCTGCAACTGACCAGCTGACATACCGCCCTGGACCTGCCTGGATCAGCAACTGGATCTGCCAGAGTTCTGCAGGCTTCTGCTGGAGTGAGTTCTTGATCCCGAGTCTGCCTCCCCAGATCCGGGGCCCTGATGTGAATCCACCCAAAGCAACACTGAGCAGACCTCACACCAAGGACATAAGTTACAATCCTCAGCTGGCCAATCTTGTCCTGTGCCTGGCCTGTGCTCTATCACAGTTGGCCAGAACTTATGACTTTGTCCCGGTCCAGTTTGGCCAGATAATCTCAGATGGTGCTTTGCACCTTTTGTCGCTCCTTTTATCTAAATCTTTAAATGTACATATCTCCAGTTCTACTATTTTCCTAAACACAGATTGCCTCTAAGTTAAACCTGTGCCAAGCTATCAGAAGGTTAAGCACAGTTTAATTTGGGGTTTGCTTATGTTTCAACCTGACAAGAATTGTGGTTGCACCACCTTCAACCAGTAACCCAATTTCCTACAATAAGTCACCCCTAAGGCAGCCCCTAAAGGCTCACAGGGCAGGATGCATTGTATTTAAAAAGTAGGACATGTGGGTTTAAGTTTTACATGTCCTGGTAGTGCAAATCTCCTAAATGTGTTTTTCACTGCTTTAAGGCTAATGTCTTCAATTGGATAAAATCGGTTTACCGTATTACATATATTAAGTGATAACGTTGGGATGGGAGCAGGTAGGAATGTCATGTTTGGACTCAAATACATTGTAATTTAAAATACTCTTTAATGGTAAAGTCAGATTTTAGGTCACAGTTCTGAAAATTACTTTTAGAAAGTTGGCATTTTCCTGCGCTAACCATTTGGTGCCTGCTGCCAGTGTCCTGGGTCACATGACTGTGAATGGCTCTGCTGTTGGGCCTTTTGTATTCCTCCCAGACAGTGAGACAAAAGGGGACTAGGTGTTGGTAGGATGTGCAATCCTGCCAAAATTGCTGGGGCTGGTGCTGTTCCATGCCTCACTTTCAATTCAAAAGGTTTGCATCTAGCACACACAAAGGACCCTGACACAAGGCTATCATCACCCTAGACAGTGTGGGGCCTTGACAGGGGAAGGGAAGAACTTTCCAGAACCAGGTGTGGAGATAGGCCAGGGTGTTCCCTCACACACAAAGGCTGACACCAGGTGTAAATATTGGACCCTCAGAACAGCTCTTCAGTATACACCTGGACCTGTGGACATTATAGATAAAGGACTGCACGTTCCCCAGAGGACTGGCCTTCTCCTTGCTCTGGGAAGAAAGACTGGACCTGCCCCCTTCATCCCAGGCTACCTGGTGGATTCTAAGGGTCATTTGGCTGACCTGTCTAAGCTACAGGGACACAACCAGCTCCAGTGGCCTCCCTGCAACTGTCCAGCTGACCTGCTGCACTTGGACCTTCCTGGACCTTCCTGAGCCCTGCTGGCCTCTGCTAGAGTGAGGTCCTGATCCCCAAGAGGACCTCCCCAGGTCCACGACCCTTGGTTGACATCAGTGCAATTCCTCCTGTAAAGAATAATAGAAATCCTGAAGTTTTGAGCTCTTTGTGTGCACAAACGGGCCCGTTTATTCCAAGACTATGCCGCTCGTGACGACCACCAACACGAAGCTCTGCAGAATCCAACTCTTCACGCTAAAGCGACAACCAGCAACTATGGCTTCTCCACGCTACAGCAATGACAGCCTGCGGGGACCGTCAATGCGAAGCTCCAGCAGCGACCGTCAGCAATGCCCAACCGGCTCATCACACTACAGTGACGACAGCCCACACTGCTCGGCCTGATCTTCGTGCTACAGCGACGACCATCCATGATTCTTTCGCTGCTCCTCGCGGCCTCTTACACAGCAAACGGGACTCTTCGCTCCGGACTTTGAGAAGGCAACTTTTTTAGCTAGACTAACCTGGTCCCTGTGTCCACCCCCTGCTTCATCGTGATCAGCCAGCACTTGTGACTTTCCCCATGTCTAGTAAGGCCCGATGACCGCAATGGCGGCTCCTCCGCTAAGGTGGAGGAGCGTCGCCACTGCTTTGCAGCAGTGAAAGAAATGAAAAATAAAATGATAATAACTTGACATTATTATCATTTTATTTGTTCCTGCTGTGGCAGCATGGGGGCAGGCGGGGCTGCTCTGCTCACAGAGCAGGGCAGGGGAGGAGTAGTGGGCACACTGAAGTGCCTATGACGCTTTGGCCAACCGTCTCCGGCCGGCCAAACAGTCATGCACACTTAGCATGTTCTCCACCCATGCTACATTACAGCCTGGGTGGAGAACATGCCCAGGCCCTAAGTCCCCATCTGAGCGCTGAACAACGATGCTCAGACCAATCACAACGCTGCATTGCAGCATTGTGATTGGCTTAGGGGAGCCAATCACAACACTGCAATGCAGCATTGTGATTGGCTCAAGTGAGCGAGGCTGCTTCCTGTTCGGCTGGCGCAGAGGAGAGACGATGTGGGAGAGAGTGGCGAGGAGGTAAGTGTATTTTTCTCTTTTTACACCCTCTATACCCTTCGCCCCCGCCCTGCCACCCCAGATCCGTGCCGGCAGCCACTGGATAACCGTGAGTGCTATATCTACTGAAAACATTGAAAATGAATATCTCTGGTTCTACTGATTGGAGGTTTGTCCTTTTGTTCTCATTTTATTTAGCAAAAACGACTCTATTTTTCTAAATTGGTTTGGGAATTTTCTTGTGTTGTGTTTTCACTTTATTACTGTTTTGTGTGCAGCATAAATACTTTCTACTTTGCCTCTGAGTTTCTGCTTTTGTGCCAAGCTACCGGAGAGTTAGGCACATATTAATTTGGTGATTTTTGTGGTTCACCCTGACAAAGATTGTGGTTGTTGGCTGAGAAGGGCTCCCCTGCTCCCCCAGCCAATATCCCAATTTCTTGCACACATTAACTGTAGACACAACAGAAGGACTACCTATGGTGTTGGTAGACTCAGCCAAGGCACCATGATGCTCAACTCTAAAGTATCTCATAGTGACAGTAAGCAGCGTACTACAGCAGGCCCTGTATGATGACCACATTGTAGGCTGTGAGAGGGACCCCTGTTAGCCTGTCAAAGTAAACAAACTATTGTGGTGAGAATTAATCAGTGCATATGTGGGCCTTCTAAAATTCCAACTAGTGTCTGCTAGACTTACTTTTCTGCAGTTTGTAAGGTGTACTTTTTTGCCTGAAAATGTCACTATATTTTATAGTTCCTTGCCCCACTTACTGCTGGAATTATGGGTATTTTTTATTTTTGTTTGTTCCCTTTGAGGGGAAATAGAGAGGCTGTGCAGCACTGCAGTATTTTTCTTGAATAACCACTTTTTGCTTGAATTGGGATTTCTTTAATTTGTTTGTTGGTACTGTTTTGGGGTTTTTCCGGTCCCATTCCGGTCATATTGTTCCTACTGTTTTGGGCGACGAGCTTAACGATCTTTTTGGCCTCTCTTTGCAGAAATTAGGGATGATTGAGCTGTGATTTACTATTGTGAGATATCAACCCGGCCACCAGTACTACCTACACATTTTTAGGTCTCATTTAATGGTGCTTGCACCACTCATGGAAAAATGTTGCAAATAACATGCAAGAAGGGACTAGTGGATTAGTACGTAGAACTGATCTGTGGTTTGTTTAGAGCAAGGGTATGCAAGTATCATGCTCAGGAATGCAGTTTGCCTTTCTCACAAGCTGATACCACTTTTGTTGTTTATATTGGTGGCCCACTGGCACCAGTAGATGCAAAGTGATGTCTCTACAGAGAGCACTGATGAAGCATTTTTGTTCTTGGCTGTGTGATCTACAAAATGCCCAATTGTAATGTCCTTCTTTGAAAACAGTGTATTGTGTGTTGTACCACCTACTTGCATAGTGATATGTTTTATGGAAGCAATTATCAGATAGAAAAATGAACAGATGCAAAAAGCTAACCATGGTAAAAAATAATAAAAGGAACTAATATAGAACTTGCTATTTTTGTTGCCAAATGGAAAAAAGATGTAATTGATGTGAAATCAGGAAGATGAAAATATGGTATTCATTACTACCAAATGAAAGTTGAGCACAGTAAAACAACTTATATGTTTGTCTAACATCGGCAATTATTTTTTCATGTTGTGAAATGCTGAGACGCAGTTAACTTTTCTGAAAACAAGACTAGAAAAACAGTCAGCAACCTTATCTTATGCATGTAGAACACCAGGTTGCTGGTTGTAGGTTTTCATTGAATAAGCCAGTGCAATTCATTTGATGACAGTAACTTTTAAAGAGAAAGTCCAAAATTAAAAAAATAAATGCTACCAGTGGGCCTGCAGCACATATTGTGCCACCCACTTAAGTTGCCCTCCACAAAAAAAGTCCCAGGCCTGCCATTGCAGCCAGAACGTAGAGACACACTGCCATGTCGATATGGCATTTAAACCCCTTTTCCTAGCCTTAAACCCCCTTTTATTACATATAAGTCACCCCTAAGGCAGGGTGCTGTGCAATTAAACAGTTCGACATGTACTCTGTGGGGTATATTCTCAAGAACATGTGATAACCATCGCAAAAGTAACTTAACGCAACCTTCAACATCGCAGTCTATCGCGGGAAATTTACGCTGTGTTAACCAAGTATTCACAACACGGCGGTACCATGCGATAGTCTCCAGATAACGCGTCAACTGACCACGTTAAAATCAACGCCACGCCGCAAAAATGCGAAACACGAACGCAAAAAAAGCTGCGATGAGGCCAATCGCGATACGAAAATCAGCGAAAACCAGCTACAGGCCTGCAATTCACACGTGTCAGGCGGGAACAATCACCATAAAAGTAGAAAAAAAACAGACAAACAAATGCCAAACAACAGCGAAGCACAATGGACGTTGCCGGAGCAAGTACGGAGGAGAACCAGAACCCCACAAGCCCCCCGGAGGACCATCCTGGGACTTCGGGGTCAGGGAAGGGCAAGGACAAGAAGAGTAGGAAGAAGCGGTTCAGTCCGCAGGAAATCAGGATCCTGATAACGGAGGTGATAGAACACCATCAACAACTGTTCGTCACCTCCACTGTGTCATTGGCAACAGAAAATGGAACATGGCAGTCCATCGTGGACAAGGTGAATGCAGTCGGAGTGCTGAAGAGGACAATGGACGAGGTCAAGAGGCGCTGGAATGATGTCAAGCGCAAAACCAAGCTGAAATTCACAAACAACCGGAAGGCAGCAATGCAGACTGGAGGTGGGAGCCCAGCGCCACAGAAGGAGCTGGACGACATGGAGGAAATGGTGTCCACAGTCATCAGTGGGGAGACGGTGGCAGAAGTTGGGGGCCCGGACACTGCTCAACAGGACCCGACACAACAGCAACAGGTGAGTAACGACCAGGGCCTCGGGGGACGGGGGGAGATGGGCACAATGGCACACATGCACAATTAAGTTGAGCACATCTGCGGACAAACCATGCCCCAGACCACCAACTCCCACCAACTCCCACCAAGAGACCAATGTGCCCAAGTATGCAACATGTCAGCACTGTACAAGCACAGAAGTCAAAGGCACACCTCATGAAAGGGATAAGGGGCAGCAAAATCTGAGCTGCAGGGGCGACTCCCCCAAAATGCAGCACACACATCACATGCAGAGCACATCTACATTGACAACGATGTGACACAATCCGCAAAACACCTACAACAGAACACAGGACACAACTGGTGCCGCTTGGGTGCAGACACTGGCCAATCACATTTGGCATTGCAGGGAAATGTGAGTTGATAATGTACAAGTACAAACACACACACGTCTGTTGTCGAAATGTCCACTGTCCCCCATCAAATAGGCAGCTCCTCCCAAACAGCCACAATGTACCCAGTCATGCAGTCTGTATGAAAACATGTACAATGCGACAACATACATATGGACACATTGTTAAACTGCATCTCCCCTTCACATTGCAGAGGGAGAATCAACACCTCCTGCAGAGCAGCCCGACCCTCTCTTCTCTGGAGACGAAGAGGACCACCACAGCTTCGACTCTGACGCCCTCCAACTGCTTGTGGACAGCCTACGCAGCCCACTTCCAGGAGCTGGGCAGCCCAGCTGCTACGAGGAGACCCCACCCCCTGCACAGACCACACAGCAGGCAGCACCCACCACCACTGCTGCCTCCCAGGACCCCCACGAAGAACACATGGACTTCCAACGCCGTGTTTTGGGGTGCCAGGAGAATCTGGCTGAACAGGTGCGGGTGGGCTTCGACCGCATGGCAGACAAACTAGATGCCATACGTGGGTGTCTAAGTCCCATCAGGGACCACTCATGGTCCCTAACGGACACCCACAGTCCGCTCCATGCTCTCCAATGGACCATGGCTGACATCGCTGGAGCCCTGACTCAGAGAATAGTACAACTGTCCAGTCAGAGTGCCTCTAGCGATGTCACACAGGAGTTGGGAAACATGCGGAGGTTAATGAAGACCATGGAGCGGGCGAATGCGGAACGAGCGGCTGCCACGGCTGCACACCAGCGAGAGGTAGCTGGGTTCCTCATTGACCTCAGGACCATCCTCATGGCATTGCTGCCACAAGGCCTGGCGCGGATGCATGCTGCTGCCACCACTCCATCCACATCTCCGCCCCCTGAAGTGTCAGTGCCACACAGTGCAGCAGACCTTCCACCTCCGGCCACTGATGTGTCACTGCCACACAGTGCTGGAGACAGAACACCACCACCCACACGTGAGGCACATGAAACAGCAGAGGACGAAGATGTGGATGATTCTGCCCTCGTGGTAAGAAGGACGCAGCAGCATGCATCTCATCCATAGGCTCGGCTTCAGCTTGGTACTGCCCTCTGCATCATCACCTTCCACTGTCCCCCGATGCACTCTGCGACACTCACCTTGGACCTCGACATGGACTGCCATATGCTGTTTGATCGCCATTGACACAGCAATCAGACTGCGGACTGAACTCTTCCTCTTCCTTTGGACTTGTCATTCCCTGAAGGACCCTGGCTGGCCCTCCAAGGGACAACATCGTCATGTGGGGTTTGCATGGCCCTGTACAGCTCCAGATGCAATACTCCACTGAATGTGCATTAAACATTCATATTCACACAGATGTGTCATGTCTATGGTCTTTCAAGTGTGAAAGTATGGATGAATGTAGGCTCACTGGACTCCTCTTACGTCCATGTGGCTCATGTCGTAGAACAGGGGTCACAGGGTGACACATTGCCCAATGCGGTCCGGGTGGCGCTGACACAACAACAGGGACACACGCATTAGTTACTTCCTTGTCCAGCCCACTACGGAACCATGCCCAGGGCCCCGGGGTCATTTACAAACCCTTACGCTGGACTGGCATACGCCAGGCCAGCCCACTCCGCTTACGCTCACAGGGGGGGACTGCAACGCTACATGTCCCATGTCTTTCCTGTAGTGATCTGCTGCTCACAGGTCTAGTTGTCAGCATGCCACAGCCACTCCCTCATGGCTGGTTTACACCCACACCACACCCATCCAGCACACGCGTCACAGGACATGTGACCCTGCCAATAAAACGGGCCGGGCGCACGTGCTTGACGCCATTTCCACTCTCTATCTGGGTGCATCCATGTGGTGTTAATGTAGGCATGAGGGCCCTGCAACATCACATTCCCCAGGACCGGAGGTGACATGATGGCGTCCGCAACACGATACCCAATCATACAGGGTCCATGACTTTGGGACACAGACTTGGTGGCACCAGATACATTGCGGCCGGCACAGGCACACCGCCATGGGATGGTGACTTTGGGTGCACTGAGGTAGGGGCACCTTAAGTGCTGTGCGGGTGTGCAGCCTGCGATGATGCCCCGTCCCAGCCGTCCGGACTGCTCAGGATTTGTGTGCCCTGCTAGACCGCAGTGTAGGCCAGAGCCAGCGGGCAGCGCGGGCCTACCGCCACGTGGCGTCGCATCCCGGATCACAGAGTTAGTGGCACCTCAAGGGCTGAGCGGGTGTGCAGCCTGCAATGATGCCGGGTGCACTGGTATGTCCTCTGCCATGGCGAAATCAAGACCCAGAATCATATGTGAGACCTGGTGGCCTGCGGAGCGGGGCTGCATGATGTGGAGGGTGCCATGTACGTGGGCCCCGGGCATGTGGCTTGCAGCGGCACGTGGTGGGCCCTCATTGCTACATGCCAAGGGCGGAAGGTGAGCAGTGAGGCCTGGGTGTGCAGGGGCGGGCATGCACCGTTGGGCGGCGGGAGGGGCTGGGGTACATCTGCCTGGGTGCGCAGGGGCGGACAGGCGATGATGTCTTGTGCAATTGTATGTACTTTGCCATTCATGTATCTGGACTCTGTTTCAGATGATGGATCTGTTTCAGATGTGTGACCTGGTGAACTGCACTACATACCGGCACGTGGTTGGAGACACACCGGTGGCAGCAGGTGAGCAGTATGGCCTGGGTGCGCATTGTCGCCACTCTCTCTCCCTGTCCATCTCTTCTGTTATCTGTGTCTCGCTCCCCTCTCAGTCCGTCTTTCTCTCGCTCCCCCTCTCTGTCCGTCTTTCTCTCGCTCCCCTCTCTGTCCATCTTTCTCTCGCTCCCCCTCTCTGTCCGTCTTTCTCTCGCTCCCCCTCTCTGTCCGTCTTTTCTCGCTCCCTCTCTTTCTCTCTCTCTCTCTCCTTCGCTCTCTCTCTGTCCTTTGATGTGCGCAAGACACACCTTCTCATCATGATTTTTGTCTTGCAGGCTGTGACTACGGATTGTCCCGAGGGGAGCCGCCATGTGTCTTCATTTCTGTTCTGTGTTTCTTTGAATAAATTTTCATTTGTCACATCGAAGGTGAATGTGTGATGCTCATTTTTGTGACGACACATGCATGTCACCAAATGTGATTGTGCGACATCAGGCAGATTATTTGGTACATGATTCCGTGTAGTTGATGTGGCATGTCTTTGGCCGGGGGGTGGGGGCCGTGGAGGGGGGGTCCTGGGGGTGGTGGCGGTGGGTGTTGTGGCCCTGTTGGGGCTCCGAGCTGCATGATCAGTGGCTCCATGGCATCTGTTGCTCTTCAGGTGTGGCTCTGGGCTGGGCTCCATTTTGTGGTGCAGGCTGTGGTCTGACTTTGCACCAGGTCAGAGCAGGTGTTAATTTCCTGCTGCTAACGCGCCTTATCGCCTGTTTTGTGGTCTTATCGCCGATCTGGCTGGTCGTTGAGAATGTTGCGGAGTGGTGTTTTCAGGGCTTTTTGAAAGGGAACGCCTACTCTGCATCTCATTAGCGATAGTTGCGGGGGTCATCTGTGGCGATGTTTTTTGCGGCTGCTATCGCGGGTAAACTGGTGTTATGGGCTGTTAACACAAGCTTGTGAATGGGGGGATAAATTTATCGCAACTTTGGCTGCGATAAAGTGCCGTTAACTCGGCGATGGCTCCTTGAGAATATGCCCCTTAGGGTTTACATGTCCTGGTAGTGAAAAACTCCTAAATTCGTTTTTCACTACTGTGAGGCTTAGCCCTCGCACAGGATAACATTGGGGGTTCCTTATTACATGTAATAAGCTGTAATTTCTAATTGGGAGCAGGCAAGCTGCAATTTCTAATTGGGAGCAGGTGGATATGTCATGTTTAATACCTATGAAATTGTAACGACAAACCCTCTTTAATGGTAAAGTTGGATTTTTCATTACAATTTTGAAAATGCCACTTTTAGAAAGTTAGCATTTTCCTATCCATAGCCCTTTTGTGCTTGCAACCTGGTTGGTCTGGTCACATGACTGGGTGCAGTTGACAGTTGGGCTTTGTGTGTTCCTCCTAGACAAATGCAAAAAGAACAATTGATGGACAGAATGCTGAACAATGTCAAACATTCTCCTTCAGTACAGAGATCTGGGCCTAAATCAATCGTTTTTTTATGCACCATGCCATTCCAGTTTGGACCCAGCCATATGCAAATCAGTCTTGACCATGCTCCCCATGGGAACAGTCCAGCCCGAATTGCCAGGCTAGGTCCCCTCTGAACTATAAACAAGCATCCTGGGACTGGTTTTGGTGTATCAGGCCGGCTAGCTTGACTCCAGTGGGATGGCGAGCACGGGACCCACGTCTGGGCATACTCATCCCACTTAGGGCGACAAATGCAAAAAGAACAATTGATGGACGGAATGCTGAACAATGTCAAACATTCACCCCCAGTACAGAGATCTGGGCCTAAATCCATAGTTTTTTTGCTCACTATGCCATTCCAGTTTGGACCCAGCCATATGCAAATCAGTCTTGACCCTGCTCCCCGTGGGAACAGGTCAGCTCCTCCTAGACAGCCACACACAATGGGAGCTTAGGTGTGACAGGATGGTCCATCGCTGACAGGATGGGAGCGAGGATCTGGACCCAGCCTCACGTTCACCTGAATAGGCCGGTCTCCACACAATGGGCTTAACAACCCTGTATTGTCCCTTAAGCCAGCAGCTTGGAGCCAGGGCAGGGGAGGGGAGGCAAGAAATTCCATGCTCTTCAAAGACACTGTCTAGAAGCTTCTCCCGCTGGTTTTACACCGCATCCAAATTATCTTAGTGTTACACACGCAGAGCTACATCAATTACATACGTCATTGATTCATATACACAGAAGTGTAATATAGTTCATGTCACGTAATATACAAGTGGCACCAGTTGGTGCCGCTCCACAGCCACCTGGACATGGTGGTGGTCTAGTTATTTGTCCCATTATGATTAATTCGGTGATGGGCAAACGTCCTCAGAATAGAGATGATCTTCCATATTGGTTGGCAGAAATATTTGAGCAAATCGAAGCTGTTTTTCCACATACTACTCCTGTTGAAAAACACAGGATCCTTACGATGGCTTTACCGAGTGGCATTGTTCCCGCTTTAGCTGATTGCGCCACCTGGGGAAGGGTGTTTGCTGCGGTGTATACACTGTGCTTTGGCACCCCCTCCATGAGCGTTCTACTGAGCGTTCTAAAGAAGGTACAAGATGAACACGGGGCTGGTCCAGCCCTGGAATTGGGGATGTAATAAGTGGGCCTGTTCCCTATTGTCTCCGATATGATTCTAGCCAGTGTCAAAGGTGAAGCAGTCAGCTTACAAGTGCGCCAACGCCTTTTGGCGGTGGCGGACGTTGATCGGCAGTGGCAGTTGCCGATTATTATTTTGGATGTGTATACATCTTTGGGTCGCAATAGTTTGGGAGTAAGACCGTATACTCAGGTACAAAATAAGCCCCCTCCAGACAAGGAGGGTCGTCCGGTCTTTCCTAAAAAGGCGCGGAATAAAAATCAGCATCAGCAACAACAGAGGCCAAGTTCTTGTGCGGGTTCGCCTCCACCTGACTCTTCTGAACGTAAATATGATTTGCGTGACCGCTCTAAAATTAAGTCACCCAAGAGGTTTCAGGTCCTGATCCCCGTTCTCCTCGCTCCTTTCAGGAATCATCGGATCAACAGTTCGGTGGAGGGGGACGTCAGGATCACAGAGAAGGTGAGTCTGCGCAACTGAGACGTGACCCGCAGCGCCAGTTTGATGTAAAAGCCAAACAGGAGGGACCACCTCAAGATCGTGCCCCATTTCAAAAGAAAAAAGTTGCCGCTTTGACTGCAAAGTATGCCTCAGAGGGTGAGAACTCTGTTCCTAGATTGGAGATGGGCAGTAATTCTCCTCGAAAGCACGGTGGAAGTTACCATAGTGCGGGAGGCACTCCACCAGCATCTGGAGGCAAAAGCAACTGACACATTTATTACAGTGGAAACAGCTAACACGAGAGTTGCACCCCCTGATAGGCTTTATGAAATAGGTCTCCAAATTGAAGGTGATATTAAACGCACAATTAAGGCAGTCTTTTGGGAGAACCTTACTTCTTCCTATGATATTTTGTTGGCGGAGGTTGATAGGCCTCCCCCGTTTGTTCTAGCTTCCTCCAAAGGGGAGAATGTAATTCTCCCTAGTTTTTCGCGTTATGTCTCGGAGGAGGCTAAACAAGCTTACACGTCGTAGTGGGCATTGGCCCTTGCTCCGGCTGTGTACCATAATCAGGTGGGTTGGGATAAGGATTCACCTGCACATGAGATTCCGTTGCGGTCTATGCCACAACCCCAGCCCCAATATCCGATCAAACGAGAAGCGAAAGCTTCCGTGGGTGAAATCTTGGCACAGTTGGAATATCAGGGTGTAATGGAACCCTGTGTTTCGTCAATGAATAATCCTCTTTTTCCGATATTGAAACGGATGGTTCTTATCGTATTGTTTTGGATTACCATCATTTGAACAGTCATGTTCGTACCTTTGCAGTACAAAACACCCATTGCTCTGCGTTTGTGAACAACATTGTTTGTAAAAAATACAAAATGACTCTTAATATCTCCAATGGTTTTTATAGTCACAATCTGGCTCTTGATAGCCGTGACCGTGACAGAAACATTTTGGACAGCAGTCCAGATGGCGATTCTTAAAGAACGCTCTCTGCCTTAGGGTAAACACATTTTCATGGTCTCGCCAGTACCTGCTTTGGAAGCAGTTACAAAGGCTAGTGTTCCAAATTCCAAAGCCTTGCATCCACGCTGGATACAATGGGCTAGTTCGCTGACATTGGCTGATGTCAACTTTATCTTTGACCCATCTTTACAGACACAGGAGCTTTTACAGTATGAACATGTTCATCCTCCTCCTTTATCGTTGCTTCCTCTAGATCAGTACAAATGCGTCATTTACACTGATGGATCTGCGCAGCCGGCCATTGGTTCTAAACATGCTTATTCAGTGGCCTGCGCAATTGTAGCAGGTAAAATTGTTGATGGGTACTTTCAATCCTCCTTGGTACACACACAGTCCCTTGGTGACTGCACGGCTCAATTGGCAGAGCTTCGTGCGTTGATTTTAGCTCTTGAATTTGCTGATCCTAAAGTTCATACTCTTGTAGTGTGCGATTCTTTTTACTGTGCACAATTCTTTAATGACAACTTGTTCTTCTGGACATAAAACGATTTTTGTGATTCTAAAGGTAAGGCAATTAAGCATAAAATGCTTTGGGTTAAAGTGGCCATTCTTAAGGAGCGCTTACCACTCACACATGTTATTCATAGTTTGGGCCATCAACGTGTGGGAGCACACGCTGTTGGTAATTCATTGGCTGATGAGGCAGCCAAATCTGCAGTAGCCACTTGTTCAGCAGCAGCAGTCAATAAGTCTATGACCAAAATTGATGATGATATTCTAGCAGCTATTGCAACCACGAAGGAGGGAACAGAGTTTCCCCAGGGTTTTCCTTCACGTTATTCATATCACTTGTCTTCCTATCAAGTCCCGTTTGCAACTATCCCGTCCGTTGGGGATCAGCTGATTCCCAACGAGGACTGCAGAATTTCATTGATCATTGCCGCTCATGAAGGCATAGCATCTGCGCATGCCGGAGTGTCAGCTACAGTGTCTCTGTTACAGCAACGTTTCTGGTGGCGTGGTTTATACCAACAGGCACGTAAATATGTTCTTTCTTGTGACATTTGTCAACAAATTAAGCCTTCTACTGTTGCACGTCCACCCCACACTCAGCTTTATATTTCCAATCAGCCATTTGGCTGCATTTATCTTGATCACTGCGGTCCTTTGTCATCAGACACTGCATTTAAATATATCTTGGTTGCAGTGGATTCGTGCACTAGATTCCTTTGGGTTTGGCCGCAACGTAGTGCTGACGCTCGAACTGTCATTAAAGATTTGCGTGTCTTTGTCGGGACATTTGCTTTTGGCACCTTCCATTCGGACCAAGGGCCTGCGTTTGCCTCTAAGGCTTACCAGGATGCGATGAAGACTCTGGGGGTGCAGGTGCAATTTTTGTCTCCATATCGGACTGAGGGCAATTCAGTTGTGGAGCGGATGAACAGTGACTTAAAGCAATCTTTGACAGCTAGAGTCTTAGGTGCTGGCAGGGGTTGGCGGACTCATCTTTATGGAGTCCAATGTGTACTCAATAATCTTCCTAGAAGATCTCTGGGTGGGCGGACCCCATACGAAATGCTCTTTGGCATTAAAATGTTTGTGCCAGACCTTGATGGTCTAGATGTTGTGGCGGGTGCCGCAACCTTTGACCAGGTGTTGCCCCATGCTGACAGGGAGGTTCCGAGGATGAGGACTTCTGTCTTCTCCGAGTTGAACTTCAGGCAGCTGTTGCTAATCCAGGATGCTACGTCCTGCATTCCTTCCTGGAAGTTGAGTCTGGTGGTGGTGGGGTCCTTGGTGAGGGAGAGGATGAGCTGGGTGTCGTCGGCGTACGACACTATGCTGAGTCCGTGCTGTCTGACGATGGCGGCGAGGGGGGCCATGTAGATGTTGAAAAGGGTTGGACTGAGCGAAGATCCCTGGGGTACTCTGCAGTTGATATCCGTAGGTTCGGAGAGAAAGGGTGGCAGTCTGATTCTTTGGGTTCTGTTAGTGAGAAATGAGCGGATCCAGTCGAGGGCGGTTCCTTGTATGCCGGCATGGTGGAGTCTGGTGGCGAGTGTGCAGTGGGAGACGGTGTCGAAAGCTGCTGAGAGGTCGAGTAGGATCAGGGCTGCGGTGTGTCCTTGGTCGAGGAGGGTGCGTATGTCATCTGTGGCAGCGAGTAGGGCGGTCTCGGTGCTGTGGTTGCTGCAGAATCCGGATTGGGAGGGGTCGAGGATGGAGTTGTCTTCGGTGAACCTTGTTAGTTGTGCGTTGACGATCTTCTCGGTGACTTTTGCTGCAAAGGGGAGGAGAGAGATGGGACGGTAGTTTTTGGGGTCCGAGGGATCTGCTGAGGGCTTCTTGAGCAGGGTTCTGACTTTGGCATGTTTCCAGTCATCGGGGAAAGTGTCGGTCTTGAAGGTGGTGTTGATGGTGCAACGTAGTTCTGGTGCGACGGCGGTAGCGGCTCTGTGGTAGATGTGCGGTGAGCAGGGGTCTGTGGGGGCCCCCGAGTGGATGCTTTTCATGGTCGAGGCAGTTTCTACGGTTGTGACCAGAGTCCAGGAGGAGATGGTGGGCTGGCTGCTGTTGTCGGCGGCGGGAGTGGTCATGGAGTCACGGTCCTATTTTTATAAATTAAAGATACAACCCAGCACAAAATTTTTATTAACACATACCTTCCTTCAGGAATGATTTGTCCATACAGGGTTACGATTATTGGAAAGACACAATTGATTTAGAATCCATTTGGGGGACTAAAGATTGGCAGGTGAAAGGCACGGAAGCATTGCATCGCGCTTGTCTGATTCCATCTCAAATGTTATTTTTAAATGACACGGTGCAACAAACTACTTGTTTTGGTTTAGCCACGGCCAAATATTTAAATATTCCCTCTATTCCATTATTGGCTTCTTACAATACATGGCAAACACACACCAATTTTTCAATTGACGATTTGGTTGTAATGTTCCAAAATGGCACTCTTAACTCTTCTAATGTTGACCCCTTGAGATGGTTAGTGTGGCCGATGACCTCAAATGCATGCCAATTGCGTTTTCTCAATACAACAACAGGCTTTACACAAAGCAGACCTGATCCTCATTGCCCACACTCCCATACGGTTACCACATACTCTGTGGGTAAATTATGTCAGCAATGGTTAGAACATTCCACACTGTCGTCTGTAAAACAACACCTTTCTCTATTGTCAGGTGACATCGATTTAGCTGATTTTCTTTTAGGTCCAAAGACCCCTCGCATAAAGCGTTTCATATATACAGCTTATAATGAATTTTGTAAACTGTCGCAGATGGAAGCTGCGGTGCGTCTCCGCCAAATTGACCAAGCAAATTTAGAAAAAGTACTTGCAGTGGTAGACAATAGCATTAATACACTGTCATCCCATATATACACTTTGGATAATATTGTATCATCTGTCATTGACATTGTTCAAAATGAAGTGTCTGTTTTGTATCCTGGTCAAAATCAGTTACGTTCTGTAATGCAATTTGCTTGGACCTTGCAAACCCTCAAAAATGGAAAAGTGCCATGGGATTATTTGAATGCTTCTGCACTGTTTTTGCCGTTTAATTTAACTGATAAACAGAAATTAATGTCGATGAAAGACGCAACTTTCACCTTATTAATTATTGAGCAATTAGAACAGTTACCTTTTTCAATGGCTGAGACTAATTCAGCTGTGTGGTTAATACATGGGTTTTTTTTGTTATATGGCTCTCAGAGTCATTGTCGACATTGCTAAGTTAGCATGAGCTTTGCTGCCATGATGCTGCCTTTGCGCACGTTACTACATGACTTTATTTTTGCAAGACGTTGTTTGTGCCATTTACACATGAGAACTGTCTGCTTTTCGCGTTCTTTGCTGAAGTTCCTGGAGTTTAGTCTGAACACGATGTGCAAGATCGATAAACAATGCCCCTTGTTATTCTGTTCTGGTCAGTCCTTAGCACCTAGACATAACATGCTAAACACAGCTGCAATGCTGGAGACTCGTGCTTTGATATTACGGGGATGCATGTTGTTTTAACACACACTTGGAGAGAGCTTTTTCCATGGAGAAGAGCTACGCTGTTCCTATGATGTAAATCTTGCATCTAGGCTTTAAGGTATGGGGTCTGCTGTCAAAGCCCAGAGATCTTCCTTTTTCTAATAAACATCTTCCAGTCAAGGGGAGGGTGGTTAAGTCTTATAGCCCTTTTTCCACTGTCTTTATAAAATGACTTCCCCTTTGTGCTATATGGAATTGTAACAATGCTAATTGTTTTGAGTTTATGCATTTTGCTGCTGGTAGTGGCTCGTATACTGTATTGTAGAGCACGATAGTTAAAATAAACATTTTGAACTATTACAGTGACTCTGCCTAATCTTGTTGTGGACAAGTACGAGTGAGCAAGCGAAAGAGTATGTCTTGCTACCGCGATTCCTGAGAGAGTCGGAGTGTTGTGTTCTGGGTTGTATAATCATTTGTAGCTCTGTGATATTTGGAGGAGAACGAATGAGACACTATAGCTAGTCGGTTTTGGGATTTTGGGCACTAAGGTGGTAGGTTGGTACAGCCCTATACACTGAGGTCCCGGTTTCCTGCGCATAGTTCTTTGTAGGTGCAGAATCCCCGCAACATGGCGCCGCCAATGTTTGGTCTAGTTCTTATCTGCGAGACTCTTGAGTAGTGCTTGTGCTTGTCCACAATCCCCTCACATCTGTTTCCGGAGACAGCTGTGACAGTGTAACCTCCTATATTGATGTTTTATAGGTTCTTTCAAGCTTGAAGTTTTAAAAGGTTTTCTTTATTCTCAACCCGAAATTGGGCTGTCCCGCTTTAGGTTGTCGTTCTTTCTTATGAATTATGGTGGTTAACATTGCACCGCCTAATCGGGCTGCAGTCACCGCTAATTTGACTCAGAATGGAGTCCCTAATGCTGGTGTTGCGCTCATTTTTGTTGTAGAAGCCGATGCAGCTTACCGCTTCAAGGTGTTTTATTCTTGGGTCATCTTTCCGGCGGTGGATGGAACAGATAATTTGTTTCATGAATATACTGCCACGGCCCTTCCTCCAGTTTATCAGCCTTATAGGGCTCTCGAAGTTCCGCTAATGGCTTGGCAACACCAAATATGGATTAATGGCACCCTTCCTCACCCGATAACGCCGGTCCGTCTAGGCCCTTTGTCGATAGACAGGGCCACGTGGCCGGTTTTGGCTGGGTATACCCCTCACCCCGTTACGCTACAACTGCGACGCTTGCTGAGCTTCGCGTGTTGCATACTTCTTTGATACATGTACATTGAGCTGTTATTCAGTTCATGTCGCGCAACTACAAGGTGGGACCACCTGGCATTGCTGCGCAACCTGCGGGTCCTGGTGGTGTGACCATCAGTCCCCTTATGGTTAATTCAGTAATGGGCAAGCATCCACAGAATAAGGATGAATTCCCTTATTGGCTTGCTGAAAAATGTGGACAACTAGAGGCTGTTAACTATAAGTTTGCCTAAAGACTTACTTCCTGAATTGGCTGATTGTAACACTTGGGGCAAGGTGTTCACGGCGGAATATTCGAAGTGGTTCGGCACTCCCTCCATGACCGTGCTCCCCTCTGTGATAAAACGCGTTCAAGATGAACACGGGGCCGAAGCGGCTGTAGAGTTGGGCATGAGACTGGTGGAGGTGTTCGACGTGGTTGCTGATATGATTCTTTCTAATGTCAAGGGTGATGCGGTGAGCTTCCAAGTGGCAAACCGCTTGGAGGCTGTGCCTGATGCAGACAAACCACGCGAATTACCGAAGATTATTGCAAAGGCTTATAAAACCATTGGCCGCAATAGTCTGGGAGTTAAGCCTTTTACTCAAACGCAAACACAATCTCAAACTCAACAAAAAGCCCAGACTGATAAAGACGGGCGTCCGTTCTTTCCTAAAATGAACTGGAAAAATAAGAAACAGGGGCAGCAACAACAGAAGCAAGGTTCACGTTCTGGTTCACCGACACCTGATACTTCTGAGCGTACTTATAACTTGCGCGAAACTTAGGACTCCTGATAGATTTCAGGTCCCTCATCAGCGCTCTCCTCGTTCTTTACAGGACACATCGGACTCTCACGTCAGTGGTGGGGAGCGCCAGGATCGTGGCAAAAGTCAGACCACACAACAGGGACGAGATCAACCTCGACAGTTTGACGTTAAAGCCAAACAAGTGGACCTGCCTCCTTTTAAAACCCACGGATCAGAAGAAGAAAGTTGCCGCTTTAACAGCGAGATATGCCTCAGACGGTGAGAACACGACTCCTGGACTCGACATGGGCAGTGACTCTGCTCGACAGCGCTGCGGAAGTTACCATATAGCGGGAGGCACTGCGTCACTGTCTGGAGGCGACAGCAACTGATACCTTCATAACTGTGGAAACAGCAGATACCCGGGTTGACCCCCCGGATAGACTGTATGACATTATTTTTCAAATTGAAGGTGATGTACAACTTCCAATCAAGGCGGTTTTCAGGGAAAATCTAACCTCATACGACATTTTGTTGGCGGAGGCAGATTGGCCTCCACCGTTTGTGTTAGCCACTTCTCGAGGGGAGGACGTGATACTTCCGAGTTTTTCGCGTTACGTCCCTGTTGAGCATGCAAAAGCTGTAGCGGCTGAGTGGGCTTTGGCCCTTGCCCCGCTGTGTATCGTAACCAGGTGGGCTGGGATATCGATTCACCGGCACATGAGATACCTTTACGGTCTACACTACAGCCACAACCACAATATCCAATCAAGCGCAAAGCTAAGGCTCACATATCAGGGTGTGATTGAATCCTGTACATCACAGATGAATAATCCTCTCTTTACAGTATCAAAACCTGACGGTTCATATCGGATTGTATTGGATTACCAAAATTTGAATAGTCATTGCCGCACTTTTGCCGTGCAGAACACACACAGCTCTGCGCTGGTGAACAACCTTGTTCGTAAAAAATACAAAACTACCTTGGACATATCCAATGGTTTCTACAGTCACAATCTGGCTCCTGAGAGGCGTGACTTGACAGCATTCACTGCCGTCGGAAATCAGAAATAATTTACACGTTTGTCCATGGGGTATAAGAATAGCCCCGGGGCATTTGCTGCGCGTGTTGTGTCTTTGTTACACGACATAGATCCAGATGCGTTCTCGTACGTGGATGATATCTATCTCACGGATGATGAGCTTATGCTGCATCTTGTCCGAGTCGTCCGCATAATTTCTGCATTCGCCGACTATGGATATAAATTCAACTTTGCAAAGTCACACATCGCTCATTTGGCGGTGCTCTTCTTGGGCTATGAGCTCAATAATGAAGGAAAGGGGTTAGCCCCCCACTTCCTGCAGAAATGTGCACAGTTGCAACCCCCTTCTACTCTGAAAAAACTTCAGTCCTTGCTGGGATTTTTGAATTTCGGAAGTACTTACATTCCCGATTATGCCCAGCGTATCAAGCCGCTTTATGCGTTGATACAACCGACATATTCTTCTGCCAGCTGGCTTCGGAACATACCTCTATTCTCCAATCTCTGCAATCTGACATGCTTGCAACCAACTTCTTGTTGACGCGTAATAACACCACGAACCTAGTGATACGTATCGTACCTGGGAAGGTGGGTTTCACTTACTTGACGTTCGATGAGGGGGACACAGTACCTATTGCATACAAATCACATTTGTACACTGCAGCTGAAATGCGTTTTTCCAGTGTTGAAAAAGTTTTGACCGTGGTCCAGATGGCGATTCTGAAGGAACGCTCATTGGCGCAAGGTAAACGCATTCTTGTGGTCACGCCCTACCCTGCTTTGGAGGCCGTGACTAAGGCAAGTGTACCTAACTCTAAAGCATTACATCCCCATTGGATACAATGGGCTACCTCTTTGACATCATCTGATGTCACATTTATCTTTGACCCTGCACTACAGACACAGGAGTTTTTACAGTATGAACATGTTCATCCTCCTCCATTGTCTTTGCTTTCTTTACATGAATACAAATGTGCTATTTACACCGATGGCTCGGCTCAACCGGCCACGGGTTCCAAACATGCTTCTTCAGCGGCTTGCACAATTGTGGCTGGCTCCATTGTCAATGGAGAATTTAAGTCCTCCATCGTGCATACTCAAGCTCTTGGGGACTGTACGGCACAGTTGGCGGAGCTGCGTGCTCTTATTCTTGCTCTCGAGTTTGCTGATCCTAATGTGAATACTCTTATTGTATGCGATTCTTACTACTGTGTTCAATCTTTCAATGACAACTTATTTTTTTGGACTCAAAATGACTATCGAGACTCTAAAGGCAGCGCAATTAAGCATAAGATGCATTGGGTTGGAGTGGCAGAGCTTAAATAGCTTCTGCCCCTCACACAGGTTATCCATACTCTTGGCCGTCAGCGTGTGGGAGCACATGCTCTTGGTAATTCTTTGGCTGACTAAGCGGCCAAATCTGCAGTAGCCACGTGTTCCGTAGCAGCAGTTACATGGTCCATGACTAAAATAGATAATGATATTTTGGCAGCCGTGGCTGCTACGAGGGAGGGAACCGGTTATCCTCAGGGTTTCCCTTCGAAATACTCATATCATGTATCTCCCGAACAAGTTCCTTATGCTTCTATTCCATCTGTTGGGGATCGGCTGATTCCCAACATGGACCGCAGACTTGCTTTGATCATAGCGGCACACGAGGGCATGGCTTCTGCACATGCCGGGGTGAATGCAACAGTCTCGATTTTGCAGCAACGGTATTGGTGGCGCAGATTATATAAACAGACCCGTACTTATGTGCTTTCTTGTGACATTTGTCAGCAAATCAAACCATCTACAAACACAGCTATGTATTTCTAATAAACCATTTGGCTGTGTATATCTTGATCACTGCGGTCCGTTCTCTTCTGATACTGCATATAAATATATTTCAGTTTCAGTTGATTCGTCCTTTGGGTTTGGCCACAGCAGTGCTGACGCTCAAAATGTCATCAGGGATTTGGGTGTCTTTGTCGGGATGTTTGCCTGTGGCACCTTCCATTCAGACCAAGGTCCGGCGTTCGCCTCTAAGGCGTACAAGGATGCGATTAAGTCAATGGGGGGTGCTGGTGCAGTTTTCGTCTCCATACAGGCCTGAGGGCAATTCAAATGTGGAGCAAATGAACCGTGACTTAAAGCAATCCTTGACAGCTAGAGTCAGGCAGGAACTTGCTGGCTCATTTGTATGGTGTTCAACGTGCACTCAATAATCTCCCAAGAAGATCTCTGGGTGGGCGGACGCCATACAAAATGCTCTTTGGCATCAAAATGTTTGTGCCAGACCTTGATGGTCTAGACGTTGTGGCGGCTGCAGCAACCTTTGACGCAGATAATCATTCTATTGTGTTACATGATCTACAAAAGACCTGTGACAGCTATGCAACTGAACATTTACCCTCTTCCGATGATGCAGCACTGCTGATTCCGGTTGCCGGCTGGCTTCCAAAAGTTGGAGATCTGGTACGGGAAAAGTTGGAGAACAAGAAAGAATTTGGTCCCTCTTATCGTGCACCGGTTCCGGTACTTGGATTGAAGGGTACTCGAACAGTCATTCTACTGCCTTTACCTGGTCGCAAAGACAACAGATACATCTCAGTAGACAATGTCAAGCTACACCGTCTGGCCGATTCCGAATAGTGTCACACCTGCAGTTTCGTGCAACGCTATTTCTTTGAATCTGGTCCCCTCAACCACCACGAATAAAAACAGTGTCAGTGAGGCTGAGATGGAAACTGCTGTTGACCTTTCATCCGTCCGGCCTCTATCTTCCAATGCAGAAGTCGAGTACACTTATCCTACAGATGAGTCTATTCGTGAAGTGCCGTTCAGTCCTCGACAACATCAAGCTGACCCAGCACTACCAACGCTCATTAACAGAACTGCAAGCGGTTACTTTGGAGATCATGCCAGCTTCTCTTCTGACTCATCCTCCTTGACTTCGAGTTTGGCAGTCCCACTGACCAAATTAAGTGTTTTCTTCTCTTGGTTCAAAAAGACATACTTGGTCCCTCAATGGACCTACATCTGGTTGGTGCTTATCCTAATTTTCCTCTTCATGTCGATTGGATTTGTAACAGTGTTCTTTTTACTCATTAATGGTCATTATTTGCCACAACGCTGTGCTGTGAACTTGGTCGATGGTACTCTGGCCCCACACACATCGTCCCACATCATGAAACGTGATCAGACTCATGTGAACATTTCGGCATTCCCGGTTGCAGATGGCATCGTTTGGAATAAAGTAGCCTTCGAAGTCCACGGCCCGACGGAGGTGCTCAGGGTGCCATACATGTTTCGCATCTCATTAGGAGATGTGGTCACACGGGACATACATTCTGATGATTGAGATGTGAAAGCACTACATTCATTACTTTCAGATTTGAAGTATTATGCTGCTTTGATGCTGAAGATTTGGACTTAAATTCTGCCAATTATGCTGATCTCTTTTGTTATCAACACTATGGGCATCATTTTTTACATAAATCAAATACTTTGAGGTCGATTTTAATTATACTCAATGGGAACATTGTCCTACTCCCATAAGAGGGAGTTCAAAAATTCTTAGAAATAAGTTTACCTATTTTACAGATTATAACACGTCCAATCCAGGATCATATTTCTTTAAATTACAATTGCCTTCTCACTCCAAATTTATCCTAAACCACACCAAATTGATTTATTCCAACTCATTCAGGAATCAATTAGCCACACAGGGTTATGATCACTGGAAAGAGACCATTGATTTAAAATCAATCTGGGGTACAAAACACTGGCAGATTCAAGGAACTGAGGCACTACATCGTGCCTATCTAATCCCGGTTCAAATATTATTTTTAAATGATACTGTTTATCAAACAACGTGCTTTGGTATGGCTACGGTAAAAAATTAAAATTTCCCTTCCATTCCGTCTTTAGCGGAATATGACAATTGGCGTGCTCGCACGAATTATACCATCGATGCATTACGCTCTTTGTTCCAAAATGACACCTTTAATGTCTCAGGAATTAATTCATCCGGTTGGTTGGTGTGGCAAACCAATTCAAATGCATGTCAATTGCATTTTTATAATGTAACTCCTGATTTCACCCACACTAGATCGGATCCACGTTATCCACGTTCACATTCGGTTACCACATACTCGGTAGGTAAATTATGCCAACAATGGTTGGAACATTCCACACTGTCGTCAGTAAAGCAACTCCTGTCGCTCTTGTCGAGTGACATTAATTTGGCTGATTTTCTCTTGGGACCCAGGGCTCCCAGAGCTAAAAGATTTATGTATGCAGCTTACAATGAAATTTGGAAACTTTCGCAGATGGAAGCAGCCTTTCGTCTACGTAAAATTGATCAGGCTAATTTAGAAAAGGTTCTAGCCGTGGTCGACAATAGCATCAATATGCTTTCATCACGCATTTATACATTGGATAACATTGTTTCTTCCGTTATTAAAATTGTTCAGAATGATGTGGCTGTATTGTATCATGGTCAAAATCAATTACGATCTGTTATGCAGTTTGCATGGACGTTACAGACCCTTAAAATGGGAAAAGTCCCTTGGGATTATTTGAATGCTTCTGCTCTGGTTTTTCCATTTAATCTGACTGATAAACAACGTTTTATGTCAATGAAAGATGCTAAATACACGCTATTATACATTGAACAATTGGAACCCATGCCATTCTCTGTGGCGGGAACGGATTCTGCTGTTTGGTTAATTCATGGAGTTATCTCTCTCCCATTCTCACTGTTTCAATTTAAATCATGCATGCAACATTTTCCAATTGGCCGCTTCGAACCCCTGGGTAGTGTCTTTTTGCATGAATTATGGTCCCTACCTTTCACTTACAGATGTCAACGGGAAGATAAGGAGGTCTTCCTAACAAGTGGGAGCCGGCCTTGTGACTTCTTTTCAGACAATATTTGGTGTAATACCGGCTTTTATTCATTCTATTTTTTCCAGCGTCTTCGGTGGATTCCCCTTAATACTAGCGTTAGCTGGTGGGATCCTGCTTCTACTGCTCCTGCTGTGCAATGGCTGTTCAGCTTGTGGTCCTGCACAGACCAGGCCAATTGCAACTGTACCGTGATCGGATGTAACAAGTTTTTGGATGCCTGCCGTTAGCTACGCTTTGCGTGAGTTATGGATTGACTTTTCGCTTTGCCTACTTTACTTGCATGCAACCAGTCTTCTACTGCAGACGATGCCCTTTCTATTGGGCTGGGGATTTATGTCTCTCCAATACGTCATGGCCAGTCCTGGATTTTGTCCAGTTGATGGGCCCCTTAGAGGCTCATGACCAGGCTTGTTATGGGGATGGCTGTTTGGCGCGTACAGCAGCACTTGGAGTATTGGCTGAATGGGATATCTGTGCAGCTGCGCAGAACCTCCTACATCAGAGTTTCATCGAATATCACGAAAGTTGCACAATGGTGCTTTTGGAAGCATCAGATTATGAGGAGCACGTTTGTGCCTTCGATCTACTTGATTGGATGCCATCCCTTTTTTGTACTAACGATAAAGATGCTCTTCTGAAGGGAATTGCATTCTTAAGTTCACGTACGTTGATGGACTTACCACCTTCTTCATCATAAGATTTTCCCGGAGGCCGTGAAAATTGATGACAAAATTTCTTTTTGAATCTTTTTTTCAATTTGTTTTTTTTCTCATAAGTTTTTGGTCTGCTTGGCTTTTTGAACTCTGTTTCCGTCCTTTCTCTATGTCCAATGGCCTTACCAGGGGGAGGGTGTTATATGGCCCTTAGAGTCACTGTCGACATTGCTAAGTTAGCATGAGCTTTGCTGCCATGATGCTGCTTTTGCGCACGTTACTACATGACTTTATTTTTGCAAGACGTTGTTTGTGCCTTTCACATGAGAACTGTCTGCTTTTCGCTTTACTTTGCTGATGTTCCTGGAGTTTAGTCTGAACACGATGTGCAAGGTCGACAAACAATGCCCCTTGTTATTCTGTTCTGGTCAGTCCTTAGCACCTAGACATAACATGCTAAACACAGCTGCAATGCTGGAGACTCGTGCTTTGATATTACGGGGATGCATGTTGTTTTAACACACACTTGGAGAGAGCTTTTTCCATGGAGAAGAGCTACGCTGTTCCTATGATGTAAATCTTGCATCTAGGCTTTAAGGTATGGGGTCTGCTGTCAAAGCCCAGAGATCTTAGTTTTTCTAATAAACATCTTATAGTCAAGGAGAGGGTGGGTAGGTCTTATAGCCCTTTTTCCATTGTCTTTATAAAATGACTTCCCCCTTCGTGCTATATGGAATTGTAACAATGCTAGTTGTTTTGAGTTTATGCATTTTGCTGCTGGTAGTGGCTCGTATACTGTATTGTAGAGCACGATAGTTAAAATAAATATTTTGAACTATTACAGTGACTCTGCCTAATCTTGTTGTGGACAAGTACGAGTGAGCGAGCGAAAGAGTATGTCTTGCTACCCCGATTCCTGAGAGAGTCGGGACTGTTGTGTTCTGGGTTGTCTAATCATTTGTAGCTCTGTGATATTTGGAGGAGAATGAATGAGACACTATAGCTAGTCGGTTTTGGGATTTTGGGCACTAAGGTGGTAGGTTGGTACACCCCTATACACTGAGGTCCCGGTTTCCTGTGCATAGTTCTGTGTAGGTGCAGAATCCCCGCAACAATTTCACTGCCCATTTCGCTTTTTCACTTCACTGCCTGCATAAAACACTACCCGATTGGTAGATATGAACCCCTTGGCAATAATTATATTCACAAATTATGGTCCCTACCGTTCACCTATAGATGTCAGGGCACAGAAAGGGAGGTTTTTCTTACAGGGGAGGACTGCGATTCCACAGTAGGACATTCCCTAGTTTGTAAACAAGCTAAATTGCACGGAGCTTGTAACGTTTCGGCACCTAATCTGGCTTGTTTTTTAAAAGGCACCCCAGTCCCAGCTGTTATTCCTGTGCTTACTTTGCTTTCTAATGGCAGTTATCTTATTTTGAACAGCCACAACGGCTGCGGCTTATGGGCAGGCGTCTCATATATAGTAACCGTTTCTCAACGAGTTACATGTTGCAGCAATGTCCTGTTTCCACCCCTGCATGGATTTGTAGATAGTTCTCTTTGGCCTTCAATTCCAACTTTGAAAACAGATTTCAATAAAATAAGCAGACTCAAAGCGCTATTGTTTCACAAGAAGTCGCTCTCACATCGGCTCGAGAGACCTTTGAATTGCAGGTGGCAAGAACCACAGGTGGAATACACTCGCTGCTAAACACAAATCTCCCACTCCATTTTAGAGAATTAATACATCAAATATTTAATGCGTCTGATACGGAGGGCCTTGCTCACTTTTTTAAACTGGTGGGATCCGGCCTTGACTCTTCCTGAATCACTGACATAATTTCGACAGACATAATATCGACCTACAGTTATTTCGACACAAAAATATCGACAACAAAAATATCGGCACTATATACTTATTTAAAAAAACACAAAATTATCGAAACAATAATATTGTTCTTCAAAAACATCGACATCAAAAATATCGTACACATTTTTATCGTTTTCAAAAATATCGCACATTGTTTAAAAACATACACTATGGGGCCGATTCCGATTCGGGCCGGAAATCTCTCCGACCGAGCCGGACCCGGAGAGATTTCCGACCGAATCGGACCCGTGCAGCCCGACCGAACGAGTACGATGCGTCCGTATGCTATCGTACTCGAGTCGGTCGGACTCCCATTGAAGTCAATGGGAGCCGGTCGTACAACGCGTACGCGTGCTCCCATTGCCTCAATAGGTGCAAGGCGAACAAGGGCGCCCCCTACAGCGGGTACGCGGCAAAGCGACTCGTGCCGTACACGCACAGGTAGGGGGGACCCATGGGTCCCCGAAGTACGGCTCCGACTGCTCATTCGAGCCGGACGGCGCATGTCGGTCGGACTGCTCGCGGCGCCCATCGTACTTACCCGGCCGGGGAACGTCTCCATTGCGCGGTGCGAGTCGTGTCCGAGCGCGTCGGTCGGTGCGGTTCGACCCGGGAACGAGTCGGTCGGAGCGGTTGGGACGCCCGAACGAGTCGGTCGGCGATTTCGCATCGTACTCGCTCGTCCGCACGCGCGTACGGATCGGTCGGGAAATAGGGCTCCGAATCGGATCCGGTTAAGCCGAATCCGATTCTGAGCCCTACCGGCCGAGATCGGAATCGGCCCCTATGTCTAAAATATCAACCACAAACATATCGACAACTAAAATATCGTTATTTTAAAAATATCGACTATACAAAACTAGAGAAAATATTAAAATTAAACTGCATAAATACAAATAAATACATAAACATATACAACATATCAAATTAATTTAAACACACATTTTTTTCAAAGAATAAAAACATAACTAAAATGTAAAATATATAATACACTATTAACAACATTTATACATATAAACTTTCATCATATAAAATAAATTTCTTTCATGTCATATATAATATATTATATAAACAACATTTTTTAAACATAAGGACGTAAAAAAAATAACTAACTCTTAATTAGCGTTTTCCATATAAGGAAAACAACTTCCAAAACAATTAAAAAAATATAAATTAACCAATAGAAACACACAACTTTAAAACCTACCAATGAAATTAAACTAACAATATGCTAAATACTATATAAACTGACAAACCTTACTCTTATTTCACACCTCAAACGCAAAAAAGCTAAAGAAGGAGAAACTCTGCTGGATTTCTACCGAAAAAAAGAACATCATCAAACCAAAACTGCTATAAATCTACTAAAAGTAAGTAAATTAAAATATCCTAAATAACACTTAAACTAATGTTCTCTAAATAATAACATAGAAACTTAAATAAACTAATTTATATCTTTATTCTATTTTATATTTCCACTACAGACAACTCTAAACAAAACAACAAAATTACAGATTACACCATAAAAAGATCCAACTAACAAAGTAAGTATTTTCCAAAATGCATTAAATAAACCTGTAAAACACCCACCCAAACCCAAAACCCAAACCCATCCCAAACACCCTCCCCACCCCATATAAAAATGTTGTAAAACAAATAATAAAATAAACATGCATTTTATTTCAGAAAAATAAACTTCATAAGATTTCAAACCTAAAGAATCAAAATCATCATTTTCAAGAATATAAAGACAAACTCTGTAAGTATACTTTAAAAAAATTTATATTTTTAAACATTAACATATATAGCAATATATTTAATAATTCTTATACACATTTATTATAGATTTTTCAACATCAAAATGACTGAAGGAGCACAGTTTATAACATCCCAGAAAGGAAAAATGTTATTATGTTACATGGGGTATGTCTACACGCAGGAGAAACAAACTGGCCTAAAAGTCAATTGGAAATGTTCTAAATATTATTCCAATAAATGTTACGGACGTGCTACAACAAGAGAAACCACTGTAATGTACACCAGGGAACATAACCATCCCCAAACATTACAGAAATTGAGGTTAGAAGTGCACTTGAAAACCTCAAAGAGGCTAGCACAAGCTCACAAAGACCAACAAGTGCAATTCTAAAAGAACAGCTGCCTAGAATCCCCAAAGAAACTACTGGACAAATGCCATCCATAGCTTCATTAAAAAGAACAATAGCGCGCACAAAAAGGGCTACAACAACTCCCACACCCACTCCTAAACTTTTAACGAAGTAATACTTACCCCTGAACAAGCTATTACTTTCAATAAGGAATCATTTATTATCTATGGGCCCGATTCACAGAACTAACTTAAGACAAAATCCTAAACATACTACCATTTTGGTATTCACAGAAGGCACTTACTCATTTTGGTATTCACAGAAGGCACTTACTTACTCATTTTGTGTAACTTACTCATTTTGGTATTCACAGAAGGCCCTTACTCATCAATGAGTAAGTGCCTTCTGTGAATATCAAAATGAGTAAGTTACTCAAAATGAGTAAGTTACTCAAAATGAGTAAGTTACTCAAAATGAGTAAGTTACTCAAAATGAGTAAGTAAGTGCCTTCTGTGAATACCAAAATGAGTAAGTGCCTTCTGTGAATACCAAAATGGTAGTAAGTTTAGGATTTTGTCTTAAGTTAGTTCTGTGAATCGGGCCCCTATGATAATAAGTGCAATGAAAAAAGAATAATAATGTTTGGTACAGCAATGAATTTAGTAAAACTTCAACAAGCTGAGATATGGATGATGGATGGAACTTTCACAACATGTCCCAAACCATTCTTCCAACTTTATACTATCCATGGCCTACATCAAAATTGTAACATTCCCTTTATTTACGCCTTACTGCCTAACAAAAACAATGCAACCTACGTAGAAATGCTAAATAAAATAAAACAACAAACCAATGATTATTTTCCTCAGAAAATAATCATAGATTTTGAGCAATCTATGATCAACGCTATACTAAAAACATACCCCCATACCTCAATTCAAGGTTGTTATTACCATTTTAATCAATGCCTATGGAGGCACCTACAAAAATCAATACTCAGGGCCCGATTCCGATCTCGCAAAAAAAGCCTTCCCAATGCTATTCGTAGGCTTACCTCATGACCGACTCGTATCCGGAGCTTTTTTCTACAAACGAGCAAGTACGATGCGAATTACAGGCAAATTTCCGACCCAATCGTCCGCTCCGATTCGTGCCCTATTTCACGACCGAACAGGCTCAGGAAAAACGGAAATCGAGTCGTACGGAGGCGTTTCCCAACCAGTTTCCGGACACGCAAGTACGATGCGTTTTTTCTACGCGTCGTACAGGGCGCCGCTTCCAGCACGTCACAGCATTCGGACGAGGCGTATTGAAGCTCCGATTCGCGCCAGAACACGATCAATGGGGACGACACAGAGCAGCCATTTATCCAATCGCGCATGTCTTCCCTATACTGTACGCCTACCATTACCGACGCGCACGACGCAGAAGGTGAGTCAGACACCTACCACACACCAAAATGTCACGAGCACACGAAAGGAAACCCCACCATAGGGGGGGTGGATGCCCATCACTCCCAGCATTGTCCACCCCATAGGGGGGTGGATGCCTACCACTACTAGCATATCCTAACTATAGGGGGGTGGATGCCTATCACCACTAGCATATCCTAACTATAGGGGGGTGGATGCCTATCACTACTAGCATATCCTAACCATGGGGGGGTGGATGCCTATCACTACTAGCATAACCTAACTATAGGGGGGTAGATGCCTATCACTACCAGCATTGTCCACCCCATAGGGGAGTGGATGCCTACCACTCCCAGCATTGTCCACCCCATAGGGGGTGGATGCCTACCACTACTAGCATATCCTAACCATAGGGGTGGATGACTATCACTCCCAGCATTGTCCACCCCATATGGGGGTGGATGCCTATCACTACTAGCATATCCTAACTATAGGGGGGTGGATGCCTATCACCACTAGCATATCCTAACCATAGGGGGGTGGATGCCTATCACTACCAGCATTGTCCACCCCATAGGGGGGTGGATGCCTACCACTCCCAGCATTGTCCACCCCGTAGGGGGGTGGATGCCTACCACTACTAGCATATCCTAACCATAGGGGTGGATGCCTATCACCACTAGCATATCCTAACTATAGGGGGGGTGGATGCCTATCACTACTAGCATATCCTAACCATAGGGGTGGATGACTATCACTCCCAGCATTGTCCACCCCATAGGGGGGTGGATGCCTATCACTAATAGCATATCCTAACTATAGGGGGGTGGATGCCTATCACTACTAGCATATCCTAACCACAGGGGGGTGGATGCCTATCACTACTAGCATAACCTAGCTATAGGGGGGTGGACGCCTATCACTACCAGAATTCTCTGACTATAGGGTGTGGAGTCAGAACACTCCCCCACTGCTGTAATGTCAAAATTTTGCATTTGTGTGTAAACAGGCAGCAAAATTGACACATAAAGAAAATTATTTGTCAAAGCACCATCACTGTAATGACAAAGATGTGAGTGTGTGGTTCAATACCCCAGCATTGTCAAGCACATAGGTGTCATGGGGTATAACCCCCATCACAGTAGTGACAAAAAGTTGATTGTGGGGTTCAATACCCCAGCATTGTCAAGCACATAGGTGTCATGGGGCATAAGCCCCCCCTCACTATAGTGAAAAACATGGGAATGTGTGTCACACCCCCCCAGCATGTTCAACAAAACATGTATGTTTCTGGGCCTAAACACACAAGCTATGTATGATTAAAATAGTGTTTGTGTGCCAAACAAACACAGAACTGTTGAGGCAAAGATTTTTGTGTGTGCAAAAATACCCTCCGCTATGTGCAGCCAATCACTGCTATTGGGGGCTAACACTGCCACAAATTTACAATTGGACAATTTAAGATGTGACCATCAAAATGCCTAGGCACACATATTGTTCCACAAACATACACAGATACAAAGGATTCCGTCTGAAACTACAGTTGTGCTGAGATCCAGTCACACATTGTGGCACCAATGGCAATTTCGAAACAGAAGGAATGTTCAGACTGAAGATGTAGGAGTCCCAGGGCCAGTAGAGAAAACAACTCAACAAAACATCCACCACATGCCCTTCAAAGAAAGTTGAAATACATGGGTGAAGATGCACAAAGACAAACAGCCAGCCACACACTGCAGAACAAACACAACATGTGTGTGTAAGTGTCTCTAGGCTGGGACAACACACACGATGGGGGGCAGAACTCCACTGAGACATATGCGTGTTGAGTACAATCCCGAAGTATTTCATTAATTGGGATAGTGAATGTGGGCAATCAGGCATTGTTTCATAAGTGGGTGCATAACTGTCACTAGCGTAACAAGCTTGGTGGAACAACAAACAATACAACAAGAGACTGACTCTCTTCCGCAGTACCCTCAAGGCCACAACACTGTGGTGACAGTATCCTGTCTGCTGGCCCTCTGCGAAGATAAATTAGGATGTGGGCCATACATTTCAGTACACTCACTCTTGTGCACTGTGTCACGTGCCTTGCAACAACAACTGTCATCTCACATACCCAAACATGACTCACAGGGCATGGCCTGTAATGTAAGGCCACATTGCAGGTAGGGGCCTTGCCAAGAGACAACTCAAATTTGGCCAGTCTAAACACAACACACCTTGATCTGCAGCAATGTGCCACATCTAAGCCTACATTGACTGGTGACATTGTACAGGCACCCATTACAACTCCAGGGGTGGTGGTGGGATCTGTGTTTAACAAACACAATACACATAGCTAGTCATCACACATGGTGAAATTTGTTCCACCGTTTAGGATGGAGTACATGTGCAGAACGTGAAATGTTTGGGACACATTTGGAACATTAAGACTGTCTCATAATAATGAAACACTCAAGGAGACCCACAAATAAGACATGTTGCCATCAGGGTACAGGGAACGGTACAATCTGCTGAGTGTGAGCAGTCAAACTCACAAAAACAGATGACATATCAAAAACATCCTGATGTTGCTAGCACAAATGTGACTCGGGAAATAATAAATGTGCCACATGTGACTTTGCCCACAGTGCAGGCCCTCATCTCAACCCAACCAGGGATGACACCATAATGACACCATTGTACTGGTGCACCCACATCCCGGACACTCAAAGTCAACTCAGTTGAAAAAGAACTGTACTACTCAGCACACAGCAAGCTTCTCAAACAGGAACATCTGCAGGGACTACAGTCTTGGTATGAAATGGCGTTTGAACACAGAGATTAATGCTCACATGACACACACCATGGGCTCAGGATATGTCACAGATTAACACACTGCCATGAGGTGATATCACTACTGTGGAAGGTCAGCTGTGGCAAGCTTGGTCTTGGCAGGGGTCTACCATGTCAGAATGACACTCGGACATGGATCCAAAGATTACACCACACAGAATACTTTGTTTCCATCAGCCTCTGTACATCTGTTTCTCCAAAGTCATCAGCACGTTGTCAAACTCCATGTATAACAAGTTGTACTGATGAGACCGATGACTTTTTTCATCATCAATGCGCCATTCTGCATGTCCACCGTAGACGGTTGTACCATTAAAAACATGTACAATGTGTACAAATGTCAGCACAACCTATGTGCAAAAGTGTAAGTCAAAGATGGGATTGTGTCAAAAGCATGTCACATTCCTTGTCCAAAACATTGTGGATCCTGACAACCTGCAATTGCAGTCAATGATGACTCTGATACATACTGTAATAGGACACATATACCATGGACCACATGCAGTCCATCACATAGCTAATTCATTATTTTCATAAAACAAGATTCCAACAGCAATTTTATTAGGCTAATTAAACAAATTAGGTACACGAAATGCAAATCTTCTAAATAAATGAAATAATGCTTTATTCAGCCTTTGCCTTTGTAAATCTCAACAGGAGAACGATAAGGCCAATGGCCAGTCCATTAGATGTAGTCCTTTAGCGGGGAATACAAAGAAATCTTCCTCCCTCGCTTGCCTGCACTGCCACGACTAGGGGACATTTCCCCTTGGAGGGGCATCTTTAGGGGCATGCCAGGCAACGCAGGGACAGGATCAGGGGACAGCAGAATGGGGCAGGGGAGGGGTGGTGGGTGCAGGAGTGTCGCTGGCAACTGCAGTGGAGGTGTTTGACACAGTGTGCGCCGTCACCACTGCCGGGCCCAAGTCAGATGTGGTGGGTGCCGTCACCACTGCAGGGCTCAAGTCAGATGGGGTGGTTGCCGGCACCACTGCAGTGGGCAGGGCAGATGGTGTGGACGGGGTCTCCACTGCAGTGCCCAAGTCAGACGGGGTGGATGTGCTCCCTACTGCAGTGCCAATCTCAAGAGGAGTGAAATGGGGTTCAGATGAGGTGGGCAGGACAGAGGGGGGAGACACGGTCTCCACACCAGTGGCAGGAACAGGCTGAGCATGTGAGGTGGGGGTAAAAAAAAAAAAAATGTAAGTCCGTTTTTATATAGCGCAGGTACTCACCCTTACGGGTCTCAAGGCGCTGGGGGCCGGAGTGGAAATTAAGTGAGCTATTGCCCAGAGTCACATGGTGCTGAGCTGAGCTGCCGCCGGAGCCGGGGATCGAACCGTGAACCCTGTGCGCCGAAGTCAGCTGCCCTGGCTGCTGCACCACACCTCTGGAAGTGCATGTGGTAGGGGGGGAGGGCCTAAGCATTCTGGGGATGTGGTATCGGTGTGTGGGTGAACCTGGGGCAGGGAATGGCTGTGGGACCTGTGGAGTGGTGGCCTGGGGGCTGCAGGATGGAGGCTGTGTGGTGGAAGTGCGTGGTTTTGGTGGGGTCTTGCCCTTCCTGGTCCGGGGGGATTTGCGGATGGGGGCCTCAGTGTCTGTGCGCCTGGGGGAGGGTGTCCGTGTGGCAGGGGAACTTCCCTCTGTGTGTGGTGACTTCTTCTTCCCCTTGTAAGTTGGAGCAGATGGATCGGTGGGGAAGAGGCCAAGGTCACAGAGGAAGAGCTGCTTGGAAGGGGGGGTTTTAGGTGAGGCAAGGGAAGGTGTTTTGGAGGGAGAGGCATCTGAGGACTGTGGAGTGCTTATGGATGCCTGCTTGTGTGTCTGTGACCCATCCCCTGTGTGTGTGCCATCAGTCCCCGGAGTGTGCGTGCTTGTGTGTCTGGATTTTGTCTTGCGTGTCTGTGTGCTGCTTGTGTCTGATGTGGTGCGTGCATGTGCCGGTGTGTGTGTTTGTTGGACAGGTAGGGTAGTGGAGATTGTGGATGTGGCAGAGGTAGGAGGGGTGAGGGCCTGTTGGAGGAGGGACACTGCTGCCATCTGTGTGGAGGCCATGGCCTGAATGGTCCAATGTAGGGCAGACATGTTCGATGAGATGCCCTCCATGAAGGACACCAGTTGTGTCAACAGACTGGTGTGAGAATGGAGGACACTCAGCATTGTGGATTGCCCTACATGGATCTGCTTAAGTAAGTCCACAGACTCCACACTCAGGGCAGCAGGGGAGACAGGGGCAGGGGGTGCGGTGCCTGGCACGAAGGAGACATGCTCCATTACAGGGGAGCCTCCACGGACATCTGGGATGGGAGCAGATGTGAGGGTGGAGATAGTGGTGGTGGTGGGGACAGACTCACTAGGTGTTCTCTGGAGTCTGCTGACACCCGCATCCACAAGGGAGTCATCACTGAAGCCGCTGTGTTCCTCAGCGGAGGTGGTTGTAGCAGAGGTCTCCTCAGTGTGGCTCCCCTCACCCTCCATGCAACTGGGTCCCTCCGACTCCTCTGCAGCGGACCCTGTCTGCCTCTGCGGCTCCTCCTGGTCCGTGGAGCTGTCTCCTCCAGTATCCGTAGATGTAACTGCAAATAAACAGGGTAAACAGATCCACATCAGTCACCTGTATTGACCTCACACATCACAGTCAGTACAGCACATTACAGCGCATGGCTGAGCATCATTTGCAGTATATTGGCAAAAGTGCTGACACATATTTGAAAAGTCTGCCAGTCAACCATGCCCCTCATATCCTACCTGTCCATGGACCCATCAGTCTGGTGCATATAGTTAGCCACTACTCATATGTGCACACATGCACCACATAGACAGTTGTCTGGACTGCAGGATTAGTGATGGAAATGTGCCAGTACACACATATCCCATATCCTGCCACCGACTCAGTACATGTGTCAGCATAAGGGATGGCCAAAGTCATTGTCAGTAATATGGATATGCTTCCTTCACCAGACACCATGATGTGCACATGTATTGATGGCCGATGCCACAATTGAGTGCATGCAGGACAACTGACATTACTGCAGGATACACATTTGCAAGTGGCATACCATGCTACAGGCCAGTCTGAGTAATCAGTCATTACTGGCTTCAGTCACAGGGGCAGTGCATCTGAGAACAAACAGTCTGCACTGTATCACAATCATGTATTTGTGGTGTATGTAAGCCCTGCAGCTGTCAAGTGCACATGTTTCCCCACTGCTACCCACATCTTAAGGCTACTGATGATCCCACCTCATACAAATGCCACAGTTGAGTGACAGCAAGCACAAGTCTGTCAACATGATCACATCACAGTCTGATGAGAATGAATTATAGCTGCCTGCACTTAAATGTCGAATACACCATTAGGCACAGTCAAGTGATTACACACCTATGTTAGACCCCATTGTGATGATCCAACACCCACATCTCAGCTGGCTGCCCACCCCAAATTGTTTGACACCCCAGGAGTCTAAAAAGCTAGGCCACTCCACAATGACACAGAGGCTGACACCTGATTGCACAGTTCACAATGCACTAAATGTAGGTTGACACACATGAGTAGGAGAACAGAGTGTACTTCATGTCTGGAGTAGGCATACCTGACCTGGTCCATGTGCAACATGAGATTACCCTGAACACTAGGCATGTGTCTATGCATGTGTGACACACATGATGTACAAACTTCAGAGGCCCCAACATTGTCCCACCTGCTGCATGGAGGTGTGGTAAACACCCCAGACACATATGGTGAGGCAGAGCAGCAATCAGGACACGTATTAATGGCCCACACAGAGTACATGTTAGATATCTGGCAATGTGCAGACACATGTCAATCAATTGCCTCACTCATGAAGGCCAAAATATTGTAACGGTAGCAGATGCTGTTTCCCACCTCAACCTTGGACAACAGCAGGGACACACAGCCCAAGTGAGACAAGTCACAGACTGAAAGGGCCACACCTGTGTATCAGATGAGGAAGGGCCATAACCTAATTTATGCACATGACTCTTGTTCAAGCAGACAGACGAACTGTGGTAGCGTAACCAGGCTGAGGGAGTGCAAAGATCATGTTAGACACAGTTCACAGACAAGGCATGCACTTACCCCCTCCTTGCTGCTGTCTGGCCTTTAACTGCCCATCCAGATCAGGGAAGACCGCTGTCAGAATCCGGAGCATGTGGTGGGTCAGGGTCTGGTGTCCACCCCTTCTGCGAGGAGGCGATAGCTTCAGCTGGACTCTTGCAATCCGACGGGTCCAGCCACGTAGGTCCTGCCACCTCTTCTGGCAGTTGCGGATGCGGCACCTGTGGACCCCCACAGATCGAACTGCCCGGGCAATGGTCAGCCAGATCTCATTTTCCTGATGGGCATCAACCTGTGAGGATGACAAAGTTAAAAGACCATTACTACACATGCAACATGTTTGTGCATCACACAGTTGGATATACATGTTTTTTCACAAGGGTATCTGATTCACACAGGTTGTGCAACTATGGTGATGGACACTTGTCCTGCATCAACAACATGGAACCAGTGCCTGGGTATCATAACTGTGTACAAATGCACTTTCCCAGCGCAGTACCTGGTCACTACAGGTACATACACACTTTGGGGGTAACAACTACTCAGTGAGCATGCTAGCCACTGGTGTACACAATGCCATTAGTGCTAGTCAGACAACATGCACAATGAGAGAGGATGTGGACTGCACACTCACCTGCTCCCCTGGTTTCCCATACAGCTTGCTGTACTGTGGGAGGAGGCTGTCCAGCAGGGCCTTGTTCTCCTCCTCTGTGAAGGCTGGGGCCCTCTCCACAGTACGTGCCATTCTTGGAGCCAGAGGATACAGAGACAGCAGGAGTGGTAGCAGAGATGTCAATCTGGAGCATGTAGTGCAGGCAAGTGAGCTCTCAGGGGAAGAGACAGCCTTATATCTGTGCTGCAGAGGCAGATTCTGTCCCATGCGTCCAAAGCGATAGATCGGAGTCGTTCGTATCCTATGAATTAGTCCAATCCATGAGATAGCACGCATCGGACACGCCTACCACAACGTTCAAAATATCTGCATCATGACAGTTTTTTGATACATTTGTGTAACAACTAAACGGAATCGTACCGCACGCGAATGCGCGTCTGTCACCATGACGACCAACAGCCAATCTGGCAGTCCTGCTCGGTCAGGATGCGGCAGACGCGTATTTTGAAAACTCACCCGCGTCGAACACCATTGAATCAAGCATGCAACCTGTCAGTCCTGCTCGGTCAGGATGCGGCAGACGCGTATTTTGAAAACTCACCCGCGTCGAACACCATTGAATCAAGCATGCAATCTGGCAGTCCTGCTCGGTCAGGATGCGGCAGACGCTTATTTTGAAAACTCACCCGCGTCGAACACCATTGAATCAAGCATGCAATCTGGCAGTCCTGCTCGGTCAGGATGCGGCAGACGCATATTTTGAAAACTCACCCGCGTCAAACACCATTGTATCAAGCATGCAATCTGGCAGTCCTGCTCGGTCAGGATGCGGCAGACGCGTCCATGCAATACTCACTCATCATGTCAGACAGTATATGTAAGATTCATGTCATTCTGTATGCCCTGTGTGGATGGAGTGAAGCACATGTCAAATGTTACACAGACAAAGACAAGACTACTCCCATGATGATCCTAGCTTACAGTGCAACTATTGCATTGTTTGTGAGGAACATGACAAGTGTGAGTGACCACTTCACAGATCATCCTCCTATGTTTGGACACAGTCCCAGGGGATCATTGTGTTTACACAGGTTACATCCACACAGAATCACCGCATCATATGATTATGTATTAAAGTCCGATGTGTGAATTCCTTTTGACTGTGTCCACAGTATGTGAGACTTGTACAACGCCAAAACTGAGTTTTGAAAGTTTTAACAGTATGTTAACATACCTCATCTTGTATTTGTCATGTGAGTTGCTGCTGTGTTTATGTGTCACTGAATTACATGTATGCATGTCAAATACATATGTGCTACACATCATCAATGTTCTGTGTATGTGATAGGACATGTAGGTCTGACATCACATCATGACAATGTCCACACCATGACAGTGGTGTGCATGGTGACAAGCTGTCTGTATCTAGTGTTCTTGCTAGGTTGCAATACATGATCCATGTCTGGGTACCTTTAGAACATGTGCTAGTTGACCTTGACACCTATGTTTGATACTCAATTAGGTGTGTTGTGTATGTTACGATTGATCACATGGAGAGTGACAGACAACAGTGAATAGTCACAGTACAACACTGTATCCATCGAAGATCCATGACAAAATTGAGTGTATGTTCAGGCTCACATAGCTGTCATTTGTGGATTAGCTCAACCTCACACATCTGACTTCACTGTGTCTTTATTGAAAGTGTAATGCGATATGTCGAATCTAGATTACGTGATTTTTATTTGTAATAGTAATATGTGTACATACTTTGTCATATGTTCCGCAGGAGACCAAATGTCCACAGACCCTTCCCTGATCTTGCGACCATGGTGGAACGTGAGTACATGAGGAAATACAGGTTCACGAGGCAATTAATTTCTGAATTGACAGACCAGTTGTCACCACACTTGCAACCTGGACGCACATATCCCTTTGCCCTGACCCCCAAGGTGAAGGTGATGGCGGCACTACATTATTTTGCGACTGGATCGTTCCAGTTTACTGTGGCTGATGCTGGTGGGATGTCGCAGACGATGTTTAGTCGAGTGCTCCAGGATGTGTGTGAGGCCATGTTGGGGTTCCTCAACCTGTACATATAGTTTCCTACACCGCCACAGTTCCGTGCCATTAAAGATGACTTCTATGCTCTGGGACACATGCCACATGTGATTGGATCGATTGATGGGACACATGTGGGTTTGGTCGCACCACAAGCCCATGAACAGGTTTACAGAAATCGTAAACAATTTCATTCAATCAATGCCCTTGTGGTATGTTTGGCGGACCAGATCATCTCCCATGTATGTGTGCGTTTCCCGGGATCTGCCCACGACGCATACATAATGAGGATGAGTCGGATACCCCAGCTGATGTCCCAGCTCAGGAATGAGCATGCCTGGCTTGTTGGTGAGTCACGTTGTCAGTTTCAGTTGTGTGTTCATTGTCTGTCATGTTGTACCCTGTTTTTGCTCAACTGATCATTTATATTTGATAAATGTAGGAGACTCTGGATACCCCAACATGCCCTGGTTGCTGACACCAATCAGTAACCCGGTCACCTCAGCTGATGTCCGTTACAACGAGGCACATGGGCGGACCAGGCGAGTGATAGAGTGCACATTTGGGCTGCTGAAGAACAGATTTCACTGCCTGGACCGGACAGGAGGTGCCCTTCAATATTCCCCGGCTAAGGTGTGCAAGATCATAATCGTGTGCTGCATGTTTCACAACTTGGCTGTGAGGAATGAGCTACCGCTCATCCAGGATGACAGGGACCAACAGCCTCCATCAAGGGAGGATCCAGGCCTGGGGCACGTTGCCAGTGACGAGGAGGAGGAGGAGGAGGAGGTGGATGTCAGGAGACAGCTCATTAACAACTTTTTTACATGAGTGTAAGTATGCAAAGATGTTTGATGATGCCTTTCCTAAGCATGATGTGTGTATGTAGAACAATATGTTGTGATACGTGTGTGTATGCTAATTTACAGGGTCATTGTTGTTGTACAGTGTATGTTAAGTTATGATGGTCACCACTACATTGTTGAATTTACTCCTAGCTTGTGTTCAGAGGTTACAATGGACAATAGTGAGTCAATTATTGAATATGTCATCATAGCAAGTTGTAATTAAGACTGTACTATGTCTCTCCTTCACAGGCTCCTTTGGCTGTTGTGTGGGTACACACAATGCTGTTCCATAATGGAATTTCAATTTGGAACAGTACTCTCTGACAGACAATGTTTTAGGTCAGATTTTTCATTTCTTTTGTTTATTAGAATATTTGGAACTGTAATCAGTTTGCTTTTGTGTTGAGCAGAGCTTGTGCCTGTGTAATAAACCTGTTACACACATTGATGTTTGCCTTGTCTGTTTCCACACATGCTACAATAGTTTATATACTGTATTTATGCCATGGTGTTCATTTCATTAGACAATGGTCATTGTTTGTGCGGTTCAATGGTTTAATTGGACAACAGTGTGTGCAATGTTTAAATGTTGCATGGGCTATGTGTGTTGTGGTGACCTTGCGTGTCTATCTCTGGTATGTGTCATGTGACATTTCTTCACAAGACGGTAGATGAATTGTTAGCTGGTCCCTAGGACCTAAGTTACCCTAAGTTGCTAAGTTACCCTGAGCCAAGCTTACATTTTAGCTTTTGCTCTTACATTTTGGCGCACATTCTTTCTCTGCTTGTTGTGCAAGATGCCTTTGAGTCCACATGAGATCATTTTGGTACTGTTCAAGCGCTGCGCCACAAGGTTGAAAAACAAGACTCTTTGTAATGGAAGATCTAATCAGCACGTATTGTTTATCCATGAAATGCTACACTTTTTGACACAAAAGAGAAATACTTGCATTACATTGACGCACAAGGGATTCATCTACACAGATGGAAGTTTCCTTCTACGAACCAGAGCTTTGCTGTGCATATGCTGTAACCAGTACTCCTAGTTTCTAAGGTGAGCGGTTCACCCGATTTGGCACAGAGATCTTCATTTGTATGATAAATATGTCACCATCACAGGGAGGGTGGTGATTTCCACACTGTTCATAGAAACACATTTCACCTTTTGTCTTCTATGGAATTGTGAAAATGAATTTTGTTTGATTATCATGTATTATGCTGCTGGTGTGAGCTCGTATACTGCATTGTAGGACAACGGACAGAGATTGTTCTTTCTTAAACGTAACATTTTAATCTTTACATAGACTCTGCATTATATATTTGTGGACAAGCATGGGTGAGTGAGCGAGAAGGTGTGCATTGCTAAGGCGACTCTGAGAGGTTGATAGTACTGTGTTCTGGGTGGTAGAAACATTGTGTATCTTCTGTATGTTTAGTTGAGCTAATGAGACACTAGAGGTAGTGGGTCTTTGGATTGTGGGTTCTGATGTGCAAGGAATGTCCAAGCATCTTTCAACAACGGCCTATTTTATTGTGCATAGTCCTGTATGTGCAGATTCCCTACCACAGAACTCATGCACCTCATTTGGAGACAGTGCCAGGTTATACTGATCATAATTTCAATTGTGGGTACAGTGTATCATTCAAAGAGGACACAGGGATTGTGTGAATATGATTTTATTAATGTGCATATGATCAATCTAACAGTTAAGGGTAATTGCATTCCAAAGTTTTAAATCCAAAGTTCATAGAGGAGTTGGAAGTGTTGTTAGATGAAAATCTTCCAAGCAAAGTCCACAGTAATTTTAGCAAGGAGTCCAACTTACACACTCCATCCCATGTGAGAGAGTCCAGGGACTGTCAACAAAGTGAATGCTTTGCACACAATGGAGGATACCCAGAGCATTTCTTTACTTCCTGGGGGGGATGCATGGCCATCAGTGTCTCACTTGCCAGTCTTCCTTGGACGGCCCCTCCTCTTCGGAGGGGGGGGACCCTCAGTATCAGCCTGCTGCAGTGGAGGGGACTCTACGCCAGACTCCTCATCCCTCACTGTGGCAGTTGCAGATGTTGAGTCAACAGGTGTGGAGTGCACACGGGGAGGTGGGGTAATGTTGGTAGTTATCTGGCGTAGGCATTTGAGAATGTCCCTATGCACCGCTGTGAGATCGTCTATTTTCGACCAGTTGGACTCCATACGGTCCATGTGTTGGTCCATACGTTAGGGGTGGGCGGAATTTGCGTAGTCGCGCTACGCAAAGCTCCGCGAAACGGCAAAAAATCTCTGCGAGCGCGCAAAAGTTCCGCGAACACGCGGAATTGCTTGTTCCGCCCGTTCGCGATGCTTTTGTCCTGTTCGCGAACGCTGTTTGCGTGCTCGGGGAGAAATATCTCGCGAACACGCATTTTGAAAGCGCGAACAAACAAAAAATTCTGCGAAGCCGCGGATCGCGGAATTTATGTCAATTCCGCGTTCTCCGCGGAACGCGAAATTACCCAAATTCCGCAAATTCCGCGAGCGGAACGGAATTTACCGCCCAGGCCTACATACGGTCCATATGTGCAGCCTGCTGATGTTTGATGTCCCTGAGGATCCCAACAACCTGGCCAAAGTCTCCGGTGCATTCGCGATATACATCATATATGCGTTGCAAGTCGGGGTCAGCTTGATCTCCGACACCAGCTGTGGGACATGCCCTCCCACCACGCACCCTCACACCACTCCTAACCCTACCCGCACGGACATTGCTTTGCGTTGCACGCACTGACAGCTCATGTCCTCCTTCATTGTTGACAGGGCTGGTGTTTCCTGCCAACTCCAGAGTGGCCTGTGTTGCTGTGCTCCCAGGGTTTTGTTGTCTGGGTGTGTCCGTGGGGATCCTGGGCGTCTGGATGTTCACAGATGTTGCAGTAGTGGTCGCTGGTGCCGCTGATCGTACTGGTGCCGCATGCTGGCCCACACCGGAGGTGCCAGGTTGGTCCCCATCGCCCGAGGAGGTGTGGGGGTCATCCCCACTGGAGGTCTCAGTGTCCGACGTAGTGCTGGAGGTGCTGGTGGACTCTGAATCGTGTCCAGATGCTGACCTCAGTTCAGGAGTGCCTATGGATAGAAGAGAGACACAATGTTAGTTGTGTATTTTCACATGTTATGGTGTCATACACAGACAAATGTGAAGATGTTGTGGATAATGTAGCGTTTCCTTCAAATTTATACTCATCAATCGTCATAGACACTGGGATATTTGTTCATGGAACATTGTGATTTTGTAAAGATGTGCTTTACTGAGCATGTCCAGCTCTGTGCATCGATGTGTATGTATTTTTATCCTTGACTGTACGAAGAAATTGATTGTCAAGTGTCACACTGTGCATGACCCAGGTGTGTTGTTATTTCACACATCAGTGTTTTCACTATGACATACATACTGTAACAATTCTGATGTTTAGCAAGATTTGTGCATCTGTGCTTGCCTTTGTGCATGTTTGTAACTGTCACATTGCTGAGGTGACATACAAACTCACTCTCCTGAATCTGTGTCAGCATTTACAAATTTAGCTTGGATGAATGTGTTGATGTGAACCATCAATGACATCACATGTGTGACATCGAATGCAATTGCAACGCGTTTGTTATGAAAAATGGATTGTTACATGGCAGTCCATTGGGATACAAGTCATTACATTGACATGCAGTAGGGGAGTCGCTAACATGAGTTGTTGTATAATCTGATATTTGTATGGTCTGACATTCCCTACTGTTGCACACACTGGACTTGTAATGGTGAATTGTATCAGTTCGTAATCCTGCGCAGAGCCTACACCAAGTTTGTGTGATGTTTTGCGTCGTGATGTTCTGCAATGTAACAACACGGTCGTTGTTATGCCTGTGTTGTTTTTGCATGGTTTGTAAACGTATGCAATGTGAGAAGACATATTTGTGTTGATATTTCTCATCACTTTGCACACATGTGAATATCTTTCTGTAGTTGATTTTGTCGCTGGTTACTTTTGCCCATGTTCACATCATGTACAATCTACCTGTTCTCCATGGACAGAGGAGTTTCCCAAGGATGATCAGTTGCTTTTTCATGGTCAGAGCTGTGAGGTACAGTGTGTTTAGTGCTTGAGTTAGGCTGCGTTGACTTCTACCCCTCTTCCCAATGGCAAACAGACCAGCTTACTCATCATTGACAGAGGATCAATGACAGTGAGGGTAGTGTAGTTCAAGGATGCTGACACCGCTGACTGATGTTGAAGTACAATGCAAAACACAACAATGCCTTGTGCACATGACACAACACAAGAGTGTCAGCCATCTTGCATTGCACCTCACATCTACTGTCAGATGGGCATTGTCCCTGATGTGTGTTTTTATTGTGTGTGGTTTGTGTTATGTGATGTGACTGCTAATTAGACTGTGTCCTGTCCTCAACGCAAATTTGTAGCATGCACAGTGAGGGCACATGTGACTAATCTTTACCTGTCAGTGTGTGGAATGTACAGTTAAGCTTATGGTCTGTAGTTGTGTGAGTAGGCCAAGAACTGGCTGTCAGTTTTTCCAAATACGTACACGATGCCGCTGTGTAGCCATCTTGACAGGGCATTTGCATTCACTCTCAGGGACAGCATAGTGACAGGTGTGTTATTGTGGGAGTGGGGTGTGTGTGTGTGACAAGTGGGTGCTGGTGGCAGTAGTCATAGCTTCCACTCCTCCTCCCACCCAGACCAAATGGGCCAGCATGTACCATGGTTCCATGACAGTGAGTACAAAGTTACATTCAAGATGTCTGACAGTGGTGACTGCAGTCATGCTGGACACGACTGCCAACAGGGCCTTGTGTTCCCCACACCGAAAGCCAGTGTCAGCCATCTTGACAGGGCATTTGCATTCACTCTCAGGGACAGCATAGTGACAGGTGTGTTATTGTGGGAGTGGGGTGTGTGTGTGTGTGACAAGTGGGTGCTGGTGGCAGTAGTCATAGCTTCCACTCCTCCTCCCACCCAGACCAAATGGGCCAGCATGTACCATGGTTCCATGACAGTGAGTACAAAGTTACATTCAAGATGTCTGGCTGTGATGTCTGTGGCTGTGTATTTGAGGTAATTTTAGACTATTTGGACATGTACTCACCAGGTTCCGGTATTCCAGCTAATCCAGTTATGGCCTCCGGTGGGAGGAGGTCCCGCACCTTCACCTCCCAGGTGGTGAAACGCACCGGTTTATGACGACCACCACCAGTCTTGTTGCTCAGGGCATGTTCTCTGGCAATAAGCTTCTTAACCCTCCTGCGTACATCATAGTACCGGTTCCGGATATCCTCCTTTGTGCGCAAGGTAGGTGATTGGGCATTCACCTTATTGACAATCCTCTCCCACATCTTGGTTCTCTGGGACTGGGAGGTCTGTTGGGCCAAGGTGCCAAATAACTGTGGCTCAACTCAAATGATTTAATCTATCATGACTTCCAACTCAGCAGCTAAGAACTTTGGATTCTTCTTTGGGGGCATGGTGATGGGTGGTGGTGGAGATGTATGTGTGTGTGAAGGTGAGGGTGAGTGAGTGTGAGTGGAGGTGTGTTTCTGTCATGCTAGTTGTGTGGAGGTTGTGTGGTGGATGAGTTGTGTGTGTTTGTAGTGGGTAGATGAGTTTTCTGTGTAGTAGTGTGGTTTGCTTGCATGTCTGTCGAAGTAGCAAATGGTGTTGGAAAGTTTTTGCTCCCTTAATATAGGTTGAGTTGTGTGTGTGTCTTAATATTTAAATTTAGGGTTTTTTGGAGGTGACAATGCATTTTTTGGTAGTCTTTTTTCTGTTTCTATTGTATTATTTTTTTCAAATTATGTAAGTCGTTTTGACGGTACATGATGCTTGTTCTAGTGTTATTTGTTTTGTCCAAGTCTGTTCCATTCATACTAGGCTATGTGGCATCGTTCGCGTACGAGTCTGTCGCGTCGTGTATGTGCTTGGCTGTGTAGAATCGTTCACTTACGTGTCTATTGGGTTGTGTTAATGCTGGAGTATGTGGCATCGTTCGCGTCCGAGTCTGTCGTGTCGTGTTGATGCTTGGCTACATGGAGTCATTCGCGTACGTGTCTGTTGCGTCGGGTTGACGCTTGGCTATCTCGAATATTGCGCGTATGGGTCTATCGCGTCAGGCTCCTTTCCGGCCGTAAAAAAAAAATTCCGGCCGAGTCGGTTGTAAATTTCAAGCATTGCAACGTACTCAGCCATTTGGAAGGCATGTGTACGGTTTGGTCGGAAAATATGGGGTCGATTCCGATCTCGGCCGGAAGCGCACCTAACACTATTTGTCCGGAAAAAACCCAAGCCGAACGCGTGTTTCCCGACCGATTCGAACATTCATCCGAATGAGCAAGTACGATGCCCAGATCCCGACCCAGCCGTACGTACCCATTCCAGCTCCTGTTCCCCGCCCGAGCCGGATCCGTAAACGCTGAATCGAGTCGCACGGAAGCAAATATACAGCACCTTCCGGCCGGACTAGTACGATGCGCCTTCCGTACGCGCCGAACCCGTCGCTACGTCCGGCACGTCAGAGCATCCGGGAGAGCTGCACATAAGCTCCGATTCGCGCCACAAGACGATCCACGGCTACGAGACGAACAAGCCAGCGACGAGTACGAGTCGAAGCCACGAGAAAGACGAACGAGACGACCCAACCATGAATCCCATCGCGCAGGTCCTACCAATACTCTACATCTATTACCGGAACCGGTACGGACGCGTACGGCGCAGACGGTAAGTCAAACACCCACAACACAAACAAACGACACGTACCCGACATATGTCACACACACATAGGGATGCAGAAATGACGTACACTAGCAACAGCAGAACCATAGGGGCGGGATGGCTATCACCAATGCCATACACACCCATAGGGGCCTGATGGCTACCACTACCACCACCCCTACTCATGTGGGCCTGGATGCCTACCACTACCACCACCCCTACTCATGTGGGCCTGGATGCCTGTCACTACTACCATCCCCACTCATAGGGGGATGGATGCCTACCACTAACACCACCCCTACTCAGGGGGCCTGGATGCCTGTCACTACTACCATCCCCACTCATAGGGGGATGGATGCCTACCACTAACACCACCCCTACTCAGGGGGGCCTGGATGCCTATCACTACCACCATCCCCACTCATGGGGGGCTGGATGCCTACCACTACCACCACCCCTACTCATGGGGGCCTGGATGCCTACCACAACCACCACCCCTACTCATGGGGGCCTGGATGCCTACCACCACCCCTACTCAGGGGGGGCTGGATGCCTGTCACTACCACCATCCCCACTCATGGGGGGCTGGATGCCTACCACTACCACCACCCCTACTCATGGGGGCCTGGATGCCTACCACCACCACCACCCCTACTCAGGGGGGGCTGGATGCCTGTCACTACCACCATCCCCACTCATGGGGGTTGGATGCCTACCACTACCACCACCCCTACTCATGGGGGCTGGATGCCTACCACTACCACCACCCCTACTCATGTGGGCCTGGATGCCTACCACTACCACCACCCCTACTCATGGGGGCCTGGATGCCTACCACTACCACCACCCCTACTCATAGGACGGGTAATGCATGACACAACCAGCATACTCCAACATAAGGAATGTCAGAAAAGACATCCCCCCAACATCATGACAAGCGTGTGTAGTCTGTGTCAAATGCCTACAACACTGAACATGACATTGAACATACAATGTGACCCCCTATCACATGTGTCACACATAAATGTGTGTGGCCTCCACAATGCAAGCAGACCATGACCACTGTGGCAATGGGGTCTAAACCCCCATCATCACAGTGACCAAAATGTAAGTGTGGAGTCCATAGCTGAAGCCCAATTTAACATTGTGGCAATGGGGTCTAAACCCCCATCATCACAGTGACCAAAAGGTAAGTGTGGGGTCCATACCTGAAGCACATTTTGAACATTGTGGCAATGGGGTCTAAACCCCCATCATCACAGTGACCAAAAGGTAAGTGTGGGGTCCATAGCTGAAGCACATTTTGAACACTGTGGCAATGGGGTCTAAACCCCCATCATCACAGGGACCAAAATGTAAGTGTGGGGTCCATAGCTGAAGCCCAATTGAACATTGTGGCAATGGGGTCTAAACCCCCATCATCACAGTGACCAAAAGGTAAGTGTGGGGTCCATAGTTGAAGCACATTTTGAACATTGTGGCAATGGGGTCTAAACCCACATCATCACAGTGACCAAAAGGTAAGTGTTGTCATGGAAAAAGCTGCAACTGCCAAACAGCATGGATGATTCCTGGTCACAGAATAACAAACACATCAGTGGCAAAGTAGTGTTTGTGTCCCATAGCAACATAGATTGGGTGAGGCAAACAGTGCAGTGCAAATAAGACATACCTTTGGCCATGTGCAGACAAACATCACCCATGGGGGCTGACATTGTCAACATTCATCAATTACACAATGACAGAAGTGACCATCATAATGCAGACCCACATATCTGCACCAATGGACACACAAATGTAGATATCCTGTGAAGACTGTAGATGTGAGGTGAACAAATACCATACCATGGCAGCAATGGGACATACAAACCATGATCATTGTGCTGACTGATGACCTAGGAGTCCCAGGGACAGCAGGGGAAATCCACCAAACAACATACAGCCAATGGCACACTAAAGATATGCCAATGCAGTGGTGCAGATGCACAAACACAAACAGGCAGCCTCACACTGCATATCAAACACAACAGGTGATGGGGGTGTGCCAGTGTCCCCAGGCAACCACACAACACATGAGGAGGCCTGAATCCCAATTACACAGATGTGTATACAGTGCCACACAAAAGTAACTCATGGATCGGATTCCCCTATGTGGGCAATCAGGCATTGTTAGATGAGAGGGAGCCCAAATTACACATGTCACACAAGCTTGTAGGAACAGCAACTAACACAGCAAGAGACAGACCCACCACAGCACTACCCCCAGGGACCCCACATTGTGGTGACACTGGCCTGCATGATAATCCCACTGTGATGACAAAGCTAATTGTCGTTCACACTGTGAACCACAGTCATGTGTCCTGAGCAACAAACTACCATCACACCTACACAAGCACAAATCAATCAGCACGGCCTGTCAGCCAAGGCCAATATGGAGGTAGGGGTCTAGCCGTGCAACAACTCTCATTTGCACACACTCAACACCACACACCTTGATCTCCACCAATGTGCAGCAGTGAAGCTCACATGGACTGGTGACATTGCACATGCACCCATGACAATCCCAAGGGTGGTGGTGGGAACTAAGGTGCAGAAACCCATCACACATGGCCAGTCAACAAGACTCGTGAATGTCAGACACACTGCACAGTACGCCGTACATGGGCATGACGTGAAATCCACCCCAATCAATGGGATCCCGGCCACAGTCACACACCAATGAAGAAGCCAAGGTGACCCACAAAGAACACACATAGACAACTTCCAACATTGCAGCTCTGACCCTGAGGAGTGGCAGCAGTCACACACACAACGTGTCACAATCATTGAAAGCTACCACAAACTGTAAATTACATGACTTGTGTAACCAACAAGTGCCAAGGGGAATCCTGACTGTGTCCCATCTGCGTTTGCCCACATCCCCAGCCCTGACAACAAAGACAACTAGGGATGACAACCTGATGAACATTAGTTTGCCATGCACCCACATCCCGGAGAAACCAGGTCCAAGATGCTGGATGAACACAGGACAACTCAGCAAGCATCACAAACAGGAACATCCCTAGGGACACAGCCTGTGTAGGAAAAGGGAAGGGAACACAGACAGACATGCTCACACAACACACAACACGGGCCCAGCCATTGTCACGGGATTACACACTGTCATGAGGGCACTCCACTCCTGTGGAAGGTCTGCTGTGCCAAACCTTGTCTGTGCACGACTCAAACATATCAGCAGAACACTCGGTCAGTGAGTCAACAACTACAACACACTGAAGGCTCTGCTCCTCACATCAGCCTGGGTACGGGAGTGTCACGTCAGTCATCTGCATACACCCAAAACACGTGTCAAGCAAGTTGCACTGTATCCACAGATGAGTCCTTCAACATTGATGTGCTAAACTGCATGTCCAGGGGAGATGGGCACACAGTCAGGGAAATAGAAACATTGAACAGTGGTAAGCCCACCAGATGTGCATCAGTGTAAGCCAAAGATGTTAATTTACAAATGCAAAACGTACATCCCTGTGTCAAATGCTGAACATTACACCCTCAGACTGCAGCAAAGGATGCTATAGATCCAGACTACATTAGGACACATATCCCATGGACCACATGGAGTCCATCACAGCAACACTTCATTTGCATGATCTGAACACTATTACAACTGCAAATGCATGATGATACTCATCTACATCATGTACATCCAAAGAAAAACAACAAGTAAACCAAAAGAGGCTTTATTCAGCAAATGTTAAACTAAAAATTCAAGTCCAAAAGAAACTAAGGCCAATGGCCAGTCCAAATACACAGTCCCAACAGGGTGATATGTGACAACTTGTCACCCATTGCTTGCCTGCACTGGTACGGACAGGGGACATCCCCCTCGGAGGGGCATACAAGGGGCAGGCCAGGCACCGCAGGGACAGGATCAGGGGATGCCAGAAGGAGGCAGTGAAGGGGTGGTGGGTGCAGGAGTTTCACTGGCAACTGCAGTGGAGGTGTCTGACTCAGTGGGGGCCGGCACCACTGTAGGGCACAAGTCAGATGGTGTGGGTGCTGCAACCACTGCAGTGGGCCGGTCAGATGGAGTGGACTGGGTCCCCACTGCAGTGCCCGAGTCAGACGGGGTGGTTGTGGACTCCACTGCAGTGCATGACTCCAAGGGAGTGGAAGGGGGGCAGATGAGGTGGGCAGGACAGAGGGGGGACCCGGTCTCCACACCAGTGGCACAAACAGGCAGAGCGTCTGGTTTGGGGGTGGAAGAGCAAGTGGTAGGGGGAGGGCCTAAGCAGTTTGGGGATGCGGTATCGGTGTGTGGGGGAACCTGGGGCAGGGTGTGGCATTGGAAACTGTGGAGTGGTGGTCTGGGGGATGGAGGAGAGAGACTGTGTGGTGGAGCTGCGTGGTGGTGGTGGTGGGGTCTTGCCCTTCCTGGTACGGGGGGACTTTCGAATGGGGTCCTCAGCCTGCCTGTGCCTGGGGGAGGGTGTCCGGGTGTGAGGGGCACTCCCCTCTGTGTGTGGTGGTCGCCTCTTCCGCCTGGACTTCGTGTCAGATGTATCTGTGGGGAAGAGGCCAAGCTCACAGAGGAAGAGCTTCTGGGAGGGGGGGGGTTGCAGGTGAGGCAACGGAAGGGGTTTTGGAGGGAGAGGCATCTGAGGACTGCGGAGTGCTCGTGGATGCGTGTGTGTGTGTCTGGGCCCCATCCCCTGTGAGTGAGATATCAGTCCCCTGACTGTGCGTGCGTGTGCATCTGGAGTTTGGCTTGTGGGTCTGTGTGCTGCTTGTGTCTGTGCTGGTGCGTGCCGGTGCCGGTGCCGGTGTGTGTGTGCTTGGGACAGGTAGGGTGCTGGGGATTGTGGATGGGGCAGATGTAGGAGGGGTGAGGGACTGTTGCAGGAGGGACACTGCTGCCGTCAGTGAGGAGGCCATGGACTGATTGGTCCGATGTAGGGCAGACATGCCAGATGACATGCCCTCCATGAATGACACCAGTTGTGTCAAAAGACCCGTGTGTGCATGGAGGACACTCAGCATTGATGTCTGCCCTACATGGATCTGTTTCAGCAAGTCCACAGACTCCACACTCAGGGCAGCAGGGGGGACAGAGGCAGGGGGTGCGGTGCCTGGCATGAAGGAGACACGCTCCCCTACACGGGCGCCTCCACGGATATGTGGGATGGGAGGGTGGAGATGGTGGTGGTGGCGGGGACAGACTTGCTTGACGTTGCCTCTGGTCTGCTGACACCCGCCTCCACAAGGGAGTCCTCACTGGAAGTGCTGTTTTCCCCAGTCGAGGTGGTCGTATCTGAGGTCTCCTCAGTGTGGCTCCCCTCACCCTCCGTGCCACTGGGTCCCTCGGTCTCCCCTGCAGTGGACCCAGTCTGGCTCTGCCGCTCCTCTTGGTCCATGGAGCTGTCTCCTCCTGTGGCCGTGGATGTATCTGCAAACAATCAGGATGAACAGAGCAACATTAGTCACCTGTACTGACCACACACACCACAGTAAGTACAGCACATCACAGAGCAAGCCCTGCCATCATTTGCTAGACATTGCAATAAGTGCTGACACTGATTTGAAGAAGCCCATTGTCTGCCTGACAGTCAGTCATGCCACACATATCCTACCTGTCCATGCACCCATCTGTATGCTGCCTGTTGTATGCGACTAATCATATGTGCACACACGCACCACATACACAGTTGTTGGACATCCAAGAGAACATATGGAAATGTGTCACTCCAAACACATGCCATCTCCTGCCACTGACTCAGTACATGTGTCAGGAGAAGTGATGGGCAAAGTCTCTGTTGATATGCGGGTTTTGGTTCCATCACCAGACACAATGATGTCCTCATGTCCTGATAGACAATGCAACAATGGTGTGCATGCAGGACATGTCACACCACTGCTGGATCACCCTTTGCGATTGGAATGTCATGGCACAGGCCTGTCTGGCAAGTCAGTCATAACTGTCTCCTGTCACAGGGGCAGTGCATACACACAACACCAGTCTGCACTGTGTCACAATCATGGAAGTTTTTAAAAAGTAAGCCCTGTAGCTGACAGGTGCACATGTGCACCCCTGGCCAGCCACATTATGAGGACTGAGATGATCCCATGTCAATCAAATGAGACATTTGAGTGACTGCAAACACAAATCCATACACATGAGCACTTCAACGTTTGATGAGAATGAACCAAAGCTGCCTGCACCCCAATGTTTCATACAAAATTGTGCACAGTCAAGGGATCAGAGACCTATGCAATGACCTATGTGCAGATCCCATAGTCATAACTCAGATGGCTGGCCACCCCAAATTGTTAAACACTTCAGGAGTCCAAATAGCAAGGCCACACCACGGTGACACAGAGGCATACACCTGAGTGCCCTTTTCACAATGCCCAATATGTATGCTGACACACGGGAGTGGGAGAACAGAGTGCCTTCGATGTCCGGAGTAGGCATTACAGTCCTGGTCCATGTGCAACATGGTATTACCCTGAACACTAGGCAGGTGGCTATGCATGTGTCACACACATGATGTACATACTACTGAGGCTCCTACCTTGGTCTCTGCAGCAGCATGGGTATGTGGCACATACCCCAGACATGTGGTGAGTCAGAGCAGCAATTGGAACACATGTTAAAGCCATACCCAGAGTACATGTCAGATCACAGGCATTGTGAGCAATTAGACCACCCATGCAGCCCACCACAAAGTTCCTGTAACTGATGCTGTCCCCAACTTGAACCACAGGTAACTGCAAGTACACAGTACCCAAGTGACCTAAGTCACAGACTGTAAGGGCCACACCTGTGTATCAGATGAGGAGGGGGCATGACACAAGTGAGGGACATGAGTCCAGGACGACATGACAGTTGTACTGTGGAAGTGGAACCAGGCTAAAGGAGTGCATAGAGCATGTCAGTCATAGTACACAGTTGAGGCTAGCACTTACCCCCTCCTTGCTGCTGTCTGGCCTTCAGCTGCCCATCCAGGTCAGGGAAGACAACTGCCAGGATCTGGAGCATGTGGGGGGTCGGGGTCCGGTGTCCGCCCCTCCTGTGAGGAGGCGACAGCTTCAGCTGGACCCTTGCGATCCTCCGGGTCCAGCCCCGAAGGTCCTGCCACCTCTTCTGGCAGTTGCGGATCCTGCACCTGTAGACCCCCACAGATCTTACTGCCCGGACGATGGTCAGCCAGATGTCCTGCTTCTGGTGGGCATCAACCTGTGAGGATGACAAAGTGAAAAGGCCATTACTACACATGCAACATATCCGTGCATCACACAGTTGGGTATACATGTCTCAATCACAGGGGCATATGATGTACACAGGTAGTGCAACTATGGCTATGAGTATGAACAGTTGTCCAGCAGTTACTAAATGGTATCATTGCCTGGGAAGTAAAACCTTGTTGGAATGCAGCGTTACTGCACTATACCTGTTCAGTGCATGTAACTACACACTTTGGGGGGTGCCAACTACTCAGTGAGCATGCTAGCCACTGGTGTGCACACTGTGAGTCTTGCTAGTCAGACAACATGCACAATTAGTAAGGTAGTGGACAGCACACTCACCTGCTCCCCTGGTTTCCCATACAGCTTGCTGTACTGTGGAAGGAGGCTGTCCAGCAGGGCCTGGTTCTCCTCAGTGCTGAAGGCTGGGGCTCTCTCCACAGTACGTGCCATTGCAGTAGCCAGAGGATGCAGAGACAGCAGCAGTGGTGGTGGCAGATGTCGTCCTGGAGCATGTAGTGCAGGCAAGTGAGCTCTCAGGGGAACAGCCAGCATTATATGTGTGCTGCAGAGGCAGATACTGTCCCATGTGTCCAAAGTGATAGGTCCAAGTCGTTTGCATCTTCTGAATCTGGCCAATCCATGGAATTGCACCACTTATACACGCCCACAGCATCCTTCAAAAGTTCAACTTCATGACACCCATGAATTTGCAACATTGTTGTGGGTGGCCAACTGAATTCACTGCATCAGACTCGTTAAAGCTTCGAAAATGCGTCCGTTACCATGTCAGGCCATAGCCAATGCGTGCGCACCGATCGGACCATTGCTGTACAACGCGTATTTTGAAAAACAACACGCATCCGTCCCCATCATATGCAATGGCCAATGCGTGCGCACGATCAGTCCATTGCTGTACAACGCGTATTTCGGATGACAACACGCATCCGTCCACATCATATGCAATGGCCAATGCGTGCGCACCGATCGGTCCATTGCTGTACGACGCGTCCCTGTACAAATCACTTGCATATGTCACCATGGTTGGCAATGGTGAACGTATGCCAGCCACAATTACTTGCCAGGGACTCAGGGGCACACCTACAACACCACAGCCTGTCCACACTGTATCCTAAGGCATGTAAGGCTGCATTACCTGTGTGTGTATGGGGGTCAACATGTGGTATTTTTGGTGGCACTTGGGGGCAGCCACTCCCAGGCTGTGCACGTGTTCATGGGGACAGAATCCTTTGTGTGTTGTGCACATGACCACTGTGATGTGCAACTGTTCAGTTCAGGGCATGTGGCATGGTCACATTTCCAGGTTGTGTATGTATATGTCATGTCACATACACCCTGAGTCCCATGTGGGAAGGTATGTACGTCACACGGTGACCCATTGCCACAATAGTGATGGCCCTCCACAGTCTGTGTGCATGTTGTGTTTCAGATGTCTCTGATTCCATGTGCACAATGGGAGACAGTCTCCACATCCACGTTGTTTGTGCATCGACTTTGATGTTGTGCGTGTGTGTGTCACAGACGTCCATGTCTGTCCTGCAGAGGCAACAGGGGCCACTACCTGTGGGAGTCATGGTTGTTTTGCTGACGTGTACATGATACGCCATGTCATGCCAGTGTCCATGTGGCAATACAGGGTCCCTGGGAATCTACCTGTCAATGAGCTGTGTTGCCTGTGGCACATCTGTCCTCACTTGTCACTGTGGTGTGTGTTTGGAACGTGACAGCAGTACATGGGTACTGTGACACAGCCTAATGATTTCCCATAGCACAACCTGGAACTTGTTGTCAACACATGTTGAACTGTGATGTTAGATGTTGGCCATGTAGGTGCCATATATGTCCATACAGAACGGCACACACATCAAGTACTTGTGTCTCGTAATGATGTATCATGTGATATTGAGTATGGTCAATGCCACATATGTGGGGTGACTGACAATCTTTCTTTGTTCACCTATGCACTGCAGGGCACCAGCTGTCCATAGACCATTCCCTGACCTTGCAACCATGGTTGAACGTGACTGCATCCGACGGTACCGCTTCAACAGGCCGCTGATTGAGGAATTGGCGGTGCGGTTGGCCCCACATTTGCAACCTGGCTGGCCATACCCTACAGCGCTGACCCCCAAGGTGAAGGTGATGGCAGCCCTACACTTCTTTGCCACCGGTACCTTTCAACACACTGTGGCGTCTGCTGGTGGGATGTCACAGACCATGTTCAGCCGTGTGCTACGCGATGTTTTGGAGGCAATGTTGAAATACCTGAACCAGTACATCTATTTCCCTAAACGTCAACAACTCACTGACGTCAAGAGTGACTTCTATGCCCTGGGGAGGATGCCACATGTCATCGGCTCCATTGATGGGACACATGTGGCTTTGGTACCACCACAGGCACATGAGCAGGCATACAGGAACAGGAAACATTACCATTCTATCAATGCTCTGGTGGTATGTCTTGCAGATATGAGCATCTCACATGTGTGTGCACGTTTCCCGGTTCTGCACACGATGCCTACGTGATGAGGAGTAGTCGCATCCCGAGGATGATGTCACAGATGCAGAACCAGCGTGCCTGGCTTGTTGGTGTGTACTGACTTTGTACCATTGTGTGTGTTCTGCAATGTTGTATTCCACCCTCTCTTCCAACTCAGCTAATGTGCAATTGCCTGTATGTAGGTGACTCCGGATACCCCAACATGCCGTGGTTGCTGACACCCCTCAGGAACCCTGTGACACCAGCCCAGATGTACTACAATGAGGCACATGGTCGGACCAGGAGAGTGATCGAGCGGACATTTGGTCTCCTGAAGAGCCGCTTTCGCTGCCTGGACAAGACAGGAGGGGCCCTCCCATATGCCCCAGCAAAGGTGTGCAAGATTGTCATCGTCTGCTGCATGCTACACAACCTGGCAGTGCGGAAGGAGTTGCCTCTCATCCTGGATGACGATGACCAACATCCGCCACCTGTGGAGGATCCTGGCCTGGGCCACGATGCCAGTGATGATGATGATGATGAGGGTGATGTCCGCACACAGCTCATCACCAACTTCTTCAGCTGAATGTGAGTATCCAGAGATGTCATGTCAATGATTTGAGTTTGCATGATATGTGTTGGTGATGCTCTGTTGCTGTTTGAGTGTGGCCATGTGCTACTTGACTGGATGCGTGCAGCGATGTGTCCTTACAGGTAGTCTGTACTCCCCAACAGTGTTGACATGCTAACTTGGTTTTGTGTAGGTATCTTGTGACATGTATTGGGCATGAGTATTGCAGTTCTGTCCTGTTCTTCAGTGCTTTTGACTGTGTGTCATGTCTGTCCTTCACAGGGTGCTTTCAGAGTTGTTTGGTCAACTCGGATCCCCCGACACCATGATTCAACTTCCAGGGTGGAAGCAGTCATTTCCCTACAGGTGATGTGCCACACACCCCTGGACTTTATTTCTTCTACACTTCGTGACTGTGTGGCCACTGCCACGTGGGATTACCTAGCATCTGTAGTGGAAACAACATGTTGCAAATGTGTAATAAACCTGTGCTTCACTTTGGGATGTGCGTTGTCTGTGGTCACACATCTGACTGACATTTGCTTACTGCACCTGTGGGCTAGTTAATACATACTCTGAATAGGTGTGGTGTCTGTGCATTCCACTGTATTTCCTGGCAACATCAGTGTAGGCGATGAGTCAGATGGCCCTGGTGTGTATGTGTTGTGTAGCCCTAGTGGTGTGTCTCCCTCATATGTGTCACCTCGCCATGACTCACATGACGGTGTTGAACTTGCAGTAGCAGTTAGCATGCACAGTGTCATTTAGCAGATCATCATCTCCATGACAAAAACAACGTTGGAATCACAACAGAGGCAAGTATGGTGTATTAGTGAGTTTATTTACAAACATGTGTGAGGATAGTGCACAGGATGGTGGGTGCTGTACATTGGGATTGGAATCCAAAGTTCCCAGATGAGTTGGAAGTGTTGGTAGCAGAAATGTCCTGAGTAAAGTCCACAGTCATCTGATACATTAGTCCAACTTAAACTCCCCATGTCATGTGGGAGAGTTGTGTTGCATTCGACAGGGTGAACAGTTTGCACACAAAGGAGAATTTCCAGAACAGGTGTTGGGTTCCTGGGGGATGTACATGGCCATCAGCCTCTCAGTTGTCCTTCCTCGGACGGCCCCTCTTCTTTCTGGGGAGACCCTCACGTGCAGGCCGCTGCGGTGCAGAGGACTCTCCACCAGAGTCATCCTCCCTCCCTGTGGCAGTTGTTGCGGCACCAGATGTTGTGGGCACACAGGGAGGTGTGGCCATGTTGGTGCTAATCTGGCGGAGGCATGTCAATATGTCCCTCTGCACCGCTGTCAGTTCTTCCAATGTGTCCCACTTGGACTCCATGCCAGACATGTGTGTCTCCACACGGGACATGTGTGACTCCACACGGGACATGTGGGAGTGCAAGCGGGCATGATGGGCAGCCTGCTGCTGTTGAATGTCCTTGAGGATCCCCACTACCTGGCTGACCTCTCCGGTGCTATTCTGGTACGCATCAGCAATGCATACCAGTTGTGGGTCATCATGCAGTCCAGACCCCTCTGCAAACAGCGACCTCTGCCTACCACCCCTCCCACCACCCCTGGCCACACGTGCGGGACCTGCGGTGGCACGCACAGGTGACCCTAGGCCCCCTTGGGGGTTGGTACTGGGGTTGTTGTCCGTTGCTTCACGGTGGGCTGGGGTCCCTGTGCTGTTGTCATTGAGTGTCCTTGGTCTGTCCGTGTCGGCGGCGGGGGTGGTCTGTGTGTCGGCAGATGTTGGAGAAATGGGTGCAGGGGGTGCAGATGGTGATCCTGCTGGTGCTGCATGATGACTCACACCGGAGGTGCCAGGTTGGTCTTCGCCATCCGATGAGGGCAGAGGCTGTTCCACACCAGAGAGCTCAAGGGCCACCGGAGCCTGGGACAGGGACTCCTCCTCATCTGCTGCTGTGTCCCCATCATCACCTGTTTTTGGAAGAGACACACAATGTATGTTATGTTTCTGCAGGCATCAATGGTTCAAACACATGACAGTTGTGACTGTACCTCTGGATGCGGCCCTGTACATTGCATTGTCCTAAGTTGTCACAGTCAGAGGTTGATATTGGTGTGGCTCATTGTCCTGCCAACCTGATGCTTTGCAATGTGGATGTTGAGGTGTGTGCATGACCAACATTGGTGGTATTTGGTTGACATCCGGACCTCCTTCTCCCCCCAGCCCTGTTATCCCACCATGAAGCATGCCACCCTTGCAGTGGGTGCAGGTTAACTCTCAGGATGTCAGTCAGTGGTGTTCTGCTGTTGGTTGGTGCCCAGTTCCCAGCAGGGCCTGGTACTCCCCACAACAGAGGACCATTGTCAGACATCTTAGAAGTGGCTTTTCACTCCCTGTGAGGTGTGCATGCTTCAGTGTGAGCGTGCTGGGCCATGTGGGTGGGGGATGTTGAGCTGTGACTACAACTCCCATCATGCTATTGCCTACACCCCCCTTCCCAGCATGCCCATACTTCCTTCCTTTTGACTCTGCTTCCCTGTGGTGTAGTGTGCCTGTGCTGACAGGATGGCTGACAGTGTTGTCCTGGCGTTTGTTTGGCTACAAGTCCCAAGAGTGTCCCTGTGCTTCACACAGCATAACCCAGGGTGGTGGTTCTTTGTGGGATATTTAATTAGAGTGTGAGGCATTGCATTCTCCCAGGTGAGTTGTGTGGAGTTTGTGTTAAGGGGTGTGTGGGAAAAGCTGCTTGTGACTATGGTCAGAGCTGTCAGTCCTCCTTCCCACCCAGCCAGATATCCCACCATGGAACGTGCTTCCATTGCAGGGAGTGCAAGTTGGCTTTCAGGATGTCAGTCAGTGGTGTCCTGCTGTTGGTTGGTGCACAGTTCCCAGCAGGGCCTTGTGCTCCCCACAGCAGTACCCAGTGTCAGCCATCTTGTCAGTTCTTTTCCACTCCCTGTGATGTGAGCATGGTTCAGAGTGGTGTTGATGGGCCAATTGTGAGGGTGACCAATATCTGTGACTACAACTCCCATCATGCTATTGGCTACACTCACTTCACCAGCATACACAGCATTCCTTCCTTTCAGTCAGCTTCCTGTGAGGTGGTGTTCTAGTGGTGGCAAAATGTCTGACAGTGTTTGTTGGTTAGATTTGTGCCACTGCCTTGCTCTATTTGTTGTTAGGTTTGTACATGTCATGACACAGTTACATATCACTATGAGATGGCATGTATTGTGTTTATCTAACTAACATACACATCTTGGGATGATTATCTTTTGGTTGCTGTGGATTTGCTAAGGGTGCATGGTTTGACTATCCCCTTGACAGTGATGTGTGTGTATTGTCACACAATATTGGGTATATTGGTTGTGTACTCACCAGGCTCTGGGATGTTTGATAGTCCATATACGCTCACTGGTGGTAGGATGGCCCGCACCTTCTCCTCCCAGGGCCTGAGGTATACTGGTTTGGCAGGAGGGCTACTGCCGGTGCGATTACTCAAGGCGTAATCCTTCTTTAGTAGGTCCTTGACCCTCCTGCGCACATCATACCACCTGTTCTGGATGTCTTCCTTTGTGCGCAAACATGGTGATTGTGCGTTCACCCTGTCGACGATCCTTTCCCACATCTTGGTTTTCTGCGACATGGGGGTCTGTTGGACCAATGTACCAAACAACTGTGGCTCTACCCTGAGGATCTCATATACCAGGACTTCCAATTCACTTTCTAGGAACTTTGGATTCTTCTTTGGGGGCATGGTGATGGGTGGTGGTGGGGATTGATGTCTGTGTGAGTGTGCAAGTGAGGGTGGGTGAGTGTAGGTTTTGCTGGGTGTATGTGAGGGTGCTATTTGGGAGGTGCTAATGGTGTGTGGCTTGTGTGATGGATGAGTTGTGGGTGTGTCTGTGTTTGCTGTCTGATGGTGTTCTGTGCTGGCAGGTCAGTTGAATTTGCAAAGGATCATGGTAGTGATTTCTGGCCTTTATATGGGTGGGGTTGTTGGTGTGTCTATGTTCCATGTTTTTTCACCCCTGTATTTATTGACTTTGTCATTGCTTGTTTTGCCCTTTTTTTTGTATTTTTCCTTTGTGGGTTTTGGGCATGTAGGAGACGTTCTTCTGACCAAGTAGGACGCTGAAGTTGGCTCGTGCGGGCTTCTCCGAGTCTTTCAAGCTGTGTTTCTGATGGGTTTCATGTGCGGCGTACGCGTCGGTCGCGGAGTATTGGGTTGCCTCGGCTTGGTTTTGTATGCGTGTCGGTCGTACGGCTTGAGCTCCGTGCGACTCGGTCTGGTTTTCCATGCATTGCATCGTACTGCGCGGGTCGGAGTTCGCGGGTACGTTTCTGTCGGGTTCATTCCTGGTGCGTGTCGGTCGGTTCGATTCGCGTAGTTTTCCGGCCGGATAGCTGGTTTCCGTGCGGTTCGGTCGTTCGGCTTGTGTTCCGTACGAGTCGGTCGTAATTCACATGCATTGCATCGTACTACGCGGATCGGGCAGCGCCGGTACGTGTCGGTCGGACAGTATTCCCATACCGAGTCGGTCGGTACGTTTTCCGGCCCGAATCGGAATCGGCCCCTATGACGGGTCCGTGTCAGGAACAACGTTTTCCAGCCAAAATCGGAATCGACCCCTCAGTGTAGAGTACGCAACTAATACATCTTTTGCATACCAAATTAAAAAATTAATCGCATTAGCCTATGTACCAGTAACAGATGTTGCTGAACATTACAACCTGCTACTAGAAAGCCCTTTTTACCAACAACACGAGCAACAATTAAGTCCACTACTGGACTACTTCGAAGACACCTGGGTAGGCAGACTTCACAGATCACGCCACAGGAGACAGCCCAAATTTCAAATTGCCTGGTGGAACGTCTACACCAGCACACTTAACTAACAAGCCAAAACCAATAACGCTGTTGAAGGATGGCATAATGCCTTCCAACAAACCACAGGAAGAGTCAGACCAACACTAGAAAAACTAATAACCTCCTTACAAAAAGAACAAAGCTATCAGGAACTCCGAATGGAGCAATCTGTAACTCAACTGAAACCAAAAACATCCAAACAGACTAAACAAATGTACCAATACCTAGAACAGCAAGTTAAACTATACCCTAGTACAAGAGGCCTGAAATACCTAGGAATAATAGCCATAACTCTACTTTAAAACATCCATACAAATTAAATACATAATACTTTCCTTTAAAGCATAGCATAAAAATAAAATGTATTTATTTCCTCACAATTATAATTACTGTGTGTAATATATTTTTAACACTAAATAATAATATATTTACACACATTAATTATATATGTAAAAAATAAAACACAACAAGAATAAAACATAACATTATTTCCCTCCCACAATTAAATAAATTTGATAAACTTACCGTGTTTGTTGCCGTAGTACTAAAATCCAACATCTTCTTACATAATCCAATTAAATTTGAATAAAAATATCCATAGAAAGTTTCCCAAAAAAAAATGCAAAAATTCAACTGTACCAAAAGATAAATCCTCCATAGACAAAACGACCATCTGGAAACCATAAAAAACCCGAAAATTTCTTTAAAATAAGAATCGCTCCAAGAAACCCGAAAAATTAAAGAAGTTTTAAAAAAAATATTAGTTAGTAAAACTAATATATACTTCATTAAAAAAAAAAACGACTTCTTCCGGCACCCGCAACTTCTTTTAATTGAAACCTAGAAAATAAAAACACAAACATTCCCACCCACACAAAACAACACATAAAACACTTAATAACATTACTACTAACTTCGTAGTTTAAAAAAGTAACACATTAAACACTGTGGGGCATATTCTCAAGAACGTATGATAACCATCGCAAAAGTTACTTAACGCAACCTCCAACATCGCAGTCCATCGCAGGAAATTTACGCCTTATTAACCAAGTATTCACAACACGGCGGTACCATGCGATAGTCACCAGATAATGCGTCAAATGGCCGCGTAAAAATAAACGCCACGCCGCAGAAATGCGAAACACGAACGCAAAAAAAGCTGCAATGAGGCCAATCGCGATACAAAAAGCAGCGAAAACCAGCAGCAGGCCTGCAAATCCCACGCGTTTGGCGGGAAAATGCACTATGAAAGCAACAAAAACAACACACCAGAAACAATCCAAAGTGCGTAGTAACATGGATGCACCCTGACCGACGCAGAGGCCAACGCGAATCCCACAAGCCCCACAGACCACCAGCAAGGACCAACCGGATCGGGGAAGGCCAAGGAGAAGAGAGAGAGGAAGACGGGGTGCAGTCCGTAGGAAAACAAGACCAGCGTCACGAATGTGACAGAACACTACCAGCAACTGACCCACAATCAGACTACCTTGAATGCAGCCGGAGTGTAGAGGAGGCCAATGAAGGAGGCCAAGAGGCGCTGGCATGACGTGAAAACCTAAACCAGGCCCAAAGCCGCTGCCAACAGGAAGGCAGCAACAGCGACAGGAGGTGGGAGTCCTGCGCCACAGGAGGAGCCGGAGGAAATGGAGGCCAGTCATCAGTGTGGAGACGGTGCAAGGAGGTGGGAGTACGGACACAGCTCAAGAGGACCTGACACAACAACAAAAGGGTGAGTAACCAACAGGGACTGGGGGGATGGGAGGAGATGGGCACAATGGCACACATGCACAACAATGTGTAGCACACTGCACACCCACAATTACCCAGGGTCATGTCCCCCACCCCCGTGGCACACTGCTGCACACACACATGGCAATCACAGCACATCCCATGACAATGTGGCACAAAGTGCAACACCGACACTGCAGAACAGGGGACACAACTGGGTCCGCCCATGCGCAGAAACAGGCCAATCACATCTGACAGAGCAGGGAACTGTGAGATGCATATGTACGGGTACAACCTCACATCAGTCATGTAGTCTACATGTCCACTGTCCCCCCTCAAATTGCCAGCACCGCCCAAACAGTCAAAATGTACATTGTCACACAGTCTGCATGTCTACAAGAACAATGTGCCAACATATATGTCAACACGATGTCAACATGCATCTCCCCTTCACATTGCAGAGGGACAAACACCTCCAGCAGGTCAGACCAGACAACCCATCAGTGATGCAGGAGACGACCAACACACCTTCGACACTGACGCCCTACAACAGCCCATGGACATCCCACGCAACCCACCCCAGGACCAGGGCAGACAAACTACTCAGAGGAGAACCCAGCCCCTGCAACAGACCACACAGCATGAAGCACCCGCAAGCACGGCTGGCTCACAACACTTCACCTACCCACACATGGCACGCCAATGCCAGGTGTCAGAACGCCAAAAGGAGGTGGCCGAACAGGTGCGTGTGTGGTCCGAACCCATGGAAGGCGAACTAGATCACATACGTGGGTGTCAATTACCCTTCAGGGACCACCTACACCCCACAAAGGAGACCCACACTGCCATAGAGACACATGCAGATGCACATTCCCAGTACAGGACCACGCCCAGGGGCACGCACATATCAGTCACACACCCACGTTGGCTCTGCGTACGACGGCACAGTCCACTCCCCTTACGAATTGAGTGGGTGACGACAAAGCCACATGTCCAAGCTCTAACCCGCTGCCTGCGGTGACATGTCTGCGTCCGCTGTACACAGCACAATGTAATGTCGTAGGGCCCAGGGCCCTCATGCATACAACAAGACCACAGGGACACACGCAGATGTTATGTTGAACTGGCTACGGGCACGTGCGCCCGGCCCCTTTATTGGCAGGGCCACATGTACAGTGACGCCTGTGCTGGATGTGTGTGGGGTGAGCATAAGCCAGCCCGCACGGAGTGCTTGGTGCTGGCAACAACTTGAACAGTGGACACCAGTGCAATGGAAACAGAAAACACCTGCATTACAGAGTCAACTGCTGAGCAACATGGAGGGAGCCGGAGCAAGTACAGAGGTCACCCAACATACAAACAGAAGTGTCCGTGAGTCGCAGTGCACTGAGGTTGGGGCACTAGAGCTGAGCGCACTCATGTGGTGAAAATGACTAGGATTGTGTCCATTCGGGATATTCCTGATGCAGATGCAGTGGGGTGTGTAAGACCTGCATCAACCTCCCCATCAACGTCCCAGGTCCCCCACACTGCCTGAGGTGACATTGCTGCGCAACCTCTCCACAGCACAAAACTCAATCAGTAACGGTCCATGGGTTGCGGTGCACTGAGTCAGTGCACCTGGTGTGCTGAGCAGGGGATCAGGCAGATGATGGCATCCACGACAGGTCTGAGCAACTCCGTTACTCTGCCAGTACCACTGTTTTGACTCTGGCAGATGGTGGTTGGAGTTGGCCCTGGCATGGTGGCGTGTGCCTCCTGCGGTGATGCGACGTCCGAGACGGTCAGGACTGGATGTGATGTGTGAGCCCTGGTGGTCCGCAGTTGAGGCCGGAGGCAGCAGACAGCGCAGGGCCACATGCACATGGCGTCGATGACCCCAAGACCACCGTCACAGAGGTCATCCAATATTCATTCAGACAGGGTCCCTGACCTGAGCTGCACAGAGTTGGTGGCTCCGGATGCACAGCGGCAGGCACAGGCACACCGCCACGGGACGGTGACTTGCGGTCCACTGAGGTAGGGCCACGCAGACTGAGCGGGTCCTCGTCCATGTCGAAGGTGAATGTGGCGGAGGGTTGCGGGGGACAGTGGAAGGTGTCCTCCAGGGCATGATGCAGAGGGCAGAAGCTACCTGGAAGCAGCAAATGGAGGAGTGGAAAGCGACTGCCTCGTTGCCACCACCAATTCGGTATCAGCTGCATGAGGATGAAAACTACCCCCTAGTCCATAGACTCAGACGCCACCAATGTACGACCAGAGAGTGTCCATGAATGTCCGGGAACAGACTTAGTGGCACCGGGGCTGAGAGGGGATGCAGTCTGCGATGATGCCGGTACACTGATATGTACTCCGGCATTGCCGAATCAAGACTCTGTGACCTACTGGACCGCAGTGTAGGCCGGAGGCAGCGGTCAGCAGTGGGCCACAGCCACGTGTCGTAGGCTCACGATGCACAGTTAGTGACATCAGGGCAGTTGTCGGTAGTGTTCGATCACCTCCGTAACGATGATCCTTTTTGCCTCCCAAATGCAACGCGTCATCCTCTTATGCCTCTCCTTGCGTGCAATGATTCGTACTCTGCCTTTGAATAATCGATGTTCAGTTCCAATACTGTGACGTACTCGAGCGCAGCGTAGGCCGAGAGCAGTAGTCCGCGTGGGCCCACTGAATCTTGCAGCTTTGATGTAACACTAAGACCTGTTGGCACCACATCGAAGGGTGTATAGTGACATACACTCAGCCATGATTTATGTGCTCTGCGATGGTGTAATCAAGACTCAGTTCCAAATGTGTGACCTACTTGTCCCCTGTGCATGCCGGTGGAGTACGTCAACGTGAATGGAGTACTGCGGGCCTGTGTTGCGGAGGCCGTGATGGTCTGAGGAGGCTGCCAAGGTTGCAGGCCTCGGGCTTGGGGATTGCACCGGCACGTGGTGGGCCCTCTTCGCCACACGCCGGTGTCGGGAGGTGGGCATTGTGGCCTGGGTGCGCAGGGGCGGGCAGGACTGGTTCGGGGACCAGCGTCCCGGGGTGCAGCAGGCGCACAGGATTGCTGGCAACACCGCTCATGGCGTCGGCCTTGTGGCGGGGTGAGAGGTGCCGCCCTGGCAGAGACGTTGGGCATTCGGGAAGAGGACCACGCCCAGAGTTACGTGCCTTTTATTCACACCCCTACGCTGGCCTGGCGTACGCCGGGCCAGCCCACTCCGCTCACGCTTACGGGGGGACGTCACAAGCTACATTTCCGCGATCTTCCCCACTGGCTGGGGTGACATGGTTGCGTCCACTGTCCACTACACTCCAAACACCAGCGGTGTGTGTCGACATGGATATGTGTGTGGTCTGCATACTGCAGTCTGGCCAGCACATCCACGCCACACTTGACATTTTGTACATTCTCATTCATCGGTCTCTTGCCTCCTTCGCACATGCCTGGTCCCCACCTCTTCCGACATTCTGCTATTGTGTGTCCAAGGTGCCATGCCGTTGATGGCTCATGTACATGGCTGGCCCAGGGTCCCACAGTGAGTTGTGCTGTCGTGTCTGGTGGGTGTGCATGCTGTAGGTGAGCTTGTGACGTGTGCATTTCCTGTGTTGTGTGTTGCATGATTGTGGAGTTGAGGTGTGTGGTGTGTGCATTTGGTATTGGCCAACGAGCAGTGCATGATTGTGGAGTTGAGGTGTGTGGTGTGTGCATTTGGTATTGGCCAACGAGCAGTGCATTTCTGTGGGTGCCATCCTAGTGGCGCAGGTTGATGATGGACTGTCGGGAGGTGCAGGTATCATGCACACTGCCTGGGTGGTTGGCGGCGGCGTTGGCGGGGATTCCACGGTGGTCCACTGTTGCCTGCACATTGGTGGGATACGTGCGCTTTCTGTTGCACTTATTGTGTGCAGTGTCGCCAGGGGCCACTAGTAGGACATGTGTGCAGTCAATTGCCCCCTGACACGTGCGGGAAGCCAGCTGTGGCGTACATGCCTTGCTTGGTCTCTGGCTGTTCCTGCGCAGTGTGTGTGAAGTATAGATAGTGGGGTACCAAGCTGATGGTGTCATCCATGACCGTTGTGGGGGACTTGGATTGGCCTGGCTGTGTGACTCCTCCGTCTCAGGCGGATGTTGGTTGGAGGGTACCACAGGCCAACACGTGCAGCACGGCCAGCAGCTTTGTCTGTGGGTGGGATGTTGGTTGTCCGCTGTGTTGGTACCATCAGCCTGTGGGCAATGGTGGTCAGGGTGCGGAGGAGGGTTGTCCCTTTGGGCATCTAGTGGGCAATGACATTCTCTGGTGTTGGGTCTGTGAGGTTGGTGCTTTTTCGGAGGGTCGCTGTCTTTGTCTGCGCTGCCTCAGTGTTGGTCCGGGGGGCAGTGGGTGTCCGGGGGTGGGGGTGGTCCTGGGGGTGGTGGTGGTGGGTGTTGGGGCCCTCTTGGGTGTCCGGCCCGCATGTTCAGTGGCTCCATGGCATCTGTTGTTCTTCAGGTGTGGCTGTGGGCTGGGCTCCATTTTGTGGTGCAGGCTGTGGTCCGACTTTACACCAGGTCAGAGCAGGTGTTAATTTCCTGCTTCTAACGCGCCTTATCGCATGTTTTGTGATCTTATCGCGGATCTGGCTGGTCGTTGAGAATGTTGAGGAGTGGTGTTGTCGCGGCTTTTTGCACGGGAACGCCTACTCTGCATCTCATTAGTGATAGTTGCCGGGGTCATCTGTGGCGATGTTTTTTGCGGATGCTATCGCGGGTAAACTGGTGTTATGGGCTGTTAACACCAGCTTGTGAATGGTGCAATAAATTTATCGCCACTTTGGCTGCGATAAAGTGCCGCTAACTCGGAGATAAGACCTTGAGAATATGCCCCTGTATTTTTAACTTTCTAACCAGGCCTCAATAACGTAAAAAAAAATAAACAAACAATACGTAACTATAGCATATAAAACTTCATAGCAGCACTAACAAATGTCTAAATACACTAAGGGCCTTATTCTCAAGAACGGCGATAACATTATCGCCGCTTTAGCGGCAGGAAACTGCCGCTAAAGCGGCGTTAAAGCCCCTTATCGCAGCTTTAGCGGCAGTTTCCTGCCACTAAAGCGGCGATAATGTTATCGCCGTTCTTGAGAATATGGCCCTAAATACTCTAACTAACTTCAAAATAACTTTAAAATTTAGTTAAAAGAAAGAAATTAAACCTTACCTTGCTCAACGTGAACCAGCTTCCAACCGCGAGCTTCTCTCCTTCCAAATGACCCAAAACAACAGCGAGCGGTTACAAAATACAAGGCCCAAACAAATATGGCAGCTTTAAACATAGAAAATTAAACAATTTAATTATTTAAAAATGTTATTTTACATATTAAAAATGTTAATATATTTAATTAAAATACTACAAATATCATATAATTTTTTTAAAACATTACATTACTTTGAACCTTTGTAAAATTATAATAATAAATATTATAACATATATAATATTTAATATTATAATTCCATAAAATGAAAACTAACAGTAAACAATGTATAAAAATTGATCTAATTTTTTTTGTGTATGATAAAAATAAACATTGCAAAAAAAAAAGTGAAAACATATCTAATACTTATTAATATTAATATTTTATATATTAATATTATTAATTAAAATGTATTATATGATTGTATAAAAATGAAAGTATGATTACATGTATATATTATATTAAAAATGTCTAAACTTTCTTTTATTAAAATATTACCAACATATGTGTTATTGTAAAAATTGTGAATAATACTAAACAATTATTAACAATATTTTTGAAATTATTATTGTATATTAAAATGTACACAAACTATTGTAAATGTACATTACCTAATTTCAGAAATGTGTGTACAAATATGTTCCAAATTGTTTTGATGTATTAAAATACTTTTATTTCATTATCCTACCCAAATTACACAATACAAAAATGTATTATTACTTCCACACAAAAAAACATCTGTTATACTGTTATAACTATTTGTATATTTATTAAAAACTTTTTATTTACATATACATACTACATTTTATTAATAATAAATATTGTACAAAATGAATATGTCCAATTTATTGTCTACCATTTCATATTTTTTAACTCAAAGTTATATATATATTTTTTTTTATAAATTACACTATATTAAATAACATCTTATAATGTATATTTAAACTTTATTAATTTCCTACACAATTTTTTTATATATACTTATACTAATATAAACTATTCCCACTCCAGTCAGTATTAAATTGGGGTAGGTGCTGGACACTAAACTTAATTAATTAACTATTCCCACTCCAGTCAGAATTAAATTGAGGTAGGTGTTGGACACTAAAATAAATTAATTGACTATTCCCACTCCAATTACAATTAAATTGGGGTAGGTGCTGGACACTAAACTTAATTAATTTACTATTCCCACTCCAATAAATATTAAATTGGGGTAGGTGCTGGACACTAAACTTAATTAATTTACTATTCCCACTCCAATCAGGATTACATTGGGGTAGGTGCTGGACACTAAACCTAATTAATTTACTATTCCCACTCCAGTCAGAATTAAATTGAGGTAAGTGCTGGACACTAAACTTAATTAATTTACTATTCCCACTCCAGTCAAAATTAACTTGGGTAGGTGATGGACACTAAAATTAATTAATTTACTATTCCCACTCCAGTCAAAATTAAATTGGGGTAGGTGCTGGACACTAAACTTAATTAATTTACTATTCCCACTCCAGTCAGAATTAAATTGGGGTAGGTGCTGGACACTAAACCTAATTAATTTACTATTCCCACTCCACTCAGAATTAAATTGGGGTAGGTGCTGGACACTAAACGTAATTAATTTACTATTCCCACTCCAGTCAGGATTTTATTGGGGTAGGTGCTGGACACTAAAATAAATTAATTTACTATTACCACTCCAATCACAATTAAATTGGGGTAGGTGCTGGACACTAAACTTAATTAATTTACTATTCCCACTCCAGTCAGGATTAAATTGGAGTAGGTGCTGGACACTAAACTTAATTAATTTACTATTCCCACTCCAGTGAAAATTAAATTGGGTAGGTGCTGGACACTAAACTTAATTAATTTACTCTTCCCACTCCAGTCAGAATTAAATTGAGGTAAGTGCTGGACACTAAACTTAATTAATTTACTATTCCCACTCCAGTCAAAATTAAATTGGGTAGGTGCTGGACACTAAAATTAATTAGTTTACTATTCCCACTCCAGTCAAAATTAAATTGGGGTAGGTGCTGGACACTAAACTTAATTAATTTACTATTCCCACTCCAATAAGAATTAAATTGGGGTAGGTGCTGGACACTAAACTTAATACATTTACTATTCCCACTCCAATCAGTATTAAATTAGGGTAGGTGCTGGACACTAAACTTAATTAAGTAACTATTCCCACTCCAATAAGAATTAAATTGGGGTAGGTGCTGGACACTAAAATAAATTAATTTACTATTCCCACTCCAGTCACAACTAAGGGGTCGATTCCGATCTCGGTCGGAGGCGCACCCAACACTATTCTGCCGGGAAAAAAGCCAGGCGAATACCTGTTTCCCGACCGATTCGCACATTCTTCCGAACGAGCAAGTACGATGCGCACAACTGCATAGATTCCGACCCAGTCGTACTCACCCAATGCAGGTCCTGTTCTCCGACCGAGCCGGATCCGTAAACGCAGAATCGAGTCGCACGGAAGCCAAAATGCAGCCCCGTCCGGCCGGACAAGTACGATGCGCTTTCCGTACGCGCCGAACCCGTCGCTACGCACGGCACGTCAAAGCATCCGGGAGAGGCGCACATAAGCTCCGATTCGTGCCACAACACGATCCACGGCTACGAGTCGAACACGCCAGCGACGAGGACGAGGCGAAGCAAAGAGAAAGACGAACGAGACGAACCAACTATGAATCCCATCGTGCCGATCCTACCAATATTCTACATCTACTACCGGAACAGGCACGGACGCGTACGGCGCAGAAGGTAAGTCAGACACCAAGCACAAAAACAAACTACACGTACCCGACATATCACACACACACAGAGGGATGCAGAAATTACTTACACCAGCAACAGCAGCACCATAGGGGCGGGATGGCCATCACCAATACCACATTTACACATAGGGGCCTGGATGCCCACCACCACTACCACCCCTACTCAGGGGGTGCCAGATGCCTGTCACAACTCCCACCTCCACCCAGGGGGTGCCAGTTGCCTACCACTACTACCACCTCTACCCAGGGTGTGCCAGATGCCTACCACTACTACCACCCCTCCCCAGGGGGTGCCAGATGCCTACCACTACTACCACCTCTACCCAGGGTGTGCCAGATGCCTACCACTACTACCACCCCTCCCCAGGGAGTGCCAGATGCCTACCACTACTACCACCCTTACCCAGGGGGTGCCAGATGCCTACCACTACTACCACCCTTACCCAGGGGGTGCCAGATGCCTACCACTACTACCACCCCTACACAGGGGGTGCCAGATGCCTACCACTACTACCACCCCTCCCCAGGGGGTGCCAGATGCCTACCACTACTACCACCTCTACCCATGGGGGGCTGGATGCCTGTCACTACTCCCACACCACCACTACCACCCCTACCCAGGGGGTGCCAGATGCCTACCACTACTACCACCTCTACCCATGGGGGGCTGGATGCCTGTCACTACTCCCACCTCTACCCAGGGGGTGCCAGATGCCTACCACTACTACCACCTCTACCCAGGGGGTGCCAGATGCCTACCACTACTACCACCTCTACCCATGGGGGGCTGGATGCCTGTCACTACTACCACCTCTACCCATGGGGGGCTGGATGCCTGTCACCACAACCACCCCTACCCATGGGGGGCTGGATGCCTGTCACCACAACCACCTCTACCCATGGGGGGCTGGATGCCTGTCACCACAACCACCCCTACCCATGGGGGGCTGGATGCCTGTCACTACTACCACCTCTACCCATGGGGGGCTGGATGCCTGTCACTACTACCACCTCTACCCAGGGGGTGCCAGATGCCTGTCACTACTCCCAACTCTACCCAGGGGGTGCCAGATGCCTACCACTCCTACCACCTCTACCCATGGGGGCTGGATGCCTGTCACTACTACCACCTCTACCCATGGGGGGCTAGATGCCTGTCACCACAACCACCCCTACCCATGGGGGGCTGGATGCCTGTCACTACTACCACCTCTACCCATGGGGGGCTGGATGCCTGTCACTACTACCACCTCTACCCAGGGGGTGCCAGATGCCTGTCACTACTCCCACTTCTACCCAGGGGGTGCCAGATGCCTACCACTACTACCACCTCTACCCAGGGGGTGCCAGATGCCTACCACTACTACCACCTCTACCCATGGGGGGCTGGATGCCTGTCACTACTACCACCTCTACCCATGGGGGGCTGGATGCCTGTCACCACAACCACCCCTACCCATGGGGGCTGGATGCCTGTCACTACTACCACCTCTACCCATGGGGGCTGGATGCCTGTCACTACTACCACCTCTACCCAGGGGTGCCAGATGCCTACAACTACTACCACCCCCACTCACAGGATGGCTAATACATGACACAACAAGCACACACCAACATAAACAATGCAACATAAAGACATCCTCCCCCAACACCATGACAAGCGTGTGTAGACTGTGTCAAATGACTACAACACTGAACATGACTTTGAACATACAATGTGACCCCCTATCACATGTGCCACACATAAATGTGTGTGGCCCCCACAATGCAAGCAGACCATGACCACTGTGGCAATGGGGTCCAACCCCCATCATCACATTGACCAAAATGTAAGTGTGGGGCCCATAGCTGAAGCACATCTTGAACATTGTGGCAATGGGGTACAAACCCCCATCATCACAGTGACCAAAAGGTAAGTGTGGGGCCCATAGCTGAAGCACATCATGAACATTGTGGCAATGGGGTTCAAACCCCCATCATCACAGTGACCAAAATGTAAGTGTGGGGCCCATAGCTGAAGCACATCTTGAACATTGTGGCAATGGGGTACAAAGTACAAACCCCCATCATCACAGTGACCAAAAGGTAAGTGTGGGGCCCATAGCTGAAGCACATCTTGAACATTATGGCAATGGGGTTCAAACCCCCATCATCACAGTGACCAAAATGTGAGTGTGGGGCCCATAGCTGAAGCACATCTTGAACATTGTGGCAATGGGGTACAAACCCCCATCATCACAGTGACCAAAATATAAGTGTTGACATTGAAAAAGCTGCAACTGCCAAACTGCATGGATGATTCCTGGTCACAGAACAACAAACACATCAGTGGCAAAGTAGTGCTTGTGTCCCATAGCAACATAGATTGGGGGAGGCAAACACTGCAGTGCAAATAAGACATACCTTTGGCCATGTGCAGACAAACATCACCCATGGGGGCTGACACTGTCAACATTCATCAATGACACAATGACAGAAGTGACCATGATAATGCAGACCCACATATTTGCACCAATGGGCACACAAATGCAGATACCCTGGGGAGACTGTAGATGTGAGGTGAACAGATACCATACCATGGCAGCAATGGGACACACAAACAATGATCATTGTGCTGACTGATGACCTAGGAGTCCCAGGGACAGCAGGGGAAACCCACCAAACAACATACAGCCAATGGCACACTAAAGACATGCCAATGCAGTGGTGCAGATGCACAAACACAAACAGGCAGACCCACACTGCACATCAAACACAACAGGTGAGGGGGGGGTGCCAGTGTCCCCAGGCAACCATACAACACATGATGAGGCCTGAATACCAATTACACAGATGTGCATACAGTGCCACACAAAGGTAACTCATGGATCCAAATCCCCTATGTGGGCAATCAGGCATTGTTAGGTGAGAGGGAGCACAAATCACACATGTCACACAAGCATGTAGGAACAGCAACTGACACAGCAAGACACAGAGACACCACAGCACTACCCCAGGGTCCCCACAATGTGGTGACCCTGGGCTGCATTACAATCTTACTGTGATGACAAAGCTAGATGTCGTTCACACTGTGAACCACAGTCATGTGTCCTGAGCAACAAACTACCATCACACCTACACAAGCACAAATCAATCAGCACGGCCAGTAAGCCAAGGCCAACATGGAGGCAGGGGTCTAGCCGTGCAACAACTCTCATCTGCACACACTCAACACCACACACATCGACCTCCAACAATGTGCAGCAGTGAAGCTCACATGCACTGGTGACATTGCACATGCACCCATGACAATCCCATGGGTGGTGGTCGGAACCAAGGTGCAGAAACACATCACACATGGCCACTCAACAAGACTCTTGAATGTCTGACACACTGCACACTACGCTGTACATGGACATGACGGCAATACCACACCAACCAATGGGATCCCAGCCACAGTCCCACACCAATGAAGAAGCCAAGGTCACCCACAAAGAACACACATAGACAACTACCAACATTGCAGCCCTGACCCTGAGGAGTGCCAGCAGTCACTCGCACAACGTGTCACAATCACTGAAAGCTAACACAAACTGGAAATCACATGACAGGTGTAAACAACAAGTGCCATGGGGAATCCTGACTGTGACCCATCTGCGTCTGCCCACAAACTCAGCCCTCACAGCCAACACACCTATGGGTGACACCCTGATGACCAGTAATGTGCCATGCACCCATATCACAGAGAACCCAGGGAGAAGACTTTGGGGGAACATAGGTCAACTCAGCAAGCATCACAAACAGGAACACCACTAGGGATCCCAGCATGCACAGCAAAATGGAAGTGAACACACAGACATGCTCATACAACACACACCTTGGGCGCAGGCGATGTCACAGGAGTACACACTGCCATGAGGGGACTCCACTCCTGTGTGAGGAAAGCTGTGCCACATGTTGCCACAGTAGGGCTCCATCATGTCAGCAGAACACTTGGTCACACAGTCAACAATTTGCACCAAATGAAGGCTCCCGTCACATCAGCCTGGTCATGGGAGTGTCAACGAAATCATCAGCACAGATCCAACACACATGTATAGCAAGTTGCACTGACAACACAGATGAGTCCTTCCCCATTGATGCCCAAACCTGCATGTCCAGTGGAGATGGCCACACGGTCAGGGAAGTAGAATAATTGAACAATGGCAAGCACAACAGATGTGTAGGGGTGGAAGCCACAGATGTGACATTGCTAATGTAAGTAGGAAATCCCATTGCCAAATATTGAAAACATGACACCCTCAGATGTTGCTAAGGATGACATGGATACACCACAGGATAGGACACATTCCCCCTGGACCACATGGGTTCCTGAACAGTAACACTTCATTTTCATGAGACCAAATATCACCATCACTGCAGCAAGGGCATGGTTAGCATCATCAACATCATATACATTAGAAGCAAAAGCCCTAGAGAACAGAAAGTCGCTTTATTCAGCATATGTGGGTTCAAAAGTTGAAGTCCAGTAAAAAAGAAACAAAGGCCAATGGCCAGTCCATCCTGAAAGTCAAAACAGGGTGACAGTGGCAGATGTCACCCTACGCATGCATGCACTGATAAAAACCAGGGACAATCCCCTCGGAGGGGTATACGGGGGGCAGGCCAGGCACCGCAGGGACAGGATCAGGGCTCACCAGAAGGAGGCAGGGAAGGGGTGGTGGGTGCTGAAGAGCCACTGACAACTGCAGTGGAGGTGTCTGACATGGTGTGTGCCGACACAACTGGGGGGCATGACACTGATGGTGTGGGTGCCGGCACGACTGCAGTGGACCGTGCAGATGGAGTGGACAGGTCCCCCACTGCAGTGCCCAAGTCAGACAGGGTGGTAGTGGACACCACTGCAGTGCCTACCTCCAGGGGAGGAGAATGGGGATCAGGTAAGGTGGGCAGGACAGAGGGGGAGGACACCGTCTCCACACCAGTGGCACAGACAAGCGCAGCGGGGGGTATAGGGCCGGAAGAGCAAGTGGCAGGGGGAGAAGGTCGGATCTTTTTGGGGATGGTGTATCTGTGGGTGGGGGAACCTGGGGCAGGGTGTGGTGGTGGCACCTGTGGAGTGGGGGCCTGAGGGATGGAGGAAGGAGACTTGGTGCCTGAGCTGCAGGGCGGCGGCGGGGTCTTGCTCTTCCGGGTCCGGGGGGACTTGCGGATGGGGGCGTCAGTCGGTCTGCTCCTGGGGGAGGGTGTCCGGGGGCGAGGGGCACTCCGCTCCGTGTGGGTGGGCTTCCTCTTCCCTCTGAATGCTGGATCAGCTGGATCGGAGGGGAAGAGGCCGAGGTCACTGAGGAAGAGCCGCTGTGTCTTTGGGGTTGCAGGTGAGGCAAGGGAGGGGCTTTGGAGGGAGAGGCAACTGAGGACTGCGCAGTGCTCGTGGATGCGTGTGTGTGTGCCTGGGCCTCATCCCCTGTGAGTGTGGTTTCAGTCCCCTGACTGTGCGTGTGTGTGCGTCTTGTTTGTGGTGTGTGTGTCTGTGTGCTGCTCGTGTCTGTGCTGGTGTGTGCCTGTGCCGGTGTGTGTGTGCTTGGGACAGGTAAGGTGCTGGGGAGTGTCGATGGGGCAGAGGCAGGAGGGGTGAGGGACTGTTGGAGGAGGGACACTGCTGCCGTCAGGGAGGAGTCCATGGACCTATTGCCCCTCTGTAGGGAAGACATGCCCGATGAGATGCCCTCCATGAACGACACCAGCTGAGTCAACAGAGTGGTGTGTGCATGGAGGACACTCAGCATCGCTGTCTGCCCTACATGGAGCTGGCGAAGGAGGTACACAGACTCCTCACTCAGGGCAGCAGGGGACACAGGGGCAGGGGGTGCGGTGCCTGGCCCGAAGGAGACACGCTCCCGAACATGGGAGCCTCCACGGACCTCGGGAATGGGAGCCGATGGGAGGGCGGTGGAGGTGGTGGTGGTGGTGGTGGTGGCGGGGACAGCAACACTAGCTGGGGTGTGGTGGCTGCTGACACCCGCATCTACAAGGGAGTCATCCTCCGAGCTGCTGTGGTCCTCAGCTGAGGTGGATGCTGCTGAGGACTCCTCGGTGTGGCTCCCCTCGCCCTCCATGCCACTGGGTCCCTCCGACCACTCCTCGGCTGCTGACCCAGTCTGGCTCTGTGGCTCCTCCTGGTCCTTGGAGCTGTCCCCTCCTGTGGCTGTGGATGTATCTGCAAACAATAGGGAAACAGACAGACATCAGTCACCTGCAGCGAACGCACACACCACAGTAAGTACAGCACATTACAGAGCAAGCCCTGGCATCCTTAGTTGAACATTGCCAAAAGTGCCCAAACAGAATAGGAGTAGCCAATTGTCAGTCTGATGGTCAACCATGGCACTCACATCCCTCCTGGCCTTGCACCCATCTGTCTGGTGTCTGTTGGATGGCAATACACAGTAGTTGGACAGTGCAGAAAACACGGTGAAGCATGTGAACATGCACACATCACAACTCTTGCCACTGAGTCAGTACAGGTGTCCGGATGAAAGGGATGCCCAGAGTCAAATATGAAATGCATGTGATGCATACCAGCGACAGACACCATGATGCACCCATGTCCTGATAGCCATTGCCACAATGGTGTGCATGTAGCACATGTCACTCCCCTGCAGGATCACTCATAGGAAGTTACATGCCATGGCACAGGCATGCATGCTAAGTCATACATCACTGTCTCCAGTCACATGGGCAGGGCAGCCAGACAACAACAGTCTGCACTGTGTCACAATAGTAGGTCATGGGGAATCCAAGTCCTGGAGCTGAACAAGTGCACATGTACATCCCCCACACACCACATCATCTGAACACGTCATACCGATTGGACATATGGGAGCACTGTAACACAACCCTCTGAACCTGAGCACCTCACAATCTGCTGTGAATGGGAAACAGCTGCCTGAACTTCACATTCGCATACCCCAGTCTGCACGGTCAGGTGATCAAACACCTATGTGTCACCCAAGTATCGTCTCCTATGGTCACATCTCCGGTGGCATGCTGAGCCCCAACCGAGAGACACCCCAGCAGTCATGACAACGAAGCCACAGCACACTGACACAGAGGCAGACACCTGAGGGGACATATCACTGAGCACAACGTGTCAGCTGATACACGGGAGTGGGAGTACAGAGGGGCAGATTTACAAGCCCCTTGCGCCACTTTTGCGTCATTTTTAACATGGGAAAAGTGACGCAAAAGTGGCGCAAGGGGCTTGTAAATCTGCCCCCGAGTGTATTGTATGGCCTGGAGTAGGCATGACTGTCCTGCCCCACATGAATGAGGGATGAGCCCTGGACAGTAGGCAGCTGGCTAAGTATGTGTGACACACGTAATATACACACTCCTGGGGCCCAAGCATTGTTCCCACCCGCAGCATGGGTGTGTGCCAGATACCCCAGGCACATGTGGTGGATCAGCTCAGCAATTGGACCACATATCAAAGTAGCACGCAGATTACATGTCAGAACACAGGCATTGTGTAAGCAAAGGACCCACCCATGATGCCCACCACAGAGTTAGGGGAACAGATGCTGTCCCCCACCTTGAGTCAAGCAAACTGCAAGGACACAGTACCCAAGTGACACAATTCCCTGACTGCAAGGGCCACACCTGGGTATCAGATGAGGAGTGGGCAGTGCACAATCGAGGGACATGGGTCCTGGACCACATGACTGATGTACTGTGGAAGTTCACCCAGGCCAGAGGAGGGCACATAGCATGGCAGACAAAGTTCACAATGCAGTCATGGACTCATCCCCTCCTTGCTGCTCTCTAGCCTTCAGCTGCCCATCCAGATCAGGGAAGACCACCGCCAGGATCCTGAGCATGTGGGGGTCAGGGTCCGGTGTCCGCCCCTCCTGCGAGGAGGCGACAGCTTCAGCTGGACCTGTGCGATCCTCCGGGTCCAGCCCCGAAGGTCCTGCCACCTCTTCTGGCAGTTGCGGATCCGGCGCTTGTAGTCCCCCACGGATCTCACTGCCCGGACGATGGTCAGCCATATCTTCTGCTTCTGGTGGGCATCAACCTGTGAGGATGACAAAGTGAGAATGCCATTACTACACATGCAACATATCCGTGCATTCACAGGGGCACATGATGTACACAGGCAGTGCAAAGATGGCTATGGACTGTATGCCAGCAGTTACTACATGGTATCATTGCCTGGGAAGTAAAACCTTGTTTAAATGCACTGTCACTGCACTATACCTGTTCAGTGCATGTAACTACACACTATGAAGGGTGACAACTACTCAGTGAGCCTGCTAGCCAGTGGCGTGCAGACTGTTAGCCTTGCTAGTCAGACAACATGCACATTTAGTAAGGCAGTGGACAGCACACTCACCTGCTCCCCTGCTTTCCCATACAGCTTGCTGTACTGTGGAAGGAGGCTGTCCAGCAGGGCCTGGTTCTCCTCAGTGCTGAAGGCTGGGGCTCTCTCCACAGTACGTGCCATTGCAGGGTCCAGAGGGTGCAGATACAGCAGCAGTGGTGGTGGCAGATGTCGTCCTGGAGCATGTAGTGCAGGCAAGTGAGCTCTCAGGGGAACAGCCAGCATTATATGTGTGCTGCAGAGGCAGATACTATCCCATGTGTCCAAAGTGATAGGTCCAAGTCTTTAGCATCTTCTGAATCTGGCCAATCCATGGAATTGCACCACTTACACACGCCCACAGCATCCTTCAAAAGTTCAACTTCATGACACCCATGAATTTGCAACATTGTTGTGGGTGACCAACTGAATTTCCAGCATCAGACTCGTTCAAGATTTGAAAATGCGTCCGTTGCCAGGCCAGGCCATAGCCAATGGGTGCGCACCGATCGGTCCATTGCTGTTCAACGCGTATTACGGATACAACGCTGTACCCGCTCACATTGAATGCAATGGGCCGGCCGGGCACACCGATCGGTCCATTGCTGTTCAACGCGTACCCGGATACAACGCGTACCCGCTCACATTGAATGCAATGGGCCGGCCGGGCACACCGATCGGTCCATTGCTGTTCAACGCGTATTGCGGATACAACGCGTACCCGCTCACATTGAATGCAATGGGCCGGCCGGGCACACCGATCGGTCCATTGCTGTTCAACGCGTACCCGGATACAACGCGTACCCGCTCACATTGAATGCAATGGGCCGGCCAGGCACACCGATCAGTCCATTGCTGTTCAACGCGTACCCGGATACAACGCGTACCCGCTCACATTGAATGCAATGGCCAATGTGTGCGCACCGATCGGTCCATTGCTGTCCAACGCGTCCCTGTACAAGTCACTGGCATATGTCACCATGCCTGTCACATGTGAATATATGCCAGCAACATATACTTCCCAGGGAGTGAGGGGCACACCTACAACACCACACCCTGTCCACACTGTATCCTGAGGCATGTAAGGCTGCATTACCTATTCCGTGTATGGGGGTGAACATGTTGTTCTGTGGGTGGCACTTGGGGGCAGCCACTCCCAGGCTGTGCACGTGTTCATGGGGACAGAATCCTTGGTGTTTCATGTACATGACCACTGTGATGTGCAACTGTTCATTTCTGTGCATGTGGCATGGTCACATTTCACGGTGGTGTATGTGTATGTCATGTCACATACCCCCTGAGTCCCATGTGTGATGGTATGTACGTCCCAGGGTGACCCATTGCCACAATAGTGATGGTCCTCCACAGTCTGTGTGCATGTTGTGTTTACAATGTCTCTGATTCCATGTGCACAATGGGAGACAGTCTCCACATCCACGTTGTTTGTGCATGGACTTTGATGTTGTACGTGTGTGTGTCACAGACATCCATGTCTGTCCTGCAGAGGCAACAGGGACCACTACCTGTGGGGGCCATGGTTGTTTTGCTGTGGTATATTCATGATACACCATGTCATGCCAGTGTCCATGTGGCAATACAGGGTCCCTGGGAATCTACCTGTCGTTGAGCTGTGATGCCTGGGGCACATCTGTCCTCACATGTCACTGTGGGGTGTGTTTGGAACGTGGCAGCAGGAGATGGGAACTGTGACACGGCCTCATGATATCCCATGGCACAACCTGGGACTTGTTGATGCCACTTGTTGAACTGTGATGTTAGATGTTGGCCATGTATGTGCCATACATGTCCTTACGGAACTGCACACATCATGTACTTGTGCCTCATAATGATGTATCATGTGATATTGAGTATGGTCAATGCCACATATGTGGGGTGACTGACAATCTTTCTTTCTTCACCTATGCACTGCAGGGCACCAGCTGTCCATAGACCATTCCCTGACCTTGCAACCATGGTGGAACGGGACTGCATCCGACGGTACCGCTTCACCAGGCCGCTGATTGAGGTGTTGACGGTGCGGTTGGCCCCACATTTGCAAGCTGGCCGGACATACCCTACAGCGCTGACCCCCAAGGTGAAGGTGATGGCAGCCCTACACTTCTTTGCCACCGGTACCTTTCAACACACTGTGGCGACTGCTGGTGGGATGTCACAGACCATGTTCAGCCGTGTGCTCCGCGATGTTTTGGAGGCTATGTTGATTTACCTGAACCAGTACATCTATTTCCCTAGACTCCAACAACTCACTGACGTGAAGAGTGACTTCTATGCCCTGGGGAGGATGCCGCATGTCATTGGCTCCATTGATGGGACACATGTTGCTTTGGTACCACCACAGGCCCAAGAGCAGGCATTCAGGAACCGCGAACACTACCACTCGGTCAATGCACTGGTGGTATGTCTTGCAGATATGAGCATCTCACACGTCTGTGCCCGTTTCCCCGGTTCTGCACACGATGCCTACGTGATGAGGAGTAGTCGCATCCCGAGGATGATGTCACAGATGCGGAACCAGCGTGCCTGGCTTGTTGGTGTGTACTGACTTAGTGCCATTGTGTGTGTTCTGCAATGTAGTGTTCCACCCTCTTTTCCAACTCAGCTAATGTGCAATTGTCTGTATGTAGGTGACTCCGGATACCCCAACATGCCGTGGTTGCTGACGCCCCTCAGGAACCCTGTGACACCAGGCCAGATGCGCTACAATGAGGCGCATGGTCGGACCAAGAGAGTGATTGAGCGGACATTTGGTCTCCTGAAGAGCCGCTTCCGCTGCCTGGACAAGACAGGAGGGGCCCTCCCATATGCCCCAGCAAAGGTGTGCAAGATTGTCATCGTCTGCTGCATGCTACACAACCTGGCAGTGCGGAAGGAGTTGCCTCTCATCCTGGATGACGATGACCAACATCCGCCACCTGTGGAGGATCCTGGCCTGGACCACGCCAGTGATGATGATGATGATGGTGATGTCCGCACACAGCTCATCACCAACTTCTTCAGCTGAATGTGAGTATCCAGAGATGTCATGTCAATGATGTGAGTATGCATGATATGTGTTGGTGGTGCTCTGGTGCTGTTTGAGTGTGTCCATGTGCTACGTGACTGTATGCGTGTAGCGATGTGTCCTTACAGGTAGTCTGTACTCCCCAACAGTGTTGACATGCTAACTTGGTTCTGGGTGGGTATCTTGTGACATGTATTGGGCATGAGTATTGCAGTTCTGTCCTGTTCTTCAGTGCTTTTGACTGTGTTTCATTTCTGTCCTTCACAGGGTACTTTCAGAGTGGTTTGGTCAACTGCGATCCCCGACACCGTGATACGACTTCCAGGGTGGTAGCTGTCGTGTCCCTACAGGTGATGTGCGCCACACCCATGGACTTCCTTCCTTCTACACTTGTTGACTGTGTGCCCGCTGCCAGGTGGGATTGCCTTGCATCTGTAGTGGTTACAACATGTTGCAAATGTGTAATAAACCTGTGCTTCACTTTGTGATGTGCGTTGTCTGTGGTCACACATCTGACTGACATTTGCTTACTGCACCAGTGGGCTAGTTGACAGAGACTGTGAATAGGTGTTGTGTCTGTGCATTGCACTGTATTTCCTGGCAACATCAGTGTAGGCGATGAGTCAGATGGGCTAGGTGTGTATATGTTGTGTAGCCCTGGTGGTGTGTCTCCCTCATATGTGTCACGTTGCCATGACTCACATGCCTGTGTTGTACTTGCTGTAGCAGTTAGCATGCACAGTGTAATTTCGCAGGTCATCATCTCCATGACAGGAACCACGTTGGAATCACAACAGAGGCAGGTATGGTGTATTAGTGTGTTTATTGTCATACATGTGTGTGTATAGTGCACAGGATGGTGGGTGCTGTACATTTTGATTGCAATCCAAAGTTCCTAGATGAATTGGAAGTCCTGGTAGCAGATATGTCCAGAATAAAGTCCACAGTCATCTGATACATTGGTCCAACTTGTACTCCCCATGTCATGTGGGGGAGTTGTGTTGCAGTCAACAGGGTGAACAGTTTGCGCACAAAGGTGATTATCCAGTACAGGTTTTGGCTTCCTGGGGGTTGCACATGGCCATCGGCCTCTCACTTGCCCCGCCTCGGACGACCCCTCTTCTTTGGGGGAGGACCCTCAAGTGCAGGCTGCTGCGGTGCAGGTGACTCTCCGCCAGAGTCATCCTCCCTCCCTGTGGCAGTTGCAGTTGTTTCAGCACCAGATGTTGTGGGCACACAGGGAGGTGTTGACTGGTTGCTGCTCATCTGGCGGAGGCATTGTAATATGTCCCTATGCACCGCCGTCATCTCTTGCAGTGTGTCCCACTTGGACTCCACGCGGGACATGTGCGAGTCCAAGCAGGCATGATGGGCAGCCTGCTGCTGTTTAATGTCCCTGAGGAGCCCCACTACCAGGCTGAGCTCTCCGGTACTGGACTGGTACGCATCGGCTATGCGTACCATTTGTGGGTCATCATGCAGTCCAGACCCCTCTGCGATCAGTGACCTATGTCTCCCACCCCTCCCACCACCCCTGGCGACACGTGCAGTACCTGAGGTGGCACGCACAGGTGACCCTGGGCCCCCTTGGGGGTTGTTGGTGGTGTTGGTGTCCATAGCCCCACGTTGGTCCAGGGTCCCTGTGCTGGTGGTGGTGGTGCTCCTTGGTCTGTCCGTGTCAGCAGGGGTGGTATGTGTCTTGACAGTCGTTGGAGGGGTGGGTGCAGGGGGTGCAGCTGGTGGTCCTGCTGGTGCTGCATGATGACTTGCTCCGGAGGTGCCAGGTAGGTCTTCGTCATCCGAGGAGGGCAGAGGCTGTTCCACACCAGTGAGCTCCGTTTCCCTTGAGCCTGGGACAGGGACTCCTCAGCGCCTGCTGCTGTGTCCCCATCATCACCTGTTTTTGGGAGACACACACAATGTATGTTATGTTTCTGCAGGCATGAATGGTTGACACACATGACAGTTGTGACTGTACCTCTGGATGCGGGCCTGTACATTGCATTGTCCTAAGTTGTCACAGTCAGAGGTTGATATTGGTGTAGCACATTGTCCTGCATACTTTGGGCATTTCTATATGAATGTTGGGGTGTGTACATGGTCTGCATTGGTTGTATTTGGTTGACATCCGGCCTTCCTTCCCACCCAGCCAGATATTCCACCATGGAACGTGCTTCCATTGCAGGGAGTGCAAGTTGTCTTTCAGGATGTCAGTCAGTGGTGTCCTGCTGTTGGTTGGTGCACAGTTGCCAGCAGGGCCTTGTGCTCCCCACTGCAGTACCCAGTGTCAGCCATCTTGTCAGTTCTTTTCCACTCCCTGTGATGTGCACATGGTTCAGGGTGGTGTTGATGGGACAGTTGTGAGGGTGAGCAATATCTGTGACTACCACTCCCGTCATGCTATTGCCTCCACCCCCCTTCCCAGCATGCCCATACTTCCTTCCTTTTGAGTGTACTTCACAGTGTGTGAGTGTGACATCAATGGCAAGATGGCTGACAGTGGTGTCCTGCTGTAGGTTGGTGCCCAGTTCCCAGCAGGGCCTTGTGCTCCCCACAACAGAGCACCATTGTCCGACATCTTTGAAGTGGCTTTTCACTCCCTGTGAGGTGTGCATGGTTCAGTGTGAGCTTGCTGGGCCATGTGGGTGGGGGATGTTGAGCTGTGACTACCACTCCCATCATGCTATTGCCTCCACCCCACTTCCCAGCATGCCCATACTTACTTGCTTTTGGGTGGACTTCACTGTGTGTGAGTGTGAGAGCAATGGCAAGATGGCTGACAGTGGTGTCCTGCTGTTGGTTGGTGCCCAGTTCCCAGCAGGGCCATGTGCTCCCCACAACTGAGCACCAGTGTCAGCCATCTTTGAAGTGGCTTTTGACTCCCTGTGAGGTGTGCATGCTTGGGTGTGAGCTTGCTGGGCCATGTGGGTGGGGGATGTTGGGCTGTGACTACCACTCCCATCATGCTATTGCATCCACCCCACTTCCCAGCATGCCCATACTTACTTGCTTTTGGGTGGACTTCACTGTGTGTGAGTGTGAGAGCAATGGCAAGATGGCTGACAGTGGTGTCCTGCTGTTGGTTGGTGCCCAGTTCCCAGCAGGGCCATGTGCTCCCCACAACTGAGCACCAGTGTCAGCCATCTTTGAAGTGGCTTTTGACTCCCTGTGAGGTGTGCATGCTTGGGTGTGAGCTTGCTGGGCCATGTGGGTGGGGGATGTTGGGCTGTGACTACCACTCCCATCATGCTATTGCCTCCACCCCACTTCCCAGCATGCCCATTCTTACTTGCTTTTGGGTGGACTTCACTGTGTGTGAGTGTGAGAGCAATGGCAAGATGGCTGACAGTGGTGTCCTGCTGTTGGTTGGTGCCCAGTTCCCAGCAGGGCCATGTGCTCCCCACAACTGAGCACCAGTGTCAGCCATCTTTGAAATGGCTTTTGACTCCCTGTGAGGTGTGCATGCTTGGGTGTGAGCTTGCTGGGCCATGTGGGTGGGGGATGTTGGGCTGTGACTGCCACTCCCATCATGCTATTGCCTCCACCCCACTTCCCAGCATGCCCATTCTTACTTGCTTTTGGGTGGACTTCACTGTGTGTGAGTGTGAGAGCAATGGCAAGATGGCTGACAGTGGTGTCCTGCTGTTGGTTGGTGCCCAGTTCCCAGCAGGGCCATGTGCTCCCCACAACTGAGCACCAGTGTCAGCCATCTTTGAAGTGGCTTTTGACTCCCTGTGAGGTGTGCATGCTTGGGTGTGAGCTTGCTGGGCCATGTGGGTGGGGGATGTTGGGCTGTGACTACCACTCCCATCATGCTATTGCCTCCACCCCACTTCCCATCATGCCCATGCTTCCTTCCTTTTGATTCTGCTTCCCTGTGGGGTTGTGTGCCTGTGCTGACAAGATGGCTGACAGTGTTATCCTGGGGTTAGTTTTGCTGCAAGTCACATGTGTGTCCCTGTGCTTCACACTGCATGACCCAGGGTTGTGGTTCTTTGTGGGATATTTGATTAGAGTGTGAGGCAATGCATTCTCCCAGGTGAGTTGTGTGGAGTTTGTGTTAGGGGTGTGTGAGTGGAGCTGCTGGTAACTATGGTCAGTGCTGTCAGTCTTCCTTCCCACCCAGCCAGATATTCCACCATGGAACGTGCTTCCATTGCAGGGAGTGCAAGTTGTCTTTCAGGATGTCAGTCAGTGGTGTCCTGCTGTTGGTTGGTGCACAGTTGCCAGCAGGGCCTTGTGCTCCCCACAGCAGTACCCAGTGTCAGCCATCTTGTCAGTTCTTTTCCACTCCCTGTGATGTGCGCATGGTTCAGGGTGGTGTTGATGGGACAGTTGTGGGGGTGACCAATATCTGTGACTACCACTCCCATCATGCTATTGCCTCAACCCCACTTCCCAGCCTGCCCATACTTACTTGCTTTTGGGTGGACTTCAGTGTGTGTGAGTGTGAGAGCAATGGCAAGATGGCTGACAGTGGTGTCCTGCTGTTGGTTGGTGCCCAGTTCCCAACAGGGCCATGTGCTCCCCACAACTGAGCACCAGTGTCAGCCATCTTTGAAGTGGCTTTTGACTCCCTGTGAGGTGTGCATGCTTGGGTGTGAGCTTGCTGGGCCATGTGGGTGGGGGATGTTGGGCTGTGACTACCACTCCCATCATGCTATTGCCTCCACCCCACTTCCCAGCATGCCCATGCTTCCTTCCTTTTGATTCTGCTTCCCTGTGGGGTTGTGTGCCTGTGCTGACAAGATGGCTGACAGTGTTATCCTGGGGTTAGTTTTGCTGCAAGTCACATGTGTGTCCCTGTGCTTCACACTGCATGACCCAGGGTTGTGGTTCTTTGTGGGATATTTGATTAGAGTGTGAGGCAATGCATTCTCCCAGGTGAGTTGTGTGGAGTTTGTGTTAGGGGGTGTGTGAGTGGAGCTGCTGGTAACTATGGTCAGGGCTGTCAGTCCTCCTTCCCACCCAGCCAGATTTTCCACCATGGAACGTGCTTCCGTTGCAGGGAGTGCAAGTTGTCTTTCAGGATGTCAGTCAGTGGTGTCCTGCTGTTGGTTGGTGCACAGTTGCCAGCAGGACCTTGTGCTCCCCACATCAGTAGCCAGTGTCAGCCATCTTGTCAGTTGTTTTCCACTCCCTGTGATGTGAGCATGGTTCATGGTGGTGTTGATGTGCACATTGTGAGGGTGGGCAATGTCTGTGACTACAACTCCCATGATGCTATTGGCTACACTGACTTGACCAGCATACACAGGATTCCTTCCTTTCAGTGGGCTTCACTGTGAGGTGGTGTTGTAGTGGTGCCTACATGCCTGGATGTGTTTGTTAGTTATATTACTGCCACTGCCTAGCTGTAGTTGTAGTTGTGTTTGTACATGTGATGACACAGTTACATATCACTATGAGATGGCATGTGTTGTGTTTATCTGACTGACATACACAATTTGGGATGATTCTGTTCTGGTTGGTGTGTATTTGCTAAGGGTGCATGGTTTGACTCTCCCTTGACAGTGATGTGTGTGTATTGTCGCACAATATTGTGTACATTTGTTATGTACTCACCAGGCTCTGGGATGTTTTCTAGTCCATATACGCTCACTGGTGGTAGGATGGCCCGCACCTTCTCCTCCCAGGGCCTGAGGTATACTGGTTTGGCAGGAGGGCCACTGCCGGTGTGTTGGCTCAAGAGGTAGTCCTTCTTCAACAGGTCCCTGACCCTCCTGCGCACGTCATACCACCTGTTCTGGATGTCTCCCTTTGTGCGCAAACATGGTGATTGTGCGTTCACCCTGTCGACAATCCTCTCCCACATCTTGGTTTTCTGCGACATGGGTGTCTGTTGGACCAGTGTACCAAACAGCTGTGGCTCTACCCTGAGTATCTCATCTACCAGGACTTCCAATTCACTATCTAGGAACTTATGATTCTTCTTTGGGGGAATGGTTATGGGTGGTGATGGTGAGTGATGTGTGTTGGTGTGCAGGTGAGGGTGTGTGAGTGTGTGTTTAGCTGGGTGTATGTGAGGGTGCTACTTGTTGAGGTGCTGATGGTGTGTGGCTTGTGTGATGGATGAGCTGTGGGTGGGTGTGTGGTTGCTGTCTGTTGTGTGCTGGCAGGTCATTAGAATTTGCAAAGGATCATGGTAGGGATTTGTGTCCTTTATATGGGTGGAGTTGTGGGTGTGTCTTTGTTCCCTGTCCCCCCCCCCAGTATTTATTGGCTTTGTAATTGCTTGTTTGGTATTTTTTTTTGTGTTTTTCCCTTTGTACTTTTTGTGCATGTAGGAGACGTTCTTGTGACCGAGTCGGACCCTGCAGTTGTCTCGTACGAGCTTCTCCGTGTCGTTCACGCTGTGTTTGTGCTGTTTTCTATGCTGCGTACGCGTCGGTCGCGGTGTATTGGGTTGCTTCTGCTCGCAGTTTTGTATGTGTGTCGGTCGTACGGCTTGGGCTCCGTGCGACTCGGTCGTGTTTTCCACGCGTTGCATCGTACTGCGCGGGTTGGACTTTGCGGGTACGTTTCGTTCGGGTTCATTCCTGGTGCGTGTCGGTCGGTTCGATTCGCGTGGTTTTCCGGCCGGATGGCTGTTTTCCGCGCGGCTCGGTCATTCGGCTTGTGTTCCGTACGAGTCGGTCGGATTTTGCACGCTTCTCATCGTACTTTGCGGGTCGGCCTGCACCTGTACGTGTCGGTCGGAATTAATTCTGGCTCCGAGTCGGTCGGTACGTTTTCCTGCCCGAATCGGAATCGGCCCCTAAATTGGGGTAGGTGCTGGACACTAAACTTAATTAATTTACTATTCCCACTCCAGTCAAAATTAAATTGGGTAGGTGCTGGACACTAAAATTAATTAATTTACTATTCCCACTCCAGTTAAAATTAAATTGGGGTAGGTGCTGGACACTCTAGGGGCCGATTCCGATCTCGGTCGGAGGCGCACCCAATAGCATTCGGTCGGGAAAAAAGCCATGCGAAAGCCTGTTTCCCGACCGATCCGTACAGCACACCGAACGAGTAAGTACGATGCGCACAACAGCAAAGAATCCGGCCGAGCCGTACTCACCCAAACCAGGTCCTGTTCCCCGACCGAGGCGAATCCGGAAACGCTGAATCGAGTCGCACGGAAGCCAAAATGCAGCTCCATCCGGCCGAACAAGTACGATGCGCTTTCCGTACGCGCCGAACCCGTCGCTACGCACGGCACGTCAAAGCATCCGGGAGAGGTGCACATAAGCTCCGATTCGCGCCACAACACGATCCACTTCTCCGAGACGAACACGCCAGCGACGAGGACGACGCGAAGCGACGAGGACGAGGCGAAGCGACGAGGACGACGCGAAGCAACGAGAAGGACGAACGACACGAACCAACCATGAATCCCTTCGTCCCGATCCTACCAATATTCTACATTTACTACCGGAACAGGCACGGACGCGTACGGTGCAGAAGGTAAGCCAGACACCAACCACAAAACACATACAACACGTACACGACACATCACACACACACAGAGGGATGCAGAATATACTTACACCAGCAACAGCAGCACCATAGGGGCGGGATGCCCACCACCAATGCCACATATGCACACAGGGGCCTGAATGCGCACCACCACCCCTACCCAGGGGGGGCAGGATGCCTACCACTACTACCACCCTCACCCAGGGGGGGCTGGATGCCTACCACCACCCTTAGCCAGGGTGAGCAGGATGCCTACCACTACTACCACCCTTACCCAGGGTGGGCAGGATGCCTACCACTACTACCACCCTTACCCAGGGGGGGCAGGATGCCTACCACTACTACCACCCTTACCCAGGGGGCTGGATGCCTACCACTACTACCACCCTCACCCAGGGGGGCTGGATGCCTACCACTACTACCACCCTTAGCCAGGGGGGCTGGATGCCTACCACTACTACCACCCTCACCCAGGGGGGCTGGATGCCTACCACCACCCTTAGCCAGGGTGGGCAGGATGCCTACCACTACTACCACCCTTAGCCAGGGTGGGCAGGATGCCTACCACTACTACCACCCTTACCCAGGGTGGGCAGGATGCCTACCACTACTACCACCCTTACCCAGGGGGCAGGATGCCTACCACTACTACCACCCTTACCCAGGGGGGCTGGATGCCTACCACTACTACCACCCTCACCCAGGGGGATGGATGCCTACCACTACTACCACCCTTAGCCAGGGGGGCTGGATGCCTACCACTACTACCACCCTCACCCAGGGGGGGCTGGATGCCTACCACCACCCTTAGCCAGGGTGGACAGGATGCCTACCACTACTACCACCCTTACCCAGGGGGGACAGGATGCCTACCACTACTACCACCCTTACCCAGGGGGGGCAGGATGCCTACCACTACTACCACCCTTACACAGGGGGCAGGATGCCTACCACTACTACCACCCTTACCCAGGGGGGCTGGATGCCTACCACTACTACCACCCTTAGCCAGGGGGGGCTGGATGCCTACCACTACTACCACCCTTACCCAGGGGGGGCAGGATGCCTACCACCACCCTTATCCAGGGTGGGCAGGATGCCTACCACTACTACCACCCTCACCCAGGGTGGGCAGGATGCCTACCACTACTACCACCCTTAGCCAGGGTGGGCAGGATGCCTACCACTACTACCACCATTACCCAGGGTGGGCAGGATGCCTACCACTACTACCACCCTTACCCAGGGGGGGCTGGATGCCTACCACTACTACCACCCTCACCCAGGGGGGCTGGATGCCTACCACTACTACCACCCTTAGCCAGGGGGGCTGGATGCCTACCACTACTACCACCCTCACCCAGGGGGGCTGGATGCCTACCACCACCCTTAGCCAGGGTGGGCAGGATGCCTACCACTACTACCACCCTTAGCCAGGGTGGGCAGGATGCCTACCACTACTACCACCCTTACCCAGGGGGGGCAGGATGCCTACCACTACTACCACCCTTACCCAGGGGGGGCAGGATGCCTACCACCACCCTTACCCAGGGGGGGCTGGATGCCTACCACTACTACCACCCTCACCCAGGGGGGGCTGAATACCTACCACTACTACCACCCTTAGCCAGGGGGGCTGGATGCCTACCACTACTACCACCCTTAGCCAGGGGGGCTGGATGCCTACCACTACTACCACCCTCACCCAGGGGGGCTGGATGCCTACCACCACCCTTAGCCAGGGTGGGCAGGATGCCTACCACTACTACCACCCTTACCCAGGGGGGCAGGATGCCTACCACTACTACCACCCTTACCCAGGGGGGCAGGATGCCTACCACTACTACCACCCTTAGCCAGGGGGGCTGGATGCCTACCACTACTACCACCCTTACCCAGGGGGGGCAGGATGCCTACCACCACCCTTAGCCAGGGTGGGCAGGATGCCTACCACTACTACCACCCTCACCCAGGGGGGCAGGATGCCTACCACTACTACCACCCTCACCCAGGGGGCTGGATGCCTACCACCACCGTTAGCCAGGGTGGGCAGGATGCCTACCACTACTACCACCCTTACCCAGGGTGGGCAGGATGCCTACCACTACTACCACCCTTACCCAGGGGGGGCAGGATGCCTACCACTACTACCACCCATACCCAGGGGGGGCAGGATGCCTACCACTACTACCACCCTTAGCCAGGGGGGGCTGGATGCCTACCACTACTACCACCCCCACTCATAGGATGGACAATGCATGACACAACCAGCACACCACAACCTAGGGAATGCAAGAAGAAGACATCCCCCAACACCATGACAAGCGTGTGTAGACTTTGTCAAATGCCTACAACACCGAACATGACTTTGAACATACAATGTGACCCCCTAGCACATGTGCCACACATATATGTGTGTGGCACCCACAATGCAAGCAGGCCATGACCATTGTGGCAATGGGTTCCAAACCCCCATCATCACAGTGACCAAAATGTAAGTGTGGGGTCCATAGCTGAAGCACACTTTGAACATTGTGGCAATGGGGTCCAAACCCCCATCATCACAGTGACCAAAAGGTAAGTGTGGGGTCCATAGCTGAAGCACACTTTGAGCATTGTGGCAATGGGTTCCAAACCCCCATCATCACAGTGACCAAAATGTAAGTGTGGGGTCCATAGCTGAAGCACATTTCGAACATTGTGGCAATGGGGTCCAAACCCCCATCATCACAGTGACCAAAAGGTAAGTGTGGGGTCCATAGCTGAAGCACATTTTGAACACTGTGGCAATGGGTTCCAAACCCCCATCATCACAGTGACCAAAATGTAAGTGTGGGGTCCATAGCTGAAGCACACTTTGAACATTGTGGCAATGGGGTCCAAACCCCCATCATCACAGTGACCAAAAGGTAAGTGTGGGGTCCATAGCTGAAGCACACTTTGAGCATTGTGGCAATGGGTTCCAAACCCCCATCATCACAGTGACCAAAATGTAAGTGTGGGGTCCATAGCTGAAGCACATTTCGAACATTGTGGCAATGGGGTCCAAACCCCCATCATCACAGTGACCAAAAGGTAAGTGTGGGGTCCATAGCTGAAGCACATTTTGAACATTGTGGCAATGGGTTCCAAACCCCCATCATCACAGTGACCAAAATGTAAGTGTGGGGTCCATAGCTGAAGCACACTTTGAACATTGTGGCAATGGGGTCCAAACCCCCATCATCACAGTGACCAAAAGGTAAGTGTGGGGTCCATAGCTGAAGCACACTTTGAGCATTGTAGCAATGGGTTCCAAACCCCCATCATCACAGTGACCAAAATGTAAGTGTGGGGTCCATAGCTGAAGCACACTTTGAACAATGTGGCAATGGGGTCCAAAACCCCATCATCACAGTGACCAAAAGGTAAGTGTTGACAAAGAAAGAGGTGCAACTGCCAAACTGCGTGGATGATTCCTGGTCACAGAACAACAAACACATCAGTGGCAAAGTAGTGTATGTGTCCCATTGCAACATAAATTGGGGGAGCCAAATCCTGCAGTGCAAATAAGACATACCTTTGGCCATGTGCAGACAAACAACACCCATGGGGGCTCACACCGTCAACAATCATCAATGACACAATGACAGAAGTGACCATCAGAATGCAGACCCACATATTTGCACCAATGGGCACACACATGCAGATACCCTGTGGAGACTGCAGATGTGAGGTGAACAGATACCATACCATGGCAGCAATGGGACACACAAACCATGATCATTGTGCTGACCGATGACCTAGGAGTCCCAGGGATAGCAGGGGAAACCCACCAAACTACATACAGCCAATGGCACACCCAAGATATGCCAATGCAGTGGTGCAGATGCACAAACACAAACAGGCAGACCCACACCGCACATCATACACAACAGGTGAGGGGGGTGCCAGTGTCCCCAGGCAACCACACAACACATGAGGAGACCTGAATACCAATCATACAGATGTGCATACAGTGCCACACAAAGGTAACTCATGGATCCAAATCCCCTATGTGGGCAAGCAGGCATTGTCAGATGAGAGGGAGCACAAATCACACATGTCACACAGGCACGTAGGGACAGCAACTGACACAGCAAGACACAGACACACCACAGCACCACCCCTAGGGCCCCCACAATGTGGTGACCCTGGGCTGCATTACAATCCCACTGTGATGACAAAGCTAAATGTGGTTCACACTGTGAACCACAGTCATGTGTCCTGAGCAACTAACTACCATCACACCTACACAAGCACAAATCAAACAGCATGGCCAGTAAGCCAAGGCCAACATGGAGGCAGGGGCCTAGCCGGGCAACAACTCTCATCTGCACACACTCAACACCACACCCCTCGACCTCCAACAATGTGCAGCAGTGAAGCACACATGCACTGGTGACATTGCACATGCACCCATGACTATTCCAGGGTGGTGGGTGGGAACCAAGGTGCAGAAACACATCACACATGGAAACTCAACAAGACTCCTGAATGTCTGAAATACTGCACACTACGCTGTACATGGACATGACGGCAATACCACACCAACCAATGGGATCCCAGCCACAGTCACACACCAATGAAGAAGCCAAGGTCACCCACAAAGAACACACATAGACAACAACCAACATTGCAGCCCGGACCCTGAGGAGTGCCAGCAGTCACACACACAACGTGTCACAATCACTGAAAGATAACACAAACTGGAAATCACATGACAGGGGCAAACAACAAGTGCCAAGTGGAAACCTGACTGTGACCCATCTGCGTCTGCACACAAACTCAGCCCTGACAGCAAACACACCTATGGGTGACACCCTGATGACCAGTAATGTGCCATGCACCCACATCACAGAGAACCCAGGGAGAAGACTTTGGGGGAACATAGCTCAACTCAGCTAGCATCACAAACAGGTACAACACTAGGGATCACAGCATGCACAGCTAAACGGAAGTGAACACACAGACATGCACATACAACACACACCTTGGGCGCAGGCAATGTCACAGGAGTACACACTGCCATGAGGGGACTCCACTCCTGTGTGAGGAAAGCTGTGCCATATGTTGCCTCAATAGGGCCCCATCATGTCAGCTGAGCACTTGGTCACACAATCAACAATTAGCACCAAATGAGGGCTCCCGTCACATCAGCCTGGTCATGGAAGTGCCAACGGAATCATCAGCACAGATCCAACACACTTGTATAGCAATGTTGCACTGACAACCCAGATGAGTCCTTCCCCATTGATGCCCAAACCTGCATGTCCACTGGAGATGGCCACACGGTCAGGGAAGTAGACGAATTGAACAATGGCAGGCACAACAGATGTGCAGGGGTGGAAGCCACAGATGTGAAATTGCCAATCTAAGTAGGAAATCCCATTGCCAAATACTGAACACATGACACCCTCAGATGCTGCTATGGATGACATGGATACACCACAGGATAGGACACATTCCCCCTGGACCACATGGGTTCCTGCACAGTAACACTTCATTATCATGAGACCAAATATCACCATCACTGCAGCAAGGGCATGGTTAGCATCATCAACATCATGTACATCAGAAGCAAAAGCACTAGAGAACAGAAAGTTGCTTTATTCAGCATATGTGGCATTAAAAGTAGAAGTCCGGTAGAACATAAACAAAGGCCAATGGCCAGTCCATCAACAAAGTCACAAGTGGGTGACAGTGGCAGATGCCACCCTACACATGCCTGCACAAAACCAGGGACAATCCACTAGGAGGGGCAACCGGGGGTAGGCCAGGCACCACAGGGACAGGATCAGGGCTCACCAGGAGGAAGCAGGGAAGGGGTGGTGGGTGCTGGAGAGCCACTGGCAACTGCAGTGGAGGTGTCTGACATGGTGTGTGCCGGCACAACTGGGGGGCATGGCTCAGATGTTGTGGGTGCCGGCACGACTGCAGTGGACCCTGCAGATGGAGTGGACAGGTCCGCCACTGCAGTGCCCAAGTCAGACAGGGTGGTAGTGGACTCCACTGCAGTGCCTACCACCAGGGGAGGAGAATGGGGAACAGGCAAGGTGGGCTGGACAGAGGGGGAGGACACCCTCACCACATCAGTGGCACAGACAAGCGCAGCGGGGGTGTGGTGCCGGGAGAGCAAGTGGCAGGGGAGAAGGCCGGAGCCTCTTGGGGATGGTATATCTGTGGGTGGGGGAACCTGGGGCAGGGTGTGGTGGGGGCACCTGTGGAGTGGGGGCCTGAGGGATGGAGGAAGGAGACCTGGTGCTTGAGCTGCAGGGCGGCAGCGGGGTCTTGCTCTTACCACTCCGGGGGACTTGCGGGTGGGGGCCTCAGTCTGTCTGCGCCTGGGGGAGGGTGTCCGGGGGCGAGGGGCACTCTGCTCCGTGTGGGGGCTTCCTCTTCCCCCTGGATGCTGGAGCAGCTGGATCGGAGGGGAAGAGGCCGAGGTCACTGAGGAAGAGGCGCTGGGTCTTTGGGGTTGCAGGTGAGGCAAGGGAGGGTGCTTTGGAGGGAGAGGCAACTGAGGACTGCGCAGTGCCCGTGGATGCGTGTGTGTGTACCAGGGCCCCATCCCCTGTGAGTCTGGTTTCAGTCCCCTGACTGTGCGTGCATGTGCGTTTAGTTTGTGGCGTGTGTGTCTGTGTGCTGGACATGTGTGTGCTGGTGTGTGCCTGTGCCGGTGTGTGTGTGCTTGGGACGGGTAAGGTGCTGGGGAGTGTGGATGGAGCAGAGGCAGGAGGGGTGAGGGACTGTCTGAGGAGGGACACTGCTGCCGTCAGGGAGGAGTCCATGGACCTATTGCCCCTCTGTAGGTAAGACATGCCCGATGAGATGCCCTCCATGAACAACACCAGCTGAGTCAACAGAGCGGTGTGCGCATGGAGGACACTCAGCATGGCTGTCTGCCCTACATGGAGCTGGCGAAGGAGGTACACAGACTCCTCACTCAGGGCAGCAGGGGACACAGGGGCAGGGGTGCGGTGCCTGGCCCAAAGGAGACACGCTCCCGAACATGGGAGCCTCCACAGACCTGGGGAATGGGAGCCGATGGGAGGGCGGTGGTGGTGCTGGTGGTGGCGGGGACAGCAACACTAGCTGGGGTGTGGTGGCTGCTGACACCCGCCTCCACAAGGGAGTCATCCTCCGAGTTGCTCTGGTCCTCAGCTGAGGTGGATGGTGCTGAGGACTCCTCGGTGTGGCTCCCTCGCCCTCCGTGCCACTGGGTCCCTCCGACCACTCCTCGGCTGCTGACCCAGTCTGGCTCTCTGGCTCCTCCTGGTCCGTGGAGCTGTCCCCTTCCGTGGCCGTGGATGTATCTGCAAACAATGGGGAAACAGACAGACATCAGTCACCTGCACCAAACGCACACACCACTGTGAGCACAGCACATTACAGAGCAAGCCCTGGCATCATTAGTTGTACATTGCTAAAAGTGCCCTAACTGAACAGGAGAAGCCAATTGTCAGTCTGATGCCAAGCATGGCACTCACATCCCACATGGCCTTGCACCCATCTGTCTGGTGTCTGTTGGATTGCAACACCCCAGTGTGGACACATGCACCAAGTACACAGTAGTTGGACAGTGCAGAGGACACGGTGTGGCATGTGGACATGCACACATCACAGCTCTTGCCACTGAGTCAGTACAGGTTTCCAGATGAAAGGGATGCCCAGAGTCAAATAGGAAATGCATGTGATGCATACCAGCGACAGACACCATGATGCACCCATGTCCTGATAGCCATCGCCACAATGGTGTGCATGTAGCACATGTCACTCCCCTGCAGGACCACCAATAAGTTGACACATGCCATGGCAGAGGCATGACTGCTAAGTCATACATCACTGTCTCAGTGATGTATGACTTGGCAGCCAGACAACAACACTATGCACTGTGTCACAATAGTAGGTCATGGGGAATGCAAGTCCTGGAGCTGCACAAGTGCACATGTACATCCCCCACACAACACATCATCTTAACCCTCATCTGTCCAGGTCATACCGATTGGACATATGGGAGACCTGTGACACTAGCCTCTGAACCTGAGCCCCTCACAATTTGCTGTGAATGGGGAACAGATGCCTGAACTTCACATTCGCATACCCCAGTCTGCACGGGCAGCTGATCAAACACCTATGTGACACACAAGTATCGTCTCCTATGGTCACATCTCCAGGGGCATGCTGAGCCCCTACCAAGAAACACCCCAGCAGTCCTGGCAACTAATCCACAGCACACTGACACAGAGGCAGACACCTGAGGGCTCAAATCACTGCGCACAATGTGTCAGCTGATACACGGGAGTGGGAGTACAGAGTGCATTGCATGGCCTGGAGTAGGCATGACTGTCCTGCTCCACATGAATGAGGGATGTGCCCTGGACAGTGGATAGCTGGTTATGTATGTGTGACACACGTAATCTGCACACTCCTGGGGCCCAAACATTGTTCCCACCCGCTGCATGGGCGTGTGCCACATACCCCAGGCACATGTGGTGGCTCAGCTCAGCAAGTGGACCGCATATCAAAGCAACACGCAGATCACATGTCCGAACACAGGCGTTGTGTGAACAATGGACCCACCCATGATGCCCACAACAGAGTTAGGGAAACAGATGCTGTCCCCCACCTTTAGTGAAGCAAACTGCAAGGACACAGTCCCAAGTGACACAATTCCCTGTATGTAAGGGCCACACCTGGGTATCAGATGAGCAGTGGGCAGTGCACAATAGAGGGACATGGCTCCTGGATAACATGACTGCTGCACTGTGGCAGTTGAACCAGGCCAGAGGAGGGCACAAAGCATGTAATACAGAGTTCACAGTGCAGTCTTTGACTCACTCCCTCCTTGCTGCTGTCTGGCCTTCAGCTGCCCATCCAGGTCTGGAAACACCACCGCCAGGATCTGGAGCATGTGGGGGTCAGGGTCCGTGTTCCGCCCCTCCTGCGAGGAGGCGACAGCTTCAGCTGGACCCGTGCAATCCTCCGGGTCCAGCCCCGAAGGTCCTGCCACCTCTTCTGGCAGTTGCGGATCCGGCGCTTGTTGACCCCCACGGACCGGACGGCCCGGACGATGTCCTTCCAGATCTCCTGCTTCCGATGGGCATTAACCTGTCAGGACGACAAAGTGAAAAGGCCATTACTACACATGCAACATATCCGTGCATGACACAGTTGTATATACATGTCTCAATCACAGGGGCACATGATGTACACAGGCAGTGCAAAGCTGCCCATGGACAGTTTGCCAGACGTCACTACATGGTATCATTGCATGGGAAGTAAAACCTTGTTCAAATGCACTGTCACTGCACCATACCTGTCCAGTGCATGTCACTACACACTATGGGGGGTGACAACTACTCAGTGAGCCTGCTAGCCAGTGGCGTGCAGACTTCCAGCCTTGCTAGTCAGACAAAATGCACATTCAGAAAGGCAGTGCACAGAACACTCACCTGCTCCCCTGGTGTCCCATACAGCTTGCTGTACTGTGGAAGTAGGCTGTCCAGCAGGGCCTGGTTCTATTCAAGGCTGAAGGATGGGGCTCTCTCCACAGTACGTGCCATTGCAGGGTCCAGAGGGGCAGAGACAGCAGGAGTGCAGTGGCAGATGTCGTCCTGGAGCATGTAGTGCAGGCAAGTGAGCTCTCAGGGGAACAGCCAGCAATATATATGTGCTGGAGAGGCAGATACTGTCCCTTGTGTCCAAAGTGATAGGTCCAAGTCGTTTGCATCTTCTGAATCTGGCCAATCCATGGAATAGCAGCACCAAAACACGCCCACAGCATCCTTCAAATCTTCAACTTCATGACATACATGATTTTGCAACATTGTTGTGGGTGACCAACTGATTTTCCAGCAACCGACTCGCTCGAAATTCGAAAACGCGTCCGTTGCCAGGCAAGCCCATTGTCAATGGGTGCGCACCGATCGGTCCATTGCGGTACAACGCGTACAGGGGTACAACGCGTACCCGCACACATTGAATGCAATGGGCCGGCCGGAGGCACCGATCGGTCCATTGCAGTACAACGCGTACAGGGGTACAACGCGTACCCGCACACATTGAATGCAATGGGCCGGCCGGAGGCACCGATCGGTCCATTGCAGTACAACGCGTACAGGGGTACAACGCTGCACCCGCACACATTGAATGCAATGGGCCGGCCGGAGGCACCGATCGGTCCATTGCAGTACAATGCGTACAGGGGTACTAACGCGTACCACGCACACTTTGAATGCAATGGGCCGGCCGGAGGCACCGATCGGTCCATTGCAGTTCAACGCGTACAGGGGTACAACGCGTACAGGGGTATCAACGCGCACCCGCACACATTGAATGCAATGGGCCGGCCGGAGGCACCGATCGGTCCATTGCAGTACAACGCGTACAGGGGTACAACGCGTACCCGCACACATTGAATGCAATGGGCCGGCCGGAGGCACCGATCGGTCCATTGCAGTTCAACGCGTACAGGGGTACAACGCGCACAGGGGTACTAACGCGCACCCGACACATTGAATGCAATGGGCCGGCCGGAGGCACCGATCGGTCCATTGCAGTACAACGCGTACAGGGGTACAACGCGTACCCGCACACATTGAATGCAATGGGCCGGCCGGAGGCACCGATCGGTCCATTGCAGTACAACGCGTACGGGGTACAACACGTACCCGCACACATTGAATGCAATGGGCCGGCCGGAGGCACCGATCGGTCCATTGCAGTACAACGCGTACAGGGGTACAACGCGTACCCGCACACATTGAATGCAATGGGCCGGCCGGAGGCACCGATCGGTCCATTGCAGTACAACGCGTACAGGGGTACAACGCGTACCCGCACACATTGAATGCAATGGGCCGGCCGGAGGCACCGATCGGTCCATTGCAGTACAACACGTACAGGGGTACAACGCGTACCCGCACACATTGAATGCAATGGGCCGGCCGGGGGCACCGATCGGTCCATTGCAGTACAATGCATCACTGTACATGTGACTGGCATATGTCAGCATGCCTGTCTCAGATGGACATATGCCAGCCACAGATAGCTCCCAGGGAGTGAGGGGCACACCTAAATCACGACAGCCTGTCCAAACTTTATCATAAGGCATGTAAGGCTGCATTTCCTATTGTGTGTATGTTGGTGTACATGTTGTCCTGTGGGTGTCACCTGTGGGCAGCCACCCCCAGGCTGTGCACGTGTTCATGGGGACAGGATCCTGGGTGTTACGTGTACATGACCACTGTGATGT